>OY728142.1:793542545-796042545 GCA_963277665.1 Viscum album | reverse complement strand
GGATTCTGACACCATGTTTGGTTCATTCATTCATCCATATCCCAAATCCCAAATTCAACCCTCTAGAATAGGGCCTTTTCCCTTGTCCTGACCTTCTACCATGAAGTCTACTTGAGTACCCAATGGTTATATAAGTTTGGTGTGAGTACAAATATGTTTTCCACCACCAATAGATCATAATAAATATCCACTATAAATAATACCAGATGATTAAGTAGAATAAAAAAGTTAAACATTAGAAATAAAAGTTCCATAATTTTAAATATTATGATTAACCTCTTCTAACCATAGTTATACTTGTTACCCATATTCATCCAGTTCACTTTGGCCAATACTTGTTCAATAAATGACGCATAACGGGGTCAAGTTTCTCTAAAGAAAGAAAAATATGTTCACAACAATATATATATATATCAATATACCATGGACACTCATTATTGGTAATCATAAACCTTAACTTGGAGCCTCAAACCAAGTAATCATAATCAATACCATAGAGCCTTAGTCTAGGAAATCATACCACATACATTCACTAGGGTTATAGAGCCTGAGTCCGACTCCTTAAGCCATGCAATATAGTAATGGTTCCTAGAGCCTTAGTCTATCCAAACCCATAGAGTGATTCCTCTGATTTAACCCCCACACATACAAATTATTCATGTACATAATCTTCTTTAAATGTTTTTCATGTTTTCCATTTACTTACCATAACCCATTTAACACATTCAAGTTAACCAATAGTCCCTTAAGTCTTATTAACAAACTAAAAAAAAATAGAATCGGATTGATTTAATAATTCCTAATTTACTTTCCAACTATAATTATCATAAGTTCTATCTCATAACCCATTAAATTTATCCTTTAACCACACAATTTTATGTTCATGGAAGACACCCACCCCATGAGTGTCCTTTAGAGAAACCAAATCAACCTTAAAAAATCCCACATGGATCATGAAGGATCCAATTCATCATTAAATTAACCCATTTGATATTTTCTACCAATGATACCAAATGGATTGTATAAAAACATCAAATCATTACAAAATTCATATAAAAATATCAAGACTCTGAGATATAACTTATATACCACCTACCACAAATTCATAGATAATTTCTTTCATAATCTTAGCCCTTGATTTGATCCTGAGCACCATTTAAATCCCCAACATTGAATCTAGTAGAGAAGTGATGTTTTATATCATTTGAAGGATGAGAAGGAATCCAAAATCCTTATTCTAGAAAATAAAGATAATATGAGTGTTAGTATCACCTGGATATTTGGTTTTCACCCAACAACACTCAAAATGTCCATGTATTGAAGGAGAATCACATCATGGAAGGTTTGTGGAGAATGGATCATAACCCATATAGATATAAGGTGAAATGGTAGGAAAATATAATTAGGCCTCATAAATATTGAGGGGGTAAATAATAAAATCCTAAATTTTAAATGTGGTGCACAGATTTGATGCAAGATTGGTCGAACTATGCACCAACAGTGTTCCACCCACAATCCAAAGGGGGCCAGGGTCACATGATCTCTTGGGAGCCCGTACAATTATTCAAACCATGTGTAAGACATATATGATGGCTCTATCCGAACCAAAAATGTTTATTCACCCTTCATTCTAGTTTTTACAAACCATGAACCACCCTCTCCGGGGCATATTGTTCTACTGCACAATTACTGCTTAATATACACCAACCATGAAATCTACATTGTATTTTCTCTATTCCTCTAATTTATTACCCTGAACCCCTAATACACTTCCAAGGCTCCTCATATGATTGAAAATCATTTCATTAATAATTTTTATTTTTTCAAATTAAAAACCAAAATAATAATTTACCTTATTCGAATTTTGAGATATTAGTTCCAATTTTTTCCTATTTTTCAGAAATATAGAATTTCTCTTCATTTGGGGAAGATTCTTAAAATTTGAAATACTTATTTAATATCAATTAATTGAATTAGTAGTTCTAATAAAACATGT
Source organism: Viscum album (assembly GCA_963277665.1). NCBI lineage: Eukaryota > Viridiplantae > Streptophyta > Magnoliopsida > Santalales > Viscaceae > Viscum > Viscum album. Next base: position 796,040,549 of record OY728142.1, on the reverse strand, counting down.
TAAAAATGAAATTAATATCTATATAACTCTTTTCTCCTAAAAACCACAAACTTTATTGTCTTCAAGCTCTTGTCCACTTAGATATTGGCCATTATACATTAGTTACATGAGTATTGTTAATGAGGATTTTAGGGTTGTGAATTATCATTTATTCCACATTAACCTCTACATGACTCATGTATGATCTATTTATTTCCTTGAGTAATGATTTTTACTCTCCACCTTATTTACATTACTTCCTCAATTGGGAGTTATATACATAGGAATATTTCTTGAATATCCTCACAAAAATAAAATAATTAATTATTTTATTGTATTAACTATATACTTTTCTATCCTTCATGAAATAGGAGAAATGTCTCAGGTTTGTATTATTCTATTCTAGTCCATTAATAGTGAATTATCTCACTTCCATGGTAAACTCATTAACGAACATGTAATCATCGAATTTGGGTGATCTATTAAAAACATTTAGGGACTCTAAGTGACAGTGATTAATCTCAAATTCATTTGATCTTGGTGAAAATTTAATGCGTGGTTAATTCCCCCACACTTTTTTTTCTAAATCCATTAATATTAATGAATCCAAATTGAAATTAGTCATCTTCGTATTTTAGTGGTGTTTTCATCCTAGTTAAGACCATAAAAAATTGGGTTTTATCTTTAATTGATTCAACTGTGTTGTATTTTCTCCAAATGGTATGTACCTTCAATCTATCAAATAATTGGTATAAAAAGGATAAAATAGTTTCCCCAGTTATCTCTAAATTTTACATCAAACACTGATTCCTAAAGTGAAAGGTCATATATGTAAACCTATTTTTGTAATGAGAATATAGTATTTTTTGTTTTCTTATGTATTTTAAAAAAATTATCTATAAAATAATAATTATAATTGAATCAACCACATTGATCCCTATAAGAAATTTTGATTTACGAATTGAAATATTATTATCATAAATAATATTTGTAACAAAAAAGTGACCTGGATGAACTCAATGATATGATTTTTCATTTACTAATTCAACTTATAACCGAAGAATGTAAAACTATAATGTGAAGATGTTTTTTATAATGACATGGAAGAATATAAATACATTTTTTGTATATTTTTTTTATTTTTTCTGTAGATATATGGTAATGGATGTTTTCATTAAGATATAATTTAACAATGAGTTTTAATACCATTGATGAGTGCAGGTAATTTCGGTTAGTGATCAAACGTTTAGAGAATAACATGTTAATTTATAATAGAAATTAATTAGAAACATCACCATATACAAATAATTTCCTCCTAATATTGTTGAGGACATACTTACCATGTTAAGAGTCCATGTGAGGTTTCTCTTTTCCTTTGGTAGTAGTTGTTACAGTTCATTTTTTTGTGATTGTACTAACATTACTCCCTTTGAACTATCATTACTTAGGGTTTAATGATTATACCATTGTTTTGGTATCAAGATTCAACTCTCAACACCTCGCCATCAATATATTATCAATTAACCATGGAACAATTTTCAAATAATTAATTTTAAAATCAATAATATATAGACATTTTTTTAGGTAGCAAGAAACACAAAAATCATCACATCCTGACATTACAACACTATCATAAAAATTTAAATTCAATTAAAGGAATATGATATAATGAAGTCCCCCTCTATTATTTTAGTAAGTCCCACTCCTCTATAGGATTATACTACAACTACCCACTTATTATATAGATATAATTATATGAGATGGGAGGACCAACATAGGGGAATGGTTATTCAGGGAGTATAAAAGGTTATAAACATATGGTGATGGTGGAAAATTGAATATAGAAGTGTTTGTGAATGGATGTTTGTAAGTAGTGGTTGGATTAAAAGGGATTATATCCTCTAACAATGAAATAATGGTGGATTCATTGTTTCACTCAAAAATTATTTTTTATAATGGATGGATCCCATGTGGAATGATCAATGAGTGCAAAAAAGGTTTTAGGAGATATTGATTATTCATGAGCATAGAGAGGGTTCCAAAAAATGAGTATGCATCAATTCATCCTATAATGATCAACCCCATTATATAGTCTCCGAAAAAAATTTCTAATTTCGGTAAACCATAATTAATTTAATATTTTTATAACTTTTACATATTTCACTTGTTCCATTGATATTATATACATGGCATGGAATTCGTGTTTTATAGTAACCAATGATTTTACTCATATACCACTTAGAAGGTGTACCAAAATTAGGTTTTCATAGAATATCTAAATTTGATGTGTCACTAAAACTGGTTAATACCATGTTGGACAGTATGGTGCCATTAGCCAAGATTGACATTTTTAGGAACTTCATCTTCCATTGGGTGAAATTGAGGTTATGAGAGGCATTGAGATTATATTGGATACCCTTTAGAGTACACTGCCACATGTGGTGTCTTTGATTAAATTTAACATGCCATCATGACAAGGGGATGAATTAGAGATGCTCAAGATTTTTCTGGCTTGCAAGATCAAGAATATAAACTATTCTTCCCATATACTGGCATTTATAAGTGATATATTTTATAACCTCCCTTCTTTTTAATCGATCATCAGAAGTGATTATGAAATTTCAATAGATATTTTTAGAAATGATGATTAGAAAAGTTTTTAGGGTGTCCATGGATGAGGCTTCAATTTCCCATGGATATATATTAGATCAGGTGTTTTATGTTTGTGAAGATTATTGATGTCTTGATAGACATGATATTGTTGGTGCTAAGGAATGGTAGATGATTGCGATGACCCGGGGGGACAAATCTAATGGTAGCAAGGAATTGCAGTTCAGATCTCTAATTGACTTGATTAAATACTAGATTCATCCATGGTATGAGGAATTTTATTCCATTTAAAACCCAAACACTTTATTCATCTTTTTATATAATCCTTCATTATCTAATATTAAATAAATTAGTGTCTCAAAACATAAATTAAAATTTTCAAATAAGATAATATTTCAATTATATTATAGTATAAAATTATTAGAATTTAATATCTATTCTCAAAATTAACAAAAACTAAAATATCTATATTATTTTTGTAAACATATATAAAAAAACCCAAATATATTCATATTAATAAATAAAAAATGAAAAAATTGGTAACTCATTATTCATAACATATCAATACTCTTCTTTAAGTAATTTATCTCAATATGAATCTCACTAAGAATCCATATTCTCAAGATCAATCCTCAATTACATGAGTTTCAATTAATAAAGACCTATTTAATTAAAAATAATTTTATTAATTGAACTATTTAAAATCCCCTTCACTCAAGTTAATTATATCACTTCAAAATTTCACTAAATAAATGATTCATCACCATTCACTGACCAGATAATTTCATTATCCTCTTTTTCAAATGAGCCTAACATTCAACTTCCACTTTATTACTCTCAATAATTTAACACATTTTCCCATTTTTCCCATAAAATATGAGGTGGAATTCTCTCGGACTAATTTTATTAGTAATGGAATGAATTTAAGGTCAGCTAGATGACCCTCATAATTTTATTAACTTTTATTAATGGATTTGATTTTTCCCAAACAAACCTTATTCCAATCCAGTTCAATATAATCTATTTTGGATCCTAATTTGTCTCACTATTCTCTTTCAAATTATTTATTCATTTTTATAGGGAGACCCATTATTGAATTAGTAAATATTTGCTAAAATATATCACTCATGTTTATGTTCATCAATCCAATGAAAAAAAAATTATATTTTTGTAATTAATTCTTATATAAATAACACTCAAATATTGAGTTATATAAAAAAGAGTTTCCATGTTTTCAATATGATTTTATCTCCTTGAATTTTAAAGGATAGATTTACGAAATTTTGATCAATTTTAAAACAAAACGTACAATATACATTTTATCACTACCCCACACTTACAATTGATGATGTAATTGATTCATGAAATAGTGTGGATATAGAAATAAAATTTAAAAAAAATCCATAATTACAAAAATTATTTGAGAAAATTTTGGAACACCCCATTTCATTATACCTTATTTTCCTTGGTAGTGTCTGACTCTATTGATTTTCACAAGTTCTCCACATTTTTTTAGGAAACTCTTATAACAATACTAGAAAAATATATGTGGTTGAAAATATTTTGAATAAAACACAAAAAATTTATAATAATAAAGGAAAATAAAAATATTAAGATTAGTTTTCCTCATAATAAATATTTTTTTTTATTTTTTTAACCTAACAAATTCTTTTCTCTTGTTTTACTATTATCCAAAGGCTATTGTATTTTTTTAATGGGAACCCAAGTGGTTCTTCAAATTATAATATATTTTTTTTCACTTTTATTGTTTTTAAATCTATTATACTCTTATTAATGTTTTCCACAAGTAATTATACTTCAAGAAACCTATTTTATTATTTTATCATTACATTTTGTACTTTTGTGGATTTATTGGAAACCCATCCTTTTTTGAATTATATTAGTTCATCTGGTATTCTCCTTAGTTCTATACTAAAAATAGTGCTATTAGAGCATTGAGTATTCACAACTAAAATAGAAACTTTTCCATTTGTATATTTTTCTTGTTTGGGAATAAATCTCCCATTCTACACATTAGTAAATATATATTTCTCGACTAAAAATAATATTTCAAACCGAGTATGTAGTCCTTGATTAGATTCTAATATCCTTATTTGTATAAGAACAAGTGATCTATTGTTTAGTATTCCTCATTTAAAATTTTCCACTCCATCCCAGCCTATCTTGATTTTTTTGTGTTCATTTGTAACATGATGTATCAAATTTTAGCTTTAAAATTTTTTCATATTAAATTAATTTTCCATTAGTGGACTTCTTTAATTTTATAATATTCATGTATTCTTCTACTTTTTGTCTCCCATTAGAAAGCTATTTTTGTCATTTCCTCAATCATATTTCCCATTTGTAATGAATATTTCCATAACCCATTTTATGTGTGGGATTTTATCATTTATTGGTATCAATCAATGTATAAATTCAATATTTATTCATGAATGTATCTCCATTTGAACTTTAAATCTATGGATTCTGTCTTGAATGTTCTTAGAGAGTTCTTCAATTAAATTATCCATCCAAAATAATTTAATTATTGTATTATTAATTTGATTTTTGGTAGTCTTACTAAACTCTTTAAATATTTGTTCAATGTTTGGGAGAATAGACTGAATTCCATGATGATGTCACATAATCATAATAGTTTTATTATCCTTATCAAGTTATGTTTATATTGGTTCTCACAAATTCTTTAAAAATTAGCACCTAACAACACCTAATTTCTAGAAATACTATCTTAAAAATCCATCTTCTTCATATAGACTTATGTCATCATTATTAGAAAAATCTGGATGATATGTATTTGATATTTCTTTATTCTAATCTATAGTTATTGGTTTAATTGGTTTTGGTTTCCATTGAATTCAATCGTTTCCAACACTATTGATTTCCACTTGATCCTTCATAGAAATGTTTATCCCCAGATTTAAATGGATTTCCTTAGGAAAATGTGTATGTATTGAGATTCAACAAATGTAATGTTACCTTGATTTACCCAAGTTTCAAATAAAATGAATAAAATATTTTTATAGAAAAACAATTATTAATTATTTTAAATTTATATTAATCAATGAAGAATAATTACAAAAAAATCTCTCAAAATAAAATGTAATATTTAATAGAAAAATAGTATACAAATATTGGAAACCAAATGCATAATTTTGAAATATATATTTTTTTTCTATAATAATTACATTTCATATAGATATTTTATTATTTTTATAAAATGGGATTGAAATTTGGATTTAACACTTTGGAATTATTTTAGGGTGAATTTTGGGGTTTTTCAATCGAATTTCAAATTTTATAAATATAACGAATTAATCTTTTTACAAATACCACAGATTTTATGAATTAATTGTGATTTAATAATGAATTAAATACTTATGGACAATTTTCCAGAAACCAAAATCATTTACGTAGTAAAATACAGAATTTAAAATTATTAAGCTCAATTTCGAAAATTATATTTTACATTTTCAAACCTAAATTAAATTTTATAATAGTGAAAAAAAAATTTGAACTTTTTATTTAATAGAGTCAATGAGAGGATCAATTCAATTTTATATTTATTTCAATGTCAAATAAACAACCTTTTTAAAAATAATCAAACAAATTTATCTAGAATCAAGGCCACCCAATATCCCATTACACTCCACTGTAAATCCATTTAGAAAAAATTAACACTAATTTTTCATTATGAAAGTATCTCTAAAGAGTATCTATGAATTTAAAGTGTTCCTATCAATGTTTAATAATATAGTTTTCAAGGTAGGGGTCATTAACCATTTATTTACCTCTATTTATTCAATATTTAAATTTACTTTACGTTCAAATAAATATTATTATGATTAACCATTATAAATTAATTTTTATATTATCAGTGATATATCACCATTTAATTGAATTATACTTTATTTATAAGCTGTTATAATTCTTAATCACTTACATTTCCATAAAGCATATTAAAATTTTGGTAAAAAGTGTAAGGCTACCTAGAAATGAAATCTATTTCCGAATAAAGAAATTTGAACACATGATCAAGCTCACATTTAACTAGGGGTAATGACCCAAAAAATGATGGGTTGGTTATTAACTCAACCATCACTCCGTACCCAACTAATGGGCCAAAAAGTACATCCTGTTTTTCACTCTTGGGGGATTTGTTTAAGATGATTCAAAAGATCTTTATGAACCACAATGAATTATTATGTGATATTGATTCCACAAATATGGATTTTTATATTATATTATGTAACATAAATTTATTATAATGTATTTTAATATTTTTCAAATAATCGTTCAAAATTAAAAATTATATATAATATAAATCACGAAATCAAAATAATGTAGGACAACATAAAAGAAAATAGGACTTATAAATATTCTCTCATTAAATGACATAGTGATAAATAAATTACAATAATTATAACATGTGAAGAATGAAAAAATCCATATAATTCACTTATGGATTCTTTTTAAAAAAAATATAAGTTCATTATAATTGGGGTGAAATATTACAAAATAAAATGGAACCTAAGGTATTAGATCATTTTCATAATTTTAATCCTTCAGATGTGAATCATATTAAAAACCAATTTACCTTTATATGGTGTAAATAATTCTATATTTAATTTTTATATCAAGATATTTTTTTAGATTCATCTTCATGTATTATCTCTATATTCTTTGTCATCAAATTTATATAATACCTAAGATGTAGGGGTTGTTGTGTGACACCCCGAGGCATTATGTGATAGAACCTTTTTAATTTTATTGATGTATTTTTTTATATGTTAAACCAATATTATATTGCATAATATTTTTCACCGCATTAGGTTTCAGTATACACAACACCATTCTTGTCTTCCGTTACACACAAGAGTGGCCCTCCTCGATAGTTTCTGTTGTACGCAATGCCGAGTTTCAGTAAACAATGATATATTATTAAAATATTATTATTTAATGGGATATAAACTAGCTGTTAGGAATTTTATTAACCAAATTTTTAATTTTATATAAAATTAACATTCATCTATGGTATTTTCTATATATGATATTAAAACAAAATCAAATTTTCGGATAAAAGAAATATTTTTTAAAAAATGTTGTTTTGCATCCTTTTTATAGAGCTCCCATTTTAAATTTAGTTTTTAAATCATATATATATTATATTTGACAAAATAAAATTATTTTTTGGTATAGAAACATAAATTTTTTTGTTGTTGAATTTTTGGTATTTTTATGATAAAATCCATATTCTGAAGAATAGTGAAAATACTACATTTTAATTCAAAACTACCTTCTCATCAAAGTTATATTATTTACTTAAATTATATTTTTAATTGCATTCAAAGTGTAATTGGATTATTTTTTTATCATTTAATCCAAATTTTATCATTATATGTAATCTTACATTTAAATTGGACATAAACACATGATAATCGTTTGATATGTTTTTACTTCTTAAATATCCACTCCTTGGTTTTAACAAAAGGAAATAATTTTAAAATTAATTTCTAAAAATTATTTGTATTGAATTATAATATTTTTTCCCCATATTTTGAATTAGTTGGTCAAAATTATTTTAAAAGGTTATTTTTTTATCATTACTAATATTTACTTTTGTAATTATATTTATTACTATAGTGAAAGGTAAATCAGATAATTAAAATTAAAAATAATCTTATAAAATTAGCTAAAAATATAGAAAATTTCCTATTCTATGGATAAATATGACCCTTATCATAAATGGTTCGAAATTGAAACACTTAATTGTAACTTTGCCATGAATATTACATGAAAATAAAAAAATAATGAAAGTGACAAAATGTCACACACTCATTTTATATAAGTATATTAATTTTAATTTAGGGGTTACAGAGAAATGAAACCGATTATAGTTAGTCTTTGGAAAGAAAATATAATTTTATCCAACATATAAATTTGTTTATAATTTTTATATATTAAATAGATTTCATTAATGATGACTCAATAGTGATGCATAAATTATTTTATTCATAGAAATATAACATAAATGATATTACAAATATTAAAATAAATATAATTTGAGTGAATTAATGTCATCCAATAATTTTATGGAGGACTTTGACATGTTATTTATGGTCTAAATGTTTTTTTAGAATATATCTCTATGTTTTAATATTTTTAAAATGTCATCTAATGAATAGTGTAAAAATTAACACTATTGGTATTTTTAATAAATAATATTTTATTAAATTATATAAAATTCATAAAAATATAAACTTCTACCAACTAGTTTTTATGAAGTTAAATATGTAACAAATTATATATTTAGGGATCCATTGTCATTTTAGAGTGACTATATTAACCCTTAGTGAATAAAAAATAATGCTTCAATGGTAAGAGTTAAAGGAGTTAATTAAGGGTAAATCAGAAATATAGGGATTAAAATAAAACCATAACATGAAAACAAATTGGTGAATAATATTCAATACTTATCAAAATATGTTCCATTTTGTGTTTTTTAATGGACACATGTACATGAAAATTAATTATATATTTTTTAAATCAAAGATAGTTACAAAATATTACTATATTGTATTTTAATATCTTATATGTGTCCACAAAGGGACAAAATCAAGATATGAACGAATATAAATGCCTATTTTGATATAAATGAAACCATGTTCATTATATAAATTCATTTTTAATTTTTAGATGTCATATAATTACCTTATAAGTCTCTTCAATTTTAAAACAATGTTTAAGTAATTAACATAACAAAAGAATAAATGATTTTAATAATATTAATTTTGTATTATTTTGCATTATTTAATGTGTCTAAAAAATTTGAAAGTTCTATAAGATATATTATATACATATGAAATTATTATATTTGAATTCCCACTTTGTTTTATTGTATTTCAAGTCAAATTAAATGAATAGTGTTAGATTTCCAACTAAATAATATCTTATACAATAAATTTATTATTAAATTATTTAAAAATAAAAAAAAATTGTAAATATTCAAAATGGGATAATATATGGTCAAAAATATATTATAAATTTCATTTATGGGGCATTTTTAATTATTTATACCTAGAATAGTATTATTATATTTTAATATTATGAGAGTTTCCTAAGGTGAATCTATATTCTATTATAAAAAAAATATCCTCCTACATTTTTTTACACCTCCAAGAGACTTCTGGATAAACCAACCACTGCCAAATTATCCTATAAAGAATCTTAGTTAACTTCTAGAGGTCCTGGATTTCAAAATGGTTCATCCCTAGTGTCCCTAAGAAGAGAACCAAAGGAATTCCAACGAAGAAGATGTAATTGCTTTACCAATTCAATTCAATTTCATTTCTTATTATATTTTCTCATTATATATTTATTCCATACTAAAGTAATAAATTTGTTATATTCTAAATTATGAGATATTATTATAATTATGGGATAATCTTATACACCCTTTTATACATCCTACAAATAACAATATCACCATGTGTGCGTATGTTCGACTTACCGTCTCCACATCGTGTTGTAATTTCATATTCAAAAATACATTCAATGAATGTATATAATGATAAGTATAATGGATTTAAATAATGAATATTACATAATAATTATTCAATATAATTAATATACCATCTAATTACATAACATGTAACCATTAAAAAATGATATCATCGCTCATGAGTACCTACGGCCTACCGTCTCCACGATGTGTTGAGATTCTTTCTCCTTGTAGAATAGTAAACAATGATTACAAAATTTATCAGATAAATAAAAATAATAATTATGAACATAATTTCATGAATATAATACATCATATTCATAACAATCATGACTTATATGACAAAAAAGGAATTGAAAAATGAAGCAGTTAACATCCGAAATAATGGTAATATTGAAATACTATTAAAAAAATGAAATAATATGATCATATATGATATCATAAATATGAATATGGTCATGGAATAATTTAATAACATGATTTAACCATTATATAGGATTTTAAAACACCCTTTACTAATGAAAAAGTATATGGTAAGGGATAATTTTATAATCTTATTTTTATCCGAGATTGTTTATATGTAAGTATTTATTTGGGATATATTTATCATCCATGTCTATTTTTTCTCAAAATGTTTTCATAATGGTTTTACTATTCGTAGATGTATGATTTAATTTATTTTTACCCATTTTTTACTTTTACTACATGTTATGGAAGGAATCATTCTTCTGTTTTCCTTTTGAGGTACTTTTTTGACTTTTCCAGTAAAAGTACGAGGATCATATTTTTTTGAATATATATGGTAGGAACAGATTTTTACATCTTCATAACGCCTTATTTCCATGAATATTTCATTACAAAATTTCATATTTGATTTCAACTAAATTCTTTTCTTTTAAAATTGCATGGAATTTTGGGAATTGAATATTATTTTGATGAATAATGGATATTTTCTCTAAGAATTAACTCAAATGTTTTATCAAAATTATATTCTATCAAATAAGACATAGGGTTATGTTTCTATCCCAATTATTTTTTTTTATTTGATTATTTTTATGATGGAATTAGGAAATCCATTTATCTTGTATAAAATATGTTAAGATGGAATGATGTTTAAGAAACCCATAATATTTCACGAGTTATGCTATGATGAATGATTTATGTTTTGTGGAACATGTAAGAATGATTTCATTATGGGATTGGTTGGAACCATATCTCTCTCCAATGAATTGGGTAAATATTTATATCTCATGAGATAGACATGAATGGAATGACAAGTAAATATGGTTGGAATGATATGTTTTCCCAGTTCAGTAATGGGCTCGGTCCACTATGAATTTCTTGGAAACAATTCCTTGGATACGAGGAAAATCATATTATGTGATTACTTGTTTTCCAAAATTACATGTTTTATGCCAATTTTATTTCATCATGGTTAATGTTCCTTTACGATCTAGGCCTTATGAATGGCCTAGATTTATTTCATGACTCACAATTTTGATATTTAAACATTAATTTCATGTTTTAATAGGATTATTTTTATGAATAATTTTCTGTTCTCCATGATTACCCTTACTGAGAATTTGATATCTCCATTTTTATTTTATCATTTTACCAAAATATAAGGAAATGTTTAAGGTAGAAAAAGTTGAAAGATATTTATTGGCGATGTGGAAGATCATTCAACAAGATAGAATATTATGTTCCATAATTCCTAAGTCACTCAACTAATAGGATATTGGGTGTCTTTTTGTGTCATGAATTGATTATTTCACAAAATAAATGTGATATCCATGTACTTAAATCTAGTATAGTTATAGTTGTAATCAAACAAAAGGTTTAGTTATCCTTTGGAAACTATGATGCGAAAACATTAGTGAGATCCCTAAAGATATTCCAAAGGTATTTCTAGGGATGTCCCTATGCTTAAGTCTAACTATATGTTAAAATACAATAATTTTGGTAATGATCACGAATAACCTAGGATTAAACCTAAGATGCTAGAGATTGAATGTACTCCCCCTTTACTATATTGTTTTCCTTGTATAATTTTTTCCTCTCACACAATTATTTTGGAATTTTAGACAAATACCGGAACATGAAGGAACCTTTCTAATGATCAATTCATAGTGCAATGAAATGATTTTCCTCTGAAAAAACCAAATGATATATTACATGGAATGAAAATTCTTATTTTTATACCTACAAAAGATATGAATCATTTTGGACTTCTTAATGTGTAGAGAAGGGAACAAAATTCTATTAAGTCCTTCATGAGGCAATGCCCACCTTCTTTCAGTGGGTCTTATGATCCACTTGTTTCTGAACAATGGATCAGTAATATTGAAAATATAATTTCCATCCTTCACTATTCAGAATATGAAAAAGTAATTTCGGATTTTTATCATTTAGAAGGTGAAGTATACCAATGATGGAAACTAATTAAGAATACATGGAAAAAATATGAAATTGAGTTGATGGAAAGGTATGAGTACAAGAACATGTTTTTCCATATATACATTCCTCGTATTCTTTAAAAAAAATATGGAAAAAAGGTTCCATGATATTAATCTAAAGGATTATGAATCTGTTGGTACACACGAGCCATATTTTACAAGACTTTCAAGGTATGCTTCTGGATTTATCATCCAACCTGAATGTAAAGTTGATCGATTCATCAGTGGATTAAAACCAAGAATTAAAAGGGAATTAGCTATAGGATAAATCAATATCTATGAAGAGATATTTTTTTGCGGTATCATGGTATAAATGGATTGTTTTACATATCAATCTCATGGTTTTGACAAGAAATGGAAGATAGAGTTCAAAATAATATATCAAAAAAATAATGAAAAGAATATGAATGATTATTTATAGTCAAGGTGTGGAATGAACTATGGTCAATATTTTATTAAAGGGACTAGAAAATGTTTTATGTGTGGAAAAGAGCATTATCGTGTAGTTAAGTGCTGAAGTAATGGGAAAATGTTTCTTAATGATGTGAATAGAGAAATGATTATAGATAATTCCCCACCCACATCTCAATGCTACAAGTTCAAGTAAATGGGGATTATGCTAACCAATACCCTAATACAAGGATTAAAGATGATCGACGTCATCATCCTCTTAAGTCTAATGACAATGTAAAATTATATGCGATCACAATTGGAGACGTTGAGTATGACAATGATGTGGTGGAATGATTATGTTTATGGGATTCCAAAATTCTATTTCAAGATATATTTTATAGTATTATGGAATATTAGAATACCTATTTATTAGTACATTATGGTTTTACATAAATATATGGTACTGGTTACCATGACAAGTGATTGAAATATTTTTTAAATGCACATGATACGCTAAAACTGATGGGATAAAGAGATAGTGAGATGTTTGCTAGCGATATCATAGTTTCAGTATATTGAACTTTTTTTATTTTTTGTGTGTGGATATAGTTAATTTTGATATATTTCATGTTTTCACTAAAGTTATATTGTAATTAATGTCATTACCATGATTCAAGAAAATACATGAATAAGGTATTCACATGTTTGGAATGTGACAACCAAGAACTGCAAAATGAGATATGGGATACAATTGTTAGTTTGATTTAGATCATCTCTTTCTGAAGTTTTTTATTTTCTATTTTTTGAAATATTGTAATGTAATCCACTGCTGGATAGTATAAGTTATATTCTTATTAAAGTTTATTAGAAAAATTTACAAACTCATTATAGGTGTACTTAGGCATATTTGATAAACAGTTCTAACCTTTTTGTTGAGACAAATGGAACAACCTATCATTCAATCACATAATATGCTAACAAATCAAGATTCAAAAATTCAACTTCATTAATTTAAATAATATATGAAATGGAAATTGTTCATGTAATGATCAATTATGTGATTGTACTGAAAACAAATAAGTATTTCTTCTAATGATAAAATTCATCAACTTTAGGAAAATGATCTTCAAACATAAATTGTTATCCTATTACATTATTATATGACGAATTATATGGTACCTTAAATCATCATATATTTACGGATTTCTGGTTGTTAAAAATTTCCAAACCTTATTCTCTACACTATCCATCATAACTTTATGCTTAGATTTACTATATATATCCACGCTTTCACTTCTCACCCATGTTCTCCTATGTGGAAACCCAATGATGAGTTAACTTGGGTAACTGTTATGTTTCAAACATTCCTTTTTAAAATGAATTTTTATTATTCCTATTTATGATTTAGGTTTCCAATAATAAAAATTTATAGTATAAAACCTTTTATAACTCTAACGAATGTCGAGGGACTAAATCATTTTAAGGGGGTAAGATATGACACCTAGAGATTTAATGAGATAGATTATTTTTAATTTCTTTGATTACTTCTGATGTATGCTACACCAATATTATGTTTAACTATACACAACACGTATTATCTACCGGTATATGCAACAATATTTTTGTCTTGAGTTGCACGCAAGAGTGACCTTCCTCAATGACTTGTGTTGTACACAATACTGAGTTTTACTAAATAACGATATATTATTAAAACATTATTCTTTAATGGGATATAAACCAGATGTAATTAATATTACATACCACATTTTGAATTTTTTTATAACATAAAAATTCATCTTATGTATTTTCTAGACATGATATAAAAAATATTCAATTTTTCCTATAAAAGAAGTATTTTTCAAAAAATGTAATTTTGCCTCCTTTTGATGGTGTAACCATTTTAAATTTAGTTTTCAACAATTTTATATATTAAATTTGACAAAATAAACTTCTTATATATTATAGAAATAAAAAAATTTACATTTATTGAATTTTTGGTATTTTTATGATAAAATTTAAATTTAATTGAATGTGTGAAAAATACTGTATTTTATTTCAGAACTGTATTTTAATCTAGTTTATTTATATAGTTATATTATATTTCTAATTTATTTTAATGTTTAATTGGATTATATTTTTATCATTTAATTCAATTTTTGTCATTAGAAGTAATTTCACATTTAAATTGGATATAAACAAATGACAATATTTTGATATGTTTTTAATTATTTAAAACCCTCATTTTGGTTCTAACAATTTGAAATAATTTTAAATTAATTTAGTACAATTATGTGTTTAGAATTATAAAAAATGGATTACATATTTGGAATCAGTGGGTCTAAATTATATTAATAGGTTACTTTTCATTTTGGGCATTATCAATAGTATCTTTTATAATTATTTTCATCACTATGGTTAAAGGTAAATCTTGTAATTAAAGGTAAAAATAATATTATAATATTACCTTAAATAATGAAAAAATCCTATTGGATGAATAAATGTGAACTTAATAATACTTTTTTTCAAAATTTGACCACTTAATGGCCACTATCCCATGAATATGACATGAATATAAAAAAATTAATGAATGTCACAAAATTTCACTCTCATTTTATATAAGTATATTAGTTTGAATTTAGGTATTTCCAAGAAAATAAATCAACTATAGGTCGTATATGTAAATATAATAGAATTCACTCCATTGTAAGAAATTATTTACAATATTTAGAGATTAAATAGTTATCATCAATGATGACTCAATAGTGATACAAAAATTATTTTATTAATAAAAATATTGAATAAATGATATTAAAATATTAATATAAATATAATTTGAGTGAATTAATTTCATAAAATAATTTTATGGATGAATTTTACATGTTATTTATGGTTTCAATTTGGGTTTTGAACACATATCTATGTTATCGTATTTCTAAAAAGGAAACTAAGGAATAGTGTCAAAATTGACGGTATAAAAATTTTAAATAAATAAGATTTTATTAAATTAAACAAAATTCATAAAAATATAAACATTAGAAAACTAATTGGAATGAATTTAAATATGTCCCCAATAGTCCATTTATCTACCCTTTGTCATTTTAGAGTGACTATATTAACCCATAGTGAATAAAAAGACATATTGTCATGTAAAGAGTTAAAGTAATTAATTAATGGTAAACCAAAATTATATAGTTTTTAATAAAACCAAAACAAGTTATAATTATTTTGGATGAATAAATTAAATTCTTATCACAATATTATCAATAATATTTTTTTAACGAATTCTTGTACTTGAATATAAATTATATATTATCTAAATCAATGATAGTTACAAAATATCACTATCTCGTATTTTAATATCTTATGTGTGTCCACATGGGGAAAAAATAATGATATGAACGAAAATAATATCTAATTTGATAAAAATGAAACTATTTTAATTATAAAAATTTATTTTTAATTTTTATATGTTATATATATACCTTAAAAGTCTATTCAATTCTAAAACAATATTTAGGCATTTACCAAAAAATAGAATAAATAATTTTAATAATATTTCTTTTCTTATATATGGATTAGTTAATGTGTATAAGAAATTTATGAGATCTATAAGATATATTATAGATTTTTGAATGAATTATATTCTCATTAAAACATAGTCTTATTTAATTTTAATTCAAATTGACTGAATAGTAATAATTTTGGAAATAATAATATCTTTTTGAATTAATTTATTATTTAATTATTTAAAAATCACAAAATATTTAAATAATCAGAAGAGGATAATATATGGACTAAAAAGTATTATAAAATTCATTTTTGGGTCATTTGTAATTATTTATATCTAGAATGGTCTTATTATATTTTAATATTTTGAGAGTTTCTTAATGTCCTCCTCTCCTCTCTTATCAAAAAAACATATCTTCCCACATTTTCTCACAACTCATTAAGCCTTCTAGATCAACCAAGTCATGCCCAATTATCTTGTAAAAATTCTTAGTTAACTTGTAGAGGTTTGGGTTTTTCAAAATTTCTATCTATAGTGTTCCAAAGAAGATATTCAATGGAAGTCCAACAAGGAAGAGTGGATTGCTTTACCAATTCAGTTCAATTTATTTTCTTCATATACATTCTATTTCTATGTTGATTTAATACTAAAGTAATAAATATATTATATTCAACATTGAGATATGTTATTACAATTATTGGATAACCTTATACCTCCTTTTATACATCCTACGAACCACAATATCACCAAGCGTGTGTATGTACAAGTTACCATCTCCACGTCATGGTGTAATTTGTTATTCAAAAATAATTTATTAAGGTGGGTATAATGATGAGTATAATGGGTTTTAAAAATGAAAATCATAGGCAAATTATTTTTTATAATTAATATACCATCCAACTACATACCATTTAACCATTAAGAGAATGATATCATCGCTCGTGTGTACATACGACTTACCGTCTCCACGACGCAGTGAGATTCAATATCCACGTTACCATTTAAAGAATGGTTATAAAATTTATTCCATGAGTCAAAATAATAATTATAAAATTAATATAATGAATAAAATTCATCTTATTCAAAACAAACATAATTGACATGGAAAAACATGAATGGGAATACGAAGTAGTTAACACCCAAAATAATTGTAATATTGGAAAACTATTAAAAAAATTATATACTAGTATCATATATGATATCCTAAATATGGTTATAGTACTGGGATAATTTAATAACATTATTTAACCATTATAATGGAGGACACAACACCCTCGACTAACATAAATTACAAGGTAAGGGAAAATTGTTCAATCCCATTTTTATCCGAGATTGTTTATAAGTATTAATTGGGGATTTTTTTGCCATCCATGTCCATGTTTTCTAAAAATGTTATTTATAAAAAATTCACTATTCTTCTATGTATATTTAAAGTCCTTTTTACCCATTATGATATTTACTACATGGAATTTAAGGAATATTTCTTTTGTTAACCATAAAAGGCACTTTTTTATTTTTTTAGTAATTGTATCGGGAGAATTTTTTTTACTTATACAGCATGAATGGATTTTTACATATTCAAAATGCCTAATTTCATAAATCTTCCACTACACTATTTCATGTTTGTTTACAAAAAAAATCTATTCCATTAAAATTTCATGGTATTTTGAGAATAAAAAATGTTTTTCAAGAAGAAATGATATTTTCCTTAGGAATTAAGCTCAAGTGTTTTATCAAAATTATTTTCCATATAAGATGACACAAGGTTATGTTTTTATCCCTATTATTAATTTTATTTGTTATTGTTTATGATGGAATTTTGAAATCCATTTATCTTTTTTGGATTATGTTACGATATAATGATGTTTATCAAATCCATAATATTTCATGGGTTTTCTATGATGAATGATTTACTTTTTTGTGTAACATGTGAGAATTATTTTATTGTGAAATGGGTGGGACCTATATCCTTCACCAATAAATTGGGAATAGTTTTACATCTCATGAGATATACATGACTATAATTACAATTAAATCTGGTGCAGTTATACATGGTTGAAATGGCATGTAATCCCAGTTCAGTAATAGACTTTGTCAACTATGATGGTCTTTTCAACAATGCCTTGGATGCTATGGAAATATTATTATGTGCTCAATTGTTTTCCATAATTCAATGTTTTATGCCAATTATATTTTAGCAAGGTCAATGTTCCTTTATGATATATGCATTATGAACTGCCAAGATTAATTTCAGGACTCACAATTTTGATATTTAGACATTATGTTCATGTTTTTACATTCTTATGTTTATGGTTTGTTTTTTCTTCTCAATGTTAACCCTTATTGAGAATTTGAGTTCACCATTTGTATGTTTTCTTTTCACCAGGATATAAAAAATGGTTTTAGGTTAGAAAAAAGGTAAGATATTTATGGGAGGTGTAGAAGATATTTCACCAAGTTATATGATTAAGTTCCCTGTTTCCAAATTCAATAAAATAATATGGTCTTGGGTGTCATTTGGGGTCATGTATTAAGTATTCTGAAAAATAAATGTAATTTCCATGTTTTTTCAAGCCTTCGTCATTATATGTTGTTAACATAATTTGTTTTATTCAGTAATGAAATTTATTTTTGAACATTATCATCCTTTTTTTGGTTTCTTCCACCTTATTATTGTATTATATTGTATCCACACATTATTATATTGGTTCTACATGTCTTCTTTCAGTTTAATATTAATTTGTTTCACAATTCAACCAATTATTTCTTGTATGTGGACTCATCCTATTATTTTATTTTTGGTTTAGAATATTCCTATTCAAGACATTTATTTTTATATTATTCCACGATGTTTTTTCTCAATGATTAGATACTTTTTCCTACAAATATTTTCGATTATAATTTAATTAATCTAGAAAAGTTTTAGAAGGAAATATTTTATTATTTATCATGAGATACATTTTTGAAATTCTTTTCAATAATGTGAGAAGAATCTTTTTTTCACATTTTCAAATTGAACTTTTTTTTCATACAAATATATTTATCCTTAATTATCAATATCCCTTTCCATATTTCCATGTGGATTCAAATATCATCCTATTCCTTTATTTTGTGAATTTCTGCTATTAAAAATAAATTTAGATATTTGATAATATCAAATAAATGTATTTTATTTGACTTTTATATTTTTTATCTTCTAATCAAAATTACTTATATTACCTTCATTACCTTTTAATGTTTTACTAATTATTACTATTCTAAAATTACCATTTTAATGTTATATTTTCACCACATGAATTTAAATTTATGATGGTCACCTATAGGTTTGTTTTTACAACCATATTGAAAAATATTCTGAAAATTATTTTTATAATTTACCATTTATTTTTCTCTAAAAGTCTTATATATATTATGAATTTATTTCTTGTGTGTTTCTTAATAAATGATCTTATTAATTTATAGTTTATCCCCAGCCATGATCATATAGGCCATGTTATTTGTTAATCATCATCTCTCTCTGTTAGCATTATTATTCTCCTTTATTCCTTTATATTATGAATTTACTAGATGTAATTAAAAATAGGGGAAGTCCAGAATTATATAGCCTCTTGAAGCATTGGTAGGTCTCATGAGACAAACTAGCATGGTTATTTGGTGCATGTCTTTCCTATTTATGTTTAAATTCTAGGAGTGATCCTTTGATGGTAAGATTAAAATTTCTTACAATGTAAATTTCATCACTATGAAATCAATTATTTATTTCTATTTTATTGTTAACATTGTTATATTATCCCTTGATATATGACATGCTCATGTTATAAGGTATATAGAAATATATTATTATTTTATAATACTATAATATAATTTTGGTCTTATTTATTATATTATAAATTATGTTATACACTACCCCTTACTGAGTGTTTGAGGTCACCCTTTATATTTTTTCCCTTTCCCCATCTTATAAAGAATATTATTTTTTATTATATGTATATATGGGTAGCATGTGTGGAGAATTTTGTTTGAGGTGTTGAATACATATTTTAAAATGATAAATTTTTGATATAATGGGAAAAATTATCATTAGAGAAGAAATATATCGGTTTGGTTAGGTAGAGGGTTTTCCCAAAATCCATAAAAATCCAATCCTAGAAGTTATTGGTTATATAAGTTACTCAATATTTTTTATTGATATAGAATTTATGGAAAACAATATGTCTTTAGTATAGAATTTGGGGGTGTGGGTCTCGGGCATCTTAGTTGGTATCAAAGTATTGTTTATATAAATTTAGATGTTAGGATGATATAATTTTATCATATGAGTATATTTTAGGCATTATAGAAACCATTAGGGAAAAAATATTTTAATGATAATCATTCATTTAAAGGAAAAAATACCCATTTTAGGTCTAATATGATTAAATTTTATGGTCATTAATGGCATAATAGAGGGTTTAATATTGATTTTAGGATTAGTTTCCCTACTCTACTTTATTATTTATATAAGCTTCAAATTTCATGGACAATATTATTTTATGAAGGATAATTTATGACCTGAGATTCAACTACGGTAATGTTACCATTATTTATTCAAGTATATAATAAAATGAATAAAATATATTGATATGAAAATAATTTTTAAATATTAAGAAATTTATATTAATCAATTAATATTAATTATAAACATTTTTCCTAAAATAAATATAGGATTTACTCGAAATAGTGTATTTGAATTTTAGGCACCAAATAAAATTTTTTGAAACACACCATTATTTTTAATTAATAAAAAAAATTCTACATTGATGGAAAATTAGTTCAATAAAAAGGGATTTAAATTTAGAATCATAACATTGGAATTAGTTTTGGGTGAATTTCTTTTTCTAATGAAGTATTTTTTTTGGTAAATAATTAAATATACAGTTTTTATGAAATTAAAACTTTATGGAACCATTATTATTTAAGAATGAATTAACAAATTATGAAAATATTTGTTTTAAAAAATTGTATTTAAAGAGTGTATTGATATATTTAAAAATATTAAAATTCATTTAAGAAATTATAATGATTTTTTATTATGTTTATGACACAACCTTTATTCATCTTCTTCTCTATTAAATTGGAAATGAAAGCATCATTCGTCTATATGTGCAAACTACAACCTTGCAAAGTGACGTATTCATTTTTCTTCACCAATATTCATGGATTCTTATTATAATGAATATAATTTTTATATAACTTATTAATGAAATAATTATGATTATTGAAATATAATTTATCATTTACCTTCTTATCTTTCCACTCATTAAAATATGATAATGTTGCTTGTTCATACCTGTGGACTACCACCTCCACAAAGTGATGCGAATAATTTTTTATATTGTTCATTCAAGAGTTATCCGATGTATAGAGATATATTTATATATTAAATATATATTAAATTTAGATCATGACTAAAGTTATATATATTATGGAACCATAATCAAGATGCAATGACTAAAACTACCAAACCAAAACATACATAAAAATTGAAATAATTAACGCACAAAAATGATGGTTTTGTTATGGAATTATTAATAAATGATTGTTGAAATATTAAAATTTGACCATACATGATATTATAAGTATGTATATGATTCATTATATAAGTATAATAAAATTAAATTCATTATATTTAATGTTTAAATCACTTTTTAGTAATGTTAATCTTGTGGTAAGAGATTTCTGGTATAATATCATTTTATTACTAGATTATTTATGTTCTGGTTTAATTTAAAAAATTTATATGGTCCTATTATATTTACACCCCTTATATTTTCTTATCCTATATTTATTTTGGGGTTTACATGTTAATTTTATAATTATTCTCTTATTGGAACAAAAATCAACTTGTAAGTCACGTGGATGAGAATTCATTGTGAAAAGCAACATTTGAATTTTTTATTCATATTTTTTTCTTCTATGTACCTATTTAATTTAAAATATTTATTTATTCTCTAATTATTTATTGAATCCATGTTTAACATTGTATTAATATTTATAAAACACTTTAAAATGAATCGTCTTTTTGTTGTTAGAATGAGTTACTTTTTATAAAAGGTGGGAATGAAATATTTGTTTTCAGAAACATGGTATGAATGAGTTTTCCTAACATCATGACTTTTCTTTATTATGAATATTTCAATAAAATTTTGTCAGGTTTATTTCCAATAAAATATTTTTCCAAATATTGTTTGTAAATTTTATTCAAAATGATATCAAAATAAAATGTATTGTTATTAAAAATAAATGAATATGATTTTTAAAAGTGATTTATAACTCAATCCATACACAGATTTACAAAAAAGTGATTTTCTTGTCTAGAGGATTGGGTTTACTAAGAAACCTTAATTTCTAATGAATCGATGGTATTAGTTTATTGATAATGTATTGTACCACATTTTTATATCTTTCATTTTTTTATGGTCATGTTTTCTATCACTCTCCATCATCCATTGGACATTATTTTTCTATTTTATATCCATATTTTTATTATCATATCTGAATTCAGTATCATTTCTATGACTTTGATGATATTTCAATCATATAACATTTATTTATATTATATCATCTGAATTAATCTTATTAATTATGTTGTTTCATTTACTAGAGAAATTTGGATGTTGTGTATTCTTGATTCAATATAGTTAATTGTAGATATATAAGATATTATGATAATGAATTTTATAAATCATTCAAAATATGAGGAATGAAAAGGATGTAAAAGGGATGAGTGAAGCTTAGTCATAGATATTTCTTAAATCTATTGACACATCTCATGACTCAAAATAGTATGAATTCAATGTTATATTGGTATTAGTTTTTAACCAAAAATTTTATTAAGGGAGATACATTAGTTGAGATTCCTTGATTACATGATTTATGATATCTTGGTTTAGAGGAATTGATCAAGAATATCCCAAATATAAAATTTCCATTATTAAGAACTCAGTTTCCATTATCCATTTGATTTATATGTTAATATTATCCATGGATGATAATTAAGATCATGTTATTCAATGAATGGAAATTTTTTTCGTTATCCACTCTACCAGATTTATTATGTAATAATTACCCATAATATATTCCATTGTATTTATCCATTTCTTGGAGTCTAAGCTCCCCCATTATCTATTTTACTTCTTCTAGATATAATGGATGATATTATGGATGATTTTAAGGATTCAATAATGTTTCATATGAAATTTTTCATATTTCTATTGTAATATTGGAATCTAGTATGTAACTAATTTTCACAGACTACTAAACTAACTGATCCTTCATAGTGAGATCCCTTTTATTTAATACCAATGTGACAATGTAAGAACCGACTCTAGGTTACTGGTTTCTTGGTGTTAGATTTTTTATCAGAGAATGTCTAGTTGGAATCATGGGAACTAGATTTTAAATTAACATAACTACCATGTGAATTATAATAATCACAACGGGTATTTGAGAACACATTCCATTATAGAGATTTTTATTTTATGTATCATAATTCATGAAAATGATGAGCTAGATCAGTGATTTATATTTTTTATATATGGTTATTAGTGTAAGGAAGGGAATTAACACTCACAGTTAATGTAGGTATTTCCCTACTATGGAAACAAATACATGTGTTCTTGGAATTGAATAAATCATGGCCATATTATGGTATTTGACTTTGATTATAATGAATAACCTTACCATTATGAATAATAAAATTATTCCATTACATGATTCCCTTATTTAGGACCCCTTCATGTGATATAATCCTTTATATTTTAATGAAAATACTAATGAATTGGTAGCTGAACAAGGGAATAAGTCCCTCAAAATAATATTCCAAGCATTAGGAAGTGATGAAAGTAAAAAATTTATTTTGGAAGATTGTTTTATAATGGTAAATTCTAATCAATGGTGATTATAGATCTAGAACACTAAATAGTTCCATGAAATATAAAATGGGGAATAAAAAAATTAAAGTGGCATTCTTAGAGAAAAGTGAGATGAAATAGAGATGATGTTCCTAAATTTGTAGGAGAATGAAGAAGATATTGTTATAGAGTGTGAGGATAACATTAAATGTTTATCATGGAATTATCAGGACTATATATGTAATACATAAATCCTGATTTTCCTTTTCAATGATGGTCTTAATATTATTCATTGAAGTTAATTGGTTTCTAAAATGTTTTCATGATATGACAATATAATATCTAGTGTCATCAAGACAAATAAATAATCTTATATGTGTCATATATTTAAGGTAAATCAAGAAAATAAGTGGTTGGTAGTGCATCCAGAAAAACAGAATGTGTTAACTAACAATAAATGGATGATGGGATTTTAAAAATCTGATAATTTTGGAAAGAAACACATAAGTACATTTTTAATGGGATTTTTTTCAAGTGTAGAGAAAGGGGGTATAAGGCTCTTGAATGCAAGTTAATGATAGAAACCATTCACATCCATGATTTTGTTTCATGGTATTCAATCATTTATATTTAGACTTATATTTTTTCATTGGTTCCCAATGTGTTTTTATAGAAGAATTCTGATTTTGGTCTTCAATGTTGGTGGTAGATGGTTGGCATATGGTTAGAGGAAACCGTGCACCCTGGCTTGGGAATCCATGAAGTATATTTTGTATTTAGACATTAGAAACTACAAAGTTGGAACATAGTTTTTTCAAACCATGTTGGATTTCAATACAAATTGCTCCTCTTGGATAGTGAGCAGCTCATAATTGTCCTATTTTTTGGAAAACGTTGTGGGCTAACCATTAGAATTTTCCATGTCTTATAAATTTTGATTTTACTCTTATTCACTCTTTATATTTAATCCCAAATCACAACTAATCTGCCCCATTGGGGGGTTTAGCCGTAGGATGTCCCCATTATCCTTATTGGACCTCTTGATATTCAATCCTTGGTTTGTTTTGTTGTGGTAACATTAATGGATTATCATATAATTACCTTATCCCATGATTTCTCCCTCTTTCGAGCATTCTTCTTCCCTCTTTATTGATTTCCTAACATCGATTAGTTTTCTTGACCTAATAAGGGATTCGTCTTATGTTTCTGAGTGAAATATTGATTATTATTAACCGATATTTCCTTTTAGTGTCTTGTGGTGGTGTGGTTGATTTTTTCCTTGGTTAATAGAAGTTTCCAAGTTTGTGGAATGTGATTCCATGATTTTACATTAATGGATGTGTTTGGATTTCATTCATGGTTGTTTAAATATATATGATTCCTTTTTTGAAGGGTTATAAGCCTGTTTTAAAAGATATTTAATGGTGAAAATGATTTGAAAGTGGATTTTTCAAGTGAAATTGGTGTTCTTCTATGTTGGATTTTTTGTTTCACAATTTTATTGTGTCTTTGAATTATAAATCATGTTATAAAAATGGATTTGAAGTGAATATGAATTTGAAAGGATCTTTTTCCTTGGAAATAATTTCTTTTCACATGTGTTATTCATGTTGTGTATCAAAATTGGTTTCATAAACTATTTAAGAGGTGAAAAATGTATTTCTAAAGGGTTTTGGTGTGTGTGTGAAATGTGAAGTAGTGATTTCCTTGCGATCATAAAATTCATGGAATGTGTATGTGAATGAGGTGATTTATATGATATTTTAAGGGGAATTTTAGCATAAATTGAATCATGAGTATCCAGTTTGGTGAACTAGAACAAGTATGAAAGTATATTGAAAAGAGTTTGAGGCCCAGATTCATCTACTATAATTTACACAATGATACTAACAAAACATTTGATACGATCATATACCACTAGAACATGGAATGATATCCTCCCCATTGGCTCGTGCATGATAATTTCATTAGGCCCCTAGAGATTTAGATGATATCCTATCTAGTGGATCGTACAAGAGAAAAATATTTGTAGTTGAGTTGGGGGATTTGGATCACTGAGTTATGAGGTTTCTAGAGCCACATTGGATCTAGTTACCTTTAGGGACTTACTCATTGTTATATCTTATGACTTGATGCTCATGTCATGTCGTTATATCTGTCAGTATATAGTTGACCTTATGCACATTTTTATTTCAAGCATGATCTTTTGTGAGAAAGTGTTCCAATTAAAAATTATTCCTTGAGAATGTTTTTCTAAAATGTATTCTTTCCAATGTTTCAACTTCTCTTATAGGAATTTCCCTTTTTTCTTCTAATTTTATATCATCGATATTTTATTTTGGGTGAAATCCAACTAGGATTTGGATCACAACCAGTATAAACCATTGGGTGTATCTAGACTTTGATATGTTTGACTAAGGTTATGTAAAGATTTATCATGGTTCAGATGGTTGATATGGTTGTTGGTAGCTTGAGGGTGATGTCCCTCAAGATGTATAGAGTTTTTTGGAAGAGTTGTTTTTCTCCTTTTGGTTATTTTAGATTTGGTTCTGGGTAAAGTAGTAAAATATGAATCTAAAAATTATGGAAACTCATTTAGCAAGGTTTATTTTTTATTATGATGTTTATTATTTTTTAATTATTTGGGTTATATAAATGGGTGATATAATTCCCAAATTATATTTTTGGTACTCATGGACTAGTTTTGAACCTATGGGGATTGGGAAGGACCTTTGGTCCATTCCATGAATTTGCATAGGTCTTGGGTTGGATGAAATCATGTCTTGGTTCGTGAAAAAATGGTTTTAAAGATAGGTTACACTATTTTTGGGTTAAGTTATTTGGGAGGGGTCTATATAGACTAGAGCTATGATTTTCAGGGCTTGAGGTATTGGTTGGGAGCAAGGTTACTAGGAAACACACCTCATTATATAATTTGATTCATTATGGGATGATGTAATACTTTTGACTTCTCCACCTAGTGAGATGTAAATCCCACAGACTGTATATGGACACCAGGTGGGGGTGAAGTGTTTGGGTCTTGTTATTGATTTTATTTTGTTATGTTTCAGTTTGTGTAAGTGATTGATATTTTTTATTATTATCAACGTTTTCAAAATGGTTTATTGATGGCCTTCATTATGGTTATTGGTTATGTGGAATGAAGCCTCCCTGGATAGTTCATTTGCATCCAAATGAATAGGATATAGAGAGTTCTCCCCCACCAACTGATCATAGGTTATTTGAATCTGTGGTAAACGTTGTCCAAGCTTTGGATCATGGAGTAGTCTCTAGTCCAACTCTGGTTAGAGAATCTTAGGGAGGTCCTGGAATGAAAAATGATCAGGAGTTCTCCATGAACAATCCTACTACGTTCTAGTGTATTGAAAAACCCCAGGAATTAGAGGAGTATATTAGGAAGATGGAAGGGATGCTTGAGTATGTTGATACTCTATAAGAATTCATGAAAAATGTGATTGGTCCAAATTTTAAAGTCCCAATTGAAAGTGGTGGGACTTAGTGGTGTATGAGGGAAAACACGAGTAAATGGGTTGTAACAACTTCAATGTCATTTTCAATGAGCAATATTGTCCAATTATTTTGGAATTATGTAGGCTTTGAGAGTTTATAGAGGGTATCTAGGGAGATTAGACCATGATGGAGTATTTTAGTTGCTTTTTATAGTTTCTTTGGTATGCACCCAATATTTTTTCTAATGAGTATAGAAAGGATCATAAGTTCTAGAAGGGGTTGTAGCCAAAGATCTGGTCCCAAGTCTTCTTGTTCAATCTGAAAACATGTGTTTAGGTGTTTGATTATGATATTGTGTTATAAATGTATTTTGGAATCCATACTAGTTCTTCTAGAGTAGTTTCAATAGTGGGTAGTGGAAGTTCTTATGAGAAAAATAAGAAGTAGGACGATAAGGGGGAAAAGGGAGGTAATAGTTCAGGCCATCCTTCCTAGTAGTCTATGTCTGTGGATTCCGATGTTGGGTCAGTTTTGTTCCATCTATGTGATAATTCAGAGAATGTTCACTATTACAAAAACCTTTTTTTACATCACCATTTTTCACGTCAGTTTTTAAAAACCGACGTGAAATTATCTAAAAATTTATTTTTCACATCGGTTATTATATAACCGATGTTAAAATACATTTTCTCTGATTTTTCACGTCAGTTATATAATAACCGACGTTAAAAATCAATTTTATCTGATTTTTCACGTCGGTTATTATATAACCGACGTGAAAAAGCCACGAAAATCAATTTTTCACGTCGGTTATTAAATAACCGACGTGAAAATTCCTTTTCCAATAAAATATATTAAAATTTTAACTTATTTTTCACATTGGTTATTTAATAACCGACGTAAAAAATGTTTACAAAAATGTATTTTATTTCTCAAACTTTAATTTGATAGGTCACAGAGCTCAAACGTAGTTGCGGATTAAAAGTTTTGGCCTTCATAAGTTGATCATCTCTAAACGATGTCTTAAGAATGTCCAACTTCTAAAGGCCATAACTTTTAATCCGTAACTCCGTTTGAGCTCCGTGACCTGTCAAATTAAATCTTGGAAAATGAAGTAAATTTTTGTAAACTTCTTTCACGTTGGTTATTAAATAACCGGCGTGAAAAATCCTTTTCCATGAAAATCTATTAAAATTTTCACTTATTTTTCACGCCGGTTATTAAATAACCGACATGAAAAATCTATTTTCGTGACTTTTTCACATTGGTTATTTAATAAACAACGTGAAAAATGTTTTCAAAAATGTATTTCATTTCTCAAGATTTAATTTTACAGGTCACAGAGCTCAAACGGAGTTACGGATTTAAAGGTATGGCTTTCAGTAGTTGATCATATCTAAACGATGTCTTAAAGATGTCCAACTTCTAAAGGCCATAACTTTTAATCCGTAACTCCGTTTGAGCTCCGTGACCTGTCAAATTTAAGCTTTGAAAATGAGGTACATTTTTTTTAAAAAAATTCACGTCGGATATTAAATAATCGATGTGAAAAATACCTTTTAACATCGGTTATTAAATAACCGGCTTGAAAAAGTCATGAAAATCGATTTTTCACGTCGGTTATTTAATAACCGACGTGAAAGAGTGATGAAGATTGATTTTTTACATCGGTTTTATAATAACCGATGTGAAAAATAAGTGAAAATTTTAATATCTTTTCACGTCGGTTATCATAAAACCGACATGAATGATATTTTTGACATCCCGCGAACGCGAAATTTTAATTTTTTTACATCGCGCCATCGAAATTTTGAATTGCCGCCTAAAATTTTTAATACCGCGTTTTCTCATAGAATATAAATTATATGATTCCATTATACACCCATCCTAATTTAAAGATCATTTATTTCAAAAATTATCGTTCCCCCAAATCGACTCTTTTTATCTCGAACGTGAATCAATTATTTCTTCTTTCCGCGATCTCGTCAAGATATATTTAATCATACATCCATGATTTTGGGTTTTAGGATCTGTTTTCTTAATTGATATACCATTTTATGATCATTTCATTCAACCATCATCATTACACTGAATCAAATTGTTTTATCTTCAACGTGAATCAATGATTTCTTATTTCCGCGACCTCGTCAAGGTATTTGTAATTATTTTCCAATGATTTATATTTTATATGAGTAGTTTTCTTAATTGGTATACCATTTAATGATTGATAATTTATTATAATGATGGATGATTCTTTATATCATGATAAAACTGCAAATCCCCCTACAGATTCAAAAATTCCTTCTAATATGAAGTTACAGTTGGCTCATTCAATCTTTTCTCAAAAAAAATATCAATCTTCTGATGGTCATAACTTTTGATCCGTAAATCCGTTTGAGCTCTATGACCAGTCAAATTAAAGCTTAGAAAATTTCCTACAAGATAGTAATTTTTTTTACGTCGGTTAGTTAATAACCGACGTTAAAATTAACTTTTAAATTCGGTGATTAAATAACCGACGTAAAAAATGACTTATAACGTCGGTTTTTTCAAAAACTGATGTAAAAAATGGCTTCTTATTTCCATTTTCCAGAATGTATTTCACGTCGGTTTTTTAAATACCGATGGTAAAATCTATATTACCCCATGTTTTACTTCGTTTATTAAATAACTGACGTAAAAAATCATATTTTTAATGTCATTCGCAATAACGTCGCTTAAAAACAGACGTTAAAAAGAAAAAAAAACCGACGTAAAAAAATGTTTTTGTACTAGTGTTTTGATCTCTTTATTCATCTCCATCTAAAACATTCAATTGAAGTGGAGTTATAAGGAACTTTATGAGATTTTAATGGATCGTGGACACATATCTGAGTGGTGTAGGATCTGTATCTTATAAGGGGATGCCAGCCCTATCAGAACTATCCATCACATAGGTTCTTAGTTGGGAGTTCATACTGAAAGTGCTATATTAGCTTATGAATGGGGTTAATTTAGGTAATATCTATAGATTATTTTCCATTCTCAATTTTAGTCTTAGAAAAGGCAACTCCATGCTATGAAGTGAGCTTCAGTGGCATGTGATTTAGGGCCTGCGATATTTTGAGGTACCATTCAAATTGTATCATCATTATCTATTGTTCATTTTAATACTGGAGATTCACTTTATTTTATTTTTTCATATCATATAGAAGTTATAATGTTTCCAACTATGTTTTTTCTATATGTGATGGAGTAGGTAACAACTCTTGGTAAGAAGCATGATAAGGGATTCAGATGTCCGTCTAGTGCACTCACCCAATCAGGGGTTGAATTGGTGTGAGATTTTGTTATTTTGGAGATAAAACTCTTTGAAATTGTAATTTTTTGGATTATATGGTGTTTTTATAGAAAGAAAATCTATTTTTATAGGTGACATGGGAGTTTTTTTATATACTTGTGGTAGTACCTAGGTTTTTAGGGTAAATGGGATTCTCGGTTGGGTCGTGTTGGACCTCCACTTTTGGAGTTGAGAAATAATTTTTTCAGATATTTTCATTCGTGTTCAAGGATGAAGATAGTGATCTTGAGAGTGGACAACCATATATTGGTTATGAGTTCCTATTGGTTTTTCCATATTATTTCTTGGGTTTTCCTCTAAAGTGGTATGTAGAGTTCACTATCGATTTGAAATCGGGAAAAAAACTGATATATCATCCATCATATTGTATGGCCCCCACCGAGTTGATATAATTAAATGTAAAAATTTATGATTCGGTATCCAAAGTATTCACTCACTTTAGTGCCACCCCTTGGTCCACCCCAGTGCTATTTGAAAAAATGGTTGATGGATCTCTCTATTTTTGAATTGATTACCATAAATATAACAAGGTAATGATAATGAAAAAATATCATTTTCCACACATTAATGACCATTTCAATTATATTAAGGGGTAAAGGTGGGTTTTCATGATTTATTTTCATTTTTAGTATTGTCAAAATCAGTTTTATAGAGGTGAATATTCCAAAAACAGCCTTCCGAAGAAGGTACAACCATTTTGAGAACACGGTCATGCTTTTCTGGTTAAAACATGCTCCATTGGTCTTTATGGAACTTATGAATAAGTTTCTTTACCATTATCTCAATTCATTTGTCGTGGTATTTTTGGATTACGTCCTGGTCTATTTTGGGACTAAAAATAAGAATGAGAAGTATTTGAGGTTTGTGTTGGGAATCATTCAGAATCATCATCTCTATGTGAGGATTTCTAAGTGTATCTTCATGTTTTGGGAGGTGATGATTCTGGATTATGTGATCTTGGAATGAGGGGGTTTGGCTGCCCCCTTAAAATAATAGGGTTGTTATTTCAGGGGGACAACAAAATAATGTTTTTAAAATCATGAAATATTTTGTTCTAGAAGGACATTATAGGTAATTGTTTTGGGAATTCTCTCACCTTTATTTATCCATGACAACACTTACCCAGAACGGGGTCATGTTTGTATGGATCTGAGTGTACCAAAATTCCATTGAGTATCTTAAGTGAAAGCTAACCAAAACCATGGTTTTAACCATTCTAGTGTCTAGAAAGGGGTTTGTGGTATATTGTGATACCTCAGGTATGGTTGTTGGGTGTCTGATGATGATGGATGAGCATTTGGTGGCATATGGTTCTCACCAAATCTGTCCTCGTTAGAAGAACAAGACAACCCATGACATAGAGATAGAAGTAGTGTTTGATTCCTTGAATACATGGTGAATTTATATTTTTGGGGAGAATTTTGTGGTTTATTTGGATAATAAGTGCGTATCCTACATTTCATTCAATAAATATTTCAATTTATGGTAACATCATTAGGTTAAGTAACCTCAGGGGTTTTATTTCAATATAGTCTATACCCTTAAAGATGTAATATGGTGGAAGATTATTTGAGTAGGAAGGAGATATTTAAAGCATTGATTGAGTCCAATGTTGAGTAAACATTGATGGGTCTCTTTTCTCAGAAGCACTTGGAGACTAAGGAGCACACTGGAGATGTATTCTTTGTCATTATTTAGATAACATACTCTATTCTAGAATTTATTCGGAATGAGTATCCAAATGATAAGTTTTGATATCACTATATATAGTTTCTTCATTTTTGGTATGTTCATTATGATTTGTGGTTGACTCATAACGTATTTTTGTGCTTCTAGGGTCACTTTATAGATCTATTAGCGTTGAAATAGGTGGTGTTGCAGGATAGCCACCAATAACATTAGTTCATTCATCTTGGTGCTACCAAGATGTTCTATAATGTATGCCAGCTATTCTAGTGGACATGTATTGGGTGGTATGTTGGTGTAATTTTATCACAGTGCTATACATGTTAGCAGATTAAAGAAGAGCACCAAAATCCATTCAGTTTGCTTCATCCACTACCCACTCCAACAATGAATTGGGATGGGATTGGTATGGAATTTATTTTTATTTTACCTCGTACATGCCGATGGTGGAATTCCATTTCGGTAGTGATTGATCATCTCACCAAATCAGCCCAATTTATTATAGCTAGGGATTTGTTAATGGTGGATACTTTTGGCCAGTTGTATGTTCATGATATTGTGGGGCTTCATGGTTTACCATCGGTAATTTTTTCAGAAAAGTACCCCCATTTTACCTCGAGGATTTGGGATGGCCTTTAGAAGGCGATGGATTCAAAGGCCGTGAGGATCATGACATACCATCCTCAAATTAATGGTCATATAGAGCGGGTAAAGGAGATTTTGTAAGAATGTTTTGAGCATGTGTTTCGGATTTTGGTTGTTCATGGGATAACTGTTAGGGATTAAAAGAATTTATGTATAAAAATTGTTACTAATACTTGATTTGAATGACTTATTTTGAGGTTATTTATAGATTTCAGTGCTAGTACCCCTTGTATTGGGCTGAGGTGAATGAGACATCATTATTTGTGCGGACGTGTGAAATAATATTCTGATAATGTTAAGTTGATTATGAATCATTTTTTGATTTCTTAGAGTCTTTAATAATCTTATGTTGATCCGAGGATCTATGATTTTTTGTTTTCTATGGGTGACCAGATTTTCTAAAAAGTGGAACAACACATGGGTCACAGTCATTTGGGTAAAAAAGGGAAGCTAATGTCGAGGTATGTGAAACCTTTTGAGATTACCAAATGGGTTGGTGAGGTGGAATAGTGGCTAGTTTTTCCCTCCAAATTTATGTAAATTCATGACATTTTACAGGTCTCTCAGCTATAAAAGTACTAGCCAGATCCATCTCACATTTTGAATTAGGAAGAGTTTGAATTTGAGCCTAGTTTTTATGTGTATGAGCAACTAGAACTGATTTTATATTCTCAAAAGATTGTTCTTTGTGGGATATCGATTTTGATAATCTGGGTTCTTTGGAAGCATGCTAGTGATTAACATGAGACATGGGAGAAATCGTATTCGGTTTAAAAGTTGTATCCAATTTAGTTCTCTAACTATACATTGAGTTAACTTTATGGGTGGTGGAATGTTTTCATTGTAAAGAGAATTTTCACGTATGTGATTTATTTTTGAGGTATTCCAACATTTATTTTTGTATTATATTTTTCCCTAGGGTTACCCGTGATTATTTTGAGAAAAATGTAGATTTTGGACATTAGATAATGTGGTGCATGATTGGAACATGAATTGGGGTAATTTTGAGCCCTTTCCCATAAAAACTTGCAACAGATGTATGTTTTGGATTGTGGAAACTAAATGGTTGGTGCATGGTTTGTCAAACCTTATGGGATAAAAATGTGTCATGCTACACTTGTATAGTAAGGGATGAATGATTTCGACAATGTTTGGAAAAATATGAAGGTTAACTTCAAACTTGAATAAGCGAATTTAAATTTTGATTTAACCATTATTCCATTATTGGATTTAACCTACAAATCACCCCTAATCTGCCCCATTCAGGATTTTCAGACATAGGATCCCCCACTTCTAATCCATGGAACTCTTTATCTTTAATCCATGGGTGGTTTTGGTGCAGGAACAATAAAGAAGTATTAGTTAAGTGTATTGTCCCATGATTTATCCCTATTTTAGGGTTCTTCTTCCCTAATTCTTTATTTCCAATTTTCTAGCAGTCTATTTGACTTAATAAGGGAGAAATAGTGTGTTTTTAGTGAATTATTGATGATTATTTCTTGATATTGTCATTATAGGGTCTTTTGGTTGATCAGTAGTGTATTTTCATGGATTTCCAGAAGTTTCTGACTATGGGGTAGGCGATTCCTTTCAAAAACATTATTGGATGAGTTTGGCAATTTTTTCCTGGTTGTTTAAATGTATTCTATGCATTATGTGATAGGTTTAAATCATTTTTTCAAAGATATTTGAGGGTAAAAATGAGTTAAAAGTTTATTTTTCAAGAGAATTTGGTGTTTTCTTTATGTTGGCTTGTTTTTGGTGTTACAGTAACATGTCTTTGAATTGAAAAGCATGTTATAAAAATGGGTTTCATGTGAATATATATTTGAAAGGGTGTTTTCTAAATTAAATTATTATTTTTCACATATGTTCCTCTAGTTTCATTTCCAAATGGGCTTCTTAAATTATTTTAGTTTTTCCAATTGTATTCCCAAAGGGTTTCAGTGTATGTGTGAAATAGAAAGAGGCGATTTCTATGTTTTCTTACAACACTTGGAATGTGTATGTGATAGTGATGATTTATGTGATATGTGGCATGAAATTTGAGTAGAAAGGTAATTCTGAGTATCTAGGTGTGTGAACTAGATGTAGTGACCTTTTTTATTCCAAATATGATGATACCTAGATTCATCTAGTCATATTTATGCTACAATGGTAACTAAACATGTTATATGATCCTAGACTACTATAAATTTTGATGAAATACTCTCAAGTGGTCTATGTGTGAGAACACTGATGGACCACTAGTTATTGGGATGAGATCCTCACAAGTGGCTTATGCATGATAATTTCAATTGTAGTTGAGTTGAAGGATTTTGATCACTATGGTATGAGGTTTCTAGAGATCGATTATAGATAGTTTCATTTAGGTAGTTACCCATGGTTCTCTCTAGTGACATGATGCATATGTGGTTTGGCTCTAGTATTCAGTATATGGTAGACCTTGTCCATAATTTTGTTTCATGAAATCTTGTTTGTGAAAAAGGTGTTTCAATAAAAAGTGTATCATAAGAAGGTTTTATTGTAAATGTTTTCTTCGAAGTGTTTCAATTATTCTTATTGAAATGTTCATGTACGTTTTTCATCTAATGTTATAGAATGAAATCTTTTTGTTTTGTGGAATCCTTCTAGGCTTTGGATCACACCCTTAATAGACCTTTGGGTGTATGTAGACTTTCTTATGTATAATCTAGGTAATGAAATGATATATCATGGTGGAGATAGTGGATCTGGTTTCTAGTTATCCACTTCTCTTAGGTGTTGATGGTGGGGGATAAAGGGTGATTACCCCCTTGTTTCATGGAGTTTTTTTTGTAGAGTTTTTTTTACTATTTCTATTATGGTATATTTTGGTTTGGATAATGTTGTAAACATTGAATCTGAAAATTGTGGAACCTCGTTTGGTTATGGTTTAGGTTTAAGGTTATGTTTATTATTTCTGGTTGATTCTGGTTATATAAATTGGTGAAAAATTTACTAAAAGATTTTTTGATACCCAAGAACTATTTTCTAGCCAGTGCTGATCAGGATCACCCTTCGGGATATTCCATGAATCTGACAGAGTGTCAGGTTAGATGGAATCCCATCTTTATTCATGACAAAACCAATTCTATCTAGTGCTTCATCTATAAAGATATTGGTAATTATTTAAACCAATGTACCTAGTGTCAATGGAACATCACATATTAGAGGATAAGGTATATGACCAATATTATGTAAATACTACAACTATGGTTGAAATTACAAAAGATATGGTGGGAGGTTCTTTGATAATAACCTCAAATTTAGATAATGATTTAATTGATTTGGGATCATGGAATTTTATTTCATATTCCATGTTTTCTAATAAAATTAGAAATTTATCTAGGACAATAAAAATGTTTTTTTTAATACATACTCATAGAAAACCCCATATTATAAGAAGGATGTATTATTCCATTATCATTATGATAAATAGATACACATTATTTTAAAAATTCATTGTTATTTCCATCTTTAACATATATATAATTCTTGGTATGGATTGGATTTCAAAATATAATAAAAAATTTATAGTGAATAGATAGTGATTATGACTAATGATGGACATATAAAATCTCTTATCTTTCGAGGGGAGACCATATCTATTGAATCATGTATAGATACACATCTAGTATATCTCAATAATTAAATTATTGGAGAAGAAGATCTATTGAAACTACGGATAAAAAAATGTATCCCAAGTATAGAGGGCATAATTTTTTTGGGAATGCATTGTCGTGTTTCCAAAAGAACTACATGGACTTCCACCTAAGTGAGAAGTTGTATTTTTTGTTGATAACATACCTGATGAAAATATTATAACTAAGTATCCATACTATATGGACACATCATAATTATTATAACTGAATTAGAAAATGCATGATTTCTATGATAAGGGACTTATTCACACTACTATTTCATTATGGGGATCCACTACTCTTTTTTATAAAAAGAAAGATGGCCCTATGAGTCTGTTCATTGATTATAAGGATATAAATTCCATTATAATAAATAAAATGTATCTTCTTCCATATATTCATGACTTGTTTGATCAACTATAATAAAATCATGATTTTTTAATGACCGGTCTTCATTATTGCTGTCATAAATAGTGAGTAAATAAAAAAGACATTCTAATGATTACATTTCAATCATGGTTTGAAAATTATGATTTTACTATAGTTCCATTTGGATTAACTAATTCACCCAATATTTTTATGTATCTAATGAACATATTATTCATGGATTATCATGTTAATTTCATTTATTTTATTTTTCTATGATATCTTAATTTATTATAAAATATATTATGTTTATAAGAGTCGTATAGTAATCATTCTTTATACTCTTATATAAATGGATTTATATGGAATATTGAGAAAAAAGTGGCTTTTGTATTTCTGAAGTTTATTTTATTGGACATATTGTCTCTAAGGATGAAATATATGTTGACTATTCAAAAATAATGTTAGTGATAGAATAGCCAATGCCAAAAATAATATAACTGAGGCTCATAGTTTCCTTAGACTATCATGTTATTATAAATGAATTATTCCAAAAAAAAATATTGATTAACTAACTCATTAAACGAGTTTACCATTAATTGGGTTAAGTTCATATGGTCAAAATATTGTAAGGAATTTTTTGATCATTTAAAGGTGCTATTTTTCAATGCAGTAGTAATAAATTTACCATCAACAAGTAATGAAACTATGATACAATGTTGCATCAAATAAGAGACGAGGATGTGTCCTTTTGTAGAATGATATAGTTCTAGAGAATGAAAAAATGTACTTAATATCAATCAATATAATTATCTAACCCATGATATTGAGTTGGAAGGAAAAATATTTTCATTAAATATATATAACGTTTACATTCATAGAACAAAATATGGAATATATACGGATTAAAAAGATTAAAATACAATCTATCATAGAAAGAGATCAACCTGAGGTAGTGGATATGGATAGAACTGGTTAGGGATTATGATTTTTCAATAAACTTTCACCATGGGAATGAAAATAAGGTTTTTGATGTGTTGATTAGGAAATATCATGGGATTTTTGACTAAAATGATGATTTCCAAAGATCCTATATTTATGAATTTAGTAAATTTGGATATGGGAATCGTTAATTAATGGGAAATATCACATATATTCTATATGATTTTCAAAACATCATTTCTAGAGAAAAAAAGTAAGTATCTTTATTATTAGTATTTTTAAAATTAAAATCAGACACATGTATGAGGGGAAGTTTATATACTTTAGTTTTGAATATGATATGTTCAAATTTGGAAATATTTTATATGTTCTATCCATGCCTAAGCTAAAAACTGAATTTCTAGATGATTCATGAAGATCAAATTTCTCTATACACCCTATTAGCACCAAAATGTATCGATATTTGAAAGAATGTTATTGGTGGTATAACATAACAATATAAAATATATATTATATATCAGAATGCATGGTTCATAAATAGGTAAAGGTTGTGAGACAATATCCTAAAGGATTCATGTAACCTCTACTTATCATTATGTATAAATGAGATGATATTACATTGGACTTTTTAACCAGATTTCCTAATACCCCATGAAAAATGATTCCATATGGGTTATTTTTTATTACCATAGCATGTATGAACATTTTTTCACTAAAAGAGATTATCTACACTTGATCACCTCACATGAATCTATATTGACTATTTTTTTAGACTTCATGGTGAACCTATTTCAATTGTATTTGATTTTGAAGCATGGTTTACATTAAAATTATATAAAATTACTCAAAAGGATCTTGACACTAAGATGCATTTCATCAGTTATAATCATACTTTGAAATATTTATAATTTTAAAGGAATATTCATACATTAAAATACATGTTGAGATTATCCTCAATTGAATTTCACGGTATATGGGATAAGTATTTTCCATTGGAGGAATTTTTATATAATAATAACTTATATTTGATAATTAAAATTGTACTATAGGAAGTATTTCATTGCAACTGATTTCATACACGAACTTTATGGGATGAATTTGGTGAAAGGTTGATTTTAGGCCAATAACATTATGAGGAGACAATGTAAGAAGTGTGAAATAATAAGAGTTATATCATGATAACTCAAAAAAAAATAACTACATAGATAAATGAAAAATGGATTGAGAATTTCAAGTGGTAGATCATGTTTTCTTGAAGTTATCATCAACGAGGGGTTTATAAGGTACAACAAGAAAGGGAAATAAGCCTAGGTATATCAAGCCTTTTAAATTTATTGAAATAGCTGGACCTATGGATTACCATTCGTAAATTCCATCTATCCTCTATAGAGTTCATTATGTGTTCCATATATGTTTTTTGAGGATGTACATTCCTATCCCATTGCGTTTTATTGTCTATAATGTAATTCAATTGGAACCTAATTTATCATACTCTAAAGTAACAATCTAAGATCATGATATGAGAGAAGAAGTATTGAAAAATCAATGGTGTAACACCCCAACCCCAGTTACGCAGAGTCTGTGCATTATTGCGTAACATTGGCATGATCACAAAGATCGAGTCTCGAAAGACCAATTAGTTTATTATCCTTGAAACACTAGATACATTCATAAATTTTTCATTACATCATAAAGTAATACAAACTACAAAAAAATCTTGTATTCATATCCCCTCATACTATCACTGCAGGTCATTTATATTATACTTCTTAACATCCTGGGAAAAATAAAACATAGAAAGGGGTGAGCTCAGATGCTCAGTAAGGATAACAATATAGCAGAAGCTTTCATAAATAAACATAATCATTTAAGGCAATGTATAACTAAAACAAAAGCCTTTTAAACTTGAACATTATTATAATATGGAAAAAGTAAAATGAAATAATTCCATTTACTTATTCACATGGATATTCTATTGGTTAAATAATCACATGCAATATCAATAACCACTTTCATAATGATGGAATTCATAATGCCATACTATCACAACCACATAGCCAAGGCCGCGTGCCAAAACTACAAATAATATTTTTTCAAAGCCTCGTGCCAAGACACTAGTTTGTCTCAAAAGACCTACCGATGCATTGAGGAGCTATGGCGGGATCCACACGTCACTTATGAAGTCCAATACATTCCTCATATGAATAGGTTTAAACATATCATAAACCATAACATAGTCGTATAACATAAAACATGAATAAAGGAAACATAACATTTCAAAATTTCAATCACAAGCTATAAATACAACACATTGATTTAATAAAAAACACTTTCAAAACCATTTTCAATACCAAACTAAAAGAAAATTTAAACTTTGTATTTATTTTTTATTTTAAAATAATGTTATGCCTTGTAGAGGAAGACTAAACACAAATAATGATCACGGCGGCGGAGAAGTCGTTGTCACCGCATACGTATGACAAGAAAAACATTCCTTTTTTTCATTTAGTAAAACGCTTCATATAAAAAGATTCCTTTTTAATAAACATAAAATTCAATGGGGTTTATACACTGTATAAAAGAAACTTGTGTCTAAAACAAAATATGCCTCAATGAAAGGAGATTGAGACGAAGTCCTTACAAAGATCATTTTTTAAATAAAATAGATCTATTATGTGTATTCACAATAAGTACATGTAAATAAATTAAAAACACAAGATAGGACATAATAATATCATGACATAATTTGAAAGTAGGAGATTAACCCAAAGAACGGAAATTGGGTTAAGAAGTTCCCTTACCTCATGTCCGACTTGACTTGATCGTTCTTTAATCTCTTGAATAATAAACTAGAGTTAATTGATACTTGATTAATAACATTTTTCAAGTTATTTAATTCTTTTATATCACTTATTACCTTTTTATAAACATTATGTAATTATTTATGTTAATAACGGTCGTTTTGTCGATCTTTGGTACTTGAGTCAAAAATAACTTCTTATAATTACAAGTTGTTCATGTGGCAAAACATCCATTATATCCAGAATTATATTCATGATTTAGACATCTTATATATAATATATATCCATTATATACATGCATTTATAATATTACATAATATTTAGAGATAAGTAATGAAATGCACCGTTCATGGAGACGGTAAGTCGTACGTATGCATGAACGCTACGTTCATTTCTATTTTGTATTTAATGGAATTAAAACTAAATGCCATATATATATATATATATATTATAATTACATCATAACATTTATGTTATATAGGTCACATATGTTCATTAATTTCCTTATTTATGCATTCCATGTATTGCATGAACGAGTCACATCACTTGAGGGGGCGGTAGTCCACACTTCCTCAAATGAAATTATCACATTTTCACCACATGAAAAGAATAAAGGTATGTTTTAAATGTAAAATACCGAAACATAGAGACGAAATAAATATAATATATATCATAAATAAATATATTGACATCATAATGTCCACCATGAGAGTTGGTAGGATAAGATAGAACAATAATCGTTTCGTGAGGCTGTAATTCGACATCCATGGAAATTATATGTTCTTTAACCATTAGACGGAGGTGTGTGTAAGTGTAGCTCGAATAAATATCATAAAAACATCATAGTATATTAAAGATACTGGTTTTGTTACAAAATAAATGAATAAAAAGAGTTTAAGGGGTTGAAGAAGCAAACTAAAACAAAATAGAATAAGTGAAGACATAACCTTTAAATCGGGTAATGCTTTTTGATTTGAGCCAAAGGCTTCCTTGGGAAGAATTCTGCTCAAAGTGTGGCTCTAGGAGTAAGATAGGGAAGTTGAGAGAGTATTTGGGCAGATGTTGGCCGAGCCAAATGGCTTAGAAGGTGAGAAT
The DNA here is from genome assembly GCA_963277665.1 of Viscum album. Taxonomy (NCBI): domain Eukaryota; kingdom Viridiplantae; phylum Streptophyta; class Magnoliopsida; order Santalales; family Viscaceae; genus Viscum; species Viscum album. The sequence continues at coordinate 795,998,184 of OY728142.1, read as the reverse complement.
ATGGTGGTAGTGGTGAGGGCCTTTTAGAAGAGGAGAGGAGGGGCACTCTTAGAAAGTCATGAAATGTTACTTTATTATATAATGAGTTTCGGATTTTAAAGGTACCACATTTATATATTTCGAGTCTAAGGTGATAAGGGTTCTAAATAGACTCTTCCAATAGGTTTCTGACAAGTGTAAGTCTTTGATTTTACATTATCTTTTCATTTTATTTAAATCCTTAATTAATGAGGTAATCGCTACATCATCATGGTGTCATAAAAAATTTAATTAATTTAATGTCTAAAAGTTATAAAAAAAATATCATGATGTAGGAAAACTTATTATCTTTCCAATTAATATTTATAGTCAAAATAGTTAACTTATATAACCCCATGTAAGAATTGTTTTAGTAAAAGAACACATGATTGTGACAATTTTATTTTTACTTTAAATAAAAAGTCATTAATGTCATTTTCTTACCCAAGTGCCTCCATGGGGTCCCAAAGTTGACCCATGGATTTTCTTGGTCGGCCATGACTCATACAATAATGGTAGGACAAGTGTAAGGTTAGTTTCATATTTTTATAATATAATATTTACCTTAAATTTCACTAATTACCTTTAATCGCGATTAATTAAACTTAAAAGTTACTATTCAGAAAAAAAAATATTTTAATCCCATTGAACAACATTTTACTTCATAATGAAAACCATGTATGTCAGATTTTCGAAAATTAAATCACAGAAGTGGTAATGTTTCATTTAAACGAAAAATAATTTTTTTAACTACCACATAGTGGTTTCACTATTTATCAAAAATTGAAGGTTTTCAGAACAATGCCAAAGTTTCACCCTAAGATATAATTGATATTCCAAATTCAAAAAGGTTTTATATTTTAAAAAATTCCAATAATATAAGTTTCATTAATTAATTTTATAATTATTTCCCACTGTCATGACAAATAGCATGTTTTTAAGAAACACTATATATCAAAAGATTGGAAATTGTTTATGTCCAATTTCAAAGTGAAATTAACTATAATGACCACCATTGGATAAAATGGTAAAAATATATTCGAATTATACTTTAAAACCACTCAATAGTATAATTTATCACTATAAATTATTATGATTAAAAAAGTTGTTTTTAAGTATTTTTCAGTATTCATAAAAAATTGGAAGTTCTCAGAAAATTACAAAAAATTCAACTTAGGATAATTTCGATATTCCGAATACAAAAATGAAGTCCATTTTGAAATATAAAATTTATATAATTTCAAAAATGGGGTATTTCTATTCATAATAGCTACATTGATTGGTCGCGGTGTGTTAGAATCTCGAACTTGTGTACAATGCAAGTTATTGCATTATTGAAAGAGAAGCGTATCGTGGAAGCTTGGGGTGTTACATTATTCCCTCCTTCACTAAATTGGGTCCTAGAAATTTTAAATTGTTATTCAAAAATAAAAGGTTGAAAATAGAAAATACCTTTGTGGAAAACCCAGATCGGAAATAAGGTTAATAAAAATATAACATTAAAAGAAAGAATGAGAAGTACAATGGTCACCCGAGATAGCCCATAATAAGATTATATGAAAATATGAATATAGAGGAAAAAAACCATCAATGTCTGATATAGAGTTGTAGAAAACAAGATTAGTATAAAGTTAACCACAAGAAACTCACAAACTTGTGATTGGTTAAACGTTCATTGAATCCTCAGTTGGAAAAGGTAACCAACAAGGTTTTTGTTTTAAGTTACCTTTCATAATGTTGAGAAATTTATTTAAGAGATTTACTAAGAACGTAAGGAAATATACATAATTTTCATGTAGACTTTCATTCTTTAATAAATTTTTAGCACAAACCCATCTTTCACTCCAAATGGTAACAGAACTCAAAAATATTCTATTTATTCTACTTGTATAAGGTTCCAACTATTAACACATACCATTTAGATTAGGAAAACTATTTTGTAATAACCAAGGACTTCATATAGGCTAGTGGTAGGTAACATAGTCCTGTCGCACTATGGTTGTGGGTTCGATTCCTGCAGCTTTGTTCGACGAGACGGTTTATCCCCCAACCTACAGGTTGTTCTTTTCCTAAAACTATAGTATTATAATATTACAAAAATATTATTCAGGAATGTTTTAACCGTAAACAATACTATCCAAGGTTCAACTTAATCCATTCCTACCTTTATAGTTATCGAAAATACTTCTGTCCAACTCACAGTCCAAATTTTATAAGGGAGGTAAACATAATGAAGATCCTTTTTTCCACGTAACAACATGTGAACACCTTCATCATGTATTCTTTTAAATCACTGCAACATCCTGAATTACCATAAATCCTTATTGATTACATTCATGATCCCTTGTTTTTTATAGAATACTAGATATACTCCTTCAATCAAAAAATGTATACAAATCATTAATCAGTTTCAAGAAAGTTAAGAATATCCAATATAATTTATCCAAATTAATCATGTCTTATTCCAAAATCACTATCTCGGTATCAGAACCATATTATGGTTTATCTTTCTCTCAACAATATATTTTCCAAAAATTTAACCTGTTGTGGAGTCACTTTTCTTGGTTCCACACAATCTCAAGTCCTTGATGAAATAGCACTGCAGTACAATCCTTATATACTCCATAATTATTATAACCTGTACACCATTGATACAACACTAAAATTAAAAATTCTTTAATAACAACATAATAATTCTAGTCATTCCTCCTCCTCTGTGGTAGTATCATAACTTGATTATTATCCAATAACATCATTTTGGGCATACTCTGATGATTTGGTCATTGGTTTGCGTAGTGTCCCCAGTCCTTGCAGATGAAACATTGTACATTTGAAACCATTTTCTTACCCTTGCAGTCATGCACTTGGGGTCCTTTTTCTCCCCAATTATAACAAAATCTCATTCCCTTCAAGAAATTTCCAAGATATTTCTTCCCATAGTTATCACATATAGGAAAATTCTTTTTTTCCCTCGTCCCTTTATCCATCATTCTCTCTTCCATCATTTTCTTCTCTTTCTACCCTTCAAAGCCATAAGACTCAGAGAATTATTTACATATATTATTAACACATGATACTATTTCTTCATATGTTAAGAACACATGGGAGACTATTTCCCTTCTAAATTTTGGCTTAATACCATGAAAGATATGATCCTTCTTACTCTTTGGATCATACGTATTGATGGAGTTCACATTCCTTCTACAGGGCGCTATTTTTATACAATGGAATAAACTAGGTTAGTTTATGAATTGAAATGAATAATTCCAAACCTGTAAAATACTTAATTTAAATTGAATGGTTTATGGATATAATCCATAATCATAAAAAATGTTTTCTTTGAGGAAGTATATACTCATAAACCCTTCATAATAGTTTGTAAAAAATTGAGAATTTTCCTAAGCATATCCCCCGGGAGTGTCGTAACCAAGATTGCAGCAAGGACCATTGATGTGGAAAAGTTCCCGTTAGAGTCTAGCTCAAAGTGGTGTTTTTGGGTTTTACCCCTAGTTACATCTATTCCATAGATGCCTCTAACTGCTCGTATCCAGAAATGGTTGTATTGCTCGGAAAACTCACAAAATCTCTATAATACCAAAATTCTAGGAAGTTATTCTATACTAATCCTCAAAGTATATCTTAGGGATATGTGCTCTAATCAGAGTTTATCTAAATCTAGCTTCCAAGGTTAGTACTAAAATGCCTGTGATACCAACTGTAATTCCCCAACCCCAGTTACCCAGAGTCGGTGCATTATTGCGTAACATTGGCATGATCACAAAGATCAAGTCTCGAAATACCAATTAGTTTAGTAGCCTTGAAACAGTAGATACATTCATAAGTTTTACATTACATCATAAAGTAATACAAAACTACAACTAAATCTTGTATTTATATCCCCTCATACTATCCCTGTAGGTCATTCATATTATACTTCTTTACATCCTGGGAAAAATAAAACATAGAAAGAGGTGAGCTCAGATGCTCAGTAAGGATAACAATATAGAGGAAGCTTTCATAAATAAACATAAACATTTAAGGCAATGTATAACTAAAACAAAAGCCTTTTAAACTTGACCTTTAGCAAAATATGGCAAAAGTAAAATGAAATAATTCCATTTACTTATTCAAATGGATATTCTACTGGTCTATTAATCACATGAAATATCAATAACCACTTTCATAATGATGGAATTCATAATTCCAGACTATCATAACCACGTAGCCAAGGCCTCATTCCAAAACTACAAATACGATTTTTTCAAGGCCTCATGCCAAGACACTAGTTTATCTCATGAGACATGCCGATGCATCGAGGAGCTATAGTGGGCTCCACTCGTCACTTATTAAGTCTAATTCATTCCTCATATGAACATGTTTAAACATATCATAAACCATAACATAATCGTATAACATAAAACATGCATAAAAGAAACATAACATTTCCACAATTAAATCACAAGATATCAATACAACACATTAATATAATAAAAAACACTTTCAGTACCATTTTCAATACCAAAATAAAAGAAAATTAAAACATTGTATTTATTTTTTATTTTTAAAAAATGTTATGCCTTGTAGAGGAAGCCGAAACACAAAAAATGATCACGGCGGCGGAGAAGACATTGTAGCCGCATACATACGACAAGAAAAACATTCCTTTTTGTCATTTAGTAAAATTCTTCGTATAAAAAGATTTATTTTGAATAAACGTAAAATTCAAAGGGGTTTATACACCGTATAAAAGAAACTTGTGTATAAAACAAAATATGCCTCAATGAAATGAGATTGAGACGAAGTCCTTACAAAGATCATTTTTTTAAATAAAATAGATATATTATGTGTATTAACTATAAGTACACATAACCAAATAAAAAACACAACATAGTACATATAATATCATGACATAATTTGAAAGTAGGATGTTAACCCAAAGAATGGAAATTGGGTTAAGAAGTTCGCTTATCTTGTGTCCGACTTGACTCGATTTTTCTCTAATCTCCAGAATAATAAAATAGAGTTAATTTCTACTTGCTTAATAACCTTTTTCAAGTTAATTATTCCTTTTATATCACTTATTACCTTGTTATAAACATTACGTAATTATTTATGTCAATAACGGTTGTTTTTTCGATCTTTGGTACTTGAGTAAAAAATAACTTCTTATAATTACAAGTTGTTCATGTGGTAAAATATCCATTATATACATAATTATATTCATGATTTATAAATCATATATATCATATATATCCAGTATATACATGCATTTATAATATTATATAATATTTAGAGATAAGTAATGAAATGCACCGTTCATGGAGATGGTAAGCTGTACGTACGCATGAACGCTACTTTCATTTATATTTTGTATTTAATGGAATTAAAACTAAATGATAGATATATATATATTATAATTACAGTATAAAATTTATGTTATATAGGTCACATAAGTTCATTAATTTCATTCTTTATACATTCCATGTATTGCATTAACGAGTCACATCACTTGAGGGGGCGGTAGTCCACACATCCTCAAATGAAATTATCTCATTTTCACCACATGAAAAAAATAAAGGTATGTTTTAAATGTAAAATAAAGAAGTGTATAGAGGAAATAAATATAATATATATCATAAATAAATATATTGACATCATAATGTCCACCATGAGAGGTGGTAGGAGAATATAGAACAATAATCATTTCTTGAGGCAGAAATTCGCCATCCACGGAAATAGTATGTTCTTTAACCATTAGACAGAGGTGTGTGTAAGTGTAGATCTAATTAATATCATTAAAACATCCTAGTATATTTAATATACTGGTTTTGTTACAAAATAAATGAATAAAAAGAGTTTAATGGTTTGAAGAAGCAAAATAAAACAAAAGAGAATAAGTGAAGACATTACCTTTAAATCGGGTAACGCTTTTTGATTTGAGCCAAATCCTTCCTTGGGAAGACTTATGCTCAAATTGAGGCTTCTAGGAGTATGAGATGGAATTTGAGAGAGTATTTGGGCAGAGGTTGGCCAGGCCAAATGGCTTGGATGGTGTGAATAATGTGGTAGTGGTGAGGGCCTTTTATAAGAGTAGAGGAGGGGCACTCTTAGAAAGTCATGAAATGTTACTTTATTATATAATGAGTTTAGGATTTTAAAGGTCCCACACATATATATTTAAAATCTAAGGTGATAAGGGTTCTAAATTTACTCATCCAATAGGTTTTTGACAACTATTAGTCTGATATTTTACATTATCTTTTCATTTTATTTAAATCGTTAATTAATGAGGTAATTGCTGCATCGTCATAGTATCATATAAACATTAATTTATTTAATGTCTAAAAAATATAAAAAAATTTCATGATGTAGGAAATCTTTTTATATTTCCAATTATTATTTATAGTCAAAAAGTTAACTTATATAACCCCATGTAATAATTTTTTTAGTAAATGAACACATGTTTGAGACAATTTTATTTTTACTTTAATTAAAAAGTTATTAATGTCATTTTCATACCCAAGTTGCTCCATGTAGTCCCCAAGTTGAACCATTTATTTTATTGGTCATCCATGACTCATACAATAAAGTTAGTACAAGTGTAAGGGTATTTTCATATTTTTATAATATCATTTTTACCTTAAATTTCACTAATTACCTTTAATCACGATTAATTAAACATAATAGTTACTATTCACAAAAAATTTATTTTAATCCCATTGAACCACATTTTACTATTTAATGAAAACCATGTATGTCGGAATTTTTAAAATCAAATCACAAAAGTTGTAATGTTTCATTTAAACGAAAAATTAGTTTTTTAACTACCACATAGTGGTTTCACTATTCATCAAAAATTGAAGGTTTTCAGAACAATGCCAAAATTTCACCCTAAGAAATAATTGATATTCTGAATTCAAAAAGGATATCTATTTTAAAAAATTACAAAAATATAAGTTTCATCAATTAATTTTATAATTAATTCCCATTGTCACAACAAATAGAATGTTTTTAAGAAACAATATATATCAAAAGATTGACAATTGTTTATGTCCAATTTCAAAGTGAAATTAATTATAATGACCACTATTGGATAAAATGGTAAAGATATATTCGATTTATACTTTAAAACCATTCAATAGTATAATTTATCACTATAAATTATTTTTATTAAAAAAGTTGTTTTTAAGTATTTTTCAATATTCATAAAAAATTGGAAGTTCTCAGAAAATTACAAAAAATTCAAATTAGGATAATTTGGATATTCCAAATACAAAAATGAAGTCCATTTTGAAATATAAAATTTATATAATTTCAAAAGGTGGTTATTACTATTCATACTGGCTACTTTGATTGGTCGTTGTGTGTTAGAATCGCGAACTTGCGTACAATGCAAGCTATTGCATTATTGAAAGAGAAGCGTATCGTGGACGCTTGAGGTGTTACAAATGGACTCTATTTTTGAAGGGATTTTAGATATATAAAAAAATATTAGGTTACATGTTAAATTGAATAAATTATAATGAATAACAAAACACATCATTTTATGTGGTGACATTTTGGAAATATTGAGGAAGAAATTTTTTTGAAGGAGGGAAGAATGTTACATTTGAGATTCAATTACAGTATGTATGAATTAATTTATAAATAAATAATAAAATAATTTTAACTCATATATTGAGATTTTATTATTTATATGGTGAAACCTTTATCCATCTCTGTCTCTATCAAATGAGAAATGAATGCATCATTTGTCTGTACATGAAAATTACCGCCTCATGAAACATTGTATTTATTTGTTCATAATAACCAATAATTGATGATTATTATGATGAATATAATGTTATATATTATATATATAAATTAATTATGATTACTTAAATATAATATACCATTTTCTTTCTTACCCTTCCACTTGTTAAAAAACGAAAATGTCACTCGTGCATACATGTGGACAACCACCTTCATGATGTGATGTGAATAATTTTTCATGTCCCCATTTCTAGAACGATTATAAATATGTATATATTGAATATATAATATATTTATATATTTATTAAGAGTATATATATTATTAAACCATGATCAATATGCCTTTAATAAAACAAAGGAACCAAAAAAATGCATGAAATTTGAAATACTAGACACTCGAAGTCAATGATTTTAATAAGGAATTATTAATAAATTAATGTTGAGATATTATAAGTTGATCATATATGATATTATAAGTATGAATATTATTTTTATATATAATTGTGATAAATTTAAATTTAACCTATAGAAGGATATAATCACTTACAAGTAAATTGATACTTGATGTACGAGATTTCTATTATAATTTCATTTTATTTAATTATTGCATATGTCCATATTTCCTTTGTTTAATTATATGATTCTAATATTTTTAAAACCCTTCTATTTTATTCTAATCTATTTATTTTTGTGTTTACATTTTAATCTTCCATTTCTTCTCTTGTAGGATCATGAATCAATAATTTACATGTGTGTGACTTTATTCTAGAAAACATTTTTTTGAAGTCTTTATTATGACTCTTTATATTCCATGTCTATATTTTGTTTAAAATTATTTCAAAAATTTTTATAATACTATAAAAAGAATTATTAAATAAATTTTTTACCATGTTTTACATCCAATAATTTTTTAAAAAATAAATCTTCTTATCATTTTCATAACCATATAATTTTTATTAATGATGAGAATGGAATCATTATCTTATTGTAAGACTTTTGATGAATTTTCTTACCATCATAAATTGTTCTCTATTTTGAATATTCGTATCAAACTATCCATTCTTATTTTCAAAGAAAATATTTTACTTTATATTTTTATAATTTTATTTCAATTTATTTCAATAGAAGAGGTATTATTTTCATAAAGGAATGAAAGGAACTTTGAAAAGTGATTTATAACGCTATTCACAAATTATGTTAGAAGAATGCTATCACGAACCGTCCCCCAAGGCTCATGTTGTGACTACCCCAAGCCCGCCTTCTATAGGCCAGGGGCTGGCGACAAGCACCAAAGGCGTAAATCCCTAAAATTGGAAGGAATTTCCTTTATAAGAGAAAACACACACAACAGATCACACAGCAGGATACAAAACACTAAGTAAAATAATATAACAAGAGTGTGTTGAAAGGTTAAGGGGCCATAAATACAATCCCAAATGTAATGTACAAGTACAACTGAAATGGAAAAAATAACTGAAAGGTGAAAAGAAGTTCCTAGATCATCCACCACAGATCATACCTGAATGGTAGGTATAGATAACCTCCTCAGCACACCACGTCTGTCAGTCTCCTCTGGGCATTGTCTCGTCCAGAGGTCTACCTCAAGGTACCATTCGGTTCTTGTACACTCATCCTCGGTCAGCATTGTCCATCGTCTGCATCCAACACAACAAGGTGTGGCCATACCCCGTGCAGGGGTGAGTATAATGATACTTAGTAGGGACCCCGAGACCCTCAAAGTCTCACAAAATCCAACAAGGATAAACCACAATGTATGAAATCAACAGATAACCCCACATAGGTAAATGGCCATAAAAATACCTATGTTATCAAGTAATCCATCTCAATCATGAGGAAAAGACATGAGTTACTGACTCAGCTCACAAATATAGACAACATATGTTGAGAGATAGAGATGATTAGAAGTATCCAATGAATTATTTATTCTATCAAACCCACACAGGATCCAGGAACAGAAATCAGAATTGTCAAACACACACAGGATCCAGAAACAATTATTATGTCGATCCCACATAGGACCCACGAGCTGAAGTTAGAACTGTCGAACATACACAGGATCCAGGAATAGTATTCAGAACTGTAAAATCCCTACAGGATCTAGGAAAAGTCATCAGTGCTATCAAACCCACATAGGATACAGGAATAGTCGTCAGTGCTGTCGAACCCGCACAGGATCCAGAAATATTAGTCAGTGCACAGCCACCCACAGGGTTCCGCACAATGCAAGCTTGATTCCAGGAGGGTCCGCTCCTCAAGCCAAGTGTCGATACATAAAATATCATAATGTACCAAGAAGAATAATCTCAACGGTTCGCGTTGTCATAGGGGTCTCAACGAAACAGACGGTGCATCAATCGGACGCTCGGCCTGTGAGTTATTGGCATTTTACTTCTGAGGGACTGATTGGATTTATGTTCAATCCAACCTGACTATACCCCAATTGAATCCAAAAACTCAAGTGGAGTATTCTAAAATAACAATCTAGATCTAATCTTCCTATCACAGAAGATAGTTCATCAATCAGACACCCATAGCCCATGTTATGGGCGGAAAGGTGAAATTGGGTCAAACGGGTCCGGGTCGGGTCCGGCCCAGAAGGACCGACCCAGCCCAACCCGGCCTGGGATGACCCATCCTTCTGGAACTCGCCCAGCCCAATGGAACTACTTCGGCCAATGGAGCCAGCCCGACCTGTAGGTAGCGCGGCCAGCAGGGCCTGCGCCAGCGGCCCGGCCCGAGAGGGCCTGCGAGGGTGGCCTACAGGGCTTGGGTGGCGAAGGGCTGGTGGCACCCTTCGGGGCCCGCCCAAGCCTCATAATGGAGGGGGTTGACATGCCCCCCGTCTCCCGAATAGAACTGGCACCTGGAACTGGTTTGGTCTCCTGTGGGACCTAGGAGGGTCCCGCCTCATCCGGCTGGCCGAGTGGCTAGCCGCGTCTGCTCCGCCAGTGGCCGGCCTAGCCGGTTGCCTCTGCTCCACCATCATTGCCCCCTAGCCATGGATTCTTCCTCTGTGCTCAGGGATGGTGTCGTACCCCTCCGGTGGCCTGGAGGCCGCACGTGTGCACCGCCACGGCCAGGGGCCACAGCCTGTTACTCCACGTGGTGCGACAGGGTCGCGCCCTTCCAGTGACCCAGTGGCCCTGAGCTTCCAGTTTCCTTCATGGATGGCCCAACACTGGCCATCGTTGCACCTCCACGGCCCGTTGGTCGTGACCCACTCCTCCGGTGGCGTTGTTGCGCAACTGTCGTTGTCAACAAGCTAGGAAAAATGGAGGGGTGTCGGGCTGTGTTTGTTCGGCTCACACCCTGCGTGTTATGGTAATAACAATCAGCTAAACATAAAATAAGATTTAACGATGAAGAATAAGAACAAATTAAAATTTGAATCCCCTACCATAGATTCATTGTCATTGGAAAAGAATATGAAGAAATTGAGGATGATGTCATCGGTGTTCTTCAATGATGGCACTTCCTCCCTTGTTCCGGTTGGAGATCAAAGAAGAAGTTCACCGTTGTTGGTGGATGAAGAATTTTTCATTCATCAATGGTCGTTATTTGATGGAAGCTTTCTCCCAATAATCCTCCACCCAAATCACCAATGTTAATAGACGTTCCATATAATAGATTATAATATCTATTATTTCGTTAGAAAAAAATTCAAAAATATTTCCTAACACTTGGTTGGCACATTTAATGTAAAGGGTGGTGGTACCATTAAGTGGGGAGCTCAAGAGGTTTCTCCCCACTAAATGGGAAGTTCAAGAGGTTCCTCCCCACTTAATGGGGGGTTCAAGAGGTTTTAACCTCGAGTGGTCCCCACCAAATTAATCTTCACATGGGAGGTTGAGTTCGGGTGGGACCCACAACCATAGCCTCTCATGGGAGGTTAAGGTGTGGGGGTCCCCACCTCAAACATCCACATGGTGGATATAACAAATAAAATAGATTAATACATGCACTTAAATTATTTTATTTTTTCCACGTAAAACCCAGAAACTAACTTTCATCCTCAACCAACTGCCATTAAGGTGAAAGTCCTCTTAAGCGAATAATGTCGTAGTGAGTTCGACGATTCCCTTTGATTTCAATTCTGAGCACTGGTTCCAAAGTTATAAAATTTCGCTTGTATATTTATTGAACGTACCCAAACAAAACATCAAAATTGATTTCGGGCACACTGGGCCTCATAATCACACGCCATCAATTTTTACAGACTCGTAAAATTCCCATGTATTTATGAAAAAAAATATTCCACGAAATTTCTGGGTCTTTACATTCTCCCCACCTCAGGGATTTACGTCTCCATAAGCCGCAACTCGAATTAAGGGAAAAAAATGAGGGTACTGAGCTTGCATATGAGCCGCCTGATCCCATGTACTCTCCTAGAGGTTCACATGATCCTAGCGTACAAGCACCAGAGGTATCGACTATCCACATAGGACCCACTCCTGTCGGTCCTCAATCTCCACTGGAACCTCCGTAAAACTCTCCCCATCATCGACATTCAACTCCCCATGGTCGATGATGTGTGAAGGGTCGTGCACGTATCTCCTCAGCAGGGATACTTGGAAGTCATCATGCACACATTTCAACTGAGGTGGAACAGATAAGTGGTGTTCCACCTCACCAACTCTACTGAGGAACTGAAAAGGTCTGATAAAATTCAGATATAACTAGCCACCTCAGCCAAATCTCCATAAACCTCATCGGGGTGAGACCCGTAGAAAGATGTGGTCACTATCCTCGAACTCTAGAGGTTTCTGTATCTTGTTAGCATACGACATCAGCCTGATCTAAGATGTCTTCATCTGCTCTTGGATGATCTAAACCTTCTCCGTGGAAGCTCATACCATCTCTAGTCCCACTAGTTCTGACTCCCTAGGGTCATTTCCACACAAGGGTGGTTTACAAGGTCGCCCGCATAACGCCTCAAAATGTGTCATCCCAACGGTGGAGTGAAAGTTGTTTTTGTAGGAAAAAACCACCAAAGGTAAATGATCCTTCCAGCTGTGACCAAAGTCGAGGAAAAAAGCATGAATCATATCCTTGAGGGTAAGAATGGTCTACTCAGTCTGACTATCCGTCTGAGGATGAAAGGTGATGCTCAAACGAAGCTGCATCCCGAAAGCCTCCTGCAACCCCTTCCATAGCCAGGAAGTAAACCATGCGTCATGATTAGAGATGATAGAATTATGTACTCCATGTATCCGCACAATCTCTTGTACATAGATGCATCCCAAGATCTCTACTGAACCCTGATCTCTGATCATTAGGGAGTGGTCCAACTTGGTGACTTTGTCAATGATCACCTAAATCGAGTCGTGACCCCTGGATGTATATGGATGTCATGTAATGAATTCCATGGATAATCAATACCACTTACACTCTGGGACCTCTAAATGTTGAACCATGCCTGCTGGTACCTGATTCTTTGCCTTCACTTGTTGAGAAGTGAGGCATCGAGTGACAAACTTTGCTACTATCTTCTTCATACCTGGCCACTAGTGCGGTCATTGAAGGTCCTGGTACATCTTCGCCACTCTTGGATGTACCGCTAGAGGATATGTATGGAACTCCCTCAACACATCATCCTGATGTGACACTGTCACTATAGTAAGTCCTCAAGAAGAGGATGACATGCTCCCCACCTTTAGAAAATCCATCAAGTGCATGCCCTATGGATATCTAAGCATGTCACGTCTCGCAGTCAGCGTCTCCACATTGTACCTCCCCGACTCACTGAAAAAGTGGAGGAGTGACTGTAAGAGACTGAAGTAAAGATTATCTATCTTGTTCCACAATGGATATCTGTAAAGTATCCACTTTCTCTTTCGCCTCTCCTAGAAGCTGTATACTAGATCTCCAACTGATTTCATATGCTACAACGTTCACCTTCCCAGGAGTATAGACTATCTTGAATTCATAGTCCTAGAGGAACTCAAGCCATCATTGTTGTCTCAGGTTTAGGTCCTTCTGAGAGAAGATATACCTGAGACTTAGGTGGTCAGAGTAGATTGTGAAACGCTCATCCATCAGATAGTGCTTCCACATCTTCAAAGAGAAGACCACTACTGCTAACTCCAGTTCATGGGTGGCGTAGTTCTTCTCATGTTGTCTCAGCTGACGAGAACCATAAGCGATCACTACTTTCTCGTGCATCAAGACACACCTGAGTCTTGTCCCTGATGTGTAGTAGTAGACTACGTACCATAAGCCCTCCCTTGGATGCTTCAAGATAGGGGCACTAGTTATCCTCAACCACAGCTCCTGAAAGCTCTGCTGGCTACTCTCCAACTACAAAAATGTTTGCCTCTTCTTTGTCAAGGTGGATTGTGGTGTTGCAACTCTGGAGATATCTGTTACGAACATCTGGGAATATCCATCCAAACTCAAGAAACTTCATTCCTCTGCCACACTCCTGGATGGCTCCCAAGCAAGTACCACCTCAGTCTTCGCTAGATCTTCTGAAAATCCAGCCACTGAGATGTAATGTCCATGAAATTGAAGATCTTGGATACAAAACTGGCACTTCGAGAGCTTACCATAAAGCTGGTTCTCTCGGAGTGTGTCTAGTACCACCCGCAAACGGTAGGCATGCTCCTCCTCATTAGTCGAGTAGATCAGAATGTCTTCGATGAAGACTACGACAAAGTGATCGAGGTATGGCTAGAAAATCCGGTTCATGAGACCCATGAACACTGTTAGAGAATTGGTTACGCTGAAAGGAATAACCAATAACTCATAGTGGTCGTACTGACAATTGAAGGTCGTCTTCTGCACATCCTCATATCAAACTCTGAGCTAGTGATAGCCTGATCTGAGGTCTATCTTTAAGAACCACCGTGCATCCTTCAGCTAATAAAACAAGTCATCAATCCTCGTGAGTGGGTACATGTTATTCACGGTCACCAGTTCCAGGAGACGGTAGTTGAAAAAAAGCATCAAGCTCCCATCCGCCTTCTTGGTGACCAGAATCGGGGTTGCCCATGGAGAAACACTGGGCCTGTTGAATCCCATCCCATACAAGTCCTCCAACTATACCCACAGCTCGCAAAGCTCAGCGGAAGCCATATGAAATGCAGGTGTAGATATTTGTTCCATCCTAGGATACATGTCAATGTAGAAGTCCACCTCTCTATGAGGAGGTAGTCCTGTAACATCGTCATGGAAAAAATCCGTGTACTGGTCTACCACTACAGGATAGCTCAGACTCTCCACATCAACTGATCTGAGGGTAAGGCGGGCTATCTAATGAGTGCTTGACTGTACTCTCTTCTGAGTAAGTCTGTCATATGCTGCAAAGGCTCCCTTCTCGCCGGTGAAGGTAAAACTGGTCCCAACTATGTGGACACCCGCACATTTCATCTAATACAGTCGATCTGAGAATGCACTATAGATAACCAGTCCATACCCAAGATAACGTTTTAAGGCCTCAGTACCACTACAAGGAGATCCCCGCCAAAACATTATCCTCCGAGAGTAAGCTCACACTACCAAAACCAATGCACAATCATTGAATCTGCTCCCGTAAGAGTCTCTATCCATAAGGATCGAGCCAACGAATCCGTTGTAATCTCAGAGCTCCGAATGAGGGTAGTTGAAATGAAAGTGTGGCTGGAACCTGTGTCTATAAGAACTGAATCCACGGTGGAGTAGACACAGATCATACCTCGAATCATCTCCGGAGCACCGTGATCATAAGCCATTAGCTCCATGGAGTTGAGCTCTCACCTTTCCACCTAGTCCCTGCAGTCGGGGTGGACCGCCTAGTGGTGGTGGTGGTAACACCTTGTAACCTCGTCCACCACCAGTTTTACAACCAGCTCCTCTTCCACGTATGTCTATTCCCTGTGAATCGCCTCAATCAAACCATTGCCTCTTCCTGGGAAGTCCCTCAACTATTTTCTGATCATCCATACAGCGGGTCGGACAGTCACGATCCATGTGACCCTGCCCGCCGCATGTGAAACACTACCTTTTCCTCGAATGACTGGCTCTATCTCGTGTGCCTCGTACAATAAAACCCAAGTCCCAAGGTCGTACACCATATGTTCTGGTCCTCTTGGAATGTTGTGACATCTGTCAACTATCTGCTGCAGAAGACTCCGCTACGTGACACCCGTTGGTGGGTCTCGCTACTTCTGACTGCTCAGTAAGGAAACTCTCAACTAATATGGCTCTCTCCAACACCCCCTCCTATGTCGAGATGTTGGGGAAGATCATAAAAGCACTGATCTCTCGCCTGATCCCCTGATCAAAGGTTTGGGCCCTGAAATATGGGTCCTGCACCATATCTATAGAGTAGCATGAGAGGTCGGTGAACCTCACTGAGTACTGAGCTACTGTTATGGTGCCCGGTTTTAGATATAGTCTCTCCTATATCTGCACCGCACCTAGGGTGGTTGGGAAAAACTATACCTGAAATATGCTCTCGAAGTCTTCCTAGAGAAATGTCGCCTTTTCATCCACCTGGAGCATCAAGCTCCACCATCTGCCTGCTGCTGCCTAAAGGAGACTCGCGACAAGGATCTCCATAAGTTCTGCTAGTGTCTCTACCAGTCTGAAAATTCTCCCCACAGCCTCCAGAAAATCCTCAACTGCCTATGGGTCCGTCTCACCCCTGTACCTGGGCGGTCTCTAGTGCTGGAACTCATGAAATGCGCTCAGGCAGCATGAACTCTCTACTGCTAGAGCTGGTGGCCTCAGTGGCTCAACAGGTAGTGGTACCGCTGGAGCCTCCTGTATAATAGGGCCCTACAGTGAGGCATCATCGCTCGGTGGGCTACCATTCGTACAAAGCCTAGAACCCTGGATGGCTATCTACGTGGGGCCATCATGAAAAGAAATAGGTGCACCATGGTCAATAAGTTATACCTGGTGAGATGACTCAAAAAGATCACTAAGAAAACTCTTGAAACTCAAACACAATTAGTGTTTTCATTTACTAAGTTAGAAATCAGAATTCATGGTCTTTGTGTATGGATACATCGGCTGCCGCCCCAACATTGGACTCCCTAAACTGAAAATCACACCCAATACCCTTAACACTATTGATTAATAGAAAAATCATTGTCCTAAGTTTTTCAGTAGAACCATCTCCTCTGATACAATTTCTTCATGACCCATCCCCCGGGTCCTGTGCTAGGACTACCCCAAACCCGCCTTCCATAGGCCAGCAGCTGGAAACTAGCACTAAAGGCGTAAATCCCTAAAATGGGAAGACATTTACTTTATAACTGAAAAAACATTGAATAGAGAACACAACTAGATACCAACACTAAGTAAAATTGTATATCAAGAGAGTGCTGAAATGTAAAGGGGTCAGAAATACAAGCCCAACTGTAAAGTACAAGTACAACTAAAAAGGATAAAATAGATGAAAGGTGAAAAGAAGCTCATGTATCGTCCACCAAGGATCCTACCTAATGGGTGGTTAAAAATAGTCTCCTCAACACACCACATCCATCAGTCTCCTCTGGGTATCCTCTCGTCATGAGGTCTAACTCCGGTTACCATCCAGTCCTCATACACTCAGCCTCAGTCAGTGTTGTCTGTCATATGCATCCAACACAACGATGTGTGGGCATAGCCCATGTAGGGGTGTGTATAACGATACTCAGTAGGGACCTCAAGACTCTTATGATCTCACAAAATTCAACAAGTATAAACCACAAGTTATGAAATTAACAGATAACCCCACTCAGGTATATTCCCATACATATACCTAAGTTTTCTAGTAATCCATCTCAATCATGAGGAAAACACAAGAGTTACTGACTCGGATAACTTATAAATACAACTTATGTAGAGATATAGAGATGATTAGATGTATCCAATGAATCATATATTCTATTGAACCCACACAGAATCCAGGAATAGAAATCAGAACTATTGAACCCACAAAGGATCCAGGAACAGTTATTCTGTCAAACCCACATTAAATCCAGGAACAGATGTCAGAACTGTCGAACCGACATAGGATCCAAGAACAGTAGCCAGAGCTGTCAAATTTGTATGAGATAGAGGAACAATTATTAGTGCTTTCAAACCCATATAGGATCTAGGAATAGTCGTCAGTGCTGTCGAACCCACACAGGGTCCAGGGATAGTAGTTAGTGCATAGCCATCCATAGGGTTCTGCACGAAGCATGCTTGATTCTAGGAGGGTCATCTTCTAAAGCTAAGTGTTGATACATCAAATGCCATGAATACCCAGTGAGAAGCATCTCAAAGGTCCGCCTTTTCATAGGGGTCTCAATGTAACAGACGGTGCGTCAATCGAATGCATGGTCTGTGAGTTATTGGCATTTCTGTTCCGAGGGCCCAGTTGGATTTCGGTTCAATATAACCCTAACGTATCCCAATTGCATCCAAACATAAATTTGGGTATTCTATAAGAACCTTATTACTCCAATATTTTTGTCGCTGACGATGGTTTATCAATCGGACACCTGTAGACCATGTTATGGGCGAAAAGGTGAAATCGGGTCATCAATCTTGATTTCCTCCTCAAAAATTTTAGCTAAGACTCACTCATTGTTAGGTATCATCGCCATATTATATAATTTTATTCAAAATGGATTTCATAATAATCCATTAGTTTATACATTATAATAGGTTTATTAGGGATATTTAATGAGACTTCTTTATCCAAATACTTATTATGTTCTTTATGCTGGGAATGCTAATACATACATAAATTTATCTCAAATTCAACCATGGAATGAATAATTAGATTTGTAGAAATTAACCACACTCATATATCAATAATAAAGGTTTTTTTGGAATATTTAAAGTGATCATTATTCCACCAGTGGTTTTCATCAAGAGTTTTGCATCAATTTCATATGGTGGTGATTCCACATTTTAAGAAAATTTTGGGATATAAATGAATGCGGTGACCCAGAATCCAATGATGTATTTGTATATATAGATGAGAGATTAATTTTAAATTTCATTTATTCATTATAATTATCTAACTCATTATTATAGATTATGAATTTCTATATTTTTTTCCCTCAGGTTGGGATGTTACATTGGCCTATTTTTTCACGGGCTTGAGTGTTGGGGCAGTGATTCACATAATTCCTGAAATTCTTTCACTTGAAGAATTATACTGTGGAAAGATCCTAAATAGGGAACTTATTATCATATATTTCATTAATCATCCTCTTAACATTAGTTTGATTACTATGTGCTTTTTTTCATACTTTACCACACATAAATCACTTCCCTTATCCATTGAGGCAATTACCCAAGTGATTTATACCACAATTATTACCGGAATGATGTTGGAATTTATTTTCACTATGTGACTTGTCATAAATGCTTCCGAGATATTCCACAATCCATTTCATTTCCGTGTAATGTTTAGAGTTTCACATTTACATTTCTACCTTAATTGTTCATTGAAAAATAACTTTATAGATACAAAAATTATCTTATGGATAATGACCTTTGAAGACGAATCTTTAAACCACTAAATAAGTGGCCATTTTTCTATTTATATAAGAGATATAATTTTATGTATACCTCATGAGTCTTGTATAATTTTCATTATATAATTTAATATACTCATCAAATATTTTATTTAATTCCAATAATACAATATTAATTTTTTTAGAGATTCCAAAAAATACTTAGTGAGAAATATCTTATTAAACTCATCACATTATAGAGAGTCAACATCCTTCATTTCCCCGGTTTTGTTAATTAGAATCCATGACCGGAAAAAATCACATTTTAAATTATATTATCCAAAAAAAACATCTCATGTTCTGTACATTAGAGAATATAAAATAATTTATTCAATGAATTAACCCACAACTCAGTAATGAGTGAGTTTGAGGCCTGAAAATTAATGTTGCGTGTTGCCTTAAAAATTAATTAATAGAGTGTTACACTATCCTCATCCTGTTAATAATATCATCATGATTTGGGTTATTTCCAATAGCTTGAGACATTTGGGTGAGCATTTCTATGTGGTGTTTCATTCCAGCCTGAATCTCATCAGGTTTCTAGTTGGGACAATATTCACATTTTACATTTTACTCACTGTTAATTGGGTTCTATTAGTTTCCTTATAGTCCCATACATTAATTACAATTGGGAATTTTAATACTTAAATTAATGAATATACATAGAAAATTAAATTATAATCTTTGGAGGAGGATCTCATAAATGAAATCCATAAATTAGACTTTAAATTTATATTTTTTAATCTTCGTTATCCATCATTGTTTTTGTAATTATACTAATTATATATGTCTGAATCCATAGAAATGGGTTTTAAAGATAATTTTATTAATCAAATAATATCAATCGAGAGTATCAATTTTTTTTTATTTATACCTTTTTGGAATGCAATATGTCACGATTGAATTAATACCCAACACACTCTCTTCATTCTAATTACACCTTGGAATGACTTTATCGGATCCTACATCATCTTGTAGAATCCATACAAGATGGTAATTTCTATAAGTACACAATCTATACAATACTAAAACATCATGATGTTATATATCCTATAATAAAATTCAACCCTAATCCTTTCCCTAGGATTTTCTCTAAACATATATAAACTTATCCCCGAATAAAACTACACACTTGATTGATACCAATTAAATATTCCTAAGATAAACATGGAATCAATAATACATTAATCCCCTAATATAAATAATACATCTAGAAAATAGTCACGTACCCTAAGGACCTAATTTTTTAGTTTCATTAATAATTACTAAATAAATGTATTTTTTAATAACACATTCAATCATTTCCCATAAACATTATCCAGTACAAAATTTTATGGATGTATCAGATGCCAAAATCAAATTTTAATCCTTGATAATAGAAATATAATAAATATATGGGATGAAAATATCAGTAAGGGAAAATATATCTTAGATTATTAGGTCATAAATATGAAGGAGAACATGAGGAAGAGTACACATATCATATAAAAATATCATAAGACCATTTATTATAATCATAAAACATCCTACAGTAACATAAGATCATAAAATAAACATTAATGAAACATAGAATATAAAACATATAACATGTGAACATAACATAAATGTGTGGAATACTTATAAAACTATAATAATGAAAATATTTAATTGTATGTGCAATGTACCTGATTTTCCCAAAGGTAAAGACTATTTTTTGCTTAAATTATTATTTTTGATCCTAATAATGATGCCTTTGTTGGGTAGGGATGTCTTGAGGTTGTTTGAGGCTTGTTCAGATGTCAAATACAAAAAATTGGATGGTTCAAAATATGCCACATGGTTAGGAGAAACCATTAATCCCAACCTTCAATGTTTCACTAAACTGTGTGGATTGAGACAGTGGGTATTGAGGGCCGCACTACTTTTTTGAAATTGTATGACCCTATGTGCATGGCAAGGAAGGATTACAGAACCCCTAGATAATGTCATTTCTTATGGTTGGCACATGGTTTGTCCAACCATGTGCCCAAACCATGAACCCTAGTTTTTGTGGGTAATTTTACAATTCAATACTTGAAATGTTTTCAGTTAAACTGGAATTTTCCCCCTACCATTCTAGAGGATGTGAGCACCTCCCCTCTCTTAAATATCTTCCCTCCATATTTTGTAGGTATTTAGATATCTACATCATACAGAGTCAAAATCTCTCAGATATGGATGCATTGGAAATATTTAGGTATTCTCTACACTCCTCCTATTTATTTTTCTCATAGCTCCCCTCATCTATTTCACTATTGATATGCTTGATCATTTTCCATATTTTCATATTATTGTATGATTTCAATGATAAATATCATTCTAGCTAGAATTATAGGTTGATACCAGTTGACAGAAGCACTATAGGGATAGATTTTTTGGTTTATCTTCTTTCGCTATGTTTTTATGCATTTTATAATTGGAATAATTTTTTTGTTAGTCATAGCCTTCCAGAAACACCACGAATTTTCTAAATAAATCCATTTGACATGTTTTCTATGTCTTTAATGACCATAGTGAGCAGAAAATCACCAAATTGGTTGATTTCATTGACCTAATCCACCCCTTTGTGCGTGATATCTCATTATTTACCTATCTTTCCCTATTGTAAATTTTTAAAACACAAATTGAGGTGTGATTCCCTTGTAATAGATGTCTGTAATTGATAAATTAAATTGAATTAAATGAAGATCTAGGAGTTAGGACCTACACCTTATTCCTTAAGTAGGTTTCTTAATTAGACTACATGAAAAATTTTAAAATCATTCTATAAATGGTTTCTTTGTTTAATGGTATGGGTTTTTAACCAAATTATACCCTCATATTATGCTAAGTGTGATATGAAGGGTCTTGACAAAAGTACCCCTAGTTATGGATTGTTAAGGATGTTTATATATGTCGGTGGTGACACTAGCTGTTCTAGGGATGGTCTCACCTTGGGTTTTCTATTTTATCTCCAGTAAAGTGACATTGGATCCATGTGGGAGACCCCATGGAAGAGATCAATTGTGTGATGGTCGTACCATGCCACGAGATAGACTAGGGCCCCTGTGTGAGATACCCAGGATGGTCTCAAAGGTCAGTTCTAACCTTTTTACCCCATTCCTAGTGCGACACATAGGATACCATTCTTTGGTCACCTTGGTCAGATTCCCATGGAATTGAACATACACCGAGCTGCTAGAGTGGTACATGTAATTATCATAGAACATCCATGGACAAGATCATGATTCCTCTTATTAATTGATAAAGATGTTAAATAAATTAAGGGTTTATAAATTTAAAAGTGAATATGGAACTCAAGGACATGTCTACCAAGAAAAATAACATTCTTGGGGATAGTCCATCTTTGTATATATTACACTGCCCACCTTAATCATGTAGGATTCCTCAGTACATACAAATCGATATATGCAGAAGTGGGTAAAATTGGAAGGGTGTCCCAAGAAGAACCCAGTATGACATTCTTATTTATTTACATATGTCTTTAATTTAATAATGATGGAATAATTTTCAATTTATATTTTATGATATGGATTGATGTAGACACCGTTGGTGGTGGTCTTCTATGTATATCTCATACCCTGTTCGGGAAACCATTGTTACTAATAACGAATTTGTGGTTGTATTTATAGATAAAGGAATGTGTCCAGCTTCAGATATATGATTATCAGTAATTGGTTGGAGTATGGGAGAAGTGGATTAAGACTATTCTTGAGATTCTTGTAATATTTTTTTGTTCTTTTTGTATATTAATAGAAAATGGAATCAAATGATAACCCTTGTTCCTCATGCATACATTTGAAATGATAATTTATATCATCATCATATTGTATCTACTTATTATATAGAATCCTAAAATTATTTATTTATATTTCATAATGGTTTATTATTTTTTCACTTCTATCTGTTTGTTGTTACTACTTCCACTATGATGGGTTATTATTCTGGACATATAGTGTCCAATTCTACTGATTCTTATATATATATATATATATATATATTTATATATATTCTTCACTCTTATAAATGATGGTATAATCTCCCCATGGATACACACTAGTCCATTTTTGTTAGTGGTAGACACTAGCATTCAGGGAGGCATGCATTAGATCCTATGGTCATCGGATCGATCCACTATTAAGTGTCATTCAGGGAGGTATTTTAAAAGTTGTATTAGAGCCTCGTTTTCCTTTTTTATTACTATGCATGTATTTTACAGGATACTGGGATATTGGAATGTGTTCATGAGCCTATATCTGGCTGTATCTAAACAACATTCATGGGAAACCCATATTACCGGGACGGGTAAATGAAGCTTTTTCATGCACTTGTTACTGTTTAATGGATTTCACCATTGGGTGATTCACATTATTTGTGTAGTAATTATTATTTTAAATATTTTTGATATCATGATTTTAATTACCTTGGCTTGAGTATATGATTTCACATTATATATAATCCACCATAATAGTTTCTATAGGATTAAAATATCATGAATTATGCCCTCTCATATTATTTTGTGAGTTGCATGAATTGCATGTTCATGTTGCGATTCAATATTTTTTATTCCATCAAAGAATAAGAAAAATAATAGATGCCTTATGTGAATTCTTTATCCAAGTGGTTTTTCCTAAATAGGTTAAAGTAGGCACCTCAAGTAGTCAGTTATGGAATGATAAGCCATGGACCATTTGTTGCATGGGCTAGAATGTGTTATAGTTAGGATTACGTGGATTCCGCATTTCAATTTATAAGGTGTGTGGGCCTTTAGAAATGTTAAATGGTAATACACATTATTCCACCAGTTAATTTTATATGTATAAATAACTGAATACAAAATTAAAATTAATGTAATATCTAAAATGATATGGAGAACTTATATGTGTAAGAGAATACTTTTACCCTGAACTGACCATAGAAGTGGGTAGTAGTCTGTGTTTTTGTAATCAATATGTGTCTTATTATCATATAGACCTGGCTCCAGTATCTAGATGTGGGTTATGTTTCTATTATAGGAAAACCATATGCATGTTCCCTCCTTTATCTCTTTCCATATCTGTTATAAATCCGATCTGAGGTGCACACATGGAAAGTATAGATAAATGACACTACAATTTCCACATATTATAGGCCATGAATTTAGTGATGATCATAATCAATGGCATAATAATTGGGTGGTGGGACCTGATCTACCTATAGCACCTCATGTAGATCCACCCGAGGAACCACCAACAGATGTTTCACTAGGTTCTAATGATCATTTATGTGATATATTTTTTCATTTCATGCAGTTCGTCGATGGTGCTCACTAATAATCCCATACTATGGTAGAGTCCACCCATTAGTTCCATAAGTAGAATCCTCCCACCTTCTTGGGGGATAGAGGACCTAATGTTTTTGAATCATGGTAGGAGGCATGCTCTATATCTTTGAGTACATTGAGATGCCTCTAAATCAGAGGTCCAATATCTCCACCAATATGCATTATGATTCCTTAAAGCATTGGGGTGACATTCTTACTCGGGATTGTAAATAACAAGGTATTATCTGGATGGACTTCTTTACATCCTTCTTCGACTACTTCTTTCTTCTTACCATGTTGTAAGACCATGCTTAGGATTTCATGCACCTTTAGCAAGGTGACTAGTTAGTGATTGAAAAATTATCTCACTTCACTGTATTACATCATTTTTGATTGACCTTGTTTGGTGATGAGATGATGAATTTGAGGTGATTCCAGTATGGGAATTTGTATTCCATATGATCATAGGTGAATGTTTTTTGGTTGAACACCATTTTGTAGATGATGAACCAAGACCTCATCATTGAGAAGAACATCGAGGAATCTTACAAAACGATCAAGGGTACTTCAGCTTCTAGGTAGTGAAGTTGTTTATCCAGTGGTAAAAAAATGTTAATTTGAGGGTACACGTAGGGGAAATTCCAGCCATGTGGGACACACTGATAGATATGTTGTGTATCACTAGTGTGGCAGGGTAGGCTATAAAAATATTTAGTGTACGATGATCCGGATTGATTTTCAGGCTTGTGGTAAGATGGGTCACCTCCATCGTTTCTATTTATCCTTTCCTTTAGTGCCTAGTGAGAAGGGTTCTATTCCAAAATTTCCTTTAGGTGTAGGGTTATTAACTCTACGTTAGGCTATAATTCAGTCTTCTATAGGCTTTTCGGGCTGATTAGGAGGTCGCGACTATGAAATTTAGTTCTCAAAGCATCAACGCTAGTAGAGTGGACCTACTCATGCTACTTAGGTAGCATCTCAAGGCCACAATTTAGGAAATATCTATGTTGTGAAATATATTTCTAAGGAGTATTTCTTAGGGCCTTCTTCTACATGGTGTGCTATTATGGTATCCCCCACTTTAGTTTCACCCATTTTGGATTCAGGTGCATCCCACTCTTTTATGTTTCCTCCAGCTATGGGATTTCTGGGCCTAGTGATATAATATTCCAGTGGTGTGATGACTCTTGACACACTGTTAGAGGTTTTAGCTAAGAATATACACCACTGTAATGAGTAACCCATTTAAATAGGATGGTATTTCCATCAGTGGAGTATATTCATCCTTGAGATGATTGATTTATATGTTATTATCAATATGGACTAGTTTGTTTTTTATTGAGGCTAGGTGGATTGATATTTCCATTAGGTGTCATTCACATCACCTGAGGTAATCACATATATCAATATGAGTTCATTTAATATCTATAAAATTTGATATAGAACCAATCATAATGTCCTAGGTAGAGTGATAGCCTAGATAACCGTTCTCTTTATGAGGGATCATGTAATGGATTTTTTGGAATAAACTCATGTGGTGGATTATTTTAGGAACATAAACATTGAAAAAAATTTCTACATACCTCCTAAGATAGAGGTTAGGTTCATCCTTGATCTAGTTCCATTTTTAGTACTACTGTCCACTATTTGATATAGTGTGGATCTTACATAGCATTTAAAAATGCGAGAAGAAAATTGAAGATCAGGGGGAAAAGGGTTTCATCAGACCCAACATGTCTCCATGGGGTTCCACTATCCTTTTCTATAAGAAGTAAACTAATACCCTTAGATTGTTCCTGGAGTGCCACCTACCGAACTAGCATACAGTAAAGCACTGATATCTAGTTCCTCATCTAAATGCCCTACTTGAACATCTCTATGGAGTGGCAATTTTCTTTATGATTGATTTGAGGTTGGGATACCATCAAGTGAATTTGATGAAATCATTCATACCACGTACAATGTTCCAGAGTAGATACTACTTGTACGAGTATTTTTTTATGCCATTCGGCCATATGAATGCACTGACAGTCATTATGAATTTGATGAATTGGATCTTACACCCATATCTTGATTCCATTGTGGTAGTATTTATAGATGAATTGTCAGTGTATTATCATAAAATACATGATAATTCCCACTATCACGAGATCGTGCAGAAAACCCTAAGTGATCATCAACTATTTTTAATTCTCAGAAAATGAAACTTTTGGATCTGCAAGGTTCACTTCATAGATCATATCATACTTAATGTAGAATTATATATTTTATTAGATTAGGTAAGATCTATGGATTCCTAGGAGTATCCCAAGAATGTATTTTATGTATGCAGTTTCATAGATATTGTTGGATATTGCAAGTTACTTCACCAAGATTTGGCATACCTAGAAGTGACAATCATAGGATTGACTATGACGGGTGTGAAATTAGACTAGAGTGAATCTTGTGTGATATCTTTTCAAGATTTAAAGGTAACACTATATTCATCACCAATCACGATTCTACTAATGTTAGGAAGATAATTTAATATTTATTGTGATGCTTTAGGAATCAGCCTAGGTATGTGTTGTAGAAGGGATATTGAGTTGTACCATATGATTCATACTTTCTAGGACCTCCTTAGTGGATTTACCCTATGCACCACCTCAGCTAGAGTCCATGGTTTCTGATCTATATTGTTGGAGGCACATATTTTTGGGTGAGAAATTAAATATTTACACAAATCGAAAAAATATTATAGTATATATCCACACTGCGTGACTTCCAATGTAGGATTTGAGGGTGGGTTGAATACACCAGTTGATCAATCATAATCTTGATTATAGACCCATAAAGGGTAATTCTATACCTAATTCCATGAGTTGGAAGAATCATATGTGAGCCACCAAGGAGGCCATTTGTGGGTGGTCGATGGAGGCTATATTTTATAAGCTGCACCTGCAGGTTCAAGAGAAGAATGGGGAACCATTTTTAACATATCTATCAGTGACATACTTCCTTTTCTAGTGGGTACATATGAGGAATTTATCTTATTCCAAGGGCCTCATATTTTGGGAGTGTTTTATTGGTGAAAACCCACCACTTCGTTGGGTTGTTCATGGAAATAAGATCTTACTCTTCCATGGGAATGTTTAGGTTCCTTATAATATATGGGAAGATCTGATAAAGTAAAAAAATTATTATATTTGGGTAGTTCATTCCATGATAAATCAAATATATAGTAATATATTTCAATATTATAGGTGGCTATGTATGAAGAGAATGATTGCAGTTTTTATCACTTGGTGCTCCACCTGTCAATTGTTGAAGGTCGAGTGTTAGTGACCTATTGGGATTTTATATCCTATATCCATTCTTGAGTGGAAATGGAATGATTTTTCTATTAATTTTTTTATATTCTTCAATTTCCCCTCTAGTAAGTGATTTAGTATGGGAGATATTAAATAGATATAGAATGATTCACACTTCCTACATATCTAGGAGACCATATCTATTTGGTGAGCTTGTGAGATTATACATCCGAGAGAAAGTGTGACATCATGGGGTACCCCATTCTATCATCTTGGATAGAGACACCTATTTCACCACATAGTTCCGGTGAGGGTTATAGAATAATTGGGATCATAGGTGGTATTTACTAAAACATATCACTCTCAGACCGATGTTTAGTATGAGTGGATGATAAAAGTGTTAGAGGATATTCTTCTAGATGTATCCTATATTTTTGAGGTTCATGGGAAAATAATATACCAAATTTTGAGCTTTCCTATAGGAAAATCATTTACTAAATGATTTATATTGCTCTGTATGAGGCCATTTATGACAGGACATGTTGTTCTCCACTATGTTCTTTAGATTCATGTGAGGCCACACTACTGGGTACTCGTCTTGTTCAAGAGGCTTCAAAGAAAGTTCATTTGATTCAAGAGTATATGGACAAAGATTTATCTATGATGAATTCATATACCAATATTAATCATACTCATATGCAGTTTGAGGTATGACTTCGAGACTTTTTGTCTTTATCATTGAGATTGGATCATAGAGAAATCATGATATATGGAAAGTTATAACCTCAACATGATAGGGATTTTGGGATAGTTGTGTGAATCAAGCCAGTAGGCTATGAGTTTTAGTTTCCTTATAGGTGTCATTACATGAAGAACATCATCCACATATCAAAACATCATCACATTCATGTTGACCCATATCATTCATTTGTCCCTAGGGATATTGAGATATTAGAGGATGCATCCTTCAAGGATTTCAGAGAATAAAGAAACTGTGGGGAAATTTAGTTCCCCTAGTATTTGATCTATGGTATAATATACGTTTTCAAGATAATACATAGGAGAGGTAAAATAATGAACATGTTTAGCTGTTGTAACTATTATCTGATGATGTTTCACTACCCTTAGAAGGTAAACTCATGGATGAGTTTCCTCAATGTGGGGAGGCTACAATGTATTGGTATTTATAATAGGTATAAAACATTTGTTTCAAGTTTAAATTCCTTTTTTGGTCCTAATAATGATGATTAATGGAGTCAAGGAGGTCTCATTCGTGTCTGGGGCTTGTTCGGAGCTTGGAGCCCCAAAATATGATGGTGTAGACTAGGCTTCTTGGTTAGGAGGAACAATTCCTTCCAACCCGCATTATTTCCCTAAACCACGTGGCTTGTTTTTGTGGGGTTCAGGGGTCTACACTATTTTTTTACAATTGTGAGACCCTAAGTACAATATTTTGTGGGATTGCAGACCCCTTGGGTAGTGGCCTTTCACACAGTTGGAGCACACTTTGGCCAACTGTATAGTCAAACCATGCACTCAAGCCCGTGTGGGTGATTTTACAATTCTACCCCAAAACTATTTTATTGTATACATACTTATCCATCCTCCTTCTTCCAGTGGATGTGAGATCTATACTCTCCCAAATCTATTCCTTCACTATTTGGAAAGGATTTTTATATCAACATTATAATGACTCTAAATCTCTCACTATATGAAGCATAAAAATGATTAAGGTATGATCTACACTCTTTTTTCTTCTTTTTCTCATTTCTCCCATTCTCCATTTCTCTGTTTATGTGTAAGTTCATTTCTCCCATTTTTAGGGAATTTGAATTTTTATTTGATAACTCTAATTCGTTCTAAAATAAAAGGCAAAGGATGTATGAGGAAGTATTACAGGGATAAGGTAGGTACTCTAGCTTCTTTCCCCATGTTTTGATACATTTTATAACATGTGAATTTGTTCTGTGAACCAAATCCATCTTGTAATGCATCAAATTTTATAAATAAATTCCTTTTTGTTTTTTTGCATGTCTTTTATGAACGTAGTAAGTGGAGAATAATTTTTAGATTAATTTACTATGACTAATCCACCCCATTGGGTATGATATATCTCTTTTAGCATAACATTCCCTATTTACAATTTCAAAACACCACTGGAGGTTTTATTCCTATATAATGGATGTTTGGAATTGAGAAATTAAATTGACTAGATTCATAATCTATGAGTTGGGTCCTACACCTTATTCTATAAGTGGTTTTCTTAATTAAAAATAATTTCCAATTTTATAATCATGTTATAAATAGTATCTTTATTCAATGGTATGGATTTTATAACAAAATCATACCCTCATGTTATGCTAAGGGTGACATGAGGGGCTCCGACTTAAAAACCACTTAGGTGAGCTCAATATTCTGTATAGTTCATGTTTGTTAATGAATTTAAAATATGTCGACGCTTGACAATAGCTATGCCTAAGATGATCTCAACATCAATTTTATATGTTACCTCTAGACGAGTGACACATGTTTCTTAGGGGAGACCTGATGGATGGGCATAGTGGCGTAATGGTTGTACCATGACCTGAGATAGACTCAGAACCCTATATGTGATACCATGGACATACTCAGAGGATAGTTCTCAAATTTTTATACCATGCCTATAGTAACACATTATATCTCACTTGTGGGTCAACATGGATGGAATCCTTTGGAATTAGACCTTTAAAGATCCCCTATTAAGATAACTATAATTATCTTAGAAATTTCCTACATAGGATTAGGGTGCTTTATAATAATTTATAAATCTGTTAAATAAATTAAACAGTTAGAAATTTAAGAGTGAATATTAAACTCACAGATGTGGCCTCCAAGCCAAATCACTTGATTATGGACAATATATTTTTTTATATATTCACCTACTCACTTAAATTGTGAAGGATTCCCGGGTTTAGAGACCGAAGCATAGGTTGAAGTGGGTGAAATTGGATGGGTGTCCTAAGTGGAACCTAGTTCATTGTTCTTGTTTATTTATTTATATCTTCCTTTATTAATTATGTCACACTATTAATTTATATTGAATGATCTGGATTGATCTAGAAATCGTTGGTGGGGGCCTACTGAGCATATATCACACCCTTACTAGGATTCTTTTGATACCCAAGACGACTTCATGGTTTCAGGTGTAAATAAAGGGGATCAACCAACTTCTAATGCATTATTATCAATAATAGGATGGAGTATGGATAAATTGGACTGAGCTTATGATTTTGATGCTAGGGGTAGCTATTTTTTTCTATTTTTTATATTGATAGCATGCGGAATATTAAAATTTCTTGAGTTCCCTATGAATAGTTTTTAATAGCTACATGTGCATAATCATAATCATATTATATCTACTTATTATTTATATTCTTCTATCTATTTTTTTATATTTCATAATTTTTTATTATTGTTCCACTTCTTTCTATTGGTCATTACTACTTCAACTACGATGAGTTACTAGTCTGATCATATAGTTTCTTCCTCTGATGATTCTTGTATGTGCGTGTGTGTGTGTTTATAATCCTCACAACGATTAGTGAGGGTATAGTCTCCCCATGGAAACACTATAGGACCTTATTTCTTGGTTCCAACCACTAGCGTTCTGGTAAGTGTGCATGAGGTCTTCTGTCCACCACCTTGGGGAACTGTTAAGTGGCATCTAGGGTGGGATGCTATATCCTATAAATTAAATGAATCTTGATAGTTTATAATAATAGAATAAGAAATTCATAAACATGGAACAACCACAAGCATAGGATAAATATCATGATAAATCTCAGTATTCCCATACATATATGAACAAACTCATTATATCCATTTAAAAAAACTAGAGAAAATCCATCAGGCCAATTCATTCATAACCAAACTCACTATGACCATATAGAACTATCTCAAGATATATATGATTAAACAAATTTTTCTTAGGGTGATATAAGACCCAACGAGTCATCCTCCATATCTACGAGTACCCCATAATATCAATTTTAAATATATATTAAAGATCCCAAGGAAAAGGAATAGGTTTCTAAAAAATTAATCTAACATAAAATAAAATAAACATAAAAGATAATCAGATATAAAAAATATCATATTCGAAAATAACTAGTATCATAAAACAATATAGAGGGGGCTTGAAACAGCCAAAAATGGGAGATAAACTATGGAGTAAAATATAAGTTATAATTTAATATGTTTCACAAACCCTACCAAACATTTTAATTAAATATGATGTACAAATTACAATAAAAAAATATTGAGGTGGGAAAGTGAATAATTTTGAAAACCTTATTATAAATTGTTCCAATTAAAATATTATTGAAAAGAAATAAATTTTATTAGAAAAAATTGGAACATAAAATATTATATTTTAAAGGATGAAACCCATTCTTTTCTTTTGAAATACATTTCATTGAAATCAAACATCAATTAAAAGAGTATTAAAATCTCCATTACAAAAGGTGTAAATAGAATTATGAGAATCATATAAAATTATCCATATTATCATTTACAAAAATAGAGGATTACATTGGAAAGAAGGAAATTATGAGCATGGATAAAAAGATTCATTTGTACTAATAGGAGTTATTCTACCAAATAGTACACTTTGGTTTTTGGAAACATTTTTTAAAATAATTTTTTATTTATAATGAGAATTAATTTCCCCATTGAAAAAACTGAATAATATAATAGGTGAATACTATTATCAATTAAATCTTGAAAATTATATTCTTGTAAGAAAGTGTATGACCCAATGAATCAGATATTGGGTTGATAAAACCCTTACCTTGAATTCTTTCTTAGTTGATCACAATCTAACATCATTTATAAATTTTTTAAATATACTAGTCACCTATTATTGTAAATTTTCCATATCAATAATCTTTTATAAAATTTATTTATATGGATACCCATGAATGATATTAGATATGGGTATTCACAATATAAATATGGAAAATCAAAGAATGGTTTTAATTACATGATGACTATAGAAAGTAATTATGAAATGGATTAATTAGAGGGAAGGATATCCTCTCATAAATGGGAAATAATTAGTAAAATAATGGATTGATTATGAAAATTGGTAAGAATAATAACATTTAAAGAAAACAAATTCTAATAAATTATGTTCTTGAACTGAAAAGAAAAGAGAGAGATCTAAAGAGTGACTTCGGTAGCCTAAAAACTATATAAGAAATTTATAGAATGGTTTTAATAAGAGGAAATGGTAGTATATCAATAATATGGAAAACAAATTATAGTAAATGATTGATTATGAAGATATGAAAGAATAATAATTTGAAACTCACTGTAATTGTCACAAAAGATGTACCATAATCAAAAAGAGGATGAAAAAACCCTTAACTTTCTAACCAACATCTTAAATATTGGGAGGACTCCTTTGTACCGTAATAACTCCATGATAGAGATTTTTAAAGGTACATATAGAGAAAATACATAATGAATGCCTTTGGGGTGGATAATTATTTGATAATTGGTGGAAGTGAACTCCATTTGTAGTTGAGAAAGAGGGTCATTTTCATGGAAAACACGAGTTATGTAAGGCCCAAGAAAGGAATCACATTGGAGTTAGGTGGGTTCAGTGAGTTAAGTGAATTAGGTGGATAAATTTTATTTTATACATTTTTTATGAATTTTTTATCGAAATATGATTTCAATAAGGTGTATGTGACCTTTTAATTATTAAAAATTTGAGATACCTCATTTACCCATTTTACCCTTATTAATCATGATTAAAACTTCATCATGGAAGTTATTTTATAAATAAATATATAAAATGACCTTATTACTCGTTTTTGACATTATTAATCATAATTTATTCTCCATTTGGCCTAATATATTTATAAATATAAGAAAAGTAACTTTTAAATGTAAACATATAATGCTTCGAAACCCCGTTTTTATGGAAAATGTTTGTTTAATCATTAATTGTTTTAAAATTATTTGGAATTGATTAAAAATTAAATTATTGTTATTTCATTATTTTATATTTTTTAACATTGTACTAGAGTATTAATATAAAATATATAAATTTATATTTAAAAATATAAAACATTTAGAAAAATATCATTCTTTTAAAAAATAGATGTTTTACCATGGTAACTAATATTTACCCAAATTAACTTAATATTTATGCCTAAAGGCTGACTGACCAAATATCATAATTATTTCATGATAATTAATAATATTTAAATAAATTCATATGATTTAATTTTTAGATGTTATAAATAATAATTGTAATATCAACATGCATAAAAACAATTTTATGAAACATATACTTTTTAAGAATAAAATTATATTTGTTTTATTAAACACTTTTAAATAATTTTCATAATGTGGATAATTGTGGTGATACCATGTATTTTTATAGCTATAAAATAATGGTCATATTTCATTAGGTAATATTGTTTCTTTAGTTCAGTTTTGTGTGCAAGACAAGAAACTCATTCAGTAATTAATTAAGGAAATGTAATTACTGAAATAATGAGCTTTATCTAATTGAAATAATATATGTAATGTGTTTTATAAGATTTATAAATTGATCCAGCATATGTGGTGAGATACCCAATATTTTTTTTACCAATTTAATAAATTTTACATAATCTTTGGTTTTCTTGAGTTGGGGTGTTACAATGAATTTGACTTATAATTTTGCTTTTACAACCACCTAAATAAGTGTTTAAGAAAACTATTTTTATAACTTCACTTTTATTTTTATATATAACTCTAAAAGAAATATACCATTTGGATTTATGTCTCATGTATTATCCTCTAAATTTTATTATGAATTTATAATTATTACCGATTCTTATTCATAAGGGGTATATTCTCTATCACTCTTCATTAATCTATTGACATTATTTTTCTTATTTATATCTGTATTATTTAGTTTCATGGATATATCCTATATCACTTCCAATATTTCTATGCTTTTTTTATTGACATAACCATTTACCAACTACTCTATCTAGTGTTAGGTTAAATAATGATTACTAAGAAAGATATTCCATTGATTAATTTTGAAAATACGGACAATCTATATACATAGTGTTGAAACATAGATGTTTTCATATTACTAAGGAACATTGGTTATGTATTTTATTTCTTAATTTTTATTTCACATGACAAATTCATTTTACATAATTAGTGACATAAAAAATCCATATTATATATTTCCTCGAAGCATCTGTAGGTATCATAAGACAAAATATCTTGGGTATTTAACATATGCCTTACTTATTTATGTATGATATTTTTGAATGAGGAATTGATACGGAGATTAATATATCTTGAATTATTCAGACTACATCTATGAAACTAGTCATTATTTTCCATGTGATTATTTAGATTGTTATTTTATCCATGGATATATCAAATGCTCATGTTATCGGTTATATTTTATTAGTGGATTTTTATTAATCCCTACCATGTTTATTCCTTGATGAATTTTATTATATGCTACCCCATAATGAGTGTTTAAAATCACCCTTATTATGTTTTCATTTTCCCTAAGTTATGATGATGAGTACTATGTATGAAATTACTGGTCGGTTATCATGGGTGGAGTTTTTAGGATATGTTGACGGATTATTGTAAAATAAGAAATTCATGGTATAATGGAAAAAATACACATTGGATATGAAGGATATGGTTTCTTAATTATTGTTATTTCCATAACTCTATAAAACATTAAACATAAACATTCTTGGGTATTTACGTGAATAAATATATGTTACTAATTTAGTAATTATGGAAAATTATATTCTTTTAACACAAGATTCAAGAGTATTGGAATGGGGAAACACAAATCAAGAAGTTTACACTAATTTTTCATTATTAATATCTTTTTAGAAACCAATTCTATCCCCTAATGGTATGTATAAATCACCCCTCCATACTGGATTTCATGGGTATGTAAATTTTTCACTCTTTTAGGTATAATTTTATCAGCTTCTCCTAAACTATTCCATTTTCAATCAATGTGTAAAGGCAATTAGAATCTCAAAAATGATATATTATTATTTGTGTTTTTTCCGAAATCACATAGTAAGTAAGTCATAAACATCTTATCTTATGTCTTCAAAATAAAAAAACCTAGTTTTTATTGAATTTAATAAATATGTTATTTCACATCATTATTGGTTTTTCATTCAAACCAAAAAATCCTTCTTTCATATCCTTTCATTATCATTTGATTTCCAATACTATTTTCTGAATAATTCCATTATCTCCATGGAACTCTTGTCTCCAAAATAAAAATGATTTATATTATCTAAAATAACTTTTCCTTATTGAGTTATCCCATCATAAAGGAGTCAAATGATTAATAAGGGTTGGAGTTTGTTGGTTGGATAAAGGGGGTCGTATCCCTTTGACCTTACTGATGGATCATGGAAGTGATCCTCTTCGACTTAGGTGAGGTTTATTATTCAACTTCTTAATTAATTTTTTTCTCAATTGGAATGTATCTTTTTTATAAAATCTCCTTAAATAGCCTTTCATGTTTCCAAATAATTTTTATCCATTTTTATGAACCATATCCTCTCTTACCCATCAAGAAATTGAGGAATTATATGAAATTTCTCTCATCCAATTCAAATACCTTATGAAAGACATGATTAATTACATAATAAACATGTAGGAATCATCAATTGGTTCTCCATGGAATAATGGTAGGGGATCCAATTAATGTAAATTCAACTCCTCGCCCCTTTTTCTGACTGATAAACATAGTTTTAAACAATTAAAATTCACTTAGGAAATCTGTATTTTCTTTAATGTTTGTAATTAATGATTGAATTAATATATATACATATTTTAGTGGGTTTTCCAATATAATATGGCCCAAAAACAAATTGTTTTTGTTTTGTTTTCATGCTTCAGGTGTGTTTTATTTTCCCCAAAGGAAATGTTACTTCAATCTCACAAATAATTCGTATAAAAATAATAAAATATTTTCTTAGATTTAATATAAATTTGAATTTATACAATGATTATAATATTTAAAAATCAGGTATGCAAATATATTTTGAAATGAAAATATTGATTTTTTTTCTATTAGTTTCGAAATTTTTTCAATAAAGTGAATAAAAAACATGGAATCAACTACACCTATCCTATTAAACATTTATAATTTGTTTGTAAAAATATTTTAGGCATAAATAATATGTATACTGAAGAGTGAATACGATGAAAAGATGGATTGGGTGGTTCTGTTGTTAATTTAACATATGAAAAATATAAAAAACTAATCTGAAGGGGTCCTTATATATTTTTTCATGGAAAAAATAAATGAATTTTTAAAATTTTTTATTTTATGTTTGTCTGTTGATACTTGGTATTGGAATTGGGTAGTGAGAAACAAATGGAAAATGAGTTTCAATTCAATTTATGATGAGTGTAGGAAATTCGGTTTAGTGATCAACATCATGAAGCATGATATATTAATTGATAACAGATATTGATTAAAGACATTACCAACTACAAATAAATCCCTCTCAAGATAGTGTATGTCAAGACCCATCCCCTGGGTACCGTGTCTTGACTACCCCACGCTCGCCTTCCATAGGATAGGGGTTGGTGACTATCACCGGAATGGGATATCCCAAAAAAAGGGAAGGCATTACCTATAATCCTATAGACACACAGACCAAGTACACAACAAGAATAAGCCATGTAGTATAACTATTGAATGTAAATGTTTGAACTAAAGTAGAATGGGTCAGAATACAAACCCAACAAAAAGAAAATACAGAAAAATAGGAAAACAGTTATTGAGGTTGTTTTCTAAGGATCCAACCTGAAGGGCGGGTACAACTCATCACTACGGCTATCTGCATCAACCCATCACCTCTGTGCACCATCTAGTCATGTCTCCTAAACCTCGGCCAAAACTATCCATCCTCTACATAAGCCACAACATGATGCAGGTCAATCCCATGTTGGGGTGAGTATAACAAAACCGAGTAGTGACCTTGAGACCCCCGGAGGTCTCCATGAATTCCACAAAGGAAAACCAAAAAGCATGATCTCAATCACAAAGCACGAGTAAAAGACTCATCTCAAACCAAGTATATATCTTAAATAATCTGAATAATGATGATTTTTCATAATGTTAAATTATGTTATTCTGTTGAGAATTTCTGTTGCTGAACCACGAAGAAGTCGTTCCAAAGCCGATCCACATAAGGTCGTAAGTCATCGATCCACACATGGTCGTAAGTCGCTGATCCATGATGAGTAGCTATAAGGATGGTCCTCATCGATTATCACTACTACTGATCCACACAGTTTCATAAGTCGTTTATCCATGCAGTGTCATAAGTTTTCAATCCACACAGGGTCGAATATCAATGATCAACGATGGGAAGCTTTGATGCTGGTCCTCATTGGGTCGAGCTACTCTTGATCCACACAGGTTTGTAAGTCATATATCTATGTAGGGTCATAAGCCATCTTTCCACATAGGGTAATAAATTTCTGGTCCTTGATAGGCTGGTCTAAATCTAGT
The DNA here is from genome assembly GCA_963277665.1 of Viscum album. Classification (NCBI taxonomy): domain Eukaryota; kingdom Viridiplantae; phylum Streptophyta; class Magnoliopsida; order Santalales; family Viscaceae; genus Viscum; species Viscum album. Next base: position 795,959,730 of record OY728142.1, on the reverse strand, counting down.
CCTCACTGGATCACGCTACTACTAATCCACACAGGGTTGTAAGTCATTGATTCCAGTCCACTAAGGGTGCACCATTATCTAGATAGCCAGCCGCAGGATTCCCAAAATAAGTGAGATTGAGTTCTTTAGGTTATGTCCCTTAAGAAATCGGTCATACGTCAACTTCCATTAAGTCCTAAAATGAAGTAATCTAAAGAACTGCCAGGTCATAAGGGTTCCAACGCAAAATATGGCATGTCAATCGGATGCCTGATCTCTAAGTTATAGGCATTTTAGTATTGGGGTCTCTATTGGAATCGAGTCCAATCCAACCTGGACATACTCCAACATTCATCAAAACCCAATTACAATATCTCAAAAGTATTGCCTCATCCTAAGGGTTCTGGCACCGTATACAGTTCATCAAACGAACGTCTGTTTTTAGACTTATGGTCTGTTAAGCGTAACTAGGGTTGAAATTGGTCCAGGTCCGGCCCAACCAGACCCATACTAGCCAGACCCAATCCATTTTGCCCAGCACAAACTGTATAGGCCTGGACCACTCTGGCTAGGTCTGGTTCGGACAATTGGTCATGGGCTCAGCCCGGACCACCCGGCTGGGCGCGGCCCGCCAGCTGGGCGTGGTCCAGCTTCCCCAAATAGACGAAGTCAGTCCTGATTATTTAATCAGTGGCACCAGCCTGGCATCGATATAGATGACCATTCAGGATGGACCGGTCAATGGTGGGACCCATGGGAGCGGGTCCATCCACTTTCATGGCTCAGATCCACGGTGCACTGCCCGCCATCAACATGGTCATTGTCGGCCGGTCGCCCCTATCCGCCGTAGTGCCAGCAGACACTGCCGCCTCCTCACTGTCGTGGGTCTCCGACTGCACTGTGCTAGTAATTCTACACTGGTGGCACTTCCATGGGCCACCAGTGAAGCTCTAGTGGTATGATTCTCTACCTGTCTGCACCTACGAGCCTCCTGATACGCCACCAACATTGTGTGGCCCTCAGTTTCACATTGCCACCATGTTGAAAATTAATCCATGAAGAACCCATCATGAACAAGATTGGATGAGGGTTTGGGGATTGTTTAGATTGTCCTATAGCCTACGCATTAGCATTATAACATGTGGGTCAAATAATCATCATCATATGATTTAATAAAACTAATAAAATTAATCCCCATGACAACCTCCCACAAAAAAATGAGTATTGGATTTACCCATTAGTTGGTTGATCCGTATTCTTCATATTAATCAAGAATAGAATGAGGAAATAACTTAAATTCATAAAAAATTAAATCCCCCTAGCTTGAACATGTTGCAGTCACTAAAGATGAAGGAGAAGAATCCATTGTTCGAATATTTCTGCCAGTGTTCTTTGTCGCCCATCGATGTCTGGTTCGAATCGTTAATTGCATCATCAGATCTCCATTATTCCTTAGAGGAAGACTTCACTAGAGTTTCATCAGAGCTTCCTGTCGTAACTCTACCCAAACCCAAGGTAAATCTTTGATTAAAGAAAAGAGAATGAACCACCTATGTTGCGTTCAATAATGCAGTTCATTAATGAATTGAAATTAATGATCCATTAAATTTATGAGCATCATGGTTATGTAACAAAAATGTTGTTTCTATAAATGGATCTCAATAAAATAATGATGTTACATTGTGGTCCCACCACTGTCGCTTAGCGTTTGAAAAAAATGATAAAATAACTTCTTTAGTTATTTTTTTTATTTTATTCGGAATGTCCAAAAAAATAACTTTTCCAATTTATTTTTTCGGAACAATGTTTTTCTTTGCCTAAATGACTCTAGGAACGGTAAATTCAACAATGCACTCAGATTTTTAATCCGAGAACTTGTTCAATAGATAGAAATCTCCACTCACACGTTTACTAGAAGTACCTTAAAAAAAGCTCAAAATTCAATTCTGGGCACACCGGGACATAGAATCACATGAAATCATTGTTCTCAGTATCTTAATAATTATATATAATTAAAAACTATTATATGTAATTCCTAGGTCTATATATTATCTCTACAGTAGGTATTTTTATCCGTATAAGCCTCAACAAAGTCTAAGAAAAAAAACTGGGGTACTGAACTTGAATCTGATCCTCCCAATCCCATGTGCTCTCATAGAGGTTCCCATTCTGCCACTGAACTCGATCCAGAGGAATTGAACACCCCCGTAGAACATGCTTATATATATCCACTATCTCCATATGGGACTCTATGAATGTCTCCACATTGTCAATTTATAGCTCCCCTTAGTCGATGAGGAGTGATGGATCAAGAATTTATCTCCTCAACTATGATGCATAGAAAACATCGGGCACCCTATGCATATTTGGGGGTAGATCTAGGAAATATTACTCCTCACCAACTCTGCTGAGAATCTGAAATGGTCTTATTAATCTCATAGATAACTTTCTGCCTGGAAAAAATCTTTATAATCCACTTCGAGGTGGGACCAGAAGGAAAACATGAATGCCATTCTCAAATTCCAAGGGTCTCATTATCTTGTTAGAATAACACTTCTTCTTGATCTGTACATTCTTCATCCACTCCTAGATGACTTGAACCTTCTCGGTGGTAGCACATTCCAACTCTGGACCCATGAGTGCTGACTCCATTAGGTCTATCTATCATAGAGGTGATATGCACAGTCAACATAAAAAGCCTCAACTGATTTCATGCCGATGTTGTAGTGATAACCGTTGTTTTATGTGAACTTTACCAAGGAAAATTGATTCTTCCAAATTTATCCAAAATGAACGATTCAAGCACAAAGAATGTCCTCAATCGTCTTCTTAGTCTGCTTCATCTAACCATCTATCTAAGGATGAAAAGAGGTGCTCAAATGTAGGTGAGTCCTAAATGCCTCAAAAAATCCCTTCCACAACCAGGATGTAAAAGAAGTGTCATGATCTAAGAAAATTGTCAATGGAACCCTGGGAATTTGTATTATCTCATGTATATAGAGGTGTTCCAAACCCTTTACTGATCCCTGTTCTTGAATGGGTAGTAATTGATCCGACTTGGTGAGTCGGTCTATGATCACCTAGATAGTGTCGTGAACCTTGGACACACGTGGTAACCTCGTCCCTAAGTCCATCGAGATACCATCCCATTCACAGTCCAGTACCTCGAGAGGCTGAATCAAGCTTGATAGAACCTGGTTCTCGGCCTTCACATACTGACAAGTGAGGCATCATGAAATAAACTCTACCACAGATTTCATCATCTCTGGCCACCAGTACTAACGCCAGAGGTCCAGGTACATCTTTTCTACACCATGATGTACCGTCAGAGGGGTCTTGTGGAACTCTGTCACGACCACATTTCATTTCATCACTAGTACCACGGTGGATCCTCTGAAAATGATGATGTGCTCCACACCTCTAGAAAATCCTTCAAGATCCTATCCTGATGGTATCTAAGCATGTCGGGTCTCTCAGTCAATGTCCCCAAGTTGTGCATCTCCGACTCAATGATGTAGTGGGGGAGTGACTATCATATTCTAGAGGTAAGTTTCTCCATCACAATCCATGAAGGATAACTGAAACACAGTTAGCTGCTCTTTTGCCTCACTCAGCAACTATAAACTAGACTTCCGACATAGTGCGTATTCCACCATATTCCCATTCCAAGGAGTGTAGAATATCTCAAAGTCAATGTCTTGGAGAAACTCCATCCATCACCATTGTCCCAGGTTCTAGTCCATCTACGAGAAGATATACCTGAGTCTCTTCTGATTAGTGTTGACAGTAAACCGTCAACCCATCAAGTAGTGTTACCACATCATCAAGGAAGATACCACTTCTACTATCTCCAGGTATTGGGTAGTGTAGTTCTGCTCATTTTGTCTCAAGTGTCGTGAGTCGTAGGCAATCACTATACTCTCCTGAATTAGTAAAAAACCTAGTTTGGTCCCTGATACGTCGCAGTAGACTACATATCCAACGCCCTCTTATGGTGGCCTCAAGATGGTGCCACTCATCCATCTCCATATCAGCTTTTGGAAACTCTTTTGGCATCTCTCTATCCATAATAGAGTTCTTATGTTCATTTTCAAAGATGAAAAGTGTACTGCTACTCAGGAAAAGTTAGGTACAAATATCTGATAGTACCCAACCATTCCTAGGAAACATTGATCCTAATTCACACTCCTAGGTGGCTCCCCAACAAGTAACAGCTCTATATTTTTCATATCTACTACAACTCCATCCTTCAAGAAAACTTTTCCTAGAAATTGGACCTCCCATATCGAGAAGTAGCACTTTGAGAGCTTACGATAAATCAGGTTCTCTAGAACTGGATCCAGAACAATCTGCAGATGAGTGGCATTCTCTTCCTCTTATGCTAAGTACACCAAGATTTTGTCAATGAAGACCACCATGAATCAATCAAGTTAATTCTAGAATATCATGTTCAAGAGTCCCATGAACACTACCAAAGAGTTGGTCCCACCAAAAGATATCTCTTAGAACTTATAGTAGCCATACCAGAATCTACATGCCATCTTTGGTACATCCTCATCTTGTACCCTAAGCTAATTATAGAATAATATGAGGTATATATTTAAAAATAATGGAGCTCTCTTAAACTAATTAAAGATATAATTAATCCTCATAAGTGGATAAAAGTTCTTCACGGTCACTTAGTTCAGGCACTGATAGTCCACGAAATGCCTCAAAATCTCACCTACCTTCTTTTCGAATAAGATCATGGCTGCCCATGGAGAAACACTGGGTCTTATGAACCCCTTACCTTGCAAGTCTTCCAGCCATACCCTCTACTCACAAATATCCACAAGAGCTATATGATATGCTAATGTAGATATCGGTGTTGTCATAGGGCACATGTCGATGTAGAATTCTACCTATCATTGAGGAGGTAGTCCTAGAATATCATCAGGAAAGGCATCAACATATTTTTCCACCACTACAAGATAACATAGAATCCTATTGTCAAATTCACTGAGGGTAAGGTTGGCCAAATATTGATTGATTGGATCCCCCCCCCTCTGAGAGAGTCCATCCTGAGCTGTAGAGGTTCCCTACTTTCTAGTGAAAGAAAACCTGGCCCCATACTTACATGAAGAATTTACATTGTGCCAAAAACAGATGATCTGAGTGACCATGGATAGCCAGTCCATGCCAGTGATGACATCATAAGGCCCTGACGCTGCTACTTGGAGATCCCATCCAATGGTCTCACCACTTAGAGTATTCTCACACTGCCAGAACCAGTTTGTAATCATCAAATCCTCTCTCGTAGGAGTCTCTAATCGTAAGAATAGAGCCAATGGCTCTATCAGAATCTCTAAGGCCCGAACAAGAGCATTGGAAATTAAAGAGTTACTAGAACCTATGTATATAAGTACTGTAACTATGGTGTAGTAGACATAAATCATACCTTGAATCATCATTGGAGCATTGTGGTCATAGACATTAACTACCTGGAGCTAAGCTCATCACTGTCCACCTAACCCCTGATGTAGGGGTGGACTACCTTTAGCGGGTGGCGATAGAACCTCAAACTATCACCCACCACCTACTTTGAAACCTGCATCTCTACCATGTATTGCACCCTGCTGACCTCTGCGCTGGAATCTCTGCCACTACCTTGGAGGTCCCTCGACCATCTACCAGTTTTCAGTGTGGTAGGTTGGGCAGTCATGATCTATGTGTCCCTACCCACCGCTTGAGTAACACAATTTCTTCCACTACAAAACTCATCTGGCCTAAGATCTTTGCACCTCCAACCCTACACGTTGGAGTCATCCACCAGAAGTATTGGCATTTTTGGGCCTCTAAATCATCTGCCTACTTCCTTATACAGAAAACTCAGTTACTTGTCGTCCAGTGGTGGCTATCGATGTCGGTGCCTTCTCTGGTCGGAAGCTCTCCACCATATGTTCTCTCCCTAGCACTCCAGTGTGCGTCGGTATGTTGAGGGATATCATCGATGTTGTAATATACCATTGGAGACCCTCCTCAATGGTCTGGGCCTCGAATATAGGGTCTTGAACAACGTCGATGGACTAGCGGGGGAGATCGATGAATCTCGCTGAGTGCTGGGCTACAATGAAGCTACCCTGCTATAAGTACAATAGCTCCTGAATACACAAAAATCATAGAGTAATTGGAATGAACTCTGTCCTAAAGTGGCTCCCAAAGTACAACCATGTGATGATCACCTCATCGTGGATCTGAAGCATCAGGCTCCACCATCTCCCTACTGTGCCCTGGAAAAGGCTACCAGCTAGGATCACCATATGGTATGCTGGTGTCCAAACTATGCGGAAAACTCTAGGCACAGCCTCCATCCAGTACTAAGATGTCTGTAGATCCATCATGGCTCGAATCCTCGAAGGCCTCGGCCCCTGGAACTCCTGTTGTGTACTACTTAGGCGAGAACTATCCACTGATGGGGCTGGGGGAAACATATTCTCTACGGGTGGTGGTGCTGCTGGTACACCTCCTGAATGAACCATCACTATAAGAGGGTCCTGAACCAAATCATCATCACTCAGTGGGCCATCATTGCAATCTCCCTCTAGAATCCTAGCTGGCTGTCTATGGAGCAGTATCCCGTAATGAAACAGGTGGTCCATGGTCCATATATTATACCTATTTAGGGGATTCAAAATATATCAAAATAAAAATATTTTAAAAACACAAGCAATCAGTTTTTCAGTGTATCGTGTCGGAAAATTAAATTTAGGGTCCCATTGTATGGATAAATCAGCTGCCACACCAAAACTATACTCCCCAAACTAAAAATAGTACTTAAAAAACATAACACTATTTTCCCATTGAAAAGACCAGAGTCTTAGTTCTTCGGTTGAACTAACAACTCTAATACCACACTGTCACAACTTGTCTATAGGGTACTGTGTTGTGACTACCCCAAACCCACCTTCCATAGTCTAGGGTTTGGTGACTAACTCTAGAAAGGAATATCCCTAAAAAATTGCGAAGGTATTTCCATTAAACCAGAAAATCACAGTCCAGGTACACAAAAAGAACAGACCGAGTAGTATAACTTCTAAAAGTAAATGTGTGAACTGGAGTAGAATGGGCCAAAATACAAACCCAACTAAAAGAAAATATAAAAAAAGTGAAAACAAATCTTGTGGTTTTCTTCCAATGATCCTACCTAAAGGATATGTAAATCTGGCCACTTTAGCTCACTGCGTCAACCAGTCACCTTCGTACACTGTCTAGTCCTGGCTCCTAAACCACGGTCAAAGCTATATGTAGTATACGAAAGACACAACATGGTGCGGGTAAATCCAATTCAGGGGTGAGTATAAAAATACCCACTAGGGGCCCCGAGACCCCTAGAGGTATCCCATAATTCAACAAGAGAAAAAGCATAAAGCAAGATCCCAATTACAAAGAACAAGTAAAAGGCTCTTCTCAAACTAGCTATAAAACATAAACAATTGAAATAATGATGAATAGTTGTAATGATAAATCATCTTATTCTATTGATAAGCGCCACTACTGGACCACGAAGAAGTCATTCCAATGATGATCCACATATGGTCAAATGTCACTGATCCACACAGGGTTGTAAGTCACTAATCCACGATGGGCCACTCTAAGGTTAGACCTCATCGAGTTGTGCTTCAGTTGATCCAAATTGGGTTGTAAGTTGTTGATCCTTATAGGGTCGTAAGTCTTCGATCCACATAGGGTCCTAAGTCATTGATCCATGACGGGCCGCTCAATGGATGGTCCTCCTCGGGTCACCCGACTTCTGATCCACACATGTTAATAAGTAATAGATTCACACTGGGTCATAAGCCATCAATCCACACTGGTTCATAAGTCGTTGGTCCAAGATGGACCACTATAAAACAGGTCTTCTTCGGGTCATACTACTGCAAATCCACCTAGAGTCATAATTCAATGATGCTGATCCACAAATAGGTCGCTCCTCTCTAGACAACTGGCCCCGGATTCCCGAACTCGGTGTGCTTGAGTTCGATTAGTGAACCTCCTCAAACCATTGGACATACATAAACTTCCATGAAGTCCCACGAATAAGTAACCTAAATAACCACCTTGTAATAAGAGTTCCAACACAATAGATGATGCATCAATCAGATGCCAGGTCTATAAGTTATATGCATTTTTGTGCCGAGAGCCCGAATGGATTCAAGTCCAATCCAACCCGGCCGTACTAAAAAATTCACCAAAACCCAAGTGGAGTATCTCAAATGTACTGACTCATCCTAAGGGTTCCAACACTATTTATATTTTTTCAAACAGATTTCTAGTTTATGAGTTATGGCTCTTTAAGAGAAATTGGGGTTGTAATGGGTCCGAGTCTGGCCCAACTTGGTTCGCTTGGCCCAACCCAAACTGTTTCGGCCCAGCCTGATTTGGCTGGGTCCTATTTGGAATGATGTCTACAGGCTAGGCCTACTAGACCATGGGCTCATCCTAGCCCACCTAGCTGGGCGCGGCCCGCCAGCTGGGCACTGTCTAACTTCCCAGAAATGACTCAGTTCATTCGGGTTCTTCAATCAGTGGAACCAACCTGGCACTGCTCCAGGTGACCAGTCACAGACGGGACCCATAGGCACCAGTTCTCCTACAACTATGGCTCAGAGATGTTTCACCTCGTCCACAATGTGCTTCCCACCATTAATGTGGTCGTCGTCAGCCAGTAGGCCCTATCTGCCATGACACCAGTAGGAGTTGTCACTGCGCTAGTGGTGTCGCGCCAACGACACTTCCACAGGCCACCGTCGAATCTCAGATTGTCCATTCTCTTCTTTTCTACACCTATGGGCCTCCTGAGACACCACCTTCACTGTGTGGCCCTCATTTTCATGTTTCTGACATGTTTAACATTCTCCCATGAAGAACTCATCATGAAAATGTTCGGAAGATGGTTTGGGCCTTGTTTGGATTGGCCCACACCTTCTGCGTTAGCTTTATAACAACTGGGTGAAATAATAATCATCATAAGATTTAATAAAACCCAAAAAATTATCCCCCACAACAACCTCCCACAAAAATGAATGATTGAAGGATCAACTCAATATTTGGGTGATCTACGTTTTTTCTTTTAATCATGAATAGAAAAAGGAAATAATTTAAATTCTTAAACCATTTAAACCCCCTAACATGAACACGTTGAAATCACTAAATATGAGGGAGGAGAATCCATTGTTCAAAGATTTTTGTTGGAATTTTTCATCACCCATCGATGTCTAGTTTGAATTTTCAATGGCTTCATTGAATCTCTATTCATCGTTGGAGGAAGGTGTCGTCTGCATTTCATCAGAGCTTCCTCTCGCAGCTCTCCAAAAACCCATAACAATGAATTGATTAAATAAAAGAAAAGGAACCACATATGTGGCTTTCATTAATCTGGTTCATTAATGAACCAAAATTAATGTTATATTAATCCTATGAGCATCATGGTTATGCAAACAAAGGATCATGTTAATAAATGGATCAAAATCAAACCCTGACATTACGTTGATGTCCAACCACCATCTCTCAACATTTGGAAATAGAATAAAATTACTTCTTTAGATAATTTTTAATTTTTTTTGAATGTCCCAAAAAAATAACATTTTAGTCCAACTTTTTCGGAACAATGTTTAGATTCTTTTAAGAGTATCCTGACATTGTGAATTCAGTAGTGCCCTCATTTTATTAATCTAAGCACCAGTTCAAAAGATAGAAATCTCCACTCACACATTTACTGAACGTACCGTAAAAAGGTCAAAACTCTATTACGGGAACACCAATCCTTGGAATCATGTTTTTAAATTTTCACAGTCTCATAATAATTCTACATAATTAAAAAATATTTTGGAATTTTCGTGTCATTACATTTTTTCCACCATAGGTATTTTCATCCCCGAATGCCACAATAAAGGCTGAGAAAAAAATGGGGGTACTGAGCATGAATCTAAGCCTCCCGCTCCAATGTGATCTTTTAGAGGTTACTATGCTGCCACTGAACTCGCACCAATGGAATTGACAACACCCCATAGGACCCTTTTCTATCGATACCTTATCTCCATTGAGAACTCCACGAATATCACCCCATCTTCAAAGTCCAGATTTCCTAGTTGATGAAGTGTGATGGATCATGCATGTTTCTCCTCAGGTGCGACACGTGGAAAATTTCATGCACACTGTGCATCTGTAGGGGAAAATCTAGGTAGTACACCACATCACCAACTCTACTGAAATTCTGAAAAGGTTTGATGAATGTCAAATATAGCTTGTTGCCCCTTCCAAATCCATTCTATACTCTTCATGGTGAGACCTAAAAGAAAACATGACCACCCTCCTCCATCTCCAAGGTTATCCATCTCCAATCAGCATAAGAATTATGCATGCTCTGTGAAGTCTTCTACTTCTCCTAGATGACTAGCACCTTCTCAATGTTAGCCCATACCAACTCCAGAACCACGAGTGCTGACACCCCTGGGTCTATATAGCATTGAGTTGATCTTCATGGTCATCTGTACAGAGCCTCAAACAGTTCCATGATGATGGTGGAGTGATAATTGTTGTGGTATGAAAACTCTACCAAGGGAAAGTGATCATCCCAACTATATCCTAAATCATGGATGCAATCATGAATTCTTTCCTCAATCATCTATATGGTCGGATCCATCAGACCATGTATATGAGGGTGAAATGTGGTTCTCAGATGTAGCTGAGTCCTGAATGCCTCCTACAATCCCTTCCACAACCCGAATGTAAAATGAGCATCACGATCTAATAAGATCATCGATGGAACCCTGTGAAGTTGTATTGTCTCTTGTATGTAGATACGTCCAAATCCCTCAATTGATCCCTTCTCCTGGATGGGTAGGATGTGAGGTAACTTAGAGAGCCAGTCAAAGATCACCCAGATAGAGTTGTGGACCCTGGACATAAGTGGTAACCCCATCACGAAGTCCATGGAGATACCATTCCATTTCCACTCTGGTACCTCATTTCGTTAAGTCACGCCTGCTTGAAATTGGTGCTTGGCCTTCACTTGTTGATAAGTGAGGCATCACGAAATAAACTATGACACTTCTTTCTTCATCCCTTCCCACCAATACTAACCCCGGAGGTCCTGGTAAATATTCTCCACACCAGGATGTACTTATAAATGGGGTGTGTGGAACTCCCTTAACACCTCCTCTCATAGTTTCACTGGTACCATGGTGTGTCCTTTGAAAAGGTTGACATGCTCCCCCACCTTTAGAAAATCATTGAAGAGCATTTCTTAAGGATATATATGCACGTCGGGTCTCACAGTCATTGTCTCCAAGATGTGCCTCCCTGACTCGATGATGTAGCAGGGGAGTGACTATCATAGTATGGAGGTATGCTCCTCCATCACATTCCATGAAGGATAAATGAAATGTTGCTAGATTCTATGTGGCCTCACATAGAAACTTTAATCCGAACTCCTTCTCAGTGTGTCTGCCACCACATTCCCATTCCTAGGAGTATAGACTATCTCCATGTTAGAGTCCAAGAGGAACTCTTGCCATCACTGCTATCTCAGGTTCAGATTATTTTGTAAGATGATATACCTGAGACTCTTACGATCAGAGTAGTCATTGAACCATTCACCCATCAAGTAGTGCCACCACATCTTCTAGGAAAATACCACTGCCACTAACTCTAGGTCATGGGTATCATAGTTCTTCCTATGTTGTCTCCACGGTAATGTGCTATTGGCGATAATCGTTTTCTACAACATCAAAACACATCCTAGTCTATTCAATAATGTTTCACAGTAGAATACATATCCAAATCCATCTTCTGGAAGCCTCAAGATGGGGGCACTCATAAATCTCCGCCTCAGCTCTTGGAAACTCAACTGGAATCTCTCTTTCCACAAGAAACATTGTTCCTTATTTTTCAATGTAGACAAGAGTAATATTACATTGGGAAAGACAGGTATGAAACTATGGTAGTACCTAGCCAATTCCAGGAATCTCTGCACCTCTGTCACACACTTGGGTTACTCCCAAGAAAGAACCAACTCAATCTTTTTCGTACCCACTACAACTCCAGCCTCTGAGATAAAATGTCCCAGAAAGAGGACCTCCCATATCTAGAACTAGAACATAGAGAGAATACCATATAGCAGGTTATCTTGAAGTGTCTCCATAACTATATACATATGAGTGGTGTGCTCCTCCTTTGACACAGAGTACTCCAAGATGTCATCAAAGAAGACCACCATGAAGCGATCAAGGTAAGGACGTAAAATCCTATTCATGAGTCCCATGAACACTTTTAGAGCATTGGTCATGCCGAAATTCATCACCATGAACACATAGTGTACATTCCAGCATCTGATGTCCATTTTCGGTACATCCTCATCTCATACCCTAAGATAATGATAGCGTGATCTGAGGTTTATCATCGAAATCCATTGAGCTCCCTTCAGTTGATCGAAGAGATCATCAATCCTTGGGAGTTGATACTTATTCTTCACAGTCACCTGTTTTAGGTGCCGATAGTCCATGCAAAACCTGAAACTCCCATCCTCCTTCTTGGAGAACAAAATAGGGGCTACCCGTGATGAAACATTGGGCCTTATGAACCCCTTACCCTACAAGTCCTCTAGTTGAACCCTCAACTCACGAAACTCCATGAGAGACATAAATTATGCTATTATAGATATCGGTTTCATACCAGGGTACAGGTCGATATAGAAGTCTACCTCTCTGTGAGGAGGTAGTCCCAGAACATCATTAGGAAAAACATCAGCATACTAGTCCACCACTATAGGATAACTCACACTCCTCTCATCAATTACTCTATGTTTAAGGTTGGAATACTAATGATTGATTGGATGAAACCTCCTCCGAGAGAGTCCATCTTGATCTGAAGCGGTTCCCTTATTTCTAGTGATGAAAAAATTGGTCCCATCATTGTGTACACAATACACTTTTCTCCTAAAATAGTCGATCTGAGCATAGAATTTGGATAACGCGTCCATACCCAAGATGACATCGTAAGGCCTGGATACTGCTACTAGGAGATCCTAGCCAAAGCTCTCGCCTCCTAGAGTAATCTCACACAGCCGGCACGAGTGTGAAATCATCGAATCCCATCACATAGGTGTCTCTAATCATATGGATCGAGCCAATAGATCTACCAGAATTTCCGAGCCCCAAACGAGAGTTGTGTTAATAAAAGAGCGACTGAAACCTATGTCTATAAGTAATGATACAAGTGTTTAGTAGACACAGATCATAACTCAAATCATCTCTAGAGCTCCGTGGTTGTTGGATTCAGTTTCTTGAAGCTGAGATCATCCTTTTCCACCTACTCCATATGGTATGGGTGGACCACCTGGAGGTGGTGGTAGTATAACCTCAATCTGTCTCCCATCGCCTACTACACAGCCTGATCCTCTACCACATGTGCCACCTTGCGGACCTCTTCGCGTGAATATATGCCTCTTCCATGATGGACCCTCAACTATCTTCTAATTGTCAGTGGGGTGGGTTGGGCATTCGTGAGCCATGTGACCCTACCCACCACACAAGTATCATAGTTTACTCCTTTACTGACCTCCTCAATCTTGTGAGCTCCGCATCTCCAAACCTACTTCCTTGGATCATCCACCATATGGTATTACCCTCTGGGGCCTCCGCATCATCTACCTACTTCCTACTATAGATAACCCAGCTACGTGTCATTCGGTGGTGTCTCTCACTATTAGTTCTTGTTCAGCTAAGAATCCCTTCAACAGAAGTGCATACTCTAATACTTCAGCCAACATCGGTATGTTAAGCGATATCATCGACACTCTAATCTCCCATTGGAGACCCTGCTCAATGGTCTGGTACCTAAAGAAATTGTCCCATACAATGTCGGTCGAGTAGCGGGAGAGGTCATTGAATCTCATCGAGTACTAGGATACATTCAGACTGCCCTGCTGTAAGTATAGGAGCTCATGAATAAACATATAGTATAGCGTCTCTAGAATTTAATCCACCCTAAATAGGCTCTTGAAGTCCAACTAGGTGAGGGTCGCCTCATCATGCATCTGAAGCACCAGGATCCATCATCTCCTTGTTGTTCCATGGAAGACGCTAGTAGTTACAATCACCATCTACTCTGTTTTATTCCCATCTAGGTGGAAACCTATAGCCATAGCCTCCAGCTAGCCCTCAGCGTCTTGAAGATCCTTCTCACCTCAAAACCTTGGAGGCCTCCACCCCTGGAACTCGTGAAAGGCTCTAATTCGGCATCCAACATCCGCTGGTGGGGTTGGGGGAAATGTTGCACTTCAAGTGGTGGTGCTTATGGTACACATCCAAAAGACACCATAGCTATGAGAGGTCCCTACACCAAATCCAAATCACTCAGTGGGCTGTCATTGAAAACTCTCTCTCGAATCCTAGATAGTTGTCTATGAGGTGATATCTTATAAAGAAATAGGTGCTCGAAGGTCAATAAGTTATACCTGGTGAGCTTACTAAAAATAGATTCCAAGAAAAACATTTCAAAAACACACAAAATCAGTCTTTCCTTGTACAGAGTTATAAATTGTAATATAGGGTCATTTTGTATGGACACGTCAACCGTCGCACAAACACTGGACTCCCTAAACTAAAAAAACCACTCAAAACAATTAACACTATTTCCACATTGTAAAGATTAGAGTCTTATTTGTTCTGTCGAATCGACACCTCTAATACCACTTCTTCACGACTCATCCCCCGGGGGCTGTACCGTGACTACCCAAGCCCACCTTTTTAGTCCAAGGATTGGAGACTAGCACCGGAAAGGCATATACCTAAAAAAATTGGAATATATTGCCTTAAAACCTACAAACACACATACCAGGTACACAACAAGAACAAACCATGTAGTATAACTACTGAAAGTAAATGAGTTAAATGAAGTAGAATAGGCTAGAATATCAACCCAAATAAAATAAAATACAGCAAAAAGTGAAAATAGTTCCAGAGGTCATCCACCAAGGATCCTTCTAGAACTGTAAGTAGAGCTCGTCATTGGGTCTCTCCGTGAGAACCGGTCACCTCTATGAATCGTCAAGTCCATGCTCCTAAACTTCGGTCAATGCTATCCTTCGTCAATACATGACACAATAATGTGAAACTAAAGCCCATGTAAGTGGTGTATAAAAATACATAGTAGGGATCTTGAGACCCCTAGAGGTCTCCAAAAATTCCACAAAAAAACACAACACAAGATCCCAATCACAAAGGACAAGTAAAAGAATCAGATCGAACAAGGTATATATCCTAAATAATAGGAATAATTATTGTTAATCGTAAAGGAAAATCATCTTATTCCATTGAGATGTTCCACTACTAAACCACAAATAATTCATTAGAAAGCTGATCCACATAGGGTCGTAATTCACTAATCCACACAGGGTTGTAAGTCTTTGATCGACGATGGGCCTCTCTAAGGACTTTCTTCATCAAGTCGTGCTACTACTGATCCACACAGGGTCATAACCCTTCAATCCCCATAGGTTCAAAAGCCATCAATCCACACAGGGTTGTAATTCAATGATCCATGATGGTTCTCTCTAAGGCTTGTCCTTGTCAGGTCGTTCTATTTCTGTTCCACATTGGTTTGTAATTCTTAGATCCACACATGGTCGTAAGATGTCGATCCACATAGAATTTTATGTCTCTGGTCCATGACGTGCCACTATATAGATGGTCCTTGTCAGTTCGTGCTACTGCTAATTTACATAATGTCATAAATCACTATTGTTGATCCACAAAGGGGTCGTAGTTCTCTAAAAAGCAAGCTGTAGGATTCACAAACTAGTTTTTCTTGAGTTCCGTAGATTCTTCTCCTCAAGCCAATAGTAGTACCTCACCTTCCAAAAATTCTCACGAAGAAGTAACCCAAAAAACCACCTTTTCATAAGGGTTCCAATGCAATAGAAGATGCATCAATCATACGCCCGTTAAGTAAGTTATAGGCATTTTATTGTCGAGGGCCCCATTGGATCCAAGTCTGATACAACCCATCCAATATAAAAAATTCTTCCAAACCCAAGAGGAGTTTCTCAAAATGATCACCTTTTCCTATGTGTTCCACCTTCACAGACAGTCCATCAAAAGGATGTCTGATTTATGAGTTATGGCCCTTTAAGCGAAACTGAGGTCGAAATGGGTCCGAATCAGGCCCGACCCAGTCCATTGGGCCTCGCCCAAACTGTCTGAGCCCAACCATAACTATTTGAGCCTAACCCATTCTGGATGGGTTAGGACAGATATGTTGGGTGTGAGCTAGGCCCATTGGGCCGCGGGATTGGCCCGACCCACTTAGCTGGGCACAGCCCGCCGAACCACAAAACCAGCCCAGCCCACTGGTTGGGCACATCCAACCAAATCGGAATGGTTCATCTTCCGTGAGAAGACAAATACTATTTGGGTTCTTTAATCAGCGGTGCTAGCATGGCTCCGCTCCCGCTAACCGGTCCGCATTTACCAGTCAAAGGAGGGACCCATGAGCATCTCTTCAACGACGCACCATCACAGCATGCCGCCATCCATCAACATGGTCATCATCGGTTGGCCACCCCTGTCTGCCTTGGCACCTATGGGTACCTCCATGTTGGTAGTGTTTTTCCGGTGGCACTTCCGTAGGCAACTGGTGAAGCTCTGTTGGCTCGATTCTCTTCTCGTATTCACTTACAGGCCTCCCGGGATGCCACCATCAATATGTGGCCCTCAGTTTTTTGTTGCAAAAAAATTGAACATTTTCCTATGAAGAACACATCAAGATTAAGTTCAACGGAGGGTCCGAGACATGTTTAGATTTCCCCCCTCTCTGCATTAGTGTTATAACATTTGGGTGAAATAATGATCATCATAAGATTTAATAAAACCCAAAAAATGAATCCTTGGGACAACATCCCGCAAAAACGAATGAGTCATGGATCAACCTGTTAGTTATATTATCTTCAATATTTGTATTAGTCAAGAGAGGAAAGAGGAAAAAATTTAAAGACATAAACAATTTAAACCCACTACCTTGAACACATTGTATTCACTGATGACAAAGGAGGGGACTCTATTGTTTGATTATGTTCATTGGCATTCGTCATCTCCCGTCATTGTCTGATTCATATCAGCAATGGAATGATCGAATCCCCATTCATCACTAGAGGAAGATGTCTTCAACATTTCTTCTAAGCTTTCTCCCATAGCTATCCCAAAACCCATTCTAAAGCTTTTATTAAATAAAATAAAATAAACCACCTATTTTCTATTCATTAATGTGGTTCATTAATAAACCACAAGAAATGATCCATTAATCCAACGAGCATCATGTTTACGAAACCAAAGGATAATTTCTATAAATGGATCTCAATAAAAGACTGAAATTATGATGGGGTCTACCCACCGTTGCTCAATGGTTTCAAAAAATAATAAAATAACTTCATTAGTTATTTTATTATTATCTTTTAAGAATGTCTGTAAAAATAAATTTTATGTCTTCCTTTTTCTGAACAATGTTATGCTTCACCTAAGCGAATCCCAGCATTGAGAATTCAATGGTACCTTATTATTTTTAATCTGATCACCAGTTCAAGAGATACAAATCGATGCCCGCACATTTACCTAAGGTAGCTTAAAAAACTCAAAAATTTTGTTATGGGCACACCAGGCCTCAGAATCACGTGTCTCTAAAATTTTCAATCTCAAAATAATTACATATAATAAAAAAATTTATATGTAATTTCAGGTCTTTATATTGTAAGACTTACAACCCTTGTTAATAGACCCTTTGAGGTTGGACATTTCTATGGTGGTAGTGTTTGTGGTTCATTTTTTTTATGATTATATTTCAACTATACCCCTTGAACTGTTAATACATATGATATGTTGATTATTACTTATGTTTAAGTTCATGTTTCAAGTAAAATTTTATTACCCTAACCCACTCAAAAACTATCCACAATCAAATGGTTAGTCCACTAAGTTAATAAAAATTAAAAATTAGATATTAATGTTTCCGAGAGAATTAAATGAAAACATTTGTCACATCCTCCTCATCTCTACATTTTTGGAATATACAAGAATACATAATTATAAGAAAATAATATTAAATAAAGAATTATCCCTTATTGATGTGATCTACCTACTCTTCTCCCAAGGTTGTTTATACACCTCCACTTTACTTGTATAGTTAAAATGGTAATATATGTGAGGATCAGCCTGGAGGAATGGTGATGAAGGGAGTGTGAAAGTGTATGATTGTGTGGTGAGGTGGAGAATATAATTCACAAGAAGTTCAAAAATGTAATTATTAAAGGTGTAAATGGGATAAATGAGATTCATGAGGATCCCCTTGAAATTTGGATTCACTATCTTTCCCTGAAAATAATTTTGATTAATTGATGGCCTTCAAGGGGAAATATATTTGTGTATTAAAAAAGGATCAAAGAGATTCAAAATTTCGTCACACATTGAGAGAGGAAAATTATTTATTATCAAATTCTCTTTGAATTATTTACTTCTATGTGTTACATACAAAACCCAATTGACTAATTTGGGAAAACCAGAATTAAATAAAGAGTCTTCAAAATTCCTTTTTTCCCTCCATGTATTTGATAATATATATTTGGATTTGAATTTTTGTGTGATGGTACCCAATTAATTGGATTTCATATAATTATTTTCAAGAGAAAAACAAATTGATTACATAGAATATATGAAGTAGAGGTATCTTTGGAAAAAGATAGCATGAGTTTGTACCGTGTGGTGCTATTAGATTTACTTGTAAATATGTCGGAGCTTGATATTTCATTTGTTATGATTAAGGTTAATGTATTCATTGATATTACTTTTTATTCCCTTGATAATATGTTTCCACTTGATGATTCATTAATAAAGGATAGAATACCATAAAGGCGTGGATTCTCATATGAGAGGGCCATGGTTAAAGAGGCTTGCTGGATCGAGCATATATGATTCTATCCTCACAAACTAGTGTGGATTAGTTATATAGAGACAACCTCCCTTTCAATAAAATAGGTCTTGGCTAGCGATAATGTCATATATATTTCCATTTATCGAAAATACAGACCTATCAATAATTTAAGGGTGAAATTTAGGAGGAATCAGTTTTATGTGGATAGAGATTATATTGGGTGGAAAAATATTTCGAAGTGTAGAGAAACGATGATGAAGATGATGTTTTAGGTATTGAAAAAGTGTGTATTGTTAGGATGATTATGAAATTATATATAACAGTAGAAATTATTGGTGGTTTGGGTCTTCTGAGGACTTTACTGAATGTCAAAAATCATCCCTAGAATTATTCATTTATTCCCCATTAATATTCAAGCCCTGATCTATTCATTTTTTGTTACGCTTCAATATAAAATATATAATGAATTAGTGTCACAAAACAAAAATTTATATTTTAAAATAATATTATATTTAAATTATTTTATTGTATAAAATCATTGATTTGAATTTTTATTTTTAAAATTTACAAAAACAACACTATGCACATAATTTATTAAAAAAATAAAATCCAAAATAATATTAAGATTAGTGATGAAAAACAATGAAAATAATTATAAAACCACTAGAAACAACCCTATAAAAAATTGAAGGTAGACATTAGGGGTTACACTCAAACTGATACTTGATCAAATTGAGACCTAGAATGGGTCAATTAGATACTGTAGGATTTTGATGGTTAATAATATTTAAAAGGGCAACATACCTTTGTCTATGCTTTCCCATGTTTCATAATATTATTACTCTATTTTTGGGATATATTCAAAGTAACACTTTATTTATGACATCGAGCTTCCAGTGTCTTAAATGATTTTGGGGTTAGCTATTCTATTTACTGTTCATCACTTTAATGTGTTACGGGTAATCTTGAACATTCATTGCCATTTATTTAACAAGTTCATGACCCAATCGATTTTTCCACCAACTTCATCCGAACACATTGGATTTTTCCATCTCTTCTGATATATATCCTATATTGATTCTATATGTATACTTGAATGGAATCTATTATTGTATGTAAACTAAACCAAGGGAATATGTTGATATTATCCTTTTTTAAATTCCATCATGTAATCATGCAGTATGTATTTTGGTGTTTGGATATTACATTTAGATTGTCCATGTATCATGGTGAGGGGACCAATTATCGGTGAAATCAACAATAAGTGCTGGGGTTGGTGAATTAGTGTTGATAAATTTTAATCCCTTTTTCTTTTATACCTCATTCACTTATTTAGATGAAAGGATCTCACATTATCTCTTTTCCAAATTTTATTTACATGAAAAACACAAAACACACACAGACAAAGGGAACAATGATATACATGGTATAACTCTCAATGTGATAAATCTAATCCATTGAATCATAAAGATTCCTCCAAAGTAACATAACCCATTATAATAAACCTATAATATTTAAATTATTATATTAAAATAGTTTATGAGTGTTTATACAACACAAATCACATTACAGTTTCTCGCACATAGGTTCATCCCACACATAATGATGAAATTGTTAGTATAACAAATAAATATTCTACTACAACTTGATAACACTAAAATGTTTTTGATTCACTTATTAAATTCATCTCATTCTCGTTATTTTTTTACTAAAATAATAGTATGTAACTGACACTTATTCTTTTGTATGAGACATATCAGAAAACAATATGTACCAAATAGAAGGAAGTGTAAAGTCTTCCTTCATTGCACAATGGGAAAAATTATTTTATCTTTACATTAATTAAACTTCATAGTTTATTTTTATCCTCCACTCTTCAACTCTTCTTCTTATTCAGTTAATGTCAATATAATTTCACTAGATTATCCACAAATTTCTTATTATCCATGATAAATATAACATATTCATGTTTTTTTGTGCTTGATCTCCACTTATATTCTTCAATTCTGAATAATTTTTTTCAATTATAATTACACAGGGTCACTCCCTTAATATAAAATTTTTCAATTATGGAATTATTGTGTAAATAATACATCACAATTAATATATATATATATATATATCAACATCATCAATATTATTTCCTTCATATTCTATTTATTTTTCTACATGAATATATCAGTTTCAATTAATAACGTTTTTGTAATTCAATATTCTTGAATCTTTTCTCCTTGTCATCGGCTAGATCCAAAAATCTCATACACTTATTTTCTCAATAAAACCACATCATAAACTATATACATGTTTAAATGAAAGAATTTTTATGATGGTTATGATCTTCTTCTTTCATTCTCTCCACATTTTCTTCTTTTTATTTGTCTAAATTAATCTCCCTACAAAAATAATCTACAAATTTATTAATCATTTATTGTGGAATCGTGATATAATTATTATGATATTTTATTTTCATTTAATAAGGTAACACTGAGAATAATCTACATTTAGTATCCACTTCTCTTGAAAAAGAATAAAACATTTCTATTCTTCATGAAATCATTCATAGTGGTGAAGAATGTTTACTCCATTGAAGAATCATCTTTATAAATATTTTTTTTACAAAGTATATGTATATAAAGATGTTTTTTAAATGACCAAAATTTGATATTTATATAGTTGTAATATCATCATTATAAAAATTATGCTTAAAATGTTCTATGATCTGGATTATGAAAATATTTAATCATGATTATGTATCTTTATAACATGATTATATAAATGTAATAAATTATTTATACCTAGGATGATCATCTTTAGATCATCCATAATTCTAGTTTTTTAATCCTTTAGATAATTTATACATGATTGATAGCTTGAAAAAATTAATCCACTGTAAATTTCATTATTTTATAAAGAAAGCTTTAGAAGTTTGGTTAATATATAAAAATGGTCTTCTTATGATCTTAAAACTCTCCCACATGAATGATAATTTAGATAATCACATTTATTTGTGTTTAAATGGTTGATCATGGATTTATAATTACATGTTAGTCATAAACTCAGTACTAAACATGGATGATAATTAAATACATGTAATTAATTTAATCCTTATATACTGTTATACTTTAATGATTAATAATACCTTATTTCACATGACCTGCACTAGAAGTTCATTTAGGTTTACATTGATAAATCCATCAATATGATCCAAATAATACCCATTAAAATCCATTAAAGTTAGTGATCTCTAATTTTCCATTCATTACGACCCTCAAAATGTCTTCAAGAACCACTAGTTACTCACACCGACCCACATTTCTTTCTGGTTGTTCCAACTTGAGAAGCCACTCTTATTTCATTATTCCTCTCTTGGATAGATGTCCTTTTATCTGTATTAGTTATCCCTCTTAGATGATTAGGATTCTCATGTGATTACTAGATTTATGTTGGAATTATTTTTTCTCAACTTAAATTCCTTCAAAAAAATAATATAGTACTATCAAGAACCTAAGAACCATAATCCATTATTCCCATTTTTTGTTCCATTATATTCATTTTAATAAATACTTCATCATAACCATCATCATATAGATAAATATTATTTCATTAAAAATTCTCTATGGGACTCTAATTATCAAACGCCTTTTTAATTAAATATGAATGAATATTCTAATATTCAAGGGAATGAACTAGTATATACTATAATACAATACATTAAAATTCAATATAATCTTCATTGGTGTGTCTTCCAATTTCTCCAAAATTAATAAAAGTCTCATAAGCCCTGTGAACTTCTTAAAAAAAATATTAGGTTCTGATTAAACATTAGTCAACATAGCATTTTCTTCATTTGGATTCTTTTCCAAAATATTGAAATCAATATCTGTTAATACTTTATCTTCATTGAATTATGATACAAAAAATAAAAATTGGGCTCATAAATAACCCCACTTGTGTTTATTTTCAATACTCTAAAGGGAACCTGACCATAGAATTCTTGGATCCAGTTTCATAATACATTTTTATTGGCCAGAGAAATAATTAAATTTCATTCCAAAGGACTAAAATGATTATTAGTCTTGGTAAACTAGATACATACATGGGGCTTATATTAAAAATTAAAACCCTATTGATTTTTTTTAATAAATACATTAATTATATCTAATATATCCTTTCATATCTTTCTTAGTAATCTTCATCGAATCCTGGGGAAATGAATCAAATAAGGGTGAGCCCAAATTCTTAATAAGGGTAATGTATAGAGGAAAAAGTAATGAATCTATGAGATTAACCAATATGGAAAGGTAAATAACGGAGAACATGTGGAATGTAATAAAATTATAATAAGAAAGTGATTAAAAAATATATAATGGTAAATTACTGAAAATATATTCCATTTAACCAATAAACCTACATTTAAGTGAATCTATAGGGTTTTCTACAATGAAAATTCCCTGGAGA
The DNA here is from genome assembly GCA_963277665.1 of Viscum album. Lineage (NCBI taxonomy): Eukaryota > Viridiplantae > Streptophyta > Magnoliopsida > Santalales > Viscaceae > Viscum > Viscum album. Next base: position 795,936,336 of record OY728142.1, on the reverse strand, counting down.
ATAATAACTTCAATGAAAGATGTGTTTAATTATTGTATTCAATGTTTCCCAAGTACACGAGATAGTTACCATCAAGAATGTTCAAAATATAGTTCAAAACAAATTGGTTTAAAACTGATTTTTTATGTCCATCCTAAACTATGTTGTAATGACCTTTCACAAGATAATTTAAAACATACTGGTTACAAGTGTGAAGGGTTTTTTCAACTAGATTCATCCCATGAGACTACCTCTCCATTGAGGTGCATGAATTAAATGGACCTCAACGAATATATTTCGAGTCCAACGCATTCCTAATATATTAAATAACTAATTTAAATTAAAAAAATTCCTTTTCAAATATCTCTATTGAGTAAAATATATGGATTTATCAATATTTCCCAAGTAAATTGAATAACCTTGAAAGTAAAAAGTATATATAAAAAAAGTATTATATTTAATAAATGATCATATCCATTGTAAAATAATATGGATATCACATAGAAATATTATTTTTATTGAAAAATGCTTATGATAAAAGTATTTTTAAACATAATATTAACAATCATAAAATAAATTGAGATTTCCCGATTACTTTTACCATTTAGTAATTTTCAAGTTAAAACACCTTGAATGTGATAATTCAAAGTAAAAAAATTAAATTCTAGTAATATATAATAATTCAATATATAATATTTAAATATTTTAAGTAGATACACTACATAAAAAAAGTAATTATTCAATATGACATTAATCTCTGAGATATAAAGAGCGAGATGAGAGTATCTTATCTTGAGTCCAACTTATCAAGTGTATATCTATCTTCCCAAATAATGAATTTATATTAATTATATAATTTTTTAAGAACATTATTTAATTTTATTAATAATTTATTTCACATATTAACAACTTATATACAATTACTTGATCAATTAAGTTTAAGTTGGATGTTTTGACCTGTATTCTGTTAATGTTCCAAAAATGACATTGATAAGTAGACAATAGTCAAATGGTTCATTCTGTAATCATATATAGATTAATAATAATGATATTATATTTATATTTATACATAAATTATTCATTTAAAACCAATTATGTAATATTGATATGTAATATTATCTATCATTATAATCATGCAGATGGTAGGTCGTATGTTTTCATGAGTAACATTTCCATTTTTCAATGATCATTATCAAAAGAAATTATGTAAAATTGATCTTTAAATAATGATAATTATATATTAAATACTATATCATTTAATCATAAATATTTTAATATATAATTCTTCTAATGATTAATATATCTCATTACTTCGAGGAGGCGGTAATCAATACATACATGAATAACATTATCACTCTTTTAGTGTAGAAAGGGGTAATAAAGAAAGAGATATATTATATTACCATAAATTTAATTATGTGATGAATATAATAAATATTTCATATTTATCATATATATTAGTTATATGTGTATTTAGACTAATCCATATCATTTAGTGATACATAATGGAATACACCGTTTATGGAGACATTAGGTCATACAAATGCATGGACTATGTTTGGACTTTATTAAATTATAAAAGGAATAAAAATTAATATATATATATATATATTATAGAAAAATTATAATATTTATTTTATATACATCATTTGTTTTTATTAAATACATCCTTAATACATTCTATGAAATGTGTGAACAAATCACAAAGCCTTTAGGAGGCAGTAGTCCACACGTTCACAAACGATGTTATCATATTCCAACAAAATGGAAAGCATGAAGGTTTGTGTTATATATTAATTATATAATAACATGTATTTTAAAAATAAAGTATATATATATATAAACTATAATTCCATTATTATTACAAACCATGAAATGTGGTAATGCTATAATGAACGACATTGGTTTGTGGGCGGTAGTCTACCACACACATGAATAATGATTGTTTGTACCATTTAATAGAAGTGTGTGGAATTTAAGGTTATGGACATAATAATACAACATCAACATATATTAAAAATACTTATTTATTCTATAATAAATATATAAAGAATAATTTAATTAGTAGAGTAAGGAATAAAAATAAAGCTCAATGAACAATGTTACCTTTTCATTGGGTATCTCTTTTAGGTTTATAACAAAACTATACCATGGTTTTAATTATGCACAATGTGAGGCTTCTATGATGAAATAATTTATTTTTTGATATTATTTGGTTATGTTTTGGATGGGACAAATATATTGAGAGGTCTGAATAAGTGAGGGGGTGATCTTTTATAGTGCTGGTGAAATAGAATTCATGTAAATATAAACTTGTAAACACTATTGAGAGGTCTTCCTTACATCATGGACTTTAAAAATGGAAAATTAACAGAGTAAAGGGGAATTATGTTTGATCTAGAATAACAACACCCAAAAAGAAAAGATTTTTTCAGTTTTTTTTGTATTTATGATTCCTTTTTTTCTATTTTGGTTTTTCATTTAGGTGACTAGTTTTATAACACATGTAATTCATTCATTAAGTCTAAATTAAAGTGATACATATTTTAAAATTTATACCCACTTATTCTAAAATATTATATTTATCATATAAGATAAGTATCTTATATGTTTTAGAAATTAATTCAATAGTACCATACATAACATGAAAAGACATGCATTTAACCCTAACTATGCTAGATATTTTTTTATTATTTAGGGGTCGATATATTATTTATAAAATAAAAATTGGTAAATTAATATAACATATTTAATATTTATTAGGACATAACGATTACTTGGTAGAAGATATATTTTTTTTATAAGAAATCATTTAAAAAAAATATCTTTTATTGTACAATAACATTCATGTCAATTTTGACATTATTTATTTATTTTTAATTTAATAATATCAAAACAAAATTGAAATTAAAATATATTAATTTCACATATGTGTATGATGATATATTAATCTAAAAAAATTAATATTATAATTCATTATATTTAAATTAATTTTAATGATTTTAGAATCATTTATTTTAATTAATTATTAACTGAATAATTCATGTGTTGGTGTTTGTTAAACATTTAATTTTATTATATCATCTAAAAAATTTAAAATAAATTATCATTATAAAAAACTCATTTACGTTTCAAAATAATAATTATATCTAAAAATATTATTTCTTTTATCTATATCAAAGCTTTATATGTTTTATAGTAAAGTAAGGTTCCTTTTTTGTCTTTTTACTTACTTACCATATTATATAGGTCACATTAAAGTAATAGTATCCCAATAATTCATAGATATCGAACATAATGTTTTTATAGTAAATATATGTTAATAAAATGGGTAATGAAAAGTTTATAGTCATTTATCCACCATATGTTCTAAAATTAATCATTAAGTAAGCTCGTTCTTAACTTAATCACTATTTATAATTTCAACTATATTCACTTATAATTATAGTAAAAAAATATGTTCTCAATATTATAATATAAACATCATACAGATTCCAAATACATATATCCATTTTTCCAAATCCAATTAATAAATGTGGGTAAAATTAATTTATTTATAGTCCCACTAACGTGGTGAGAAAATATGGTTTAAAAGTAAAAATGTCTAAAAGTTCACTTTGTTTTTATATCTAAATTAAATATAAAAAATATTCAAAAAAACTAAATTGGATTAATATATTTATAATTTATCAATTTTGACTTTAAAACAAATTTAAAATATAATTAACATTAGTAATTATTTAAACGAAAAGGATTTTTTCAAGTCAATAACAATAATTTCACTATTCATAGAAAAAATAAAACTTGTTAGAATTATACCAAAAAATAATCCTAAAAAAATTTTGACATTCCAAATTCAAAAAAAACGATTTCATTTTGAAAAATAAATTTTAGAAAATATCCAAAATTTTATATTTCAACAGGAGAACAATTAAAAGGTGGTAAAATTGATTTTAGAAAAATTCAACTTTTTGTGTGTAAAAGAATATATGTTCTTATTATATGTCTATAAAATATATTTTATGAACTTAAAAACATATTATAATAAATATTACTGTCTCTGGATGTTATATAAAATTATAATATTGGTTTTCTGTCTTATAAGATATCAAAGAAACTTGGTAATGTGTGTAACACATTCCAACTAAGTGTTGCATATAAGGAAAGCTAGAAAAATTTATATTTATACTAAAAGAAATACATTTTAAATTCATGGGGAGTACATTTTAAAACCATTGGATAAATAGAGTCCTCTAATTCAAACAAAATCTTAGTAATCTATGGGTTGACATTTAATATACTATTATGAAAACCCCACATGAAAAATTTGGTTAATATCACATGTTATTAATTTGTGGAAAAAATGGATGCGAAGGTGATTAAAAAACTAGGATTTTGAATAGGTGAACATTAGTGAAAACATTGATTTGAAAGAAAAAACTAGATATAATATTTTGTTGGAGATTGATAGAGAACATGTTCATTAGAAAGCTATTGACCACAAATCTATAAACTAAAGGTGTAAAAAAGGTCATTGATGTCATTAAAACTGATAATAAAAAACGATTTTTTTGTTTCAAGACCCTTTTTATAGAGTTGATAAATTATTTTCCCAGATTAATAATATAATTAAATATATGTTTCCATAAGAAATATTATTCCATGGTTATTCCTTGAACAATTTCTAATTTTTCTACTGCCACAGTCTACATTATATAGTGATGTAATAAAATAATCTCTAAAACCTCATCCAAAATTCAACATTAACTGTTTCATAAATGATAGAATTTAATCTCATATTCTTGTGATGGAATTCCTAACTCTTATGTTAATGAATAAAAATGTACTTCTATGATAGTACTCAAATATGTAATAGGGTTGTGTATTAAAATCATTGTTTTCCAAAATCTAGTTCCCAAGGTTACTAATAAACATTACCTTATATCAACTGTACCATCCCTAAAACACTAAATCATGGAAACTATGGCATAATACATTTACAATATCATAAGATACAAGTAAATATTATCTCAATTGAACAAATAATTTACTAGTCTTGGTAAAAATTATACATAAATGAGTCATGTATTACAAATGAATACTCAAATTACAACATATTATTTTAAAAAAATTATTCCATCTAGTATATCATTGCATATCATTCTTAGTAAAATTTATGGAATCTTGGGTAAAGAAAAAAATATGGATGATCTCAAATTCTTAGTAAGGGTAAAGTATAGAAGAATAAATAATAAATCAATAAAAAAATCAATATGGAAAGGTAAATAATTGAGAACACCTTTCATGTAATCAATAACTAATAAGGAAGTGATTAAAAAATATAGAATAATAAATAACATAAATTAAATTTCTTAAATAAATAAGATAAAAATGAAATGTGACTTTATGTATTTTTTTTGTTAAAATACTTTGGATAATTGTTTCTTATCTAAATAAAAGGCATAATTATTGGAATCCATGTTTCCACGTTACACAAAACCTTTACCATCATAATATTTCATCATACTGTTTAATATATATTGGTTACAAAATGATTTAGTTTGACCAACCATAACACTATAATCAAGACCTTTCAAAACATAGTTTGAAAAATACTAGTTACAAATGAAATGTGTTTGTCCAACGACATTCATCCCCTGAGACAATCGATGCATCGAGGGACTTGAATTCACTGGTCACCAACCCATGTCGTTCATGTCTGTATCATTCTAGATTTATCAAAACAATGATTTAAATTCAGAAACAATGTGCCTTCTCAAATATTTGTATTGATTTGTAGCATCTTGACTTAGCTTCCCAATAATGGTTCCCCGAACCACACCATCACATGACCCCATCCATGACTCCCCATATACAAGAGGCTGTCGACAATCAGTGAGGGTATATTATCAATCATGCAAATAATATACCCTATTTTTTCATCATAGTAATACACTAGTGGAAATAATATGAATAGTAACCAATAATATAATCATAAACATAATAATATAAGTATCATAAGATGGCCAGTAATTGGAAAGACAATATCAAAACGGAATTGTAGATATGTCATGCTAATGAATGTTCCATGTGTCAATATGAAGAACCCAATATAAATAAGGACACTAATAACTCCTACATGTGAGTCCAAAAACCATTTGGTTTCATTATTCATTATCCATCACAAATCCTCGATCTATTATAGGATCATTTCCCTTATCTTATACATAAAAAACAACATTTATTCGGGTGCCGATTAGGGATCCCATGTAGGGTGTAATTACAACATAGTAGGGAACCAACCGTGGCATCTAATACTATATTCATTCAAGAGAATGTGTATGCAGTCATATAAATAAATAATTGTAATTTATATTTAAATAGTTATCATATTGTCAATAAATCATTATATCACCACATAAAACCTTTGGTTCATAAGGACACCTAAACCACATTACATGCTCTAACCCATAACAGAGTCGGATCTATCCATAAGGAATATCACATTTGAATGTCCATGTTACCATTGATAATACATTTCTAAATGTATGTGTTGCCATTAACCACTTAAAAACACTTAATTTAATGAGCATGTTACCACTCACAATACTTGGCCAAATTTCAAGGTTACCATTCACTATTTCACATTACATAATTTAATGGGCATGTTACAATTTACCATTTGAAAACTGAATGACCCTATTACCATTTATAACATCACAATTGAATGATCATGTCACCATTCATCAACAAAAGATTAATTCAACAATAAATTATCAACAAAAATGACAATATAAATACAAAAAATAGTTAAACACAATAATTGCAATAGTTATATCAACAATTAACTAATCAGATCAATAATAATATCTAATTCGAAAATTAATTAATCGCAACAATATCCACTAGTTATTTCAAAAATTAACTAATTAGTTTAATAATATTAATTAATTTGGAAATTAATTATTCACAAAAATTCCTCTAATTAATTCAACAATTAACTAATCATATCAATAATATTGGTTAATTCAACAGTTAATTAATTGCATCATTCTTCTCTAGCTAATTTAATAATTATCTATTCACATCAATAATATTAATTATGTAAACAAATAATTATTCAAATAAATCACTTCTAGTTAATTCAATAATTAACTAATGAAATCTATAATATTAATTATACCGAAAATTAATTAATCACATAAAATACGTTAATTAATTTGAAAAATATTTAATCAAATCAATTCTTTTATCCAATTCAACAATTATCTAATAACCCAAATTTCATTACTAGTTCAATAATTTTCTAGTCACATAAGTCCCCTTAATCAAATCCCCAATTAATTTTTTATTTGTATCCCACAATTTAATTCATCAATTAATTTATCAATATCCACAAACTCAAAATCCCATAACTAATCCAATAATTAATTACCTCATTCACAATATCAATCATTCATAATAAATTCCATAATTAATTATGTCAACACTTAAATATCAATATCTCATAATTCATTCATCAATTAATTATCTCAACTCTAAAATATCATTACCACATAATTAATTCAACAACTAATTATCCCCTTTTATAAATTCAATATCCCAACAATCCAAATTATTTAATTCTCTTATTAGTTAATCTAATTCATTCAATTTTATTAACACAACATCCACCATTAAATAATTCAACAATTAATTAATTTCACTCATTCAACTACATTATTACAGTAATCCCATTTATTTAATTCACAAATTAATTATTCTAGCTCATTAAATTTCTTTTACACCACATTATCCACTAATTAATTCATTAAATAACAAATAAAAATCATTTTCATTAATTACTTCTATAATTAATTAATCACATTCAATTCCTTCAATTAATTCAACAATTAATTATTTTCATTATATCCATTAATAAATTCAAAATTAATTATTCACTATAATTACATTAATTAGTTCATTAATTAATTAATCTCATCTATCCCATATTTTATTCAACAACTAAATAATCACATATCTAACATTAATTAATTCATCAATTAATTAATCCCTTCAGTCCCATTATTTAATTTAATAATTAAATAAACAAATTACTCACATTTTTTTATTCTTCAATTAATTTATCCCTTAAAACCAACTCTTCAATTCAAAAATTAAATAATCACATTACTCACATTGATTTGTTCATTAGTAAATTAATCTATTAATAAAATTAATTAATTATATTATTAAATAATCAATTTACTTCCACTAATTAATCAAATCCTCAATCACATAAATCATTTTACTTCCATTAATTAATCAATAGAATATCCACAATTAATCAATCAATTAATTGTGTTATCTAAATCAATTAAATATTATAATAATTAATATAAATAATTAATTTCCTTCAATTAAACACCTCAATACCCTCATAATTAAAGAAATAATTAAATTTTTAATAATCTATAAGCCCAATACCCCAATTTGATCATTTCCCTTAATTAATTAATTCTCCAAATTAATTAATTCGATTAAAAATAAAATTTCTAAACATATAAAATAAATTATACAATTACGTACACATTATTACAAATAAGACTTTTGGATTTGAATTATTGACCACCAACCTAAATTCATTGATGAAAAACCACCGAAAAAAATCCATTAGAATTTAGCGGTACAACGATGCTGAAGGAGTTCTGAATCTTAAAACCATAAATCAATATTAAAGAATTTAGGATCCTATAAATCTAGATCAAGATCTAAATTAACAAATCTTGATCTCACCAATTATATTTTTATCTAACCAATCATAGGGTAACATTGATTAAATAAATTGTGAAGAATGGGAGAAAAATGATAAAATAACCAGGATATGATTCACATGTCGGGAGAGGATTAGATCATCAATCTGAGATTCAAATATCAATGAATCGAGGTTGAGAAGGATTGGAATTCTTCTAGAGATCTTGAAAATTAGTAAATAACTTGTAGGGATTAATGGGAGTTGAAATGGGTGGGTTTTGGCGGTTCATGGAATTTTAAAATTAATAATTTGGTGAGTTTGAAAACTAGGAACAATTTACTGGACATGGGTGCACAATTTTCCCTAACCATGCACCAGTTTTTATGGGGTATACTGTTACTCTTATAAGGGTGTACAGTTTGGGAAAACTGTTCACCAACTATAAAAATCCACTTAATCTTACATTTCTTTTTCAAACATTTACCCAATCACCCCACAAGGTGAAAATAAAATGGAAATAACACAACACAAGGAAAAAAGAGTACCTACAACTGAGCCTGAGAAAACCCTAGATATGTTTGGGATCATAAAATTTCCTAAAATTATATCATATCATACTTTATCTTCATTACCATTATTCTATATGATTTCTAGTCAAAAAAATTGGGCCACAAAGCCCACATATCTTATTCCCTTTCCCATGTTTCTTCTTGCACATGCCCATGATGCCACAATGCACAAACTATCAGCACGGTCTGTCCATGAATCACCTTCTCACTACAATTCAACATACATTCTAGATGCTCATCCAAGGGTGCATAGATATCATGATCCACTTGTATAACATACCCGATGTGTTTTCCAACTCATTGTTCCCAAAAACTGTAAGAACACCATCCAATATTGTCACATAGCCTTTCAATCAGAAAATTTCTGGGAAAGACGTACATCCACAACCTCCAAGTCCAACATAGCCTTTCCCCACATAATTCAAACATTAACCTTTTAGGTTATTCATTGGTATTACAATTTCCACATTTCTATCCCTTGTTCATGCAACACACACATACTACTGACATGTCACTCGACACCATAAGAGATTTATTAACACCGCATAACCACCGCAACCCATGGATCATGGTATTCATTGACCTATAGTCCCTATTTAGAATCTCATCAGAAAACTATCAAAGGTGTACCTCACACCATCCATCTCCTCATGTATACTAATTTGTATGAAAAATTTTCCCGTGGTCCCATATCTGACCAAAACATTTTCAAGTAGCTAGGAATAAATCTATAGCTTTCTCAGTGTACTAGAGATAATTTCAAGGTAGGTTACATGTCATTTACTAATTAAATGTATGTAAAGAAGTCACTGGTGAATAAAAACACAAATCCTCCAGCATTGATGTTACGTCCCACTATGGAAACACATTTATCTATCAAATATCTCGGGCTTCCCTGCCCACCAAAAAACACCAAAATAATCCAAAACTAGAAAGTCGCTTACACAACTTACAACAGATTTATCAATTTAGAAAATTATCACTACCCAACCCACCCACATAAAAGTTAAAATAAATAACACAATGTATTATAATTTCACATCATAAACATAGTTAACAAGAGGGATTTAAACAAAACCATTACAAGTATTTCCCCTTACTTCCCTCCTCACGGTTAAAATTGAGGCACTATAAATACCCTTAACCATCATACACCTTGGGCTTGGCTGATAATGTTAAAAAAATTCTCATTGTTCATGTTTCCAGATTAGACACCTAGTTTTTAATACTTTGCATCATTTTTTTCAGTTAATAATTTCATATCAGGAAACCTTTTTTGATCAATTTCACATGTAAGGAAAAACATTTCAAGTCCAACAACATACCAAAAACATGTGATCATGTGCATTCCTAAGATGGTGTATGTCACACAAAAAATCTTGAGTTCCTAGAATGATTCAATCATACTCATCTCTCATTCCAAACCATGAAATAAATCAAATATCAGTAAATATAAATAAGATTAATCACACAATAAGTGCATCCCCTAAGGTGAAATAATATTAAACAGTAACAAAAAAAACAATAACCAAAATCCCACCCTGGGTACTTGGGTTCTCCCTCGTATATGGATTAGCCACTTCCATGAAAGAGGTCATAACCAAGGCTAAAGACATCATAGTCTAATGTATAATTTTCATAAATATTATTATAAAATTAAAAGAATAAAAACTATATATGATAGCATTCTGTAACATTGCAGCCCAGATTCGACATAATGATGCCCCAAACCGGACGACTACATAATCTAAAGCATGCCTCCCCATATGTCAGAGGCTGCCGACTATCTATGAGGGTATATTATAGGTCATGGGGAAACTATACCATCATGTTTCTTCAAATGAGCACAAAAGGGGAAATAAATGATCAATAACCAATACAATAATCATAAATAAAATAATATCAGTCTCACTATATGACATAGAATTGGAATGACTATATCAAAACTGAACATTTTATATGTCATGCTAAATTAAATGCCAAGTGTTAATATGAAGAAACTAAAATAAAAAAATACACTAACAAATCCTCCTTGTAAGACCTAAACCATGTTAGGTTACCTCATCCATGCTCCATCCCAACTCAGACATCTGACAATGGGTGCTTTCCCTTAACCTGTCTAGAAAACACAATGTATATTTGAGTACAGAACAAGAAACCTGATTAGTGAGTGAGTACAAATGGGTAGTCTACCACCAACAACATCTAAAATGATATCCAGTAAGGATAATGTATTTAAATTTGTTTAAAGAAATAATTATAATGTATAAGTAATGGGTATTAAATTATCAATAAATCATTACTTAACGACATAAACTACCAGGTTCTCAAGGACACTTGAACCTCAAAACCATTTTGTGCCCATGATGGAGTCTGATCTTCCCCAAGGGATATCACATTTGAATATCCATGATATAATTCTTAATACATTGGCAAATGTCCATGTTACTATTCACCTTTTAATAAAACATAACTGAATGAGCATGTTACCCTTCAAAATATTTGGTTGAATACCCTTGTTACCATTCACCATTTCATAATACATAATTGCATGATCACGTTAGCATTCACCATTCCAAAACTGAATAACCATGTTACCATTTTAATATCACAATTGAATGACCATGTTATCATTAATCAACACACAATTAATACAAAAAATAATTTACCACACCAATTCCATTATTAATTCTACTATTAATTAAAGGTAAAAATTTCATTAGTTAAATAATAAATTAACTAATCACATTAATATAAATAATTATATCAATATTTAATTAATAAAATAAATTTCTTCTAGTCAATTCAATAATTAACTAATCGCATCAATAACATTAATTAATTTGACAATTAATTATTCACATCAATTCCTCTATTTAATTAAATAATTAACTAAACACATCAATAATAGTAATTAATTCACCAATTAATTAATCACCTAAATTTCTTATAATTAATTCAAAAATAAACTAATCACATCAATAATATTTATTAATTCAACAAATAATTAATCACATCAATCTTCTATAGTTAATTAAAAAATTAACTAATGACATCAATAATATTAAATAATTCAACAGTTAATTAATCATATTAAATATACTATTTAATTAGACAATTAATTAATCACTTAATTTCTATTAGTCAATTCAATTGTTAAATAATCACCCAAATTTCATTACTAATTCAATAATTCGTCTGCCACAAAATTCCCCCTAATGAATTTCCCAATTAATTAAGTATGCTAATCCCATTAATAAATTCATCAATTAATTAATAAATTTATACAAACTCAAAATCCCATAATTAATTCCGTAATTATTTATCTCATCCACAATCTCAGTATTTCATAATTAATTCCACAACTAATTTTCTCAATTCTCAAATGACAATAGCTCATAATTAATTCATCAATTAATTATCTAAAATATAAAATATCATTATCCAATAATTAATTCAACAATTATTCATCCCATTTCATCAATTCAATATCCTATGAATCCAGGTTAATTAATTCACCAATTAATTAATATAATTCATTCAATTGTATTAACACAACAACCCTCATTAATTAATTTTCTAATTAATAAATTTAACACATTAAATTACATTAACACACAATTCCAGATTAATTAATTCTTAAATTAATTAATCTAACTCATTAAATTGAATTAACCCAACAATCCCCATTAATTAATGCTCCAATTAATTAATCATACTCATTTCCATTAATTAATTCAGCCATTAATTAATCACATTCAATCCCTTCAATTAATTCACCAATTAATTGTTCACATCAATTACATTAATTAATTCACAATTAATTAATGTAAATTTTACATTAATTAGTTCATAAATTAATTAATATCATTAATCCTATTATTTTTTTCAACAACTAAAAAATCATGTTACTCACACTAATTAATTTATCAAATAATTAATCTATTCAATCCCATTTTTAATTTCAATAAATAAATAATCACATTACTCAAATTAATTATTTCATTAATTAAATAATCTCATCAATCCAATTATTTATTTCAAAAATTTAATAATCATATTACTCATATTCATTAATTTATCAATTAATTAATCCATAGATCCCATTATTGAATTCATGAATTAAATAATCACATTACTTTAATTAATTTATTTTTCAATTAATTAATCAAATCCTCAATCACAAAAAATACCCATAATTAATTGGCCAATTAATTATTAGAACATAATCAATTCAATAACCCTATAAATAATTCCCTAGTTAATTATTAAAACTCACTCAATTCAACAAACCCGTTTAATTCTTCAATTAATTGTTCCATCCCAAACAAGTCAATATCCACAATTAATTCCTCAATTAATTATTCTATATCAATCAATTCAATATTCCGATAATTAATATAAATAATTAATTATCCCAAATCAACAGCCTCAATCCCCACATAATTAATTTAATAATTAATCATTCATAATCTATAATCCAAATATCAATAATTTGAACATTTCCCTTAATTAATTAATTAACCTAAATAATTAATTTGATCAAGAGAAAAATTCATAAAAAAACTAATATGAATTATACAATTACATACACATAATTGCAATTAAGACTTTGGGAGTTGAATTATTAAACAACTATTCACTTCATACATGAAAAATAGTCCAATGGATATCCCCAAAAATTGAATGGCACAATTATGTAGAATGAGATCTGTATCAGAAAACCCTAAATTAATATTAAATAATTCAAGTACTTATAAATATAGATATGGATCTGTAATCATTGATTTGGATCCCACCAAATATATTTTGAAACAACCAAACATAGGATTAATTAGCTTAAACAAAATCAAGAAGAATACGAGAAGAATGAAAAAAATAATCAAGATAGCATTAGCTTACCCGGATAGGTGAGGATCATAGATCCAGGCTTCGAATCACAATGAACGGAGGTTGGAATGACATTGACCTCATCTTAAGTGATCATAAATCCTGAAAGACCTCCTACGGTAAAATGGTTGATGAAATGAGTGATTTTCGGGGGTTTAGTTGATTTTAAAATTTAAATTATGGTGAATTTTAAAAATGTGCACAGTTTACTAGGCAAGGGAATATGGTTTTCCCTAACAGTGCTCCTTAACTGTGTTCTAGTTATTATGGGGGTGCACGATTACTCCTAAGAGGACCCACCGTTTGGGTAAACCATGCCCCAACCATGATCTACCCCTTCTTCTTCCATTGTTTTCAAAATTTCATGAAATCACACCCTAAAGTAAATATTGAAGGATAAGAACTCAACACAGGGAAAATAAGTACCTAAAAACAAGCATGATACAACTACAGAATAGTTTAGGATCTTATATAAGTAAAGTATATTAATTTTTAAATATGTCCCTAGTAAATCAAAAAACATTCAACGTATAAAAATCTATGTAAATATAGTATTAATTTTAGGAAAAATCATATCCATGATACAAGGATAAGTATATAAAAAAGAAATATAATTTTCAATTAAAATTATTATGAGAAAGCTATTGTTTTAAGAGAAAGTTAACATTCAAAATAATTGTTAAATTTTAATATGACTTTCACAAGAATGTAAATTTTAAGTTAAATCCCCTTGTATAAGATAATACAAACTAAAAAAATTAGATTTCATGAAGATAAAAATGATTCATTGTTTAATATATAAATGGTGTAGTAGATACCCCACAAAAATAAGTAACTAGTGAATATGAAATTAACCTCAAAGATGTAAAATGTGAGATGAAAATTCCTTACCTTAAGTCTAACATGTCACGTGTGTCCCTACATGCTAGAATAATAAAAATATGCTAATTATTTAATTATTTTTGAATGTTTTTAATTTTTATATTTTCTTTTATTTCACCTGTTAAAAATATTTATACAATAAAATAATCAATTAATTTTAAGTCATGTGTTTTTACCAATACTCAGTTTATGTGTCAAAAATGAATTTTATTAGTAGAACATGGTCAAAGGGGACATTATGTAAACATATCCACAATAATAATAATTAAAAAAATATAAATTTATACATAATTTATTCTTTTAAAAACGATAATGGAATATTTTTATAAACAATGAACTAATTTTACGATCATATAGATTGTAGGTTGTACGTACGCATTAACAACATTTATATTTTTTGACGATCATTATTGGAAAAAAATAATTAACATTTATCATTCCTGAATGATAATTATATATTAAATACCAGATTATTTAATCATATATACTTTTATATCAAATTATTGTAATGAAAAAGGAATTTCATCGCTTCAAGGAGCCGGTAGTCCACACATCCATGAACGACGTTATTACTTTTTCAGTGTGTGAAAAGGTAATAATGAAAAAGATATATTATATTTAAAAAGTAAATTATGTCATGATTTTAATAATGATTTCATGTGTGTCATATATATTTAGTATATATGTTATTATATTAATCCATTGTATTTGATGATCAAAAACAGAATACACCGTTCATGGAGACTATACGTTATACATATGCATTAAAGATATTTGCTTTTTCATTTTCATATTTAAAGAATGAAAATTAAATGATATATATTTATATTATAATTCCAATATCATATTTGTGTTATATAATTTTTTTGTTTTTATTAAAACCATATTTAAGAAATTCCATGTAACGTGTGAATTAATCACATCTCCTTGAGCAGGCGTTAGTCCACACGTCCACAAATGATGTAATTGTATTCCTAAAAAATGGAATGCTTCAAGTTATGTGTTATATATGGGTTATAGATTCATAAATACATTATAAATAATATATATATATATATATAATATAAACTATAATTCCATCATTATTCCCAAACATAAAAGGTGGTATTGGAAGAATAGATGACATCGATTTGTGAGGCAGTAGTCCTCCATACACATGAATGATAATTTCATATTACAATGAATAGAATGTTTTGAAAGGGTTGTTAATAACAATAAGATAATAAAAACATTGTATATTCAGTTTATATATTTTATTATATAATAAAAATATAAGAATAATTGATGTGGTGGAGAAATAAATAAAAATGGTCTCATTGAAAAATGTTATCTCTTCTTCGGGTGACTTCATTTGGTTTATACCAAAAGTATTACATGATTCCATTATGCCTAAATTGAGGATTCTGTGATAAGGTGTAGATTTTGGGAGATTATTTGTGAAGGTTTTAAATGATCCAAAGGGGTACATAGTTGTAAATCAGTGAGGGGTGAGTTCCCTTTTATAATTAATGGTGAGTGGTATTCTTTTAAATGTCAAAATATAAACACTATTGAGTGGTATTTCTTACATAATGTTCTTAAAAAATTAAAAAATAATGTATTGATAAGGAATAATGGTACATTCATGCTCGCACCACACAAAAATAACAACATTGTTATCATTTTGTTCCACGGCTTTTTTATTTTTCATTTTTAATTTTGGTTTTTTATTTAGTTAACTAGTTTTCAAACATATGTAATTCATACACTAAGAATGAAATAAAGTGATTCATATTAAAATATTTATACGCACTAATTATAAAATATTACAAATTATTTACAATATCAAATTCCTATATGTTATACAAATTAATTTAATATAAGATAATGTAATTCAAAAAAACTACCTTAACCCTAATTGAGCTAGAATAGTTTTTGCATTTTAGGGGTCAATATGTTAGTTATAGAAGATAAATTGATCTTTGAATGGACCATATTTCAAATTTATTAACACTTAAAAATTACTTGGATAAAGATATGATTTTTAGTTATTTTAGATCATTTAATAAAATATCATTTATTTTAAAATAACATTAATATTCATTTTGATAATATTTATTTAAATTTAATTTAAAAATATCAAATAAATTATAATTAAAATATATTAAATTAAAAGCTTTGTAAAATGATATATTCATCAAAAAATAATTTCAGACAATAATTTATTAAATTTACATTACTTCTAATGTTTTTGAATCACATTTTTTATTATGAACTAAATAATCCATGTGTTGAAATTTTTATGCATTTAATGAAGTTATATCACATAATTTTTTTTAAAAAAGCATGATATTGAAATTTAATTTAGAATTTCAAATGAATATTCATATCATAGAATATGTTATTTTTTCCAATATAAAATCATTATAAGTGTTAATAGAAAAGAAGGTTCTTTTTTGGTTCTTTTCCTTACTCAACTTATTATATAGGTTAAATTCATCGAATAGTATCCCAATAACTCTTAAAAATAGAGAATAATGTGGTGATGGTATAAATATTTTTATAAAATTGGTTTTGCACTAGTTTTGTGTCTTTTACACACCTTATATTATATGTTTAATCATTAAGTGAGACCATTCTTGTCTTAATCACATTAATTAATTTTAACAGCATTCCCTAATCATTATGGTGTAAAATTAAGTTTAAATTAATAATATATATATATAATACTAATTAAAAATATTTATACCCATTTTTTCAAGTTCTATTCCCAGATGTCATCAAAATTAATTTAAACTTAATCCCATAGATGTGGTGAAAAAGAGGGGTTTTAAAGTGAAAGGGTTTAAAAGATCAGTATTTTTGTATATAAAAATTAAATATAATAACTATTAAAATTTGATAAATTTGATTAATAGATGTATAATTGATCTATTTGGACTTTAAAACCAATTTAAAATATGACTTAGTATTCATATTTATTTAAAAAAGGTAGATTTCAACAAAAATGTTGTATTTTTCACTATTCATCAAAAAAAGAAACTTCTTAAAAAATTTACAAAAAGTTATTATAAGATAATTATTACTTTACTCATTTACGTATTTTGTTTAATTATTAAAAAAAATTTATAAAATGAAAAAAAATTAGTTTTAAAATAAATATCCAACCAAAAGGCAGAAAAAAAATTCATTTAGAAAAATACATCTTTTGTGAAAAAACTCTATTTGTTCTTATGATATGTCAATTAAATATATTGTATGAACATAAAATCATTTTATAATACTTTTAAGCTCCGGGGAAGTTTTATGCTCTTATAAGACTGGTCTAGTGTGCCGTATATGCTATCGAAGGGACTCTTTATAGTTTGTAACAGTAAAAAACATAGTGTTGCATATAAAGAAAGATAGAAAGAAATTAAGTTATATTAAAAGGATAATATTATATAGTAATGATGTCTTATATACACTATTAAAATGATATGTAAATTTTTTTCTCTCTTTATACCTTCTACCCCTCTTTCTCATCAATGTTTCATTTCACTTTCTATGTCCCTTATTAAAAAAATACTTGAGAAAGTGATATGAATTCATAATTAAGAAATATTCAATCAATATTACCCTATAAGTATACTTGATATTTACCTAGTGTAAAAAACAAGAGTGTTTGATTTAGGGAAAAAAATTTCACATTATCAGTTGAACTTAATAATAACTGTAATGAGATTCTAATTACATTTATCAGAAGGTATAAAAAACATTCAAGAAAAGACAATAAATTTAACTAATTTATATGGAAATTCATTTTGAAATATATTGACCTCAATTCCTTATTATCATTTAAAAAAATTAATCAAAATCATTCATGTATAAAATTTGGGATTAATAATTCAAAAAACATATATAAATCTTCTTCAAATAGTTTAAATTTTAATATAATTTATTAAATAAATTTCTGACACATTACTGTATAATTTCATTTTATATACCAAATATGTGAGACAATAAATCATACCATTTCAATGATACATCTTCAATAATGTTCTGGAAAATTTATATTTTTATGAAATAATTAATATGGCAGGTTATTCAATTTTCACTTGTCTCTCCCATAAGATGAAACTCCACTTGAAATTAATAATTCTAGATCTATTCAAGAGATACATATCAATATATTTCATGTTGAAAATGAACAAAAATAGATTAATTTATTTGTATATATCAATTTGATATTATCTAAATCATATCAAATAATTTTCTAGTATTGAAATCTTTTCCATCTTCATGTGTTAGCCCCATAAAACCATGATTCACCTTTATTTCCTTATATAATAAGTAAAAAATAAAACATATAAATGTAAGGGAATAATTTATATAGTCCTACTCTTTAATGTGAACGTACATTTTGAGAATAAATTCTCAACCATGTTTCTCCATTATTCCTGATTCGATACCTGGTTTTCAAATAATATTTTTCCTGAAGGGGAATGGATCTCTTCACATTATTATCTTAATTGTGTAAAAAAATTTAATTTTCATAATCATTCATAACTAGTGAAATTTGTATCCTTCTTAAGTATTATATTTATCCTCATAAAATAGATAAACATATTTTTTCATTGTGTATTTTTTTCTTCATTCAACATAATGCTTTTTTAACCTCATGGTTCGCATTTTTTGATAGCCAATTGAGAAATTTAGGTTTTTCATGAGGAACCTTTTCTCTTTTGTTCAAAAAAACATTTACTTATACTTCCTCTATATTCTTTTTTTAATCTATTTTCTTGGCCAAATAACTAAACAACATTTAAGTACATTGGAATATTTTTTTTTCTCCATGTGATAACTTGGGAGTTATTTTCATTATATAAATTATTTTATACACAACACTCATTACTAAATTTCTTGTACATGTTTTGAACCTGATATTGATTATTCTTCTTGTTTAAGGGATGGGCACTCTTTTTATATAACTTGTTTAGAGTATTCTGATTTTCGAAATTCTTTATATTTCCTTCCAGTGATATAAATTCTTTCTTTATAAAATTGGGATTTCTTCCTCTCTCATTTATATTTTATAAAATTTGAGATTATCATGAACTATTTTTACCACCAGTCGTTGAAACAAAAAAGATATCATCAATTTTTTCAAATCTATTCAAGGTAAACAGATTATTCTGAATTTATAAATATTGTATCTTCCTTCGTTTTATCCCCCTTGAAATGAGATTTCATTGTTAATTTTAGAAGAATGTATTATTACAGTAATCCAAATCACAATTTCCAAATCTATTGCAAGACTAAAAATTCTAGACAAAACATGATTTTCAGTTTAATTATTTTTTTCTCTAGAAATTTAATGTATGCAACAAAGTAATTCTTAGGCTTAATGCATTGATTATTGTCCTCTTTTTAAGGAACGATATTTCATTCTCTATATACCAACTATGGAAATGATGGTAGGTTTATCTTTATTTCACATAATCAATATTTATAATGAATTTTAATTTAATATTTCACTATTTATAGATATATACTTAGTACATACAAAATATTTTTTTAAGGATGATACTTATAGCTTCAAAGATTCTTAAAGAATAACATCACATGATTTTATTGGTCTTATTTCTACTATGAAAACAACCCATTTATTCTTCAACTATGAATACTTAATATGTGCCATCTCAAGGTTTCACATTATTACTTTCAATTCTAGACACTTCTTGATGAAATAATTTTTAATATTTTTATTTAATTTCTACCCTATCTTCATTGTCATTCCTAATCCTTCAATTTTCGTTATGCAGAATTTTTATATTATTTTGTAACATTGTTTCAAGATCCTGGATACTATTATATTTAATATCAATTTGTGATTTCTTAGCATTGACATTATTTTTTAACTCTATTTTAATGCATGGATATTCTCTTAAAGATAATTCTTCATCTATTTATTCTCTTAATATTTTTTGGTCCAATAATTCTAAAACATAGAGTATCTCTCTCTAATATATATTTTCACTTCTTCAATGGATCTAACCTATTTGGAACATAGAAAAATTATCTTTCATGTATCTTTGTCTCTCCATATTTTCATTATCTTAATTGAGTTGACTAATATATTTCATTATGGTTTTGAAAATTTCATAAGTCAACAAAAATAATTCTTCTTCAATATAATGTATCTTGGCTTTTAATGAATCAATAGAAATATCTATTGACATATGATCACTTATATTTGTGATTGAATCTTCTTGGGGATAGTTTTAATAATAATTTTTATATTTCTTATGCTCAATTGAGTTTTTTGAATTATTTAAGGTAGAGAAACTATCCAATTCCCTTGGTGGTTGATTCATGAACTTATTACACTTCTTCCAAACAAAATATATCTAGTTTATAATGATTTCACATAAATATAAACATTATTCCTTTTTTTCTTAGGAGAGATATCTTCTTCACTAAATTATTCTCTGAATTTTTCTTATTCGATATATACATGTAAAAGAAAGTATTCTGAAAAAATGTGAATCTTCTTAATAACTACGCCTTATTATATATAAAGAATGAAAATAAATTCTTTAAAACTATAAAAATTAAAAAATAAATGATTGTCACGACCCGTCCCCGGGGCCTGCGCCGTGACTACCCCAAGTCCGCCTTCCATGGGCCAGGGGCTGACGACTAGCACCAAGGCGTAAATCCCAGAAAAAGGGAAGGCATTGCCTTTCAAAAGTAAACAAGCACCATGGAGTAAGCAAGTGGAAAAGTAACACTAAGTAATAACTATAACAGGCTGTGCTGAAAGTAAAAGGGGCCGGAAATACAAGCCCCACTGTAAAGTACAACTGAAAGGGGAAAATAGAAACTGAAAAGAAAAGCTGCAGCGTCGAGCCGTCGTCTGGAAGTCCCACCTGAATAGTGAGCACAGATAGCCTCCGCAGCTCCTCGGTCCAGCCGTCCACTCCGAGTACGTCCCACCCAGTGGTCCACCTCTCGGTACCGTCCTGCTCCGCAAGCCTCCACTACGATCAGCGATGTCCTTCATCCGCAACCAACACAATGTAGTGCGGGCATAGCCCGTGCAGGGGTGAGTGTAAGCTACCCAGCAGGGACCCCGGGACCCCCGAAGGTCTCCCAGAATCCACAAAGGATAAAACACAAAGGAAAGATACAATCACGAAGTAACATCTGACACTGCTTAGGTATATGCCCATACATATACCTAAGTCATCAATTTCCGTCTGGCTCCAACATTCGATCCCAAGCACAACCCAATCAACACAGGAAAGAAAAACCTAAAATCTACATAGTATAGCTCAACACAATCCACAAAGGAGGGTAACAGAAGATTCAGCTCACCCAGGTATACTTCTTAAAATGATGATAGAGATGATCAGATGTAGCCACTGATTCATCTATGCCGTCGGACCCACAAAGGATCGGTAGGAACTAACCCCTGCAATGACCTACATAGGATCGATCATGAAGTTGGACCCAAAGCTATTGGGAAACTCCTTCTCCATCATGTACAGTGGTTATGCCGCTACAACCAAGCACTTTCCTCTTAACTAGGACTGCTGTAGTTCTCCACCTATCGGGTACTGTGGGCCTACTACTACAACCAAGCGCTCACCCATGCCGCTACAACCAAGTGCTCCTCTGTCATGGGTCTGCCGCTACAACCAAGCACTCCCATGTGCCGCTACAACCAAACGCACCTCTGTCGTGGGTCGGCCGCTACAACCAAGGGCTCCCATGTGCTGCTATAACCAAGCGCACCTCTGTCGTGGGTCTGCCGCTACAACCAAGCGCTCACTTGTGCCGCTACAACCAAGCGCACCTCTCTCGTGGGTCTGTCGCTACAACCAAGCGCTCCTCACTAGGCTATCCGTAACATACCGAGTTGTTCGATCAGCAGTGGTCATGTCTCAACCGTCTCTAGGGTTTCCGCCCATGGCATGCTTGTTCCGGGAGGGTGCACTCCACGATCTGAGAGGTTGATGCATCAACTAACATGTAGTCTAGAGTTTACGTATCCCAAGACGTACCGTAGTAGTCACTGCCGAAAACACTGAGGATTCCCGTACGGTTTTCATCATCGTCACAGTCGAATCCACATAGGATCTCTGTACAGTCATCGTCGTCGAAGTCGCAGCCAGCACTAGGGTCCCCACACACAGCAAGCTCGTTCGAGACGGTTTGCTCCAGGAGCCGAGAGGCTGATACATCAACTGACTCAAAGTCCAAGGTTGATGTATCCAAAAGTTTCGTATCGTCAACAGGAACTCAACGTCGTAGACGGCGCGTCAATCGGACGCCCGGTCTGAGAGTTATTGGCTTTTCAGTCCTAGGGGCCCGGTTGGTTTCTAAGGAAAAACCAACCCGACCGTACTCCACCTGCATCCAATCTTTGGGCGGAGTATTCCAAAAGATCTGTCTCACCTAGAGGAAAACAACAAAGTCGACGACGCGTCAATCGGACGTCTGAAGCTCAAGATAAGAGTGTTTCCGCTCCAAGGGCCTGGTTGGTTTCGTGTACAAACCAACCCGGACGAACCCAATGTATTCCGAAACCTTGAGTGTAATATACCGAAACTCCCGTCTCGATCCAAGGATCATGTTTCCGCTGACGGCGAGTCGTTTGGAGGCCCGTAGCTCATGTTACGGGAAAATTACCGAAAAGGTCCGGAAACGGGGGGGTCTGGGCCCGGGCCAACCTGGCCCACCCCCCCCCCCCCCCCCGGTCGGCCGAACCGGGTCGACCCGACCCTGTCCGACCCATCTGGACCCAGTCCGGCCAGGCCAGGGTGCGGCCCGGCTCGGCTGGCCTGTCCGGTTCGGCTCGGCCGAGCTACGCGGGGGGCGCGCATGCCCCCGCGTGACAACACCGCGGCCCCTGCGGGGGGGGGGGGGGGGGGGCACCCTGGATCACCCGGACGCGGCCGAGCCACCGCGTCCCTGAACCGCGGAACCGCCTCGCCACCGCAGCTTCAACCGCGGTGGGGTTTTCCCGGCGGCGCGCTGGGCACCACCGGAGGCTTCTACGGGCCACCGGAGTTGCTCTGGTGGTCCGTTTTCATTCCTGTCTGCGCCGCTGCTCCTCCCGGGTCCCGTTCTTCACTGCGGGATCATTAAATCTCCCTTGCGTCATGTTTTTGTCATCGCCCGCCAAATCCGTACAACAACAAAGAACTGCGGAGGGTTGTCAGGCCGTGTTCGTTCGGCCCACACCCTCCGCGTTAGGCGATAACAACCGGGAAGAATAACCAACATATCAAACAACAATTTTTTAACAAATTAAAAAATGTTCTTATGAAACCGGGTTCTCCATTTTAAAAGAAATGTTCTCGGGAATATAAAACATTCAAATAAAACCCCTACCTCATCAAGTCGTCGCACGCGGGTTCTTCGCTGAATTGATCTCCGCGGAAGGAGGCGATCGTCGCGTCGCGGAAGGCGTCGCGTCGTCGCGGAAGGGCGTCGCGTCGTCGCGGAATACGGTGCGTGTCGATGAACTCCGAGGTTCAAGAACATATAGATTTAATTAATAATAATTAAATCCATATTGTTGTTTTAATCCACAAAAAAATTTAAAGAACCACAATCTCTCACCTCAACGGATGATCGAAGATTTTGTTTCGGATTAAGGAACGTCGCCGAAGAACATCACGGGAGAGGAACGTCAGCGTCGCGGCACACGGAGTCACGTCGTCGATTTCCGCGGTTTCGGCGTTCTTCGTCGGAGGCCGGAGTTCTTCGCGTTCTTCGCGTTCTTCGCATTCTTCGCGTTCTTCGCGAAGGAGGATGAAGAATTCTTGGTTTCTGTCAAATCCCCTAAACGAGTATTTTTCCAGAAGTCATGCGTTGGTATTATTTTATTATTACACCAACGGATTTCAAACAGGTTAAGAAATGATTAAATTAATTCATAAAATTAATTCAATGAATAAAAACGCACAATTAATTCAACGAATAAAACTGCCCAATTAATTAGTGCGTTAAGAATTTAAGAAAACGCGTCAGTTGACTTTCATAATGACGGGTTTTCGCGGGTGCGTTACTTAGCAGAAAAGAAATGGTGGGAGCTCGTGTGGGCCCCACCTCACAAATATCCTACCAAGAGGGTAGGATATTTTTGGATAGCACCCTATCTGCATCAACTCACCTTAAAAAACATGAAGTGGTCTTTAAGCGGCTTTATGTGAAAAATAAAAATAAAATTGTCGCACAACTTTTATTTTATTTCTTAACATAAAACCCAAAAATTAAAAACCACAACCGAGAAAACGCAACTCCAGAAGAGGCATTTCTAAGAAAATACCGGCGCTGCGATTTCATCGGTGCCCTCGGAATTCTATTCCAAGCACCATTTCAAAAGTTAGAGAAACCCACTCATTCATTCACTGAACGTACCTGAGCCAAACTTCGGAAAATGATTCCGGGCACACTGGGCCTCGGAATCAGGTGCCGTTAGAAGCTTCCTTCTTGTAAAATTCCAAAGAAAATTAAGAAAAAAAATTCCCGGCAATTTTCGGGTCTTTACATTACTCCCACCACAGGGCTTTACGTCCCCGTAATGTTTCACCACATACATAGGGATACAAAGGCGGTACTGATCACGCATCTGAGCCTCCCGCTCCCAAGTGCTCTCCTGGAGGTTCCCAAGCAGCCATCTGAAGCACACTAGAGGAACCGAACATCCACGTAGGACCCGCTTATGTCGATCCTCGATCTCCACTAGGACATCCGCAAAAGTCTCCCCATGGTCAATGGTGTGCGTCGGGTCGTGCATGTATCTCCTCAGCTGAGATACGTGGAAGACTTCGTGCACTCGGAGAAACTGAGGTGGTAGAGTCAGGCGATAAGCCACCTCGCCAATCCTGCTGAGGACCTGGAATGGGCCGATAAAGCGTGGAGGCAACTTGTCGCCTCGGCCAAATCTCCGTAATCCACGTCGAGGTGAGACACACAATAAGACGTGATTGCCATCCTCGAACACAAGTGGCCTCCGCCTCCGGTCAGCAAAAGACTTCTGCCAGCTCTGAGCTGTCCTCATCCGCTCCTGGATGACCTGGACCATCTCTGTCATGGCCTGGACCATCTCCGGTCCCACAAGAGATGCTAAGATTTCCTCTTTTCCGATAAGAGAAATCTGGCCTCATCCCCTGGATGAACCACTTCCTTGGCCTTATACAGTCAATTCCGACATGGATGATACTAATCCATACCAAGGATGACGTCGTAAGGCCTCGACGCTACTACCAAGAGATCCAACCGTTACTCTCGCCTCCAAGGGTTGAGTCACACTGTCGGCATCAGTGTGTGGTAACTAGGTCTCCTCCAGTAGATGTCTCACAAGTGAGGGTCAAGTCAACAGTCTAAACTGGAACCTCTTAGTAACAACACAAAAGAGGACATGAATAAAAACATCACAAGGGTATTCGTCTTTTATTATTGCAGCTCATAATACAAAGACATTGCACCATAGCAACAAGGAACTAGAAGTACAAAAGACGTATCCACTAGTCCCGCTCCTGTCCATCTGCTCCCATAGCTCCATGATCGAAGGCCTCAACTACTTGAAGCTGAGCTCTCGCATGTCCACAAACTCCCTGCGGTTGGGGTGGACCTCCTGGTGGTGGTGGTGGCAACACCCCGAAGCGTCGTCCACCTCCAGCTGCACGGCCAGCTCCCCTGCCATGGCCGCCTCCTCCTTGCGGCCCTCCCTGATCGAACCTCTGCCTCTTCCTGGGGGGGGGGGGGGGTCCTTCATTCATCTTCTGGTCATCCGTATGGCGGTTCAGACAATCACGAGCCATGTGACCAACCCCTCCGCAGGAGTACCACTGTACGCTCATGGCAAGTCGTTGTCCACCCCGAGTGCCTCGCACAAACGATCCAGAGTCATGTTTTCGACCACCGGTAGGTCTAGTCCTCTTGGACCCTTGTGTCATCTGTCTACTGCCCGCTACAGAAGACTCTCCCCATGCCGGCTAGTGGTGGGTCCTGCTGCTGGAGACTGCTCAGCAAGGAAACTCTCCACTAAGAGGGCTCTCTCCAACACCTCTGCCTGTGTCGGAATGTTGAGGGAGATCATTGAAGCCTTGATCTCATGCCTCAGTCCCTGCTCGAAGGTCCAGGCCCGGAAGAACGGGTCTCGTACCATATCTGTGGAGTAGCGCGAGAGATCAGTAAATCTCACCGAGTACTGGGCCACTGTCATGATGCCTTGCCGCAGCTGTAGTAGCTCGTGGATGCGCACCGCTCGGAGGGTGGTCGGAACGAACTCTGAGCGGAAGAGGCTCTCAAAGTCCGTCCAGAGAAGAGATGTCTCGTCGTGCACCTGGAGCATCAAGCTCCACCATCTTCTTGCTGCCGCATGCAGGAGGCTCGCTGTAAGGACCACCATAAGGTCTGCTGGTGTCCTCACAAACCGGAAAACTCGTACAACTACCTCTAGCCAGTCCTCGGCTGCCTGGGGGTCCATCTACCCCCCGGAACCTGGGCGGTCGTTGGCGCTGGAACTCATGCAGTGCACTAAGGCGACATGCATCGTCATCAGCTAGGGCTGGTAGCATCGGTGGCTCGACAGGTATAGGTACCGCCGGTGCCTCAGCTGTCAAAGGGCCCTGTACCGAAGCCTCTTCGCTCGGTGGGCTGTCGTCACGCACAACATTCGGAACCCTAGCTAGCTGTCATCGCGGGGCCATCCTGAAAAGAAACAGGTGCGCCACGGTCAGAAAAGTATACCTGGTGAGCTAACACAAGTAATCACGAAGAAAACATGAAAACACATATGCAATCAATGTTTTCGTGCATTAAGTTGGGAATCAGAAGTCAGGGTCCTAGTGTACGGATACGTCGGCCGCCGCACCAACACTGGACTCCCTGGACTGATAACCACACCCAATACGCTAAACACTATTGCTTCACATAGAAGAAAGATCAGAGTCTGCGGTAGAACCGACCACCTCTAATACCAATTTGTCATGACCCGTCCTCGGGGCCCACGCCGTGACTACCCAAAGCCCTCCTTCCACAGGCCAGGGGTTGGCGACTAGCACCAAGGCATAAATCTCGGAAAAAGGGAAGGCATTTCTTTTGAAAAGTAAACAAGCACCACATAGTAAGAAAGCAGAAAAGTAAACAATAAGTAATAACTGTAACAAGCTGTGCTGAAAGTAAAAGGGGCCGGAAATACAAGCCCAACTGTAAAGTACAACTGAAAGGGGAAAACAACAACTGAAAATAAAAGCCGCAGCGTTGAGCCGTCGTCTGGAAGTCCCACCTAAAGGGTGAGCACAGATAGCCTCCACATCTCCTCGGTCCAGCCGTCCGCTCTGAGTATGTCCCGCCCAGTGGTCCACCTCCAGGTACCGTCCTACTCCGCAAGCCTCCACTATGATCAGCGATGTCCGTCGTCTGCAACCAACACAACGTAGTTCGGGCATAGCCCATGCAAGGGTGAGTATAAGATACTCAGTAGGGACCCCGAGACCCCAGAAGGTCTCCCAGAATCCACAAAGGATAATCCACAGAGGAAATATACAATCACGAAGTAACATCTGACACTATTTAGGTATATGCCCATACATATACCTAAGTCATGAATTTCCGTCTGGCTCAAACATCCGAGCCCAAGAACAAACCAATCCACATAGGAAAGAAAAACGTAAAATCCACACAGGATAGCTCAACACAATCCACAAAGGAGAGTAGCACAGGATTCATCTCACCCAGGTATACTTCTTCAAATGACGATAGAGATGATCAGATGTAGCCACTGATTCATCTAAGCCGTCAAACCCACAAAGGATCAGTAGGTAGTAACCCCCGCAATGACCTACAGAGGATCGATCATGAAGTTGAACTCAAAGCTATTGGGAAACTCCTTCTCCATCAAGTACAGTGGTTATGCCACTACAACCAAGCGCCTTCCTCTTACCTAGGACTGATGTAGTTCTCCACCTATCAGGTTCTGTGGGCCTGCGGCTAAAACCAAGCGCTCCCCCATCCCGCTACAACCAAGCGCTCCCCCGTCATGGGTCTTCCACTACAACCAAGCGCTCCCCTGTGCCGCTACAAATAAGTGCACCTCTATCGTGGGTCTGTCGCTATAAACAAACGCTCACATGTTCCGCTACAACCAAGCGCACCTCTATTGTGGGTCTGTCGCTACAACCAAGCGCTCCCCTGTTTCGCTAAAACCAAGCGCAACTCTGTCGTGGGTCTGCCGCTACAACCAAGCGCTCTTCACCAGGCTCTCCGTAACATACCGAGTCGTTCAATCAGAAGTCGTCAATTCTCAACCGTCTCTAGGGTTTCCGCCCATGGCATGCTCCTTCCGGGAGGATCCACTCCATGAGCTAAGAGGTCGATGCATCAACTGACATGTAGTCCGGAGTTGACGTATCCCAAGACATATCGTAGTAGTCACTGCCAAAAACACGCAGGATTCCCATACGGTTTTCATCATCGTCGCAGTAGAATCCACTGAGGATCTCTGTACAGTCATCGTCGTCGAAGTCGCAGCCAGCACTAGGGTCCCCGCACACAGCAAGCTCGTTCGGGAGGGTTCGCTCCACTAGCCAAGAGGCTGATACATCAACGGACTCAAAGTCCTGGGTTGATGTATCCAAAAGTTCTGTATCGTCAATAGGAACTCAACGTCGCAGACGGCGCGTCAATCAGACGCTCGGTCTGAGAGTTATTGGCTTTTTTGTCCTAGGGGCCCGGTTGGATTCTATGGAAAAACCAACCCGACCATACTCCACCAGCGTCCAAACCTCAGGTGGAGTATGCCAAATGATCCATCTCACCTAGAGGAAAACAACAAAGTCGACGGCATGTCAATCGGACGTCTGAAGCTCAAGATATGAGTGTTTCCGCTCCGAGGGCCCGGTTGGTTTCGTGTACGAACCAACCCGGCCGAACCCAAAATATTTTGAAACCTTGAGTGTAATATACCTAAACGACCGTCTCGATCCAAGGATCGCGTTGCCGCTAACGGTGAGTCGTTTGGAGTCCCGTAGCTCATGTTACGGGCAAAATACCGAAAAGGTCCAGAAACGGGGGGTCTGGGCCCGGGCCGACCCAGCCCTCCCTCCCCCCCCCCCCCGGGTCGGCCGAACAGGGTCGGCCCGAACCTTGTCTACCCGACCTGGTCCGACCCTGTGGGACCCGCTCCGGCCAGGCCAGGGCGCGCCCCGGCTCGGCTTGGCCGAGCGGCCGAGCTACGCGGGGGGCGCGCATGCCCCCACGTGCCAACACCGCGGCCCCCTCGGGGGGGGGGGGGGGGCGCCCTAGATCACCCAGACGCGCCGGGCCGCCGCGTCCCTGAACCGCGGTTCCGCGCGGCCGTGGAACCGCCTCGCAGCCGCGGCTTCAGCTGCAGCGGGATTTTCCCGGCGGCTCGCTGGGCGCCGCCGGAGGCTTCCGCGGGCCACCGGAGTTGCTCCAGCGCTCTGTTTTCCTTCCCGTCTGCGCCGCTGCTCCTCCCGGGTCCCGTTCTTCACTGTGGGATCATTAAATCTCCCTTGCGTCACGTTTTTTTCGTCACCCACCAAATCCGTACAACAACGAAGAACTGCAGAGGGTTGTCGGGCCGTGTTCGTTCGGCCCGCACCCTCCGCGTTAGGCGATAACAACCGAGAAGAATAACCAACATATAAAACAACAATTTTTTAACAAATTAAACATTGTTCTTATGAAACCGGGTTCTCCATTTTAAAAGAAACGTTCACGGGAATATTAAACATTCAAATAAAACACCTACCTCGTCAAGTCGTCACACGTGGGTTCTTCGCGGAATTGATCACCGCAGAAGGAGGCGATCGTCGCGTCGCGGAAGGCATCACGTCATCGCAGAAGGGCGTCGCATCGTCACGGAATACGGTGCGCGTCGAAGAACTCCGAGGTTCAAGAACATATAAATTTAATTAATAATAATTAAATCCATATTGTTGTTTTAATCCACAAAGAAATTTAAAGAACCGCAATCTCTCACCTCAACGGATGATTGAAGATTTTGTTGCGGATTAAGGAACGTCGCCGAAGAACGTTGCGGGAGAGGAACGTCGGCATCGCGGAACACGGCGTCGCGTCGTCGATTTCTGCGGTTTCGTCATTCTTCGTCGAAGGCTGGCATTCTTCGCGTTCTTCGCATTCATTGCATTCTTCGCGAAAGAGGATGAAAAATTCTTGGTTTCTGTCAAATCCTCTCAACGAGTATTTTTCCAGAAGTCGTGTTTTGGTCTTATTTTATTATTACGCCAACGGATTTCAAACAGGTTAAGAAACGATTAAAT
Source organism: Viscum album (assembly GCA_963277665.1). NCBI lineage: Eukaryota > Viridiplantae > Streptophyta > Magnoliopsida > Santalales > Viscaceae > Viscum > Viscum album. The sequence goes on along the minus strand of OY728142.1, from coordinate 795,904,996 downwards.
TAATTCATAGAATTAATTCAACGAATAAAACCGCCCAATTAATTCAACGAATAAAACTGCCCAATTAATTTGTGCGTTAAGAATTTAAGAAAACGCATGAGTTGACTTTCATAATGATGGGTTTTTGCGGGTGCGTTACTTAGCGTAAAGGAAGCGGTGGGGGCTCATGCGGGCCCCACCTCACAAATATCCTACCAAGAGGGTATGATTTTTTTGGATAGCACCCTATCTGCATCAACTCATCTTAAACAGCTTGAAGTGGTCTTTAAGCGGCTTTAAGTGAAAAATAAAAATAAAATTGTCGCACAACTTTTATTTTATTTCTTAACTTAAAACCAAAAAATTAAAAACCACAACCAATCAAACGCAACTCCGAAAGAGGCGTTTCTATGCAAATACCGGCGCTGCGATTTCATCGGTGCCCTCGAAATTTGATTCCGAGCACCGGTTCAAAAGTTAGAAAAACCCGTTTGTTCGTTCACTGAACGTACCCGAGCTAAACTTCGGAAAATTATTCCGGGCACACCGGGCCTCGGAATCAGGTGCCATCAGAAGCTGCGTTCTTGTAAAATTCCAAAGAAAATTAAGAAAAAAATTTCCTTGCAATTTACGGGTCTTTATAAAGATGTCATCAGAGATGAACCTAGATTTGATAAAAATTGACGATACCCATTAATGATGAACATAACATTAATGGGGTAGTTTAATCTATCCAGGTGACATTTAGTCCAATTTATAATCTTTATCTCTTTCTCTATTTACCTCTCTCACTTGTTAAGGTGAATGGATATCACATTATCTCTTGTCACCTTCATCTTCACATGAAACACATCAAAATCACAAACACACTAAGAGAATAATGATTTATGTTGTTCACTTCTTAATTTAGTAATCATAATCCTTATTGTGGTATGGATTCCTAAAAAATAATATGACCCAACAGTATTATCTTACAAGCTTAACAATATAGTCACCTGATGTTGTAAGAACATACACCCTTCACAAATCAGTTTGGTGCATCCTGCACTTTGGTTCTTCTAATACATTAGAATAATATAGTCAGGATAATAATTAAATAGTCTACCACCACTTGAGAACATTGAAATGTTTTTGAGGCATTTATTTCATTCTTCTTCTCTTCATTCTCTTACTTTCACAATAATATTCAGGTAACACTACTCTTGTATTCCCAATAGTACACAACATATTTTTCATTAAACAAGTATCTATAAGTATTTTCTATATTGATCAAACTAAAGAAATCTTTTTTATATATACTTATTAATCGGTGTAGTCTCCTCTTTTCCATCCCTTTTCTAATATTTTATTTATATAGTGAAAATCATAAAATTTATCATAGATTATCATCAAATCTTTTCATTCATTTAGAAACCATGACTTCTTCAACTTATTTATAGTTCCATATCTCTTCTTATGGTCTTCCATATTTAATATTATTTTAAATCATAACTATATCATGTTCGTCCTACAACATAAGTGTTTTCTGAGTAAGGATTATTATGTCGGGTATATATCTTACATTGAACTTTCCATATATATATAGTAGCATTGGACTTCTCTTAGTCACATTCTATTCAATTTACTACACAAATATCTTAGTATTAATTACTAATATTTTTAATAATTCAAAATACTACAATCATCACACTTTTTCATTCACCAGATCTTGAAGACAAGACCTCTTATTTTCCCAATAAAATTACTTCATAAATTGTATACATTTATGCAAGGAATAATGAATATGATTTTAATTATCTTTATAAAACATTATTTCCACATTCCTATTATTCATATCTTTCATCATAAATCTACCCATAAATTCATATTCTACCTTCTTTATAATTTATACATGAATCATGATATAAATATCAATATATTTGTTTTCAATTAATAACAACACACCTGAAATCATCTAGATTTATTTTACTATAATCATAAAACTTCATATTGTTTTCCAATTATTTAGGTAATATTATTAAATGATTAACTATGTTTACATAGTAAATGAATCATCTTTATGGAGGTGTAGTTTATACAGTTAATGTTTACATAGTAAAAAATGATGTTTATACTGTTAAAAGATCACCCTTATAAATATTATGATTATCATGTTCTGTGACCATGCTTATAAAAATTTCTATTCATTTTTATATATTGTGAAACCATCATGAAAGAAACATAATCTAATTTTTATTAACTTTCATATAATCTTTATCTCTTTCGTCATTCTGTTATTTGAATCCTACAAAAAATATGTTCCTTATCTACAGATTTAACCTATGTAAACCAGTGTATTTATTTTTGTTTTATAGAGAAATATTAAAATTTTCAATTATAATGATAACATGGTATTCCTATGGTATTATAAATCTCCCTTATAAATAAAAATGGTGATTCTCAAGTTCACTTCTATTTCAATGGATTTACATAGATAAATAATTACATTTTGCGAATATAATCAGTACATCACAAGGATGATGATTGAACACATGAAATTCATTTACGATCAATATCACTTTACCTTTTAATTATGAAATGTAAATTATTTAGTGCATCCCACATCATAATTCTATTATAGTTCACATTAATATATGAATCAATATTTTCTAAATAACTACCATTGAAATACATTGGAGTAGTTCTCTCAATTATTTTATTCATTATCAACTATATTGTTGCTCCAAACACTATTCCTTGTCTGCACAGACCTATGTTTCTCCCTAGATATAGATACCTATATAATAACTATGCTTCCACTGTACCACTCGTTACTAGAAAACCCTTGAGTTCAAATGGATTTCCCTATAGGATTACTAGGCTACTCATGTGACTATTATATTTCAGTCAACCTTATTTTTTCCAACTACTCCTAAATTTATTTTCAATATATATATATATATATATATATTCTCAAAAAATTAAGAACTGGAATCCGTCTTTCTCATTTAACCTTCTTTTATTTCCTTTTTAATCAGTACTCCATCAAAACCGTCGTCATAAATATATATAAATTTTTATTATAAATTAATTACGGTACTCAAACATTCATACACTATTTTCCTTTAACATAAATAAATATTCAAATATCCAGATGAAAGAAATAATTTTTTCATATAAGTTACAAACGAAAAAATCAATCCAATCTTCCAATATGTGTCTTTAAATTTCTATACACTTAATCAAAATTGCACAAGTCTTGGGAACTTCTTTAGCAATAATATTTAGTTCAACTTAACGTACCTATAACATATTCATTACATAGTTATTATTATTATTCATTACCATACTATCATCAATAACCATCAAGGTTTACGCATTATTGAAAAAAAAGACATCACACTAAAAGTGGGATCAATACATTAGATGATAGGTCATACTAAAGTTAAAATTCATATAAAATTAATGTTTAAGACTCCTTCAGAACATCAAGGTGAACATTGTATCTAGAATTTATTTTATCAAAAATGGTTTCCAATGTAGAATCATCAATTATTTTACTATATATGGGCTAGTTAATTGATTGAGAAATATTCATGATTGGTGATGAAGAGAGAAATACTTCTAAGTTGACCCACCATAACCCATATGTAATTATTTCAATTAGTTGTATTAAGAATACCTATGAAAAAACCAATAGTCATTTTCATGAATTTAAATTTTCATATGGGTAATTGTTCCATCATCCCCTCATACTTAATATTCTCTTATTTATCATCCTTTCATGTAAAACAATTTTAGTTTTAATCCAATATATTCTACTTCATTTTTTCAAACAAATAATATTTAATAATATTTCTATGGATATTTATACTGTATATTTTTATCCAGAATTATAGTTTATTTGAATCATCTAATAGATAATTATTTATCCAATGTGTTAATAGAACACATAGTCTAGTGCTAAACTGAATGATTTAATATTTATAGATGTTGATTCCATGCGGCTTCCCTTCCTTTATGTCTTTCAACTTCTTTTATAGCTCTAACTAATTGATTTTTGAATCCTTTATTTTCTTTTTGATAGATGGTTATGGAATCATTTTAGGAAATATAGGATTAAATCCTCAGATTTATGATTTCCAAATATGTTATTACATTACCATGAATATTATGTCTTTATGAATCCCCATCATGGATATGGTAGTAGGTTCCTTTTTTATAATAGAATCAAACACCTTATTCTCTTTCCCAAGTTGGCAGTGTATTGAAAAATCATATTCTTTTATTAGATTTAACCATATTCATTGATCTATGTTTAAATCCTTCCATTTTAATAAAAATATTAAAATCTTGTGATCAATATATAAATCACATTTCTCACCATAGAGATATAGTGTCCAAATATTATATGAGAAGATTACAAACTCTAATGATAAATCATGTGTTGAGTAATTTTTTTCACGAATCATCAGTTTTTGTGTGGAGTATTCTTTATAATATTCATAAGGATAAAACAAAATCCCTTATTTGATACATCATTATATATCCCATATCCTTCTCCACTCAAGGGTTGTGTGAGTATTGGTGATGTGACTATCCACATTTTGAGACTCATAAATATTTCTTCACATTTTTTCATCAATATATACTTTACTCCCTTACATTTTAACTTATTTATTGGTCTCTATAATTTGGATAAATTTTAAAAAGATAGTTATTACTACCTAGATAATCAAAGAAAACAATTTATCTCTGTGACACATATTGATATAGGTCATTCTTCTATTACCATTATCATTGAAGAATCTATTGAAACTCACTTGCCTATGATAACATGCCCCAATAATAGGACTTTTTGTATACAAAAGCCACACATACTAAAATTTTCATATATGTTATCCTACATTAATGTCTTTAGTACAATTCATAAATTTTATGTGTTCTCTTAATTTCAATTAGAGTATATGCGAATGTCATCAACACAGGTTGCTAAAACATATAAAGGTAAACTATAAAGGATATAATTTTCTATTTCATGAATATTTTTTGGACAATTTTTATGCTCAAATGGAATCAATACAAGATCATAGTGTTCAATTATTATATGAATAGATATCTTTTGAAAATATTTTCTATTTACTTTTAGTCCAGGATATTTTTAATGAAGATGCTCTTTTTAAAAGGATTTATTTCTATGGGGTTGATCGAATAAGTCATCAATCCATTGAAGACAATACCTATTATTTATATTCATCTTATTAATCACTTAGTTTCAATTAATATAATCATTGAACCATAATTATTCTTAATAAATAGCATTGGAACATCCCAAGGTTATGTGATAGGGTGTATAAATCCTTTGTTTAAATTATCTTTCCGTCACCTCTTTAATTTCATTAGTTCCAATAAGTCCATTATAGAGGGGATATAGGATATAAGTGTTACTATGATTATAATTTTTATTGATAAATCTCTCTCATAATCCTTGTAAAGGAAAATAAATTCATTATGGAGTACATTAGTATATTCCCTCAAAATAAGCAAGTATTCAATGTTGAGTTTTTTTTCCTCAACCATTTCGGAAACATGTTCTTTCTCATTGAGTATTAATACACATACTTATGATGGATTTTATTTAGGGGATACATAATCGTCTATAAATTTATAAAGGTTCATGGAATGGTTTAAGATATATAATGTTATTTCATTTTTCCAGTATTTTATATGAGTTATATATAAATAGATCCAATCTATTCCGAATATTTCATCAAATTACACTAAAGAAATAATTTCATTAATTTTTGGAATAATCTTTCTATAAATGTTAATTGTAATGGATTCAAACATTTGAAATACAATAGCTTCAATATTATGTGTTTTGATCTATTTATATATATATCAAATTTAATGTATTATGGACATGATTTAATACTTCTAGAAAACATTCCATACAAGAATTAATACAGTGAACCATAATAAAATTATACATTAACTGTTTTGAGTGAATATCTTGTGTTCTATCACCACTTTATTTTATTCCTATTAGTTTCCACAATTTTCTAAAATAGAAATGGTTAGTGATATAAGAAACAAAAACATACATCAATAAAGCTAGTATAAATAACTTCTATATTAATACTATGTTCTGGTGCACCTAAAATTAAAAACAAATAACACAACTGAAGTTATATTTTACTATATATAATAATTAATAATTTAACTAAATAGTTATATGATACAAAATATAGATATCAATCCATAAATTATTTAATTTTTACATAACATTTTTAGATAAATATCCATAATAATACATAACGCAATATTTATTGGTTTAATTACATGGAAGATTATGTTCAATCAATATTAATACCTATCAAATTTTATACTTTTTTCAAATATGTATTCATGGTCCTACTATAGGTATTAATAGTATCATTAACAAATTTAATCACTTGAGGATATTCATTGAATAAATTGTGCGATAAAAAAGTGGAGTAATTGATGGGATAATAAAAACAAAAAGGTTTTATGAGTCGATATGATTAAATGGGAGATAATAATACTTGTTATCTCATAATTACATAAAGTGGGTTTTCCCTCCTTATCCTTCTTCTTGGAGGCTCCTCCAAACTCATTTTAAGGAAATTTAGTGAGGTAATCCCTATGTTCCACCTGATATCCCTTCATTCTTCCACTTTATTTTATTTTTGGTTTCTTATCATTCATTGAACAATAATGTTTTAATTATTTGATTTAGGGGTTCAAGTTGAGTAAATAAGTGGGTTTTGTTTCTAGATAATTCTTTGTACTTCTTAAGTCTTTTTGGATTGTTCTCCAAAGAAGGAAACGACTTTTATCTTGTTCTTTTTTGAACCAAGGAAGGTGTTTTTTTATGTTTCATTTATTTGTAATTTATCTTAATTCATGATGTTTTAGAACAAATTACTTATCAAATTTAAACTATATATGATAATTTTATAATAATTTATAAATGTTTCAATATGGCTCATCGCCTTTCATATAGGGTGTTTCAAGTTATTTCAAATATTCAATAAATGTAGTGAATTCCAAGTTCCATACAAATATTTTGATGATTGGATATAAAATCATAATTGATTTGATAGGATTTTGTTTGACCCCATTTGGGTTACAAAGTTAAAAGAACCATTTTTTGTGATTTATTTAAAATCTGAGGGAGAAATGGTCTGGTTTTCAACAAGGTTTTAAAGTTGTATGAAATTTTTGTTTTAACTGAAACTATTATTGAAAATGTTTGGAAATGGAATTTTAAAAAGTTTTTGAAGGGGTCATGGTGTACCAATACTTTTCTCTATATTGATTATTTGAAACAATAACTATTTCTTTAAAAAAATTTAGGGTTAAACCCTCTTGATCGTATTGTAATGTTTTTCTTGACTTCTGTATTGACCTGAAGGGGAATTGAATTATTGTTGGTGTGATGTTTATGAAATGGAAATAGGTTTATTATTGTGAGGTTATTGGAAGTGAGTTGGGATTTATGTTTTATTTCTATATTGATCACATGTTATGATTGATTTCCCATGTTTATATGATACTTATTTCATGGGAACACTAGGAATTATGTTTGAGAACTATACTTATGACATAATAGATAGTTTCACACTACTGGTTTCCCGTCTAGTTATTAATTATGCTATATTGGGTATTCACCCAATCATGTTGACTTTATGCTTGTTAATTTTCATGTGTTTTAGAAACATAGGAAACATATTGTTTTATGTTTTGTATAGTCAGTGGTCATATTACTATACCATCTAGTGTGTTAACCCTTGATTTTATATATCGCTAGATAGGGGATGTCCCTTGGGTCCCCTAGTTTAATTTATAAACTGGGCACTAGGATCAATTTTTCTTTCCTCTATTGATAATTTTTGGTTCCTTTGTATTTATAACATATTTTTTTACATTAAATTATTAATGTTTTTATATTTTAAAAATAATGAAATTTGGAAATTAGTTTTTTATTATTGGTTTTTCAAAAGTGAGTTTCAAATGATGTTCTTATAAAGGGCTTCAACTAGTGAATCATTTTCAATGTGATTGTTCTCATAAAATAAAAAATTAGAATACATTTTGTGAAATAATCTCAAGCATGTTACAGGATTTCATATATTGATGTGTAAAAATATACATTATCTCTTTTTATTTTGATCTAGAATAATTGAAATTTCATTTTATTGGAATTTCAAAAACTCCTTAGTGGGATCATACTTGGCTTAATCTTTCCCACACTTTGCATACAATATTCACTGTATGCAGTGCCTCGGGTTTAATTTAATGTGTTTGGACACTGATATGACATTTACATATAAATGTATTTTATTAGTTTTTTAATGGGATATGGTTAGAGGATGAGGGATAAACAAAGTTATATGTATTTAGTTGAGGTCATAAAATTTTTTTCGATCAATTTGTATTAGATATGTAATTTGGTTTATTTTTTTCTTGATCCACTTTATGTAATTGATATTTCATATCTTTATTATTCATTTTAAAAAGCTTTTTAATTATTCATGTTTCATACTCTATTTATTTATTTTTATTCATGTAACAAGAGTGAAATCATTCCCAATGGTATGCTCTATTGACATCTTGGTGCTTTACTCCTACCCATGTTGATAAAAAATGCTCATCTTGCTAAGTTGTGGGATACCTCAGGCATCTGGTTTATGGAAGATTTGGGTTGGTTAATTTAAAAAATGGAATTAGAGCACCCTCATTTTATTTGGGGGTGGTTTAGGAAAGGAAATGTTATTAGGAATGAGTTGGGACTTATAAGGTAAGTGTGATAATACTATTAAGATTTCATTATTACACAAAACATTATTTTTACATGGGTATTTAGGATCTTGAGTATTTATTTTGAGTAATATTTTAAATTTATTTGATGTATTTTGATATGTATTTGTGACACCTAAATCCTTGATATTTATCTCATTGATTTTGATGGTTTTCATTAGTTTAAAGGTGAATGTGGTGAATGACCCAAGGATATATGTTTAGATTTTTTGGTTTGTAAAACCATGTGATTCCTATTAATAATGGATATTTAACCATGAAAAATATTTTTACACTGTTTAAGATCCTATGCATCTAAACTGTTCACATTTATATATCTATTCTATAATTTTTATTTACTCCCTTTCATTCTCTGTTGATTATAATGGGTTTTTAAATTAGGTCAAGGTTAAATTTTATATATTTAATAAGAACTATTATTGATAAATGATTGATAATGTTTTATGATTTGGTATTTTAGGGATGTGGTTTTATGCTTTGAATACAATATTTGGTATGTGGAATGAAATTTTTTGGGCTGAACCATTTTTGGAAAAAAATAGTTTTAAAATTATCATGATAGGAATTTAGTTTTTCTAAAGTGCTTCTAAGGGGATGATTTATTTTTTGAATTATTATGAAAGTTTTTAAATGTGAAATGATTTTATAATGGGGGAAAAATTGAGTGAAAAATATTTTCAATTAACTTGAAGCTAAAATTAAATAAAAAAAATTGATTAAAAGTGATGTAATATTATTTTTTTCTAATTTTGGGCACTATAAGTGATAATATAAGAAGTGATATAAAAAATTTGATGGAGTTTAATAAAATGATTTGATTTTGAAAATTTGGACTCCTTGAGAAATTGAAATGGGGGGAAGAGTATTTGAACAATTATGGATATAAATGTGGTTTTTATGATTGTCTGTATTAATTAGATATATGTATTGGTAGTTTTATTTTGAAATTGCATGGTATGGTTTGATTTACGGGACATTCACTGATGAAGGTTCATGTTATGGGACATTTAGAATAATATTGATAAAAATCTTTTGATGAAAAGTGGAAATTATTTCTATTTTTCTATTATTCTGCGTGACTCCACTCAACATTTTTGAGTTACTACATTTCATATAAACCCTACAAAAAGTCAGGAGCATGGGATTTTTTCATGTTATTCTTTGTGATTAGACCCCATAAATTTTTTTCTATGTTGTTTTGTACCTCTATTTTTTAGTGACCATGATTATCCAATAGTAAGCGAGTGGGAATAGGGGATTATGGTAATATTTGGGACTCATAGAACCTAAAAATCTTCAAGGGTGTAAGTTGTTTCTACTCTTTTTTATGGAAGTAATTGTGTTTTGTGGGTGATAATAGTTCCTTCCCAATTGCATCAATGAATTTTCAGGTACTTCTTTGAAATATATCTTGCTAAATATATTGAACCCAAGGGAGTTTTTTTGAGTGCCTTATTTGTGGATGACAATCAATAAAGGTAGTATTTACAGAGTAGTAACCCAGTTTATATTGATTCGATTCATGAAAACCCATATAATGAGGATTATAAATTATTAAGGCTTGAGGTAGAAGAGTTGGCTAAATATGGATGGTTTCATCAAAAGAATAAGAGTAATTATCTCATGTGTTTTCAATGTGGAGAGCCAGGACATTCCAAGCATTCCCTTGAGAAATCTAAGAGGTAAAGTCATTGGTCTGGTCAGTTAGGCCATCTTTAGTGGGTTTTTATGTTATAGTTCTAGAAAGATATTTTTTGGACATAGTTTATCTCTGGTGGTTCTGTCTTATGGTATTTTATCTCAGATGTATTATATATTTTTGTGTGTATCCTTTTGTGGATGGTAGTGGATTTTGGATATCCATATGTTTGATGATTGAGTTGTTTTTTCTCGGGTTGTATGTTTTTTGAGGATGAGATCCCAATGGTTGGATCATGGGTTGTGTAACTTGGTTACTAGGATGGTAGTTTCTATTAAGAATTTGAGAACATGGAAGTGTTTTTTTCATTTCATAGGTTTTAGTGAGATGATATTTTGAGTTACATTCCCAGATTTCCAATCGGAGTGTTATAAACATGGGTATAGAGCCCATATGTTTTCTTGGTTATGGTGGTGCGATACTAGATCCTATGAAAGTCTTGTGTTTGGTGGATTAAACTATGTTTTGTGATAGTTCTCATTTTATAGATGTTGACTTATCATTGGGTGGAATTTTTTTTGTGAAATTAGATCTGGGCCTTCAGTTCATTGCTTTTGGTTTGTGGACATTGGTCATTTTGAGTAACGTTTGGACACTCCATATTTTAGAATGCATTATTACCTTGTGGTGTTCCATTCACTCTTGAATCACCATTTATGGTTCAATTTTAAAATTTTTGAGAGACCTATGTAGGGTCTTTGTCACTTTTATCCTACCATCTTTATGGTTTTTGGAGATATTTTGATGATTTCGAAATTTAATACATTAGTTTTGGGGATTTTCCATGCTTAGTTGGTTTCCCATTATAATCGTTCCTAATTTGATTCCCCTCCTTCCCACCTCATGTTTTTCTATGTGGAACTATCTTTTCCTTTAATATTCCAATTTTACTCTTAGATTTATATGGTAAAATGAATTATGGTGGGGAGAATTATCACACCTTGGTGTGATGATGGTATTCTATATTATGTTATTCAATATTACATTTTTAATTTTATATTGTATTTATGAGTTTAAACTATAATTTTTAAATTTTTTGATGGATCTTGGGTTGTACGTGGTTAAAAAACTATTAAGGGTAACCATTTGAAAAACATTATGATGATGTCTGTTGTATTGATAAGGATTTTTTTATGGTTTTTACATGGATCGTATAACCATGCAATGACCCATGGAAATTATTAGATCATTTTGTTTGTAAAGGTGACCCTACAAGGTTGTCGAATAGATATTTAAAACCATGTATTCTACCTAGTTTTTAAAATTTTCCTTTTACAAAAATACCCATATTCAGTTTTGAGGTGTTTTTCCCATCTTCCTCCCCCCTTATGTATGACCCTAAGCACATCCATGGAGGGTTTCTCACTCCCTCTTATCTATATTTGGAATTTTATATCCTTGTTTTAGGATGATTTCTTATGGTAATCCCTATGTTCTACTTGATCTCCATTATTTTCTCCCCCTTTATCTCTTTTATTTTTGGTTTCCACTCTTTGTATAAACCCTCAGGGAATCATTTTTTATTAAGTCTCTTGGTTAAAGTTAATAAATGGGTTTTTAATTTCTATGGAATTCTTAAGAAATCTTTATTATTGCTGAATTGTTCTCTATCAAAGGAGATGACATTAAAATTTTTTATTATTGAACCTAGCTATCTGTTTTTGTATGATTCTTTAATTTTGAATGTATCATTTTACTTGATGTTTTATAATTGATTATTTATCAAATTAAAACAATGTTTTGTAGTTTTAAATAAATTTGAGAATGTTTCATTATGGTTTATCATGTTGAATAAATGGTGTCTCAGGGTTTCTATGTAATTCAATAAATTTCATGAATGTAAAATTACATATAATTTTCTTATAAATTATTTATAAAAATAAAATTTATTTTAAATGATGTCTTTGACCCTGTTTGGGTTGTAAATTGAATAATTTTTTTTTTGATTTCATTGGAAAGTGATGGAGAAATGTGTAAGAACCTGGTTCTTATTTCTGAGGTACGAGTTTCTTCTTTTATTTTTTCCTTAAGTGTTTTTGAGAAAATAAGAAAAATGGGGAAAATCCCAAATTTTGGAAAGTACACACCGTTTACTTTTCCACACGCCGTGTACTTTTGGCTGTGTGGGATGAGTACACGGGGCATGTAGCCATGTTGGTGATAAAGGGTGCAGAAACTGACTACACGCCGTGTAGTGGTCCTTTACACGCCGTGTAGTCAGTCGGTAGGAAAATAGTAAGGTGGTGGTCAGCTGTGCGACATAACACGCCGTGTACTCAAGAAGGTACACAATATTGTCATGTCGGCAGATGAACAGTGCCACGCTGGTGGGAAACTTCCAGATGAAAAGTTAAATGAAGGAAGTACACTTCGTATACTCGGAAGTACATGCCACGTACTTTGTTTTTTTCGCTTAAAATGGGCAGTAGCCTCCCCTGTTCATAGGGAAGTCTTAGAACGTGAAGAGGGAGGGGAAGTGGGAAGCTGGATCTGTGGAGATCCGCGGAGCACAGGTCGGGAATTTGTTTTCTACACCGTCGATCTCCCTGGAACCGCACGGGTGAGTTCTCCCTTCTCATAGAGTAGTTCTTACCAATTCTTTCCCATAGGGTAGTAATTTAAGTTTAATCGATGTTTCCTCAAAGTCAGATCTACATTTTTCTTGGGTTTTTTTGGAGGCGACATTCGCGTATATCATTCGTGGGTGTTAAAGGTAGGTGTCTTGGTGTTTATTTTTCAACTGTTGTGCATTTTTTGCGTTTTTGAGCTACGAACCCATATTTGGGGTGTCGTGTGGTTGAGATCGTGGCTATTTTAAATACCTAGAATTGAATAGTTAATTAATTGTGATAATAAAATGCTGTTTGGGATCGCTGCTTGGATCCAGGACCATCCCAAGGGGTGCGTTCCACTGTTTATCCATTTGGCCAGGATACTTGACGGTATTCCATGTTTAATTATGCATTACTTTTGCCTTGAGAAGAATTTTCAGTAAATTTCTTGTTTATATGTTGGGCATGGCCCGGTTACTTATGCATGAGGGCAGTGTTTACTATAGCTTGAGGGTGTGCCTGTATTTGCCTGAGGGAGATGTTATATTTCACCTAAGGGGAAACTTTCATGTCTGGGGGCTTGACTTCTGTGCCTGAGGATGACACTTACTACGCCTGAGGGAAATTTCTGATATGCCTGAGGGTAATGCCTGAGGGTGAGATTTTGATTACCTGAGGGTGAGGTTTTGCTTGTCTAAGGATGTTGACTTCTTAATTAGGAATTCACTATAGTGTTTTATTAATATTAAATTGTTAAATTAATAATTAAAATTCCAGTAAAACTGGTTGAGTTAGTTACTTTTGAGTACTGCTTAGTTTATTGCATTTACTACTGCACATTGTTGCATGTTTACACATAGTTGGGCACATGACTTTGGTGGGTGCCTGCAGGGAATTATTTCTCACAACCTATTTGGGGCATGCTTTTCAGCCCAAATAGATTATACTATCGCAGGTGTTGATTGGTGCAGGATTTCCTATACAATTACTTGATTGCTACTAAGGAGTAGGGGAGCATGGGACTAGGCTGAGGCTCGCGATGCTACCGACTGTTTTGTTCTGTTTTTCTTTTCGGTACTTGTACTGTTCTATATTTTTGTGTAAAACTTTTTTGCTATTTTCTTAGAATTTGAGGCATGTTGCACCATTATATATATATACTGTATGTTTATTTCTACTGCAGTTGTTTATTTCAGTGGTGTATGGTTTACTACATTCGCTGTTGTTGTATGTTTTATTTTATTCTGATGTGCTACACTTTGAAAAATAATGGCATTGTTTCCCCACTATCAGAACTGGGCCCTCACTGCTAGTTGGCAGCCTCTGGCATTTGGGGAAATGCGCTTGAGGTCATGTGGAGAACCAGGTTTGGGGCACCCGGAACCAGGATGTTACAATGTGGTATCATAAGGGTTCCTTTCATTGAATTACTATTTGGAGCCTTAGTCAGGGATAGGATGGGAATGGTAGTTGGTATTAAGTTGTGCCCGGGAGTAGCAAACCTATGTACAGGGAAAAGCCAATTTACCTCGTATTGCAATCTTACTGATTTTTCAATTTACAGTTGATATGATTTCACTATTGGGTGACGCACTTGTGGTGTGCTGTTATATTTTATTCATGGGTTCTATTTAGTTGCAACCCGATGAGATGAGGGTATGCCATCTCATGCATCATTTATGAACATTATATAAATCACATTCCATGCATAGTTTCCATGCCATGTAGGTGCATTAGAAATTTCATGTTGTTGTGATAGTTGTGGTGCTAGTAAAAGCATGCTGTTGTGACAACTGCTTTGATAGATACCTGCTGTTTGATAGGGTATTATTGTGTGATCCTGTTTATAGAATGGAAACCAAACATTGGTTTTTGGGGAGTATGGTCCCTCATTGATCATAATTTCGTGGATCATTAGGTGTCTACTGTGTTTCATAACACAGATAAGATGAAAATATTTGATTCGTGGGGAGTATGGGCCCTCCCAGATCAGAATTTGGCACTTAGGTGTTGTTTTTTAGTGTTTTCTGAATTTTGGAGAAGTTTTTGAGGTATACTGTTGGGAAACCCAGTATACATGCCGTGTAGTACTGAGACACGCCGTGTATGTTGTTCTGTTCGGGAAGAAAATAAAAAATTTTGAGTACACGCCATGTAGTCTCTTCTCGTGTCACAAACCGTGTGGGCGGCGACACAAGGAAGGGAAGAGCCTGGGGAAAACACACCATGTAGCTTCTATACACTCTATGTAGTGTTGACCCGGAGACCCGACCATGTAACTAATAAACACGAGCCGGTGTAATCATTTCTTGAACACATTGTGTCAATGATGAACATACCGTGTAGTGTGACCTGGGGACCCGACCGTGTAACTAATAACACGATTCGGGGTAATCCTTTCGTGTACACGTCATGTGTATATAGAACATGCAGTGTAGGTTGATCCGTGTATCTGGCCATGTAATTAACAACATGGGTCGGTGGAGCACGTCTATGTACATGCCGTGTACCTGTGGGACACACCAGGTAGTCTTGTCCGAGGATATACCGTGTGGGCATAGCCGTGTTGCTGTAAAACGGGGTGGTGTACATGCAGTTTTTGAGTGTCACACGCCGTGTAGTGTCAAGCCGAGTTGTCGGATTTCTCACAATCGACACGATCAGTGGGAAAATTACACCATACTCATCATGTACCTGATATACATGCCATGTAGTTTTGTTCAAACAGGACCCGTGTAGCTAGGCCTTGTAGAAAGACCCAGGCAGGGGAAGGAAAGTATGGTACACGTCGTGTAGTCAGTATACACGCCATGTAGTCTTGTTTTGAAAATTTTAAGTGCCTTATTCCTCCAGTTCCTTTTCTGGTTTCTTCGTTTTTTTCATTGTTAATCTTGTTCTAAGGTGTGCATTTGACCTGGTAGAGTCATGTCACTGAGACGACCACGCACTGTTCATCAGGGGAGTGGAAACGATTATATTCAAGATATGGTGGGCCATGGGCTACCAGTGGATCCTCCAGAAGAACCAGATGCGGCGCCAGCTGTTATACTGGACACAGGCGTAGAGGCGCAGTTCCGTGAAGGATTTATACGGTTCATGCTGACCTTTCAGGGAGCACTGCCGGCTGCCACATCTATGGCTAAGCTGACATATAATTTCAAGCAGCAGCATCTGCCTACGTTTTCAGGGGATGATAGACCACAGGCTGCAGAGTCTTGGCTAGGATCGATGCAGACAATTTTCAAGCATCTAGAGACTCCTCCAGAGCATAGGGTCAAGATCGTGACATACATGCTTTATGATTCCTCCAAGAGGTGGTGGGATGTTACCACCCAGTCAGAGCATCACAGAGACATGGCGTGGGAAGATTTTTTGGCAGTCTTCTATGACATCTTCTTTCCAAAGACTCTGAGGGCAGACAGAGCTCGAGAGTTCATGAATCAGCAGCACTGGGCTATGTCGGTGATGGACTCTTCTGCTCTCTTTACCAAGCTTCAGCAATCAACACCCGTTCTGGTGGGTGATGAGAAGTTGAGTGCCAATTGCGTTGAGGATGGTCCCCGATATGACATCCAAGCACTGGTGAATGTTTTCAGGTTGCCTTCAGTACAAGCTATTGTGAATCAGGCACTGATTACATAAAGGAACCTGTGGAAAGCTAGTGGTGTGGGCTAGGGTAGTTCAACACCAGTTTCTGGTACTATTTCTACTGGTAAGAGGAAGAGACAAATGGACTTCTCTCTGGGAGGCAGTACCAACCAGGCAATTTTTTGGTGGCCCGATTAGGTGCTACCAATGTGGTTAGGAGGGGAAAAAGAGACCACAATGTCCAAATGATCCAATGGTGTGTTGAGCTTGCGGCAGGATGGGGCATCGGCAGCGCCTTTGCAGGGCGTTTACACCAGTGGGTAGTGAGAGGAGTTCTGTGCAGACTCCGCGTGCGGGAGCAGGACCAGTAGCCTCTTACCAGTCAGGGAACTAGAACACATCAGGGCGTGCTGGTGGGAATGGTGGTCATGGCCATGGTATCCAGACACCAGGATCTTAGAGGCAGTAGGGGGGACAACTCCGGGTTTTCAGGCTATGTCGCAGGGTCGTGACACTGGGCAGGCATATGTAGTGCAACAAACCCTGCAGGAGTAGGATCTCGGACCTTCTAATGTCAGACGTACTATTCTAGTAGCTTCTGTATTATCTTCAGTACTTTTTGATATGTGTTCTACACAAAGTGTTATATCTGTTACCGTTGTGGAGAGCCTTGGGATCAGTTTTTCTAATTCTTCTGATATCATGATGCTAGACACTCCGTTGGGGACTAAGATGGCTGGTTAGCGTCAATTCAAGTAGTTCCCCCTTGAGGTTGGTGGGTGTCACATCCTTTGGGACCTCTATGTCTTAGAGATGAAAAGATATGACATCATTCTCAGGATGAACTATTTGGTTACCTTTCGAGCCTTTATAGACTGATATCGTTGCATGGTGTGTTTCATGTCACTAGAGGGTGGAGAGTTTCTATACAATGGTGAATGGGATGTCCAGGCGAGTCGAGCTGAACCAGAGCATCGTGCGAAAGGAGGAGTCACAGCCCAGATTGCGAGCATATATCTGAATGATCAGGGGACTTGTCAGACAGATTTCCCTCTAGTTGTTGATCGTTTCAGGTATGTCTTTCTAGATGACTTTTCAGGTCTAACTCCAGAGCTTGAGGTTTATTTCTCTATCGAGCATGTGCCAGGATCAGCACCGGTGTCCATTCCTCCTTATAGGATGGCCACGCCTGAGTTGCAGGATCACATGTGGCAGTTAGAGGAGTTATATTCAAAGGTTTTTATCTTACCCAGTACTTCTCCTTGGGGTTCTCTAGTCCTTTTTGCGAAGAAAGCGCACTGTACTCTCAGACTCTCTATGGATTATCCGATGTTGAACCAATTGACAGTTAAGAACCAATATCCATTTCCAAGGATTAATGATCATTTCGATCATCTTCAGGGAGAACGAGTGTTCTCGATGATTGGCCTTAGATCAGGATATCATCAGCTGCACGTCAGACCGTCAGATATACCGCTTATGGCTTTTAGAAGCAGGTATGTTCTATACGAGTATGAGGTTATGCCGTTCAGACTTACGAACGTGCCCGCAGTTTTCATGGATCTGATGAATCATGTCTTCCATCCATATCTAAATTCTTTTGTGGTAGTATTATAGGACGATATCTTGGTGTACTCTCAAACATGACACGACCATGCCACCCATCTTGTGATCTTATTTAGTACACTAAGCGAGCATCGACTATATGCTAATCTCTCAAAGTGCCACTTTTGGATAGACCATATACACTTCCTGGGTCATATCATCTCAGAGGTAGGAGTTTCCGTAGACCAAGAGAAGGTGAGAGTAGTAGTTTCCTAGGAGCATCCCAAGAATGTGTTTGAGTTACAGAGTTTCTTAGGGCTGGTTAGTTACTATAGACGCTTCATCCAGGAATTCTCCCACTTAGCAGCGGCATTGAAGGGTATGACTAAGAAGGGTGTGAAGTTAATTTGGTTGGAAGTTTGTGAGACAACCATTCAGGATCTAAAAGGAAGGTTTAAATCAGCACCAATCCTGATACTCCCAGAGCAGGCGAAGAGCTATAAAGTTTACTGTGATGCATCAGGTATTGGGATGGGAGCGGTGTTTATACAGGGCGATCGAGTAGTTGTGTACGGGTCTCGGCAGTTGAGGCCACATGAAAGGAATTACTCGATGCATTATCTCGAGTTAGCTGTAGTTGTTCATGCGTTGCGATGTTAGTGACATTATCTTTTGGGAGAGAATTTTGTGGTTTTCACCGACCACAAAAGTCTAATGTATATTTTTACTCAGCATGACTTGAATCTGAGGCAGTGAAGGTGGGTCGAATACCTTCAGTCCTTTGATTTTGAGCTTGCCTATACACCTGGTAAAGGTAATGCAGTAGCTGATGCATTGAACATGAAGACTCAGATACATGCAGTGCAGGAGTCCAGTGGTGAATTGAAGCTTATGGCTTTGTTCTCTGAGATGCATCTGGATGTTCATGGCAGTCAGGGGAAAACATATATTTCCTCTATAGCTGTGACTTCTACCCTCCTGGATAGAGTGAGGATGAGACAACTATCTGATTTATAAGGGCTAGTTGTATGGGAGTTAGTGGCAAGTGAGGACCCTCCTCCTGATTGGACGATAAGCGATGATGAGATTCTGCGTTTCCATGGGTGAGTGTGGGTTCTAAGGGTTATATGTGAGGATCTGATGCGGGAGTTTCAGGCTTCATCTTGGGCAGTTTATCCCGGGGTTACCAAGATGTACTGTGACTTGAGACGTCAGTACGGGTGGCCATGTATGAAGAGAGATATAGCTGGTTTGGTTATGAGGTGTTCCACCTGCCAGCAAGTGAAGGCGGAGAATCAGATTCCATCCAAACTGTTACAGTGGTTACCATTCCAGAGTGGAAATGGGATGATGTCGTGATGGACTTTGTGACTGGGTTACTGAGGTCACCTCGAGGCAATGATGCCGTGTGGGTTGTTGTGGACAGACTCACAAAGGTAACTCACTTGTTTCCGATCAAGGAGACTTTCAGTGTTGATGAGATCAGAAGGTTGTATATCCGAGAGATCGTACATCTTCTTGGGGTCCCTCGTTCTATCATTTCAGATAGGGGTTCCCATTTTACATCTTGTTTCTGGCAGAGTTTTCAGAGGGTACTGAGTACACAGGTGCTTCTGAGTACAGCTTACCACCCTCAGACCGATGGCCAGTCAGAGCGTACGATAAAGGTTCTTGTGGTCATGATAAGTGCATGCATGCTATAATTTGTGGGCTATTGGGAGAAGCATATACCCTTATTCGAGTATACCTATAATAAAAACATTCATGAAACTATTGAGATGGAACCATATGAAGATTTATATGGTAGACCATGCCGATCACCTTTGTGCTGGTTAGAGGCAGGTGAGGCGGCTTTACTGGGACCACGTCTCATGCAGGAGACTTCTGAGCAGGTCCAGTTGATTCAGTAGGGGATGGATACTTTAATATCTTGTCATAAATCTTATGTTGATCGCCACATATGAACTTTAGCGTTCATGGTTAGGGATCAGGTTTTCATTCATGTTTCGCCAAGGTTGGGACACAGGTGGATCAGGAGACATGGTAAGCTTTCAACGAGGTATGTGGGGATATTTGAGATTGTGGAGAGAGTCGGGCCGGTTTCCTATCGGTTGTAGTTACCTCAGAGGTACCGAACCATGCACGACGTCTTCCATGTATCTTAGTTGTGCCACTATCATTCAGACCCGTCTCACGTCTTTCAGCCCGAGGATGTTGAGTTTTAGGATGATGCGTCCATTGAGGAGTATCTGATCCGTTTCATTGACAGGAGCATGAAGGTTCTCTGAGGCCAGTCAGTTCCTCTTGTTCGGGTGTTGTGGAAGAATGGCCAAGTGCAGGACCAAACCTGGGAGCGGGAGACCGACGTACGTGCTTAGTGGCCTGAGATATTCTTAGATTTATCATTGCCACCCTTGGAAGGACAATTCAGGGATGAGTTTCTTTAAGGGGGGATGTTTGTAAGAACCCAGTTATTATTTATGAGGTATGAGTTTCTTCTTTTTGTTTTTCCTTAATTGTTTTTGAGAAATTAAGGAAAATGGAGAAAATCACAAATTTTGGAATGTACTTGCCGTTTACTTTTCCACACGCGATGTGCTTTTGGCCATGTGGGATGAGTACATGGGGTGTGTGGCCATGTCGGCGATAAAGTGTGTAGAAACCAATTACACGCTATGCAGTGGTACTTTACACGCCATGTAGTCAGTTGGTAGGAAAATAGTAAGGCGGTTGCTAGCTGTATGATAGAACACGCCGTGTACTCAAGAAGGCACGTCATGTAGTCATGTCGGCAGATGAACAGTACCACGCTGGCAGGAAACTGCCAGATGAATAGTTAAATTAAGGAAGTACGCATCATGTACATATAAGTACATGCCGTGTGATTTGTTTTTCTGTTAATATGGGAAGCAACCTCCCCTATTCATAGGGAAGGCTTAGAATGGGAAGAGGGAGCGGAAGAGGGAGGCCGGAGCTATGGAGATCTGCTGAGCGCACATCGGGAATCCGTTTTTGGCACCGTCAATCTCCCTAGAACTGCACGGGTGAGTTCTCCCTTCTCATAGAGTAGTTCTTACCAAATATTTCTGGTAGGGAAGTTATTTTATTTTAAACGAAGATTCCTCTACGTCATATCTACGTTGTTATTGGGTGTTTCTGGAGGCAACGTTCGTATATATCATTCGTGGGTGTTAAAGGTAGGTGTATTGGTGTTTATTTTCCCACTATTGTGCATTTTGTGCGGTATTGAGCTACGAAACCATATTTGGGGTGTCGTGTGGCTGAGGCAGTGGTTATTTTAAATACATAAAATTGAATAGGTAATTAATTGTGATAATAAAATGCAGTTTGGGATCGCTTCTTGGATGCAGGACCATCCCGAGGGTTGTGTTCCTATGTTTAACCATTTGGCCAGGATACCCGAGGGTATGCCATGTTTAATTATGTATTACTTTTTCCTTGAGAGGAATTGTGTGTAAGTTTCATGTTTATATATTGGGCATGGCCCGGTTAATTATGCCTGAGGGCGATGTTTACTATATCATGAGGGATTTACTGTATTAGCCTGAGGGCGACATTCTATTTCTCCTGAGATAAACTTTTCGTGCCTGAGGGCTTGACTTCTATGCCTGAGGGTGACACTTCCTATAACTGGGGGAAATTTCTGTTATGCCTGAGGGAAATGCCTAAGGGTGAGATTCTAATTACCTGAGGGTGAGTTTTTGATTGTATGAGGACGCTGACTGCTTAATTAGGAATTCACTGTGGTGTTTTCTTAATATTAAATGGTTTAATGAATAATTAAAATGGAAATAAAACTGGTTAAGTTAGTTACTTTTGAGTACTACATAGTTTATTGCATTTAGAACACTGTTGCATGTTTACACATAGTTGGGCACGCGCATTTGGTGGGTGCCAACTGGGAATTATTTCTCACACCCTGTTTGGGTCATGCTTTTCGGCCCAAATAGATTATAATATTGTAGGTGTTGATATGGGAAAGAGTCCCTATACATGTACATGATTTCTACTGAGGAGTAGGGGAGTATGAAACCGGGCTAAGGCTTGCGATGCTACTGTCTATTTTGTTCTATTTATCTTTTCTGTACTTGTAATGTGTTGTATTATTGTGCAACACGTTCTAGCTCTTTTCTTAGAATTTGAGGCATTTTTCACCATAATATATATATACTGGTTGGTTATCTCTACTACAATTGTTTATTTCAGTTGTGTATGGTTTTATTCTTCTTCTGTTATTGTATGTTTTATTTCATTCCGCTACGCTACACTTTGAAAAATGTGGGCATAGTTTCCCCACCATCAGACCTGGGCCCTCAATGCTAGTCAGCAGCCTCTGGCATTTTGGAAAATGTGCTTGTGGTTATTAGGCAAATCGGGTTGAGGGCACCCATTGACTTGCACCCGAAACTGGGATGTTACAAAATGTTTTGTGTTTCAATACGATTTTAATATTGGAAATAATTATTTTTTATTGAAACTAAAATTTATAAAATTTTGAAATAGAATTTACAAATGATTTTGAGAATGGCTTATCACGCCAATCATGTTTTCCATAAGTCCAATTTTGAACATTAATTTTCTATTTTAAAATGTTTATGTATGTTAAATGGTCTTGATCCCATATTTTAGATTGTCTTTATGTGGATATTTACCCTAAGCAGGTTTGACTTTTTATTCATGTGATGTGTAAAATATAGAAAAGGGATTTTGATTTAACGGTTGTAGAGGTGTGGTGAGATTTATGTTCTATTTCTATATTGATCACATGATCTTCTTTATTCCTCACCTCCTATAATTGAAACATTCATGGGAACTGTTATAACCCAGACCCCAGTATTGTAGAGCTAGTTCTTTCTCCAATTACATTAGAATAAGATATATAGAATCTCATCCCAAAGGGCCAATTAGTTTTATATTATTGGTAAACAATATTCATACTTTATTTTCATGTCAAATATTAATTACGAAACTAAAACATAATTATGTTTCATATATAAAATTTCCCCATCTAAAATATCGATGCATATCAGTCATAGTAAAATTCATGGAGTACTAGAGAAAGTAAAAAAAATAAGGGAGAACCTAAATGATTAGAAAGGGTTAAGTATATTGTTATCTATCAAGAATCAATAAGATTAATTAGCATGGAAATCTAAATAAATGAACAAACATGAAAGGTAAGTAATTTGACTATAAACATAAATATGAAATAATAAATTTCTGATCACACATTCAATTTAAATAATTGGACATGGAATAATAAACATGGAAGGATAAATAATTGAGAAATAATTCCATTTAAACCACTGGATAATTCATAATCAATATGGAAAGGTAAATAACATAGCATAGTTTCCATTAAATCAATAATTGATAATGAAATTAATGTTGAGGTAATATTATTATGAACATGTAATGGAAAATAATAATAATTCAAACTAAGTAAATTCCTAATTATTGGACATTATGTTTCCCAGGAACGTGGTACCTTTACAATCTAGATCAATCCTCAAGAAAATTTAAAATAATGGGTGAAACCTCATTTAGTTGAGTCTAGTTGACTAATTTGTTTGATGAGACTTACTATGCATCGAGGTGCTTACATCAACTAGTACAAAACCTATTATTTCATATCCAAATCATTAATCATATATCTAATATTATTTTTAAATCTTAAACAGTGTTCCTTATCATAATGTATATGATTCAGTAAAGGATTCACCTTTATCATTTTTTTTGAGATATCAAATAACTTTCAATCCAGCACACCATATGTATAAATGATATGTATTTTAACTAATAAACATATCCTGATAAATAATATGGATATTTAGGCAAAATAAAATGTAAAATGGTCAGAGGAAAGTGAACATTTCTATGTAAAGTTATTAATTACAAAAATAAATCATGGGAGTGAATTTCAATACTTTCATTAGTCAAAATGATCATAAACCATTCAGAGGAAGAATTAGAATGCTATAAATATAACATATACATAGTTGAGTATACGTAAAATAGGGTTTTGTTGTCTTTAATGATTGGAAATTCCATAAACTTATCATTAAATACATTATTGCAGAAAATATCGTGTTCATTTTGAAAAACATTTTCCAAAACCATTTTCTTTGAAAATAACATTTAAATAACATTTTCAATAAAAACATCTTCTTAAATATTCATTATAATACAAAAATAAATGGGGGAGGGTAATTATATAAAATCTATACAATGTAAAAATATAATTTCTTTTATATTTTAAAAAAATGATAGAAACTCCCCTTGTTCGGAAAGCCATAAGAATAATTTTTTATTTTTTTATTTGTAAAAACAAAAAATAGGTAAGAAATAATTTTAAGAAATAATTTCCAAGAATTTAAAGAAAAAAATTTTGAAATTTTTTTTAGAAACCATTATTTTTTAATAAAATAGATTTCTGACTGAAGAGAGAAATGAAGTCAGATTTTATTATAACATGTTCTCAATAAGTATATATGAAAAATAGTGGGAAATGGTTCTATCATAAGAAACGATCATGAATAACTATAGTAGAAGGAAATAAAAAGGTTTATTAAATAATTATTATATAATTTCATTATTATAAATTCATGAATAAAAAATCTCTATTAGAATGAGATTGTGAAACATCCCTTAAAATGATTCTAACATTGAAGTGATAATTAATCAATGAATAAATTATGTGTATAAACTATAAATCCACATAAAAAAAGTTTAAATAAAATAATATATTTTAATAATTAATTAAACATGTAATCATATAATATTCTTGACTATGGAGATGTTTTATAACCCATTGAAATAAAATTGAGTTATAAAATTTCATTACTACTTGGTTACTTTAAGCACAAATACCCTTAAATGAAATAATTAAAATTGAAACCTAAGATACCATGAATAATGAATTATGTATGATGTTAAATGTCAAATGGGTAGTATATAAACTATATTATAGTGATTAGGCTCCTGGCATTTCAATATTCCATAATGAAATGAAATTGACCTAAAATCCGTTACTATATATTTTTTTAATTGAATGTAATTTATACACATTTATATTGGTTTTAAACATGTTATAACCTTATTAAAAAACTATATTCATATTTATTATATCATATAGTATCCTTTTATAATTTATTATTTCCCTTTCGTTAATGATCTTTCATTGTTTTCATCGGTTCTATTAGTAATTACTTTGTTTTTCAAGTATGTCTTGACTTGTTATTTTATTGTTCCTCTTACATAGATCTAGATATTATAATACCCTGAATGTAAAAAATTATTTAATTATCATCCATATATATATCAAACCATAAAACTTTCTGATAGGAAATGAAACACACCATTTATAGAGACCATAAGTTTTTTATGCATTAACATTTTTTATTCTATTTTTTATTGTATTGAACATAATAAAATTAAATAATATATATATATATATATATATATATTCTAGTATCATTTTTTCATTTATATAAAATTATTTTTTAAACCTTCCCCTAATACATTACATGCGAACCGTGAAGGAAACACATCGCTTCACGATGTGGTAGTCCAACGTACACATAAGCGACATTATCCTATTTCCAAAAAGAGTAAATTATGAGGGAATGTGTGATTTAATAATTATAGAATAACAATAAAACCATAAAAATAATATATTAACTATATAAACTATAAATAAATAATTATTCTAAAAATGTAGTGGCATCAATGGGAGAACCAACGACATCAGTTTGTGTGGTTGTATTTTGTTGTACAAACTATCTATGATTTCATAACACATTAGACGGAAGTGAATTAAGTTTTAGGTTCTTACCATGACATTATAAAATTAAACATATATATTTTATACTATTTATATTATATAATCATGGTATAATATTAATTTAACATGCTGGAGAAGGAAATAAAATAAAAACACTTTCAGATGAACATTTCCTTTTTTCAGGTATCCTTTTTTCAGGTATCCTTTTTAAGCTTACATTGTTTCCTTTATGACATTGCTTTCTAAAAAAGGTAAGTATTATTGTATGAGGTGATTTACGTTGAGAAATTAGTTTCATAGTTCTTCTTTAATCCAATTTTCTAAGAAAGTGTTATGTGGATAAGAGAGGAGGTTGTGTTTTATAAGTTGGGTGAGTGTTAAAATTGTAATTTTTTGATATAGTGAATTCGACCGACATTTTTTTCTTGTGAAAAGGACCAAATAATTATCCATTATACATATTATAACTTATATTATTTAAATAGGGCAACTAAATGGTTTTTGGATTTCTATTGGGTCATTTTTACACCTTATTTTCTATTTTTAACCACTACATAATCTCATTTTTTCCTTAATCACTATAATTAATTTTAATTTTTTTCATTAATCATACGGGAAAAACATTATTTGACTATATTAGAAAATATAAATTATTTTATTATAAATATTAAATCCATTTTTCTAAATTAATTTCAAATAATTGGAAACAATTATTTTAAAATTATTCCGGCAGACGTAACAAGAAAGCGTGTTTTTAAAGTGAAAATGTTCAAAAGATTACAATGTTTTTATATCGAAATTAATCACTAAAACGAATCATATGAAATAAATGATATTAATATATGTATATTTTAACTATTATAAATTTAAAACCAACTAAAAATATAATTTAACATTACAAATTATTTAGACAAAAATGCAGTCTTCATTTAAAATCTAGTATTTTTCACTATTCATCAAAAAATTATTCTTAAGAAAATATCAAAAATTTACTACAAGATTATTTAGATAATAAAATTTAAAAAATTATTTTTATTGTTTCAGAATATTTTATAAAATTAGTAAAAAAAAATTTATTTTTTTGTGAAAAAAGTGATTAATCATTTTTTATGAAAAACTTGTTTTTTTTAAACATTTCTTTTTTAATTCAATGATTTTTATTATTATTTATAATCAATTGATAATAATTATTTTTTTGTAAAATATATATATTCATAAATTAGTTAATCTTATTCATACCCTCTATTCTAATGGATATATGATAACTATCATAATAATATTAATAGAATATTTTTGTTCATTAAAACACAATCCTGCGTGTAACGTAAGCTATCGAAGAAACTCATTTTTGCATGTAGTGTAAGATATAGAAAAATTGAATTTATTATACATGAAATATATTTTAATGTAATATTGTATTATATTATCTTCTAATCATGGTTTTTTGTTACACATATGCAATTTAATAAAATATTATTCCTTTTGAATTTTAGAGTGTTACATTCCCACAATCTTAAATAAATTACATCCTCCCAATTTAAACATGATCCTGATAGTAAAAGGAATGATATGAAAAAAAACAATTATCGAGAAACCCACATATTAATATGTTTAATAAAATATCTTCTTAATAAAAGAGAATTGTATCTACAAAGGTTACGTAAAATAGCATACAACATTGATTCCAAGCAGGAGAAAATCTATGGCATGGGAAGACTTGGACATGAAGGATAAGTGTATATTTTTAAAGATAGTAATTTATTTTATTGATAACAAAAACTAAATGATAAATTTATGGTTTAGGGACTCAAATACATAAATCTAATATGTATGAAATGGTTATTCATATCATCAGAAATGATGGTAATAAGATGAAATTTTAATTCATGATCCTTTTTCTAAAGTTGAGGAAATCTTTTACTATCTATGAATATAAAGAAATAATATTAAATATTTAATTTATATAAACAAAATGTAATCCTTTGGTTGTTCTTAGATCAATTTTCAATTTATTTCTTACTCTATGAAATTAATATCCAATGTTAATTTGACAAAGTAAAATTTACTTCTAATGGATCAAAAGATCCATAAAGGAGTAAAAATTAATTTTTTCTATTTCAAACTATTTTACAAAACGAAAATGGTCAAGACATTAATCTCTAAATGTAAAATTAAATACAATGGGATAATCTTTAATATTTATTCATTAAATTTTTTAACTGAAAATAATAGAATATTAACCTTGACATCATATAGGTTAGTGGTTGGAATGAGACCCTTATTATCCTTAAACCAAGGGTTCAACACCCACTGCCTTGTAGTATGTGAACGTCTATTAACATACAATTTGGTTGTAATTTTTATAAACTATTTTATTATAATGATCCAAAATATATTATGGACATACTTGAAATATAAATAATTATTTAATAACATTATTACTATGGTTTTCAGTAAATATTTCTTACAATGTCTAATAATATTACTTGACTATTATTAAAATTTCATTAATTATCATGTTTCCATAATATTTATCAATAATTTAAAACATATGTCCATATAATTTAAATTAATTATTCTTCAATTAAATTTTCCACTAAAACATATTCTATCCATAAATATCTCCAAAAATATATTTAATCTTGGGACATTTCAATCATATATGATCTTAAAGAGGAGTTTAAGAATGTGAACTTATAGTCATTATTAAACTCATTAACCCATGATTGTATCATAACTCTTATATAAATGAATAATTTATTGATTCGAAAATTTAATAGAATACTTATATATTTCATGGCTCTTGTAACCAAAATAGTATTAGTAAAATAATTCTACAATTTATTTCTTGAGTCTCAATAAATAAATAATTCATCCATTTTATTTCCACTTCTAACCTTCTATGTTTTAGGGGTTACAAATTGGAAGAGGTAATTGACTTTGGTAAGGCCTAGGTTCCCTATATTTATGAAAATGAACTATAAATGGATCCCTAGTATGATATTTATTTACTAACATTATACTATTCCTCATTACTTGTAAATTTATTTCATTATGACCTTATTTTAGACACAAAATGTGGTTACATGTTCTATTAAGACACTTTCTTGGGTGTCTTCTTCCACATTTCCTACATGAATGGTATATAGACTTATTTTATTCATGGTCTCCACCACTCAAAATCTTGGTAAAAGTTTTCCATCCCTTCTTTAGTGAGTGTGGGATTTGATTAAGGTATATGTTGTTAATCATATTTCTAGAAATCCGATTATGCATTAACACAATTACTTTCAATCCTATCAATATCCCATTTATTTCCTCATTATCACCAACATATACTCCATTTCCAATTTTAAATTGATTTCTTCTGGTTAAAACCATTGAATAAAACCAAAAAACATCACGGGAGAAACAATAATCATAAATGATAAATATATAATCATTTATAAGATGTATAAATCATGGAAACTTATTTTTTTTTAAAACTTTTGTTTAACCCATGTTATAAATTTTCATTAGCTGTTATACTTCTTCATAATGGTTTGTAATGAAAAAGTGAATTATCATAAGCATATCCCCTAGGAGTGTCAAAGTAGGTGAACAGTAACGCATGTTTTCATGCACCAGGTTATGTAAGTGTCAGACCCAACACTACCTTTTGAAATCTATTACCCCCTATATATCTATGAAAAGACTGCATCCACATATAGTATCCAAATAAGGATATATTATATATAAAAAATCATAATATCTATCTTATCAAAACATAATTATGTTCTTCTATACTTATCATCAAATTCTATATTATTATTTGTTCCCTGATCTATGTTTTCCTAAATCTAGTTTCCAAGGATTCTACTAAACCTTCTTTGATACCAAATATAGTGAGCCTGACCCCAGAAGCCCCGTGACAATTCCTACTACCATTACATTGGAATAAGCATAGGGAATCACATTCCAACGAACCGATCAGTTTAATAGTTTTAGTAAACTAGACACATAAATTATTCACATTTCAAATTTTAATACATAAATTAAAATAGATTTGTTTTTCAAGAATAATTTTTTTTAATATATTATATCAATTTATATCATTAATTATAGTCTTTATGAAATCTTTGGGAAAAAAATAAAATAAGGGTGATCTCAAATTTTTAGTAAGGGTTAATTAATGTAGATGTAATCATGAATCAATAATAATAATTAATATGGAAAGGAAAATAACAAAACACACATTCCATTTAAATAATTTGATATGAAAATTCAATATGAAAATTTAAATAAATAGGCACAAATGGAATTTTTATAACTATCTATGGCTTAATCAGTATGGATAGGTAAATAACTGATCACTCATTCCATTTAAATATTCAGATAAGGCATAATCAATATGGATAGGTAAATAATTGAGAACACATTCCATTTTACCAATGAATGATAAGAAATGGATACATATAAAATATAATTTTGAAATCATGAAGACAATAATAAAACAATGAAGGAAATTTTTAATTATTAAACATAATGTTTCCAAATTACATATACCCTTTCTGTCGTGATCTATCCATAACATAGTTTAAAACATATTAGTTGAAAACCCATTTAGCTAACAATATCCAACTGATTCATCCCATGAGACTACAAATGCATTTAGGGGCTTACAATAATTGATACTCAACCCATTTATTGTATGTCCAAATCAATCCAAATATTTCTAATAATGAATTTAACTCATATGAAATTTTCCTTATCAAAAATAATTTGATTGAGTAAAGGATACAAATTTATCAATATTTCCCAAGATATTAAATAATGTTCAATATACTACACCTTCTGTTTAAATGATATATATTTTAACAAATAAAAATATTGATGAAAAATGATATTGGTATTTAAGGTAAATTAAATTCCCAATGGTAATAGGAGTGTGAACGTTCCATGGTAAATTTATTAACTTCTAATATGAATCATGAGAGAATGTTTCAATAATTTCCTTACTCAAAATGATCTTAAACCATCCATATAAATAATTAGTATGGTATTAATACAACATATCCTAAGTAGAGATTTAAAATAGAGGTTGTTTTTAATAAAAAATAGAAATACCATAAAAATACCATTAAAAACATTCTTGAGTAAAATATTATTTTCATTTTTATTTTAACAAAAATAAATTTTCTTTGAAACTAACACATAAAAAACATTTTCTTTAAAAATATATTTTTATATTTTCAAATGTATATTCATATAATTTATGGTTTCTAATTCTATACATTCTTTCTAAGGTTAAAATTTCATTCCTTTTACATTGTAAAAATAGTAGAAATGTGATTTTTCATAATTTGATAAGAATATTCCTTTAAAATTTTATTGTAAAAAAGAAAAAATTTCTATTAATGTTTATTAATAAATAATTTTTAAAAGATTAAATAAACATATTTGAAAATATTTTTATGAAACATGGTTTTATAAGAAAACTGATGTCTTTCCAAATAGAGAAATGAAGTTGGATTTTATTCAAACAATTCTCAATAACATTACATACAAAATAGTGGAAAGTTAGTATTGTCACTTGATAAAAATCATGAATATATATATGGGATGAAAATTAAAGGGTTTATTAAACTTTAATAAAATAATTTATGAAATTTAAAATTCATTAATAAATAATGTCAATTAGGAAAAGATGTTGAAAAACTCTTAAATTGATCATAACATTGATGTAATAATTAATAAATTGATAGATTATGGGTATAAAAATTAAATACAAATAAAATAATTGGAAATAAAAAATAGATAATCTAAATTAATTGTACGCATAACCATATAATATCAACGACTACGATGAAGTAATATAACCCAATGAAAATAAATTGAGTTATGAAATTTTGTTACTACTTGGTAACATTATGCTCAAATCCCATTAGAATCAATGATTTATATTTAATCTTATGATACCAAGAAGTATGAATTTTTCAATATATTACATTTAAAATGGTTTTTATATACACCATATAAAAGTGATCAGGTTCATAATTATTCAATATTCCTCAATGAAATTAAATTGAGACAAAATCTCTTACCTTATGCTACATTTTGGTTGAATGTGATATAAAATAATGTATAATGGTTTTAAAAAGGTTATTAACTTACTATATAACTAAATTACTTATTTTCATATCATACATGATACTTTTATAATATATCATTACTCGTTCGTTAGTAATCATTCATTGTTTTAAACTATTCAGGTAATAATTGCTTTGTTTTTTTAATATTTGTTGACTTGTTATTTTTTTCCTTCCAACATCGAGCATTATTTCATTATCTCTAGAATGTAAATCATGATTTAAATATCATATCTATTCATTATATATTTATTTACATTAAACCGTAATATTTGGTGATAAAAAATGAAATATATATTTCCTGAAGATGGTTGGTCGTACATACGTATGGACAATCATTCCATTTTATTATAGAATTAAATGTATGAAAATTAAATACTATATACATATTATTATTATTTAGTATCATTTTTAGTTAAAATATTCTTCTTAAATCCATTGTTTCGTTGGGATTCGAAGGTGTCGAATGGGTTTTTCACGATGGATAGGTTGAGGGGGATTTAAGGCCTCGCTCAAATGCTTGCATTGAGTTTTCCAATTCTTATTATATTCCATGAAACTCCTAATGGTTCCCCCATCAATATTTGGGTACATAAATTCTTTATAAAGGATGGCATTCAATTGGGTTTTCTAGCCCAGTGACTCTTAGGGACTCACATTTGTCGAGGGGATGGGAGGTCGGGATCACTTTGCTTTTATAAATCGAATTACATCATTCTATGAGACTCTCTTATAGATTTAATATTTTTTTAGGAATCTATTCCAAATCATTATATGGGACAGGTTAACCTAAAAAATGACAATATGTTAATTCTTCTTCATTTTAAAAATAATGGTGTCTCTTTAGTGGATTCATCTATATATATCTAAGGTTCTATATCATTTCCAGGTAATAGGCGGTTGCTTATGTGTTGAAGCTGTATAACCAAGTTCTTCGGAAAGTGCATCCATTCAGAGAGAATGTTAATATTACGAGGAGGGGATTGATCTATTATGAGTCATCCAATGAATCCTAGTTTTTTAAGGAATCAAAACCCACATTATTCTTTCATTCCATGTAGATTAACTTCATACAGAAAGGAATAATAGGATGATCTGGGACGCTGAATATTCAAGATCAAATCCTGGAGGGACATCTTACATATCCCAATAATAGATTGAGTCATATTTTTCATAGTTCATTTTGTTAAGGCTTATATGATGAGGTTATCCCAATCATTGTAGAGAGCTATGGTGCCGACGATGTGATTATTTCAAATCCCTGGGGTCATTTGATGCTTGCTTGGTGTGAGAAATAAATGATTGAGAAAGATCATTTAATTGCTCATGATGTGGGACATATGCAATGGGACTTTCTTGAGATGATTTATCATGGGAATAGGGTCTTAGGGAGACCTCCAACGTATCTTAGTTGTTGAAATAATTTGAGTCATAATAGTTCAACAGATATTGGTGCTTACCCAAAGATATTTCTCCTACCATTATGGAATTTTATATTGAAGATTCCATGATCATTGCAAATCCCTAATACAATGCGATCCATTATCATTGTGAGAAATAATGGATAGAAAGTAATAGATTTTATTTCCTTGAATATGGGACTTAAATGCTAGTATTTCACTAGACATTCAATATAGAGCTCGAACCTCAATATGGGTGTCCAACATATCATGATTATGGCAGGAAGAAAAGTCTCCATAGTTCTTCTTATATTCGGGATTACATAATGAGTCATCCTGTGGTGACTTATCCTACTTAACTATAGGGTATCTCATAAATCATTTGACTTATCTAGAGGACATCATAATCCATAGGGTTTGTTCTAGGAGACATTTTTTGAGTGGGCTAATTTTTTGAGGAGGTGTCACATGATCCAGCTGATGTGCCCTAGTGTCGTTCACAATATATGGCTTGACACATATAGAGGGTTTCATAAGGGTCAGTATGACATGGCTCATAATATGTCACATGTCTTGTCTAACATCCCTGGAGTTCATCATGAGACTTGGCAAACATGTTTTGAGGGCATTGCAGGTCTTGACTGACTTGTCTAAAGGGCATCGCGAATGCTATATTATCATGCCCATGTGAAACTGTGAGACTAGAATGACATGAGTAGCAGTATTTATATGATCCTTGTGATGTATCTAGAGGAAATCACAAGGTTCTAGTGATATTTTTAGAGGGTTTCACGAGACCAAAGTGGTGTACCCAATGAGACCATATAACTTTCTTTGACATGCCCTAAGGATTTATCATATATCAAATAGAATGATGAAGGAGCATCATGAGATCTAGGAAACATGTTCTGGTATCATGGTGTGTCTTTAGACGACTCACATGAAGTTAATGGGGACCAGAAAACATGTTTGTTACTTTATTATTCCCCTTTCAATCTTGGATTTGTCTCTTATATAGTGAATGCCTTCAGTTTGTTCCATATTAGTTTATCTTGAGTCTGGCATGACCTGTGGGATATGAAGTATATTCTTCACACACATAGAAAGAAGTCCTTCACGTGATCTATGAATGATCACATGAAATACCTTATGATTGGTGCATGAATGCTCTGTCAATTTTCCTGTATATTACATGATTGAAAAATTTATGGTCGCAAGATTAGACAGTCCAAGAAATATGTAGTAGCCCTTACGAATGATATTTTAGATGTGGAGAGTCAAACCATCCAATTTTTCTCCATTTCATCATGTTGGGGTGGGTAATTTATAGTCATTGAAACCCTAGTTTTTCTGTGCTTTGTGCAGCGTATGTAGCAGGAATCTAGGCTGAGTTCAGTGAAAGTATCTAGATCCACATGTCTTCGTGTGTCTCTATCATGGACAGATCTGAGGGAGTCACCTGATATTCAGGGACTGTCAGCCCCTCTAATCTATACCATCATTATTGGATTAGTTACAATTAATTTGGATTCAATTTATTTCATTGACGTGTCAATGGAATTCTTTATTTGTCAAATTGAAATGTATTAGGGCCTTTGTGGGATCCAAGTTCATGTTGAAAGGATTTCGTGAGATGATCAATGTCATGCCTAGTGGTTTCTGTGATATAAGGACGGTTTCCCAAGGTTCTTGTGGGACCACATTGTATATGTATATAATGTGACGTGAGTATTTTACAACAGTGAGTTTCTTCCGCATCCTCCCTACTTTACCCCTCCCTTTTATTCGAAAATGGTTGGGAGTCATGCAAGTTTTCATTAGTATTTTCAAGTACATTAACTAATTTTTTTATGATACATCATGAGAGCAATATGGGTCGTACGATACAACACAATCATTTCATTTGAAAATCCACCTTTTTTTTCTTAGAGAGCCAATGGTGAATATGTGGTTTCCTACACTTACCCGAGGCCTTCTGTTTTTTGAGGCTCAAAAGCTAATGGCACTCCATGACATAATATGGACATGTCACCATGGATTTTCCATGTCTTGTATATTTCTAGGGTCATGTCGCATGTCTTTCAGTGATTATGAGTAGCTCCTAACTACACCCTTTTTGTCTCCATTGTTTTACTACACAAAGACTCGAAGTCCTTACAAATATTATTGGATGCTTTCAAGAAAAATTACCCTTCTGATTGATGATAAGTTTTCTGAACATTATTAATTATAGGCTATGCTAAATTTGGGGCATCCTTCCTCACATTGTTAGGGGATTTTCAAGTTGGATTTTAAGCTTCTTTTCATTGAAAACCTATGCATCCATGGGAAACTCATCTAGCTTCTGCCTTTATGGTTAATGGTTTTCCAGATAACCATCACAAAAGTAGAGTGACTCGTCGAAAAGGTAGCTCCATAGTATCCTCCAAATGTTATGAACCATGCATTAAGACTTCGAGTAGCCTTATAATGGTATTGTGGTTGTGAGTCTCTTAAGGGTATTTCAAATCTGTGGGTCTCTATAATCTTCCACATCCATTCATTTTTTAGAGGAAATAATCATTTTTAGGTATCTCATCCCCTGTCAATTTTCTGATGCTTATTTTTCAATTGTCAAAAAATACCCCCCCCCCCGCTCAAGAGAGAAATTTGAAGGGACAATGCATCGGTTCTAAGGAAAGTAAATTTTTTCCATAGTCATTGTGATGTTGTCAAAAAGTGACTCATGTGAAATTTGGTCGGCTAGGTGATGCTTGGTATTACTAAAAATTCACTATATTTAGAAGGGGTGGAGATCAATTAATTCAACTAGTCACCACTTATCTAGAGCACACTAGCCATTGTCTCTGTTGTCTTCCTTTGTCAAAATACCATACTACAAATCTAGATCGTGAGACCCTGTTCGTGAGATTTCACTGTGAAATATGTCCCATAAGACCTGCCTCTTCTTTGGAGATCATATAGTCCCAACACGAATCACATTTCAGTATTTCATTTTGAACATTGACCATGAGGTACTATGATGTTGTTGGGAGTTTCATGGGGTCTATAGTTTGATCATTCAATTCGACTGATTCATGTGACCATGTTCAGGTCACATGATTTCCAGTTTTGAAAGAGTTCATGTGATCACGTGATGCCCTGTAGGAATTATGAATCCCATGAGTCCTTTGTATATTAGGGGTTTCACACATACATTATACAATTCACAAATTCCTTGTTGATTCATTTGATTCACATGACGTCACAAGGACATTCATGCTTCAATTTTTTTATAAAATCTTATATTCTTATTGTCTGATGTGTTCCACATACTTATTTTCATTTGGATTCTATTTCTCATCAAGGATACTCAGCAGTAACCAATCAAAGGGGCATGATTTCTAGAAATTTCAATGTTGATCGTCAGCATTTTGTATACAGATAATGAAACCCCAATGAGTTTTCTTTCCTCAGATGTCCATAATAATCATTTATCTCATCGACTACATCTGTACGGGGTTCTTTTTCTAGATGATTATAACATTCCTCTCCCAGATTTTAATATTTCACCCCACTGGATGTTTAATTATCTTTACTATGTTCATATAACAATTTCTACAGACATTTGGCTGGTTAAATCTAAATCCCTGGGTTTTTCTAATCTGTTGACCAACTCTCCTACAATTCTAGTTGACCATGATTTAACACAAGATCCTATCACTTACTGTTATTCAAGTATACTCTCATATTATTTTAGTAATATAGGAAATAGATGGTATTAGAGATTGGTTCTTCATCCCAACACTAATTTCATCTATGAGTGGGTATGGCCTATCTGGAAAATGCCGACACAAGTAGATATTCTATACTATGTCGGCCTCAATGGTGGCGAGTTTTGATGATGTTAAATACTTCTTCAAGACTATAAACCTTATTTATTTCTTCATTCCACTTGATATTGTCATTTTTTCCCTAAATTACTTAAGGTTAGTAGACAAAGTTCTTCTTCTAAAAAGGGGTCATAAGTCAACAAGGCCTCTTATCACTAGAAAGAATTTCTTATTCTCTGAAAGATGGGTTTGGGGGAGTGGATCATTCCAGTGACATCACTAATAAATGATTTATTTTATCATTGTATATATCTTCTAATTACCTGGTGATACTGCATTATCCATCCTATAGATGATGAACCCACGTTTCTTTTACTACAGTATATTCACTTTAAAATTTAGGGGCATTAGCACCTACTCCACTTGGGGTTCCTCCAACTGAATATTCTATTTCATAGGTTTTATCCCTCCCTTAATCATAAAATACCATGAATAAAACTCTTCCCCAATGTTACCTAGTCCAAGCATGAATTCCAATTCTAAAATGGGTCTAATTGAGGGTTTGGGGTCCACACCATTCTATCAGTCAATGAGAAAACACATTTTGAAGGTGGTATGGGGCTTTGTTTCGGAGACCCCCTTGGAGGAGATGAAGAATCAGTTGTGTCACCATCAATTTATGTTTCCTACCCTTCGTTATGAAGGCTTGGATTATTCCACTTCTCATACTTAGGTAAAGGTAGTAGTTTATTTGAGATAACAAAAGGTGAGCCTTGAATTGTGAGTAACTGCTATTGAGGATTCTTATTTAATGTATAAGAGCTAGGATGAGGATTTAAAGGAATCCTCCCAATGTGAAATAGGTGAATTCACATACCGAGAATTATTCATTGCTGGGAAGGTAAAAATAATCCACCTTCAATCTGAAATTGGTTTTCATCAATATTATATCAATTATATTCTTGTACAGTTATCCCAATTTCAACACAACCTCCAAACACTTGACAATATTGTGTTGGAGAAATGTGACTTTTTGACGTAGAAGAAAAGGTGTGTCTTGAAGCCATTTCTAGGGTGGAGGGTATACAACAACCTGTGGTGGCATAAACTGAATCTATGGACCAAGGTCAACAATCAGTGGCTTCCATGGAGTGTAGACTTGAAGAGATTAAGGACTCATCTTAGAAAATTTTGTGATGGAATGG
Source organism: Viscum album (assembly GCA_963277665.1). Lineage (NCBI taxonomy): Eukaryota > Viridiplantae > Streptophyta > Magnoliopsida > Santalales > Viscaceae > Viscum > Viscum album. The sequence continues at coordinate 795,866,461 of OY728142.1, read as the reverse complement.
TAATATTTTACCATTTCTTGGGTTTGTATGCCCATAGAAGAGACTCTAGTATGTGTAGGATCCTCTTGTTTCATATTTTGTTGGATGAATAGACTTTATATGTGTTGTAAAATTTATCTTTTACTAGATTTGATTCAAGAAATTTTTTTCCTAGAGTTATGTGGATCCCCAATGATACTCATCCATTTCTTTATATTTGAATGAACCTGACTAATTGGGATCGTATTATAAAATTTTAACTGATTCCCTATATGATATACATGTGAATTACAACCATCATGATATTCATTGCGGACAATATGTTCTAGATATCTTGAAATTACCTAACATGCAAAGGGATCATCTAGCTAGGTTATATGTCCTGAAGGGTACGTTCTTTGTATCTTCACTGAATGTGATAATGTTTTTGCTAGAGCATCCCAAACCTGTTAGGACAATGTAGTGGGCCTTATTATATTGTTTAGGATAGATAATTTCCATGACATTTAGTTTAAGGTCCTTTAGCTCAAACCATCCATTTCTTTAGTTTGAGGTTGTCTAGATCTGACCTTATGTCACTTTAGTTTAAGGTCATTTAACTCGGACCTTCTATTTCTTCAGTTTATGGAAATTTAACTTTAGCCTTCAATAACATTAGTTAAAGGTTATTCATCTCCGACCTTCAATTGATTTAGTTTATGTACATTTATCTCAGAACTTATATATTTTTCATTTATGGTAATTTATCTTAGACCTTCTATCACATTAGTTTATGGTCACTTTACTCTGACCTTCTATGGATTAAGTTTATGTTCATTTAGCTTTGACCTTTTGTCTCTTTAGTTTAGGGATATTTATCTCAAACCCTCTATTTCTATAGTTTAAGGGAATATGTCTTCGACCTTCTATTTCATTAGGTTATGGTCATTTATCTCATAAATTTTGTCACTTTATTTTATGTTCATTTTGCATGGCCCTTATGTTTCTTTAGTTTATGTTCATTTAGGTGAGACCTTCTATTTCTTTTGTTTATATTAATTTAACTCATACCCTATGTCACATTATTTTAAGTTCATTTATCTTAAACACTTGGTATATAATAGTTTATTGTCCTCTAGCTTGCAACATTGTGAAATATGGGGCTGACAAACCATGGATGACTCAATACACTATGGGGTGTTGAGTAATGATGATTGGAGTTCCATTTTTTCCAAGGGGATATTCCTTTAGTTGTAGGATTAAATCCCTTATATGTTAATAGTATGGAAAATAAAATATGATCTACACACTTTTCCAAGGTCAATGGATGATTTATAGAAGTATTTATGTGTAACATCCCATGCTTCCACGGTACGCTTCTCTTTGAATAATACAGTAGCGTGTGTTGTACGCAACATCGAGTTCTAACACACCACAACCAATAAAACTTGCCGTTATGAATAGTAATACACACTTTTTGAAATTTTATACATTTTACCTTTCAAAATGGAATTCATTTTTGGATTCGGAATATCGAAATAATCTTAGGGTGAATTTTTGGTATATTTTTGAAAACATTCAATTTTTGATTAATAGTGAAAAAACACGGAGTTATAGTTGAAAACCAATTTTTTTTTAAATAATAATTTATTTTATTAAAATTTAATTAAGGTCAAAATATATACATAATACATATATAAGTTCAATGTAAATCATTGGATTTAGTTTAGAATAATTTTAGATATATAAAAAGTTTATTGAACTTTTTACCGTCTTTTACCCACCTCCTAGGAGAATTTGGAAATTTACATAAAACTTAATTTTACCGCTTCTGTGAGTGGAATTTCGAAAATCCGAGAGACACCGTTAATATCAAGGAGTAAAATCTGGTTCAATAAGATAAAAATAATTTTTTGTGAATAGTAACATTTTTACTTTTATTTACCACAGTTAAAAGTAAATACGGTAATTGAGGGTAAAAAAGATATTAATATTACCCTAACGCATGTCTTAATTCTATTGAACAAGTGTATCTCGACCAAAAACAACCTTAGGAATAAAATATTATCATTTAGGTCCACTTGGATTAGATTAGGACATTTATTATTATTTAATTCAAAGAAGAGTTAAAAGAGTTAAAATCAAAGTTTATTAACTAAAACATTTTTAATATAGGGTTATACATAAGATAAATTCGATTATAAATATTCATTAGAAACCTAAAAAGATTTTATAAAATATGGTATTTTATTTTTAATTTTTAGACTTTAAATAATTTAATTTATTTATGACACAATGTTGATACATCAATTACCTAATTAATTAAATATTAAAATAATTGATAATATAAATACCCAAGTAAATGTAATTTTAGACTTTTTATGAATTCCAATAATTTTATAGGTTAATATGACATGTTAAATCTGATTTAATTATGTTTTTTCGAAGTAGTCATGCTGTTATGATTTCCACAAAAATCAAATACCAAATAGTTTCAAAATTGACATAATAGAGTTTTTAAAACAAATATTATATTATTATTTGATATTAAATTTTTATAAATCTAAGGATTGGACAGGAGACTTATATAATGATATTTGTATCATTAAGGAACCACTTGGGGTTCTCTCAGATGTATATGGTATGTTTATTGACCATATAATAAAAAAATACAAAGAGACATGGTAAATGTCAAACTATTTAACTAAGAGTTAAATATAAATGATAAGGTTACTTTTGTGACACAAAAGTATCTAAAATCTATTTTTTGAAAAATATTTCTACCCATACCCACCATATACTTTGAATATTTCACTTTGGAGCCATTAGAAACCGAATATTAATTTATTATAAATTAATACTTTAAGTTTTTTCTAAAGAGCCCCTCCTCCCCCTTATAAAAGGACACCACTTTTAACGAATTCATAACACCTCTAAAGCCTTTTGGTTCGGCCAAATCATGCCGAAATATTCTCTCATCTTCCCTAACTTAGACCTAGAGTCATTAGTTTGATCATAATTCCACCCTAAGGAGCCCTTTTGATCAAATCAAAAGGAAGAACTCGAAGAAGAGGTAATATATTCACCACCTTCTTTCATGTTCCTTTCTTCTTAAACTTCTTCTTTCTTTGTAATTTCAATTCTAAAATAATAAATAAAGTATCTTTTATATACTATGTTGTTATTATAAATATTGTACAACCATATTTAGTATTATATCAATCCTTTAATGACATGTCACTATACGTGCGTACGTACGACCTACTATCAACACGTTGTGGTGTAATTATTATTCAATACATTATTATTTGGATGGGTATAATAATGAAGTGTAATTCATATAAATAATAAATATAACATGATAATGATTCTGTATATATGATATACCATCCAACTATATATTATTTTAATATCGAAAGAATGATATTGTCGCTTGTGCGTACATACAGACTACCATCTCCACGAACGTGATGAGATTCATTCCCCATCGTATCCATTCAAGTTTAATTCCCATTTGATGATTAAAAATAATGTTTATGTACTTGATATAATTTTGGATATTAATAAGATACAACCTATCAATAACAAACATTACTTATGTAACAAAACATATAAAAGAAAATGAGTAAGTTAACACCCGAAACGACGATAATACTAAGATATTATTAACAAAGCAATGTTAAAAGATCATATATGATATCATATTAAGTTATATGATTCTTGTATAATTTAATAACAATTATTTCACCATTATACAAGAGGATAAACTACACTCAACTAAGGAAAAGTATAGGGTTAGGGTTTATTGCACAATCTCTTCATTATCTGAGGTTGTTTATACATAATTATCTACTGGGACCTCTTTATTATCCACATCCATGTTTTGTAGAAATTTATTTCAAAACATTCATACTATCTTACTGAATATGGATTAAAGTAATTTATAACCTTGTTTGACTTCTAATAAGATGTTTATAAAGTAATCTTTCTGTCGTTTTACAAACAAGGTCCTTTTTACCATTTTCGTCAAAATTAAGGTCAGAATGTCTTTTTTTACTTATACGGTAGGCTATATTCAACAATTATAAACTCGTCAAATCATCCCTTACATGCTTATAAGAATATTATCAAATTAAATGTTTTTTTAAATTATGTGACTCTTAAATGTTTTCAAAATAGAAAGAGATATTTCTCTAAAAAGGGTTTTGTTTTCATCTATGTCAACATCCTTTGATGGATTTTATGTTTATTTGAAGTTGATTTATTATAATACAAAACATACATATTGTATTGAAGGTTTTTTGATATGTTTGAATGTGGATGTGCTATTTTTATACCATTCATGGTTTAAGGATAAAGTATTGACATTTCGTATACTAGTTTATAGACAAATGTTTATGATATGTTTAAACCTTTTCCTATGAGGAATGTATTGGACTTAGTAAGTGATGGGTGGAGCCCACTATAGCTCCTCGATGCATCTGTAGGTATCATGAGACAAATAGACGTGGAATTGGCTGATGCCCTTTCCCAATTTGATTTATGGTTTTGGCCGAGGCCATAATCATTTTTATATGACGTGGATGAGTCCTTGATAAAATGTTTCAGAATGTCCAGCATTATACATTCCCTCATTATGGAAATAATATTGATGGTTCATGTGGTCATTAGACTTGTAGAATACCCATGATTATGTTTTATTAAGGCATTATTTACTCAGCTCATATTATTTCTGTAGAATTATTCATGTTTACTATTGGTAAAGGCTTGTGGTTTCAATTATTTACCATGCTTAATATTTATGTCATTTTCCGCTGTATTACTTACCCTTACTGAGTATTTGAGCTCACCCCTTTCTTAGGTTTACTTTTACCAGGATAAGAATAAGTTAGTTATGATTGACCTGTAGGCATAATCTAGGAGTCTTGGATGCTTCTAATGAAATATATTTGAGCTGTATTTCTCTTCAAGCTGTAAAGTTGAACTTATATATGATTCTTGTTTCCAATAATAAAAAATTGATAGGTCTTTCGAGACATTATTTCCTTCTGATCATGCCAATGTTATGTAATAATGCACTGACCCTAGGTAACTTGGGTCAGGGCATTATAGTTGGTATCAGAGGAAGTTTAGTGCAATGCTTGGAAACTAGATTTAGATAAACTCTTATTAGAGCACATAGCCATAAGATAGACATTGAGGATTAGTATATAATAGCTTCCTAGAATTTTGGTATTGTAGAAATCTTGTAAGGTTTACTAGCAATACATCCCTCTATGGATACGAGCAGGTAGAGGAAGCTCTGGCACATATGTACCTAAGGGTAAAACCTGAAAACACCGCATTGAGCTAGACTCGAACGGGAACGGGTGCACGACAATGGGGCTTGCTGCACTCTTGGTTATGACACTCCTAGGGGATATACTTAGGATAATTCCTATTTTATTTACAAACCATTATGAAGGGTTTATGAGTATGTACTTCCTCAAAGAAAACATTTTTTTATGATTATGGGTTGTATCCATAAACTATTGAATTTATGTTAAGTGTTTTAGAAGTTTGGAATTATATATTTCAATTCATAAACTAATCTACTTTATTCCATTGTTTATAAATGGTGCCTAGTGGAAGGAATGGAAGCCGTATCAATGCATGCACTTCATGTAGAGATTTCCCTCCTTCTCAAGATAATTATAGTGGAGCTAGTGATGAAACTGGTGATGAATATCTAATCACCATACTGGGAAAACTCACTCATGTTATGAATAATAACATTAACCGTATGGAGCACCAAGATCCACAGAGTGGATGATTAATGTTAGATCTCTTAATGAGGAAACAACCACCAACATTCAATGGGAGTACAAATCCATTAGTGGTTGAGCAATGGATAAACTCCTTAGAGAAAATATTCCATGTTTTGGGGAGTAGCAAAAGAGAAAAAGTGATCACGATAGTTTACCGCCTCAATGGAGATTCTGATCAATGGTTGTCCTTGATTCAAAACACAATGGTTAATGTGGAAGTATCAAATATGGAATGAATGGAATTTAAAGAAATTCTCTTAGACAAATACTTTCCACATGACAATCGAGCGGATATGTAATGAACTTTTTTGAGTCTGAGGCAAAAGGAGGACGAGATTGTTGCAAATTATGAGGCTAACATTACAATGTTAGTGAGGCACGCTGCAGATTATATACGTAACCCAAGAAAAAATATTGATCTTTTCTTTGATGGGTTAAAACCATTTCTCTGTTGAGCTTTAGTATCACAATCCTTCTCATCATACGAAGATATTTTCTTTTGTGCTATCAAGGTAGAAAAGGAATTCTCTAAGTCTTATGACATTAAATCAAAGCAAGAGAAGAAGAGATCTACTGAAAACTCTGGGAAAGGAAATAAGGAAACAGGGAAGAAGGGTAGAATTGAATTTCCAACCTGTGATAGTTGTGGAAGGAAGCACCCAGGTGCCTGTCTAAAATGCAAAGGAGTATGCTACAAATGTGAATTGAAAGGCCATCTAGTTGGTGATTGTAAAGGAAAGAAATCTACTACCAATGTTCAATGCTACAATTGAAGGGAGATGGGACATTATGAAAATGAATGTCCTAAGCATCAAGGAAACTTGCCTTAGAAAAGGCCAAGGGATCAAGGCCAAGCTTATACAATCACTACTACTGAGGTTGAATCCCCGAAAGGTGTGGTGGAAGGTAATTTAATGGTTTCCTCATGTTTAGAAAATTCTTTATTTGATTCTGGATCATCACATTATTTCATATCTTCCCAGTTTTCTAAGAAAATTAGATATTTCCAGTTTGATTTAACAAGGGAGTTGTTAGTCAAATCTCCTAAGGGAAGTATAATTGCAACAAAGTTTTGTGAATCAATCCCCATTAGAGAACATAAATGTTCTTTATCAGTGGATTTCATTGTCATACGTATGCTTTAATTTTATATAATCTTTCGTATGGATTGGATTTCAGATCATGATGCAAAAATTTATTGTAAGAAGAAGGAGGTTATGATTTTTGATGATGATGATAAAGAACACCTTATATTTAGAGTATAATCTTCACCACCTGATTCTTATCTAGATCCACCCCTAGTAGCTCAACTAAATTCATTTAACTGGGAAGAAGAGAATGAAATAACTATGTGTGAAGAAAGGAATGTTCAAATAGAGGATATACCTATTGCGAGGAAATATTTTGATGTGTTTCTGTAAGATTTACTTGGACATCATCTAGAACGAGAAATTGAGTTTTCCATTGATTTAATTCCCAGTTCAAGGCCTATATTGAAGACCCTTTATAGAATGGACACTGTGGAATTAGTTGAACTAAAGAAACAACTATAGAAATTGAGTACTAAGGGATTTATTCTCCCCAGTTTTTATCTATAGAGAGCCTCTGTCCTTTTTGTTACGAAGAAAGATGGATCTATGAGGTTATGTATCGACTATAGGGAAATAAACGATATAACAATAAAGAACAAGTATCCCCTACCTTACATTGATGATTTATTTGATGAACTGAATGGAGATCAATAATTTTCAAAGATTGACCATCGATCTATATGCCATCATTTGTGTGTGAATAATGAAGACATTCGGAATACAGCATTTAAAACCATGTACGGGAATTATGAGTTTACAGTAATGCATTTTGGATTGACTAATGCACCATCTGTATTCATGGATCTAATTAATTGAGTTTTCAAGGAATATATAGATGATTTTGTGGTGGTATTTATTAATGATAACTTGGTATACTCCAAAAGCTACGAAGATCATGAAAATCACTCATTCATTAAATTGAAGACTCTTAGAATACATGAATTATATAGGAAGTTTATAAAGTGTGAATTCTGGCTTCAGGAGATCTCTTTTCTTGGCCATATTTTCTCTAAGTATGGAATATCTGTTGATCCTTCTAAGATAAGAGCAATCCAATAATGGCCCGCACCAACGAGTATAACCAAGGTATGCAGTTTTATGGGCTTAGCAGGTTATTGTCTGCGATTCGTCCAGAATTTTGCCCAGTTGGCTAATCCTTTAACAAAGCTCACACGTAAAGAGGTTAAATTTGTTTGGAAAAAAGAGTCTGAGGAATGTTTTGAGGAAATAAAGAGAAGATTACTCAATTCTTCTATATTTACTCTACCATCGGGGAATGATGGATTCGTTATTTATAGTGATGCATCAAAGAAATGACTTGGTTTTGTCCTTATGTAGGATGATAGGGTTATTTCCTATGCATCACGACAACTAAAAATTCATGAGCAAAACTATCCTACTCATGATATTGATTTAGCTACTATAATATTTTCATTGAATATATAGAGACATTATCTCTATGGTGAAAAATGTGAGATTTATACTGATCACAAGATTTGGAAGTATAGTTTCTCACAGAAAGAACTCAGCACGAGGCAAAGGAGATGGCTTGATCTACCCAAGGATTATTATTGCACGTTACACTACCACCTGGGGAAGGAAAATAAGGTGGCAGATTCTTTGAGTAGATTAGATCATGCAGTTTTGAACATGACGAGAATTGAAATGGATCCTATTTTCATGGGTTTAGTGAATATGGATATGGGAATTACCATGGAAGGTGAAACATCAATGCTTTTTCAATTGGTTTCCAAACCATATTTACTAGAAAGGACTAAGAGTTCTCAGACCAATGACAAATAATTTCAAATGAAGATTAAAAGCGGTGAATGATGAGAGATTGAGAGACTTTGTGTATGAAGAAGGAATTTTGAAATTTGGGAAGAGAATTTGTGTTCCTGATATACATGATCTAAAAAGGGAATTGGTAGATGATGATCATAGTTTAAATTTCTCTGTACACCCTGGGAGCAACAAAATGTATAGAGATTTGAAGGAACATTTTTGGTGAGAAAACATGAAGTGGGAGATTGCTGATTTTGTGTCATGATGTATGGTTTGTCAACCAGTGAAATCTAGAAGGCAACAACCCGGAGGAGTCATGCAAACTCTTCCCATACCTAAGTGGAAATGAGATAATATTATAATGGACATTATCATGGGACTACGAAATACTTTTAGAAAGATTGATGAAATATGGGTCATTGTTGATCATCTGACCATGTCAGCACATTTTCTTGATATAAGGGAATATTTACCACTCGATTGCCCAGAAAGACTATATATTAATGAAGTTGTGAGACTTCATGGAGTACCCCTATCGATTTTTTCTGATCGTGATCCTCAATTTACTTCAAGATTCTGGAAATGTCTTCAGAAATACCAGGATACTAAACATCATTTGAGCACTGCTTTCCACCCCCAAACTGATGGACAATCATAACGGACTATTAAAACATTAGAAGACATGTTGAGATCATGCTCACTTGAATTTCAGGGTATTTGGGATCAATATTTACATCTGGTAGAATTTTGTTATAACAATAGCTTCCATTCGAGTATTCAGATGGCACCATATGAAGCGTTATACGGAAAGAGATGTCGCACACCAACCTGTTGGGATGACGTTGGTGATAGAAAACTTGTAGGCCCAGAACAGGTAGAGGAAACGATGGAAAAGGTGAAGGTAATCCAAAACCACATCAAAGAAGCTCAAAGTTGGCAGAAGAGCTATGCCGATAACCGAAGGAAGGATTTTGAATTTCATATAGGAGATCATGTTTTCTTGAAGGAATCTCCATGGAAGGATGTTATACATTTTGGTAAGAAAGGTAAATTTAATCCCAGGTATATAGGACTTTTAGAAATTCTAGAATGAATTGGGGTTGTAGATTACTGTTTGGAAATACCGCCAAGTCTCTCCAAAGTTCATGATGTGTTCCATGTATCACTGTTGAGAAAATACATGCCTGACCCAATGCATGTACTAACTTACAAGGAATTAGAACTGAAACCTGGTCTATCTTATTGCGAGGAGCCCATCAGGATTCTTGATACAAGAGAACAAGTGCTGAGAAACTAGACGACTCGTCTGGTAAAAGTTCTATGGAGAAACCATAAGATGGAAGAGGCATCGTGGGAACCTGAGGAACATATGATGAAGAACCACCCGAGTTATTTTATGCAATAATATTCTAGAAACTTCTAGGATGAAATTATTTGAAGGATGGGAGAATGTAACATCCAAGCTTCCATGGTACGCTTCTCTTTGAATAATACAGTAGCGTGTGTTGTACGCAACATCGATTTCTAACACACCACAACTAGTCAAACTAGCCATTTTGAGTAGTAATACCCACTTTTTGAAAGTTTATACATTTTATCTTCAAAATGTACTTCATTTATGGATTTAGAATGTCGAAATTATCTTAGCGTGAATTTTTGGTATTTTCTGAAAACATTCAATTTTTTATAAATACTGAAAAAACATTGGGTTATAGTTTAAAACAGAATTTTTATTTAAATAATTATTTATTTTATTTAAATTTAAATATATAAATAATAAATATATATGTTCGATGTAATTCATTGGATTTTGTTTTGAATTATTTTAGATATATAAAAATTCTATTTAACTTTTCACCGTCTTTTACCCACCTAATAGGAGAATTTACAAATTCACATAAAACATAATTTTACCGCTTCTGTGAGGGGAATTTCAAAAATATGAGAGACATGGTAAATATGAAGGAGTAAAATGTGGTTCAATAAGATCAAAATAATTTTTGGTGAATAGTAACTTTTTACTTTAATTTACCACGGTTAAAAGTAAATAGGGTAATTAAGGGTAAAAATGATATTAATATTACCCTAACACATGTCCTAATTATATTGAACAAATGTATCTCGACCACAAACAACCTAAGGAATAAAATATTATCATTTAGGTCCACATGGATTCGATTAGGACATTTATTATTATTTAATTCAAAGAAGAGTTAAAAGAGTTAAAATCAATGTTTATTAAATAAAACATTTATAACATAGGGTTATACATAAGATAAATTCAATTATAAATACTAATTAGAATGATAAAAATATTTTCTAAAAAATGGTATTTTATTTTTAATTTTTATACAATAAATAATTAAATTTATTTATGACACAATTGTGATGCAATAATTAAGTAATTAATTAAATATTAAAATAAATGATTATATAAATACCCAAATATATGTAAGTTGAGACTTTTTATGAATTCCACTAATTTTATAGGTTAATATGACAGGTTTTTATTGATTTAATTATTTTTTTTCGAAGTAATCATGCTGTTATGATTTTAAAAAAAATAAAATACCCAATAGTGTCAAAATTGACATAAAAGAGTTTTTAAATAAAATAAAATATTATTAATTGATATTAAATTCCTAAAAATCTAAGGTTCGGCCAAGATACTTAAATAATGATATGTGTATCATCAATGAACCACTTGGGGTTCAGTTGGATGTATATTGCATGTTTACTAACCATATAATATAAAAATACAAAGAGACATGGTAAATGTCAAACTATTTAACTAAGAGTTAAATATAAATAATAAGGTTAATTTAGTGACCCAAAACTGTCTAAAATCTACTTTTTGAAAGTTATTTCTTCCCATACCCACCTTATACTTTGAATAATCAACTTTAGAGCCATTATAATGGGAATATTAATTTATTATAAATTAATACTTTATGTTTTTTCTAAAGAGCCCCTCCCCCCCTTATAAAAGGACGCCAATTATAACCAATTAATCACACATCTCAAGCCTTTTGGTTAGGCCACCTCAGCCCAAATATTCACTCAACATCCCTCACTTGGACCTAAAGGTCTTAGTTTGGTCAGAAATCCAACCTAAAGAGCCCTTTTGATCAAATCCAAAAGAAGAACCTGAAGAAGAGGTAATATTTTCACCACCTTCTATCAAGTTTCATTCTTCTTCAACTTCTCCTTTATTTGATATTTCCATTATAAAATAATAAATCTAGTATCTTCTATAAACTGTGTTGTTATTATAAATATGGTACAACCATATTCAGTATTTTATCCATCCTTTTAATGACCTATCACCATACGTGCGTACGTACGGCCTACCGTCTCCACGTCGTGGTGTAATTGTTATTCAATACATTATTATTTGTATGGGTATAATAATGATGTGTAATTCATTTAAATAATAAATATAACATGATAATGATTCTGTATATATGATATACCATCAAATTATATATTATTTTAATATCAAAATAATGATATTTTCCCTCGTGCGTACGTATAGACTACCGTCCCCATAAACGCGATGAGATTCATTCTCCATCATATCCATTCAAGTCTAATTCTCATTTGATGACTAAAAAAAATGTTTAAGGACTTGATATTATTCTGGATATGAATAAGATACAACTTATCCATAACAAACATGGCTTATGTAACAAAACATATAAAAGAAAATGAGTGTGTTAACACCCGAAACGACGATAATACAAAGATATTATTAACAAAGCAATGTTAAATGATCATATATGATATCATATTAATGTATATGATTCTTGTATAATTTATTAATGTTAACCTACCCTCAACCAAGGAAAATTACTAGGTAATGGTTTATTTCACAATATCTTCACTATCTGAGGTTGTTTATACGTAATTATCTATTGGGACCTCTTTGTCATCCACATCCATGTTACTTAGAAATGTATTTCAAAACATTCTTACTATTTTAAAAAATATTGTTAAAGTCATGTATACCCTTCTTTTTCTTTTTATAAGATGTTTGTAAAGGAATATTTCCATCGTTTTCCAAATAAGGTCCTTTTTATCCTTTTCGACAAAATTAAGGTAAGAATGTCTTTTTTTAACTTATATGGCGGGTATGGCTATTTTCTACCGTTATAAACTTGTCGAAGCATCCCTTACATGCTTATAAGAATATTATCAAAGTAAATGTTTTATTTTATAATTATGTGACTCTTAAATGATTTCAAAATAGAAAGATATATTTCTCTAAAAAGGGTTTTGATTTCATCTATGTCAACAAACTTTGATGGATTTTAAGTCTATTTGAAGTTGATTTATTATGATAAAAAACATCCATATTTTATTGAAGGTTTTGTGATATTTTTGACTATGGATGTGCTATTTGTATACCATTCATGGTTTATGGTTAAAGTATTGTCATTTAGTATGCTAGTTTTCGTACGAATGTTTATGATATGTTTAAACCTTTTCATATGAGGAATGTATTAGACTTAGTAAGTGATGGGTGGAGCCCGCTATATCTCCACGATCCATTGGTATGTCTCATGAGACAACTAGAAATGGAATTGTCTGAGGCCCTTTCCCAATTTGATTTATGGATTTCCCAAGGCCTTAATCAATTTTAGACGTCTTAGCCAAGGCCTTGACAAAATGTTTCAGGATGTCTGACATTATACATTCCCTCATTATTGAAATAATATTGATGGTTCATGTGGTCATTCGACTAGTAGAATAACCATGATTATGTTTTATTATGGAATTATTTACTTAGCTCAATTTCTTTCCATAGATGTATTCATGTTTTTTGTCAGTAAAGGATTTTGGTTTCAATTATATAACATGCTTAATATTTATGTCATTTTCTATTGAATTACTTACCCTTATTGAGCATTTGAGCTCACCCCTTTCTTATGTTTCATTTTCCCAGGATATTAAGAATTTCATTATGATTGACCTGCAGGCATAATCTAGGAGGCATGGATGTTTCTAATGAAATATATTTTTGTTGTATTTCTCTTCAAGCTGTAATGTTGAATTTATGTATGAATCTTGTTTCCAATAATACTAAACTGATTGGTCTTTTGAGATATGTTTTCCTTGTGATCATGTTAATGTTACGTAATAATGCACTGACTCTGGGTAACTAGGGTTGAGGCATTACATTATAGATGTGGGTGAAAGGAAATGGATACTAGGCCTTTCTGGATTGTTGGTGTGTGGGTGATATAAATCCAAATCCAAAAGATTGATTTTAATAATATAGAATGGGGTAATCATGCCAAGGATTCCCCTTATGATTATGAATTTTCCAGTTCTACCTTTGATTTATCAAGGCTCATAGAGATTGATGCTCCTTTCATGCTAGGATGATATGCCATTATATTTTGGGAATAAGCCCTTCTTCATCGATAGCATGGAAAAGAAAAGGTGATCTCCCCATCTCTCCATGGGTCAGGAATGATTTGAGAAGACTCTAACATCTATATGATTATATTGGGAATTTAAGGTAGGATATATAGGAAAGGTTATGGAACCCTATAGAAGTTTATCCTTTAATGTGAAGCTTGAGATCTATGTCATATGGTTTTGATGAATGTGTTTTGGTCCATCAAAGGTTCAAGAATGGAGTTTCATATTTTATCCTTGAGAAAGGGTACAAAACAAAGTGATGTAACATCAAGGATGTTGAATCCACTAAGATAGTTTCGTACGGGGATTCTAAATCATGGTCTATATTTCTTGAATTTGGAGAATGATATTGTACAGTTATATCTGGAGTATTTCATCCACACTGAGATGTTTATTGTGACCACGGTGGTGTTAGGAATCATAAGGATTGTAATATTATTTTAAAGAGTGACTAATTTGGTTGAAGACTATATGCGCATATGCATGATCCATAGGGATGCGTGCATAGTTAAGAAAAGTTTCCCTTAAAGTAGGATATATTTTCCATGGGCCATGATAGGTTTTCAATGACCCAAGTCACATTAAATCATGAAGTTTAATTTATAGAAAATATACGATCCAAGAAGGTTTCTAGAGCCCAAAATGTTTCACCCCAACCTAATGAACATATTCTCACAGTAAGGAAATGTGATAGATTAGTTCTCTAAATTTTCCTAGACTACTATGTCAATTGATTATATCTTGTATTTTACTATAGATGAAGAGGTGACCCTATGAGCTGTATACCTTTTACTTGAACCCTAATGTTTTACCGAAACTCCAAAAAGGAAGAGTTTAGCAAGAAAATACTTGTCTTTTTCTCAGGGCGCCCATTGTGGGTTTCAAACATGATATGGTTTGTTCTTATTTCATTTTAGTTTAAGGTATTACAATTTTTACCATAGTAGAATAATGTTTAAGTCCATAAAAATTTTACCAATGTGTAGTTTTTTTATGTTCATGAATCACATGGACCTAATAATGGATATGTCACATAAGATCCTAACTAGGATACCCAAGGTCAAGAGTACCCCAACCTCCTTCATAAAAGGAGATGAAAATTTTGTAGATAATGAATAGAGTTACCCATATCATGAGATATAATATGAGACAATCACATTGGGTTTTTACCATAACAACCAAATATTTATGGTTCTTCCTCGATGGTCGCATCATGATTTACTGCTTTATTTCACCCATACGTCACTGTTTTAAACATGTTATGTATTTAAAATTACAATTATTATCTCAAATTTTAATTCCCGTTTAATTAAAATTTTAAATGTTTTATTTCTATTAAAAAGGTAAATTATTTTTGTTTTTGTGATCTCATTGTAGGAGGAGATGATTTAGAGGGTTGGATATGATCCAGAAGGAAAATGGGCCAAACATCCTGGAATCTCAAGGGCCATTGTCCACTATTTTGAATATTGAGCTATTTCCGTGAGTCTAAATGGGTTGAAATTTGGTATTCAACTCTATAACATCATGGGATACAACTCATACCATGAAATAGAATCCCAATTAATCCCTTAAGTGGGACATCCAAACCAATTTTCTTAGGGGACATAATGTGCACGTGGTCAGATATTTCGTTCGGTATTTTGGATATTTCAAGTTCTATAATAATCCATTTCCTGAAATTTTTTGGATATATATAGTGATTATTCATTCCTTGAACTTATCTCTTTATTAAAAGTAGATATAAGTCCATTTACTAACCCAAAAGGGAGACTCAATTGGTATCTCAAAATATTGGTTCCCAAAACCACTCCTTATTTTCTCTATAAATTGGCACCTTAGGCACCCCATTTACAATCTCACTAACGAGTGATATTCTACCATTTTGGAGCTTTCAAAGAGTCGTCTAATCACCTTGGAGGCTCTAGAACTTTCAATACTCATCGGAGAATCTCTTGAAACAAGGATCCCTTCATCAAATCCTTCCTCTCCTTCTAATGTTGTAATATTTTCCTTTGTGTAATAAACATCTTAGTTCCTCTTTTATTTCATCCATTTTACTAATATTTTAAATTTTATTCTATTATTAATCTTCCTCTTTTGTATGGAAATAAAATAGTCGAAATTAGATTGGGTTATAGCCTTTCTAAACCTTTTCGAATGCAATTCGTTTCTACAATGGCTATGCTGCCTATAGAAGCGTAGTTCTTTTGAGTAATCGATCTACCTCTATCCTTCTTTGTTAATTTATATTGAATAAATGAGATAATTTAATTAACATAATATGATCTTTGAATTGTGTTTTTAAATTATAAGAAACTAAATAATCAATTGAACAATTTACACAAAAATATGAAAGATCATGAATTTTTTTAAATTGTGAGAGCACAAACAAAATCGGAAAAACAAGACCACATGGTATAATTTTGTAGAGTTAAAATAAAATACCTAAGATCAATTAAACCGAATTTCTAGAGTGGATATTTTACCTAATATACAGATGACCATAATCTAGTCTTAAAACATCAAATCAAGTAGGGTTCTACGATTGTATGTTACAAAGCTAGCCATGGGTTTAATTCATTTCATCCTTGTGGTTATGTTACTCATGTAGGGTTCAAGGGTTAAAACATTACGGGATAATAAATAAGTGGTTATTAATTTAAATGATAATTATTAATAAGTGATGATGTAGAGTTATATTGATTACTTCTTTTAAAATATTTCCTTAAAAATATCTCTATATTGTGTCTTTTAAATCGAACATCATTTCAAAAACAAAAACAAAAAACTGAAATCTTTATCCAGATAACTTCTTCTTGTTTTATAAATGATAACCCCCCCCCCCCACATCCTTTCATGTATTATGTATAATTTGTTTAATTTAATTTTAAAAATACCTTCAATATGTTGTATTAAATTACTTCCTATTTGAGTGATGACTTTGGTCAACCACTCTGATACACCTAAATAACATAAAACCGAACATCATTTGAATGTTCCCATGACAACATCTTCCATATTTGAACCTTTTATAGTGAGGAATGTTTTTTATTCAACCAATTACAGGTATTTGTTTTATTTTTCATCTTTATTATTTTCTTCTCCTATTTCTTTGGTATTTCCCCTTTTTAATGTTTTCATTTATTTTTCTCTTCTTTTCTATTTATCGGAGCATCAAATAAAACTTCTGATCAATTTATTATGGTCCAATTTTATTCATTTATTTTTTATCATTCATTGATTTATTAAGTGACCTAATCATCGGGATCTCTTAGATCTTTACCCCAAGATTGAATGACACCATAGGGCTTGAATCAAACATTCCCAGTTTATGGGAAGTTTCAACATTCAACCATTTTTAGAATTCCTCCATTATAGTGAAATTGAAATTGGATGTAATTCAAATTTAAACATAAAAAATAACCAATGGATGAAAAAAAATAATGAACATAATAGAACCATTCGATAATTAATTGCACCAAACATTAATTATCAACCAAATTGCATTGCATACCCACATCTCGAATCATACGTTGAACTAAAATTTGGGTTAAATCACCTTCTTCCAAAGTTTCATGGATTATCTGGTGAGGACCGAAACAAACACCTTAAAGAATTCAATCCATTTTTCTAAACCCTAAGACAAAGAAATGTATCTGAGTATCAAATCAATCTAAGAGAATTCCCATTCTCAATAGATGGTGTTGCGAATGATTGGATGAATTATTTACAAGATGATAATGCAACATATTTGAATGATTTGAAACATATTATATTCTAGAGATTTTTTCAAATATGAAGTACCGAATCTATTAGAAAAGAGATCGCTCAGATCAAGTGAGCACAAGGGGAGTCAATATACGAGTAGTTTGAGTGATTCAAGAAGTTGTTTTCATGATTCCCACATCACCAAATCAGTGAGATACTACTCATGTAGTACTTCTATAAAGTACTCACACCTATGGAGAGATTCATGGTGAATGACATAGCTAGAGGGGCATTGGTTGACAATACACCAGTAGCTGCATGTATGTTGATCAGAAAGATGGCACAAAACTCCTAACAATTGGGTGATCGAGGTATACCACATGTAATAGGATAACATCAGGTAAGTCCTTCCTCTATTGAAAATAATTTGATTGATACTTTGTTGGAATAATTGACCACAATGGCAGCACATATTTCTCTATCTCAAAAGATACCCCAACCCACTATTATGAGGCCTTGTGGAATTTTCACTGAAACAGACCACCTAACTGATTGTTTCCCCCAATTACAAGAGTGAGAGGATTGAGAAGCCATGTTCCTTGGAAGACTATATCAGCAACAACAACAACCAAATCCCCAAAATAGGTATGACTCTTTTTCACAATCATACAACCAAGGGTGTAAGGATAAATCATCTAAGAGGTATGGCTTTGGAAAACTTCAAATTCGTCCATTTACAAAAAAACATCTTGTAGTCTCCGCTATACTAGAAGGGTTTCCAACAACCCCATAGGAAATTTGAATCCAAATCATCAAAAATCCAATAATAAGGGACATCTCATCCAAAGGTATATTTTAATAATGATGATATTTTGAATCAAATTGTTATTAATCAATAGAATGAGCTGACGAGTCATGGTTCGGATCTGAGGGAGTTGAAGACTCAAATGAGCTAGATTGTCACTTCCCACCACAAACTTGTATGTATGAAAAATGGAAATCTACCTTACCAAACTATGCAAAATCCCAAGGTATATGTTAGTTCCATCCCATTGAGAAATGGGATGCATATTAATGATACTTTTTCACCCACCATTCCACTAGGATTCACCTCACCTCTGAAGAAGCACTATTCAAGACCAACTGATGAGAAACTAAATGAGAAATACAAAGGTATGAAAAAGATTGACAATTTTCTTCCTAATCTCCTTCCCTTTCCAAATAGGGTTGTACAAACTAAGTATATAGCTAAGGATGCGATGAAAAAATAGGTTTTGGACGCATTCACGAATGTGGAGATCAACATCCCTCTACAAGAAGCTATTAAGAAAATACTAAGGTATGATAAATTCATAAAATAACTTTGTACCAATCGTAGGGGGATCAAGGGAAATTAGAGGATCAATCATGGAATGAATGTTTCATCACTAATTAAACCAACTCTAGCAATGCCAATAATGTGAATGGATCTGTGGATGTTCACTATCCCAGGAACCATAGAAGAGTGTCACTTTTCTGATGCTGTTGGTGATTTAAGAGAATCCATAAATGTAATGACTCACTCTATATTTTCATCATTACTGGTTAGTGAGTTCAAACTGATGAGAGTAGTGGTGTAGTTGGTGAATAGATCTACAAAATATTTAGTTGGAGTCCTTGAGAATATACTTTTTCTAGAAAGAGACACAATCTACATAGAATAATTATATATTATTAACATTAAGGATGATCAAGAAAGTACTCATTCTCCCATTATCATAGGTAGGACCTTCATTAAAACTACAAAAACAGTCATAAATGTTCATGAGGGTACACTTTCTATGGAATTTGGATATGAAGTAGTGATATTTAATTTTATGGACTCGACGATGTACCCCTTAGAGGACCATTTTTTTTATATCTCCAATTTTAAACCACCAAATTGAAACAAAAATGAATTTTACAGTCCTATTCTTAGGGAGATTATTAGTATTGGTTCAAGTTTGATTTCTAAGACCACATCCACACCTATTTCTAATGAAAAAACATCTCTTAGATTTTATTTTAAAATGGATTCATATTCTGATTTTGATCATGTGTACTCTAATTATAACAAGGATTTTGAGTATGTTGATGGATTCGATGCTTTATTTTCTAATTTTGATGATATATGTTATGATACTAATGTTAATTATAAATTTATTTCAATTCCTTTAATTTCTCCATCCATACATCACCCCTAAATTAGAACTCCCTCAATTACCACCAAACCTAATATAATCATACTTGTCAGGTGGTGAGAAAATAACTATTATAATTGCTAACAATATCCCCTTTGAACTTTAGTAAAACATCTGAATATTTTTATGGTGAACATCAGGGAAATCAGGTGGACCTTGATTGACATCTCATCTATTAGCCCCTCCATTTCCATTCATAGGATTCTTTTGGAGGATGTGGATAAACTGGTTAGAAATACACAAAGGTGACTCAATCCAACCATTCTAGATGTTTTTAAAAAAGAGGTTGAAAATTCCATGAGGAAGGTATAGTTAATCCCATTTCAGATTCTTAGTGGGTGAGTCCTATTCAAGTTTTTCCTATGAAAATTGGTTTTACTGTTGTTAAAAATCATAAAGAGGAGTTAGTTCTGACGAGGGTGGAAAACCGTTTGCATGTGTGTATTGATTATTGGAAACTAAATCAGTCAACTAACAAGGACCATTTCCACCTCCCATTTATTGATCATATTCTTGAGATACTAGCAATGGAAACACACTCTTGTTTCTTGGATGGATTTTTTGGATATCGTCAGGTTCCTATTGCTATGGAGGATTAAGATAAGACAACATTTAGTTGTCCATTTGGTGTGTTTCCTATTGGTGGATTCCATATAGTCTTTTCAATGCCCTAGATAACTTACAGATATTCATGGGGAGTATTATTTTCTTATTTTCTTGAGAAAATCATGGAGGTATTTTTGATTGATTTTATAGCGTATGAGTCTTCATTTGATGATTGTATCACTAGTTTGAAAAAGGTTTTGAATCTTTGTATTATGAATAATCTTTTCATTAAATTTAAAATGTTTCAATTAATAGTAGAGCATGGAATTGTCTTAGGTCATGTAGTGTCAAAATATGGGATAGAGGTTGATTGTTCTAAGGTAGATAGTATTTCATACCTAACCTATCCTTCATTTGTGTGTGATGTTAGATTTTTCCTTGGGAATGTAGGATTTTATCAGCACTTCATCAAATATTTTAGTAAGATTGCTTTCCCTATGCCACGATTACTTCAAATGGATTACTATTTTGTGTATGATGATTCATGTAGGACTAAAATTGATGAGAAAAATAAATATCTGACCACTCCACTAATCATACAACCCCCATGGTGGGAGCTTCTTTTGAGCTTATGTGTGATGCCTCCAACTTCACGGTCAGAGCTATCTTATCTCAGATGGTGGAGGGATGTTCACATGTGGCTGCTTATGCATTGAGGACATTGTATTCAACCTAATCATCATAAAAACCATATAAATGGTGTTTCTTGTTGTTATATTTTCTTTTTATAAATTATATTCATATTTATTGGTCTCTAAAGTAGTTTTTTATAAGCATTTAGCTCTGATGTACCTCTTGAAGAAGCTAGATGTGACACCCAGACATGTCTGATGGATTCATATTCATTAAGAATTTGATATTGAGATGAATCAAAATAAGGGGTAAGAAAACCTGGTGGTAGACCACATGAGTAGGCTTACTCACACAGTAGAGGATGACAGCTTAGATAAGGTACCACTTCAGGACACATTACATGATGAGCATCTTTATTCCATCTCATGTACACATCTTTGGTATGCTGATTTTGTTAACTACCTTGCAGCAATTAAAATACATGAATCATAAAAGAAACATCAGGTTCAAAAGTTAAAGAGTGAGTCAATATTTTATGTTTGTGATAATCCATACCTCTTTCACATATTTATTGATCATGTTATTAGGAGGTGTGATCCTAATCATGAGTTTCATTCTGTTCTATATTTTTTCCATACACTCTCATGTGGAGGAAACATTGGACCCTAAAATATAGCTAGGAACGTCTTATACATTGTATTATAATGTCCTAGATTATTTCATGATTCCCATGTGTTTTGTAATCCATTCTCACATTTACAACACATTGGTATCATTTCTAGGTGACGTGAGATACCCTAATGACCCAAATTATTATTTGGGGTTTTTGATGTGTGGGGAATCAATTTTATGGTCCATTTCCTAGTTCATTTGGGTTTTTGTATATTTTGGTTGTTTTTGATTATGTGAGTAAATAGGTGGAGGCTAATTCCACAAGGACTGATGACTCTCATGTTGTAGTCGACCTTTTCAAGGCATGGATTTTTTGCTGGATTCGAGTACCAAAGATAATCACCAGTGATCATGGGACACACTTTTGAAATTGGAATTTGGATTCCCTCCTTCAGATGCATGGGGTGAAACAAAAAACATCAACACAATACCACACCAAAAAATGGCCTGGATGAGGTTTCAAATCACGAGTTGGAACAAATTTTGGAAAAAACTGTTGAGCCAAAAAGGAAAGATTGGAGAAATCGCTTGGATTATGAACTTTGGGCTTATAGGATTTTGTTGAAGACACCCATGAATATGTCCCGATTATGTATTGTTTTTAGGAAAGCGTGACATCTCCCCATGGATGTTGAGCATCAATCTTATTGGGTTATTAAGAAATGCAACATGGATTTGGACCAAGATGGAGTTCAAATAGAGATATAATTTCAAGAGCATGAGGAGATTTGATTTTCATAATATGAGAAATCAAGGATCTACAAGGAATGGTCAAATGAAGGTCATGACAAAATGATCGAACAAAAGGAGTTTTGTGTTGGAGAGAAATTCATAATCTTTAGTTCATGACTAGAGATGATGTTTGGTAAGTTTGTTCCATATCTTTAGGTCTTTATATTGTATATAATGTTTTCATTATGGTGAAGTTGAGATCACACAAGGGTACACTAGAAAAATCTTTACACTCAACGGGAAACCTTTGAAGCAATACGTAGAGAGAATTTCCACTGATGTAGTGGATTTAATCACACTACATGAACCCATCATCACATGAGAATATCAGTCTATTCATAACCCTTACACTTTTATATTATTTTTCCTACTTATATTTTTTTATTTCACATGAACATATCATATAATGTGTTCATATTAAGGAAAATAAAATATTTAAATGAGGGGGAGGGAACCATTAATTTAGAAATTTAAATTGTTTTTATGTTTTTTAAAAAATTTGTTTGTTTTTTAATATTTTTGTGTCTTTTTGAAACTTTTGAGTTGAAATGATTCTCATCACCATTTTAAAATCCCTGTCAATATGTGAAAACAATTTATCCTAGGAAATTGAGTTTAAATGAATACTGAAAATGACTTTGTTTCTAGTTCAAATATTTAGTAATTTCATGAAAAGTACTCTGAATTTGGAATCCAATGCCACATCTCACTGTCTTTATATTTGAAATCACTTTCTTGTGAGAATTCTAAACCATTATTTTCATCCTATTTATATTTCCCTCACTTATTTAGAGAACCAAACCATGCTTGATTTAACTATAATTTTATTTATTCGTTTCAAAACATTAGGGTTTGAGGTACTTGTGTTTTAAATTTTTGGGGAAGTTATTTGGTATTAAAGACCATATTTCATAAGAACCCTTTTTATAATGGTTTACATTGAATAGTTAATCCTTGTAGCCCTTAGAACCAGGAATATCCTTTTATTGTATCCACATTAGAAACTAATTTTCCCTATCAAACCAACTATTAATCTTAAATTTCATAATCTTCTTGAACTTAAGTGTGGGGGATGCTATCTTTTGTTGTTCTACCAAATTTTTTTGATTCTTTGGGTGGGAAATTAAATTTTGAGGCGGTGTTTTATCTACTAAAAAATCATTCTATTGAAATCTGTTCCATTCTAGAGCATTCATGATAAAATATGTTGTGCCTTTCTAGAGCTTCCAATGTAGAATTAATTGTGTGCCGATTGGGATATTTCACAAAAAACTATGTTTGAGATGATTAACATTCTTGGATGCTGAAATGATGAATTGTGTAAACGTTCCAAAAGTTTTCATGTTGAAGGAGCTAAATTGATACTAAGGGCTTAAGGAGGAGACCATATTTATGTAAAAATTAGAATAATGCAATTTTTCTTCAAAAGAGTGAAACCCTCCTTCTTTAGCATCATTATTTATCACATATAAATCCAACCAACCAAAAGCCACAGAACAACCCTAAAAATACCTCATGATAAACATATGTCCTTGAATCACATTGGGTGGGGATGTAAGAATTTTTCTAGCCTGTGGTGATCCTTGTACGAGTTTGGATAAGAATGAAATTTTTGAAAAATAACATTTGGAGGTTATATAGCTTCCTATACTTATAGGGGGAATATTAAAGAAAGGATCCCTTCTTCAAATACATCTTCCCCTTATCATGTTGTAATATTATCCTTTGTGTAATATACTTCTTATTTCAAATTTTATTCCTTCCATTTTTTAATTATTTTAAAAAAACAATTCTTCCATTATTATTCCTTTTGGGATGTAAATGAAATAGTAGAAACTAGATTGGGTTATACCCTTTATACACCATTATAAATACATTTATGTTTCTAGGATGACTACACCTCCCAAGGAAGAGTAGTTATTTTTAGTAATCGATCTAGACCTCTACTTTTTCTTTAATTTATTTTTAATAAATGAGATAATTTAATTAAATTAATATGATATATGAATTGAGTTTTTAAATTATAATAATCTTTGTAAGAAATTTATCAATTACCACAAAAAAACACGAGATCATGAATTTGTGTAAATTGTGTGAGCACAAATTTAATTGGTAAAACAAGATCACATAGGATAATTTTTTAGAGTTTAAATACAATCCCTATGCTCAATTCATTCTCATATATAGAGTGTATATGTTCCCTAATATACCACTGACCATAAGGTAGGCTTAGAAAATCAATCAAAGAAGGGTTTTAGGATTGTATTCTATAAATCTAGCCTCATGTTTAATTCATTTCAGCTTCGTGGTTATGTTAACTCCCATAGGGTTTGAGGGTTAAAAAATTAGGGTCTTCTAATAATGTGGTAATTAAATTAAATTATAATGATTAATAAGCATGTGAAGAGGTAGAGTATGATCGATCACATATTTTAATGTATTTTATTAAAAAACATATTCTTGTTGTTTCTTTTTAATCGAACATAATTTAAAAAATAAAAACAAAAAACATGTAATATTCTTCCATCAAACTTCTTCTAGTTTTACAAATGATAACCCCACCATCCTTCGAAGTAATATTTTTATGTAATTTAATTTTATTTTCAAAATACCTTCAATATTTTGTCTGAAACTACTTCCTCCTTTGAGAGACGAATTTGGTAAGCCACTCTACAACACCTAAATAACCCAAAACTGAGCATCATTTGAATGCACCCATGACAGTGCCTTTCACTCGGTGACGTCGGGTTCACAATAATCGGAAGGCCCTTTATATTGGACCAAGATGTAACTGATTGGTGGTTATGAAGCCCTTTTACATTAATAATGTTTCCAACCAAGTGATGTCTATTTTTCAATTTCAAAGGCAATGAAAGGATTCTGTTAACCTAATGCATAAAATACATGAATTGTGTTATATGGATTGAGGAGATTTTAAAAGATGGTAGAAGCGCCTGATACTCTAGTGGACCGATGTATGTATCTTGTGGTCCTTTGATAAGGAATGAGAAAAGGGAGATGGTCTGTGCAGTTTATCATCATGTATTGGGGAGGTTTTTCATGAAGTTTTAATGTCATGTGGCCAAGAAACATACCTTATAGTTTAAGGATGTATTCCGATGTAGTTTATCATCATATGAAAATGACATTTTTTTGTTTATTTTTAATTTCCTACAACCAATGATTTTTCACTAAAATTTAATTTCATGTGGTATGGAAATATTTCAATTCAATTTATCATCATGTGGTAAGGATGTAAGATCTAACGTGAATGGATGGAAATGTTGCATTAGGGCCTAAGGTTGAATGTTTGGGAATCACTACATATCTCATAAAAATGTTAATCAAACCACATGTGGTTATTTATGGCTGTGAAGATTAACATCATGGGGTGAAAGCAATAATCCACCGATATGAAATAGTGGAATCATGATCGGGACAATGAATAGAATTATGGGTGTCACTATGTATCCCATGGTTGTGGTAATCAAGCTCTATAATGTTCTTAAATGGGAAACTCTCTCTTCACGAGTATGGCCCAAATAGAGAGGTGGGAATTTTATCCATTGATTGTTATATATGGAGCTAGGATTATTGGTCTAGGAGTCATTAAGTATCCTATAATGATAGGAATCAAGACACATGTATCTTTTTTAGGGATCGTTAATTTTAAGGTCATGCACTAAGGAAGAATATGGAATGACATGAAATGTCGTAATATTAAAACAGGGCCCACATATGGATGTTTTGGAATTGCTATATATATCGTGAAAGATGATAATAAAACCATATGTAGTTCTTGAAAACCCAATAATTTTAACATCATGCATTGAGGACGGAGGTGAACCGATGCTAATTGATGGGAATATTGTAGTTGGGTATAAGTGTGAAAATTTTGGAATCACTACACATCTCATGAAAATTAGAATCAAACCACACATATTTTGTAAGATCCATTCAGTTTAACATCTTGCAGTGATGATTGATGGAATGCCTTTTAAGGTATTTTATTCAAAACCAATACAATCCTGTCGAAGTTGTCATGCCTTGTTTGTATGGGTAACCACCTATCAAAATTATAAATTCCATGTAAGCTATGCTCAGTGTGAGAAAAGATTAATGGAAAGAGTCCCACATATTGGAATTTAAGAGCAAGAGATGGTATTTTTGTATCATGTGATGGATGAACCAATATATATGATCTAGATTTTCCTACATATCTCATTGAAAGTGAGAATCAAGACTTATTTAGTTACAGAGATTCATGAAGACTAATGTCATCCAGTAAGAACATTAGGTCCCCCGATGTGAATAGAATGTAATCCAATGGTTGGGAATAAGAATTTATATTCAGGCCACACTATGTATCCTATGAGATAAGTAACCCAACCATAAGTAGATCTCAAGAAACCGTGTAGTTTAACAACCTATAGCCAGGATGATCTTTGTACCATTTAATGTCATGTCATCAGGACATAGGTCGATATCTGTACAGTTTAACGTCATGTGGTCAGGAAAATATCTATAATGTTTGATATTTTGTGGTCAAGAAAGTCTCTATATAGGATAAAATCAAATGGTCAGGATAATATCTATAAATTTTAACTTCATTTGATCTATAAAATATCTACAAATTTTAACATCATGTGGTCACAAAAATATTCATATAGTTTAATGTTGTGTGATATTGAAAATATATGTATATTTTATTATCATGTGGTCTAAAAAATCTCCGCTATTATTAAGTTCATGTGGTGAGGAAATTTCTAGAGATTTTAACGCCATGTGGTTAGGACAATATCTTTACATTTTAACATTGTGTGTTCAGGACAACCTTCGTATATCTTAATGTCATGTGGTCCTAAAAAATTATGGTGCTTAATTTTATGTGGTTTCCCCTGTCGATGATAGCTTATTCAAAATATTTCTTGAGAAATATAACATTTGTAGGTGGTGTGATCCACTACCCAACCATAGTGTCCAATGAATATGCTCCATTATGATAAACCTTATATATTACATATGGTCCTTCCCACCTAGGTTCCAATTTTGGGGGCCTCATACACTGTATAATTGGGGTTCTTAGATCCACCACTGGTTCTACTTTAATGAATGGATGAAGGTGGTCAATTTTATTAAAGGCATGGGCCATCCGATTCTGAGGGAACTCCATGTTGTGCAATGTTCACAATATGTTCTCATCTAGATATTCCAGTTTTCCATCCTATTTTGAAAGTTATCAATATCTGAGAGATGCTCAAAAATGGATATTCATAGTGAAGGCATCTAGACTTCTATGTGTAATACTACCTCAGTCCCATACATCAATGACTATGGTTTTACATGTGTGGTCATACACATGTTGGTAAGGTAGGCCCATAATGGCTGAAAGAGTTTATCTAGAAAAGAAATCTTGTCATTATTCCCCATCATCTAGAGTACGTTCAATAGATTCTTTTTTATGGCCTCTATCTTTCCATTTAGCATTGAATGATAGTGGCACGAGTGATTGGTCTTGATACTGTACTCTTGGTCTACCTTCTTTAACTCTATGGAACAAAAATTGGTTTTTTTCCATCAATATTGTGTGATGGAATCCTAACCTGGTGATGATATTTGACTTCAAAAAGTTGATAATATTCCTGGTCGTAAATTCCTTGAGGGGTATTACCTCATCCCATTTGGAAAATAATTCAGTAGAAGTAAGGAAGTAGTTTTATTTCTTATTTGTAGTTGGGGATATGTCCCCACAACATCCATCCCCCAATTGGAAACTGGAAAGAAATATTTCGCTATATGTTTCATCTCTGAGGGTTTATGGATTATGTTTTCTTAAATCTAGAATGCATGAAATTTTCTTTTGATTTCCACGCAGTCCTTTATCATGGTTTTCCAGTAGTATCACAAACTCCAAATTTGGTGGGAGGGCTTGGTTCCTTATTGATGGGTGTCATAGGAGCCTTCATGGAGACATTCCATGACGGGGAAAATTTCTCATACTACTATCCACCTAAGGATAATTCCATTAAATCCACATTTGTATATGTCTTTAACTCATTTTGATCATCCTACAAAGTGAGTTTTGATGATCAGTTCCAAATATGTTTCCTTCTGGAATAATTTTTTGTAGAATCCTATTTGGGAGAGAACCAACACAACTAGAAATTTTATCTTTTGTACCTCCTGAACCCGGAGAACGCCAATGGCGGTCGCTAAAGAGGGTATTAGCGGCCTCCATTGGTGGCCGCTAATATTAATGTAAAATTCTAGCGGGAATTATCCTGTGGACGCATCTTCTTCTTCCCTCATGCTTTAGCCACTGCAAATCCAATGTATCCATAGTCGATGCCGCATGCCACTGCATTCCGCCGCACACCGCCACTCTTCATGTCATACCATGCTTCCTAACAGCACACTCGTGACCTCCATCTATGTGCTGAAAAATCCCGAACCATCACCTCGGACTTCCACTGACCTCATCCGCATCACCTGAATAACCCAACATCCATCATTGTCGTGTGTCCGCCATGGCCGGTGGGGGAAAGGTCTTGTGTACCTTGACACACATATGATGAGACGAGGACCCGCATGAGGACCAGTAGAATGTTTTGTTGATGTGAAACATTAGCGACCACCATTGGCAGTCGCTAATTGGTTTTACCGATGAAGCTATCGCGACTACCAAAATACGTCTCTTGGCGGTCACTAAAAGCTCTAATTATAGTAGTAAGTATGGGATCTATCCATCCAAAAGTATTCATTGAGTCATCATGCTCTGGGGAAGTATTATCCTGAATTCTTTTTTCAATATCATATAAGATTATTGATGAGACCATTCTTCGATGTGTGATATCAAAATCTGTTCCACCTAGTCAGGGTTTTCAAGGATAGTGGCATCATTAGCCAGTTTTTCGACATGATCATTCAATAATCTGGGAACATGATGTAATGTGGGATCAAAAGGTAATTATTCCAAAAATCCCATAACATAGCTAGTAAGGGGGATAGTTCTTCATTTTAAATGTCATATTCTCCATTGATTTTTTTTATCACCAATTTGGAATCCACTTGATATTCATGTAGGCTATGTGAAGTTGTAGGGCCTATTCCAACCCACTAATGAGGTCTTGGTTATTCTTCCTCATTATTAGTGAAGCCTACATATAGTGAGAAATAGTAGATAAGAACTAATTTCTCTAGAGACAAATAAAACCCCCAAACCAACCTGGCTAAGCTTTGGGTTTTGTATTCTTTTTTTGTAAGGACTCCAAGAGGAACTATCACAATACATATCTCGTGTATAGGGAGGGATTGTCATGGGTATATAATACCACTTCATCTGGGGGATCGGTGTCTTATGGTGTATTTTCTGGGGGCAGGATGTGCTATGAAGAAATCAGCCAGGGCATTCCCTTTCACCAACATCTATTATATAAACTAGATTTCATAATTCTGCAGAATGACCGCCCATTAACCTAGGAACCCAGTCAACATAAGGTAGTCAAGGATGTACATGAATGGATCAATACGATAGACGAGGTGGACATAGTGGTGTTGAAAATAGTTCCATATCTTTTTCACTATGAAGATGAGTGCAAGGAAGTTCTTTTTAATATCATAATATCAATTCTCGATACCTAACAATATCCAAATAAGGTAGTAGACACAGTTATCACTCCTCACATCATTTTTTTGTAAGAGGAGGGAACCTAATGAGAACTCCATAGTGTCCATATACATGATGAGTGGCTTTCCTACCACCAAAGGCATCAAAATAGTTGGGTGTTGTAAGTACTACTTGATTATTTTGAAGGATAATTTACATTCATCATCCATGGACAGGAAATTACATTATTCAATTACTTCATTAATAAGAGAGATTTTCTGGCCAAATTGGCAATGAAACACTGAATGTAAGAGAGGTTTCCTTAGATTCCCCTTAGTTATTTGAAATTGTTCTAGGGAGACATTACTAAAACAACACTAATATTTTTTGGTTTAACATCAATGTCAAAGTGGAATATCAAAATGCTAAAGAAATTTTCTAGTGTTACCCAAAAATAACACTTAAGTGATGTAATCTTTAAACTGTGTTGTCGCAACCTATTGATGATTGTTCATAGATATCTGATGTTGTCACATCACTGTTAGGATTTAACAACCTGTTATCATATATAACACTTGTTTATCCTTCCCAAAAATTTCATAATGATATGATGTATAAGGTGTTGATATGTGGTTTCAAAAATCATTAATATGAAGGGCATTTCCCGATAGCTAAATATACCTTGAGGCTCTCTAAAGGTGGTAACTTCTTAATCTATGAGGGATATCTTGATTTTGTTATACTGTGAGTACCCATACATTAAGGAATGGATTTATAAACTAGTTGTTACATCGATCAGGAGTTTGGTGATCCGAAATGGGATATTTTCTTTCAAGAAATATCGATTAAGGTCTCTGAAATAATTATGGACCTTAATATTTTCATTCTATTTTTTGATGAGGATGATGTTGGTAAGGAATCTTGGGTTTTTCTCTTCTTGAAATAAGTTTGATTTTATAAACTTGTCAACATTTTTCTCTAAATTAGATTCATGAGAGGGGAACACCCTCTGGGATTCATGTTTGAAGATTCAATGAACATCAAGAAGTCTATAATAGTGAATATTCCAATCGGGATTTAGTCTGGGAAATTATGTACAATTCTAGGGGAACACATATTGATGTTGAAATAAAAATGCATCGTAAATATATTTCCCTTTGATTGTAATTGATTCACTAATTAGGCTAGACTGTGGGTCTTCTTCCTTTCCCACATTTACATGTCTAGGCTCATGTATAGTGGTGTAGATTCCTTCCATGAATGATGGAGGGGTGTTCCTAAGTTCATCCTAATCCTCTTCCATTTCCAACTCTGTAGAGTCATTTTCAACAGAAGATGGAGGTCTAGGGGATTCTCTATTACTATTGGGTGAGATGGGCTATTAGAAGAGACATCAACATCCCTTGTTTTCTAATCCATTATAGAAAGATATCGAACCTAATTGGTTTTTACATTTTTGCTGAGGACAAGAGGGGCTTGGAACTGTAGGATTGGATATAATACATTGAATATGTTTATAAGGAGAAAAAAATCATAATAGAGCATACACCAGTGGTTCACAAGGGCATTCCCCAATCCAGGGGAGCAGTAACCTATATATCATCATCTGATAGTGGTTTCAAGCCTTTTATTTTAGAAATCGGCTTCTGTATATGTGCCTCAACAAGTTTCAAAGGGGGAACTGTCACCATGCAGTATGTCAATCCTTCCATCAATGGGATACTTCAGATACTAAGGGAATTTCGATGGTACCAACAATTGGCTATGGATCCATGGACTTCTGAGAAGGAAATTATTTATGGTTTCTTGTAGGATAACAATTAACTCAGCATCAGATTTGATTTCCAAAAATTAATTTTTGATTTTGATATTCTGAAGAGGTCTTTTCTAACATTTACCATACCCCAGAATGGTTATCCATGTTGAGGATAAATCCCCTTCTCTATATCCCAGACGATGGAGAGTTTTAACAAGGACAAGATTAATCACAGATCAATTACCATTCACCAACCATTGGAATTTGATATTATTGAGTCTACCCAAAATATATTAGGGCGTAAGGTTTCCTTGGATATCCTCTTCCTTCTCTAGATCAACAAATCATATGAAAACATATGATTTAGTGAAAACAGTCTTCAATCAAAATACCTCAGCTACGTCGACTTCTATATCAAACTCACATAGTCTCCAGAGGATTTAAACAAGTTCTTACCTGAGTTCCTTTGAAAGGAGGAGTGAATTGAGGATCGAAAGCTTGGATGGGACTTCAACATGATATTTCATTGCATTGTATTTTTGTACTAGAGTTCGGCACTTCCTAACATGGGGTTTCTCTTAGGCATGAAGTTTAGGATCTGAAGTGTCTAAGGAAGATGTACTTGTTATTTGGGACGAAGATAAGGGAGTATCTGCTACCAGTGTTGAAAGTAGCAATGAACTTTCCCATTATCTATTTTTACTAGATTGGACTCCCACTAACTGATCATGCAATTAAATGAAATGCAGGTGACTGTTTAAGGTCTCTAAAGCATCTCCATTCCCATTTTTAGCCCATTGGAGTGCTTCCCTTGTGTCTCATATGTGTATATATCCTCTATAGGGTTATGAATGTAATATTGAGTCTGACCATGTCTGTTTTGTCCCATCTATCCTCAGTTTTGGCACATGTGGACTCTTATTCCTCATTCTTGTGAGGGAAAACAATATTTAGAAGTGTATTCATCATCAGAAAATGGGTATTCCAAGTGTATATCATTGATAGAGCTAAATATGAGCTCCTTATTAGATTATTATTCCATTTGGTGGGGAGGTTCCCATCATGTAGATATTGTAGGGTTGAAATCTGCAAGAGTTAGGGAATTATTTGGAGTAATATATAACTCTTCACCTTCTATCCCTTCCTATATCTGGTGGTCAGATGCACCTTTGGGATGTGCATCTCATGCCTCCCTCTTGAGTGGTGGAGCTATCTCATGTCTTTATAGTTTTCCCTTTATAGTGGTGTGAGATCAATCATGTATTTCTCGACTCATCTAGTTGTCAATATTTTTTGCATGCCTAGTTAAAACATTCTACAAATCATCGTCTTTTTCTGACCAGATGATAGTTATGTAAGACACTTTCTATGGGGATTAATACACTTTCACCTATCCAAAGTCGACCATGACTTGAAGGATGTGTGTGAAGAGGATGAAATCCTAGATATTATGACCAGGCATTCTATGGTAAGTATAGTAGTCTGAGTGGTTGATTATATTGAATTCCACAAGCTTCCAGGCTTGTGGAAGTTTGACCATGTTATTATCCATGGATGCCATGAAATAATTGGGACATTTTCATTTCTTAAGGTGTATAATTTTTTCATCCATTACTCAAATTTTGGCAACCCAATTTTTTCTATACTTATGCTTGAAGGTGATTTTTTGCTTCCCACCTCTCAATAGGTTGTTTTGGGTGGTTCGGGACCTTCCTAGGTTCTTTAATGGGTACCACTACTAACATGAGAGTGATAATTGTAACTTTTACTCTACTTGGATTTTCCAATTGTGTTGCAATCATGAGTCAAGACTTGGATTGGGTTTGTAGAATAACCTCTTCAAGATGTTCTGCCATTTAGAGAACTCTCTGAACCCAATAGGATATTTTATGGGGATTTTGGTCATCTAAAACTCATCCATGAGATTTTCAGAATAGAGTTACACAAGTTTCTCATGTGATAGGGGGATGATATGTTAATGGTTTAAACCTTTCCACCTTTCTATGAAATAATCCACACTATCATCCTCATATTGTTTCCAATTCGTCAAGTCGATAAAAATGTTTTCTCAGTGTTAAATAGAACTGATAAAGAACTAATGATGAAGGTATTAGCATCCTATAAAATATTTTATCGGGAGACTATTGTACCATATGATGGTTATCCCCATCAGTGTCCATAAGAAACCCCTCATATTTGTTGCCACCCATTGATCTTGAAGGACCAACACCAGCCCAAATTGGATTAAGAAGTGGGGGAGATATTGTTCAGGGTCACATGCACTATCAAAAGTAGAGAATGTAGGGTTACCAATGGTCGGTGGAGGTTTATTATCTTCCACCCATTCGGGATATGTCTTCATTTTAGGATACATAGGTTAAAGGCTCCCTTGAATGGATTATATTCATGTAACCAAGGACTTGATGACATTCTATAACTCTGGAGACACTACTGTTGGAGTCACCTCCCATATACAAGTAGCAGGTAGTGGCTGATGAGGTGGTCCTGCTTTTATCTCCCTTTCATTCTTAATTAGTCCCATGACTAAATTATTACCCTAAAGAGGGAGAGGTTATCGTCGCAATAGAGGGAATTCATGATTTTTTTCAACTTCCCCATTTATGTAGACTAGCAATCTTGATCCATAGCCAGTATTATGCTTGGATACCACTCTTTCTAGTGGATCATCAATGGGAGAGAGAATATTCATCTTTGGTTGCATATGATACCCAGAGGGAATATTTTCCTTGAGTATCTCCTCTTTGAGTTGTTGGATAGCTCATATTTCGCTCTCGTTCTGTGAAAATTATTCCTCTGGGGAAGGAAATTCAGTTCTCTGAATGGTGATCGGGGTGTAGATGTATCATTTCATTTTTATATGACAGTATTATTCTGAGGAGGTGGAAACTAATTATTCGGTGGTTCGAAATTCTAAAACCTTCTTTATTTCCGGGTGTATGCAAACTCGTTTGGTGCATCCAAATCTCCCATATCCTAGGGTACAATTTTCATGTTTTGGCCCTATGTGTTCATGTCTTTATCAATGTCTGGAATATTGATAGTGACAAAATTCACATAGGAATACCTATAAATAGTGGTTGTGACAATAATTTCGATGAAACATGATGATTCTGTACTACCTCCATCGGGGAAGTTATTTGATTGTGTTTACCGTATGATCCTCCCATCATGGACTCTAAATTGTGTCTTCGAAGGATTTTCCAGTTGTCATTTTCATACAGGCCCCGACCAACATAAGATTGTCTTGAGGTGGGAGGATCATGTGGGATGTCAAAAATTATTTTTTTCTTCCAATCATAGAGAATAATGATTCTCTATGTGGTGATAATGATAATGAAAATTCCCTCAGTCCAATGGGGTGGGAGATTTTGGGTCGTCACTGGCACTGATTGGTCATGTTCATGAGAACTCAATGACTCCATTCAAGGACTTGATGAATATTTATAACATCCCAAGTTTGAAAATAATAATAGATTTTCATATCTATGTCTCTTTATGAATTAGATTGTGTTTTAGAGGCTTAAAATCAGAATAAATTCAATCTTAAGCATAGAATACTCTAATATTTTTAAACGGTTATTTTACTGCCTTTTGATGAAAACCCATTTTTAAATCTATCATTTTACAATTTTATAAGCTCTATATGAAACAATAAACTTATAAATTAGAATTGGGACATTTAAATTTACTTTGGATAAATTTTTGGAATTTTTCTGACAATGTTCATTTTTTAATGAACAGTGAAAATTACTACATTTTTCTTCAAAACTGCTTTTTCATATAATTTAATTATATGGTTAGAGTATATTTTTAATTTGTTTTAGATTTTAATTATAATATATTTTTAACATTTAATCCAATGTTAGTCATTATAATTAATTTCACTTTGAAATTGTACATAATAAATTATCAATCTTTTGATAGATATTGTTTCTTAAAAACACACTATTTGTTTTGACAACTTGAATTATTCTTAAATTAATTTCTGCAATTTCTGTGTTTGGAATTTGGTAAAATGGATTCCATATTTAGAATCAAAAGGTCCAAATTATTTAATTAATACTCTTTTTTTTGGACATTATGAATAGTAACGACATCAATTATCTTTAATTATCATGATTAATTAGTAATCGGGTGGTTAAGGGTAATAAAATAATATCATAATAATATAAAATAACCCCAAAATGTTTCCAAATCCATTTGGTTGTGTCATGGCCGACCATGGAATGCCTTTTTCCAACTTAGGGACCCCATGGAATCAATTTCGTGTGATAGTGACCTTTTATCATATTATTTTTAAAGAAAGGAAAATATTACCAAACTATGTAACACCTAAGTAAATCAATTTTAATTTTGTTTACAAGAATGATCTATTAGACTATAAATATTCATTTTAAATATAAAAATATTTCCAAACTCATGGTATTTCTTTATTATTTTTAAAAATTAAATAAATAAATTGTTTTATGACACCATGATGATGCAGTGATTACCTCATTAATGATCTCTTTAAATAAAATGAAAAGATAATGTAAAATCTAGGACATACACTTGTCAAAAACCTATTGGATGGGTGTTTTTCTAACCCTTCACACCTTATCCTCAAAATATATCATTGTGGGACTTTTAAAATCTGAAAACCATTTTATAATAAAGTAACATTTCAAGACATTCCAAAAGTGACCCTCCTCTCTCTTATAATTGGCCCATCCTATACCCCCTTACCCACACCTCTCAAGCCCTTGTATCATCCATAATCTACTCATATTATCCCTCCCCATCTCTCTCTTACTCCTAGAAGCCTCACTTTGTGTAGAAATCTTCCCAAGGAATCCTTTGGCTCATTTCAAAAAGAGTTACCCGATTTACAGCTAATGTCTTCTCTCGAGTTTCGTCCTTTTATTTTCCTTCTTCACTCACCCATATCTTTTTATTATCAGATCCCATAATAAAACCAATATCCTAAATAT
The DNA here is from genome assembly GCA_963277665.1 of Viscum album. Lineage (NCBI taxonomy): Eukaryota > Viridiplantae > Streptophyta > Magnoliopsida > Santalales > Viscaceae > Viscum > Viscum album. The sequence goes on along the minus strand of OY728142.1, from coordinate 795,829,527 downwards.
ACTATGATGTTTTTATGAAAATTATTCTACCTACACATACACACACCTCCGTTTAATTGTTAAAAAACATACTATTTCTGTGGGTGGTGAATTACTGCCTCACAAAACGATTATTGTTCAATATTCTTTTAACACCTTTCATGGTGGACATTAAGATGTCACTGTATATATATATATATGATATATATTATTTTTATGTTTTCTTTATGCTTCTGTATTTTTTTATATATAGTAAACTATAATGGTTTCCATTATGTGTAAACACGATAATTTCATTTGAGGAAGTGCGGACTACCGCCCACTCAAAGTGATATGATTCGTTCATACCATATGTGGTATGTATACATGATAGGTTTAATGATATTATATATGATACAATACAGGAATTATAATAATATTATATATCATTATGTCTTAATTCCATTAAATATGAAATAGAATTGGAAGTATCGTTCATCCGTACGTACGGCTTACCATCTCCATGAATGGTGCATTTCATTTCACACCTCTAAATGTTATGTAATATTATAAATACATTTAGATTCTGGATATATATAATATATATGATATCCAAATCATTAATAGCATTCTAGATATAATGAACCTTTGACCACATGAACAACATGTAATTATAAGAAGTCCATTTTTGACTTAAGTACCAAATATCAACAAAATGAACATTATTAACTTAAATGATTACATAATGTTTATAACATGGAAATAAGTTATATAAAAGGAATAATAAACTTGAAAAAGTTTTTTAAGCAAGTATAAATTACTTTATTTTATTATTCATGAGATTAATGAACGATTGAGTCAAGTCGGACATGAGGTAAGGGACATTGTCTCAATCTTATTTCATTGATGCATATTTTGTTTTAACATAAGAATTTATTTTATATACTGTATAAACACCTTTTACGTTTTATTTCATTCAAAGGGAATATTTTTCTATGAAGCATTTTACTAAATGAAAAAAAAGGAATGTTTCTTTTAACGTACGCGGTGACAAAGACCATTCCGCCGCCGCGACTATTATTTGATTTGTGGCTTCCTCAACAAGCCACAATGTTTTTAAAAGAAAATAAATACCATATACTCTATTATGTATTTTGGTATTGAAAATTGTTTTGATAATGGATTTGTTATAACAATATATTTAAGTGATATATTGTGATTGAAATGTTGACATGTTTTCTTTCCTTTATATTTGTTTAATGTCTTATGATTTTATAATTGTACTTAGACATTTGACGGGTGGTTACGTGATAAACCAAATGACGGGTGGTGATGTGAATACCACGACAGGTGGTTACCATATAACCTCCAATGCATTGGGTATGGAAGTCGACCATATGGATATTCCATTAAGTGACATGTGTGGAAGTTGACCGTTTGATTATTCTATTTAAGTTTGTTTATGTGCCTTGTTACCTTTATATGATATGTCTTCTTTATATGGGTAATCTTTTTGTTACAAAAGGGTAAGCAGACATCTTTTATTCATTGAAGAGTATTTACTACCTCATAAAGGTGAAAATTATTACTTATGTTAAAGTATTCACGGTTTACTTGTTGTTTTGAAAAACTAATAGTTTTCTTCTTTGTGTATTCCATACTGTGCTTTTTTTCTCATCCCATGTTTTTGAAATGTTTTTCACAGAAGATAAAGTAGAATAGGTTCAAGGATGTGTTCAAGGAAATTCATGTTGTATGAAACATGGAACTGTACATGAATCTTTTTTTCAAGAGTTTTTATTTTATGAAAAAATATAAACTGAGTAGAAGTGTCTACTTTGTAACTTTTGAGATGTAATAGTTATGTCCTAATTCTCTAAAACTCTGAACCTGAAAAGATCCTGAATGTGACTTATTCATTTAATTCATGATTAAGTACTGTTTTAAGGCTTGGGCCTTATTGATGGTATCATCGATCAGTTTAGACAACTTTAGGAGTTAGAATATTGTTAATTTAATGTTCATAAATTAATTTATGGTATGATTGAAATCATGTAGCATTTAAAGATTACCATGTAGTTTCTCCTAAGATATTTCTATGTTAATAATGGTATTCCACATAAGAAACAGGGCAGCTATGTAGGGACAACATCAGGAGAAAAACAATCTTCCAAATCAGAATCCTGAGATGGTCGGAATTGGAACTGAACAGTTTGATGAAGTAATGGCGCAGTTTACTCAAGCGATAAATGGTGGTGGTATCCATGCACGAGATAAACTAGATCAACTACAGAGGAACATGTCAGTGGTGGAACATTTCATGAGGAAAAATCCCCTATCATTCAAAGTATCATCTTACCATGTACTAGAATATGGGTGGATTAAATCACTGGACATGATTTTTGATGTCATGGGGGGTTCAGAACATCAAAAGGTTAGTCTCTCTGTTTACCATTTTGAAGATAAAGCTGATCAGTGGTGGTCGATGGTGAAAAATATCAGGGATAGTGAAGAGATTGATGATCTTGACTGGGATGAATTCAAAGGTATGATTCTTGAGAAATATTTTTCTATGGTGGTTCATCATAGGATGGAAAAACAATTTCTATAATTGTGGTAGTAGGATGACTCAGTGGCTGCTTATGATGAAAAGTTCACTTGACTTGCAAGGTATGCTCCAAATTTCATAAGAGATATTAATAGTAAAATCAGCGATTTTTACTCAGGGTTAAATCCAATGTATAGAAGGTCTTTATCTTCTAGAGAGTTCAAAAATTATTAAAAACTTTTTTGATGTGTAGAGAAGGTGGAAATGGAGTTTGTCGATGATCAGGTGTTCTTTGACAAAGAACAGAATAAGATGTCCATATGGAAGGCAAAAGGAAAGAATTCATCAAAGAATCCTGGAGGTAAGAAATCCAAATATCCATCCTATGAGAATTGTGGTAAAATGCATCTTGGAGAATGTATATCCAAGTCTAGAAAGTGCTTTTGGTGTGGTAAGTCTGGTCATATTGCTTGTAACTATAAGGAAGATGGTCAATCAGGCAATGAAAAACTAGTGGAAAGATGTTTTAAGTGTAATGAAATGGGTCATTAGGTAAATGAGTGTCTAACGAAGAACTCAACTGAGGGAAAGCAGCCAGACTACAAGAATAAAGGAGTGGTGAAATCCTTTACAACTACTTCAGTAGATGTTTGGACATCGAATGAAGTAGTATCGGGTACACTGTTTTTTTGTTCAGATTATGCCAATGTGTTGTTTGATTAAGGTTCTAAACATTCTTTCATTTCTGAGATGTATTCTAGAAAATTGTGAATTCCATCCCAAGATATGAATCTTGAACGTATGTTAAAAACACCATGGGGAGAAGTTGAGACAAAAAGAAATTATAAGAACCTTCCCATACTTGTGTGTGGAATGAATCTACCATCAATCCATATTGTTTTGCCTCTAGTAGAGTTTGATGTTATTTTGGGCATGGATTGGTTTTCTATTTATCATGATAAGATTGACTGTAGAGCTAAAGAGGTTTATTTTCAGAAATATTTTCTATTTGTGTACAAGAATGAATCCTTGCTTTTTATAACATATCAAGAAGTTAAGAAACTAGGAAAAGATGGAAATGAATGTTACCTTTCACATATTGCTAAAAACAAAAGAACTGTTTAGATTAATGATGTGCCAGTGGTAAATAAGTATCTTGGTTTTTTTCCTGATGAGTTTCATAGTATTATACATGATCGGGAAGTTGAATTTACTATTGACTTAGTTCCTGATTCTAAGCCAATTTCAAAACCCCCTTATCGAATGTCTCAAGTTGAACTATTAGGGTTAATGAAGAAATTTCAAGATTTATTAGAGAAAGTTTTCATTCGACCTAGAACATCACCATGGGGTGATCCTATCTTGTTTGTTAAAAATAAAGATGGTTCAATGAGACATTGCTTTGATTGTAGAGCCTTGAATAACATCACTGTTAAGACCAAGTGTCCTTTGCCTCATATCGATGATTTGTTTGATCATCTCTAGGGAGCACAGTATTTTTCGAAGATTGACTTGAGGTCAGGGTACCATCAGTTGAAAGTAAAAGAAGAAGAAATTCCAAAGACCACATTTGTACTAGACATGGACATTATGAATTTTTAGTTAGGCCTTTTGGGTTAACCATTGCACATACTATATTCATGGACCTTATGAATATAATTTTACATGAGTTCTTGGATATGTTTGTGGTTGTTTTCATTGATGATATTTTTCTGTTTTCTAAAAGTAAAGAGGACCATGAAATTTATTAAAGGGTTATTTTTAAAACCTTAAAATAAAAGAAATTGTATGGGAAAATATATCCAGTGACTTTATTGTGGGATTTCCAAAGGCATCATGAGGTAATAATGAAATCTGGGTTATTTTTGATCGATTGACTAAATCCACACATTTCCTTCCTATTTGAGATACTTTTTCTCTAGATCAACTTTCTCAGTTGTATGTTAAAGATATAGTCAAGTTACATGGAGTTCCCCTCTCCATTGTATCTGATTATGATCTCAGGTTTACTTCTAAATTTTGGAAAGGCCTTCAGAAGTCGTTGGGTACTGAATTAAATTTTACTACAGCTTTTCATCTACAATCAGATGGGTAGTCAGAATGAACAATTCAGACCTTGGAGGATATGTTATGTGCTTTCACGATAGATTACTAGGGAAGTTGAGACCAACATCTTTCTTTGGATTAATTTTCTTATAATATTAGTTTTCATTCAAGTATAAAGATATGAGCCATTTGAGGCATTACATGGGAAGCGTTGTCGAACTCCATCTTTTTTGGTTGAAGTAGGTGAAAGGAAGATGATGGGTCTAGAATTGGTAGAAGAGATGGTAGAAAAAGTTCAGCTGACACAGAAACACATGAGAACATCTTAGAGTCGGATAAAAAGTTATGTGGATAACTGGAGGAAGGATCTTTCTTTTGAGGTAGTTGATCATGTTTTTCTCAATGTTTCTCCATGGAAAAGTGTGATGTGTTTTGGAAAGAAAGGACATATGAGTTTGGGGTTCATTGGACCTTATGATATCCTGGATAAAGTTGGATCAGTTGCATATAGGGTGGCATTACCTCCATGTTTGTCCCAGGTACACAAAGTTTTTCATGATTCAATGTTGAGAAAGTATATGCCAGATCCATGTCATGTTTTGAGCCCAGACGTAGTTCAGTTGGAAGAGAATCTCTCTTATGAGAAATAACCAGTAAATATTCTTAACAATATAGAGCATGTGTTGTGGAATAAGTTAATTCACTAGGTGAGGGTTCTATGGAAAAACCATAAGTTGAAGAGACAACATGGGAATCTGAAAATTCAATGAGGGATAAATACTCCCACTTATTCGATAAGTAAATAAATTGTGGGGACACAATTTCATAAAGGGGGTAAGGATGTAACATCCCAAGTAAGTAATGACTAATATATTTTCATATCGATGCCTATTTATGAATGATATAGTGTTTTAGAAGCATAAAATGAGAATAAATCCAATCTTAAGCATAGAATACTCTAATATTTTTAAAAGTTTTTTTACCGCCTTTTGATGGAAAAACATTTTTAAATATAGAATTTGAAAATTTTATAAGCACTATATGTCAAAATAAACTTATTATTTAGAATTTTGACATTAAAATTTACTTTGGATAAATTTTTGGCATTTTTCTGACAATGTTCATTTTTTAATGAATAGTGAAAAGTACTGCATTTTACTTCAAAACTGCTTTTTAATATAATTTAATTATATGGTTAGATTATCTTTTTAAATGGTTTTAAAGTTGAATTAGAATATATTTGTACCATTTAATCCAATGGTGGTCATTAGAATTAATTTTACTTTGAAATTGGACATAAACAATTGTCATTCTTTTAATATATATTGTTTCTTAAAAACATGCTATTTGCTTTGACAACGAGAATTATTTTTAAATTAATTACTGCAATTTTTGTGTTTGGAATTTGGTAAAATGGATTAAATATTTTGACTCGGAAGGTATAAATTATGTAATTAATACTCTTTTGTTTTTGGACATTATGAGTAGTAACGACAGCAATTATCATTAATTATCATGATTAGTTAGTAATCGGGTGGTTAAGGGTAATAAAATAATATCATAATAATATAAAATGAACCCAATATGTGTCCAAATACTTTTTGTTATGTCATGGCCGAACATGGGATCCATTTTTCCAACTTAGGTACCTAATGGAATCACTTTTGTGTGATTGTGACCTTTTATCATGTTATTTTTAAAGAAAGGAAATTATAACCAAACTATGTAACACCTAAGTAAAAAAATATTAATTTTTCATAAATAAATGATTTATTAGACTATAAATATTCCATATAAATCTAAAAATATTTCCTACATCATGATATATTATTTATAATTTTTGATACATTAAATAAATAAATTTATTTATGACACCATGATGATGCAGTGATTACCCCATTAATAAATGATTTAAATAAAATGAAAAGATAATGTAAAATCTAAAAATTACACTTGTCTGAAACCTATTGGATGGGTGGATTTTAAACCGTTGTCACCTTATCCCTGAAATATATCTTTGTGGGAACTTTAAAATCCAAAAACCATTTTATAATAAATTAACATTTCAAGACTTTCCAAAAGTGACCATCCTCCCTCTTATAAAAGGCCCCCACCTCTACCCCTTTACCCACGCCTCTCAAGCCCTTAGATCGTCCAAAATCTTCTAATATTATCTCTCCACATACCTCTATTACTCCTATAATCCTCGCATTGGGTATAAGTCTTTCCAAGGAATCCTTTGGCTCAAATAAAAATGAGTTACCCGATTTAGAGGTATTGTCTTCTTTTGAGTTTTTTCCTTTATTTTTCATCTTCACTCACCACTATATTCTTATTAATTTATCCCATGATAAAACTAGTATTTTCAATATACTAGGATGTTTTTATGAAGATTATTCTCCCCAAAATTACACACACCTCTGTCTAATGGTTAAAGAACCTACTATTTCTATGGGTGATTAATTACTGCCTCACGAAATGATGATTGTTCTATCTTTATTTAACACCTTTCATGGTGTCCATTAAAATGTCACTATATTTATATATGATATATATTATGTTTATGTTTTATTTATTCTTCTATTTTTATATATATAGAAAACCTTTATGGTTTCCATTATGTGTAAACAATATAATTTCATTTGAGGAAGTGCGGACTACCGCCCCCTCAAAGTGATATGACTCGTTCATACCATATGTGGTATGTATAAAGGATTGGTTTAATGATATTATATATGATAAAATACTGGAATTATAATACTACTATATATCATTATGTTTTAATTCCATTAAATATGAAATATAAATGTAAATAGCATTCATGCGTACGCACGGCTTACTGTCTCAATGAACGACGCATTTCATTTCTTACCTCTAAATGTTATGTACTATTATAAATACATGTATATGCTGGATATATATAATATATATGATATCCAAATCATGAAGATAATTCTGTATATAATGAACCTTTTACCACATGAACAACATGTAATTATAAGAAGTCCATTTTTGACTTAAGTACCAAATATCAACAAAACGAACATTATTAACTTAAATGATTACATAATGTTTATAACATGGAAATAAGTGATATAAAAGGAATAATAAACATGAAAAAGGTTCTTAAGAATGTAGAAATTAATTTAAGTTTATTATTCAGGAGACTAAATAATGATTGAGTCAAGTCGGACACGAGGTAAGGGACTTCGTCTCAATCTACTTTCATTGAGGCATATTTTGTTTTAATACAATACTTTCTTTTATAAGATATATAAAAACGTTTGAATTTTAATTTCATTAAAAGGTAATATTTTTCTACGAAGAGTTTCTCTAAATGACAAAAATGAATGTTTCTTTTAACATATGCGGTGACAACGACTTTTCAATCACCGGGAGTATTATTTGATCTTTGGATTCCTCAACAAGTCGTAATGTTTTTAAAAGAAAATAAATACCATATACTATATTATGAATTTTGGTATTGAAAATGGTTTTGATAATGGATTTTTTATAGAAATATATTTAAGTGATATATTGTGATTGAAATGTGGAAATTTTTTCTTTCCTTTATATTAGTTTTATGTATTATGATTTTATAATGGTACTTGGACATTTGAAGGGTGGTTATGTGATAAACGAAATGACGGGTGGTGCTATGAATACCATGAATGGTGGTTACGTTATAACCTTCAATGCATTGGGTATGGAAGTCGGTCATATGGCTACTTCATTTAGTGACATGTGTGGAAGTTGACCGTATGGTTATTCCATTTAAGTATGTTTATGTTCCAAGTTACCTTTATATGATATGTGTTCTTTATATGGGTAATTGTTTTGTTACAAAAGGGTAAGTAGTGATATTTTATTCATTGAAGAGTACTTACTACCTCATAAAGGTGAAAATTATTACATATGTTAAAGTATTCATGGTTTACTTGTTTTTTTGAAAAACTATTAGTTTCCTTCTTTGTGTATTCCTTACTGAGCTTTTTATGCTCATCCCAAGTTTTTGAAATGTTTTTCATAGGACATAAAGTGGAATAGGGTCAAGGATGGGATCAAGGAAAGTCATTCTATCTAAAACATGGAGCAGGACATGACTCTTTTTTTCAAGAGATTTTATTTTATGAACAAATGGAAACTGAATAGAAGTGTCTACTTTCTAATTTTTGAGATGTAAAAGTTATGGCCTAATTCTCTAAAACTCTAAACCTGAAAAGATCCTCAATGTGAATTATTCATTTAATTCAAGATTAAGTAATGTTTTATGGATGGGGCCTTATATTATTGAGTTTTAAATGAATATACAAATTCCCCCAACCTATTGGGGGTGATCTAGAATCAGTAATGATTATTCCAAGACCCTCTCAGGGGATGATAAACTTGGAGATTGTGATTAAGGAATAAATACCCCAGCAATGTGGGCTAGGGTCCACTTTCCATTGTTGAGGGTATGTCAAAAAACATCTTGGGAATTGATGATCTGAGAGGTGGATATGGTGGTAGATATTCTCCTAGCCTGAGGGGCTGAGCCCCCTCCTGGATAGATGGTATGGAATCAGCTATTATGGCCAATTTTATGTGGCACAACTCTGTCCATGTGGGAGCAGGGTGTGATGGCGGCCCATGATGAAAATTATTTTTCATAAGAATTTGTTTGGATGTTTGTAACTTCATTATCCATGTTAAAAATGGGTTTTCATTGATTTCAGGGACCCATTTTGATGTCTTATTGTCCATCCACTTCTTCTATTCATGATGTTTGGGTATCATTGAATTGGGTTAATTACATTATAATAACCAACTGGCCCGAGCACACCTGGTCCCCTGATTTTTCCAGAGGCTATAACATCAAAGGACACCGAATCTAAGGAGTTATATTGTTATATAGGTGAAGAAAATTAAAATACTATATACTTTCTCCATCCTTGAATACAGATTCATCAAGTAGATTCAGAGATCTGCTTCCAAAGTGTCATGATGCAACAGTGGAAGGAATTTTTTAGATTTGCACTGTGCTTTTATGCTTTTATATCCTGGGCCGTGGAGATATCATTTAGGTCAAGATAAAAGAATAGTATCATGATTGTCTGAACGTGGCACTCATATCCTGGATAAGTGATATATAGATCCTTTAGTCGATGATCTGTAGCACACATATTTTGGAATCGTAAATAATTGAATCCTTTTCTAGCTCATTTGGGTCCTCGTATCTAGAAGTAGTGAGGGTTTAGAACATGATGGGGAGGTTGTTTCTGGATAAGTATCCCCAAATGTAAATATTGGAATCCCCCAAAACATATTTACACACCTCCTTATAGTCATACCATAGAATACATATGTTATGGTCGCCTATCGACATTAGTGGAGTGTTGCTTGATATTGATGGGGAACCATATACTATTTCCCCTGATGTCTCGAGCACCTATCTATATAATGGTGTTAAATTTCTGGACACCTACCTATAAAGAGGTGTTTAGGAAAGGGAATTATTTCCTTATACATGGAAGATATTCTCATTGGGAGTTTTACCATGATGGATGTCAGTAGTAGTGTCTCGGTGATCCAGCTCCACACCACCATGTGGAAGACTACCATGGTAATGAATTTCTTCTACTTCTACTTCGATAGAAAAGTCGATGGACCCTCAAGGTGTTAGGAATTTTTCATGAATCACCTTAAGGTCACTGGCAGTGGTTATATTAGGAATATTTTCCATGTTATACATCATGGTTGGAATATGACAACCATCCTTTTGTGATTGTGTGGGGATATGAGTCTACTATCTGATGGCTACCAGAACATGAATATAACCGTCTAGTGTAGAGGGAGTGTGAACCAACAACTGAGAATCTATTGGAATAATCCCATAAGTAGTCTCATTATTGAAATTGATATGAGCCCATCCCAAGGAAATTTTTATTCTAACTTGGTGATACTCATTCAGGATGGAAGTATGAGCCTAATGTTGATACTTTAGGATATGTCACTAGTCTTCCTTAGTTGGAGTATGAGCCTTCCCTGATGCATGTGCCACTATCTCTTAGTGAGTCCCATTTGGAACCAGAATATGATCATGGTTTGAATATGTATTTCAAATCTAAATTTGAAAATGGACCTCCAGAATGGGATAAGGAATATGATACTCCTCATTATTTCCTTGGAATGATGTTGGTGCATTCGTTCATTGATGGAAGTAGAAAATTATTCCTTGCTTCTGTGATTTTCTGGAATATTTCATGTAGATTCACTGAATGGAATATGAGCCTATCCCAATGATAGTTTCATTCTATCTTGATCAAACTGAACAAAAATGGGGATATATGCCAAATCCTGGGCTATTGGAGTTTATTAATGGAATTCTTAGATAGGTATATGGTCATGTCTTGAGTCATGTGACCCTCTCATATGGTGAACCCCGACCAGAATGGGGATATGAGCCTGATCATGGGCCTTTGGATTATGCTTCCAGAAATATTCAATAGTCATGTTCCCCTATATCGAGGTATATGTTGATTTTAACTTGTGGTACCTAGTTTGAATGGGAGTATGATACAAGTCTTATTCCTTGTACTTTATCGAAATATGTTGATAATCTTCCTTGAAGAGAGATTGAGTTTTTTCTTAATCTGGTACGAAGAATTGTTCGTGCTGAACAATGTGTTGAGTTTGTATGGCTATTGGGATAAGAGTATGCTCATGTCCATTTATCTGTAATAGTGTTAGAATATGTTTGAAGAGCTATCCAGCAATTGCTAGAATTTTAGAAATGTCTATGTAGGGATATAATCCTGCACATTTTTTATCTCTATTATGCACTGATAGATGTCTTCGATTGAAGTGGGGATATGTGCCCAATTTTATCCTCCTTATTCCATCAGGGTATTCTAATGTACATTCTATATGGGGTAGGGATATGTGCCTCTCCCATTCTTATTGTTGGAATATTCCCAAAGACTTATTTATAGCTGTTAGGGACATAAACATGCTTACCAGTTCCTAGCAGATTATGTCAGCATGCATCATTATCATGAGTGAGGATATGATCCCTCTTTTAGATATCGAGTGCCTCCCTAGTCCGATGACCCTTCCATATAGCCCATGTATTGGTATCTAAGGACGAAGCATATTGGGTGGTACTCACAGTAGGAAATTGGTGGGAAACGATGGGATGATATGAGCAAAGACAGTTGGAAGGTTCCCTCCATGGTGGAATACAAACGAAAGGGGACCAATATTTGGATTCCAATTACTCCTGAATTAGATATATAAGGTGGAATTTTCCAAACTATGGGTATAATCTCTCAATGTTTTTGGTTGTACAGATGAGGGATACTAGCTTAGTAGGTGCCTTTACTAAGCGATGAGAATACATTGGCTATTGTTCCTAGAGAATCTCATGGGTTTCTTCCATTGTAGGGATTCTATCATGTTGGTGGTAATTTTGAACAATTGTATTTTTCTCCTTTTATTAGAGTTGTCAAGCAGGTGATATTTCTTTGTGACCCACAGTGTAATGCCCCGACCCCAGTTACCTAGAGTCGGTGCATTATTACATAACATTGGCATGATCACGAGAAATATCAAGTCTCGAAAGACCGATTAGTTTAGTAGCCTTGGAATAACTAGATACATCCATAAATTTTTACATTACATCATAAAAACAAATCTTGTCTTCATATCCCCTCATACTATCCCTGCAGGTCATTCATAAATTACTTCTTCATAATCCTAGGAAAAATAAAACATTGAAATGGGTGAGCTCAGATGCTCAGTAAGGATAACATTATAGCAGAAGCTTTCATAGATAAGCATAAACACTTAAGGATGTTTATAACTAAAACAAAAGCCTTTTAAACTTGAACTTCAGCATAAAATGGCAAAGATAAAATAAAACAATGCCATTTACTTACTCACATGGATATTCTACTAGTCGAACAATCCCATGAATTATCAATAACCACTTTCATAATGATGGAATGCATAATGCCAGACTATCATAACCACATTGCCAAGGCCCAGTGCCAAGACTACAAATAAGATTTTTCCAAGGCCTTGTGCCAAGACACTAGTTTGTCTCATGAGACCTACCGATGCATCGAGGAGCTATAGCGGGATCCACCCGTCACTTATTAAGTCCAATTCATTCCTCATATGAACATGTTTAAACATAACATAAACATTCGTATTAAAATTAGCATACGAAATGTCAATACTTTAACCAAAAACCATGAATGGTAAAAAAATAGCACATCCACAGTCAAACATAACTCATTCGATACAATATGGAAGATTGTATTGTATCACATTAACCCTAATCAAGAATAATGAAGGATGTTTACATAGATGAAAATAATCATCAAAACTATTTGAGAGAAATATCCCCCTTTTTCTTGAAATCATTTAAAAGTCACACTATTTGTCAAGAAGCCATTTAAAAATCGATTTTTGAATCAAAGTGTCCCATACCACTTTGAATCTTTTTTTAAAAGAAGTTTTAATTTTAAGACTTTAATGTCCATATAAATAAATCCTTAAAACCATTTTTAAAACATGGACATTGATGAGCAAGAATTAGATGAATAAGTCTTTAAAACATATAAAAATGGTATTTTAGTTATAGATACTAACCAAAAGAGAGACACTTGAATACAAATAATTGAGGTAATGAAAACATTGTAATATCATGATAATAAAGGGATTCATGATATACTATGTCAAAGTACATTATATACACCACATAAAAGTGATTTGGTGTATATCAACAAAAAAGTCTCAATGGAATGTAAATTGAGATGAAATCTCTCATAAAGTTCATATCCTCAGGTTAAGGATAAATCAACGACATAGTTATGTGTGACAAATATAAATACACTAAATATGATTAGATATTCAGTGTAAATCAATCAAACAATATTCACACATAATCTTATAAAAACAACACCAATGAATTGGATGTTTAACTCAACAAATGGAGATTGAGTTAAAATTACTCTTATCAAATTCATATTGATGACTTGAGAAATTATCAATTGAGTGATTATGTGTATCAAAAGTATATCCAAATAAAAGTGGTGTAGAAATTATGACATAATCAAATTAATAGTGATTCCACACATACTCTTGGTGTAATATAATCAATGAAATATGCGTAAATCCAAATGAGTGGAAATTGAAATGTCGAATTCCCTTATCGATTAGGTAACATATGAAACATACACCCATGAAATAAGGATCATACAATTATGATATATATACCCATGAATTAAATTATAATACACAATTAATACAATTACGGGTAGTATACATACACCACATGTAATAAATAAGTGGTGAACAATGGAATTATCACGAAATTAAGAGTGAGATAAGAAACCCCTTACTTTGTACTTTTTACTTGGTCGACGGTAGGTTTAACTCCTATGTAATGGTTAAATAATTGTTATTGAATTATACAAGAATAATTTACTTTAATATGATATCATATATGATCTTTTAACATTGATTTGTTAATAATATCTTAGAATTATCGTCATTTCGGGTGTTAACGGGTTCATTTTACTTTATATTCTTTGTTATGTGAGCCATATTCATTATTAATGGGATGTATATTATTAATATCCAGAATTATATCAAGTCCTTAGATACTATTTTTAAATCTTCAAATTATAATTATACTTGAATGGATATGATGGAGAATGAATCTCATCGCGTTCGTGGAGACGGTAGTCCGTACATACGCACGAGCGACAATATCATTCTTTTGATATTAAAATAATATATAATTGGATGTTATATGATATATACAGAATCATTATCATGTTATATTTATTATTTACATGAGTTACACATCATTATTATACCCATCCAAATAATAATATATTGAATAACAATTAGACCACGACGTGGAGACGGTAAGCCGTACGTACGCGCGTATGGTGACATGCTATTCAACGGATGGATAGAATACTGAATATGGTTGTACCATATTTATAATAACATCACATTATATATATGATACTGGAGTTATTATTTTATAATGGTAATAACAAAGAAAGAGGAAGTGGAAGAAGAAAGGAACATGAAAAGGGGTGGTGAAAACATTACCTCTTCTTCGGGTTCTTCCTTTTGATTTGATCAAAAGGGATCATTAGGTTGGATTTATGATCAAAATAATGCCTATATGTTGTATTGAAGGATGTTGAGATAGTATTTGGGTAGGGGTTGGCCGAACCAAAGGGCTTTTAAGGTGTGAAGAAATGAGAAGGAGGAGTGCCCTCTTATAAGAGGGATGAGGGGCACCTTTGGAAAAGATAGAAATATTAATTTATAATAAATTCATATTCGGTTTATAATGGCACCAAAGTTTATTATTTAAATTTTAAGGTGGGGATGGGTCGAAAACATCTCAACCAATAGAATTTAGACAGGTTTGGGTCATTATAATAACCTTATCTTTATGTATTAACTCTTAGTTAATTAGTTTCACTTTTACAATGTCTCTTTGTATTTTTATATTATATGGTTAATAAACATACTATATACATCCAAGCGACCCCAAGTGGTCCATTAATGATTCACCTATCATGATATAAGTCTCTTGGCCGAACCTTAGATTTTTAGGTATTTAATATCAATTAATAATATAATATTTGTTTTAAGAACTCTTTTATGTCAATTTGGCACAATTCAATAGTTGATTTTTGTGAAACTCATAACAGATTTATTACTTCGAAAAAAGTCAGTTAAATCAATAATAATATATCATATTATCCTATAAAATTATTTTAATTCATTAAAAGTTTCATATTATATTTATTTGGGTATTTATAAAATCAATTATTTTAATTTTTCACTATTAAAGTTATTAATTCATCATCATTGTTTCAGAAATAAATTAAATTATTTAATGTCTAAAAATTATAAATAAAATATCATTATGTAGGAAATATTTTTATCTTTCTAATTAATATTTATAATCTAAAATCCAACATATATAACCCTATGTAACAATTGTTTTGTTAAAAGATATATGCTTGTGTCATTTTTGTATTTATTTTAACTTAATTAAAATAAAGGGTCATTATCACTTACAAGTGGATCCATGGGGTCCCAAAATCGACCCAAAGATGCCCATGGTCGACCATGCATAAACCAATAGGTTTAAGACACGTTCTAGGGTAATTTAGTATTATTATAATATTATTTTTTAACCCTTGTTTACTGGATTTACCCATTAACCATGGTAAATAAAATATTTACCGAAGTAATTATCCAAAATGTTTAAAAATAAAAGTTACCTATTTACACAATTTTAACATCCTGATTCCAAATATGGAATCCATTTTTCCAAATCCATAACCCATAAGTGGCAGAAATTAATTTAAAATTAATTCCTGTTGTTAAAACAAAAAGCATGTTTTTTAGAGATAATAACTATCAAAAGATTGTCACTTGTTTATGTCTGGTTTGAATGTGAAATTATGTTCAATGACCCATATTGTATTACATGGTAAAAATATATTCTAAATATAATTTAAAACCACTCAAATTCATAATTTATCAATATTAATTATTTTGATTAAAAAAGTTGTTTTTAAATAAAATTTAGTAATTTTCACTATTCATCAAAATATGAAAGTTATCCGAAAAGTACCAAAATTTCACCCTAGGCTAATTTTGATATTCCAAATCCAAAAATGAAGTCCATTTTGAGAGATAGAATTTATAAAATTTCAAAAAGTAGGTATTACTATTCATAACGGCTAGTTTGATTGGTTATGGTGTGTTAAAATCTCGAAGTTTCATACAATGCACGCCATTGCATTATTCGAAAGGAAACATACCTAGGAAGCGTGGGGTGTTACACACAGGGGGTGGGACCGTATAATATTTTCCTGAACAAACACTGGATGATGAGGATATTACCTCCGGTTGGAATGTTGTCATTGATAGTAGTACATGAAATCACACCTAAAACAAGGAACATGTTTATTGATTATTGTAATATTGTAGGCATAAAAATAATCAGCCAGACAAGCATAGTTAACACAATTTTCTTGTTTTCACTGTCTGTTCATTCTTATTGCATGGAATTGTCAATACGAGGATGGACATACAAGAATCCCAGTTACATAAGCCCATCTCTATGACCATGTTGGTATTACATTTTTTAGAAAACTGTTTGAAAAAAAAGTGTCTGAAGAGATTGAGGTCAGGAGTATTAGTGTTGTATACATATAGGGGAAAAATGGCTCAACGGATTATAACCCAATCATTTGTTATTATAGATTTCCACATCAGGTGCACTATTTTTTTGGCGTATAGTATAAAAATAATGGTATGATGGATTATAACCTAGTCATTTGTTATTATAGATACTTCACATCAGGTTCACCATTTTTATTTAGTTATAGTGGTAAAATAAAATGGTGTGATAGATTATAACATGGTCATTTTTTTTGAGAGATTCATGTTGGGTTCACCATTATTATTTCATCAGATTAGAGGGAATGGAATGGGTTTCACTTGATGGTTTGGTTAAGAGGTAGTGTTATGGAAACACAAAATTGTGTGAATTTGGGTTTCCATGTGTTCTTCCTTTGTAGAAACTCCCAACTGTTCCATCATCTGTAGTTGGGTATGGAACTTCTTTCCAACGTTCAACGGTCATCTGGGTTATTAGTCCCAACGACTCATGGGGGATTTCATTAGTCAAGAGGATTGGAGTTCAGGCTCATCAAACTATTTGCGGGGAATTATTTCATGCATGGGGACTCTCTTATAGATTTATAATATGTTTTTGGATCTCATTCTAATCCCCGTATGGGGTCTGTTACCCTAACAAAATCACTATAGGTTAATTCTATTTCATGTGAAAAGGAATGGGGTCTATTCCTTGGATCCATCAATATATATCCAAGGTTCTATATCCTTTTCCAGTAATAGGAAGTTGCTTATGTGTGGAAGTCCTATAACCATGTGCTTCCAAGAGTGGTTCCATGAAAGGAGGCAATTAATATTCTATGGAGGGGATTGAACCATTATGAGGAATCCTACATATCCTCATTATTACTGGAATCAAAACCGACATAGTTTATTCAACCCATGCTGTTTAATTTCCTATAGAAAGGACTTATTTGTATTCTTTGGGATGCTAAATATTCATGATTTTATCACGGAGGGATGTCCTACATATCTAAAGTATAGCAAGAAAAATGTTTTTCGTAGTTCACTTGATTAGGGATTATATATTGATGTTATCCCTATCATTAATGAGGCCCATGGGGTAGATAATATTATTATTAAAACTCCATAAGCTCACATGATACATTCGTGGTGTGAGAAACAAGGGATGGAAAATGGTCATTTTATTTATCATGATGCGGGACATATGCATGGGGACTGTCGTGGTATGATTTATCATGGAAGTAGGGTCTCTGGGAAGTGTCCTATGTATCCCAGTTATGGTAAGAATCCGATTAATCATAGTTTAATTGATATTTTGGATTACACACTGAGGTTTCTCATACCATTGAGGTGGTTTATAGTGTTTATTTCATGATCATTACGAATATAGAATCCCATAGGATCCAAGATCATTGTGAGAAACAAGGGATAACAAGTAATAAATTACATTGCATTGGATAAGGGAAATAAATGTTAATGTTTCCCTAGATGGTAAATATAGATCACAAGCCTTAGGAGATGTGGCCTACATATCCTAAATATGGTTGGAATGATATATTACATAGTTCAGCTTATATTGGGGCTTACACACAAAGGTTTCCTGTGGTGACCTGGTTTTCTTGTTTGGAGGGTGTTGCATGACACATTTGACTTGTTCAGAGGACATCACATGATCCATATGGTTTGTTAAAATATCCATCACTTGCCTAGATAGATTTTCCAGGAGGTGTCACATGGTCCAACATACGTGCATTGATGTTATTCACAGTAGTTGTTTTGACATATATGGAGGGTGTCGCCAAAGGCAGTATGACATGTCTCGACGTCTGTCATGTATCTTGGATAACATCCCTGTATGTCATCATGATTCCTTGAAGAAATGTCGAGAGTTCATCAAGGGTCTCAGTAGACTTGTGCAGAGGATATTGCAAGAGATGTGTTGTTATGCCCAGGTGCAACTGCAAGACCTTATTGACATGAGCCTGCATTGTTATATGAGTCGGGTGATGCATCTGATAGACATTATGTGGTTCAAGGGATTGTTCAAGAGGGTTTCGTGAGACCAATTTGTTGTTCTCAATGGGACTATATGAATTGATTTGAGATGCCTGATGGATTTCATGTGTCGAAATGGAATACTAAAGGAGGGTCAGGATATCTAGGAAACTTTTCTCTGTATAGTTGAGTGTCTTTAGATGACTCATTCAAACCACATGAGAACCAACAAATATGTATTTTTTAGTATTCCCATTTTAATCATTGTTCTAGACCTTGTATTTTTAATGCATTAGGTTTGTTCAAAATTAGTTTGTCTAGAGTCTTGTGTGATTGGGGGGGTATATGGTATGTTCTTAACAAACCTTTGCAGCAGTCCTTCATGTGATATATGAACGATCACATGAAAATCCTTATGTATAGAGCATGAATTCTCTAGATGTTCACTAGTATATTACCTAACAGAAGACTTTCCAGTAGCAAGATTATCCACTCTGAGAAATCCTCTCTGTCCCATTGCGCTTGAGATTCCAGAGGTTGAGAATTGAAATTTCTAGAATTTATATCTTTTTTCATGTTAGTGTGGGGAATTTATTGGCATCACCACCCTGATTGTTAAGTACTTTGTTCTCCGTATCTAGAATGTATATAAGATGGCGTCAGCAAATGGATCTGGTTCTATGTTTCATTGTGAATATCTTCCATGGACTTCCCTTAGGGAATCACCTAATTTTTAGTGACTATGAGTCCCTCTCATAAACACCTTCATTATTGAATTATTTCTACTTAATAGGGATTAATTTATGGCACAAACATGTTTAAGAACTTCCATATTTTCATATTGACATGTCCAAGGGCCATTTTGAGATCCAAGTTCCTATGGAAAGGCATCTACGAGATGCTTGATGACTTGTCTAGGGATTTTTGTGAAACAATGATGGTTTCATTGGGGGTCCTGTGGGACCATGCTACAGACTTCCGTAATGTGTCGGGATCATTTTAACACTAAGAGTGACTTCCTCTACGACCCTATTTTATCTAATTTTTTATCTAAATTTTTTTGGAGTCTGGTGATTTTTCATGAGTAATGTATAGGAAATTTACTAGATTTTTTAAAGATGCCTCGTGTGACCAATATGGGTCATATGGAGGTGCACTATCATTTATTGGGATAAATACTTCTATTTTACCTTTGGGAGAGAAGGGATAATGTGTGATTTCCATGACATACCAGAGGCCTTCAGTGTAATGAGGCTAGAAAGCTAAAGGGACTTTACAAGAAGACATCAACGTGTCTCTTGGGACTCACATTGTCTTTCATATATCTTGGATTATGATGTATGTCTTTTAGTGACCATGAATAGCTACCTCCTCCTCTCTTTTTATCTATTTTATTTTCACAAATATGTGTAGGTCATTTGAATTTTCTTGGATGTTGTAAAGCATAATTACCCATCTCAATAATGATAATCTGCATGAAAATTATGATTATTACGGTATTATACCTTTTGGTCTTCCTTCCTCTCGTTTTAATATTATTTTCAAGTTGGAGTCTTAGGTTCTTATCGATGGAAACCCATATGGCCTAGGGGGAACTTATCCAGCTACCACCTACATGATTACTGATTGATCAGAGAACCTTCCCAAAAGTAGAGGGACGCAATGAAACGGGGTCTCCGAAGGACCTTCCATTTGTTATGTGCTACGTGTGGTTACATTGTGTGACCTAATAATGGTCACATGATTGTCAGTCTCTTAAGGGTTATCTAAATTCTTATGTCACGACCATATTCTTATTCCTTTTATTTTGAAGAGGAAATAGTACCTATATTCAGGTATTTCTTTAATTTTGAATTTTCAGAATCAAATTTTGAGGAAATCAACACCCATCAATAATAAATTCCCTAAAATTAATGAATGAATCACATCCCTTTGTGAGGAGGTAGTCTACCATCTACTCGAACGATGTTATCACATTCCCACAAAATGAAATGTATGATGGTATGTGTGATATAATATTTATAGGAAAAAAATTATAAATATAATATATATCATTTATTAGCTATAATTCCATCATTATTCACAACCATGAAAGGTTGTAGTGAAAAAATGAATGACATCGGTTTGTGAGAAAGTAATCCTATGTACACATGAACAATGATTTTGTAAACCATTTGATGGAACTGTGTGAAGTTATAGGTCGTAGCCATAAAAAAATATAAATATATAGAAAATTATAATTTTATTATATAATCCTGGTATAATATGGATTGAAGTAGGTGGATAAGAAAATAAAATAAAAACGCTTTTAGAAGAACATTACCTCTTCGTTGGGCATCCTCCTTAGGTTTTCACTAATGACTTCCTAAGATGAAATTATTACCAATATATGTCTTCTATGATGAGGGAAGATAATTTGGGAAATTATTTTTATTTGTATTGGATGAAAAAAGTGGTTTGAAGGTGTATAGTAGAGACGAGAGGGGTGGCCTTTTATAAGTGTGGTGAGTGGAACAATTGTAATTTTTTTAAAGATTGAATTACACCCACATTGATTCATGTCACTAGGAACAATTTACGGTCCATTATCGATCCAAGAATGTATAAGATTATAATATGGCCATATAAAGGACTTTTCAAATGTTTTGTGTCATTTTTACACAATATATTCTATGAATAACCATTATGAAAACACATTTTACCTCAATCACTAAAATTAATTTTAACTATTTTCACTAATAATAATGGTAAAACATTATGTTAAATGTATTATATGATATAAATTATGTAGATTCCAAATATAATTTTTTCTAATTAAATTCACATAAGTGAAAAAAAAATTAATTTCATATTAGTCATGCAAATGTACAGAGAATGTGGGTTTTTAAAGTGAAAATGACCAATAGTTTACATTATTTTAATATCAAAATAGAATATAAAAAAATGATTCTAATGACATAAATTGGATTAAGAGATTTATAATTTAACTATTATGACTTTAAATCATAATTAAAATATAATTTAACAATATAATTATTTTAGAAAAATGAATGTTTTTATTTCAAAATTTGGTATATTTCAGTATTACTGAAAAAATGAGCCTTCTCAGAAAAATATCAAAAACCCACCATAAGATAATTTCAATAGCTCAATTTCAAAAATAAATTTTATATTTTCATATAATTTACTAAAATGGGTAAAAATTAATTATAAATTATGTGCAAAAAGTGTGATTAACCAATTTTTTAGGAAAATACTATTTTTTCAAAAACATTTATATTTTTTAAAATGATTCTTATTATTATTTATTATAAATATATACCAAATAAATTTGGTTAAAATATATATTTTAATAAATTATTTATCCTATTCATACCCATTATTCCAATGACTATGTGATTACAGTCGTAATAATAATAAGAGTATATTTTTGTTCTGCAAACTCGATCTTGTGTGTAAAAATATCTATTACAAAACTCATTGGTGTGTGTATCATAAGATATAAAATAAATAATTTTTCTCCTAAAAAATATATTTTAAATTTTAAGTGTGTTACACTCTATTTTAATATATATTTTACATTTCAAATGCTATTTTAAATAAAATTTCATAATATATAATTTTGGGGTGTAATATGAACGCTAGGAACTGAGTTTTTGATTTATACTTGTGATTACTAGTTAATTGAATACGATTAGTGTCCACTATGTTTAGTGATATGGATATATGGAGGCATACCTCGATCATATCAAGTACGAAAGAGTTGGGAGGCTTGTGTTTGGGAAATTTAGGCCAACAGGTCGTACCATGTATCGTAATTTTTAAGATCACCTTACTGTATAAATATATTATGTTAACCTTAGATACTATTTTTTCCTAGATAGAAGGAATTACTTATATCCATTTACTCAATTGACACCTAGGGTACTAGGATCACTTTTTTACTTTCTCCTTTACTCATGCATGTTTCGATAGTTTTTAATATTTATTCTTTTTTGACATACTTTATTAAAGTGTTCTTATTTTAAAAAGAATTAAATTTTAGAAGGCATTTTATATTATTGGTGTTTTAAGAATTAGATTTCAAATTATGTTCTATTAATGGGATTTGGACAAAAAATTGTTACCAATGTTTTTGTTCTCATTTATGAAATATTAGGAAGAATTTTTTTGAAATAATATCAGGTAAGTTATTGATATTCATATATTCATGTGTTTAAAAAATATTTTATTTTTGTATTTCAAAGTAGAATAATTGAAATTTAATTTTGATGGAATTTCAAAAACTCTTTTACAAGATCCTTCTGGGAACATTGATCTTCACTCCCTACCTATTATATTTGGTGCATGTAACTCCTATAATTTTATTTTAGGTCGTTTTACATATCTATATATTTTACAAACATGAGGGTTAGTTCATTTTTGTGTGGGGTATAGAGAGTGACTGAGGCCCCCCCAAAGTTACCGGTCTTTTGTTAATGACTTATTTATTTAATATTTGTGTTGTATTTTCATTAGGTGTGTGGAATGGTTTTTTTCCCATGGTCCACTTTGTATATGTAGAGACCCAAAGCTTAACATACAAGGACATTACATTACTTTTGCGGAATACTTATTACATAACAAAAACACACACACAAGGACCGTAATAGTTTAGTGTCTTTGGAAACTCGGAACGTAATCTTCTAGTCATGGTGAAAGATCTTCAACATCTCCCATATAGATCTTCCCTATTTTTTCCTTACCTAAATCCTTTCTTTATATCCAAGGGAAAAGAAAACATAAAAGGGTGAGCTCAAATGCTTAGTAAGGGTAAACAAAAGATAAATCAATCACATCATATTCATAAGAACATAACATTTTGGAAATCATAACCTACAAAAGAGATCATAATATCATAACATGGGATAAATCATAGTAGTGAAATAAAATATCAATAATAATAACTTAAAACCTGAAACTTTGTGGCATAAACACATAATCATAGAGAATCATATCTTATTAGTCAAGACTCATTGCCAAGACTATCTTAGTGGACAAAGTCTATTTCTGAACCGAGTCACCCTCGTTTCAGTCCTGTTTCACTGAACCGGTATAACCTACCATTCCATCCATGTCTTTCTCATGAGATATAAAATCTTTACCCAATGCATTGGAGGGAGATATAGGTCCCACCCATATCATAATGATACCATTCTTTTGTGTGCCACAAAATCAGAAAAACTATACATCATAGCATAACCCATGTAATAAAAATGGGAATCTTAAACATCGCGACATCATAAAACAATTCATATAAGATAATGGAATTCATAAAAATATAATTCCATTACAACATAATCAAATCAATGTAATAATAGGGATATAAACAGAACCCTTTGTTATCTTAGATGGAAAATAATTTTGATAAAACACTTGAACTCCATTCTTGAGGAAAATATCTTTTCTACTTCAAAAACACTTTTCCATTCTTAACATGTCATACAATTTTAAACTGAAAGAAGTTGATTACAAATAAACATGAAAAAATTTAAAGGAATCTTATTGGAAATAGTGTTTTAAAAATCCATTCATGCCGTATAAGTTAATAGAAAACATTCTTCTTGTTCTTTTGTCGGAAAAGTCAAAAAGTACCTCGTACAAAAAACGACAAAAGATTCCTTTCATATCTTTTACTAAAAAATCACCATAGGGTAAAATTTGATATAAAATATTGTATAAGGATATGAATATTACATATTAAGGAAACATGGATGTGGATGATAAAATACAGCCCAGTAAATTTCAAAGTATAAACAATATCGGATAAAAATGAGATTGTGATATTTCCCTTACCTTATGTCCGATATGATTTGTACGTATCCGAACCTCC
The DNA here is from genome assembly GCA_963277665.1 of Viscum album. NCBI lineage: Eukaryota > Viridiplantae > Streptophyta > Magnoliopsida > Santalales > Viscaceae > Viscum > Viscum album. Next base: position 795,804,916 of record OY728142.1, on the reverse strand, counting down.
TGTATAATGATTTAAATAATGTCATTAACTTATTACAGAATCACATTCTTTGTTATTATATCATATATGGTTCACTTATGACTTTATACTACCCGTTATTTTGTAAATTCCATGTTAAAGAAGCGTTTTGGGTAAAATTGTTTCATTTATCGTAGGTGTTTGGACCTATTGTTCGTGACATTATTATTACTTATATCATGATTTAATTACTTCCAGAATATAAAACATGATTTATATATCATATATATTCAGTATATATATATATAATAGATAGATAAATGAAATGAAACACACCATTCATGGAGACGGTAGTCCGTACGTACGCATGAACGTTGTTTTCCTTTCCTCATTATCTTGAATGGAAGTAAGTAGATGACATACATATATATACATATACATAAATCTAGTAGATTTAACATGTCATATATTTCATTATTATTTATTATATATACTTTATAATCATTCATTAATGGTTCATGTGGAGAATGAATCTCATCGCGTCGTGGAGACGGTAGTCCGTACGTACGCACGAGCGATGATATCATTCCCATGGTCGTGGAATTGTGTTGATGTGTATTTATACTATTTCATTATCAATATAACTTTATAATAATCATATATAGTTACTCATTACACCATTATACCCATCCAATTAAGGTGGTGGCGGAAAATAGATTACACCACGGCGTGGAGACGGTATTCCGTACGTACGCACGCGCGGTGATTTCCTTTTTCCGTAGGATGGATAGAAGGTTAATTAGAGTAGTTTCATATTTATAATAACATATCAGTATATATGAAATACTTATGTTATTACTTTATCATGAAACAACTAAAGAAGAAGAAGTTGAAGAAGAAAGAAATTGAAAAAGATCGGTAACGGATATTACCTCTTTTTGACGCACCTTCACTTAACCTCAACATAAAGAACTAACGATGGTCTTTGAAGAAGAACAAGAACTCTAGGATGATACTATGGAAGTGGAGAAGAGATTTTGGCAGGGGTTGGCGAAGCTTGAATGCTCAAATTTGTGTGAGGAGGTGAGGGAGGAGGTGCCCTTTTATAAGGGAGGAGAGGGGCACCTTAGGAAAATCTCAAAATATTATTTTATATTAAGGTCAAATTCGGTTTATAATGGTTCCAAAGGGTCTTATTTAGAATATAAAGTGGGGATGGGTATAAAGCCTCTCATCCAATAGGATTTAGACAAGTTTAGGTTATTATTTTAACCTTATCAATTAGATTTAACTCTAAGTAAAATAATTTAACTTTTACCGTGTCTTTTTGTTTTCTTACACTATATGGTTAATAAACATACCATAAAAAGCCAAAAGGACCCCAAGATGTTTATTATTAATATATATATACTTATCTAAGTCATTTTGTGGAACCTTAGATTTTTAAGAATTAAATAACAATTAAAAATATGATATTTGTTTTAAAAGCTAATTTATGTCAATTTTGACACTATTTGGTACATGATTTTTAGGAAATTCATAACAGAATGATAAGTTCTAAAAAAGTTACTTAAATAAACAATAACATGTCCTATTAACATAAAAAAAAATTTTCTGTCATAAAAAGTCTCAAATTACATTTATTTGGGCATTTATAACATCAATTATGTCAATATTTCATTAATAAGACAATTACTGCATCATCTTTGTGTCATAATAAATGATAATTATTTAATCCCTAAAAATTCTAAATAAATTCCTATGATGTAGATAATTGTATTATATTTCTGGATATTAATAATGTTCGAAGTTTCATGAAGTTGTTCACTAAATTAAAATTACTATACTTATAAGATTTAAGAAAGTGACATGTTGTCACATTCTTTGGTTTTAATAATAACTAAATTATTTTCATGGAAAAATGTCCATTAAATGAATCTAATCCAACCCTTAGGTGATATGGGTCTCCTTTTAGTCATCCAATAGGATTTTGAAAAGTGTTATGGTAATTTTATAATATTATATTTACCCTTAATTACCCGATTTACCTTTAATTATGGTAAATAAAATTTACCGTAGTTACTATTCATAATTCCCAAAAATAAAAAGTAGCTTATTAACATAATTTGGATCCACTGATTCCAAATATGGAATCCATTTTTCCAAATTCAATACACAAAAGTTGCAAAAATTTAATTAAAATTAATCTCGTTGTCGAAAGAAAACTGGTTTTTTTTAAAACATTGCAAAATATTGAATTGATTTATCCTACGAATTCAAGGTAGAATCAATGATAATGACATAAATTATATTAAATGGTAAAAATATATTATATTTATACTTAAAAACCATTCAATATTATAAATTAACCATATAAATAATTGCAATGAAAAAAGTTGTTTTTAATTAAAATATAGCTTGTTTTTACTATTCATCAAAATATGAAAGTTACCAGAATAACATGAAAATTTTATCCAAAGTAAATTTTTATTTCATGATTACAAAGAAGAATTTTATTTTTTCAAATTGAACTTATAAACATGTCAAAAACTAGATTTAAAGTGGGTGCGCCATCAAAAGGCGGCAAAACTGCATTTTTTGAAAAATACATATTTTACCCGAATTTTTTTTTGTTCTTATACCATGTTTTAGAAAATGTGTAAGACGAATAATAATGTTATAAGATTAAAAATTTAGTTAATACTATTCATAACATCTAGTTCATAATAATATTATAAATATATATCGTTGTTTATTAAAACCCGGTATTGCGTACAACACACGCTATCGAGGAAGATCGCGATTGCTTGTAATGCAAGCCAAGTTAGGGTTGCGTGCTGTGCAATAATCCTTCGTTGTTTTGTATAACATAATCCAACTATATTTCAGTTATACATTGAATATATATATATATATATAATCAATGTTGTGTAGAATAACTATTATCAAAATTTTGTGTAACACGATCCAAGAATAGTGTTGCGTATACTGCAAGCTAATACGGTGTTGCGTATAGCGCAAGGTAATATTTGTGTAGCATAAAACAAAATAAATTAATGAAATTAAAATAATATTTTTCATAAAATCTCGGGGTGTTATATTCTACCCCCCTTAAAATGAATTTCTCCCTCGAAATTCGTCAGGGTTATAAATGGTTTACTATTCGAAAGTTCCTTTAATAGAAACCCACATCGTAAAAAGAAATACCAAAACCAATCTTTAAAAACAAAAGTATGAAACGTAACGGTTACCCAGATAAACTAATCACTGGGTTTCCACATAGGTGAAAATATGGATATGGAAGAGAAATCTAACCATCATGTTATGATAGAGAGTGGTAGAGAACATGGATATAGAAAAGCCAGCAATCAGAAAGACACAAATTTGTGACTATCTATGGAACCATCTGATTCATCAGATACAAGAGCACTAGGACAACATTTTTGGTTTTCGAGATCATTTCCCTAAAATTGATGAAATTTAAATTAGAAGAAATACATTCGTGATTTTGGTCTAGTCTCACCGTTTGTCGTTCTTTGGACAATTTCCACTTCATCTCTTAAAGAAATGAAGTTGAATTTGTCACTCGTGATGTGTTAGCAGATCATGTGATAGAATGATGGGTCATTCCATCTGTCTCAAACAAAAGGTTAGAAAAGTTATCAAAAAATACATAAGTCCATCTATAGTGAGATTATTCATATATGGTTCCTAAAATGGACTTATACTTCATATATCATACTTCATAATATAATAAACCTAGTTTCTACTAAACAGGGACTTCATGTAGGCTAGTGGTAGGCAATAAAGGCCAGTCACACTTCGGTTGTGGGTTCGATTCCCACAGCCTTGTCCGACGCGATGGGTTGTCGCCCGTCCTACAGGTTGTCCTTTTTCTAAATCTATATTACTATAACATCCCATCAAAAATATCAAAAATGTTTTATCCTTAAACAATACTAACTTATGTCCAACATAATCTATTCCAATCTTTAGGCTTATCTAAAATACTTCAGTCCAAGCTCATAGTATAAAGAAAATGATCACGTGAATTCCATCATTTATCCCCCATATATCATAAGATATATCTTGTTGGTCAAATTACAAACATGTGTATACCATAATCATGTATTCTCTTGAAGAATGAATATCCATTGAACCTTAGTGAAAACATTAATGCAGTCAAAAGTTAACTCTTTCCACATACCAAAATCCAAAAATTCTATATACTCAAACCATGATATAACCTTCTCCTTATATCAGTCATGAGATCATGAATACTATCAAACAAATTAGATTCTCTTTATCCGTTCATGATGTGCATATCATCTGCTTTCCAAAAATATCTTAATAAACTTTCATGGATACTGGTACCATTAATCATACACTTTCAAAACTCAAGGAAAAACAACAGTGTAACAATCCTTAGATGTCTCTTTATTCCATAGTACCATGAGATTACTTATACAACATTACAAATGATAAACATGTAATCATTCAACTACATTCTTAAACCATTGACCGAGCTTCAACAATTCTTTCATCTCACATATCATTTGTAGTCTCTTCATCATCATCAACATAAATACTACCCATACGACCATACTGATTCTCTTCATGAGACTTTCCCTTAGGGATTTGGTTTGCATAATGCCCATACATTCCACATTTAAAACATTTAACCATTGTGGATGTCGTAGCAATACCATTATCCTCATCCCTGGTGTTAACTGAACCTTTTCCTTTGAACTTACTGGCTTTGTGTCCTTCTTTTCCACACCCAAAGCCTCTTCCAGTTCCTTTGAAACATTTTACTTGATGCCTCTTCCCACATGATTTACATAGGGGAAATTGAACTTTCTTTCCTCTATGATCATCATGAAAATCCATCTTTCTCTTATTATCCGAGTGAGGAAACTTAACAAATTTTACTTTATTGATCATATTATGAGATTTCTGATTCAGCATAATAATGATGTTTGGACTTCCAAATCCCATTTCATTTGGTTTCTCATGAAGAATATCATTCCATTGTCCATCATATCCTCTATAATTGTGAAACATCTTGCTTCCAGCCATTTTCTAAAACCCAAAAAGAATAGTGTGAGAGGCAAAAATCATAATAAAGGGGGAGTAACTTCAATATCTAACATCTTTGGTTTAAACTAATATCGTTACCATAGTTCTAGGACTATATCCTACACATATACTTATCCTTAGGGACATCCCTAGACATACCTTAGAAATATCTCTAGGGATCTCACTAATGTTTTCGCATCCTAGTTTCCAAAGGTTGACTAAACCTTTCCTCTGATACCAACTGTATAGACCTGAAGCCTAACGTACAAGGACATTACATTACTTTTTCGGAATACTTATTACATAACAAAAACACACACACAAGGACCGTAATAGTTTAGTGTCTTTGGAAACTCGAAACTTAATCTTCTAATCATGGTGAAAGATCTTCAACATCTCCCATAAAGATCTTCCCTTTTTTTCCTTACCTAAAACCATTCTTTATATCCTAGGGAAAAGAAAACATAAAAGGGTGAGCTCAAATGCTCAGTAAGGGTAAACAAAAGAAAAATCAATCACATCATATTCATAAGAACATAACATTTTGGAAATCTTAACCTGCAAAAGAGATCATAATATTATAACATGGGATAAATCATAATAGTGAAATAACATCCCAATAATCATAACATAAAACATGAAACATTGTGGCATACACACATAATCATAGAGAATCATATCTTATTAGTCAAGACTCATTGCCAACACTATCTTAGTGGACAAAGTCCATTTCTGAACCGAGTCACCCTCGTTTCAGTCCTGTTTCACTGAACGGGTATTACCTACCAATCCATCCATGTCTATCTCATGAGATATAAAATCCTTACCCAATGCATTGGAGGGATATATAGGTCCCACCCATCTCATAATGATACCATTCTTATGTGTTCCACAAAATTAGAAAAACCATACATCATAGCATAACCCATGTAATAAAAATGGGAATCTTAAACATCGTGACATCATAAAACAATTCATATAAGATAAAGGAATTCATAAAAATATAATTCCATCACAACATAATCAAATCAATGTAATAATAGGGATAGAAATAGAACCCTTTATTATCTTAGATGGAATATAATTTTGATAAAACACTTGAACTCCATTCTTGAGGAAAATATCCTTTCTACTTCAAAAACACTTTTACATTCTTAACATGTCATACAATTTCAAACTGAAAGAAGTATATTAAAAATAAACTTGAAAACTTTTAAAGGAATATTCTTGGAAATAGTGTTTTAAAAATCCATTCATTCCGTATAAGTTAAAAGAAAACATTCTTCTCGTACTTTTGTCGGAAAAGTCAAAAAGTACCTCCTATGAAAAACGACAAATGATTCCTTTCATATCATTTACTAAAAAATCACCGAAGGGTAAAATTTGATATAAAATATTGTATAAGGATATAAATATTACATATTGAGTAAAAATTGATGTGGATGATAAAATACACCCCAGTAAATTTCAAAGTATAAACAATCTCGGATAAAAATGAGATTGTGATATTTCCCTAACCTTATGTCCGATATGCTTTGTACGTATCCGAAACTCCTGTATAATAATTTAAATAATGTCATTAACTTATTACAGAATCATATTCATTGTTATGATATCATATATGGTTCACTTATGGCTTTATATTACCCGTTATTTTGTAAATTCCATGTTAAAGAATCGTTTTGGGTAAAATCGTTTCATTTATCGTAGGTGTTTGGACTTATTGTTCTTGACATTATTATTACTTATGTCATGATTTAATTACTTCCAGAATATAAAACATTATTTATATATCATATATATTCAGTATATATATATAATAGATAGATAAATGAAATGAAACACACCGTTCATGGAGACGGTAGTCCGTACGTACGCATGAACACTGTTTTACTTTCCTTATTGTCTTGAATGGAAGTAAGTAGATGACATAAATATATATATATATAAATAAATCCAGTATATTTAACATGTCATATATTTCATTATAATTCATTATATATACTTTGTAATCATTCATGAATGGTTAATGTGGAGAATGAATCTCATCGCGTCGTGGAGACGGTAGTCCGTACGTACGCACGTGCGATGATATCGTTCCCATGATCATGGAATTGTGTTGATGTGTATGTATACAATTTCAGTATCAATATCACTTTATAATAATCATATATAGTTACTCATTACACCATTATAACCATCCAATTAAGGTGGTGGTGGAAAATAGATTACACCATGGCGTGGAGACGGTATTCCGTACGTACGCATGCGCGATGATTTCCTTTTTCCGTAGGATGGATAGAAGGTTAATTAGAGTTGTTACATATTTATAATAACATATCAGTATATAAGAAATACTGATGTTATTACTTTATCATGAAACAACTAAATAAGAAGAAGTTTAAGAAGAAAGAAATTGAAAATGATCGGTAATGGATATTACCTATTTTTGACGCGCTTTCACTTAACCTCCACTTAAAGAAGTAAGGATGGTCTTTGAAGAAGAACAGGACCTCTAGGATGATACTAGGGAAGTGGAGAAGAGATTTTTTCAGGGGTTGGCCGAGCCTGAATGCTCATATTGGTGTGAGGAGGAGAGGGAGGAGGTGCCTCTTATAAGGGAGGAGAGGGGCACTTTAGGAAAATCTCAAAATATTATTTTATATTAAGGTCAAATTCAGTTTATAATGGTTCCAAAGAGTCTTATTTCAAAGATAAAGTGGGTATGGGTCTAAATACGCTCATAAAATAGGATTTAGGCAAGTTTAGGTTATTATTTTAACCTTATCAATTAGATTTAACTCTAAGTTAAATAATTTAACTTTTACCGTGTCTTTTTGTTTTCTTACACTATATGGTTAATAAACTTACCATAACAAGACAAACGAACCCCAAGTTGTTTATTATTAATATATCTATCCTTATCTAAGTCATTTGGCCGAAACATATATTTTTAGGAATTAAATAACAATTAATAATATGATATTTGTTTTAAAAACTAATTTATGTCAATTTTGACACTATTTGGTACATGATTTTTAGGAAATTCATAACAGAATGATAAGTTCTAAAAATGTTACTTACATAAACAATAACATGTCATATTAACATATAAAATTAGTTTATTTCATAAAAAGTCTCAAATTACATTTATTTGGGCATTTATAACATCAATTATGTCAATATTTCATTAATAAGACAATTACTGCATCATCTTTGTGTCATAATAAATGATAATTATTTAATCCCTAAAAATTCTAAATAAATTCCTATGATGCAGATAATTGTATTAGATTTCTGGATATTATTCATGTTCGAAGTTTCATGAAGTTTTTCACTAAATAAAAATTATTATACTTATACGATTTAAGAAAGTGAAATGTTGTCACATTCTTTTGTTTTAATAATAATTATATTATTTTCATGGAACAAAGTCCATTAAATGAATCTAATCCGACCCTTAGGTGATATGGGTCGACGTTTAGTCATCCAATAGGATTTTGACATGTTTTATGGTAATTTTATAATATTATATTTACACTTAATTACCTGATTTACCTTTAATTATGGTAAAACAAATTTACCGTAGTTACTATTCATAATTCCCAAAAATAAAAAGTAGCTTATTAACATAATTTGGATCCACTGATTCTAAATATGGAATCCATTTTTTCAAATTCAATACACAAAAGTTGTATAAATTAAATTAAAATTAATCCCGTTGTCGAAAGAAAACGGGTTTTTCTTTAAAACATTGCAAAAGATTGAATTGATTTATCCTACGAATTCAAGGTAGAATCAATGCTAATTACATAAATTACATAAATTATATTAAATGGTAAAAATATATTCTATTTATACTTAAAAACCATTAAATATTATAATTTATCCATATAAATTATTGCAATGAAAAAAGTTGTTTTAATTAAAATATAGCTTGTTTTTACTATTCATCAAAATATGAAAGTTACCAGAATAAAATGAAAAAATTATCCAAAGTAAATTTTTATTTCACGATTCCAAAGAAGAATTTTATTTTGTCAAATTGAACTTATAAAAATGTGAAAAACTAGATTTAAAGTGGGTGCGCCATCAAAAGGCGGCAAAACTGCATTTTATGAAAAATACTTATTTTACCTGAAAATTTTATTTTGTTCTTATACCATGTTTTAGAAAACGTGTAAGACGAATAATAATGTTATAAGATTCAAAATTTAGTTAATACTATTCATAACAGCTAGTTCATAATAATATTATAATAATATATCATTGTTTAGTATAACTTGGTATTCCGTACAACACACGCTATCGAGGAAGGTCGTGATTGCAAGTAATGCAAGCCAAGTCAGGGTTGCGTGCTGTGAAAGAATACTTCGTTGTTTCATATAACTTAATGCAACCATATTTAATTTATACGTTGAATATATATATATATATAATCAATGTTGTGTAGAATAACTATTATCAAAATTTGGTGTAACACGATCCAAGAATAGTGTTGCGTATACTGCAAGCTAATATGGTGTTGTGTATAGCGCAAGGTAATCTTGGTGTAGCATACAACACAAGACATTAATGAAATGAAAAGAATATTTTTCATAAAATCTCGGGGTGTTACAGTATATGTGACACTACTAATCATTATTATTCAATTTACTAAGTTGTTCATTTATTTATGTTTTGAAATCCATTAATATATTTTTAATTTTTTAATGAGTTTGAAATATTTGCCACTATTATTCTCCATTGATACCCTGGTAGTTATTTCCATCTCGAGGTGATTGATAACATGCCTCAGCCTATGTTGCGGGCTGACCCATGTGTTCAGTTCGGGGATGAACCAGCTTTGTTCATGACACATCATTAGAATAGAAACATAATCAAATGAATTAAGTAATAATATAATGAATAAATGTAATGTGACAAATAAATAATATTTAAACATCATAAGTTTAATGAAATACTTACTACAATGATATCATAGAAGAGTGTAAAATACTAACTGCATCATGTCCATGAATGATATAGTGTAAATTCCTAACTAAAATGTACACGCATAATAATACCCCGAGATATAAAGCATTAACCAATGAATTAGAGTGGATTATAATTTCAATCCTACTTGTTACATCATGATATGTTCAAAATCATGTGTTACACATATAAATTGTGATAAAAAATGGAAACATGTTTCATAATAAACTCATACATCATAGCAAATCATAATGTCTAAATTAGTCGTGTGCATGAAATTTATGTAATATTGGGGTATTCATAATGGTCTTAAGTAACATTAAATATAGAGACATAATTATTTAACATCATATAATGGATATATAAATTCAATGATGTCAATAAGCCAAAAAAATAAATTAAAAGAGTTTAAGTGGGAAATATAATATAACAATTTGAATAAATTTCATCATATGTGAAAGTTGAATAAATAAATATAAAATATAATAGATATAAATTTAAATCCTTATTAATGAAAATAAAATAAAATAACAATTAATAATACATTTCATGCAAATGTTTTTTCTATATGATTTAGAAAGAGGATGTGTTTTAAAACAGATGAATATATGATGTTTTCATAAAGTGTCATAATTATAATAAAATGGGTATTTAAATAATAACATCCAAAAAAGAGTGTATAAAAAGTGTAATTTCATAAATATGGTACAATATAAGGAATTAAAGAGGAATGGGTGTGAAAATAGAATATGAACTCGAGAAAGAGACAATCAATGTAAAATTACCATAGAAAATTATCATGGTATGACTTTAGAATAACATATTAATATTATAATCATTAGGTATATAAAATCACTGAAAAGGATAATGAATTTTTTTTATTATAAATAGAGAAAAAATATATAAAAATATTTTTGAATGAGGGTATGATAATGAGAATGAATCCAAATTAAGATAATGATAGAGAGAGAATATATATATATATATATTATAAATAATTTATAAAAACTATAAAGTAACTTAATAATGTATATATGATGTAGAAATATTAATTAATTTGTTTTTTAAGGTGAAAAATTGAATGATAATAGGATGATACAAAAATAAAAATAAAATGAAGAGAAAGGGGAGCTACCACTTATTCCATGACTACACTTTGCTAAGGGAGTAATGACTTGTTGACTTTGAGTGGGGTGAGATAAGAATGAATCCAAAAAACAAGAGGGATTTATAAGAGGGATATCATAAAATATTGATCAATGGGACAAATTTGGAAAATAATTTTCCATAGAGATGATAGAGGTAGTTATACTTGTAATATATGGGTATTCAGAGTTAAAATTTTAAAAAAAATTTCATTTAAGGACCAGTACATTAAATAGTTTTTCGACTTGATAATATTAAAAGTATTTCATTGAAAGTATATTTTTCTATAATTCTAATCCGTTAAAGCCCCAAAATTCTTAATTTAAATAAATTATTCAAAGTGAGAAGGAAAAAGAACGAAAACTTACTTTTGAAATGGGATAAAAAATGTATTATGACATTGAAAATTGTATTTTTTAGGATTGAAATTGAATTTATAATTTTAAAATAGAATACTTATACTATTAATCTTAATTTGGGCTGGTAAAACCATTTTATATTTCATTATGTCATTATTGTATCGAAATTATTTCATAAAACAAATGATATTTAACAAAAAAAAATTTTACTACTCAACAAAAAATTAATGTTTTTTTATAAATAAAAGAAATCATGCATAATTTATACATGTTGGCCCTTAGTTATAGGTAATGGGATTCCAAGACCAATAAGAATTTAGTCTGAATTGTAGTGGGTTAACTCGATTTTGGGCCTAACCACAGGGATGTGGGGATGTGGTCTAAGCTTTATTATCCCACTTTGTGTGTGTGTGTGTTTCCTTGTCTTGTAACCAATAATAACATAAATAAATTATATAACCTTATGATTCCTCTAAATACACCATATTTACTTCATTCAGAATTCATTTATTTCTCATTGAATTTTATTTTTAAATCATTAACCAAATACCATTATTATTTTTCACATTTTCTTTTCTTTTTATAGTGATGTTCATGATTTTGGTGTTTCTAAGAGACTATAGACCATTGTATTTCCATATTTTAGACTTTTTATTAAATTTTTTAATATCACATTATGCAATTTCTAATTTTACAGAGTGTATTTATCCTTCATATGTAATGCTTTATATAGATGGAATACAATAGTGTATATTTTTGTTACATGGTGCATGTAATTTATATATACATTACCACACACACACACACACACATATATATTTAATTGAAATTTCATATTAATAATATTTTTTTGTTATAGTTGGTAGAACTTTAAGAAAAATCTTGAGTAGCTTTCCCACAATTAACACTTGAGTCTAAAGTATTATTAAAATCATCCATCCATGTCACAACAGAATCACTGAAAAAGTTTATTTTCCTAATGATTATATAATTTTTATAAAATGGTGTATAAATCATTTATTCAAAATAAAACACCTTAAATCAATTTTCACAAATATAACATACAATATTTTGTACTAAAAAATTCCCTCTGAGATCCCAAGCTCTTCCATAACTCCATTTAGACACATTGTTTAACAAATATATCAACCAATAATTTTTCATGAAAACCTTATATAATGTAATATTATACCTAATACTAGGGAAAAGAGGTCATAATTTTGTGAATTTTTTTTATATTACAATAATAAAAATTAGATTGTATGTGTTATGTAGGATGATTCTGTCTAGAAATCCTCATGATATGTCAACATCCACTAAAACATTCATAGTGCGATAAAAATCTCTATTAAACATAATAATATGACAAATAGATGATAATATCTTAGGATTCCATTGGAACATATTAAGATCATGAAATTTTACTCACTCTTAGGAATTTATATATTTCTTCTTAGGAATGTAAAAAACCCGACGATTATTCTGGAAGTCTATAAATAACTGTATTAAGATAAGAATAACTATAAGACCAAAATTTTTATTTAATTTTTCGTTGAATGAATGTGAACTTATAAAAGGTCCAAATCACAAAAAGTTTAATCAATAGGATAAGAAATTCCATTTAGTATCACCATTATAATTAATAAATCCTCTATTCATTGAAAATTAAAATATATTTCTTTTCTCTTTCAAAAATAAATTATTAATGATAAGTATTATGCATTCATCAATGTGATAAGAATATACAAATGCAATTTAAATCACAAAACCATTGAAAATAAAATTTTTATCATTTGAATTATAAATCACCTAGGTGATGTGTGCAGAATTTGAAATAAATTAATCATCATCAAGGGCCTGCTAATCCTTAGAAGACATTAATTGACATTTTATATACATAGATAAATATCAATGAAATAAAAATTCTTCCACCACTATAACTATTCAAATAATTTCATCCCAATATCCTTGAATGATATGAGTTTACATTGAATGAAAAAATGAAGGTTTTACATTTTATTGTATTTAATAGCTGAATCATTCAATTTAAAAATCCAAAAAACAACCCTCTAAATCACACTTTACTACTATCAGATTTATTAGTTCAACAGTGACTAACACGATGAACCAGCTAGACATAAAAACCCAAATGAAACGAACTAAGAACTAAATGAATTTACAAAAAGAGTTATAATACAAAGAAGATGAAACTAGTGATAAACCAGCATATATGTGATGAAACTAGTTAGAAGAAATATATAGGGGAACCATGGATCCTTAAATAGAATCATACAGTAAAATAAGTCTCACTAAGCCATAAAAATATCAAATGTGAAAAAAACCAGATACAAAAACATTTAATGAAACAATATAACACCAAAGATATAGTAAAGAAGAACAAAAAAAAGAGAAATATTATTCATTGCACCACAGACAATACCCCACTTCAAAATAATTTCCATGATGCCTCAATGAAACTTAGAAGATAACTTCTAAAAATAGGTCCCCGTTACAATTGAAAATAAAGGAAACCCGACTAAAAAATTTAAGTGAGGACCCATAAAACACATTTGAATAATAGATCCATATTAAAATCTCTAAATATTAACAATAAAACCTAAATTTCATTAATCCAAGTAAACATTTACTAACACTATTGTGTGAGAGGCGATAAGTCACAATTAGGATATATATTTTCTTCCCATTATAATAATTTTTTTTCATTCAAGGAAGTGAATAAAACCTCAAAAAATACACCCGCATGCACTAAGAAACATGAGAATACTTATATGTGAGGCCTTTAAAATAAAAACACTTCAGGAAAATTGATAATTCAGGTTACACATGACACTACATTCAGATGAATATCAAAAACGTTGAATGATACCCAAAATCTTAGTAAGTTGACGCAAAATAGTCACACAACTTGACAATGAACACACTAGTAGAAATATTTTGGTCCCTTAAAACCAATTTTAGAGATACAAATATTTCAAAAACAACTCATAACATTTTTTGAGGCTAGAATCTCAGCCAACAATTCTCCTCCATGTGAAACACTATACTAAGACTATATATGAAGAAATAAATTCATAGTTTTACTACAACTAATAATGACAATAATAATAATAATAATAAAACATTTAATATTGATAAAAAATGTAATTACAATAAATCATAAATTTGGTGATCTCTGTGTTTCCAAACACCAACCCATTGGTTCTGGATTAGGGCATATCTAAGATGGTTATTGAAACTGGTTGATTTGGAGGTTAACTCATCTCAAATTGAATATTATTTCTTAATTATAGACTCTATTATAGATATAATTATATTCATTATATCCTTACCAATAAAAAAACCAGTTACCCTTTTAATAAAACTAATTTATTCACATTAATAAATTTTAAAGAACATTATACAAGGAATTATATTATCCTATATTGTGTGAATATGGTATTTATTTTTCATAGTTTAATGTGAGATAGAAGGTTAAATAATGATTTTACATTGATTTAGGGAGAAATAAGAGGTCATGTGAGGTGAAAGATACCATCATTTTGGGATTTATCACATAGAGAGATTATATTATATCCCTAGTTGGGGGAATCAAAACCTATATAATTCTATATCTTTATTTAAATCATTATGATAGGGTTTGACTCCATCCATCCAAAGTAAATTTTTTATTAAGAGAAGAAGAAAGTACACAAAGAAGACTACGGAGGTCTAAAGTAATGCAGACCAAGGGTATCCCCTCTTATCAAATCAACACATTCCGCCTTCAAACTATTAATCCAGAAGATATGCGCGTCTTTGGAACTGTGGTCAGCCATGGAGGCCAAAAAATATGCAACCTTGTTCCCCTCTCGATATATGTGAGAAAGAGTAATGTTATGACCAAGCAAATGGTGACAGATCCTGATCACGTACTCTATGGACCACGGTGTAGAGCGATTATCTTTAAGGGATTTAAGGTGGACAAGTGAGTCCACCTCCACTTCTGATAGGGTTTGACTCACGTCCTCGATAATTGAATATTTAAATTATATGATTATAATTAAGGAATAATCTATATTTTAAATTCATATGATCATTTAATTACATGTGTTTAACATAAAATTGGAATGATTTTACCGGAGGAATTTTATGTTAATCTAATAAATAAATTTGTACCATTCTTTTTCAGGTAATTTAATAAAGAATAATGTTTTCCTTATTTTTTTATGAAATAAGGACCAATTTTATCATTATATTATGGTCATGTGACTAGAACCATTATGAATAATATACCTATAAATGGTATGAGTTCATGAATTATGCATGGGATTCCTTGGATATGGAAGAGAATAAAATAAAAAAAAAGATAATAGCTTTGGGAGTTTTCTCTAGAGAGTATCCCAATTTGGGTGAAGGTGTGGTGTGTTTTCTAGGATGGTAGCTCAAGAATAATGAAATATAACTCAATATTCACGTGGGAATAAAAGTAATGGAGTGATTCCTTGGGATATTTAAGAAAAATAATCCTTGTTATTAAGGGGTACACTATCAAACATGCCATAAAGCCCTAAAAAAGGAAGAGGAATGTCATGCAGGATATCTTCTATGGGATACGAGATTACCATTATCAATGGGTGCATGATGATCTATATATATATGTGAGAAATGGAACAATCATAGAAGTGTGACTATAGAGGAGAAGGATCTTGGTGAAACTAACAACCTATTGTAAGGAACTGGGAAAAATTGATCCACTAAGATCAACCAATCCACTTATTAAAAATTGACGTTATTTCGTAATGTAAGAAACCCTTTTGAAGTATGACACCATTGTGATTCATGGAGGATTATAAAAACATATTTTATTTGAAGAGGGCAAGGAACTGATTCCCTTTTCTGATCTGGTTTAAACATCTTCCTAGAAGGGTGACCATTTCCCAACACTAGGTTAAGGACCATAGAAAAGATTTATTTCATGACGGTATATTATATAGAACGTTCATATAACTCAAATTCACTCGTTTACCATATCATCATATATGATTTGGAATAAATAATCATCTAAAAGAGTTTATGGAGTCATATTATCTAATATTGAGGCTTCTCTTCTCCTCCTTATATCCTTATATATTTTTCTTTATATATCTTTTTAGTATGAAATAAATAAGTTGTTGGATATGTTTATAAGAAAATTTGATTTGTTCACCCATTATTGATATTTGTGCACACTCATTTTTGAGTATGTCCCTTGCTCAACTTACATGTTGATGTGTAATAAAACAGATTTTTGGTACACACTCAACCATCATATTTCTAAAAAAAAATTTTTACATGCAAAAACAATTATACATTTCATATTGATTTTTATAAATATTTTGAATCATTTTTTAAAAATATAAATTACTCTTTATAGTTCAATTATTATGGGATACAAATGATCAAATTGAAAAAAAAAACATGGGACTTGAGACCATTTTCATTGATCAGTACTATGTAAGTAGCTAAGAGGTCACTTTTATCCCTATAAATATGTCCCACCACTATTAGTAGACTTTACTCACATAAATAATATTTTAGTTTTATCTATCTATTTTCACACAAGTTTAATATTTTTACATGTCTATTTCATGGATGTTATAGTGATGAGAGACACCAGTGAATAAAGAAGGGTTAAGTGAAAAAAAAATTTATTTTTCAATGTTTAATGTCATTTGGATCCATATCAAAATTTATTATATCTTAAGAAACATTTTCCCATTTTGATGAACTCTAACTAGCTATTATAATATATTTTTATATAAATGAACTCTTATATTTTTCACCCAAACCATTTTGATTCAATTGAGGTATTAATCGAGGTATTAACCAACGATATTGATCCCCGAAACTACATCATTATTGGCCTCGAATTAATTTTCTAAAAAATTATTTTTCAAAGTGTCTATCTAATTTCCCATTCTTTTATCATGTTCCCTTATATTAATTTGTATTTGAAATTATTGTACCAATTCCACCACTACTACACAACTTACTTCTATCAAGTTTTTCTCATTCATTGACACCTGAGATGAACAACATATCAATGTATGTGTTGTATATCATGTAAGACCCTAATGAACTACCATATCATATATTTAATATGGTTTTCACCCATGATAATAATCTAAATATAATAATTCTCAATTAAAAAATTTATCCATCAATCTGTCATCTCTCATTTTCTTATGAAGATTATGTTTGGGGAAGATGTTGTTAACTACAACATGGGGGTATATTCAAGATTAATATGATATATAGTGACATAGTGAGAGTGAAATTAACTAAATTTAAAGAACATATAAATTTTAGTGGAATATATGAATCTATATGTACCTCTTATACATATGCCAATAAAAACATTGATATCCTTCCCTATCGCTTAAGTATATGGTTCCCAAAATGAAAAGCTTTTATATATTGGATGAGGATGAAAGAATTGTCTTGCAGAATGTACATTAGATTAGATTGGGAATTATAGGGGTTATATATGATGAATTCCTCCCACTAATGGATATGTAGATGGAAAGTAAGTGGATTAAGCCACTAGTAAAATCATTTTTGAGGGAAGTGGAAAAATTACACATCAAAAAAGAACTAAATGAGAAATGATATCAATTTTCAACTATGGATGAAATTATTTTTAAAGAATCAAATATAATGGAAAACAATTAACTCACCCACATGGTGTCTATGTTTTCATACAAGTGGGGACACTAGTATATATTAACCTTATTTAGAAAAATTTTATTCTGGAAAATTGTGTATGAGGATAATGCCTATAGAGGATCCCAGACTATATATAGCCATCTTTATTGTCATTGGTTAAGAATGTATCTACTAAAAATTATTCATTAACATAATATAATGAGGAAATATATCTTTGTGATGTTAACATAATAGGTGTATGGAAGAATCATTATCCTAGAGTTTCTCATGTTCGATAAAATTTATTAATCCTTATTAAATATATATCAGCTATAAGGACACTTTAATATATCTAGAAAATACGATGTTTTATAAGAAATAATTTTTTTCACATTTTAATATATATGAATATAAAAATATTTTAGATATTCACATGTGATTATTTTCGTCATATATTAATAGAATATTCAGTTTTATACCTTTTCTAATGGATAGTTATGGTATTATAAAGGTCATGGGGGTGTATTCCCAATTCAATTTCTTACTATACAATAAAGTGACAACTAGGTTGATCGGGGATAGTGGATCTAGAATTTATGAAGAGTGATCAAATAATTTGACACTATGGTGATAAATTAATGTTCTATGGATTGGATTTTAACTGATTTTAGAGGTATATACAACTTATTTATTTTTTAATCAATTGGAATTTCATCATATACATTACTCGAACTCATTTACCGAAGAAATGGGGGAGAACATTCCATGGTGGATCAAAAACTATGGTTGATGCTGATGTGGGAGGATAATTATGTATGTATTAAACTACCATTGGAAGAATATGAAGTTGGTATGCATTTAAATTATGTTAATGTATGGATTTAATCTTAACCTACAGAAATTTCAAAGGACAGTGGTCTGAGTTGATGGCTTATTGATGGAGGATAAGGGAAAACAAGGTACCCTTAAGAATTGGAAATAAAAATTTTTATATTGGTCTAAAATAAATGTACTAAAAGGAAATCTCATCCCTTTTTATAGTGTTTATTAATAACCCATGACTGTTGAAAATTAAGGTGACATATTACAAATAAATTAGGTTACACTATGGAGTATCATATGATATGGAGGAATGGTATATAATGGTTCAAATACATAATAAACCTATCAAATCCTTCCATCTAGAGTAGTTATATCCATATAGTCTTCTAAATACTATATATTTGTAGGATCACCATCTTTGTTACAAATAAACTGTAATGAAACTCTAGAGCACAAATGATAAATTCTTCTATAATTCATCTATATTTTGTATGTTAGAAATCTAAAATCCACTAAAAATATGAATTATATGGAAAATACTTCTAAGAACAATTCCTTCATTGAATAATTGAAAATATTGATCAACACATTTAACAATGACACTCCCTTTACAAGGAATATATTTAAGAGTATTCTTCATAGAGATGAAGAAATCATATTTGGAGATATAGTCAATGATTAGTGGGGTGGATATGTCAATAATCTATAGGTGAAGTTGAAATTTTCATAAAATATCACTTTATACTATGATTATAAATAGAATACCTGGATTTAATCCAAATATAGAATGAAATGGTTGTGATAACTTTTAATGTGTCCCCTTCATACATAGATTCAGGCAAACCTAATAGAGGCGAGGAAGGGTTAGGGACCATAATGGAATACAATTCATCATTTGTGTGAATGAAAAAAATAGAGGCATAAAATATAGATCTATTAAGGGTTTCCCTATTTCCTCCTTAATATATTATGATATATAAAATCAACTATAATAAATATATCATCAATGTAATAATGAGATATTTATTATTTGTATTCATACAAGAAAGACAAGATAGATTATATGATTACTCATTATATCTCATTTAAAAATTTATATAGACAAAATATTATCATAGATTATAGTATCTATGTTTTTAGATGCAGTTTTATCTATGAATAGGGAAGAAACTTGTGGTTTCTATTATCAAATGCAATGGAAGCATCAAATACTTGGGTGGAAACCCCAGTCATTGAACTAAATTCCCCAATGATTTAGTCAATGTATCTTATTACTATTATGAAATCCAGTTCCAATTGAGTTAATCATATAGAAATTAGGAATTTAGTTTCAATAGATGAGAAGAAAACCATAGATACATTGGTAATTTCTAACGGCGATGAAGAGAACATAAAAAGTCATGATGTGTGATATATTGTTCAAGTATGAGAAAATTATTCTAGGAGATCCATGAAATGAAACATTTTATTTGGTTATAATTTTGATGATTAATTATTTATATGAACTACAAATAATTATTATATGGTCTTGATGTCAATATTTCACATTGAGGATAAACTGATAAGTGTCAAAGACTATCATATATCATCAATGTAAGTGATTCAAGATTTTTCTCTTAGTTAGAAAGATATGATCCCCCTTAATTATCATTTTCCCAATTTCTTAATTTTATATAATCTAATTTAGGTACATTATTTTTATTACCAAGTTCTTGAGAAAATATGAATTCATATTTATGAACATGAAACATAAATGACCATTTCTTCATGAGTAAAACTTCTAGATGCTCAAATACCAATACATAAATCCATTCAATTAAGCATGTAATGGGAGCAACATAAGAAATCATGGAGGGAGTTTACATAATAAATCAACCCATATGGTTCATATATTGAGGAAGATATAGTGGAATAAACTGATTTTCCAATGAGTGATGGTTGGTATCTTTAATATCATTCAACACTATTCTTTTTATTTACGATGTAATATATTTATCATTATTTATATTATTAATCTCCCAAGTAACTAGTGATTAAATTGATGAGACTGATCCTCTTATACTATATGTCCTATAGACTATCATGAAAAATTGTGTCTATCCTTAGGTTATTCCAATATAATTTTCATTAAATAATATAATATGGTCCCAAATTTCTCTATGTTATTTAGTATCATAGTATATATCACTACTAGAATTAGAAATAAATTCAGAATAAGAGATTGTCACATTAAATTAAGTGACATGAATGAGGGTGTGTCATTATATTTGTAATTTTATTACTAAACACCACTATGTGAATTAGGTGGATAACTTTTCCATCTTTTACACTTTTCTCACCACTTTAGGTGTAACAAATTTGATTATATTGTATTCTACACTACTATTAATGATATAATCACTAAATAAGTGTGAGAAATTATATTTTTAATGAATATTACAATGTTAAAACTATGTCCCATTGCATAAATATTGTGGACTTTTTTCACTAGTAAATATCAATCTATATAGGGGTGGTGAAAGGGACCTAATATTTAGATAATGAATGTATAGTCCTTGAAAATCACCTTCCTAAATATTTACTATAGATTAATGAGAATCTAGCATGAAATATAAATAATTTTTGGGAAACTCTTAAAGGAATAGTGGATGGTGAAATAAGAGTGGAGGAACTACTTCGTAAAACATAGGCTCAAATTTATAGATTATTTTTTCTTTGACAATCCATTTAGAACTCCATGAAATATGAATATCATCATTAAATTTCACTAGAGATGTGTTTTCATAGTTTCAATAATATCCTCCTATGATCTTCTTATTTTTGTAACAACCATGGAGAGGGTAGAGTATATGGGTGTTCCACACATTTCATTTATCAATAAAAAAAATTCCATAAAATGTGTGTGTGTAATTATAGTATTTTATTTACATGAATTCCCTTAAGAGAGCATAATCACATAGAAATATAAATTGGATAGAATAATACATCAATAATTTCTTCATTTTTTGAGTATAAACACATCTAGATATATTGTAGAACAAATTGTATTGGTAGTTCTAATGATAACTAAATCAATTTGAACATCATATGTATTAAAATTTTCAAACCATGGTTTAAATTATTTAAATAACAAATTGAAAAGTTTTTGAGATTGATTATTATAACTACCTAAAAATTCATTCTATAAGAAAAAAGAATCCATGTTTCACTATGAATGTATTGTTATGTTTTAAAAAATATTCAGACAAAAATAAATTTACAATATATAGGATATTTACACATCAATAAGTATTGTTGACTATAATATCTAGGAATGGTATAAGGAGATTAAAAGAATAATGCACACACTTGTGAAAACATTGCATTCCCGAATTGTCCCATGAAGGTAACTCCTTCCAAAAAGATTGTAAAAAAAAGTGAAAAGTTATAAACATGATAGATTGTATAATGGGACTTATAGAACATTTTAAGTGAAGTAGTGATTGATGAGGTATGATAATAGTGGCGTATATAGAGGGTGTACAGGTTAATATGACCGTTATGATATGATCATTTTCTAACTGTTGCAATGAGACCATTATATGACCGTTGGAATAGTAAAATCATCATTATGAATAGTAAATTGACTAATGAAATCGTAATTTAATATTTATGAATTATTATAATGAGTTTTTATCATAATAAAATTAAATAAAAGTGTTAGATATGATAAAATAAATGTTTAAAAAATTATATCATAATTATATTTTTGAAAAAATATATATTATTTATCATAATTAAAATGAATTATAATGAAATATAAAAAAAATTAAATAAAGTTTCACTTTATTAAATTTTTTTCATGAAAAAATATATATTTTTCTAAATATGATAATATAATTTTATGAAACTAAAAAAATAATTTAAGCGTTAAAAATATGATCATTTTATAAAAACTATTTTTTAATAAATAAGGGTTTTATTTAAATATTCAATTTCTAATATTTATAAATTTATTATTATAATATTTATTTTTTTTGGAATATACATGTCAAAAAATGGTTAGGGTTATCTTTTAGATTTCTATTAAAATGTTGAATTTTTGGTAAATTTTATTATATAGAAAAATACCATATTTTACCAAATAATTTAAACACATGATTATCTATATAATATGTTATGTAATAAACCATTAAGTCATCCTCCCATTAACTAATTTCTATATTTATTTACAATATTCGTCACAATTGATATTTTTGATAAAAAAATAATAAACTAATGGTTATTATAATAAAAAACACTCTTCACCTCCCCTTATAAATATAACCCATCACCACCCCTTCTCCTCACACATTTTAAGACATGGATATTTCCCAAAATCTAGAAATTTATCTCTTCATATCTCCACAATACGTCCAAATCTTTTTTCTCTTACCAAAAACCATACCAGGGATCCTTAATAAGGTATCCAAGAGGAGACCCCCAGATAAAGAGGTAAATTCTCAACCAAGTTACTTTCAATTATTTTCTTCTTCTACCTCCCATATATAAATTCCATAAACTATGAAATAGTACTATAACAATCCTAAATATACTGATTTTTTTGTGCAATATCCATTTTCTACCCTCCCCTTAATTGTTCAAAAATGTATTAATGGTTCATATTACGGTCAGTTCACCGCCCCCATGAATAAAGATTTTCATTTCCCACCACCACCTTCATTGGTGATATATAGTCTCCAATTATTGTTTAAACTAATATTAATATGTATTTTTTAGTATTTATTTAATTTTATAATTTTTTAATACTCTGAAAATCAAATAAAACTAATTAAGTTCATCAGGGCCAAAAAAATCCTCCAAAATGATCAATATGTGTAACAGTAACAACTATACTCTATGTATCATTATTTGTTTTTAATAATATTGGATAATTATAAATTTTTAGGGTTATGGGAACACATTGACTCCATTCAATTATACTTTTGGAGTTATGTAACGATTTCATAAATAACTTCCATAATCATCCATAAGTGATGCAAACTTGGATCCATGAAACAAACAACCACGTGGCAATGAATATTGAATCAATATATCAATTAAATGACTCTAAATTAATATAAAATATTTTCAAAAATTTATTACATTTTAATTTGGCTTCCATTAATTGTTTTGATATGTAATTTTTTTTCATTTTTTATAATAAGTAAATGTATAGAATGAATCTAGACCTATGCTAAGGTAACTCTTTGAACCACCCTATTTCTTCGTATTATTACCCTTATCTCTCTACATACCTCACAATACCTCTATATCTAATATTATGGAATGATTCAATATTATTTTCAAATATTTTTCACATATATACATAACTTATATCCCTTTAATTGTAGGGAATATACATTCCTTGAATTAATTTATCAATACCTTCATCGAAATTAAACCTGGTTAAGGGAAACATTTCTATAAATTTACCCTTTAATTAAAAACTCCTTTATTGTCTTTTACCCACTATTGATTTCATAAAATAAAAACTATTTTAGGTTTTACCATTTTTTGACATGTTATTTTAAAGAAAATTTTATATTTCTCCCCTATAAAAAACTCTTTTACTAAATATTTTCAAAAACAAGTTAATTAATAATTTATATACCTAATTCAATATCATCTCATAATTTTTTTTCAATTTAACTCAAAATTGGTGACATATTTTTATTGATTCAAATATGAAGGACCAAAATATTTAATTTCTTCTTCTCTTTGGAATCTATATATAATATCCGTTGATTACTCATTGTGGAAAGATTATATAACTTTTTACTTTCTATGGGAATTTATTATGGTTATTTCTTATGTTTGTTTCCATTATCTAAAACAAATATTCATGTATATGTTATTTTGGGTCTTCCCATATATCATTCCACTGCATTGGTTAATTTTTATATCTCTTGATACGATATGAATGAGGTTAGGTGTAATCCAAATCCATTATGGGACATCATCTGTTATGTTATGATGTTGCATTAGTAATCCATGAATTATATTTTTCATTTCATGTAGTGTATTTTCATATTTATATGATGACATGTTCTTATGAATCCATATTATTTTTTTCATTATTTTATATGTTTATTCATGATCCATGTCTTTTATGATATTATATTATTCAGTTTCACTCTAATGGTATGCTCCAATACCATTCTTACTCCTTTACCAATCATTGTAGATCACCAATTTTTCATAATGTATTTCCCGATGGTATCCTATGTAGTTTTATTGGATCTAAATGGAATTTAAGTGTATGTTATGGATTTTTAAATAATCATTGTATAATAAATTTTTACGTTGTTGTATCATGTTTCTAATATTCTAAAGACGCTAGACCTCAAGGTCATTTGTAACACCCTATGTTTCTGTGAAACACTTTTTTAAATTAATTTCCTTTTATTTCATTAATTTTAGGCTAAACTATGTAAAAATGTTATTACACACTACAAAAACAAGGCTTGTGTTTCAACCAACACCATATTTCTATGAAACACCATTTTATTGTAATAATTATTTGAATTAGATAGATATAACCTAGAATTGAAATTATTAATATCAATAGTAATAAAAAATTTTAAAAAATATTATTTATAATTTATTTATATAAATAAATTATATTGATAATAAAACATGTAATATTAGTAAATTATTTATATGTTTGAAAATAATTTTTTCTCAAATGATCAAATTTTTATGTCCTTATGTGAACTATAATAAAATTAATTTTATACACTATTTGAAATTTAATTTTAAAAAATAAACATCACCATTATTTTAGTATTTTAAAATTATCCTAGCATGAATTTTATTTATTTTTTCTGAAAAGCGTCATTTCAAGATGAATATTGAAAAACCCTGAATTTTAATTCAAAAATGATTTTTCATTTAACTAGTTTTTAAATTTAAATTATATTTTAATTTGGTTTTAAAGTGTAATGAGATAAATTTTAAATCAGTTAATATAATTTTTTTCATTGGAACCAGTTTCACATTGAAATTGAAGAACAAAACATTCCAAACTTTTAAAAACAATTCTATAAAACTTATAACATGTGAAAGGGATTAATTTTAAATTATTTTATTCCAATTATGTAATTAGAATTTTGAAAAATGGATTCTATATTTTAGGTCAGGATATTTTTTATTTTCTTATAAGGTAAACATAGTTTTTTATCAAAAATATTTTTTAAAGTGATTAAAATAAATTACAGCAATTAAGAGAGAAATTATCATAACATGAGACTAAACATTAAAATGAAGAGCCAAAATGACCAATAACCATGTAAAAAATGAATTTTATGGGAATATAAAGATAATATTCTGCCTTGAATCATATTGGAACCATTAATGGAGCCACCAGTCATTCTCAGAATATGGGAGGACTTCCCTTTGGAATAAATTTCTAGAATTCCACTATTTCCCCCAATAAAAAGGATCTCAACCTCCCATTTCCTCAAAATTCTCAATCCTCTTTATCTCAAAAAATATTTACACAAATAGATCCTCAAAATACCTATAATAAACCTATAATCATCATATTGTGTAGAAATCCATCCAAGAAATCCCTTTAGGAAAAACCAAAAATAGTTACCCGAATAAGAGGTAACATCCTCCAACAAACTCCTTTGTTTAATTTTCATTCTCCAATAACTCAATTTTTTTATTCGATTTTGTATAGTAAATTATTTATAATAAATATATGGATATATTTTTAGTATAATATTTCTTCCTATACTTACTCATACCACCATCTATTGGGTATAGAACACACCATTCGTGTTTATGGAGCACTACAACCTCATGAGACGATGTTGTTCATTTTTCCATTACCGCTTCTAATGGATGGGAATTATAATGGACTCTCTATTCTTTTATATGATATATATATATGATATATATTATTATTTTTATTCTTATGTTGTTATTATATAACATATACATTTATGCTTTCCATTTTTTTAAATATGAAAATTTTGTTTGGGGAAGTGTAGACTACCACCTCTTCAAAGCGATATGATTCATTCACACCCTATGTGGAATATATTACTGATGTGTTTATTGAACATATATAATGTATACATATTATAATATTTATTTTTCAATTATTATATATATATATATATACATTTTTATCATTTATGTTCTTTCTTTCAATATGATAATAAAACAGAGACAATATTCATGTGTACGTACGACCTACCATCTCTATGAACAACGTATTAATTTTCATATTTATATATTTTATAAATTATTATAACAACATATATAATTTATATATATATTTTTTAAATCATGTATGAGATTATTTATTTCATGATATATGTGTGAGGAAAAAAGATATACTGAATTAAGACACATGTATGTAAAATTAAGTAGATATTTCATGAACCGTGACCTTAACTTAGAATTTTTAATAAATGGGTAAAATATAATCATAATAAAAACATATATTGTATTGGATATAAGAATATTTTTATTTAAAACATTTTTAATAAACTTATATTTATTATACATTTGGTTTTTATAAGTATGATGGGAGTTAAGAGATAAGGTAAAGGGATTTGTAGTCTCGCTTTTATTTCTATGATATTTATGTCTTATTCAATAATTTTTCTTTTGTACGGTTTATATACTACCCATGAATATATTATATGATATTTATTATTAAATTTATGGGTATTTACATATTCATAGTATGATATATCTTTCATGGGGTTTATGTTTCAAAAGTTACAAAATCAGTAATATAGTTTCATCTCAATTTGTCTTCTTTGAGACTCATGTAATTAATTTTAAAAACAATGTTATTAAAAAAATCAAAAATGTTATTAAGGATGATATTTTAGTATTATTTACATGAAAAAAAAATAACAATTTTTTATTGTTTTTGAACAATTATTTATAAATTTTCAATGTTTTTTTCCAGAAAAAGGTTTTTAATGCATTTTTAGGCATTCTTTATAAGATTTCCATGTTTTTTCCATGAAATTGTTTTAATAATGTTTTCAATGTTTATTTATATTTTTAAAAAAATAATTAGAAAGGTTTTCCAAATGTTTTAAAATCATCTTTGATAATTATTTGTGTTTATTTTTAAGAAAATGGTTTACAAAAGTTTTTATGTTTTAAAAATCATTTTCCAAAAAATAAATGATATTTTTATCGTGAAATGTTTTTAGAAGATATTTCAAAAATTATTCTCCATCTATGATGACATGAATTGGTGTTAATAATGTCTTTATAAGGAAATTATCCAAAGGTTCCACTCATATTCTTTATCTTAATGGTTTATGTATCGATGGAATTAAACTCGTTCTTATTTCTTGGGATATGTTCTAATGAAACCTGTTTTTTATGGGAAATAATTCATTGAAAGGACTATGAAACCTATCTTTTTTCCACTTGATAAGGTATTATTACATGATTATGACACCTATTTGTTTTAATTTATTATTATATGACAAGGTATGATCTTTTAGAACTTTTATTTATAAATTACTTATGATATGGGTGGGACTTATATAGCCCTCAATTCATTTAGTAAAGACTTATATCTCGTTAGATAATGATGGGAATAAAGTCATTGGACTTGATCTAATGTGTAAAATGGTGAAACCCAATCTAATATGGTAATATAGGGAATCCCAATCCATTTCAGGAATATGAGGAAACCTGATCCACTATGGGAAGATAGGGAAATCAGATCGACTATGGGAAGATGGGGAAACACGATCCGCTGTGGGAAGATGCAGAAACCTGATCCCCTATGGAAAGATAGTGAAACCTGATCCACAATGGGAATATGGGTAAACCTATCCACTTAAAAGTAGAGTATTTTTGATAGGGATGTCATTTTTTTGTTCTTATTAGTTATAGTCCCCATGAAGTTCCCTGATAAGATTTAGTAATTTGTCTTAACTTATAAGGATTGATATTACATGTTTATGTGTATACCATATTTCCATATCTTACTCAAAAGTTATATTTTAATGTCTTCTGTTCCAGAATCTCTTTTGATTCATTTCTTATTATCATCTAATATTTATGACATGATTTATGTTTTTGATATTTGATATGTAGGGTATGATCATCTAATGTTATGATCATGTTTTCATACCCTTATGCTCATTTTTGTGCTCATATATCTCCCTTTTCTAACATTACTGGGAATCTAATCTCACCACTTTTTATTTTTCCTTTCCCCAAAGTAATTGACATATGTATTATGTATTATGTGTCTAATAAGATTTCTAATAATAGAGATCTTCGTGGGAGATAATGTAGTTCACTAATGTACTATTGTTTTTGTTTACATGTGTCTGAAGGCACTAGGCTAATATGGTCTTTGGAAATCTATTTAGGTAATGCATTAAGTATTCAAAAAAAAGTGATTCCATATAAATTTATGAAATTTGTGGGTATCTATAGTTGGTTTGAAATAAAAGGTTAAGTTAACCTTTGGAAACCGAGATGAGAAACTCATAGTGAATACTCTATGACATGTCTATGTATAAGTCTATGGATAAGGAAATTAATAGGAAAATGTACTATAATTTTGGAAAAGGATGGAGATAGTGTTTTTCAAGAAATAAATCATGTCTGGATACTAAAAGTGGGAATGGTTCTAGAATACATACACTTAGGAGTACAAACACGTAGATGGTGTGTTGGGACTAACTCAAGCGTAACTTGGTGCATGACAACATGCCTTACAACGCACTACGATTGAAAATCTCGAGGAATATGCATAGGTAATAAATAAAAAATTCATTTTAAATACATATGGATTTAAAAGTAACCTTTTTATGAATAAACTAGGAAAAAAATAGGGTATCATATATCAATGAAGGTGTCATAATATAGAAATCATATAATTGGGTTTTCATGAATATGTGGTTCCTATCTATGATAATTGTTTCGTACTCTACTATTTTTGGTTTTAGTCAGTGGATCAAACCTAATGTAACCACATTATTAGTGATTATTATGGATAACAAAATGATTATTCTCCAAATAATATAAATGATATTGGATAGGGAATTAAAAACTCATTTTTATGTAGGCACATCTTTCTTAATCTACGAATCATGCTGATATTCAAAATGATAAAAGGAGGGAATGAAATTCTGTTGATTCCATCATGAGGAAACACCCACCTTTTTAGAGTTTTTATAATACACTTGTTTTTAAACACTAGATAGGTACTAATAAAACATATTATCTACCCTCTAGTATTTGGAACATGATAAAGTCATTTAGATTGTTTATTAGTTAGAAGGTTAATCATACCTTTGGTGGAATCTAATTAGGAATATAAGGAAGTAAGATGAAATTGAATCCATGGATTGGGATTTGTTTGAGGAATTATTATTAAATAAATAATTTACTCAGGTTCTTGATACAATGATAGAAAATGATTTCCTTGAGTTGAAGAAAAAGGATGATGAATCTGTTAGTACCAACAAGGTTAATTATACAAGACTTGTGACATAAAATTCTGGTTTTATCATCTAATAAGACAGTAATGTTGATAGGTTCTCAGTTTCTTTAAGTTAAGTCTCAAAAGGGAGATTTCCATATGTGACTTCAGTATATATGATTTGGTTTTGTATTTTCAAATAAAAGTATAAATGGTGGATGGATTTTCAAATAAATCTCTTGGATTTAATAAGAAATGGAATATGGAGTTCAATGGAAAATCTAAAAACCATGTCGATAAATAGGTGAACCTTTTTTATGATCTATGTGTGGAAAGAATCAGGGAGTCAATTGTATTATGGGTCCTAATAGGTGTTTTAAGTGTGTAAGGGAAGACCATTAAGAAATTGACTTCTGATATGGTGGGATGAAGTTAACAAATGATGAAAACAAAGGAAAAGCTATAAAGAATGCACCTACCACACTTTATTAATTAATGTTTAAGAAGGATGGGAATAATGCGAGCCAGTTCCTATACCCAAGGGTTGGGGATGATGATTGTCATTATAAACCTTTTGAATTAAGGGTTAATGTTAAATATCATGTGATCACAATTTCTAACAAGGGATACAATAACGGCATGGTTAAAGGTACACTTACCATCCAATTGATTACTACTAATGTCTTATTTGATTATAGATCTAACCAAAATTTCATATATAATGGATTTTATAATGGTATTAATATTCCACCCAAATGATTAGAAGATGAATTATTGGTACAAACCCCTAATGGTATGATTATTTCATCTCAAGTCTTTGATTCCTCTCGGATTGATATTTGTGGGAATATGATTCCTGTAAATCTTTTTATCCTTCCCCTGGTTCAATTTTAGGTTATATTAGGCATGGATTAGATTTCCCAACATAAATACAGTATCAATTTTCAATGAAATGAAGTCATATTTGATATTTCTAACTAATCTATGATTGCGTATCCGTGTGATAATAGGTACGAACTTATTAGGGAGACTACATCTAGTGTATGGGTCTTAATTACCATTCAAAAGGTCTTTTTATCCCTAATTGTTGGGGAGAAGCTCATCATCTATTATGAAAATATTTTTCAGAAAATTGGGGTTGTGTTCCCTAGAGACTTTCATATCCTTTCACCAAAATGTGAAGGTGAGTTCCTGATATAACTCATACATAGTTTCATAACAATTTATAAGACTCCCTATAAAATAGACCTAATTGGGTTGTAGTATATGAAGAAGAAACCCCATTAAAACCTAGATAATGTATTCATTCATGCACGTGTGCCACCATAGGGTGCATCAGTTAACTTTTTGAGAAATGTAGATGGATCAATGTGACTATTAATTGATTATTAGGAGTTGAACAAGATCACTATCAAGAACAAGTATACTCTACCTCGTATTAATGATCCATTTGATCAACCATGCAGAGCTCAATAATTTTCCAAGATTGACCTTTTTTCCCAATATAATTAATTGATGTTCAAGAAAGAGGATATACCCAAGATGACATTTCATACATGATATGGATTCTTTAAATATGTATTTATTCATTTTGTTCTTACTAATTTCTTTTATATATTCATGAATTTGATGAATAGAGTCTTTATTGATTACCTTGATTAGTTTGTGGTAGCCATTATAGAAGATATTAGTATCTATAAAATGAGAAATGAATGTCATGAATACCATATAAGAATGTTCTAAAGATCCAAATTAAGAATAAGCTAAACTAAAAATTTAAACCTTCTGAATTTTGGTTGAAAATGTTTCATTTAGGGGTCACACAATCTCAAAATTGGTTATAACACTAGATCCCTCAAAAAAATATATTTAATGATGGCCTAGAATAACTACGATAACTGAGATCTATAGTTTTCTTGGTTTATCATTATATTATTGATGGTTCTTAGATAATTTCCCCTGACTGACTAATCCTCTATCAATGTTAACTCAGAAGGGTGCCATGTTTCTCTGGAAAGATGAATATGAGGAAAAATTCAATGAAAAAAAGTAAATGATGGTTAATGCACTGGTGATTAAATTACCTTATAGTGGATAAGGGTTTTTAATATATATTAATGCATCCAAGAAAGTATTTGGATGTTTTACTATGTATAATAACATGGTTATCACATATTACTCTCAAAAGTTGAAGATCCTCGTGCAAAATTAATCAACAAATGATATATAGTAAGTCATGGTAAATTTTTCATTAATGACATGGAGAAATTATCTTTATTGAGAAATGTGTGATATATATACTAATCATAAAATGGTTAAATATATATTCACACAGAAAGAGTTAAACATGCTTCAAAGAATATGGTTAGAGCTGATAAAAAATTATGACTACTCAATACATTACCACCCTGAGAAAGCGAACAGGGTGGTCGATTATTTGAGTTGAATGTATCATTCCAGCTTGTCCAGAATGAAGTTCTCAAGAGATCCAATATTTCAGGATTTGTAAATAATGGATATGGAAATATTGAAGTATGTGAAAAAAATTTATCATGCTCAATTGAATGTCCATCCCTATATCATAGTGATGATCAAAGTGGTATAGAAGGAAGATATAGAGATGAAAAAGAAGGTTTGAGATGTTATAGAGTTTAACCCGATTCATGATGGAATTATAAGGTTAAATAATTGTATATGTGTTCCATACATACTTGATTGGAAGTACGAGATGTTATTGTAATATCATTGTTTTTCATTCTCAATTCATCCTTGAAGTATGATGATGTATATGAAATTAAAAGAACACTTTTGACATGAAAGAATAAATATGGATATCACTGAGCGTTTATCATAGGTCTTGTTATGAAAACATTTTAACTATAAATGAAAAAATTTTAAGGATATATTTTATCCATTACATATACCAAATTGGATATGGGAGAACATCACTAATGATTTTTTCATTAGAATCCCCAAAATCTATAAAGGGTTTAATGTTACATGGATGGTAGTTGATCAACTTACTATGTCGACACACCTCATCGCTACAACATAAGAATTACCTCTAGATTATGATTCCAAGATTTACATTAAGGAATTTTTAAGGTTCCATAGAGTACGATATTTTGTTGTATGTGATTTTGTTTTGATGTTTACATAAATGTTCTGGAAAATTCGGCACCAAGCACTTGATATAGATGTGAGTTTTAGAACATCTTGTCATCCAAATATGGAAAATCATTCTAAAAGAAAAATTCCAATCATGGAGTATATGTTGAGATCTTCTATGTTGGACTTAAAAGGTTCTTGGGATAAACTCCTTCCTCTAGTTGAGTTTTATAACATAAATAGTATTAACTAAATCATTTATAATGATCCTCATGAAGCCCTATATGGGAAGAAATGTAGATCTCTAATGGATGGGATGAAGTTGGAGAAAGAAATCTATTAGGACTGAAGATAACTAATGATATTGAAGAGAAGGTTAGATAAATTTAGCAACATATCAAGGAAGCTCAAAGTCAACTGAAAGGTTATGTAGATAATTGATGGAATGATCTATAATTTAATTTTTGTGAGAAGGGTTTTCTTTGAGAATCTACCAAGAAGAAGATTAATATGTTCATAAAGAAATAGAAACTAATCCTTAGGTATGCTAGTCCCATCAAAATTTTTGATTCTATCTAGATGGTATCGTATCTCTTGTAACGCCCTCAAAATATCTCTCAAGTCCATGATTTGTTCTATATATCTCTCTTGGATAAGTACATACTTAACCATTCTCCTGTACTAAACTTAGAGGTCATACAGCTGGAGCAGGATCTTTCCGACGAGGAAAAACCAGTTGAAATTATATATTATATATAGAATGTTATATGAATCAGGAGAAATCACTTGGTCAAATATTTTTGGGGAACTCACCAGTTATAGGATGGTACATGGGAACTTGATGATATAATGAGGTAGAGATACTATCATTTTTTGTATCATAATGACAAAATTAATGGGAGAAATTTATTTTAAGGGTGGTAAAATATAACATCCAAAGTTGTTCTGAACCATTTTTTAAAATTACCTTCTTTTGATGTCATGTGTTTCGCACTACACTAAGTCAAAATATCATTACATGAAACATAACCTTCTCTTGCGTTACATGCAACACTGAGTTTCTATGAAACATCATTTTATTGTAATAATTATTTAAATGAGATAGTTATAACCTAGTCATTAAACATAGTAAAATTAATTGTAATAAATATATTTTTATTATTATTTATAATGGATTTATATAAATAGTAATTATTAATAATAAAGAATTTAATATTGGTAATGTCTTTATATGTTTGAAAATACTATTTTTCTCAAATAAACTAATTTTTATGACCTTATGTTAATAATAATAAAAATAATTTTAGACACTTAGAAAATTAATTTTACCAAATAAAAATCATTTTTTTAATTCATAATATCTTATTTATCCTAAGGTAAATTTTAGATGTTTTTCTGAAAAATATCATTTTTGGATGAATACTGAAAAACATTGTATTTTAACTCAAAAATTATTTTTTATATAATTTATTATTATAGTTAAATTGTGTTTTAATTTGGTGTATAAGTGTAATTATATTAAATATATATTATTTAATCCAATTTATATAATTGGAGTCAATTTAACTTTGAAATTGGATATAAAAATATTCCAAACATTAATATTTTTAGCTATAAAACCTGTGGTCACGACACGTGTATTGGATTAATTTTAATTTAACTTCTTCCACTTATTTTATTATAATTTGGTAAAATTTATTCAATATTTTGGATCATTATAATTAATACTTTATAATTAGTTCAAATTATTTTTTGACCAAAAATATTAGTGAATGTGATTAAAATTTATTAAAGTGGTTAAGAGAAAAATTAGCTTAGCATTAGACTAAACCGTATACTTAGGGGACAAAATGACCTAAAAACTGGTCTGAAATCCATTTTAAGACCCTATATAGACATTTTTTCTATTTTATCTGAGTTTGACCATTTAGGGGCCATATTTCTTAGATAAAACACAGGTGTAATTCCTTTCTAAAAAATTTACAAGAATTCTACTTCTCCTCCACTATAAAAAGGCACCCACCCATCCCACATGCTCAAACCTCACAATACACATTTTCTAGAATAAAATATAATCAAATATCTCCAAAATATCAGTCATCTAAACCTAGATTCCTGAAATTGGGTAGAAATCCATCCAAGTAATCCCTTTGGTGCAAACCAAAAGGAGTGTTCTGAATAAGGGGTAATATGCTCCATGAAGGTCCTTTGTTATATTTTTGTTCTATGACACCTAAAACATTCTTATTAAATGATTATATGATAAAAATTACATCCTAAATATAATTTTATGATGATATTATAGTGGTTATACCAAAAATTACAAAAACTTTCCAATAATCTGTAACAAACTTACGGTTCTTGTGTCTGGCGCACAACCGCATTGCGAGATGATATTTTACGTTTTTCCTTTACCACCTCTCATGGTTTGGGATTATGATGGAAACTATATTTTTTTATTATATACTTGATATTAATGGTTTATTTGTTCGTCAGTAATTATTAAATAACACATACCTTTACGCTTTCAATTTTGGTTCCGTACGATAATTTTGTTTGGGGAACTGTGGACTACAGCCTTCTCAAAGCGAAGTGATTCGTTCACACTCTACAAGGAATTTATTAAGGATGGTTTTAGTGAACATATATCATATATATATTGTAATTATGATATCATAATTAATATATATATATATACATATATTTATTTTACTTTATTTATTTCAATACTATAATAAAATGTAAACAACATTCCTGCATATGTACGGACAACCATTTCTTTAAACAGTGTATTCAATTTAATAGTTCTATATTTTATAGATTATTATAAATATATATATATAACGAATATATATAATTTTTATATCATTATTTACATTCTGTATGTCGTGATATAAGTTCGAGAAACAAAAAAAATAACAAATTAAGGCACATGTGGGAAAAACCAAGCGGATATTACTCGAAGTGTAACCCTAACATAAAATTATTAATAAGTAAGTAATATATAGTCAAAATAAAAAAACCTGGTATTAGATATAAGATTTATTTTCTCTAAAATATGTTTAATAACATTATATTTATCATGTTGGGTTCTTTTATGAGTACGATGAGAGTCAAGACACACGGTAAGGGGATTTCTAGTCTCACTTTTAATTCTATGAGATTTAGGTTTTATTAACCACTAATTTATTTCTTGTAGTGGATATACTTCACATGAATATATTATAAGATTTATCGCATTATATTTATAGTTATTTACATATCCATTTTATTATATCTATTTCATTGGGTTTATTTTTCAAATGATTTATAATTTGTAAAGTAGTTTTGTATTAATATTCCTTATTTAAGGCACGTGCCATGAATTTCAAGTAATGTACCTGAATTTATGTCTATTTTTTTAATCATATGGAATTATTACGAGACTGAAAAAACTCACAGCATGTGATTCTAATGCCAGGAGTGCCCAGAATGATCTGTCGATAAACATTATGTTTTAAACAGCGTGTGTGAGTAGTTTTCCTAAAAAAGTTGAATAACTCTTAAATGGTTGACCAGATCAAAAATATGAGGCTAGATTTACATTCAGGATTGCAAGTTTACCCTAGGCACGACTTAAATTTAGTCGTGCAAGCCTCCAGTGAGAAAACCGAAAAATGGAATAACTGTAAATAAAATAATTAAATTATTTTATTTTATTTTTCAAATGATTTTAACTCATGAACTGTGCCCCATATTAAAAACCTGAGACCACCTCTAAACTCATGAAGGTATTCTTTCCTGAGGTAGATCTTAACATTGGCCGACGCGGACCAATAGTGGAAGCTAGTTTTTGGCCATAAATAAAATAATTAAGTGACAATTATTTTTTTATCAGATCTCTATAACTCATAAATGGTATCTAAAATTGGAAATCCAAGAGTATTGTTGAGATTTTGAGGGTGTGTTCCCCTTCGGCAAATCCTAACCTCGATGAGTGCTTGTTGAAGGTGACTGTTTATAATTTTTCAACTTTTTGAAGATATGTTTAGTAAAAATTCAAGTAGAGATTTCTATCATTTGAATTGGTGCTTGGAATAAAAATAAAAAGGCACTCTAGAATTCACAACACCAGGATTTTCAAAGGTGAAGCTTAACTTAGACCGGTAAGGGTTAGAGGGAGAAGTTAATTTTTTTACTTTACAAAAAATAAATAAAATAACTCCATGAGTTGATTTATTCTCTAATAATTGTTGAGCGGAGGATGGTGGGTCTGTGGTGTGATCTCAGGCTTGAATGGAAGTCATTTATTTTCATGACTCTTGGGTTGTGTAACAATGACATTCATTGAATTAATGGACCATTAATTGTGGTTCATTAATGAACCGCATTAATGAAATGAAACGTGGGTGGTTCTCTCTCTTCGATTTAAACAAAGCTTGGGAATGATATTTGGTCACTCATGAGAGGAACCACTAACGATGTGCCGAAGACGTCTTCTATTATAGTAAAATGGACCTTCAATGGCCATTGGAAGATAAGAACCAGAAAATGACAGGCGATGACGAGCACTAATGAACATGGGTTCATCTCCGATTTCTACAACGTCAAACAACATTTCTAGGTAGGGGGATTATATATATTGATGTTCCCTCTATTTCCATTCTTAGAAAATTCAACGAATGTTAGAAAACCAAATATCGGGTTGATCAGTGTCTCATCTATTCATGCTGATGGTTGTTGTAGGGTCTTAAATTGGGGATTGTTCTTCCTTTTTTGATTATTGAAACCTCCCAATGTTAGAACAATAACGTAGAGGGTTTGGTCCAATGAAAACAATGACAGACCCCCTTTGTTCTTGGTTAAGGAGAGATTATTTTTCGGGACTGGGAAACATAGTGGCAGGGGGTTTCAGAGGGCTAAACAGTGAAGTCAGTAACTGGGGTGGTTCGTAGACACAGATTGGAAGAAAACAGACCACCAGAGTATCTCTGGTGTCCCGCAGAGGCAACCGCCAGCTCAATGGTGTCCAGCAAAGTGGGCCGCGTGGAGGATCGGCACCCGTAGGAACCTTGGTGGCCAAATCCACGGCAAGACGGGTCATGATGGTAGAATGGATTGACATCAGTGTGCCTTGAAGAGAAGACGGAGAGGCCTGCTCAGGCCGCTCGGCTAAACAAAACGGTCGGCTGAGCCAACCATTTGGGAAGAAGGGGTGGCACCCGCTGGCACTGCTAGCTAGCAGCAATGGATGCTCTATGCCATGTTGGTGTACTAGCAACCAGCCCACATGCGGGCAAGGATCTTCCAGGTAGGCCAGACCCACCGACCGTGTTGGACCCAAGAGCCGGGCCGAGTCCTCCAGTCGGGTAAGACCCAGTGGTCGTGCAGGTTGGGCTAGGCTCCTACCTAACTTAGACCTGAATGGCCCCAATTCACTAAAATGGGAAAATCTCCCATATTGGGCATTTTTCGATGTGTCTTCAGCAGTGTGAAGACCCTCACGATGAGGAGGTCGTTTTGAGATACCCCACTTGGGTTTTGGAGAAACATGGAGTACAGACAGGTTGGATCATGCTCAAATCAAAGCAGGCCCTCGGCACTAAAATGAATATAACTTACATACTGAGAATCAGAATAACGTTCCATCAGTTTCATTGGAACCCTTATGACATGGCGGTTCATCGGATTACTTCTTCATGGTGCTTTGTGGTGGTAGATGTATGACTGATGGCTTGAGGATTGGATCCTCTCAAAATCAAGCGGGCATAGTGTGGGAATCCAGTGGCTGGATGTGATGTAAAGAATGAATATTGATCCTATATGGGTATACAACAAGCGATCCACTGTGGTTCAGTGCCTAACGATCCTCCATGGGTCAGTGCCTAGAAATCCTCTGTGGGTCTGCATGTAGAGATCCTATATTGGTATGCACCTAGGGATCATATTTGGGTCTGCTCCTAGAGATCCTATATGGGTATACACCATGGAATCCTATTTGGGTCAGCACCATGTGATCCTCTGAGGGTCTTCTCCTTATAAACTTTTGTGGATCTGCACTTAGCGATACTCTGTGGGTCTACACCTAGCAATCCTTTATGGGTCAGCACCTTGCGATCCTCTTTGGGTCAGCACCTATAGATCCTCTGTGGGTCAGCACCTATCAATACTCTCTCGGTCTGCACCTTAGGACCTTGTGCATTCTAGAATAAAAAGCCTCTCGAGAGAATATTATGATCACCGTTTATGTCTTATCATATTTATTCTTGTTCATTATATGTTATATTTGATTTGAGTTAAGTCTTTTATTTTTTGCTTTTTGATTGAGGTCATGATTTTTGTATTTTATTTTGTGGAATTCTGGGATACCTTTGAGGGTATATGGGTCCATACTGGGTATTGTTATACTCGGCTTTGTATGGTCTTCTCCATCACCTTGTTATGTCTTTTTCTGACAATGGACATCATTGACCGATGTTAGGGAACCCGGACTAGATGGTGCATAGAGGTGACCAGTTGACATGGAGAGCCGCAATGATGACTTGTACCTAACCATTAGGTAGGATCTATGGTGGATGACTTCCGGAGTTGTGTTCCCTTTTTGTTGTATTTTATTTTAGTTGAGTTTTTTTGGCACATTCTAATTTAGTTCAAACTTTTACATTCAGTAGTTATACTGCGTGGTTTGTTCTTATTGTGTACCTAGATTGTGTGTTTGCAGGTTCAAAGGGACTGTCTTCCCATTTTAGGGATATAAATTTTTGGTGAAAGTATCCAACCCATGGCCAATGGAAGGTGGTCTTGGGGATGTCATGGCAAGAGCACCGAGGGACGGGTCGTGAAAATGTGGTACTAGAGGAGTCGGGTATACCGAAGAACTAAGACTCTGATCATTTCAATGGGGAAATAGTGTTAAGTGTCTTGAGTATGGTTTTCATTTTGGGGATTCTACTGTTGGTGCGGTAGCCAACATATCCATACATCAGAACCCAAAGTTATGATTTCTGACTCAATACATGATAACACTGATTGCATGTGTTTTTGAAAATGATTTTCATTGACCTCTTTTGAGTCAGCTCACCAGGTATATCTTATTGATCGTGGTTCATCTTGATTATCTTTCATGATGAATCCACACAGACATCCAACTTGGATTCTAATATGTGACCATGAGGATGGTCCACAGAGTGATGAGCCTTCAGTACAAGGATTGTTCCTGATATGGTACCTTCAGGCAGTGTCCCAGCGATACCACTGCCCATTGGTCAGCAGTTTCTACTAGCGCTACCGACAGAGGGAACATGTTGGCTTGGTGCCTTAAACGAGATTCAGTGATAGATACCCCTCAAGTTATGAGGCGATACCAACTCACAGGTGGATAAGGATGGGCTTAAGGTGGTGACTGAGTTTCTATCTATCCAGGGAACCACTAGATCATATGGTGGTCCTGGAGGTGAGCATTCTACGTGGATCAGCAGGGCAATGATAGGGTTTAGATTACCCCTATCTTAGGATGAGGTGACTTTTTTTATGGATAGATCATGAGAAACATTCTTGGAGAAGAGATATATTTCTAGAAAAAGATAACGGTATGTGTAACCCAAAACTTTAACTACTATGAAGGATGACGTGTCGGTAGTCGAGTATTCATAGAGGTGTACTGACCATTCCAGGTATTCATTGAATGTTATAAATCCAGTGCTTTATGGATCAGTCCTTTGAGTGATATTTGATTAGGGACATACGAGATAACACTATTCCTTTTTTCATACCTTCATATGTTAGGATGAAAAAGGTAACTGTAGTGCTTGAAAGTTCTTTGGCTGAGAAGACACAACCTGGGAATGTTAGCAGTGGAAAAGAAGGAAAGAATGTCAGTCTTTGAGACATGGATCTGTAAAATTGTTTAAGAAGCAGAAGATATAAGGATAGATGAATCCTTAGGGTAGAGGATTTGGAAGAGGAGGTAGAAGAGCATAAGAAGGTGGTATACATTTCAAAATGTTACATCCTCTCCCCAATGTGGTCCTCCTCAGGCTCATGGATATAGAGGACTCAGGAAGGGAGTAACTGCATATAGTCAAGGAGTATAACCCAATGGCTCCAGTAATGATTCAAGGTATGTCCAATGTCTACTACTAACTTCTGTATAAATAGACTTAATTACAAATCGGTCCTTCTTGTCACAAATCTTGTTCAAGACCTAGAGTTTCTGGTTAAAACATTGACTTGATCCTTATGTCTGCAGATACCTATAAGAGGAGACTAAATAATCACACTTATGTCGATGGTTTGATATGATCCTTGAGAATATAGTTTCAGTTGGAACCTATTGGTGGTAGCATCGAGGGCTTACAACGTTTGTTTGGTGATGGACTAGATATCCACAGTTTATGATCAGATTGAATATTTAAGGAAAGAGGATATGGTATGTATGTAAATTTAGAATGGGGTTTTCCTTGGTTGGAAAAAAAAAAAGAAAACCTAGGTAGAATGATATAAACTCATGCATAGGAGGGTGCAACCGATCACTCTTCAGTCAGCCAGCCTTACCCCCATGGGAGTAGGTGTTTTGATTTTTAGTTCCAAAGAGTAGTGGCATAGTGTGGGAACATCCTCTCAAAAGATGTTTCCAGGACTATCTCTTCGTATGGTGAGGGAATTCTATATCTTTCTACACCCAATATGTCACCGATATCAAAATCATTACATCAAGAGGTTTCATAAAACATAACAAGTAGGGATCGTAGGTGGAGAACCTGCAGAGGAAGGGTTTTGTAAGAACCAGTGTATGAGATTATGTGTGGACAACCAACACCTTAACCAAGTGGTAGTGTAGAGTGATTACCCACTACCAAATGATTTATAGGCACATCGATAAGTTATATAGGGTATCCTTTTTCCTAGATTGAAAATATCACATTGGCTTTGTAGAAGTTGAAGCAATGATGATAGTTGGAGTTCCTCCAAGACTATGACATTGAGATAGTCTAAACATTTGAGAGTGAAACGTGGTGGTAGACGCACTCAGCAGGAGTTGTGGTTTACAGTTGTATAGTAAAGAAATAGATCATCTAATTGCTTTATAGTTATCCTTTTTTATGTTGTGATGGAGCGACTTACCTCCAGTGCATGAATGTCACTCCCCCACTCCTTCAGCAAGTATGGGAGGCATAAATTGGGGATGTTGACTGCAAGACCAGACGTGCTTAGAAATATTTAAGATAGTCTCATAAAATATTTAATGAAGGTGGGGATCATGACATCCTTTGCAAAGGATGCACCATGGTACCAATGATGCTACAAAATGAGGTGTTTAGGGAGTTCCACAAATCCCCTTTGGCAGTACATCCTAGAGTGGTAAATATGTACTAGGACCTCCAATGTTAGTACGGTTGGCCAGGGATGATGGAGACAGTGGAAGAGTTCATCTCACAATGCCTCATTTTTTAGAAAATGATAGGTGATAATCAGGTTCTAGCACATTTAAGAATAGATTTTACCCATTAAAAAATGGCCAAACGAAGCAGAATGTACATACCTTGGAGGACATGCTTCGTGATTGTGTCCTGGATTTTGGTTATAGTTGGGAGGACCACTGACCACTGGGGAATTTTTGTTACAACAATAGATTTCAATCAACCATTGGCATGACATCATTTGAGGCCTTGTACAGACGGCCTTACAGATCACTCTTATGCTAGACAAACCTGAGGTAGTTAGCAGTCATGGGTCGAGAGTTGGTACGAGTAACCACAAAGAAGGTGTGGATCATCTAGGAGTGGATGAGTACTTCATAGAGCAGTCATAACTCTTATACTAATAGAATATGGGGACCCTTGGAATTCAAGGAGGGAGACCATGTTTTCCTTCGGGTTTTACCCCGATGGGATTGTAGAGATTTGGCCGGGCCAGCAAGCTATCTCCAAGGTTAATCATACTTTAATTTTCATATCTTAAGCAGCATTAGTGAGGTGGAATCCTAGCTTACTCTTCCCCCACAGATGCACCAGGATCATAACATCTTCCATGTGATGCAGCTGAGGAGGTAGGTGCTTGATCCATCACACGTCATTGAATGTGGCGAGCTGGGTATTGACGATGGGGTGACATTTGTTGAGTTCTCAATGGATATGGAGGGTCGACAAAAGAAGGACCTTGCAGGATGGTTTATTCCTCTCGAGTTCATTTGGTGTCAAAACGGGAATCTCCAAGAGATCACGGGGGAGCAAGATTCTCAAAATCATGATCAGTACCCCTACTTGCTTGATTTTCTTTGGATTTGGATTTTGGGGACGTAAATCCCTAAGGTGGGGAGAATTTAATGTCCCGGAATTTCCATATAATTTATTATAATTATATCGAATTATTATGAAACTGTGAAAATTGAGGGAATGATATTCTAAGGCCCAGAGTTCCCAGAATGATCTGTCAAAAAATGGTAAGCTATAAATAGCACACATGAGTAGTTTTCCTGAAAATGTAGAATAACTCTTAAATAGGTTCCAGAATTAGAAATATGAGGTCACATTTGAGTTCAAGATATTGGGTTTACCCTAGGTGTGACTTATGTTTAGTCAGTGCAGGCCTCCAGTGAGAAAACCAAAAAATGGCATAATTGTAAATAAAATAATTAAATAAATTTATTTTATGTTTCAAATGCTTATAACTCACAAATGGTGAATCAAATTAAAAATATGAAACCACCACTGAACCCAAGAGGATATTCTTTCCTTAGGAA
Organism: Viscum album; assembly: GCA_963277665.1. Classification (NCBI taxonomy): domain Eukaryota; kingdom Viridiplantae; phylum Streptophyta; class Magnoliopsida; order Santalales; family Viscaceae; genus Viscum; species Viscum album. Next base: position 795,760,620 of record OY728142.1, on the reverse strand, counting down.
TATCCTAACATTTTTCAGTACGGGCCTACAGAGGAAGTTATTTTTTTCCATAAATAAAATAATTAAGAAACAGTTATTTTATTATCAAATACTTATAACTCCAAAAAGGTAACTTGAATTGGAAAATTGAGGTACCATTTAGCTCATGATGTTGTGTCTCCTTGAGAAGTGTATAACCTGGCCCGTCACGGGTCGAGGGTGACTATTAATAATTCTTTTAGATTTTTTAAGTACCTTCCGTAAATGTGCGAGTAGAGATTTATATCTTTTGAACCAGTTCATGGATTAAAAATTTGAGGGAACCCTTTAATTCATAGTGCTGGGATTCACTTAGGTGAAGCATAACTTTGAATAGAAAGGGTCGGATGAAAAAGTTAATTTTTGGACATTACAAAAAAAAATAACTCCATGAGTTATTTAATTCTCTACTCAGCGTTGAGGGGTGGATAGCGGGACCACGGTGTAATGTTTGGATTGAATGGAATTAATTTAATGTCATGACCCTTGGGATATGTAACAAAAACGTTTGTTGAATTAATGGAACATTAATTATGGTTCAATAAAGAACTACATTAATGAAATGCAACATGGGTTGTTCCCCCTCTCCTATTTAAACAATGTTTGGGCATGGGTTTTGGTCACACATGAGAGGAACCTCTGACGATGTGTCGATGACATCTTCCACCAATGTAGAATGGAGAGTGGGTGACCATTGGAGGATTTGAACCAAACAACGACAAGTGATGATGAGCACCAACTAAGGTGGGTTTTTCTCCCACATCTGATGCGTCTTCCACCATTTCCTGGTAGGTGTTTTAAGTGCCTTAATGTTCCCTTTATTTCCCCTCATAGAAAATACAATGAACATGGGAAACCGACTAAGGGGTTGATCTGCGTCTTTCATGTTCATTGTGTTGGTTATTGTGGGGTCATCAATTTGGGATTTTTATTCCTTTTTTATTACTGATATCACCCCATGTTAGAACAATAACGTGGATGGTGCAGGCAAGTCCAAACAAAATTTGGACCCCCCTTCATTCTAGGTTTATGAGAATTTCATGTGGAAGACTAGGAAACATGGTGGGAGGGAGTTTCTGGGGGCTTCGCAATGATGGCGGCAACCCAGGAGGCCCATAGATGCTGACGTGAAGAAAAACGGACCACCGAAGAATCTCTAGTGGACCGCAATGGCAACCGTCGGGTGACACTGCCAGCGCAGCGGCCGGCCGAGCCAACCGCATGTAGAATCATCACCAATAGGCACCGTGACAGCAGGATCAGTGACTATCTGGGCCAAAAAGGTGGAAGGATGTGGTGAATTCTGGTGCCGCCAGCTTGTCGCACCAAATGCTCTGCGTCCGGTGGGTGTACCAGCAACCAGCCCGCATGTGGGTTGGGTTCTTCCAGGAGGGGCAGACCCACAAGATAGGTTGGACCTGCGAGTCAGGCCAGGCCCACTAGCCAGGAGTAGTCCCCCAGCAAGGCCGAACCCACTGGTCGGGCCGAACCCACGAGACGGGCAAGACCCGTGAGTCGGACCGGGTTCGCCAACAGGGCTGAACCAAATGGTCTGGCCGGCCGGGCCGGACCCCTATCAAACCCAGACCTGACTGGCACAGTTTCACTAAAATGAGAAAATAACGCATTCCCGGATTCCATTTGACACGCCATTAGTGGTGTGAGGACACTCGTGACGAGGCAGACCTTTTGAGATACTCTATTTTGGTTTTTAGTGAAAGATGGAGTTTGGGTGGGTAGAATCAAGGTCGAATCCAACCCGGCTGTTGACACTAAAATTTATATAACCTACAAACCGGGCATCTGATTGATGCATTTTCAGTTGAATTGGAACCCTTATGAAATGGAGGCTCATCAAGTTATGTATTCATTGGAATTATTTGCATTTGAGGTATTGTTGGTGGCTTGAGGAGTGGATCCTCCCAGAATCAAGTGTGCTAGGTGAGAGAATCCAGTGGCTGGTTGTGACTTAATTAAATAATAGCAATCTTTTCTAGGTATTCACCTAGAGATCCTCTATGGGTCTTCCCCTTGTGATCCTATGTGGTTCAGCACCTATTGATCCTCTGTGGGTCAGTTCATAGGGATCCTATATGTGTCTGCACCTAGCGATCATCAGTGGGTCTGCACCTAGCAATGCTCTTTGGGTATGCACCTAGCAATCCTATGTGGGTCTGCACCTAGCAATCCATCATGGGTATACACCTAGTGATCCTCTATGGTTATTCACCTATAGATCCCCTATGGTTCTGCACCTAGCAATCCTCTATGGGTCTGTACCTAGAGATCCTTCGTGGGTCAGCACCTAGGGATTATCTCTGGCTTAGCACCTAGCAATATTATGTGGGTCAGCACATAGTGATCCTATGTGGGTCAGAAGCTAGCGACCTTGTGCAGTGAAGAAGAAAATTCATCTCGACAAAATAAGATGATCTAGGTTTATGGCTGATCATCTTTATTCTTTTTATTTAAGTTATATATATAGTTTGAGTTGAGTCTTTTACTTTGTGCTTTGTGATTGAAATCATGCTTTGTCGATTTTCCATTATGGAATTCTGGGACCCCTTCGGGTGTCTCGTGGTCCCTACTAGTTATTGATATACTCACCCATGAACATGCTTCACCTGCACCTTATTGTGTCTTGTGCAGATGACGAAAAACTTTGGCCGAGGTTAGGGACCCAGGACTAGACGGTGCCCAATGGTGACCGGTTGATGTGGAGGGTCACAATGATGAGCTTTACCTACCCTTTAGGTTGGATCCTTGGCAGACAACTTCAGGATCTATTTTCCATTTTAACTTTATTTTATTTTAGTCAGGTTTTTATTTTAGCACATTATGCATTAATTCACACGTTTTCTTTTAGTAGTTAAACTATGTGGATTATTCTTATTATGTACCTAGTCTATGTGCTTGTTGGTTTAATGGCCATGCCATCCCATTTTAGGGATATTCCATTCCAATGCTAGTCACCAACCCCTGGCCTATGGAACGAGGGCTTAGGGTTGTCACAACACTGGCCCAAGGGGATGGGTTGTGACATTTCAAAAACAATGTTTTCAAGAAAAAATAAATATGATCTTTTAATATCATTTTCATGGAAATATATATTAAATTATTTTAATGGTTTTCATATAAACCTTTATTATTAATAAAATAGATCTAAAAGAAATGGATTTCAAAATGTTTTCCAGTATTCATTATATGTTTTAAAGGTGTTTTCAAATAATTTTTTTTAAACATTTTGAATATTTATTTATATGTTTTCAAAAAAAATCAATGAAAATGTTTTTTAAAAAAATTTACAAGTTTATTTTTAAATTTTAATGTTTATTTTCCTGAAAATGGGTTTCAAAAGGTTTTATTTTTTAAAAATAATTTCCCATAGAAGAGATAATATTTCCCTCTAGAAATGTTTTTAAAATATATTTCAATATAATTTTAAATATATGATGAAATCTATTGGTTTTAATAATGCATTTATAGGGAAATTATCGAATGGTTCCATTTATATTCCTTCTATGAATGGTTTATGTGTTGATGGAATGAAACCAATTTCTTTTTCATGGGTTATATGATTATGAAAACCACTTATTTTCAAAGACTATGATTTGATGAAATGATTATGAAACAAGTCTCTTTTTTAATAGGTTATGGTATGATTACATGTTTATGAAACCCATTTAATTTCACGGTTTATGATATTATTGTTTATAATCATATGGAACATGTACCTATAAAGTCATTATGAGATGGGTGGGACCTATATCTCCCTCCAATGTGTTGGTTAAGGATTTATATCTCATGATATAATGATGAGAATCATGTTGATGGGATTGATCCAATGTGGAAGATAGGGAAACCTTATTCTCTATAGTAACATGGGTAAACCTGATCCACTATGGGAAAATGGGGAAACATGATCCATAATGGAATGATGCGGAATCTGGATCCACTATTTAATGATTGGCAATCCTGGTCCACTATGGGAGGATAGGGAAACCCGATCCTTTATAAGCAAAGGATTGAAATTGTGGATGGTGATGTATCCCTTATAGTATGTGTATTCCTAATGAACTTCCCTAATTTGTTATATAAATGCATCTTGACTTACAGGTAATGATATTACTTGTTAATGTGTGTACATCAATTCTAGGTCTTACTCTTATGTAATGATTTCATGGATTATTCTCTTGAATCCCTTATTATCCATGTCTTATAAACTGCTAATCATTATTTCATTATTCATTTTTTTGATCATTAATATGCATGGTATTATCTTGTAATGTTATGATCACGTTATCATACCCTTATTCCCATGTTTTTTATTACTAATCTCCATTGTTTACCCTTAGTAAGCATTTGAGATCACACCTTTTTATGTTTCCTTTCCCCCAGGTTATGTTGATATGTATTATGTATGACGAGTCTAAGAAGGGTGATAGTAATGGAGAAACTAGTGGGAGATAATTTATGTCACTTTTGTACCAATGTTTATGTATCCATGATTCCAAAGGGACTACTCTAATACGATCTTTCTAAGTCTTTTTGTGTAATGTATTATGTATTCCCAAAAATTGATGCAATTTGAATGTATGAAAAGTGAGGGTCACTATATCATTGGGTATTTTTTTAGATATTTGCGTTAAAAATAATTAAATAATACGTGTATGAGGATTATGTAATTATAGTTGTTATAAGAGAAAATCCTAGTTATTTTTTGTGATTAGGATAAGAATACATTAGTAAAAACCATAGAGATAAGTCTAGATATAGGAAAAATTATGAGATTGTGGTAAATTATAGAGCGAGTGGTTACCAATTAATGAAACCCTTGTCATGATACTATATGTGGCTGTGGCTCTAAAATAGATGTACCTTGGGGTAATAATCAAAAACTGTCTCGTTGGGTATTAAATCAGCCTCTATCTAGTGCATGAAAAAGAGGTCTTGTTGCAAAATCGGTTTGAAACTCCTAGGGGGATATCCATTCCAAAATTCCTATTCTCATTATGAACCGTTATGAAAGAAATGAATATATTATTATTTTAAGAAACATAATATGTAAATTTCCATGGATAAACTAGATTTTAACATATAGACTTATAAGCTTTGAGGTACATGACTTTTTAATTTATTACTTATATCTTCATTGTTTCCCATTTTATATGCTTATTTTTATAATTATTCTCATCACTAATTTTTCATTACTTTATTTAATGGCGGGAAATAGTTAGAATCGAGCTAATAGAAAATGTGAAGTGTAATATAATGATTTCCATACTAATATTCCTAACATAATTATAGCAAGTGACAATAACATCCTGGTAGTACTAGCTCGATTAACTAATATCATGAATTATAATTGAAACATATTGAATTCAGTCATTCTACTATGAACGTGAAATTTGTGATCAACTCCTTTATAACAAAAATTCCACTTTCTTTTAGTGGATCTTATGAACCTCTCATCTTAAAAACATTTTTTAAATCTAGTGAGAAGATAATTTATATCATATAATGATATAAATAAAAGACTATCATAATAGTTATCTATTGTCTTGACAGAGAAGATGATTAGTGTTGGAAACTAACATAGAACAGGATTCCATAGGAGGAAATTAAATCCATGGAATGGGAAGGAATCATGAATTTTTTTCTCAATTAATATTTTCCCTAACCCTCTATCTTAAACTAAAGATGAAGTTATGTGGAATGAATAAAACTATATATATGTCTATTATTAATTATGATAAAAACATAATAAGACATTCAAGATACATCTCTTGCGTTCTCATCAATGACAAAAGTAAGGTGGACTGTGTATTTAATAGATTAAAGATGATCCTATGAAAAGATCTTGTGATTTGAAATATTGAAATATTGGAATATAATATTCATCAAGACCCTATAGAAATGTTGGATATTGTGATTCTCAATGGTACTTAGGGGATAGAGACAAAAAGTGGAAGATAGAGTTTAATTTGGGGGATCAAGAGAAAAATCTCACAGAGAGAAGAAAACCCAACATCCCATGTGCCAATGGAGTTGGAATAAGAATCTTAGAGACCATCTTAGGTGAATGGGAAAATTATTAGGTGTGGAAAATTGGTGAATCGGGAATATAAATTCTAAACGTTGATAAATAACCAAATGATTTAATTTAAGAAATTAAGGTTCAAATAAACCCTTAACATATAGAGAAGTGTGTTAATTTCAAGGAACATGAACATTATGTAAGATAATTATTTAAGACAAGTTTTTCAAAGATAATAGATGAAAACAACCTCTATGTTCAAGAGATCAATGAGGGAATTATACCATCACTTGTGATGAGGTGGATCCAAATAATGAAGTAGTGATATGTACACATATAGTCATTAATGAATCGGGAATGTATTATTTGATTCTGGTTTTAGACTTTCTATATGTGAATATAGAATGAGGCTATTATTGCATCATAAGTATATTAATTCCCTAGTCAATGTTTATGAACTAGGACTCCGAGAAAATCTTTTCATACTTCCATTAGTGATAATTCGTTCAATTCTAGGAATAGATTGGTCTCCCTTATATAAATCCAATGTCAACTTCAAAGATATGGAAATAACACTTTATATGCTAAATAATAATCCTATTATTTAAAAGTGTAATGGGTTGAATGAATATCCTTTTTAATATTCTTATCAACAATATAAATTATTACCTTATGAGTATGAATATCTAAATCAAATTATTGGGAAATGTGATATAAACATTCTTTAAGACAACCCTATTGCGATGGAATATAAAAATTTATTCCCAAAAGAGTTTCCTATTGTCCCTTCTCGACAATAGGTTGAGTTATCAATTGAAATTATGATTGGATACCTAACCATATTCAAGACTCCCATCATCAAATTCTGTTAAATAAATAAGTAGTTTCAAATTAATATGGATAAGGTTTTTATATGCCTGAGTGCTTTATAATGGGGTGTTCCAGTCCTCTTAATAATGAAAAATAATGAGAAAATTATCCTATAAAATTATTATTGTGAACTCAAATAAATAATTATAAAAAATAAGTATCCCCTTTTATAGATTGATGACTTATTCTATTAGCTATGTGGGAAAAGTTATATCTCTTAAGTGGACATATAGTAGATATGTCACCAATTAATGGTTAATAAGGTTGATTTTCGTAATAATACCTTTCAAAAAATATATAAAAACTATGATTACATAGTTATTTCTTTAGGAATCACTAATAATCTAACAATATTCACGGATATTATAAATAACGTATACATATTACCTCCAAAAATTTGTGGTCATCTTTCTTGATGAAATCTTTATATACTCAAAAAGTTAGGACGAGTATGATGAGTATTTGATTAATGTTAAAAAGGCAATGTGAAAGGAGAACCAGTATAAAATATAAATTAAATATTACTTTTATATGGATGATGTATCATTATTGGGGAATTTCATAACCATCATCTAGATCTCTATAGATCCTTGAAAGAGAATCAATATTTAAGAGTGTCCTAGATCAACCTCTATACGGGATATCCATAGTTTTCATAGACTATCTGGGCACTATCGATGATTTTTTAGTAACTTATCATGATTTTGAAAACCACTAACAAGATAACTTATAAGGGAGTAATGTTTTTTAGGCTATTAAATGTGAACATAGATTTAAGGAATTGGTAAACAAGGTTATCACCACTCCAGTATGCACGCTAACCTCATGTAAAAAAATATCCATGGTAGAAAACAATAATTTAATGATGGGTTTGGTTTGTATACTAATGAAAAATTATATTCTGATAGCATGTTTTGCATGTTAGTTTAAATTCCGTTAGAATAATTATCCAATGCATGAATTCGTTTTAGTGGAAGTGATTTCTTTAATGAATATTTAAAATAATTATCTATATGGGGAGAAGTTTGGAATATGTACATATCCTGAGATCTTAAAACATGTATTCACATTTAATGAGTTAATATTCTTTAAAAAAATATGGTTAAATATGATCAATAACTATGATTTCTAAATCCATTACCAATCTTGAAAGGCGAATAAAGTGTAATATGATCAAAGTATAAATGATTATACAATCATATCAATGGTGGGAACTGAGAGGGATCTAATGTCATTAGACATGTAAAGGATAGAAATGGATTTCATAAAGGTGTAATAAAATTGTAACACCCCAAGATTCTACTGTACGCTTCTCTTTGAATAATATAGAAGCGTGTGTTGTATGCAACTTCGACTTCTAACACACCACAACCAATCAAACTAGTCGTTATGAATAGTAATACCCACTTTTTGAAATTTTATACATTTTATATTTCAAAATGGACTTCATTTTTGATTTTGGAATATTGAAATTAGCTTAGGGTGCGTTTTTGGTACTTTTCTGATAACTTTTATATTTTGATGATTAGTGAAAATTACTAAATTTTAATTAAAAACAACTTTTTAAATCGAAATAAATAATAGTGATAAATTATGAATTTGATAGATTTTAATGTATAATTAGATTATATTCTTACCATTTAATACAATTTTGGTCATTGGAAATTATTTCACATTTAAACTATACATAAATAAGTGTTAATCTTTTGATAGTTATTATTTCTTAAAAACACGCTTTTTGTTTTGACAACGGGAATTAATTTTAAATTAATTTCAGCCACATATGTATTTTGAATTTAGAAAAATGGATTCCATATTTATAATCAGGAGGTACAAATTGTGTATATAGGTAACATTTATTTTTAGACATTTTGAATAATTACTTCGGTAAATATTTTATTTAACATGGTTAAAGGGTGAATCCCGTAAATAAGGGTAAGAAAATAATATTATAATAATATTAAATTACCCTAAAACGTGTCCAGAACCCATTGGTTGATACATGTTCGACCAGTGGAATCTTTGTGTCTATTTTGGGACCCCATGGAGCCACTTGTAAGTGATAATGACACTTTATATTAATTATGTTAAAGTAAATACAAAAATGACAAAAGCATATATCTTTTAGAAATTTTTTTTTACAAAGGGTTATATATGTTATATTTTAGACTATAAATATTCCTTAGAAAGAAAAATATATTTTCTACATTATTGTATTTTATTTATAATTTTTAGACATTGAATAATTAAATTTATTTATGACACAATAATGATGTAGTATTTTCCTTATTAATGAAAACATCAAAGAATTGGTGTTATAAATGTTATAATAAATATAATTTGAATGTTCTAATGAGATAGAAGAATTTTATTGGTTATTATGACATGTTAGGATAACTTAAATAAATTTGGATCTAATTAATAAAGTTTTTAGGACCTTAACAAAAATCAATTATTAAATTGTGTCAAAATTGACATAAAAGAGTATATTTAAAACAATATTATATTATTTATTGATATTCTATTCCTAAAAATCTAAAATTCATCCAAAGGACTTCTATAATTATATTGTTAACATTATTGGACCACTTGGAGGTCTCTTGGAATTATATGGTATTTTTATTAACTATATAATAAAAAATGCAAAGAGACATGGTAAATGTCAAACTATTTAACTAAGAGTTAAATCAAAAAGATAAAGATAATATAGTGACACAAACCTGTCTAAAACGTATTGGTTGAGTGGTCTGCGACCTATCCCCACCTTATATTTTATATAAGTTACTTTTGATTCATTAGAAACCGAATATGAATTTATTATAAACTAATATTTCCAGTTTTTCTTAAGGTGCCCCTCGCCCCTCTTATAAAAGGCACTCCCCCTTCTCTCAAATTCATACCTTGAAAGCCTTTTGACTTGGCCAACCCCTGCCCAAATATTTTCTCAACTTCCCTCACATAAACCTAGAGTCATTATTTTGATCAGATATCCAACCGAAAGAGACCTTTTGATTAAATAAAAAGGAAGAACTCGAAGAAGAGGTAATGTTTTCACCACCCTCTTTCAAGTTCCTTTCTTCTTCCACTTATTCTTTCTTTGATATTTTCATTCTAAAATAATAACTCCAGTAACTTCTATATACTTTGATGTTATTATAAATATATTACAACCATATTCAGTATTCTATCCATCCTTTTAATTAAATTTCACCATATGTGCGTACGTACGGCTTACCGTCTCCACGTCGTGGTGTAATTGTTATTCAAAACATTATTATTTGGATGGGTATGATAATGATGTGTAATAAAAGTAAATAATAAATATAAGATTATAATTATTCTTTATATATGATATACCATCCAATTATATATTATTTTAATATCAATAGAAAGATATTGTCGCTCATGCGTGCGTACGGACTACCGTCTCCATGAACGTGATGAGATTCATTACCCATCGTAACAATTCAAGCCTAATTCTAATTTTATGATTAAAAATAATTTTTAAGGACTTGATATCATTCTGTATAAGAATAATATACAACCTATGGATAAAAATCATTACTTATGTAACAAAACATATAAAATAAAATGAGTAAGTGAACACCCGAAACGACAATAATACTAAAATATTATTAACAATGCAATATTAAAGGATCATATATGATATCATATTTATGTAAATGATTCTTGAATATTTTAATAAAAATTATTTCTTCATTATACAGGAGGTTAACCTACCCTCGACCAAGGAAAAGTTCAAGGTAAAGGTTTATTTCACAATCTCATCATTATCCGAGGTTGTTTATACATAATTATCTACTGGGACCACTTTTTCATCCACATCCATGTTTCTTAAAAATGTATTTCAAATTATTCTTAATATTTTACAGACTATGGTTTAAAGACATTTATACCGTTGTTTGACTTTTTATAAGATGTTTATAATGGAATCTTTCTGTCGTTTTCCAAATAAGGTCCTTTTTAACCTTTTCGATACATTTAAGGTAAAAATGTATTTTTTTTAACTTATACGGCGGGTGTGGCTATTTCCGCCATTATAAAATCGTCGAAGCTTCCCTTACAAGCTTATAAGAATAATTTCAATGTAAATGTTTCCTTTTATAATTATGTGACTTTTAAATGATTTAAAAAAAGATATATTTTTCTCAAATAGTTTTGTTTTCATCTATGTTAACATCCTTAGATGGATTTTAAGCTTATTTGAAGCTGATTTATTATGATACAAAACTTCCACAATGTATTGAAGTTTTTGTGATATGTTTCACTGTGGATGTGTTATTTTTATACAATTCAGGTTATATGGAGAGAGTATTGACATTTCGTATGGTAGTTTTAATACGAATGTTTATGTTATTTTTAAACCTTTTCATATGAGGAATGAATTGGACTTAATAAGTGACAGATGGAGATTGCTATAGCTCCTAGATAATCTAGTGTCTTGGCACAAGGCCGTGACACAATCTTATTTGTGGTCTTGGAACAAGACCATGACTATGTGGTTATGATAGTCTGGCATTATGCATTCCATCATTATGAAATTTGTTATTGATATTGCATGTGATTATTAGACTAATAGATTATCCATGTGAATAAGTAAATGGAATTTTTTCATTTTATTTCTGCCATATTATGCTGAATTTCAAGTTTAAAATGCTTTTGTTTTAGATATACATTGACTTAATTGTTTATGCTTATTTATGGAAGTTTCCACTAGATTATTATCCTTACTGGGCATATGAGCTCACCCCTTTCTATATTTTATTTTTCCCAGGATGTGAAGAAGTATTTTATGAATGACCTACATGGATAGTATGAGGGGATATGCATGTGGTCTATGGAGACAGGATGTTGTTGTAGTTTTTCACTTTATGATATAATGTAAACTTTATGAATATATCTAGTGATTTCAAGGCTACTAAACTAATCAGTCATCTGAGACATGACCTTTTTGTGATCATGCCAATGTTATTTAATAATGCACCAACTCTGGGTAACTAGGTTTGGTGTATTAAAATTGGTATTAGAGGAAGTTTAGTACAAACCATGGAAGCTAGATTTAGATAAACTCTAATTAGAGTACATATACCTAATATGGACTTTGAGGATTAGTATAGAAAAACATCCTACAATTCTGGTATTGTAGATATTTTGTGAGTTTTCTGAGAAATTCATCCTTGTCTGGATACGAGCAGGTAGAGGTGGCTCTAGAACATATGTACCTAGGGGTAAAATCTGAAAACACCTCTTTGAGCTAGACTCGAACGGGAATTGGCGCACGAAAATGGGCCTTGCTGCACTCTTGGTTACGACACTCCCCAGGGGATATGCTTAGGATAATTCTAATTTATTTAAAAACCATTATGAATGGTTTTTGAGTATATACTTTCTCAAAGAAAACATTTTTATGTTTATAGATTATATCCATAAACTATTCAATTCACATTAAGTGTTTTACTAGTTTGGATTTATGTATTGTGATTTATAAACTAATCCAGTTTATGACATTTTTTAGAAATGGAGTCTAGTGGAAAAATGAAAACTATATCAATGAACGCACTCCATGTAGGGATTTCCCTCCTACTCAAGATAATTATAGTGGAGCTGGTGATGCAACTGTTGCTGATCAGTTAATCAACATACCTGGACAACTCACTCAGGTTATGAATAATAACATTACTCGTATGGAGCACCCTGATCTACAACGTGGAGGATCAATGTTAGATCGCTTCATGAGGAAACAACCACTAACATTCAATGGGAGTAAAAATCTATTAGTAGCTGAGAAATGGATAAATTCCTTAGAGAAAATATTCCATGCCTTAATGAGTAGTGAAAGGGAAAAATTTATCATGGCAGTTTACTGCCAACCTGAAGATGATGATCAATGGTGGTCATTAATTCAAATCACAAAGAAAGATGATGATGTATCAAATATAAAATGGAGGAAATTTAAAGAGATTTTCTAAAAAAATACTTTCCTCGTGACCATCAAGTAGATATGGTAAGGAAATTTCTGAGTCTGAGACAAAAGGAGGATGAGAATGTCGCAAAGTATGAGGATAACTTTACAAGGTTAGCGAGGCATGTAGTAGATTATCTACATAACCCAAGGAGTAATATTTATTGTTTCTTTTATGGGTTAAAACCATTTCTCCATCGAGCATTAGTCTTACATTCCTTCTCATCGTACGAAGATATTGTCTCATGTTCTATCAAGACAGAAAAGTAATTCTCTAAGTCTTATGAATTTAATACAAAGAAAGAGAAGAAGAGATCTGTCAATCACTCTGAGAATGGAAATAAGGGTAAGAAGGGAAAATTTGAATATCCATCCTGTAGTAAATATGGGAAGAAACACCCTTGTACTTGCTTGAAGGGAATGGGAGTTTGTTACAAGTGTGGTGAAAAAGGCCACCATGCTCGTGATTGCAAGGGGAATAAAGAAGCTACCGATTTTCAATGATACAATTGTATGGAGATGGGAAATTATACAAATGAATTTCATAAGCATTAGGGGAACTTACCTCAGAAAAGGCCAAGAGATCAAGGCCAAGATTATGCTATCACTACTACTGAGGTAGAAGCTCAAAAAAAGATGTGGTGGTAGGTAATTTAATGGTTTCCTCAAGTTTAGCCAATGATTTATTTGATTCTAGATGATCACATTGTTTCATATCTTCCCATTTTTCTAATAAAATAATATATTTCCAATTTGATTTAACAAGGGAGTTGTCAGTCAAAACTCCTAAGGGAAGTATCATTGCAATAAAGTTTTGTGAATCAGTCCTCATTAGAGCACACAAATTTTCTCTATCTACTGATCTAATTTTCATACCCATGATTGAATTTGATATAATCCTCAGTATAGATTGACTTTCGGACCATGATGAGATGATTTATTGTAAGAAGAATGAGGTTATGATTTTTGATGATGATGATAAAGAACACCTTATTTTTAGAGCAGAATCGTCACCACCTGATTCTTATCTAGATCCACCCCCAGTAGCTCAAGTAAATTCAATTATCGGGGAGGAAGAGAATGAAATAACTGTGGGTGAGGAAAGGACTGATAAAATAGAGGATGTATCTATTTTGAAAGAATATGTAGATGTGTTTCCAGATGATTTACCTAGACATCCTCCAGAATGATAAATTGAGTTTCCATTGATATAATTCCTGGTTCATGTCCTATATCGAAGACCCCTTATAGAATGGCCATTGTGGAATTAGTCGAACTAAAGAGACAACTAGAGGAATTGAGTACTAAGGGATTTATTCTCCCTAGTGTTTCCCCATGGGGAGCCCATTAACTATTTGTTAAAAAGAAAGATGGATCAATGAGGTTATGTATCAACTACAGGGAAATCAATGCTATAACAATACATAACAAGTATCCCCTACCTCGCATTGATGATTTATTTGACCAACTGCATGGAGCTCAATACTTTTCAAATATTTACCTTCGATCTGGATAGCATCAGTTGTGTGTGAAAAAGGAAGACATTCTGAAGACAGCATTTCAAACTAGGTACGGGTATTATGAGTTTACAGTAATGTCTTTTGGGATGACTAATGCACCCTTTGTTTTCATGGATCTAATGTACAAAGCTTTCAAGAAATATCTCGATGATTTTGTAGTGGTATTTATTGATGATATCTTGGTATATTCCAAAATCTACTAAGATCATGAAAATCACTTGCGCATTATCCTGAAGACTCTTAGAAGAAATGAATTATATGGGAAGCTTAGAAAGTGTGAATTTTGGCATTAGGAGATTTATTTTATTGGACATATTGTCTCTGAGGATGGAATTTTTGTTGATCCTTCTAGGACCAAGGCAATCTACGAATGGCCAGCACTGATGAGTATAACTTAGGTACATAGTTTTATTTGTTTAACAGGTTATTATTTGTGTTTTGTCCAGAATTTTGCCCGATTGGCTAACCCATTAATGAAGCTCACCCGTGAAGGGGATAAATTTATTTGGAATAAAGACTGTGAAGAATGTTTTGAAGAACTGAATAGAATATTATTCAGTGCTCCTATATTGACTCTACCATCAGGGAATGATGGGGTTGTTATTTATAGTGATTCTTCAATGAAAGGACTTGGATGTGTCCTTATGTATAATTATAGGTTTATTGCCTATGCATCACGGCAGCTGAAAATTCATGAGAAAAACTATCCTACTCATGATCTTGAGTTAGCTGCTGTAATCTTTTCTTTGAAGATATGGAGGCATTATCTCTATGGTGAAAATTTTGAGATATATATCGATCAATAGAGTTTGAAGTATATTTTATTATAGAAAGAACTCAACATGAGGAAAAGGAGATGGCTTGAACTACTCAAGGATTATGATTTCCCGATACAGTACCACCCGAGGAAGGAAAATAAGGTGGCAGATACTTTGAGTAGAATGGATCATGGAGTTCTGAACAAGATTATAGTTGAAAGGGATCATATTTTCATGGATCTAGTAAAGATTGATATGGGAATCACCATGGAAGGTGAAACATCAATACCTTTTCAAATGGTTTCCAAACCATCTATACTAGAAATGATAATGAGTTCTTAGACCGATGATGAAGAATTTAAAAAGAAGATTAAAGCTGTGAATGATGGGAGATTGAGTGACATTGTGTATGAAGATTGAATTTTGAAATTTGGGAAGATACTTTGTGTTCCCAATATGACTGATCTAAAAAGATAATTGTTGGATGATGCTCATAGTTCCAATTTCTCTATACACCCTAGGGGCACCAAAATGTATATTGATTTGAAGGAACATTTTAGGTGGGACAACATGAAGAGGGAGGTTACTGATTTTGTATCAAGATGTATGGTTTGTCAACAAGTGAAAGATGGAAGACAACATCCAGGAGGATTCATGCAACCTCTTCCCATACCTGAGTGGAAATGGGATAACATTATGATGGACATTATCATGGGACTGCCAAATACTCCTAGAAGGAATGATCCTATATGGGTCATTGTTGATCATCTTACCAAGTCAGCAAATTTTTTTTCTATAAGAGAAGACCTACCACTTGAACGTCTAGCATGACTATATATTAATGATGTTTTAAGACTTCATAGAGTACCCATATCGATTGTTTCTGATCGTGATCCACGTTTTACATCAATATTCTGGAAAAGTATTTAGAAAGATCTAGATACTGAACATCATTTGAGCACTGCCTACCACCCCCAAACTGATGGACAATCAGAATGGACTATTCAAACCATATAAGACATATTGATATCTCTCTCACTATATTTTCAGGGTATGTGGGGTCAATATTTACCTCTGGTGGAATTTTACTATTACAATAGGTTTCATTCAATAATTCGGATGGCACCCTATGAAGCGTTATACGGAAAGCGATGTCACACACCAACCTGTTGGGATGATGTTGGTGAAAGAAAACTCGTAGGCTCAGAACTAGTGGAGGAAACGATGTAAAAGTTAAAGGTAATCCAAAACCACATCAAAGCAGCTCAAAGTAGTTAGAAGAGCTATGTTGACAACCGAATGAAGGATTTGGAATTTTAGGTAGGAGATCATGATTCAATGAAGGTATCCTTATGGAAGGGCGTTATACATTTCAGTAAGAAGATTAAATTGAGTCCCAGGTACATAGGACCTTTCGAAATTCTTGAACGAATTGGGATTGTATATTACCATTTGGTAATGCCGCCAAGTCTCTCAAAAGTTCACGATGTGTTCCACGTATCACTGTTGAGAAAATACAAGCCTGGCCCAATGCATGTACTCACCTATGAGGAAGTAGAATAGGAACCCGATATGTCTTATTGCGAAGAGCCCATCAGGATTTTTGAAACCATAGAACACGTGCGGAGAAATAGGATGACTCATCTGGTAAAGGTTTATAGAGAAACAATCAGATGGAAGTGGCAACGTGGGAACCCAAGGATCTTATGATGAAGAACCACTAGAGTCTTTTCATGCGGTAGTATTCTAGAAATTTCAAGGATGAAATTATTTGAAGGAGGCGAGAATGTAACATCCCAAGCTTCCATGGTACACTTCTATATGAATAATACAATAGTGTATGTTGTACGCAACTTCGAGTTCAAACACACCACAACCAATCAAACTAGCAGTTATGAATATTAATACCCACGTTTTAAATTTTTATTCATATTATATTTCAAAATGGACTTCATTTTTGGATTTAGAATATCGAAATTAGATTAGGGTGAATTTTTGGTACTATTCTGATAACTTTCATATATTGATAAATAGTGAAAATTACTAAATTTTAATTAAAAACAACTATTTAAATAAAAATAACTAATAGTGAGAAATTATGAATTTGAATGTTTTTAAAGTATAATTAAATTATATTTTTACCATTTAATCCAATGTTTTCATTGTAAATAATTTCACATTTAAACTAGACATAAACAGGTGTCAATCTTTTGATAGTTATTATTGCTTAAAACCACGTTTTTTGTTTTCTCAACGGCAATTAATTTTAAATTATTTTCTGCCAAATCTGTGATTTGAATTTAAAAAATGGATTGAATATTTAAAATCAGGTGTTCAAAATTGTGTAAATAGATAACTTTTATTTTTAGACATTTTGAATAATTATTTCGGTAAATATTTTATTTACCATGGTTAAAAGGTAAATCCGGTAAATAAGGGTAAAGAAATAATATTATAATAATAATAAATTACATTAAAACGTGTCCTAACCCTATTGGTTGATACATGTCTGACAATGGGCATCTTTGGGTCGATTTTGGGAACCCATGGAGCCACGTGTAAGTGATAATGACAATTTATATTAATTAAGTTAAAGTAAATACAAAAATGACAAAAGCATATATCTTTAAGAAAAACAATTTTTACATAGAGTTATATATGTTTTATTTTAGAATATAAATATTCATTAGAAATATAAAATAATTTCCTACTTAATGGTATTTTATTTATAAATTTTAGATATTTAATAATTAAATTTATTTATGACACAATAATGATGTATTATTTTTCTTTATTAATGAATGAATCAAATAATTGGTATTATAAATGTTAAAATAAAAATAATATGAAATTTTTGATGACATACATGAATCTTATTGGTCAATATGACATGTTAAGAATACATAAATGAATTTTGTTTGAATTAATAAAGTTTTTAGGACTTTAACAAAAATCAATTATTAAATAGTGTCAAAATTGACATAAAAAAGTCTTAATAAACAATATTATATTATTAATTGATATTATATTCATAAATAACTAATGTTTGGAAAAAGGACTTATATAATGATAGGTGTATCATTAATGGACCACTTGGGGGTCTCTTGTAAGTATATACTATGTTTATTAATTATATAATATAAAAATACAAAGATACATGGTAAATGTCATACTATTTAACGAAGAGTTGAATCAAAATGATAAAGTTAATATAGTGACCCAAAACTATCTAAAACCTATTGGTTGAGTTATTTTAGAACTATCCCCACTTATGATTTAAATAAGTTACTTTGGAGCCATTTGAAACCGAATATGAATTTATTATAAAATAATATTTCTAGTTTCTTCCAAGGTGCCCCTCACCCCTCTTATAAAAGGGCACTCTCCATTCTCTCAAATTAATACCTTAAAAGCCTTCTGGCTCGGCCAGACCATGCCCAAATATTCTCTCAACTTCCATCAAATCAACTTAGAGGCCTTATTTTGATCACAAAGCAAACTTAATAATCCATTTTGATCAAATCAAAAAAATAACCCGAAGAAGAGGCAATGTTTTCACCACCCTCTTTCAAGTTCCTTTCTTCTCCCACTTCTACTTTCTTTGATATTTCCATTCTGAAATAATAACTTCCATATATTCTATATAATGTGATTTTATTATAAATATGGTAAAACAATAATCATTATTCTATCCATCCTTTGAATGACATGTAACCATACGTGCGTACGTACGACTTATCGTCTCCACGTCGTGGTGTAATTGTTATTCAAAACATTATTATTTGGATGGGTATAATAATGATGTTTAATTGAGGTAAATAATAAATATAAAATTACAGTGATTCTGTATATATGATATACCATCGAATTATATATTATTTTAATATCAAAAGAATGATATTGTCTCTCATTCGTACGTATGGACTACTATCTCCACGAACGCGATAAGATTAATTCCCCATCATATCCATTCAAGTATAATTATCATTTGATGATTAAAAATAATGTTTATGGACTTGATATCATTCTGGATATGAAAAAAATAGAACATGTGGATAAAAACATTTTTTATTTGACAAAACATATAAAATAAAACGATTAAGTGAACACCTGAAATGATGATAATAATAAAATATTATTAACAAAGCAATATTAAATGATCATATATGATATCATATTAATGTATATGATTCCTGTATAATTTTATAAAAATTATTTCACCATTATACAGGAGTTTAACATACCATCGACCAAGGAAACGTACTAGGTAAGGGTTTATTTCACGATCTCTTCATTATCCGAGATTGTTTATACGTAATTATCTACTGAGACCTCTTTATCATCCACATCCATGTTTATTAAAAATGTATTTCAAATAACTGATAATATTTTACAGACAATAGTTTAAATTCATTTATACCCTTGTTTCAATTTTTTTAAGATTTTTACAAAGGAATATTTCCGTCATTTTTCAAACATGGTCCTTTTTAATATTTTCGACAGAATTAAGGTGAGAATGTCTTTTTTTAACTTATACGGTGGGTGCGGCTATTTTCCACTGTTATAAAATTTTTGAATCTTACCTTACATGGTTATAAGAATATTTTCAATGTAAATGTTTCCTTTTATAATTATGTGACTATTAAATGATTTAAAAAAGAGATATTTCTCTCAAATAGTTTTGTTTTCATCTATGTCAACATCCATTTATGGAATTTAAGATTAATTGAAGTCAATTTATTATGATAAAAAACTTCCATTTTGTATTGAAGGTTTTGTGATATGTTTGACTGTGGATGTGTTAGTTTTATACAATTCGTTATTTATGAAGAATTTATTGAATTTTTTTTTCTTGTTTTAATATGAATGTTTATGTTATGTTTAAACCTGTTCATATTGGGAATGACTTGGACTTAATAAATGACGAGTGGACCACACTATAGTTCCTCGATTCATCGGTAGGTCTCATGAGACAAACTAGTGTCTTGGCACAAGTCCTTGAAAACATATTATTTGTAGTCTTGGCATAGAGCCTTGACTATGAGGTTATGACAATCTGACATTATGCATTCCATCATTATGAATGTGGTTATTGATATTGCATGTGATTATTCGACTAGTAAAATATCCATGTTAATAATTAAATGACATTTTTTCATTTTATTTCTGCCATATTATGCTGAAGTTCAAGTTTAAAAGTCTTTTGTTTTTGTTATACATTCCCTTAAATGTTTATGCTTATTTATGAAAATTTCTGCTATATTGTTATCCTTACTGGCCATCTGAGCTCACCCATTTCTATGCTTTATTTTTCCCAACATGTGAAGAAGTATTTTATGAATGACCTGCAGGGATAGTATGAGGGGTTATGAGTATGGTCTATGGAGACAAGGTTTTGTTGTAGTTTTTCACTTTATGATGTAACTTAAACTTTATGAATGTATCTAGTGATTACAAGGCTACTAAACTAATCGGCCTTTCGAGACTTGATATTTTGTGATCATGCTATTGTTATGTAATAATGCACCGAATCTGGGTAACTGGGGTCAAGGCGTTACATTTGGTATTATATAATGTTTAGTACAAACCTTGGAAGCTTGATTTAGATAAACTCCGATTAGAGCACATCGACCTAAGATGGACTTTGAGGATTAGTATAGAAATATTTCCTAGAATTTTGGTATTGTAGAGATTTTGTGAGGTTTTTGATCAATACATCCCTGTTTAGATAGGATTATGTAGAGGCTGCTCTGGCACCGATGTACCTAGGGGTAAAACTCGAAAACACCGCTTTGAGCTAGACTCGAATGGGAACTGATGCATGACAAAGGGCCTTGTTGCACTCTTGGTTATGACACTGTCAAGGGATATGCTTAGGATAATTCTCATTTTAATTAAAAACCATTATGAAGGGTTAATGAGTATATACTTTCACAAAGAAAACATTTTTCTGATTATTTATTATATCCATATACTATTCAATTCATGTTAAGTGTTTTACAAGTTTGGATTTATGTATTGCAATTCATAAACTAATCTAGTGTATGACATTGTTTAGAAATGGAGCCTAGTGGAAGAAATGGTAATTGTATCAATACACGCACTCCATGTAGGGATTTCCCTCCTGCTCAAGATAAATATAGTGGAGCTGGTTATGAAACTGGTGCTGATCAACTAATCACCATACTTGGATAACTCACTCAGGTTATGAATAATAACCTTACCCATATGCAGAACCCTGATCTACTACGTGGAGGATCAATGTTACATCGCTTCATGATGAAACAACCACCAACATTAAATGGGATTACAAATCCATTAGTAGCTGAGCAATGGATAAATTCCTTAGAGAATATATTCCATGCCTTGGGGGTAATGAAAGGGAAAAAGTTATCATGACAGTTTACCACCTCACTGGAGATGTTGATCAATGGTGGTCATTTATTCAAAACATGAAGGAAGATGATGAAGTATCAAATATGTAATAGAGGTAATTTAAGGATATATTCTATGAAAAATACTTTCCTCGTGACCATAGAGCAGATATGGAAAAGAAATTTCTGCGTTTGAGACAAAAGGAGGATGAGAATGTCGTAATATACGAGTCTAACTTTACAAGGTTAGCGAGGCATGCTACAAATTATATATGTAACCCAAGGAGTAAGATTGATCGTTTCATTCATGGGTTAAAACCATTTCTCCATCGATCATTATTCTCACAATCCTTCTCATCGTACGAAGATATTGTCTCATGTGCTATCAAGATAGAAAAGTAATTCTCTAAGTCTTATGACATTAATGCAAAGAATGATAAGAAGAGAACTTCTGATCACTCTAGGAATGAAAATAAGGGGAAGAAGGGAAAAGTTTAATATCCATCATGAAATAAATGTGGGACGAAACACCCTGGTAATTTCTTGAAGAGAATGGGAGTCTGTTACAAGTGTGGTGAAAAAGGCCACCAAACTCGTGATTGCAAGGGGAAGAAAGAAGCTAACGATGTTCAATGCTACAATTTCAAAGAGATGAGACATTATGAAAATTAAAGTCCTATGTGTTAGGGAAACTTACCTTAGAAAAGTACAAGGGATCAAGGCCAAGATTATGCTATCACTATAGCTGAGGTTGAAGCTCCGAAAGACACGGTGGTAGGTAATTTAATCGTTTCATCAAGTTTAGCCAATGCTTTATTTGATTATAGATCATCTAATTGTTTCATATCTTCCAAGTTTTCTAAGAAAATTAGATATTTCCAAT
This sequence comes from Viscum album, assembly GCA_963277665.1. Lineage (NCBI taxonomy): Eukaryota > Viridiplantae > Streptophyta > Magnoliopsida > Santalales > Viscaceae > Viscum > Viscum album. The sequence continues at coordinate 795,738,177 of OY728142.1, read as the reverse complement.
TTGATTTAACACATGAGTAATCAGTCAAAACTCTTTAGGGAAGTATAATTGCAACAAAGTTTTGTGAATCAGTCCTCATTAAAGCACATAAATGTTCTTTACCTACTAATAGAATCATCATACCCCTGATTGAATTTGATATAATCCTCAGTATGGATTGGATTTCTGACCATGATGCGAATATTTATTAAAATAAGAAGGAGGTTACGATTTTTGATGATAATGATAAAGAACACCTTATCTTTAAAGAAGAATCATCACCACCTTGTTCTTTTCTAAATCCACCCCCAGTAGATTAACTAAATTCAATTATCGGGGAGCAAGAGAATTAAATAACTATGGGTGAGGAAAGGAATGTTCAAATAGAGGATGTACCTATTGTGAAAGAATATGTGGATGTGTTTTCTGAAGATTTACTTTGAAATCCTCCAGAACTAGAAATTGAGTTTTCCATTGATTTAATTCCTGGTTCAAGGCCTATATCGAAGGCCCCTTATATAATGGCCACTATGGAATTATTTGAACTAAAGAAACAACTAGATGGATTGAGTAATAAGGGATTTATTGTCCCTAGTTTTTCTCCACGGGGAGACCCTGTACTTTTTGTTAAGAAGAAAGATGGATCTATGAGGTTATGTGCCAACTACATGGAAATCAATACTATAACAATAAATAACAAGTATCCCCTACCTCGCATTGATGATTTACTTGACTAACTGCATAGATCTCAATAAATTTATAATATTGAACTTCGATCTCGATACCATTAGTTGTGTGTGAAGAAGGAAGACATTCCAAAGACAGCATTTCACACCAGGTACGGGCATTATGAGTTTACATAAACACCTTTTGGGCTGACTAATGCACCCTCTGTTTTCATGGAGCAAATGAACAGAGTTTTCGAGGAATGTCTCAATGATTTTTTAGTAATATTTATTTATGATATGTTGGTATATTCCAAAATCTACCAAGATCATGAAAATCACTTGCGCATTATCCGGAAGACATTTTGAAGACATGAATTATATGGGATGTTTAGAAAGTTTGAATTCTGGCTTCAAGAGATTTATTATCTAGGCCATATTTTTTATAAGGATGGAATTTCTGTTGATCCCTCAAAGACAAAGGCAATCCAATATCGGCCAGCACCGACGAGTATAACCTAGGTACATAGTTTTATTGGTTTAGCAGGTTATTATCTGTGTTTCGTCCCAAATTTTTCCCACTTGGCTAACCCATTAACGAAGCTCACATGTGATGGGGTTAAATTTATTTGAAAAAAATAGTGTGAAGAATATTTTGAAGAACTGAAGAGAAGATTAGTCAACGCTCCTATATTTACTCTACCATCGGGGAATGATGGGTTTGTTATTTATAGTGATGCTTCAAAGAAAGGACATGGTTGTGTACTTATGCAGAATGATAGGGTTATTGCATATGCCTCATGATAGTAGAAAATTCATGAGAAAAACTATCCTAGTCATGGTCTTGAGTTACTTTCTCTAATCTTTTCTTTGAAGATATGGACACATTATCTCTATGGTGAAAAATTTTAGATATATTAAGACCACAAGAGTTTGAAGTATAATTCCTCAATGAGAGAACTCCACATGAGGTAAAGGCGATGGCTTGAACTACTCAAGGATTATGATTACATGATACACTACCACCCGGGGAAGGGAAATAAGGTGGAAGATGCTTTGAGCAGAAAGGATCATGGATTTTTGAACAAGATGAGAGTTTAAAGGGATCCTATTTTCATGGATCTAGTAAATATGGATACGGAAATCACCATAGAAGGTGAAACATCATTTATTTTTCGAATGGTTTCCAAACGATCTTTACTAGAAAGTATAAAGAGTTATCAGACTGATGATGAAGAGTTTAAACAGAAGATTAAAGCTGTGAATGATGGGATATTGAGTGACTTTGTGTATGAAGATGGAATTTTGAAATTTGGGAAGATACTTTGTATTCCCAATATACCTGATCTAAAAAAATAATTGTTGGATGATGCACATAGTTCCAATTTCTCAATACACCCCGGTGGCACTAAAATTTATAGAGATTTGAAGGAACATTTTTGGTGGGACAACATGAGAAGGGAGATTGCTGATTTTGTATCAAGATGTATGTTTTGTCAACATGTGAAAGATGGAGGACAATAGCCTGGAAGAGTCATGAAACCTATTCCCATACCTGAGTGGAAATGGGATAATATTACAATGGACTTTGTCATGGGACTATCAAATACTCCTAGAAGGAATGATGCAATATGGGTCATTGTTGATCATCTTATCATGTCAGCACATTTTATTGATATAAGTGATGATCAATCACTTGAATGTCTAGCAAGACTATATATTAATGAAGTTGTGAGACTTCATGGAGTACCCATATTGATTTTTTATGATCATGTTCCACGTTTTACATCAAGAAGTCTTCAGAAAGCCCGGGATACAAAACTTCATTTGAGCACTACCTACCACCCCCAAACTAATGGAAAATCAGAACAGACTATTCAAACCTTAGAATGCATGCTGAGAACTTGCTCATAAGACTTTAGGGTATATAGGATCAACATTTATCTCTGGTTGAATTTTCCTATAACAATAGCTTTCATTGAAGTAGTCGGATGGAACCATATGAAGCGTTATACGGAAAGAGATGTCGCACACCAACCTGTTGGGATGATTTGGGTGAAAGAAAACTCATAGGCCCAGAACCGGTGGTGAAAACGATTGAAAAGGAAAAGGTAATCCAAAGCCACATCAAAGCTGCTCAAAGTCGACAAGAGATTTATGCTGACAACTGAAGGAAGGATTTGGAATTTAAGGTAGCAGATATTGTTTTCTTGAAGGTATCTCCATGGAAGGGTGTTATACATTTTGGTAAGATGTGTAAATTGAGTCCCGGGTACATATGACCTTTTGAAATTCTAGAATGAATTGGGGCTATAGCTTACCGTTTGGTAATGCTGCCATGTCTCTTCAAAGTTCACGATGTGTTCCACGTATTACTCTTGAGAAAATACATGCCTGACCCAACGCATGTACTCACCTATGAGGAAGTAGAACTGGAAACCGAACTATCTTATTGTGAATATCCCATCAGGATTCTTGATACTAGAGAACAAGTGTAGAGAAATAGGATGACTCGTCTGGTAAATGTTCTATGGAGAAACCATAAGATTGAAGAGGCAACGTGGGAACCCGATGAACTTATGATGAATAACCACCCGAGTCTTTTCATGCGGTATTATTATATAAATTTAGAGGATTATATTATTTTAATGAGGGGATAATTTAACACCCCAAGCTTCCATGATACGCTTCTCTTTGAATAATACAGTAGCGTGTGTTGTACGCAACATCGAGTTCAAACACACCACATCCAATCAAACTGGATGTTATGAATAGTAATAAGCACTTTTTCGAATTTTATACAATTTATATTTCAAAATGGACTTCATTTTTGGATTTTTAATATCTAAATTATCTTATGGTTATCTTTTTGTACTTTTCTGATAACTTTCATATTTTGATGAATAGTGAAAATTACTAAATTATAATTAAAAACGACTTTTTTAATCTAAATAATTAATTGTGATAAATTATGAATTTGAGTGATTTTAAAAAATAATTAGATTATATTTTTTCCATTTAATAAAATTTTGGTCATTGGACATAATTTCACATTTAAACTAGACATAAACAAGTGTCAATCTTTTGATAGTTATTATTTCATAAAAACACACTTTTTCTTTTGACAATGGGAATTAATTTTAAATTAATTTCTACCACTTATGTGTATTGAATTTAAAAAAATGGATTCAATATTTAGAATTAGGAGGTCAAAAGTGTGTAAATAGGTAACTTTTATTTTTAGACATTTTGAATAATTACTTCGGTAAATATTTTATTTACCATAGTTAAAGGGTAAATCATGTAAATAAGGGTAAAAAAATAATATTATAATAATATTAAATTACCCTAAAACGTGTCCTAACACTGTTGGTTGATACATTTCCGACCATTGAAATATTTGGGTCGATTTTCGGACCCCATGGAGCCATGTGTATGTGATAATGACACTTTATATTAATTAAGTTAAAGTAAATACAAAAATGACATAAGCATATATCTTTTAGAAAAAACATTTTTCATAGGGATATATATATATTATATTTTCAACTATAAATATTCATTAAAAATATAAAATATTTTCCTACAAAAGGGTATTTTGTTTATAATTTCTAGACATTTAATAATTAAATTTATTTATGACACAATAATGATGCAGTATTTTCCTTATTAATGAAATAATCAAATAATTGGTATTATAAATGTTAAAATAAAGATAATTTGAAAGTTTTGATGACATCCATGATATTTATTGGTTAATATGACATGTTAGGATTACATAAATGAATTTTTTTTCGAATTCATAATGTTGTTAGGACTTCAAAAAAATAAATTAATTAATAGTGTCAAAATTGACATAAAAGAGTATTTAAAAGAAATATTATATTATTAATTGATATTCTATTCCTAAAATTCCAAGTATCCGAAAAAGGACTTATATAATGATATGTGTATAATTAATGGACCACTTGGGGGTCCATTGAAAGTATATAGTATGTTTATTAACTATATAATATCAAAATACAAAGAGAAATGGAAAATGTCAAACTATTTAACTAAAAGTTAAATAAAAAAGATAAAGTTAATATATTGACCCAAAATTGTCTAAAACCTATTTGTTGAGTGGTTTTCGATCTATACCCACCTTATCCTTCAAATAAGTAACTTTGGAGCCATTTGAAACCGAAAATGAATTTATTATAAAATAATATTTCTAGTTTTTCCTAAGGTGCTCCTCACCCCTCTTATAAAAGGGCACTACCCCTTATCTCAAATTTATACATTCAGAGCCTTTTGGCTCAGCAAAACCCTGTCCAAATATTCTTTAAAATTACCTCATTTCAACCGGGAGGCCTTATATTGATCACAATGCAAACCTAAGGAGCCCTTTTGATCAAATCAAAAGGAAGAACCTGAAAAAGAGGTAATGTTTTCACAACCCTCATTCAAGTTCCTTTCTTCTTCCACTTCTTCTTTATTTGATATTTCCATTATAAAATAATAAATCTAGTATCTTCTATATACTGTTATTTTATTTTAAATATGGTACAACCTTATTCATTATTCTATCCATCCTTTGAATGATAAGTCACCATACATGCGAACGTACGGCTTACTGTCTCCACGTCGTGGTGTAATTGTTATTCAAAACATTATTATTTGGATGGGTATGATAATGATGTGTAATTGAAGTAAATAATAAATATAACATTATAATGATTCTGTATTTATGATATTCCATCCAATTATATAATATTTTAATATCAAAATAATGATATTGTCGCTCGTGCGTACGTACAGACTACCGTCTCCACGAACGCGATGAGATTCATTCCCCATCGTATCCATTCAAGTCTAATTCTAATATGATGATAAGAAATAATGTTTAAGGACTTGATATAATTTTTGATATGAATAAGATACAACCTATGGATAACAATAACGTATTATGTAACAAAAAATATAAAAGAAAATGAGTAATTGAACACCCGAAACGACGATAATACTAAAATATTGTTAACAAAGAAATATTAAAAGATCATATATGATATCATATTTATGTATATTATTCTTGTATAATTTAATTAAAATTATTACAAAATTATATAAGAGGTTAACCTACCCTCGACCAAGGAAAATTACAAGGTAAGGGTTTATTTCACAATATCTTCATTATCTGAGGTTTTTTATACGTAATTATATATTGGGACCTCTTTATCATCCACACCCATGTTTTTTAAAAATGTATTCCAAATCATTCATACAATTTTACAGACTATGGGTTAAATTAATTTATACCTTTTTTTCTTTTTATAATATGTTTACAAAGAAATATTTTGGTCATTTTCCAAACAAGGCCCTTTTTAACCTTTTCGACAACAATTAAGGTAAGAATTTCTTTTTTTTAACTTATACGGAGGGTGCGGCTATTTTCCACCATTATAAAATTGTCAAAGCTTCACTTACAAGATTATAAGAATATTTTCAATTTAATTGTTTCCTTTTATAATTATGTGACTTTTGAATTATTTAAAAAAATAGATATTTATCTCAAATAGTTTTGTTTTCATCTATGTCAACATCCTTTGATGGATTTTATGCTTATTTGAAGTTGATTTATTTTGATAGAAAATCTCCATATTGTATTGAAGGTTTTGTGATATGTTTGACTGTGGATGTGTTATTTTTATATCATTCATGGTTTATGGAGAAAGTATTTACATTTCCTATGCTAGTTTTAATACGAATGTTTATGTTATGTTAAAACCTATTCATATGAGGAATGCATTGGACTTAATAAGTGATGGGTGGAGCCCGCTATAGCTCCTCGATACATTGATATCTCTAATGAGACAAACTAGTGTCTTGGCACAAGGACATGACAAAATCATATTTTTAGTCTTGGCACAAGGCCTTGACTATGTGGTTATGATAGTCTGGCATTATGTATTCCATCATTATGAAAGAGGTTATTGATATTGAATGTGATTATTCAACTAGTAGAATATCCATGTGAATAAGTAAATGGAATTATTTCATTTTATTTCTTCTATATTATGATGAATTTCAAGTTCAAAAGGATTTTTTTAGTTATACATTGCCTTAAATGTTTATTCTTATTTATGAAAGTTTCTGCTGTATTTTTATACTTACTAAGTATCTGAGCTCACCCCTCTCTATGTTTTATTTTTCCCAGGATGTGAAGAAGTATTTTATTAATGACCTACTAGGATAGTATGAGGGGATATGAGTGTGGCCTTTGTAGACAATATGTTTTTGTAGTTTTTCACTTTATGATTTCATGTAAACTTTATGAATGTATCTAGTGATTTCATGGATACTAAACTAATCAGTCTTTAGAGACTTGATCCTTTGTGATCATGCCAATGTTATGTAATAATGCACCCACTCTTGGTAACTAGGGTTGGGGCATTACAAAACTAATATATAGCTCCAATTATTAATCAACCATTCATTCTAGAGAAGTTAATGAGCACTTAAAGGGGTAATGTGGGAATATATAAGAAGTTGGAAGCTATAAGAAAAGGGAAATACATTAAATTAAAAAATAATTAAAAATATCTTGTAAGATTTTAGTCATGACTATATATACCATCAGAGACTAAGATAAATAAGGTTCTATGGAATGATTCACATATATCAATATTCTCCATCAACCCAAGGAGCGTGAAGATGTATTAAGATATACGAGAGCAATTTTTATGGGGCAATATAATGAAGGATATCACTAAAGATACATCTTAGTTCCTGATAGGTTAGTAAGTAAAGGTTGAAAGGAAAAATGTTCAAAGGGATGATGAAAATAGAACGCATACCTTCATTGAAAAGTGAGAACATCACCATGTATTTTTTATGGTATTTCTGAAGAAAAAAAGGGAATAATTCCATATGGGGTTTCATTGGTCGACTTAAAATGATTACTCATTTCTTTTTTATTTGGGAAGACATATTACCTGAAAAAATTAAAAGGATATACATCATAGAATTTGTGAGTATTCTCAGAATTTTTCTATCAATTGTATCGAATCATAATCCAAGGTATACCTTTATGTTCTAGAAGAATATTCAAAATTCTCTAAACTCATAGTTGAACTTCATCATGGATTATCACCCCAAAATGACATTCAATCTTAGCAGACTATCCACAAACTTAAGAAAATGTTGGGAGATTACTTAATGGTCTTCAAAGGAGGATGGGATCAACATCTTCTTATGGATTCTTTCTCCTACAATAGTAGTTTCCACAAGAGAATCGAAATGTATCTTTATAAAAACCTTTATAGGAATATATTTAAAACACCTGTGTGTTGGGATGATGTTTGTTAACATAATTTTTTGGGACTTGAAATGGTTAAATAATGGTTAGAAAAGGTCAAGAGCATTCAACAACACATTATAAAATTATAAATTTAACGAAAGTGTTATGTTGACTATTATTGACACCTATAGTTTGACGATATTGAAAAATTTTCCATCGTATATCTTCATAGAAGAGATTCATATGGATTGGGGATAAGGTAAATCTATGCTCTAGGTATATTTTCCCTATTTTTATTCTTGATCACATAGATGTTGTATCATATTAATATTCACTACCACCAAATATTTACAATGTACATGATTTTACCCACATATTCACCTTAACGAATTACATTCTTGATCCCTCTCATGTAGAAAATATTTAGGCGTCACATTTAGAGAATGACCACTCTTATGTGTACAATCTGGTGAAGATCTTTGACTATATGGACAATGTTCTACTTAGAAAGATAACTCACCTATCCAAAGTACTGTAGAAGGATCATAAATTTGAATAGGTGACTTGAAAACCACTATAAGTAATGAAGTAAAAATACCCTCATGTTTTCACCTTCATGTATGAAATGAATTTTTGAGGGTGGAATTTCTTAAGTGAGAAAGAATGAAACTTCCCAAAAATTCCAATTGTTATAAATATAATTCATGTTTCACTATGAGAATTTTATTATGATGTATAATAGTTTCACATTAAAATACCTTTATATTTCAGAAGCACATTAAACATCATGAAATAATTTTGACTATACCTCCACAAGACTGAATTCCCCCATGATGATCACTCCTTCCATAAACACTTAAAAAAGATATGTTTCATGAATATGGTATAAATTATTAAGGAAATTATAGAAACATTTTATTAAATAAATGAATTATAAGGTATGAGAGTGGGGGAGTATATATAGGGTGTAAAGGAAAATATGACCATTATGTTCTACATATTACCTAACCATTTCAGTTTGACCATTATACGATAATTGGAATTGTAATCTGAACACCAAGAGTAACAAAGTAACCAATGTTATAGTAAAATAATATTCTTGAAATAATATAATGATTTTGTATTATAATTTAATTAAATAATATTATTAAATATGATGAAATAAATGTTTTACCTAATGAAAACCTAATTATATTTTTGAAAAAATATTTATGATTTTTCTTAATTTAAATAAATTTTTATGATAAATCTAAAAGATTTAAATAAAACATAACATTAATAAAATTGTTTCATTAAAAAATATATATTTGTATTGATATTATAATTTAATTTTATGAAACCTTATGTGAAGTTTATTAGTTCAATAAATTTGATTTTTTCATAAAATCAATATTTTAAAAATAAATAAGGATTTGCTTTAAATATTAAATTTCCATATTAAAAAAATTATTTTGATAAATATTATTTAATTTTTGGAGTCTACACATTTAAAAATGGTTGCGGTGTTTTTAGTGAATATTACTATACTATAAAATATTGGGGATTACATTTTAGATTAAATTATTGATTAATTTCCTAAGATGAGATATAAAAAACCATTAGCTCACCCTCACATGAAACAATTACTATATTTATTAATGATATTCATCACTATTTATAGTCTTGAAAATAATGAATATTATATTTAAAAACACCCTTTTACTGCCCTTATAAATACCACCCATTCTCCCCACACATTTCAAAACATTTAGATAGACCAAACTCTAATCATTAATTTCACTACCATCATCCCCACATCGAAAGAGTTATAGTCTTACCAAAAGACCACCTCAAAGAGCCTTAAGGGGGTAGCCCAGAGGAGACTTTCACAGGAAGAGTTAAAATTTTCAACTTTGTCTCTTTCAATTTCATTCTATTATTACATCCCACTTATGAATTCCATTAACCTTAATATAGTAACATTAGTATCTGAAATATAATTATTTGTTTTTATTATAGTCGAATACCCATTTTCTACCCTACCCTCAATTCATTCTAAAATGAAAACATCATTCAAAATATGGTATGTTCACCATCCTAATGAATGTGGAATTTTATTCTCAAATACCACATTCTTGTAATCTTAAAATTATATTATGATGATTAAAAGTAAATATATATTATTTTATTTCTAATAAAAAATTGGTTAAATACTTTTATTGCTAAATAAAAACATGTATCTTCATCGTGGTTGGATTACCCACCTAAATGAACTATGAATATAGAAATAAAACATATACTCTATGAATAACTTTAATTTTTGAATAATAATGGATAATAAGAAACTTTTAAATATATAGAAACATACAAACTACATGCCAGTATACTTTTAGAGGTGTGGGACATTTCATAAAAAACATACATTATAATCCAAAAGTGATGCAACGTTGGAACTAGGAAATGAATGGCCTTAGGATAGGGAATATAGATATGGTATCTCCATTAAATGACTCTAAAATAACATAAAAGATTTTTATTAAATCAAATATAGATTAATTAAACAGTCAATAAATTTATTAATAAATTCAATCCCATCATTCAGGATGTTAAGTGAAATTATTGAACAAATCTGAACCTAAGTTAAGAGAACTATCAAAACCATCATCATTTATTTGGGTTATGTCTTTTATCTCTTTAACACAAATTATATCTCAATTTAAAATTGTGTAATTAATCTAAATTATATATATATATATTTATGACTCTTAACATAAAGTTATATTTGTCTCCATTTTGTTAGGTTATACATTCTTCATGTTCATCTCTTAGTACCTACATTAAAATCCAACCAAATTAAGGATAAATTTTCTATCTATAAAAACGTTCATGTTAAAAACCATTAAATTACATTACCCATTATTTAATTCATTAAATAAGAACTATTTAAAGGATAACCGATTTTTTTAACTCTTATTTCATTGAAAATTCTATATTGTTGACTTCATTAAATTTCTTTTACCAATTATTTAAAACTCTATTTTAAATGTTCAATTATATAACCAATTATCAACCCTTTCTCATGAATATATTAAAATAAAATCAGTATTTTCTACCCATTTATTTTGACACAAATATGAGAATATAAAATATTTATTTCCTTCTTCTCATTGATACCTTATGAAATATCATATGGTTATGATTTGAGGTAATAAAATGTAATGTGTTAATTTTCTTGGGTATTTAATATGTGTATTCCTTATGTTGGATTCCATTATGTGTCACACCTATGCGTGTTCCACTAATGATGGGTGTTCCCAAATAGTTCTCTAATTCGTTGGGTAATGTCAATATCTAATGAGATGATATATAACGGATATGGGAGTAAACAATATCCCTTATTATACTTTTTCCACCATGATATTGTTTCTCGTTAGTAAGAATTCACATTTTCTTATGATGTAGTTTATTATGGTGTTTCCACTTATCGATGATTCCATGATCTTATTATTTCATCTTATTTATCTCATGCATCTATATGATTTTCCTGGATGTTTTTATTTTATGATATCATGTTATTCTATTTTAATATTTTGATATGCTCCATTATCAATATCGTTCACATATTTGGCTTCATAGATCACCCATTTCACATTATGTTTTTTCCTAGGGTATCCAATAAAATTTTAAAAGATCAATTGGATGTTAGGATCATGTTATAAATTTTTAAATAATGGTGATGTATTTCATGTGTGTGTTGTTGTATCATTTTCATAATCATCCAATGAAACTATACCTATAAAATCATGGGTTTTGTTTTTTGAATGTTGATTTTAGAAATAATGTAACAAATGGGTAAGAGACTTTGGTCATTATAATTATATATTAGATGAGTGCACTTAGATAGGTATTGGTGGTACATATTTTGGGTGCACCTAATGTCACCTTGATCCAAGGATAGTATATAAGATAAAACAAAATAATTTTATTTCCCCTAACTTGGGTACACTGAAAAAAGTATAGTTGGGAAACATTATGACTGAATATAAAATTAATGTGAGAAAAGGTTCAACTATTAATAAAATAGCTGAAATGTGTTTTATTTTCTTCAAGATGTGTGTTCTTGGATTGATATATGTGGTTTATATTATGGGAAAAAATTTCATCTACATGAGCCAAGGTTTTTTCATGTGTATTAGGACCACATTGGGATATTATCAACACTGAGGGGGGGGGATCAATTTTCGAGACTTTAAAACCAAATAATACATTAATCCCTTTACCACATGGGCTTATTTAGACATCAATTCACTTGTTTAATTATTTTTTTATATGAAAGTATATGAATGTGGGTAAAAGATGGATCACAAAATTTATACAAGTTCTAATACAATGTAAGAGTATATAGTCATTTTTCATATGTTAGTGACCAATAAATAGATCATCCACTACCACGAGGTACCAGTAATAGGGGTTTGGCACAAAAAAATCATATGCATAAGTTTGGTTCCCTAAACATTAAGTGGGGGACACGGTATTTATTCCCTAGATTAGGGAATTCCATTTCCAAATATAAATTCTTAATTTATTTTTATCATCCCTATATAGATTGTATTTAACTTTTTATAGTTCTTTAAAACACTAAGAAAATAGTCTACTGATATGACTTATATTGATTATCATTGTGTTTCTTTGTCATTCTTCCATTATTCTTGATTTTGCAACAACATAATAAAAAAACTTATTATTATTCTATTGTATACAAATTTATGTACACTAACTTCTTACTCTACACGAAAATATTAGTTTGATTCTATTATTACACTAGTTAAAACAAATATACATCACATACTCTTTTTTATTAAAACATTAAATTGAATGTTTCCCTTTCCTATTTTTCTTCATCCATATAGTACTTGTATAACTAATTCTTAATCCACATATATTGTTTGTCTTATACTATTAATCTACAACTGGTTATTCTAATTCATTATTTTTCTACCAACACCATTCTTATTCATATATTATATACTTTTTTGTGATTTCTTCTCCAACAGGTAATTTACTATTTCATTTGGTTCTCCTTGTCCATATAACACTACTAAATGCATTAGGTAACATTTTTTTTGATTCGTTGACCTAAACAGAAAAACAAAATCTTCAAGGTTAGCACCTATGTTTTGAACATTTGATAAAAAATCATATTCAAGATTAATAAACAATAGAGAAACATTTAAAAGAAGTTTAATCTTTCATTTACATAGGATGTGTTTCTCTAAAAAAATATGGCAGAACACAAACATTAAACTAAAATATAATTCTCAAAACAATATTTAAATCCAAATTCCCCCCATGAATATTTCCTCAATTGAAAAACTTTGAATTTACATGGGATTAGGGTTCAATGATCTTTATAAATAAATTCCTCCAAATATTTTGTGAACGTTCATCAAGCCTTCTTTAAATAATTAAAAGAATCATTAGTATCCCTTAATGATTATTTAAGTGGTAAATGTCTAAATCATCATAATCACATTTCAGGTTTCTATAAAACCATTGGAAAGATCTTTGAACACTTCCATTGGTACATCATCACCACAACTCATCTTTATGATAACCTCATAGGGTTATTCTTTGTCTAATATTCCCCAATCTAGTAGACATAATATATTTTCATATGGTATAATTTATGTATTCCTATATTCCATAGAATTATGACATTCTGTTTTATTCTATTAGTGAACTCATAATTGTTTATTTAGTGTTTTTTTTTCAACACATTCTTGGAGATCATCTCTGTTTCCTCTGTCTAATGAATTCATAGAAGACTATTTGACTTGTTCTATCTGTTGAGCTCAAAATATACCTCTATCTAGTAACTTTGACTTCCACTTCATTCATTAAAATTATCCATTTATATCCTTCATAAATTTCCTCCTTCCAATTATTATTAATATATTTTAATTATCTAGAAATATTATATCACGTACAAAGATCCCCAAACATATATCTAGGGTCTCTGATCCAAATCCTCTCTTTAATGGATATGTCTTGAATCCTCTATCTATTCACTTCATTCAGAAAACTATGTATGATTCCTTTTCTCATAAACCACTTTTGGATGACTTCATTACCATTTTACATCTCGTATAGCCTTCTGGAATTTCTATATCTAGTGTTATCCCAATTTCTACCCTATCTAATGAACTTACAAAATTTCATCAAGATTTAACTATTTGGTATTACAAAATTATAACTTATCAGATTGATAATATTTTGTTTCGTACAAGTCCATCTGCAATATCCACAGGAATTATCTGACCAGTACTTTTTTTTGATTTATTCTTTCTCGAAATTTCAAAATGATTCACTATTTGACGATGTAATAAACATTCATCTATTGGTGTACACATTAACTTTTCATTGTCCAATTATCTTGGTATGTAAACATGTATTTAAAAAACATAGTTCCACTAAGTCTCACAAAATTATTCCTTATAACATCTATATTCAACAAAATATTATATTATTCCAACCATAAACATGAATTAAAGGAAAAAAGGAATGCCCCTGTCTAATCCATAAATAATTACTTACTAATCAACAAATAATATAGTTTTTCAAAGATTTTTGTCCATTTTACTCTATCAAACCATCTCGATTTGTTGGAATCTTTCTGATTACCTCACTTTTTTGGACTTACAGTTCTCCATCTGTTCATACCATACACCTTGATCTTGAACATTCTTCACAAAAACATCATATGGGATCTCCATAATGAATATTAAATATGACAATAACATATATTATTCTCTAGAAACCAAAGAACATTTTTGAGATGTTAATACCATCTCAGCAATCATCATAAGTAACTAAAAGTCCAAAAATATTCATTCAACGTAAATTATGGAAAAATTGAAAATATTTTATGCATAAAAACACTATTAAACCACACACAAGATATCAATAGTTGAGGGAAAAATTCCTCTTAAAAATCATTGATTATAACCTCTTTTATTATTCATTAAATCAAAAAAGTTCCATCTTCATCTTTAAATGGATTGGATACTTCAACCCAACATCAAAGAAACCCCATCACTTCATCCTCTTCAAAACATTTACATCAATAAAAACATCTACATTGGGAAAATAATTGAAAACCTTTAAAAATGAATACAACATGCATAATGTGGACTCTTCAATCTCCCCCTTTGTATTTGATGAAAATACCTTCATTTTTTTGAAAATACAAATGTCAATTTGTGAATCATCATATTATTTATCTTCCTATTTATTTTTAAGAATTATATTAACTCTATGTCACATTATCTTCAACAATAATAAGTACATGTGTAATGGATATCAATTATTTCTTAAGAAACGTTTCATTAATAATCTTTCTCTCAGCCTACATGATCCATGTTCCGTGTAAAAAATAGAAGGATTTGATTTATAAAACAATGTTTTTAATTTCCAATTGACCATAATACAAAATGATAAGAGAAAGGACAATCATTTCTTTAATGGATCTCTACATATTTTCCTAGTTGAAGATATAAATTTTGATTAAAATATATTTTATAACGAATCAACCTGAAACTCCTGTACTTATTTCAACAAAAATGTTAAATGCCTTCAAGTAAAAACTAATAGATAACCAACCATGGTACATGTTCAATATTTCATTCTATTAATTGACTGATTTATTAATTTTCCCTCCAATTGTGTTATGTTTTTTATTTTTGTAACCAAATATTAGATATAAAGAAATATATACCATTTTCAATTATACTCATGTATGATCATTCTAGAATTATAAGATTCACATTAAATAAATATTTTGGTAGTTTATTGATCATAGTACACATGTATCCCCCTCAAGGAGACCATTCTCATGATCTTTATAATTATAAATCACTCTAATAGATATGTATCAATCTATCTATGTTGTGAATTCCAATAAAATATCCTCTTCATCAGCATTCTAGGCCTAATAAATTTCCACATCTTCACTAAGGATTATATTTATCATTATATTCCTTTGTAATTCTTCTTTTATGATCAAACCAAATTGGAATCTTCTTAATTTTTACATCATGTGTTGAAAAAAACAACATAAAATTTATCAGTTGTGATCCTATTGTTAGATTTTTTAGTGTATCATTATTAGAATCATTCATGTATAATGAATTATTTAGAGAATATTCTATAATTATAACTTCTCATATACTCCTTCAGGTTCTCCCATAGAGATCACTCTTGGAATTTAATTATCTAAAATATAAAAATACATCCACATCATAATGGTTATGGTAATAAGGTTTCACTTCCATTCTGTTCAATGTGAACAAAAATGTTGAAATGATTTTTTCAACTGAGTTTTTCTATTTCCTGTACTCTCCATGATTTAAAATATGAACATAAATTATAATCAATTTTTTTGGAATCATAGATCTTGTTATTTTTCTAACTACTTTGTGTCAAGAGAATATATTCTTATCATCATTCAAATTGACTTCATTCTTGATTCTTCTTATGGAAAATTCATCTTTTCGAAGAATATTTATACAAACTTAAGCATTTTATCCATATTTAATACATCACAAATATAGCATCATCAACATAAGGGTTGTAATTTATTTATAACCTCATATAATGTATACAATTTTCAGGAGGAATATTATCATTTTCATATTGGATTTATCTTATTCTTCTAACCATTTTTATTTCCTTCTCCAAATCTTATATCAAAATAAATAATATATCATTAAAGTCATTATAATCCTTATTAGAGTCACCATAATTATTATTTTGGGTGAAAATAATCACATTATTCTCTTTTAAAATATCACTCTTCTTAAAAAACTTGGATCTCCTTTCAAAGGACCTTTTATTTCACTTCTTTGATTTGTTCTTGGGTGATTTCTGGTTTGCAACAATTTTCTGCTTAATTCCCAAGGTGGATTCTTATTTTTTAAAATTTAACTATCATATTATTTTCTAATTCAATTTTGATACATATCAAGATGATAATGACCAAAACAAGTTACCTCAATTAGTGAAAACAACCTATATATTTTGAATTTTTTAAATACGTTTGAAGTATATATATTTATTTTAATTAATGAATGGTTCATATTAATTCCCATATTTCTCCCCCTTAACATGCGATCCATTTTTTATTTTATATTAATTTTATTGTACCAAAAGTCCAATTAATAATTCCCAAACCTGTTGCAACACCAACAGTGTCCCCAAAATCTTGAACTTTTTATATCTGTAACATGTTTTCCATAACATCAAAAAAAAATAGCATGCTGTTATTTGGATTTCTTCACACCTTTTTAGGATCTTTATGGGGAACCAGAATCTACAATTATTCTTCAATCCAATATGGAAAAGTTGGTAGGATTGTTAACAATTTTCATTATCCATAATTTTTTATATTTTTTATCCCTAAAATATTCATGAAAATAAATTTAGATTAAATATTATAAAAATGTATTGATGGTACTTATTTTATTATATCTGCATTAGATAGATCATTAAATGAAGTCATGATCTTATTGTAACATGTACGAGTAATTTTAATATTAGAATAATCCTTTGATAATTGAGTGGAAGAAAAAACATTCTCCTTATTTTTTAAAGACTCAATATTTTTATTTTCATTATAGGTAATCCTATCTTCAAATTATAGACATATCATATTGAGGTTTCTCTTATAATGTTTAATCAAAAACATATTCCCTTTATAATACTTCTTTAATCTTCCAAATTCTTCATCATGAATCCTTAACATTCATTATAATAATTATTCAAATTCAATGTTCTTTTAGAAATTCATATCCAATTAAAAATAATTTATTTCAATGTTTTCTAAATTTGTAGTCAAGTGACTGGATTTTATCTTTATGACAGATTATGAATCTATATCTATATTAAACATTATTTATAAAATTGTTTTCATATTTTGAGAAACATATTTCATACTCTGTATTTTTTATCTCAATGGTTGAAAACTTCTTAATGAACGTTATACATTCTAGAATCTTTTCATGAAAATCCTTCTCTATATTATTGGTATCAACTTCAATCTAGGTTGTTTCTTCCTATATTCATTTAAATACAATGAAACCTAGGGAGACTGCTTCACATTTAATATATTGAAGAATATATTTTCATATTTTAAATTATATAACATGAGAATTTATATATAGATCATCATCACCACATATAATAGGATCTTATTCTAAAGATAAATTTTTACAAAACATTTCACATACCTCATGATAATGTAACTTTGAACCACTTTAGATAGGTTGTTTTTACTTCTTCTTGGTCGAAATTTGACCCAATTGTTATTGAATTTCCAAGTAAATATTTTATTCTTTATCATTATGGAATAGAGAGGCAGAACTTACTTTTTCCTCTTGGCTGAAGAGGGATAGCTTATTTAACATTATTGTCTATTTATTTAACTTATTCATTATGGTATTTATAGGAATAGAATTATAATATTTTATAATTAAATATACCCAAAAACTGTAGAGACAACAAGATTAACGTACAATGACATGACATTACTTTTGAGAAATACTTATTACATAACAAAAACACACACACAAGGACAGTAATAGTTTAGTGTCTTTGGAAACTCGGAACATAATCTTCTAATCATGGTGAAAGATCTTCAACATCTCCCATAAATATCTTCCCCTTTTTTTATTACCTAAAACCTTTCTTTATATCCTGGGGAAAATAAAACAAACAAAAGGGTGAGCTCAAATTCTCAGTAAGGGTAAACAAAAGAAATATCAATCACATCATATACATAAGAACATAACTTTTGGAAATCTTAACCTGCAAAAGAGATCATAATATCATAACATGGGATAAATCATAGAAGTGAAATGTAATCCCAATAATCATAACATAAAACATGAAACTTTGTGGAATACACACATAATCATAGAGAATCATTTCTTATTAGTGAAGACTCGTTGCCAAGACTATCTTAGTGGACAAAGTCCATTTCTGAACCGAGTCACCCTCGTTTCAGTCCTGTTTCACTGAACCAGGATAACCTACCATTTCAGCCATGCCTATCTAATGAGATATAAAATCTTTACCCAATGCATTGGAGGGAGATATAGGTCATAACCATCTCATAATGATACCATTCTTATGTGTGCCACAAAATCAGAAAACCATACATCATAGCATAACCCATGTAATAAAAATGGGAATCTTAAACATCATGACATCATAAAACAATTCATATAAGATAAAGGAATTCATAAAAATATAATTCCATCACAACATAATCCAATAAATGTAATAATAAGGATAAAAATAGAACCCTTTATTTTCTTAGATGGAAAATAATTTTGATAAAACACTTGAACTCCATTCTTGAGGAAAATATCCTTTCTGCTTCAAAAACACTTTTCCTTTCTTAACATGTCGTACAATTATAAACTAAAAGAAGTTGATTAAAAATAAACATTAAAACTAGTAAAGGAAGATTCTTGGAAATAATGTTTTAAAAATCCATTCATGCCATATAATTTAAAAAAACATTCTTCTCGTACTTTTGTCGGAAAAGTCAAAAAGTACCTCGTACGAAAAATGACAAAAGATTCCTTTCATATATTTTTGTAAAAAACTCAACAAAGGGTAAAATTGGATTTAAAAAATTGTATGTGGATGGAAATAATATTACATATTGATGAAACATGGATGTGGATGATAAAATGCACCCCAGTAAATACCAAAGTATAAACAATCTTTGATAAAAATGAGATTGTGATATTTCCCTTACCTTCTGTCCGATATGCTTTGTACGTATCCGAACCTCCTGTATAATGATTTAAATAATTTCATTAACTTATTACAGAATCATATTCATTTTTATGATATCATATATGGTTCACTTATGACTTTATATTACACTTTCTTTTGTAAATTCCATGTTAAAGAAGTGTTTTGGGTAAAATTGTTTTATTTATCGTAGGTGTTTGGACTTGTTGTTCTTGACATTATTATTACTTATATCATGATTTACTTACTTCCAGAATATAAAAAATCATTTATATATCATATATATTCAGTATATATATATATATATATATATATATAATATACAGATAAATGAAATGAAACACATAGTTCATGGAGACGGTAGTCCGTACGTACGCATGAACGCTGTTTTCCTTTCCTTTTTGTCTTGAATGGAAGTAAGTAGATTACATACATATATATATATATACATAAATCCAGTAGATTTAACATGTCATATATTTAATTATTATTCATCATATATACTTTATAATTATTCATGAATGGTTAATGTGGAGAATGAATCTAATCGCATCGTGGAGACGGTAGTCCGTACGTACGCACGAGCGATGATATCGTTCCCATGGTCGTGGAATTGTGTTGAAATATATGTATACTATTTCAGTATCAATATAACTTTATAATAATCATATATAGTTACTCATTACACCATTATACCCATCCAATTAAGGTGGTGGCGGAAAATAGATTGCACCACGGTGTGGAGACGGTATTCCGTACGTACGCACGCGCGGTGATTTCCTTTTTCCGTAGGATGGATAAAAGGTTAATTAGAGTTGTTTCATATTTATAATAACATATAAATATATAATAAATACTGATTTTATTACATTATCATGGAAATACTAAAGAATATGAAGTTGAAGAAGAAAGAAATTGAAAAAGATCGGTAATGGATATTACCTCTTTTTGACGCGCCTTCACTTAACCTCCACTTAAAGAACTAAGGATGGTCTTTGAAGAAGCCCAGGACCTCTAGGATGATACTAGGGAAGTGGAGAAGTGATTTTGGCATGGGTTGGACGATCTTGAATGCTCAAATTGGTGTGAGGAGGAGAGGGAGGAGGTTCCCTTTTATAAGGGAGGAGAGGGGCACCTTAGGAAAATCTCAAAATATTATTTTATATTAAGGTCAAATTCGGTTTATAATGGTTCCAAAGGGTCTTATTTCTAAGCTAAAGTTGGGATGGGTCTAAATCCTCTAATAAAATAGGTTTTGGACTAGTTTAGGTTATTATTTTAACCTTATCAATTAGATTTGACTCTAAGTTAAATAATTTAACTTTTATAGTGTCTTTTTGTTTTCTTACCCTATATGGTTAATAAAATTACTATATCAATCCAAACGAACCCAAAGTTGTTTATTATTAATATATATAACTTTATCTAAGTCATTTGGCCGAACCATAGATTTTTAGGAATAAAATAACAATTAATAATATAATATTTGTTTTAAAAACTAATTTATGTCAATTTTGACACTATTTGGTACATGATTTTTATGAAATTCATAACAGAATGATAAGTTCGAACAAAGTTACTTACATCAACCATAACATGTCATATTAACCTATAAAATTAGTGTAAGTCATAAAAAGTCTCAAATTACATTTATTTGGGTATTTATAACACCAATTATGTCAATATTTCATTAATAAGACAATTACTGCATCATCTTTGTGTCATAATAAATGATAATTATTTAATCCCTAAAAATTCTAAATAAATTCTTATGATGTAGATAATTGTATTATATTTCTGGAGACTATTAATTTTAGAAGATTCATGAAGTTTTTCACTAAATTAAAATTATTATACTTATAAGATTTCAGAAAGTGACATGTTTTCACATTCATTGGTTTTAATAATAATTAAATTATTTTCATGGAAAAAAGTCAATTAAATGAATCTAAGCTGACCCTTAGGTGATATGGTTCGACTTTTAGTCATCAAATAGGATTTTGACATGTGTTAGGAAAATTTTATAATATTATATTAAACCTTAATTACTCGATTTACCTTTAACTATGGTAAATAAAATTTACCGTAGTTACTATTCATAATTCCCAAAAATAAAAAGTAGCTTATTAACATAATTTGGATCCACTGATTCCAATTATGGAATCCATTTTTCCAAATTCAATACAAAAAAGTTTCAGAAATTAAATTAAAATTAATCCCATTGTCCAAAGAAAACGGATTTTTCTTTAAAACATTGCAAAAGATTGAATTGATTTAACCTACGAATTCAAGGAAAAATCAATGATAATGACATAAATTATATTAAATGGTAAAAATATATTCAATTTATACTTTAAAACCATTAAATATTATAATTTAACCACATAATATATTACGATGAAAAAAGTTGTTTTCAATTAAAATATAGCGTGTTTTTACTATTCATTAAAATATGAAAGTCATCAGAATAAAATGAAAAATTTATCCAAAGTAAATTTTTATTTCTTGATTCCAAAGAATAATTCTATTTTATCAAATTGAACATATAAACTTGTCAAAAAATAGATTTAATGTCGGTGCGCCATCAAAAGGCGGCAAAACTACATTTTTTTGAAAAATACTTATTTTACCCGAAAAATTTATTTTGTTCTTATACCATGTTCTAGAAAATGTGTAAGATGAATAATAATGTTATAAAATTCAAAATTTAGTTAACACTATTCATAATGGCTAGTTTATAACAATATTATAATATATTGTTGTTTAGTAAATCCCGGTATTGCGTACAACACACGCTATCGAGGAAGGTCGTGATTGCGTGTAATGCAAGCCAAGTCAGGGTTGCGTGTAGTGCACGACTCCTTTGTTGTTGCGTATAATAGAATCCAACCATATTTTATTTGTACATTGAATATATATATATATATACAAACAATGTTTCTTAGAATAACTTCTATCAAACGAACTTGAAATTGTGTGTAACAAAAGCCAAGAAAAGTGTTGCGTATACTGTAAGCTAATACGGTGTTGCGTATAGTGCAAGATAATATTGGTGTGTTGTAAAATAGAAGATATGAATGAAATTAAAAAGAATGTATCTTATAAAATCTTGTGTTGTTACATTCTACCCCCTTTAAAATGAATATCGCCCTTGAAATTTGTCGGGGTTATAAATGGTTTACTATTCGAAAGTTTCTTTAATAGAAACCGACATCATAAAAAGGAATACCAAAACCAATCTTTAAAAACAAAAGCATGAAATGTAACGGTTACCCAAATAAACTAATCAGTTGGTTTCCACATAGGTGAAAATATAGATATGGAAGAGAAATCTAACCATCATGTTCTGATGGAGAGTGGTAGAGAACATGGATATGAAAAACCCAACAATCACAAAGCCATAGATTTGTGATTATCTAAGGTACCATCTGATTCATCGGATATAAGGGCAGTAGGACAACATTTTTGGTTTTTCAAGATCATTTCCCTAAAGTTGATGAAATTGGAATTTGAAGAAATACTTTCGTGATTTTGGTATAGTCTCACCGTTTGTCATTATTTGGACAATTTCCACTTCATCTCTTAAAGAAATTAAGTTGAATTTTTCATTCATGATGTGTTAGCAGATCATGTGATAGAATGATGGGTCATTCCATCTGTCTCAAACAAAAGGTTAGAAAAGTTATCAAAAAATACATAAGACCATCTATAGTGAGATTAATGATATATAGTTCCTAAAATTGACTTATACTTCATATATCATACTCCTTAATATAATAAAACTAGTTTCTACTAAACAGGGACTTCCTGTAGGCCAGTGGTAGGTGATAAAGGCCAGTCGCACTTCGGTTGTGGGTTCAATTCCCACAGCCTTGTCCGACGCGATGGGATGTCACCCGTCTTACATGTTGTCTTTTTTCTAAAACTACATTACTATAAAATCCCATCAGTAATATCGAAAAAAGTTCTATCCTTAAACAATACATAGCATATGTCCAATATAATCCATTCCAATATTTAGGATTATCTAAAATACTTCGCCCCAAGCTCATAGTATATAGAAAATGATTACTTGAAATGTCATCAACCAAGCATGTGAATACCATCATTTATCCCCCATATATATATATATTATTGGTCACATTCCAGTCATGTGAATACCTTAATCATGTATTCTCTTGAAAAAATGAATACCCATTGAACCATAGTGCAAATTTGAATGCAGTTAAAAGTTAACACTTTCCACATACCAAAATCCTCAAAATTCTATATACTCAAACCATGATATCACTTAGTCCTTATATCAATCATGAGCTCATGAATACTGTTAAACATTTCATTTTCTCGTTTTGCCTTCATTATGCGCATATCATCTTATTTCCAAAAATATCTCAATCACTTTGAATACCACATTAGACCAATACATAAATATTCCAATACTCCATGATACAACATTATTTTGGAATCCCATTACATAAACACTTAATCATTCCACCACATCGTTTTCATATTCAACATCGCCAATAGTGATCGCATGTGACTTCCCTTTGTCCTTTGCCTTAAGCGGTTGCTCATGTCGATCATCACTAACCCTTGGATTAGGGAATTTATTAGCATAATGCCCCATTTCCTTGCACTTGAAGCATTGAAATGTTGGTGGTGCGTTCTCTTCAGTGTTTGCTTTATTCACATCATTAGAAACCCTTTTTCCATTACTTCAACACTCGGCTGCTCGATGACCTTCTTTTCCACACTTAAAACATTTTCTAGTCCCTTTATGACAATCTCCACCATGCTTCTTTCCACACTTTGTGCATAAGGAAACATTCATCTTCTTGTCACCATTATTCTGAGATTTCTCCTTGAACTCCATCTTTCGTTTCTTGTGAAAACAATGAGATGGATATGTAACACCAACTTCCATTTCTACCTTGACAGCACAACGCATAATTTCTTCATAGCTAATGAAGTCTCTTATAGCTAATGCCCTTCGAAGACTTGGTTTTAAGCCACTGAAAAATCGATCAACTTTACTTTTAGGTTAGATGATAATCCCAGATTCATACCTTGCAAGTCTTGTAAAATTCGCTTCGTATATACCAATAGATTTATCATCCTTCTGCTTCAGCTCAAGAAACTCCTTTTCTATCTTTGTTCGAAGAATACGAGGGATGTACATACTGAAAAACAAGTTCTTGAACTCGTCCCATTCCATGGACTCAATTTCATCTCTTGGCCTCGTATTCTTGATAAGATTCCACCATTGATCAGCTTCACCTTCCAAACGATATACTGCTAAGATGACTTTATCATGTTCATAACATTAAAGAAATGAAAATATCTTTTCAGTGGTACTTATCCATTGTTCAGCAACAAGTGGATCTGAAGACCCACTGAATGAAGGTGGACGTTGGCTCATGAAGGACTCAAAATAATATTGTTCCCTTATCTGCTCATTTGGAAGTCCAGAATGATTCATAGCTTGTGTAAGTATAGCAATAAGATTTTTCACTGCATCTCCCATAACACTTGTTTGTTCAGGAGGACAATCATTGCATTGTCCATTACAGTGATCAACACGGTTCTTTCGGGTTCCAGTCATCGTCTAAAACCTAAAAAGAATAGTGTGAGAGGAAAAAATAATGCTAGGGAAAACAACATAGTAAAGGTGGAGTACCCTTAATATCTAACATCTTAGGTTAAATTCTAAGATCGTTACCTTAGTTCTAGGACTATATCCTATATGTATACTTATCCTTAGGGACAACCCTAGACATACCTTAGTAATATCTCTAGGGATCTCAGTAACGTTTTCTCATCCTAGTTTCCAAAGGTTGACTAAACCTCCCTCTGATACCAACTGTAGATACCCGAAGATTAACATACAAGGAAATGACATTACTTTTGCGGAATACTTATTACATAACAAAAACACACACACAAGGACCGTAATAGTTTAGTGTCTTTGGAAACTCGGAACGTAATCTTCTAATCATGGTGAAAGATATTCAACATCTCCCATAAAGATCTTCCCCTTTTTTCTTACCTAAAACCATTCTTTATATCCTAGGGAAAATAAAACATACAAAAGGGTGAGCTCAAATGCTCAGTAAGGGTAAACAAAAGAGATATCAATCACATCATATACATAAGAACATATCTTTTGGAAATCTTAACCTGCAAAAGAGATCATAATATCATAACATGGGTTAATCATATAAGTGAAATGTAATCCCAATAATCATAACTTAAAACATGAATCTTTGTGGCATACACACATAATCCTAGAGAATAATTTCTTATTAGTCAAGACTCATTGCCAAGACTATCTTAGTGGACAAAGTCCATTTCTGAACCGATTCACCCTCGTTTCAGTCCTATTTCACTGAACCGGTATAACCTACCATTTCATCCATGTCTATCTCATGAGATATAAAATCTTTACCCAATGCATTGGAGGGAGATATAGATCTCACCCATCTCATAATGATACCATTCTTATGTGTGCCACAAAATCATAAAACCATACATCATAGCATAACCCATGTAATAAAAATGGGAATCTTAAACATCATGACATTATAAAACAATTCATATAAGATAAAAGAATTCATAAAAATATAATTCCATCATAACATAATCCAATAAATGTAATTATAGGGATAAAAACAGAACCCTTTATTATCTTAGATGGAAAATAATTTTGATAAAACACTTGAACTCCATTCTTGAGGAAAATATCCTTTCTGCTTCAAAAACACTTTTCCTTTCTTAACATGTCGTACAATTATAAACTAAAAGAATTTGATTAAAAATAAACTTGAAAACTTGTAAAGGAAGATTCTTGGAAATAATGTTTTAAAAATCCACTCATGCCGTATAAGTTAAAAAACATTCTTCTCATACTTTTGTCGGAAAAGTCAAAAAGTACCTCGTATGAAAAACGACAAAAGATTCCTTCCATATCATTTAGTAAAAAACTCAAAGAAGGGTAAAATTGGATTTAAAAAATTGTAGGTGGAAGGAAATAATATTATATATTGAAGAAACATGGATGTGGATGATAAAATACACCCCAGTAAATACCAAAGTATAAACAATCTTGGATAAAAATGAGATTGTGATATTTCCCTTACCTTTTGTCCAATATACTTTGTGCGTATCCGAACCTCCTATATAATGATTTAAATAATGTCATTAACTTATTAAAGAATCATATTCATTGTTATGATATCATATATGGTTCACTTATGACTTTATATTACCCGTTCTTTTGTGAATTCCATGTTAAAGAAGTGTTTTGGGTAAAATCGTTTAATTTATCGTAGGTGTTTGAACTTGTTGTTCTTGACATTATTATTACTTATATCATGATTTACATACTTCCAGAATATAAAACATTATTTATATATCATATATATTCAGTATATATATATATATATAATAGATAGATAAGTGAAATGAAACACACCGTTCATGGAGATGGTAGTCCGTACGTACGCATGAACGCTGTTTTCCTTTCCTTATTGTCTTGAATGGAAGTAAGTAGATGACATACATATATATATATATACATAAATCCAGTAGATTTAACATTTCATATATTTAATTATTATTCATTATATATACTTTATAATCATTCATGAATGGTTAATGTGGAGAATGAATGTCATCGCGTCGTGGAGATGGTAGTCCGTACGTACGCACGAGCGATGATATCGTTCCCATGGTCGTGGAATTGTGTTGAAGTGTATGTATACTATTTCAGTATCAATATCAATTTATAATAATCATATATAGTTACTCATTACACCATTATACCCATCCAATTAAGGTGGTGGCAGAAAATAGATTACACAACGGCGTGGAGATGGTATTCCGTAAGTACGCACGCGTGGTGATTTACTTTTTCCGTAGGATGTATAGAAGGTTAATTAGAGTTGTTTAATATTTATAATAACATATCAGTATATAAGAAATACTGATGTTATTACTTTATCATGAAACAACTAAAGAAGAATAAGTTGAAGAAGAAAGAAATTGAAAAAGATCGGTAATGGATATTACCTCTTTTTGACGCGCCTTTACTTAACCTCCACTTAAAGAACTAAGGATGGTCTTCGAATAAGTCCAGGACCTCTAGGATGATACTAGAGAAGTGGAGAAGTGATTTTTCAGGGTTTTGCAGAGCATGAATGCTCAAATTGGTGTGAGGATGAGTGGGAGGAGGTGCCCTTTTATAAGGGAGGAGAGGGGCACCTTAGGAAAATCTCAAAATATTATTTTATATTAAGGTAAAATTCGGTTTATAATGGTTCCAAATGGTCTTATTTCGAAGATAAAGTGGGGATGGGTCGAATGCCTCTAATACAATAGGATTTAGACAAGTTTAGGTTATTATTTTAACCTTATCAATTATATTTAACTCTAAGTTAAATAGTTTAACTTTTACAGTGTCTTTTTGTTTTCTTACACTATATGGTTAATAAACTTACTATATCAATCCAAACGAACCCCAAGTTGTTTATTATTAATATATATACCTTAGCTAAGTTATTTGGCCTATACTTATATTTTTAGGAATAAAATAATAATTAATAATATAATATTTTTAAAAAAAACTAATTTATGTCAATTTTGACACTATTTGGTACATGATTTTTATGAAATTCATAACAGAATGATAAGTTCAAACAAAGTTACGTAAATCAACAATAACATGTCATATTAACCTATAAAATTAGTGTATGTCATAAAAAGTCTCAAATTACATTTATTTTGGCATTTATAACATCAATTATGTCAATATTTATTAATAAGACAATTACTGCATCATCTTTGTGTCATAATAAATGATAATTATTTAATCCCTAAAAATTATAAATAAATTCCTATGATGTATATAATTGTATTATATTTCTGGAGACTATTCATTTTATAAGTTTCATGAAGTTTTTCACTAAATTAAATTTATTATACTTATAAGATTTAAGAAAGTGACATGTTGTGGCATTCTTTGGTTTTAATAATAATTAAATTATTTTCATGGACAAAAGTCCATTAAATGAATCTAATCAGACCCTTAGGTGATATGGGTATACTTTTAGTCATCCAATAGGATTTTGACATGTGTTAGGGTAATTTTATAATATTATATTTACCCTTAATTACCCGATTTACCTTTAACTAAGGTAAATAAAATTTACCGTAGTTACTATTCATAATTCCCAAAAATAAAAATTAGCTTATTAACATAATTTGGATCCACTGAATCAAAATATGGAATCCATTTTTCCAAATTCAATACACAAAAGTTGCAGAAATTAAATTAAAATTAATCCCGTTGTTGAAAGAAAATGGGTTTTTCTTTAAAACATTGCAAAAGATTGAATTGATTTAACCTACGAATTCAAGGTAAAATAAACGCTAATGACATACATTATATTAAATAGTAAAAAAATATTCTATTTATACTTTAAAACCATTCAATATTATAATTTAACCACATAAGATATTATTATGAAAAAAGTTGTTTTTAATTAAAATATAGCGTGTTTTTACTATTCATTAAAATATGAAAGTCATCAGAATAAAATGAACAATTTATCCAAAGTAAATTATTATTTCATGATTCCAAAGAATAATTTTATTTTATCAAATGGAACTTATAAACATGTCAAAAACTATATTTAATGTGGGTGTGCCATCAAAAGGCGGCAAAACTGCATTTTTTTGAGAAATACTTATTTTACCTGAAAAAAATTATTTTCTTCTTATACAATGTTCTAGAAAATGTGTAAGATGAATAATAATGTTATAAAATTCAAAATTTAGTTAACACTATTCATAACGGAAAGTTTATAACAATATTATAACATATCGTTGTTTAGTAAATCCTGGTATTGCGTACAACACACGCTATCGAGGAAGGTCGTGATTGCGTGTAATGAAAGCCAAGTCAGGGTTGCATGTAGTGCACGACTCCTTTGTTGTTGCATATAATAGAATCCAACCATATTTTATTTATACATTTAATATATAAATATATATATATATACACTCAATGTTGCTTAGAATAACTTCTATCAAACGAACTTGAAATTGTCTGTAACAAGAGCCAAGAAAAGTGTTGCGTATACTGCAAGCTAATACGGTGTTGTGTATAGCGCAAGATAATCTTGGTGTGTCGTACAATATAAGATATGAATGAAATTTAAAAAAAATGTATCTTATAAAATCTCGGGTTGTTACAAAAACTTTGCTAAATTATCAATACATGAAATAAACTCAAATTTCTTAAATTTAATAACATCAAAGTAGGAAATCTAGTACATCGGAACCATCCATTGATAATAGTTTTTAGGACCACCTCAAGATATGTTAAACATTGAGGGTGGGCTTTGAATCAGTGTGGGGGACTTAAAATAACTAATATTTTTATCCATTTACCTCTAAGACCGATTTTAATATTTATTATATTGTTATATTATAGTCATTTTTTGTGAAAATATAAGAAAGGTTGAAAAGAAAAACCCATGATGTTTTTACAATGTTAACTACTTAATAAGAGTAGCTAGTATTTATTTTGTATGGTGGTGACCTAATCATAGATTCTCTACTATAATAGGTTATCAATTATAGTGGTTTGGCATTAAAACAATCCTAATCCCATGTGTGGTTACCTACACTTTTAGAGGGGATATAAACCAATACTGATGATCATGACTAGTGAATTCCCAGTCCAACTAAATATTCATATTAGATAATTATTTTCCATGTGTAGTTAATATTATACTTCCTCAACATCATTAAAACCCCAAGAAATTATTCCCATAATATAACATGTGTTAATTGTCATAGTGATGAATTTTTCCCCTTTATTCTTTTCACTTGTAAAACAATGAAAAAGAAAATATTTTTCTTCTTCTCATTTATGAAATTTTATGTACACAAAATTATTTCTCTACACATCAACAAACAGGAATGTTTAATTTATTTTACCAGTTTTAAGACTTATTCAACACATGTTATTACGCTTATTTAGATATTAAAACAAAAATATTCTATTTCCTTATATTATTCATCCCTCTAAAACCAGTATATAAGATTTTTATTTATATGATACTTTTTATCTAATAATATTATTTTGGTACTATTTTTTATAATACCATATAATTCTCCCAGAATCTCGCTTCTTATTCTATTATGTGTTCATATGGTGCTACTCCCTCTATTTGGTACATTACATATTTTATTTGTGCTCTCACTCTATACGATACCCCTACCTTATCAATTACACGTCTATCTGATACATTGAATTGAAAAAAATATAAAGCTAAATGGTCATAATATCTATGTTTATCTTATGATAAAAAATTATCTTTAAGATGAATCAAATAATAAAGAAAAATTTACTCTTTACACGTTCTCTTCTTTTTATAGGCAGCTTTTCTCTAGAAATTTAGGGAGGATCATAAAATTCACTGTTAAATTTCATACACGAACCATTCTTCAAATTTGGATTTCCTAGTAAAAATTTTCTCCATTTGAAAATCTTCAAACACCCATAGAAATATGAGTCAAGAATATTTGTAAATATTTTCCCCAAAATGTAGGATCAATGTTTTTCAAAACATTATAACATATTTTCTAGAATCTTGATTCTTTCATTATGATTATTGAAGAATTGGACATCCAATATAGCATCATCACACATAATGAATTTACAAAAACATTCTAAATATATTATAACTATTTTTATGGTACTTCTTAACAAAAGAAACTACTTATATTAGGCTTATTATAATTTCATTTATCTGATCTTACCCTTTCCAATAGACTTTGTATTTTGCCATATGGTATGTTTTACTTATTCCCTCTTCTCTAGAGTTTTCATAGATACTATTTAATTTACTCAAAAAGTCATAATAAATAATTTAATTTTCTTTATATGTTGTACTCTCAGATGTTATAATTGATTCCTATGTCAAATGAATTCTTATAATCCCTTCTAACTTATTCTATCAGATGAGATAAAGAGAACTCTCCATCGGGTAACATTGAGATCCTCTTATTTCATCATCATTCTTCATATATAACCTTTATAAACACCCTCCATCCAGTTATTGTTCACAGTATTTCATTTTCATGCATTATTTGGTCTGATATAAATATCCTCAGCCTTCAAACCAATGGATCAAACCAAAATCCTTAGTTTGTATAATCTATCTAGAAGCCTCTGTCTCAGCTCTTTATTCGGAAACCATTTTTTGATGCCTTTAATAATATACCTATATCTGATGAATTCATAATAATTATTTATCTAGAAGAATTTATCCAGATTACTATTTCTTGTAAAATAAAAATCAACCTTTTATTCCATGATGTTATAAAAGTTCATATACCTTTATCCATCAGACATTACTTTATTAAGACCTCCAGGTTTAGTAGTACTTTTCGAAAGAAAACATTGTTTACAACTTCAATAACACTTCTCTAACCCATACTTCTTAAATATTTATTTTATCCATTACTTCGACAACTATTCCCAATTCAAATACCATATATATGTTCTTCTTCTAGTTGACACATTGACATTTCATTATCCAGTTAGCTTTGATAGGAAACTGCTTTTTAGAAAACCTAGTTCTTTCATGTCTTACAAAAAAATTCCTTCAAAAAAATATTAGGCAAATGATTTTATTCTTATAATATTCATCTTGAATTATAGTCACAAGGAATTGTGATGTTTAATAAATGATTAATACATTAATAAGAATCATATTTTGTGGTTTTTTTGGAGATCATTATCTATTTTTCTCTATCTCATCACCTCAATCTTTTGGACTCTTCTTGATTAACATGGTTTGTTGGACTTCATCTTCTATATATTTCCATCTAATACAAATCTATCTAAAACATTTGAACCAAAAAACCATAATTAAAAATCATAATTATAATAATAAACATGCTTCTATATACATCAAGGAGCATTTTAAGACATTAAGACTAGATCAAAAATCATTATAAGTAACCCATGGTCCTCAAATAATCATTCACCTTCAGGTAATAAATATATTATAAATCATACAAAGGTAAGAAACTCTTAATCCTCTTCAAATATAGTAATACTTGAGAACATGCCTTCCACTTCAACAATATTTTATTATAAATTCTAATCTTTTTTATTCAATCATCCAAGCTACATATTCTTTATTAACAGGATTGAATAATTCAACCAAACATCCTAGAAACATATTCTCTTAAAAATAATCATTATATTGATAATAATTAACTCTATGTAATTATTTGAAAATCGTTAACTGCCAGTGGAAACAAATACCAAATACACAAAGTGGGTTCTTTAATTTGGAAAAGATAAATTGAGAGAGTAGAAGTTACTAAAACCATGAATTGAATTTAATTGTGACAAGAACTCTTCAAAGTATGTTTGAGAAACCAAGGGCCACATAATTTTGATTCTAGTATGCTACTAGAGACAATTAATATAAGGAAACAATTAGAGATAATTTTTTCCTATATCCAAGGACCTAGAGAGCATAGATTTTAATTTTTATAGGGTTAGATATTAGTACATAGAAGCATTATGTATTTTTCATTTACGATCTAACTTATTTATAATATTTAAAAGAGTTAGTCTTAACAAGGTACTATTTATTTTTTCCCTAGTTTTCCTCTTAATGTTTTAAACATAAAAAATTTTGTGTATTTTTTTCATTAAAAATAATTTTAACATAAATTCTTAAATGGTGGGTCTTAGAGAGTTGATACACGACTTTGGATAAGGTATTCCTTTTTAATATTTAAACCTATAATGTTTTGTGACTTTTTTCATTTATGTACCATAAATTCTTGAAAATTGGAATAAATGGGTTTCACATGTTTTAGATCATTAATCATTGACCAAATTGATTGCATAAATATCAATGTAAGACATATTTGATTAAATTTATCACTTTGTGTTTAATTATTTATAACATTGAAAAAGTTAATTTTTGAATTTTATGTTTATTCCAATTTTTCCATATTCAGTTCTTTAGGTTTAAATTAATACTACTATGAATTAAGTTTCACATAATTTATAATCACACATCATCAGGAATGGTTTTAAATGACATTGTTGTTTACCCTTTGAGCATATAACTAACGAGATATGAATAAATAATTACACTAGTGTGAATAACCAAATAAGAGTAAATGTCAATATAAATTAGACATTAGAATAGTTTAATAATTCAAACAGCATATGGGTTGATGAAATTCAAGTAAATTTTCAATTCCTTGAACAAATGAATAGAGGATTATGTAAATCAAGTCATAGAATAGTTAAAATGTAAATTATAAAATTAAAATTGATTGGTGGGCAAAATATAGAACTATATTCAAATGGTATCTTCATTACCATGTCATCGAAAATGTATGCAAAGTATGATCACATAAAATATTTTAATAAGGGTTCCATTGTAATATTTTCAATCGCATAGAGAATTAAAAAAATTATTAGGAAAAACATATTCCGTTATATTTATGTTGAAATTTCATATTGTGGGTTTATGTCTTTCTATATGCTAAAGATAGTATATTTAGGTCATATTTACTTGTTGAAAACCCATATAGGGTTTGTAGTAGTCCAAAAATTCAAGGCATGATGTTTTTATATGGAAGAGTTGTATAAAATAGATTTAAAAGGCTATAATTATAAAAAAAATTAATTGAATTGATGAATAATTCTAAAGAAAATTTAAAAAGATGACATTGTGGCATGAAAATTGATTTAAAACCTAATGTTGGATAAGAATCACACAATTGTAAGAGGGTGAAGGAAAATAATATTGAGTTGGATAAATAATTATGAAAGGGGATGAAATAGGATATTCTGGGGTATATATGTATCATATGATGATATAAATCAAGTCACATGTAGTTCCAAAATTGGAAATATTCTTGGTGTAAGAGTTGTAATGTAAACCTAACAATGATTGGTATGGAAACAAACACTAGAGTATAATAAGGAAAATTAATAGTTAAAAACCTGTAGTAGTTTGAGGGATAAGAGACTCGATTGTCACTACATATCTTGTTGTCATATGAATCAAGCCACACATAGTTCGAGAAAGGGTTTATATTTTCAAGGGGTTAAAGGCCCAGAATATTGATGAATGTGAAGGTAAATATCCATATAATCACCCATGAATAGAGGGCTCTTACATTTATCAATCTTTTATAAAAGTGAATTCTCATAGTTAAAATTTCTGTTAAAAATTTGACATTAAATAGTTTAATGTCATGGTGATGGACCCCATGTTTTCTTTACTAGATTATTTTAACTAAGAACATTCCATTAATTTTATCACCACACTGAAATGATCATGTATAGTGAAGTTTAAGGGTCACAAAAGGACCATATATATTATTGATTATGTTTGTGTGGTAAGGACCTTATACTCTAAAATTTGAGGGTCATGTTGGAAAGATCTGATCCTTATAGCATGAATTTTAGGATAAAGTATTAATTAAATAACATTAATTTGGTAGGTGGAGTAATGTTATCTCTGTCTAGGATGATTAGAGTGTATGCACCATTAGAGCAGACCTTGTATATGATGTAAATAATTTCATATTTTAGTTCCAGTTTTT
The DNA here is from genome assembly GCA_963277665.1 of Viscum album. Lineage (NCBI taxonomy): Eukaryota > Viridiplantae > Streptophyta > Magnoliopsida > Santalales > Viscaceae > Viscum > Viscum album. Next base: position 795,702,798 of record OY728142.1, on the reverse strand, counting down.
GGGACATCTTCCAGGGTATTATCGGAGTCCTTAATTATAGCATCAATTATACTTGAAACAATTAGTTAGGGAGGAAATTATTATTAAATGATTAGGAAACATAGTTTTTCCTAAACAAAAAAATTATGAAATTCCCCTAACCTATTCTCACTGTGATCATATAGATCATTTAACAATATTATTGATTACTATCCTTAATCAATTGATCCCAAAAATTCAACTAGAGTAATGGAAACTGAACATAAATTTTTAATACCACTTCAGGAACATATAATACGGAATATCTGTTCACTTATGTAGGAGTAAGTTTTATGTTCTCGTTAGACCGTGGATTATTGAGGTTATTACCAAGAAATAACTTCTTTTCTTTCCATTATCATTTATAATATATTTGAAAAATTCATTTCGAAATAATCAATATCAATAATAGAATATAAACCCTTTAACATTAGTTATTTTTTACTTTTAATATTCATATAAAATAAATGTTATAATATTTGATGTTTAATGTCAGGTTTTGACATCAATTTTTAGAAAAATAAAAAATAAAACAACTTTTAGTGTTACTTTTTTAAAAAATCTATTTTAAAAGTAAAAGGACCAGTCAATATATCTATTAAAAATGAGTGGGGGTGAATAAAAAAAATTCTCTTTTTATATTGTTTTAATTGAAAATATCATTAACCTTTGATTAGGTAGAATTGGATTTTTTGGAAAACCACACATAAGCACACCCACATGTACATTGGAATTTACAAGGATCACTACTAAATTGGTTTATCTAGTCCTTAAAATATTTTGTAAATAATCAAACACTTGGGGTTACATAAATCAGGGAATATTCATAAATAGTTTATAACTATATTCTTTTGACAATACATGTGCTCCTCACAATTATATTTTGATAAAATAATTTTTACAGAAACAAAATGAACCTTCCCCAATAGGATTCAATGTTTTTACTTTCATTTTTGACCATTTTCACAATTTACTTCATTCATGTTCTTTTTCCTCTTACTTTTTTCCATGGCTAGGAGAATGAAATTCTAACTGAAATTATTTTTGGTAACTATTATATCTGATAACTTATTTCTCTAGTATCTTTGAATCTAGTTCCCTTTATCTAATTTACTCCATATGATATCCTCTTTCTGTCAACCGCCATCTTGTATCACTCTATCTAATAAAAAATTATTTGGTATCTCTTCCTCATACCACTTCATCAGATATCTATGTATGATACCCTCTTTTTGCTACCACTATGACCAATATTTTGAAAATGGATATCTCAAGTTCCTTGGTCGACACCTCAATTCGAATTTTTTTTCACAAAAGTAATAACCTTTCCATTTCACAATATCTCATTTATATATTTATTTTTCTCCTAAAAGAAATATAGGAGGGAAAAATTAAAATTTAAATATCTCAAATGAACATTAAATATCCCACTAAAAAAATCTTTATTTGAATGAATTCAATCCACTAAGTAAATTTCAGTAAAAATACATTATTAAAACTTCCTTATATCTCAGCACCAACGACCTCTTAAAAATTCCTGGAAATGAGGATAAAACCCCAAATTTTTCATCACGATTATTAAATAATTATATATCCATAATACCATTGTCACATTTTATTACATTACAAAAATGTTTTAATGCTCCTCAATCATCATCCAGTACAACTTTATAGGAAAATATATGTCTGTTTGCCTTTATCAAGAACATGTGTTGTAATGGATTTTTTAGGAAGACTTTGTCTAATAACATGAAATCATTTGTACAAATCATTTTTATTTATTCCCTCTAATAGATCTATCTAATGGATTCATTTAGTGACTTTTATTTTATGATCTTCACACAATATCTTATATCTGAAGAACTTTCTCAGACACTTCTGCCTGATTAACTTCACTTAGAAAAATTTGTCTGATGATCTCACTCAAAAAAATCTATCTGTTTTCTTTACTTATTTATGTAATTTTTATAATTTTTTATCCCATGGACTCAAAAATTTTATTTTATAGTGTCCATACTTCTATTTTTCTAGTAACGCATATCTATTGAATTCATAAACATTCTCAATCCGAAAAATATTTCATGAAACTCCTTATACCTTCAATTCCTTCCATTGAACAAACTCATATGGAATCATGAATACATTAAAGTCAATATGAAATTTTTTACTTTGAGAAATTTCAATTCATCACCTTTTTTTCTACGTATGATCAATCTCTTTTTGATTTAAATATCAATAAAAGAAAAAAATAATTATGTTGAACCCTTCATTAGATCATCTCAAACCTTTCTACAAATCATTAATCATACATTAGATTCATCCATCTATGACCAAAACATTATATATGTAACTTATTGGATTATGAAATGATAAAAATACAACATCGTAAGAAAATCCAATCCCTATCAACTATATTATATCTATTAAACCACAAACTAACACCTCTTGGTCTCAATAATCTCCACCTTTGTATATTGTTTTCAACCAAGGAACATAAATCATTAAATCACTAAAACTCAATCAACAGATCACTACTTGAAAATTAGAAGTATATGTGGGAAAAATGAGTGTAGAAAATAAGAATCACAAAAAAATAAAAAAAATTTCTTAAATAAGTGATTCTTAACTTCTTCACACACTAGATACTTAGCCATTAAGATAAATATTAACCTATAAAGAATAAGTTCCCACATCCACTTTAAGAAACTTTTAAAATAGATCACACATGGTGACATCACATCTTACCCCCTTTAAAATACACCCCCCAAATATATGATCTCCAAAAATAGGTAAAGAACATATCAATTGATTTATTTATGTTATATATTTTATCTCTATTTAACTACACTATCATGAGAGAATATTATTGATGGGACTAGTATTAAATGGATTTAGCATGAAGAGAGTGAGGTTAAACATCGATAATTAATGAAATATTACTAAATTTTTTCTTCAATAGAATTTTAGTTAATATATCAGCTAGTTTCTCATTTTTAGGTACAAACTCCATCTCTATCTCAATTCTTAACACACATTTTATAATAAAATGATATTTAATATCAATGTTCTAAGATCTAGTATGTTTCACTGGATTCTTGGAGAGATTGAAATCCCTTTCATTATCACAACACAAGAGAAATAGAAGCTTCAGAACTACCAAAAATGGTCTAATTTTTTTTTGTAACACCATAATATTTTAAAATTTGAAAATATGTTCAATAGTATATAGGATAAGAAACACCGATCCTAAATGAACAATGCATTATAATTATTTAAATATGTTTTTTATAACATAAATATTAAATTGATGAATATTAATATGATAAAAGGATTTATTAAATAAATATAAAGGTCCCAATCAATATAAATTTATTGATAAACACTTATTAAATAATTACTCAATTTTTAGTAAAGTCATTTTATAATTCAAAAATACATTTCTTCAAAAATAGATTTTATGGATTTTCAATAGAAATTATTATAATTAAATTCACGAAATTTTTTAAAAAAAATTATTTGATAAAGAGGATATAATTTTTTAAATTACCAAATCAAAATTATCATTGTGTTAAATTTGGGGTTTTTTTTGAAAAAATGATTTTTCTGAATAGTGAAAAATACTGCATTTTTTAAAATATCATTTCATTTCAATAAATTAACTAATTTAAAAGTATCATTATTCATTAAATAACATTTAAATTTTACTACAGTATTATTTATTTAGTTTTAATCAAATTAATTATATTTTAATCATTTTTATACCATATTTTAGTCTGAGTTCATTTTTTGACTAAAAAAGAATTTTTTTTAGAAAAAACATTATTCGTCACGTATTGCAGGATTTAATTTTAATTACGTTATGAAACTTCTATAAATATAATATTAATAAATTAATTTCAAATTTTTAATTATGAGGTTAATTTTTTTTAAATAGTTCCCTTTTAATATTAGTCACTATGAATAGTAACTATAGTAAATAATTATCACTCTGGTAATGGTAATTAGGTAATTACTGTAATATTAATATGATAAGGTCTATAAATTGATACTATTAATTACATTTATCCTATTGAATATTTTTCATCAATCCATTTTTAACTCATTATATTATATATGGCAACATTGTACCATATTTCTTCGATTTTAACTTTTATAATATTTAAATAAAACATAAATACAAAAATCTCACTTTCTTGTTTTTATTAACTATAATATTATGTGATAGGGAAAAAATGGATTACGTTTGGTTATAAATAGTAAATTTAGAGATATTATTTTTTATCATGTCAATTTATTAAAAAATTTTATTAATTAAATAATTTCCTTAAATTTCTAGGAAATTCTGACTGGATATTTATTCAATTAATAGAAAAGTAATATAAATGATTTTAAAAATATTAAAAGTAATATAAATTTATTTATTTATTATGTTCAATTATATTTTTAGATAAATATAATATTTTACTTATTTTATGAAGTATTGTATTCTAATTCCATTACCTCTATGTTGTTTCTAAAGTAAAATTAAATTAATAATTCCAAAATTGACATTAATGATATTCTTTAATAAATAATAATTTTTTAAAAGATTTTAAATTATTAAAAATAATATATTCTGAATTTTTATGGGTATATGGTTTAAAATATCAACCATCATCCATTTATTTTCTAATTTTCCTTTAATTAAAACTATTTTAACCACAAAAAAAACATTTTGGCACGGTAATATTAAAAAAGGTATAAGACTAGTTAAAATAAATAAATAAGGGTAATAAACTAATTTTTACAAGTCAAAATTTTATTTTATGATAGCATATAGAACCATAATAATCCTGTATTCTAATAAAATTTGTCTTAATCATTTTTTATGCTAATTTATTTATATTAATTTCATATTTTATGAAATTTAAAAAGTCATCATTCCTTAAATTATAAAAGAGAATTGTCTCCCTTATTTTTATTCTCACTTTGAAATAAATTTTTTAGAATACCTTCTCTAGAAAATTCCTTAGTCTCGTTCCCAAATCTTAGAGGCATTATTTTTGTTTTAAAAAACCCCTCTTTGGATTGCTTTTGTTGTAAACATAATGATGTTTTCCAAAGAAGATGTATCATAATTAACTAAGAATTTTTTTTAATTTATTTTTACAAATATTTCAAATCTTATTAGAAAATGATGATATAATAAAATCTTTATAATTCATATGATTACATGTCACTATTTAAATTTAATAAATAAAGTCGAAATCCTATTCCATCAAATGGGAAACGAGAACATCATTCTTGTGAATGGGGTACTACCGCCTTTTGAATCGATATAATTTGTTTTCCATAATTACATTTAAAGACTATTTATAATGACGGATTTAACACACACATATATATTTATATTTATATATTATTCATGACATATTTATTATTCTTGAAAACTAATATATTAGATATATTTTTACCATTCTATTCATTAAATGATTATAACATCGTTCAAGCATATGTGTGGATTACCACATCTGTGATGCGATGTGATTTATTTTTCATTACCACATCACATGGATGATATATATATATATAATGAATTAATATTTTATTCATGTTAGAATTGTCATTTCAGAAGTATAAAATAACACTTACCTTCTGTCTACCATGAATGTTAAAAATTGGAAATGTTACTAATGTGTATATACAACCTATTGTCTTCATGATGGTATGATAGTTCATTATTAAAAAAATATTTATGTGTTTGTTATAAAAGAAAAATTTATGTATAAAAATGATAATTATTTCATGATTTTTATTCTAGAGATAAAGTAATAATTACCAATTTCACCATAGTCAACCTACCGAATTCATTTTGGAAATATGAACTGAATACCATCAAAACACCTTACGCGAACATAATTGATTATGTAAATAAATTAAACATAATAAGAAATAAAATAAAAGAAATAATAAATATAAATAATTTTCTTACGTTAGTAAATAATTAACATATTTTTATTATTCAAGAAGATAAGGAGTGTATGTGATGAGTCAAGCCTGAGGTAAGAGAATTCGTCTCAATTTCCTTTTAGTGAGGTATATTTTAATGTTATGCACCTAATTTATTTTATATGGTGTATATGTTATCAATTTTACATTTTACATCATGAATCATTCATAATTTATGTTATGTTATTTTTTTAAATCCAATTAATTCATCTAATGTTATTTTACTTGAATGTTACCAAGTGGTAAGCATTTCAAAACACAATTTTCATTCACTAGGATATGTCACTTACTCAATGATTATGTCATGTAAATATTATGTGTCAAATGGTAATTTTTTTATTACAGAATATTTCAATTTTTTATTTTTGAATTTACATTTTATACCCCTAATTACTTCATTGATTGATTCTAACTTCATTTTTATGATCATTATAAGGGTTCTTCATCTCAAATTATCAACATTGTGACATATTTTATATTATACAACTATCTTATTATATGTGTTGTATCTAATAAAAATTTGATATGATATATCATGTTTCTCTTTATATTAATGATATTTAAAAATTAATTTTATTTTATTTCTTTCATGGGGATTATGATTCAATAGGTACCAAAGTCTTAAGGGTTTATCTCACAATCTTTTCATTATTGGTGATTTTAGAGGTTTATGTTTCTACAAGGGAATTTATAGTATATATCTATCTTAAACAAAATATAATTTACTGTTATATAGTTATCTTTTAAAATTATAATCTTTCCCTCCATTTTCTTCTTTTAAATACTTAAAATATAAATAAATATATTTAATAAAAACATACATTATTTCCTCTTTAATCATGAATCATTTTCTTCCAGGACCATGATTTCTAAAAATGTTTTCAATAATGATTATTATAATAATATATAATTTTTAATGTAATTTTCACCTTGATTATGTTTTTAGAAAATGTTTTTAATGGAATCTTTTTTTCATTGTCAGAATTATGTATTGATTGTATTTTTCTTCTAAAAAGGTGAAAGGAGCATTTGTTTTTACGTACTTTGTATGAAAATAATTTTCCATAACCAATATCACTAAATTATTTTAAGATTAATATATATGTTTCCATGTTTATATTAAAATAAAATCCCTAATATTATGAAAAATATAGGTTTTGAAAGAGAATATCAACTTGAAAAGGGTATTTTACTCAAGAATGTTTTAATGATATTTTTATAAAATTTATATTAATCAATGAAAACAACCCTTTTATTCTCCCCTAGGAATATATAGTAATTATTCCATCCATATTATTTATCTAAATGTTTTATAATCAGTTTTACATGGGAATGTATTTTCATTTTTTATCCCATTTCTTCTCATATATAAAATTTTTGATAACCTATGTTGATTCAGTTATATTGTTTATTCATATGATGAATTATTTTGAATTTTTATGTGATGTGATGGCCTATAATTACATTTCACATTGATTCATAGGTATGAATCATGAGAAAAAAATATTTTTCTTGACTTATTAAATGGGTTTTAAATATATACCTACCCATTAATTAAACTGTCATGGCATAAGGCCTTGATTGTAGTTGAAACTATCATGGAAAAAGGCCTCCATGGGGAGTTTTAAACATTCATAATTATATATTCCATAATTATGAAATCAGTTAATAATTTCCATAGGATTATTTTTAATAATATCCATAGATAACATTCATGATCATGTGTTTATTTATATGGAATCATTTGGTATTTATTAGCTATTGCCATATTATACATGTCACTCATGTTATTGATTAATTGGAATATGTTTTCATCTATTTACATATTCATATTAATTTTTACTTATATATTCAAGATATCTTCTATTGTACATAACTTTTATAGAGAATTTGAGCTCAACATTATAATTATTCCTTTCTATATAATATGAATATAGAATCATTGAATGAGTTTAAGGATTCAGAATTTTTACTTTAATATTGATTTACATTTTATGCTTTCAAATATAATGTGATATTCAACTACGTATCTAGTTTACTAATACTAAAAAACTAGTCAATCTTTGAGATGTGATTCATTATATATAATTACAATATAATAAAGTAGCCACAGGATCAGAGCTACTAGGGTTTGGGTATTTACAGATGGTATTTGATAATGTTTAGTAGAAACCATGAGAACTATATTTAAGAAAACATATATTTTTTAACATAACCCAATGATTTATTTTTATGATAACTTCTAGTACAGGATAACAAATTAATGTTTTAGTAGGGTAGAGATTATGTGGTTTTTATAGTAATATATTTGTGTCTAGATACTATAACTGGAAGTGGTATTGGAAGAAATTAATCTAGGGGTAATTTCCTTGAAAAGTTTTGGTTGATTATATCACAACCATCATTTTGGTGCATATTGAGTATGCCCTTTTTATGCACCAAGATTAACACTCCAAGAGGGATATTCTTGATTAATACACATTTTATTTATAAAAATTATGATGAATAAGGAACTATAGAAACCTATGGTATGCTATAGTCATATAGGATAAACCTAATGTGTATTGATTTGATTATTTTAAAGCTGATAATAAATTTGAAGGCCTATATACCCCTTTTGAGGTTTTATACGGTGGGGTTTTATCTTGATTTAGGATATTTTGGAATACATTTGTCGGGATACCACAGTTTGGTTTAGTATGTGTTTTAGGGAAATTTTTATTTGACGAATAATGATTTTTTGTTTTGTGGACATTCGTTTAATGTTATTAATAACCTTTAGGGTTATTTATTTATTATATGATCTATGATAGGACTTAATTTTTATTTTTTAAATTTAGAGATGATTGAATTATATTTTATGATTGTTTATTCATTTTGGGGATTATCTGAAATTGTGAAAACCATTTTGGATTTAATAAATATGCAATGAAGTTGTTTTATTATTATTTTTGATTATGTGGTCCATTAGAAGATGATTTTAGTACATCGGGCATAAAAAATCATCTTGAAAACACATCATTTAGAGAAGAGGATGAGATTGTAGTAAAAGATGATATTATTATTTTTGGGTAATTATATTTCGTTATTTTGATATTATAAATTATAAATAAATTACTGAACTAAAGAAAAAAGATATTAAAAAAATTTCCTATTATGATTATTTTTATGAATCTATGATCTTTTCACCCATATTAGATTTATTGTTTTTGTCCTGTAACAATCTCATTAAAACAATCTATATCACTCATTATTAAAACTTTGGAGTTATTTTTCTCACCATTTTCCATATTTCCACTTCCCACTAATGTTATCCTTTCTATGAACATAGGTTTTTATTATCCCAAATGACCCTTTTATTTCTTTTTACCCCTTTTAAAATGAAATTTAATTAACTCTTTTTATAATGTCTATTTTTCAAAAAATTAATGTTATATTTCAATCCCTTATTTATCAAGACAAAGTTAAAATAATGAGGATGATATTTATTAGTGGATGTACAAATGTAACACCTTGATATTTTACAAAAGAAACCTATTTTCAAAGGTGTATACGACACACAACATCGAACATAAATGAACTATTAAATATTATTATTTAAATATATCCATTATAACTTAGACATTAAATTTGAATGTTTGAATAAAATTAACTGCTTTATGATCTATATATATACATTTAATAGTCAATATACATTTATTCATAAATTTTTAGAAAATAATCCTTAATTTTTTGCAAAGAAGTTTAATTCTTCAATAATTTGATTTATTCAAAATTGGATTGTATTACTTTTCATGAGAAAGTTTAAATATTAGTTCCAATACTTTTTATAAATTTTATTTTATAGATAGGATATAATTTTTGATTCATCATATTAAATTTATATTTGGGTGATGTTTTTATATTTTTTGAAAATAGTGATTTTTCATTGAATAGTGACAAATTGCATTTTTTTGTAAAACTCTTATTTATTTTCAATAAATTAATTAATTTAAAATTCCCATTATATATTGAATTTTAATTCTTCAAAAAATTGAACAATTTATTTATGTTTCATTTAATTAATTACAGTTCAATTATATTTTTACTATATTTTGGTATAAGTTTACTTATGGACATAAAAAGACATTTTTCCACAAAATTGTTTTTCCTCGCATTTTTCATGTATAATTTTAAATTTAAATCTACCACATTTGTGAATTGAATATTGTAAATTAGATTAAATATTTGGAATTGGGTGGTCCAAATTTGGTTAACAGTTCCCTTTTATATTCAGTCATTATGAACATTAATTAGAATAAATTTTAATCGCCATAGTATGGGTAAATTGCGTAATTAAGGTTAAAAAATAAGACAAGAACCAAATATTTACCCAAAAAAATCAATTATCATATTTTATGAGTTTATTTGGGTAATTTTTATCCATTTCTAGAATATATGTTCACCTTTTTTCCATATTTCATGTATTTTGACCATTATTATATTTAAATAAAAGAGAAAGACAAAAATGTCACATTGTTTCTCTTTAAAACGATAATAATAAGTGACTGGGATAAAAATAATTATGCTCAGTTAAAAATAGTAATTTGAAGTAGAAATTGTTTTTAATCATGTTAATTTATTTAAATTTTTTAGTAATGATATAATTTCCTTAAATTATTATGTAGAATAGACAAAATATTTATTCAATTAAGTGAAACACAAATTAAATTATATTAAATTTTTGAAAAGAAAAATAAATTGAATAATTTATTATTTTAGAAGCATTGTTTTGGTAAATATAACATTATATTTATTTGGGAAAGGTTTATATTTTAATTTCATTACTGTCATGTTGTTTTTAAATTCATATTAAATTAGTAGTTCCAAAAATGATATTAATGATATTTAAAAATGAATAATAATTTATTAAATGATTTAAATTTCATAAAATTTATATATTAGGATAGGTGATTATGATATGGTTTATAATGTCAAACATGTTATATTTATTTTCAAACATTCGTTTTATAGAAGCTATCCTGACCCCTAATGAGTAAAAACTTTGTTGTCACTACAATTGTCAAAAGGGGTTAATGTGAATTAAAACAGAGGCATGGATAAAAAACTATTATAAACATGTTCAAATTTTATTGGATGATATAACTTTGAACCATTCATCTTAACTTTTTTTAATCATTTTTCATTAATAATTTATTTTCTAAAATTTAATATTTTATGAAATTCTAAAATGTTCCCCTTCCCTCATTTGAAAAGGGAACCTCGTCTCCCCTTTTCTTCACATTTAAAATTCATTTTGGATCAACAAAACCCTAACAAAATGTATTCCTTACATAACTTCCTATAGTCTAGAGTTAATTTTTTAATTATAAAACCCTCCCAATAAGGCTTTTTTGTAATCCTAAAGAATTTTTCCCAAGAAGTGGTGTCGTTCATAATTGTTCATTTTTTTATTTCTAATTGTACCTCTTTAAAAAATAATTCAACCATGATAATAAAATAACATTAGTATCTCCCATATTACAATATTTTACTATGTTAATGGTATTACATAAATCCAAATTATATTCCTTTAAATGGGAAGTGAGACCATTATTCATGTGTACGGTGGACTACCACATCACAAACTTATGTAATTCATTTTCCATTGTCGCCCCTCATAGATATTTTTGTTAATGAATTAAATGTTTATATATATATATATGATATTCCTGACATAATTATCATTACTTAAAATTAATATCACATATATTTTCTTAAATTTACATTTATTGAAAAATGGTAATGATGTTTATCTATACGTGTGGATTACCACCCCAAAAATTGATGTGATTGGGTTCTCATTACCGCATCCCATGGATTGTATATATATGTGTATTTATTATTACATAATGATAATTCGGGAAAGATAAAATAATCCTTTCCTTTTTTACATAATGATCATTGAAAAATATAAATGTTACTCATGCAAACTTAGGATGTACTGTCTCCATAATAGTAATGTAGTGCATTTTTCATAACCATATTTCATTGTTGCTTTTAAAAGTGCAATTAATAAATAAAAAAATGTAATTATGTAATGATTATTATTCAATAGATTATGGAATAATTACCTCTTTTACCATAACCAAACTACCGAAGTAATTTTTGACATATGAACTAAATATCATAACATGGTACTAAATAGAATAAAATGAATAATAAACGTGAACTTTTTTTTAGAAATTAAATAATTAACATAATTTTATTATTCAGGAAGATAATGATCATATGTGATGAGTCAGAACCATCGTAATAGATCCCATCTCAATTTCCATTCATTGAGGAATTCATTAATGTATTATAACTAATTTCATTTTTATATTGTATATGTTTCCCATTTTATAAGTTATATCATAAATCCTTCATAATTTATGTTATTTGAAGTTTTAATCCACATTATTTCATCCCAGGGGATTTGACATGAATGTTACCATGTTGTAAATGTTTCATTAGTCAATTTTCCTTGATTGGTTTCTATTACATCACAATTGATAATATTATGTCAACATTATGTGTGAAATGGAATGATATTTATTTATTTTGTATTTAAAAAATTGGTTGGAATTATATTTTTTACAGATAAGCACTTCATGGATTAATTCCCACTTCAATGTTATAATCATTATGAAGTTTCTTTGTCTAAAATTTTCTTCTTTAGGGAAACTTTTATGTTATACACGAAACCATTATGATGAGGTGTATATACATAACATTTTATAATAAATATAATGATTAAATTTATATTCATGGTATTTCAATATCCATTGTATGTTATTTATTTCATAGGTATTATGATGCTAAGGTTACCATAGTAGTAAGGGCTTATCTAACAATATCATCATTTATCGATGTTGATTACATTTAACTATATGATGGAAGAATTATATGATACTTTTATCTTAAAAATAATATATTTTATTCCCCAATGGTTATTTTTTAAAAATGATTTGTTTTTCTTTAAATATCCTTTTTATGTAATGAAAATATCTAAAATAATTAAGAAAAAAATTGGTTTCTATTTCATTGTGAATATTTTTCTTCTAATAAAATGTTTTCTACGAAATATTCCATATTTTTATTAATAATAATATATAAATGTTTAGAGTAATTTTCCCAAGGATTAAATTTTTAAAAAATGTTTAAAATGGAATATTTTTGTTATTTTCTAAACATGGTACCTGTTGAATTTTTAACGAAAACTAAAAAGGAGTATTTTTGAGGTACTCAAAATGAACATTATTTCCCTACATCTAAAATAATAAATTTTTAAAAGCATCATTTACAAATTTCCAGGTTTATTTTCAAAGAGAGTTTTTTTCCTATTATTTTAGAAATTTTTTAATTTTTAATCGTAATTTTCAAAGTGAAAAGGGTATTTTCCTCTTGAATATTTTAATGATAATTTGACGGTATTTTTATTAGTCAATGAAAACAAGATTTTTAATCCATTTGGTATATGTTTTAATTAATCCATACATATTGTTTATCTAAATGGTTTATAATCAGTTTGACTTAGGATGTTTCTGTCATTCTGCATAGTAATTCTTCCTCTATAGATAGATTTTGAATAAGGAATGTTGATTATGTTGTATTGTTTATTAATATGATGAATGAATTAAACATATTATGTGTCTATTGGAAAAAATAACTACATACACCCTTGATGCTTTGGTAGGTCTATTAATATAAACTAGTTGGATATCCATATTAAATCAGTTTTTACTGTACACATACCCATTGATAAAACTGTCTTGGCACGAGGCATTAATGGTAGTTTAACCTACATTATCCCAAGGTCTCGATGGTAAGTTTCACGTTCCTAGAATTACTAAATACATCATTATGACAACAATTATTAATGGCCATTTCATTTTATTTTATAATATCCATGCATAAGTTTCAATATTATTTGATTTTTATATATGAAAAAACTAGATCTTCATTTACAATTTTCATCTTATTCCTCATGATAATGTTATTGATTAAATGGAATATTTTTTTATTTATTTAACTTTTCATATTAATTATTTCATAATTACTCATGATAACATCTATTATATAAAACTCTTACTTAACATCTAATCCTACCCATATTTTATTTCCTTTCCATATGATTTGAAGATAGAATATTAGAATGATTTCAAAGATTCAGAATATTTACTTTCACAATGTTTTATATTTTATGTTCTCAAATTTAATGGTAGATTCATTTATGTATCTATTTTACCAAGTATAGTAAACTATTATGTCTTTTAAGATGCAATTCCTTGTATCTATATCCAATATAATATAGTAACCAGTGACTCTATGATATTGGGGTAAAGGTCTTTATAGTGTTTGTCTATATTATCTGTATTATATCTTGAGTGATAGATATGTAATCATATTTTGTAGTGTTGATAGTCATCATAACATCCTTTTTTATAATACAACTTATATATATTTCTCCCAAAATAAAAACATCACTAAATTTTGATCTCCTATCACTGACACAACATGTCCAATCTGTTTCTGTGCATCCAAACAGATAAATCTTTCTTGTGATGTTATAATTCAACCAAAATAATGTGTACCTGTATTATATCTGAGAAATATTTTTTCACCCATATTATGGGACTATATTGGAGAATTTTTTTAACTAAAACAAAGAGTAAAAAATGACATTAAATCTAGTCTGAAAGATGTATGATATGAAAATCATACAATTAACATTATGAATTCATTAATATAACCTCATTTAATTCCCCATATTTTGTATAATTTTTTCCAATAAAATGGGTATAAAAATTGGATTTTAATCTTACATGAAATACCTATTAAATAGTCACTCACTATACTTCTCTTGAGAAAGGAAAATATACATTTTCTTTTGAGTGATTTTTAAACCAGTAATGTATTTCATTTAATTTTTCATTTAAATTTAAAATATCTCCTTCATCTCTTCTGAAAATGATTCCCACATTTGTCCATAATTTACAGTGAATATGATACCATTAAAATATACAATCCCTATGAGAGAAACCACCTGATATTATTTTATATAGATTTTTATTTCAACACGTACTTTCTGAAAATTATTCTTATTTTAGAATGTTTTCAACTTGAAATATGGAAATCTTAGAGCTTGTTTAAACCCAAAAAATCCTTATTCAAAATTAAAATGCAATTTTCATCATGACCAAACATGAAGCCACATGGGTTCTCAATATAAACTTCTTAAAATCCTTCATTCATAAAAATAGAAAAGCCATCCATTTGAAATATATTATATGTCCATTATATAGTAATATAATGTAATATATTTATGGTTTCATGTTTTTATATTGGGGGAATGGCCTTATCAAAATCAACGCCTTTAAATTGTGAGTATCATTTAATAACTAGTCTTTACTTGTTTCTTATCACTTCACCATTTTCAATCAACTGTTTTTAATAAAACCCACTTCGTTACAATAAAATTAATATCCTTGGGTTTCTGTATAAGTTCCAATGTCGCATTCTTCTTAATATAATATTATTCTACATTATTGAAATGAATATACTCTTTATTTTAAAATTATTATAAAACTTATGTTGGATTAACTTTTGAATATAAACAGGTTTGTGAAACCATCATTGATTTTATTTTATTTTGAACAAATAGCCTTTGAACTCTAATGATATTTTGGATCTCCCCTTTCTTCCTCAACCTTGGATGAGATGAACACAATTTTCCCACATCACTTAAAATTGTAGTGTAAATGTTTTCATTTTTTAAATCTTCCATATCATAACATTTCATGAAAATTATCGTGTTTTATAGGAATTACTTCATCTTTTCTTCCTTTTATATCTGTACCTTAATACGAACACTTTCTATTATAATTTTCGAGCACATTCACATCGACAGAATCAATAATCTTTTCATTTTACTCATTATAAAACATTTATCCTCTATAATTAATTTGGTATCAATAGAAGATACCATAAAAACCACTTTGAGTGAAATTATCTATCTTCTCAACATTGAATTTTATAATGAAGGGACATCAAAACCCTATTATGTATTTTGGTTTTCTATGTAACAGAATCCATATTAATCCATATCAGAGTTTGGATTGTAGAAACAATGAATCTAAATGTGAATTTCCTCTATAATATATTGTCTATATTTTATTAATAGGTCTCATTCTCAATCAACATAAGTTTAGCCATATTAACCAAAATTTTATTCTTTCTTTTTGAAAATATGTTTTTGTAGTGTGTATAGTGCACTATGAACATGAATAATGCCATGTTTTTCAAGACCTTTAAACTTCCAATTTTTTCTGTTCTATTATCAATTTGAATAATCTTCACTAAATATCCATAATCCATTTCATCATTTATTTTGAAAATTTAAAAAAATTTCAGTTCCTTTGAAGTATATTTCATAAACATAATTTATGTAATTGGAGTTAAATAATCAATAATGTTAATAAATTAATTTTCTTTATATGTCGATTTTATTATCAGAGTCCCACATATGTCAGAATGAATAAGCTCTTAGTTATCATTTATATGTATCTCAACCCTATTATGTACTGAATTTAAAATATTAATATTCTATAATACAAAAAAACACAACATATTATTCATGTCATGTTAGGTATATTAACAATAAATCCTCTATTTTTTATCTTTCTCATATTTCCTGGGTATATATGTCCAATAATTTTATACAATAACTGATTTTCTTCTGTCACACACAGATAGAATGAATCTTATGAACCTTTTACCTAAAATAGATTTACCTTGTTTCATTTTATTATTAATAAAACATTCCCATATTCAATGAATTTAACATCAAATCCATATCATTGGAAAATAACCATGTTTCCTTCATCATGGAGTTATGAAACT
Source organism: Viscum album (assembly GCA_963277665.1). Classification (NCBI taxonomy): domain Eukaryota; kingdom Viridiplantae; phylum Streptophyta; class Magnoliopsida; order Santalales; family Viscaceae; genus Viscum; species Viscum album. The sequence continues at coordinate 795,685,869 of OY728142.1, read as the reverse complement.
CTCATAATGTTTAGTTTCAATCCATTAAAAATATGACACTTAAGAATTTTTATTTTTATTTTTTAATTATAGAAGATCAAATGCCTCTAATTATAAGTTACACATCATTTTCAAATGTCACATTCCCTAATTTATAATATTTTTCATTTTTAGATTCTTTAAATCACTATTCATATATGAAGAACATCCACTATAAAATATCCTAGATCATTATACTTTTGTATATTTGATAGAAGTTTCAACAACAAAGGCCTGTTCATTCATTTTCTTCCATCACTTATGGATGATAAGATTGTACATATAATTTTTTTTAGATATTTCATCATTAGAAGAAATCCATTATAAAAAATTATAGGTTGATCACAACTATCTCAAAAAGTTTTTATAGGGTGACATCAATTTTTAATTTTCAAACTGTATGTTGCAGGAGGTATTTATTGGGTGGTTTAAATTCCTCTCAAACTCCACCTCTAGTACATTGTATATTCATTATAGTGTTTTTTATTGAACTATTACATTTTCAATGAATGCCCAAAGACTACACAATACCACCAATATCCATAATAAGAATATTTACCTATGTAACTATCATGTTTTCTAGAACAACCTATAATTTTCTATAATCATTATAATATTAATCCTTGTTTCCTTATTTTAACCAAAAGTTTTGGAAGACTCCTAATATCTTACTATTTATTTTGAAATTATTCTAAGTCTTCTCAAAGTTTTGAGTTGTAGTGATTTTTGGTCTAACTTATAGTCCTCATAAATTTCATAATTTTTAACCTGAAAATTTTTAGCTACATTCATTCTATTATTAACTTTAATTTTCTTATAAACCTTTTAAACATTTTTTTCAGCCTTTGAGAATGATATTTGTTGTCCCATATAAGGTTTACTCATATTAGAGCTCTCACTGGCTTCTAAAGCATAGTTTAAATTATATGTTACCTCATCCCAAAATTAAAATAATTAAAATTTTACAAGATAGAATTATTTCTCCTTCTCTTTTATCATTTATTCAAGAATGATGTTGTGGATTTTCTATTTTTCAAGTAACATCTTCATATAATCAATCTCTTTTAACAACTAATATTTTTCTTCCACAACTGGTTTTTAACTATTTAATGATATATCTTATTTCTTCAACTTCATGGTTTGTTTTCGCAAATTAATAATATTTGAGATACATTCTATAAAATATATTTTAAGAGTAAATCACATTTAGTATAATATTGTTCTTATTCTTATTCTCCAAAGTAACAGATTTCATCACTGGTAAAGTTATAATCCATTGATTTTTAAATAAGAAACTTCTTAGAAACATCATCACTAGATTTTTTAACTGTTACATCATTATCATCATCTTCATCACATTTAAAAAAATGTTTTATATTTTTTATATTTATAAAAAATATTATTATTTTATTTTTAAAAATTAATTTATTTTAATAAAATATTATTTAAATATCATTACCACTTTCTATTTTAATTTTCATTGTCTTAATCTTCTTTTATCCTTGGAATGATTTCTAGGAAATGTCCAATGGATCCGAAATTTAACACATGAATGGTAAGTTATCTTTTATAGTTCTTTGTTCAACTGTTAAAATTTATAGAAAACAAATACATGAATTCATCAAAAAAATTATTTATTTAATGTATAATCTTAGAGTCATTAACATATTCCATGAGAAAATTCATAGAAATTACTTTATTTGTAGCCTTGAAAGATATTTCCCAATAAAATGTTTCCTTTCTCTTGATATATTTTTCTCTTCTCATTTAATATGTGATGAGAATCATATAAAAACCATCTAGTGAGGGATTTTATAGATGTATATCATCTAAAAATAAAACCTTGGTGTCAAATTTATCTAAAGAATAATTCGTAAGATCTTTTCAATAATAGTTGAATCATCCAAAATCCCATAGAAATATATTATGGTGCTTGAAATGTCATTAACCATTGTAACGAAGTCATATATATATTCATATTATCCCATTTTAATATCTTCATACTATAATCAATAGATATTCAACGTGGATTTCTTCTCATTTGTATAACTTTAATAAATATTTTTCAACTTGTCATAGATTCCTTTAGTTGTTCTAATTCCATTCACCCTTAGAAATTAACTTTCGAAGAGAGAGGGAAGTATAACATTTCTAACTCCCCGATCATTATCCATATTCATATCTGTAGTAGATTTTATGATAAAAACCACTGTAGTAAGATTACAAACATATTTTTTATCTGTAAAAACATCATAGATAATTGATAATAGATAGGGTAGAATTCTATATTTCTAAATACTATAGATCTTCCCATCCAAGAGAGGAATCTCATTACTATTTAAAATGTTATGAATATCAATAGAAACCTTTATTTTATTCAAACTTCACACAATAAAGAGACAATAAAGAAAACATCTATCAAATAAAATTTGAAAGGACTAGTTAGGATCTGTGTGGTCATTCAGAGGGGGTGAATAAAAGATATTATCATTTTATTTTTTAAAATTATAAACATCATTTTCTTATGATAAAAATTAATTGAAATTATTGAAAAATGATACATAGAAACATCCATAAGAATTCATGAATTTAAAAGGATAACTACTCAACAATAGTATATATTCTTTGGTATGGTTTGGAAATAATTCAAGACGAAAAATTAATCAGAAAATATTCATTTTTTGTTATATAATGATAAGAATATCCATCGATTTATTAAGAATTAATCCTTTTATAGTGCATGTCATCCTCACACAGGTATCCCCATAATGTAATTTTTACTACAATAAGATAAACCGGAACCAACATGATTCAATGTTTTCATTGTGAATCGTGAAATTTATTTACACTTTCCTTTTAATAAGTTATTATTCCTCCACTTAAATTTATTACATAGTAAAAGAAATAAAAAAACACCTAAACTACTTTTTCTAAACCTGTTCATTTGATAAATTATGTATCTATTATCTTTCCATCTGGTACCATCTGTTTGATACACATTATATGGTATCCTATATCTAGTAACCTCTATATGGTATAACTCTATCCAATACCACAATGTTCACAAACTCTACTCAATTCTAGTCTGTCTCATAAATCATTTTTATACACTCTATGCCATGACACTACATTCAATTATTTGATAATAGATCTTTGAATCTCCATGGTTGTCACCTAAATTGAAAAAATAATTTACATATTAGAAATAACCATCCCATCTCAATTTCTCATGTTTATATAGGAATAATTTCTTAGAAAATATAAGGAAGAGTGTGAACTTCATATTGAAATTTCTTACTTTAAATTTAAATATCCCACTCAAAAAATTATTTATCTAGCCTCATTCAATCATTTTTTTTTAATTGGAGTAAGAAGACTTTATAAAATCTACCTTACATCAAAATATCAACATTCTAATCAAAAATCCAAAAAATAAGATTGTATAACGAATTTTAGCACATGATTATTTATGAATTTAATGTCTAGATTAGAATCATCACATATTATGATTTCATAAGAAAATATAAATTTCCTCAAGATTTTCTCGATACAAACTCATAGGAACATCTCCTTCAAGAGCCCTCTATTTAGAACACATTGTAAAATGGATTTTTTAGGTACCCTGTTTTAAATAACATGGAATACTTTTTAATACCATAATGTGTGTCTATATAATGTATTTATCTAATTACATCACATGGAGTCTTATATTTGTTGAACATCACTCTGAAGCTTATATCCAATGAATCTGCTCTCAAATAACTATCTTATTAACATCACCCATAAAGAAATATCCAATGAATATACTAGGAAACATCTATCAGATCAATATTATTAAATTTAGACCATCTATATTTCTCATGATTATGGACTCAAAAGAATAAATCTGAAACACTTCATACTTTTCTTTATTCGGTAACTTCTATCCAATGACTTCATAAACATTTTTCATCTCGATGTCTCTATTTGGAAACCCCTTATTACTAAAATTTCATCATTTGACGAAATTAAGTTAGAATCATGAATACATTGGAGTAAACATTATATTTGGTACTTTCAATAATATCAAATTATCAACTTATTTTATTTATCTATTTATTCTTTGTATGATGTAACTCGGAATACAATCATAAAATTATTTAGTTTAACCATCTATTTGATTATCTCAGTCCATTTGAATCAAATTCATCCATCCATTTGATTCATGAAACTCAATCTAAAACATTTAAAATATAATATTTATAAGTATACTCCTTAATAAAACAACATAATGTTGCAAACAAACATGATTCTCCAAACATTAAGGCACATGTTGTTGAATTTAAGATAATCTCAATAATCATCGTAAGTATAAATATTTTCCTATTAAAACTTATTAATTTATTGGTTGACAATAAAAAACAACACCATAATCAAACTCTATCTCTATGAACCATATTATTTCTATTCAAAAAACAAATCAATACCTCTTGGTCTCCACAAAAATAAACTAAATATGAATATGGAGAGACATTCACAATCATTTATTATAATAATAGACAATGAAAACTACTTTAAAAAAATAAAATAGAATATACCTTTCCCTGTTACAAAAAAATTTATTAATACCAATTTTCTACAATCTAAAAAATGTAGATAAAAAATAAATTAGAACATCAATAAAACATCATTTATCAAGATAATTTACATAAATCATAATTTTAGATATTCATCTAATAATTACTCAAAACTATAAATATTCTGCAAAAAAACCTCAAAGGTAGTCTAAGTCATCATAAAAATATGACTATAAAACATAAAAATTAATAAACATTATTATATTAATAGTACAATATATTAGATTAAAATATATGAGTTGTAATATAACTAACCTAGTGAAAGTTTATCACTATTCTAGATGTGATAATATCATAAACGAATCATAAAGAATAATAACCACTTCGAACATTTATTATTTGATGATGAAACCATGGATATGAAAAAAAAACTTTTAAAATAAGAGACACCATGTCTATACATATTTAAACAAAATTATTAACTAATATAAAAATTATATACATACACATTCACATAATTAATTTCATTTTATTTCCTAATCATGAAGTTAAACCTATTAAAATAGTTACATGAACTATTATATATTAAAATATTAATTTCCAAATCATATTTAACATGAAAAATATATGATTTAATGGATAACAGAATATAATAAAACATCAAAATTCCACAAATCATAAAAACTATAAATAAATTCATCTAGTAAACTGAATAACCTATAAGTTGTGCATTCATGTGGGAAGAATATACATAATATCCAACATCTAATAAATGTTAAAAATTTCTACATGAATGGAATTATAATGAATAATATGTGATAATTATATAAAATATAAATACCAATTAGGAATTAAAATGACCAACAATAAATATCATTCTTCATCAATCATAGATAATTATATATCTAACACAAGGCATCTTCATTTAGTATTAAACAACATTGGAAAGTTGTCTCAGATCCATAAATTCCAAAACATAATTGTTCCCATTTTTGATGAAAAGTGTGTGTAGATACCTAATTAGAAAATTAATGAATTAAATCACAATAATCTTACTCTATTAATGAAAATAAAATTAAAATTGACATTTTTTTACATGGAAAACAATTACAGCATGGTTCTTTATATGTCCACAATAATAACAACATAAAAATAATTTTTTATGTACTATTATCATATATTCTATCCCACATATATAAACACTCATTGTGAATCTCAAAATAATTCTATAAAATAAAATCATTAGATTATAATTTGCTAGTCCTTGAGAAAACTAAGAAGAATATGATGGAACTGGTTACTAAAACTTGTGTCTATTTTTAAATGATTATTTATATTTTTGATAAATAAAAATTATAAAAAAACTTGTTAGGACCACATCAAGATATACTCAATTCTGAGAGGGGGTGAATCAACATTGGTTCCATTAATAATTTAATTGCAATTTTTTCCACTACCTAATTGAATAGTTGTGGCCATGATTCAATCATTTTTTTAACTCTCCTTCACTCATCAACACACACAAAAACTTGAAAGTTTACTTATAGGGTTCACCTTCTTTCAAAAAAGGTTAAACCTTCATGTAATCAGGAAATAATATCAAACCACACAACTGATTAAAAACAATCTATATGTTAGAAAAAGCTGGGTTTATCCATTACATTAATTTCACTATACTATATTGAGAGTGCTTAGTTGGTCCTCACACACAAGTTCCTTCTACAGCTTATAATTATTATAAATGTGATGCATGGTCTTCTTATTCTTCCTCTGTTACATGAATAGTATCATGAAAGTTACAATTATTCTTATTATATAGGTATAATAGAAAACACACTCTTTATAATATCATATATGGGTGGTGAAACTTTCCTATAATCCTTTTGTGAAAACCAAACATGACAACCTCATTCTCTTCTCTTCTTTTTTTATTTTTCATCTTCCTATGCAAACAGAAATGGATAACAATATCTTCTCTTAATTTATTTTCTTCCCACTTCTCTTCTTTATCTACATTGAATATGATATATACTAGTTATTCTTATTCACTTGTACTTTGAAAAAAAAGGATTTTTTATAATATTATGATGTTGGGCCTTCTATCTTTTGGAAAACAGATAATACCCTTTATAGAATAATAATTTCATACATCCACACACTCCTTTTTACACCACACTACTTCATTTATCCCACAATATGTATATATGGAAAATAATAATACAACATTTATTATTCCTCAGTAAATATATTCCTCCATTTTAATTCTAGTATTTACTTTATAATTTAAACCCTTAATTTTTAATTACCAATATTTTTAGTAATTCAAAATAGATGAGGTCTTAATTAATTATTTTTTATGTATTTATATTTTAAAATTCCCCAAATACATAGACTTCTTCTATTCAGTTCATTCCAAAAAATCTTCATCACATATTAGTCTTCCTAGTCTATAAAATCATTCAAATATTCCATGAATACTTCATTATTATTTCATATTTTCCATCCACTATATTGAAAAATATCATGAAACCTTTACTCCATAAAATCAAAATATTTAAACTATGTCCACATTATAATATTAAATATTCATTAGTTGTGGTTGTGACTCTATTATATCATAGAATGCATCGTATGGTTATTTATTCCTATGTCTATATTCATCCTCATTTATTTATAATTATATTTATAAGTAAAACATATCTTCAAAAACTTTTATTAAATAGATTTTTTCAAAGTGATAATTATATTGATATACATTTTCATTTAAAACATTTTTATATATATTATTTTAAATTCTTCGAATTGTAGCACAAATATTCGTCATAAACCTATATTCTGTTTCCTATTAATAGTTCATTGAATCCCTCTTCACATTTATGATTCCATTTTCATACATGCCCAATTTTCACACATCTTATATCGCATCCACATTCATCTATATAGCCAATTCTTATCCATCGAAAAGTTATATATATAAACAATTAACCAATTTAACCCATCGCGTAACCCAATTACCATATGTGAAATTTTTTCTCTATATTAGAACATTTGGTAATGTTTATTCTATTATATAAAAAATCTTGTACCCAAATATGCATATGTCGAGATATTTTTCAATAAATATTCAGATACATGATAGTGTATTTACCTATAGAGATTATCTTACAAAGAAAAACTCATAATTGGATATATTGATCCACATTTGTGGTATTACACTCCTTTAACCATCATTTTGAATATCAATTTCTTCCCAATTATTTCTTCAACCATATCTCAATCATCATCAACAATTAAAAGAATCAAGATGTCCCTTAACATGACATTAGAACCTATAAAGTCTACTTCACATTGCATTCTTAGATTTAATATTCTTCCTTCTTCTATTATGAGTTAGTAATTTATTTATATCTCATATGATTTTGATTTGAATATTAAATTCTTCAACATATTCTATTTATTACAAGTTAATCATAATTTGTAGAAATTATTTTTACTATTTCACTATATATTGATTATATATTGAGTGTAAGTTTTTATTCATGAGTTCAATACTTCACTGAGGTAAAAAAATGAAAAAATATTGAGTGTAAAACTTTAGATAGAAATGCATAAAACTTTTGAGTAGAATGCATCTTGAGAAAAAGGATTCAAGCTGGAACGTATGCCTTTGTTAGGCATAGTCATTCGGATCATAAAACTTCTATATAAGACATAAATAATTAACAAACATGAAAAGGTCTTTTAATCTACTAAATGATGATATTTGTATAAAGAACCTGATGATATTTGGATTTGATGCATGCTATAGTGACCACACAATATATAATGTGATTATACCTTATACTCAAGTGATGTCATATTATATCAACTAACGTAATCTTGTATCAAGTGACCATACCTCATACTCTTGTGACGACAAATCATATCAAGTGACTGTACTATGTGATGGACTGCTTATAAAAGAGACCACACATTACATTATTTATGGTCACTCGACACTTATAATCATTTCAACAATTTACTTATTATTTTTAAAAAATATATAATCTTTCAATGTAATCTATTTTCATTGAATTTTATAATTTTATTTATTAAAAGATCTTTATAACTGTATTTACTGATTAATTTATTTTATAAATTCCTATTAATATTATAGATTTGGTGTGAAGATTTTGTAGAATATTTTAGAATAGTTTTGAATGATAATAAACATATTCTTAATTTATTTATCATATTCATTTCTAAAATAATAAATTTATAACATCAAACATATTAAAATGAATTTATTATTATTTTATATAGTGTAATTATTTTTTTAATTACAATTTATCATTATAAATAAGTATTTTTTTTAAATTCAAATATGAATATTATATAAATAAACAATTTTGTATTTATGGGATATTATTGAAATAATCTTTTGGATATTTTTCATATTTTTTGTAATAAATTCAGAATAATTTTCCTTTGTAATTTTGTCTTTAAATTCAAAATATATTTTTTTGATTATTTTGGAAGCATAATTTTCTCTCTCTTTGATAATTAGGAAGATTAAATTTCATTTAAATTACCTAGTAATAGATTTGGTTTATTATTGATTTTAAGATCTTATTTAAATGCTTAAAGACTCATTCAAATACATGGGAAATACAATACTAAGTTTATTTTCTTTAATAAGAAATTTTAATCTAATAACTCTCAAACTGCCATATATATCTATGAAGTCTTATGCGATACTTGATTCATAGGTTGGGTGATCTATCAATTAACATATTCTTATTTGAATTCTTATGGTTTTTTAAGATGTACTATCCCATTACTCAAAGACATTTTCATATTCTTCATCAGTATTTTATGACTTCATCTACCTGGTTTTGTTTAAGGCATCTCTAATTTTTTCTGTATATATCACTGGAACTCTAATCATAAGTTTATGTTATTATATTAAAATAATTCTCTCTATTACAGTTTGGTCTCTAGAATTCTAAATTCAGGACTATTTATTTTGTTCCTCCCACTATCTAAACTCAGGTTGAAAGGGTTTTTACTTCCCATACAAAAGTCATGTGAATTGGTTAAACATACACTGGAAAAATGAGGTTGTAACTGGGTTATGATTCTTCATTAAAAAAATATGTTAGTGTATAATTCATCTCTTAAATAGTGGATAAGTGTAAGAGTAATGTGGGTCCAATTTAAACTAATATAATATTCTAATTTCCTGTGTTATTTCATTATTTTCTAGTCATTATCATCTGTTGTGTATGATAATTAATTTTAATTTTTTTACTTTAATAATTTTAATAGAAATAATATTTAAAAAAATCCATCACATTAAAATTTTAAATTTTCCTTTTCACCCCCTAGACCATCTATCATCACCATCTTGGAATTAATAAGTGGTATCAATAGTGGGACATTATTAAAGATATTTTAGCTCTACTGTATCTTTTCATGGTATTAAACACATGCTACCAAGAACAAGTTCCTCTTAGATATAAGGTTTGGTTTTTATATTTTATTGTGTAAACTCTTTTATCTTATACCTCACATTCCACAAAACAATAAAATAATAAGATGAATGGAATGAACAAAAACAATGAATGGATTATTAAATAAAAACCTCATATAGATGGAAATGACTATGGTAACTAAAAATATAGAATGGAGGCATACTATAATTTTTTAATCATAGAACACTGGTTTATCATGGTAAAACAATAAAAAACACCATAATTTACCCATATACTTTTACAAGAAACAATGATGAAAAATATATTTTGACATTAAATGTAATAAATATTTTTTATTATGCTATTAGTACTGGAGTATTTAGTTATGTGTTTTCTTGTAAGGCTACTCAAGATATCTAGAAAATTAAACAGATTACCCATCATTTCTATGGAATCCTAATGATAACCAATGTTATAATTCTTTAGAATGACTACCAAGATTTAGTGTTGGTTAAAAAAATAAATCATCACCTAAAAATTACACTGATTCATGAACATAATGATTGGAATGAATTCTTTTTTATTCAAGTTAGAGAACCCAGTACGTATTAAAATAGAACTAATATATATACTAAATAAGAGAAAATAAATGAAAATGGTGATCTAAATAAGAAAAAAAATTACATAATACATGTTTTAGAAACTCATCAGTTCATTACTCAAAATAAAAACTAGAGTGGAAGAATATTAATTAAGAGGATACATTAAAGAAGGAAGGTGTTGTATTTAAATCAAATATAACTTTTTCAAATAACTATATTGATTATGAATCATAGTATACTTATAAAGAGATAGAATATTTAACTAATAGTTTCTACACAATGATAAAAATAATCAAAGGATTCTTGATTTGATTTATGAAGGAAAATCACTGGGATGATCAAAATAAGAACTGTAAAAATGATTACTATGTTGTTTCTGAACACACAATTTATGAGTGTAGAAATAACAGACACATAAATAAAAATTGGATAAAGTTATAGTATATGATAAAATACAACATATATAAGAAAATAGAGAAAATAAAATTATCTTCCAGATGCATTTTTATGGAAAAAATCTAATTTATGTGATGAAACTAGATGTGGAAATGAAGAGGATAAACCTTATTTGATGGAATAAATTAATAATGAGGATAATAATTACTCCAATTACATTTATTGTTATTCAAAATCTGAAAACCTAATAAGGAAAAATTGAAGGATCAAAATGAAAAATTTAAAAAACATGTTTTAGGAATTAATAATTTTAATAAAAACTAAAAATAAAATATAAGTATATTTTAAAAAAAATATGGAACTGACTCAAGAAAATGAAGTGTTTAAAAAAATTATACTTCATTAAATTAATTTTTTATGTGATTTATAATTCTCACTAAATGTGAATGAAAATTTAAAGAAATACATTATTAGTATAAAATAAAATTTATTTATATTTTTAAAGGAAAATTAGAGTATTATAAAATAATGTCAATGATTAAATAAAATTAATACAAATTCTGATTTAGATATAAAAAAGTATCTATGATATACAATAACTCAATTATTAAAAGTTATAAATGAGGTATACCAATTATCATATGCTTTAAATTTTTTATACATGGTTATAAAGACAATGAATTTTCATAATTTTGCTAAAATATCATGACAATATTAAAACGTTTTTACCAAGAATTTATCTTCTATATTAACAATAAATAATTTTACAAATTTTTAAGGGTACCTAATAATTCTCATACTAACCCAACTGGGCCCATTCTAGTGTGGGGGAAATAATTTTTTTACTTTACTAGTATTTTCAAGAAACCATCCTTAAGATTGTAAAAGATAAATTAATCATGGAAAATTTCTACTCTAGATATATTACCAAAGATTTATAAATTTTTTTATTTTATAATCAATTTGATATAATATCTATGACATTCGGTGATAACTCAAAAGAAAATTTTAAGTGATTTAAAAAAGTAAGTGTATATAATATTATTCTAATTTCTAAATTATTATATAATGAACGTTTTAAATAAATTAATTATTATTTAATAATTATGAGATTATAGAATGAGATTAAAATTTGAAGATAATACTTTTTATTTTTCAAAAATGAATATGTACAGTTTATGGTAATAGGTAATAGAATAGTTATTCATGTGATTTTTTTGATTTAACAAACCAGAAGGTAATTTTTTTAATGCTATAGAAATAGATGATATTTTATGGAATATAAGGATTATATATGGGAAACTTTATGTATTATAAATAATTTCAAATAAAATACATGTACAAGAGCTAGATGATTTGAAAAAAAAAGTAAGAATTCCACATGTGTTTCTGGTTAAAAATGTAAAAAACATAAGATTAGATTTAAATATCTTAATAACTCTTGAGCAGTTAGACTATTAGATCATATTCTTTTAGATTTATTTCATCTTGTTCATGTTTTTGGTTTAGAAGGTAATAAATATTTTTTTGATAGTTGATGATTTTAGTGGATTTATAGAGACCAATTTTATATATCATAAATGTCAAACATTATCTAGATTTATTCAAATTTGTAAGATAGTTCAAAGTAAAAAAGGAGAAATATTTATTTTAATTAAAATTAATAATCGAGGTTAATTTATTAATTTAAAAAAATTAGAAAATGGTTGTTTTCGTACTTTTCATGGTCCTAGAACTCCAGAAAAAAAAAATAATGATATAGAATGGAAAAATAGAACTATTATTAAGATGGCTATAACTATGTTAAATGTATATTTTTTGCTGAAATATTTTTTTATTATTTAGTAAATAAATTTATTAATATTTAAAATATAGTTTTAATTATATCATTTTTTAAGAAACCCCCTTATAATTTTTTTAAAGGTAAAAAACCTAATGTTAGTTATTTCAAAGGATGTAATGTTTTTATATTAAATACTAACAATAACTTGTATATATTTTATTCTAAAATTAATGATGATGTTTTTAATTTATATTAGAATATAAGTAAATCTTTTCATTTTTATAATTGAAGAACATTTTCTATTGAAGAATCTATTGATTTTAATTTTGTTCAAGATGCTTTGAAAAACCATTTTGTTTTAGAGGATTTTAAAGAATATTTTAATGATTAAAATTATGGTGAATAAAAATCACAATTTGAGGAATTTAATGAAGGTTATCTTACTCCTGATTCTATTAGTAATTCATGGAAGTTTCATAAATACCTCCATGTTTATAATTTTAATGGTAATGTTGATTCATGCAATTAAACTATAATTTATGCTTAAAATTTTTACGAACATTTTTCTATTCATTCTAACTATGTTCCTAATAATGTTGTTATGCTTTGAATGATGTTAATTGGATTATAACCATTCATGATGAGATTAATCAATTTTCTATAAATAATTTTAGGATATTACTTAAGCCCCCTGTGTATAATACTGTAATTGGAGGTATATTTATTTTCCGAAATAAAATGGATAAATATAGTCGAATTGTTGACAACAAAGATAGGTCTATATATCAAGGTTATTTTTAAGAGGAATATATATATTGAGATAAATCATTTTTTAATGTTTATATAATTTAATCTATTATAATTTTATTATCCTTTTCATCTTCAATTTTTTTAATAAATTTAAAAAAAGTTATTAATTGTTATTTTTTAAAATGTTTTATTTTTTAAGATGTTTATGTCTACTAACCACCAAGATTTTAATATTAACAATTTCATAAATAGATTTTTATATTATAAAATTATTTATATGGTCATAGGAAATAAAATATTTCTTATTATGATAAAATTATTTTCTTTGTTGAGAAATTATTTTAATAAAACTAAATTATATCAAACATTATTTATTAAAAATACTTAAATATATATTTTAATTATTCAAATTTATGATAATGATATAGTTATTTTCTCTTAAAGTGAGTTTCTTTGAGAATAATTTTCAAATTTTATGGCTATTGAATTTGATATGAGTTTAATGGGTAAACTTAAATTATTTATAGGACTTCAGATAAATCCAATAAATAATTGTCTATTTATGAATCAATATGAATATTCTTAATATTTTTTGAAGTGTTTTTATTTATATTATTGTAAAAAAAATAAATCCCAATGCTTTGTAATTGTAAAGAAGATATAGATAAATCTAGAAAATCTATAGATAATAAATTTTTTAGAGGCATGATGGAATGTTTTATATATTAGACAACCTCTACACCCACTACTATGTGTGGTGTTTTTTTGTGAAATGTTAAGAATATAATCCTAATGAATATCACTTAAAAAATTTGAAGATAATTATAAAATATTTTAGGTGAACATTTTATTAGGGATTATTGTATCCTATAAAAAATTTATTTTATTTATTTATTTATTTTGATTCTGATTTTTGAGATATATACTAGATAAATAAATTACCTTAGGAATGTATTATTTCCTTAGTAAAAACTTGGTTTAATAGAGTCCATAAAAAAAATTATGTTTCCTTATCTAATGATGAATTTTTTTTTCATTTTCATCTTGATCTTAATCATTTGGTATTGAACAAACATTGTCTCATCATTACTTTAGTTTTGAAAGTATTCTAATTTTTTATGATAATTATTATGTGATTTTAACTTAAAAAAACCCTCTACAACATTTTAGAAAAAAAATATTGAGATGTGATTTCATTTTAATTGAGTTTATATTAATAAAGGTGATATTTTTATTGAATATGTTCCTTAATAAAATCAACAGTAATATATCTTTATCAGTTATTTAAAGTTTGAGGAAATAATTTTTGAGCATGTAATATTATAAATTTAGTTTGAAAATCATAATATATTTTTCTTTTGACTTTATCTATTTAAAATTTATTAAAAAATAGTTTTTCCAATTTAAACTATACTTTTTTAAAATAAATATTTTTTTATTAATATATTTTTATTAAATTAAAACATGTGGATAATTTTATAACATCTTATTTCAGTTTTTCAATTTTCATATGGAGGAGTTTTTTGTATTTTTTTTATTTATACTTTATATATATCATTATATTAATATTAAGATACCTAAATTATTATATTTATTAAATTTTAATAATAATTTCAAGAAATTAGTTTCACATGATCTTGATATTATGATTATATCTTTTTTTAAGTCTTTATTCATGTGCATAAGACTTCACTGTGGCAGGAAAATACTAAAAGGAATAAGCATAAACCTTAGGGGCATTAAGCATAAGTCTCCTGATCAGAATATTTTGTGATCACAATACTTCAACATGTATCATATTCATTTTTGAAGTGTAATCATCTTGAGTGTAAGACTTCAAGACTTAGTAAACCTTAAATATATTTTAACATATCGTATTATGATTTTTGAACCTACCTCATGATGATTTATTAACCAACAACCTAATTATTTTTGAACTTACCGCATGTTGATTTTTGAACCTACAACATAACATAATGACCGAAAAATATATAATGTAATTTCACCTTATACTCACGTGACTATAGCTTATATCAAATGACTATACCTTATATCAAGTAGAGACACCTTATATAAAGTGACTACACATTGTTAAAACATGGTAAGTCAACCAAACACATGATATAAAAAATGAATGCATGTTGTGATAGCATGGTATGATAAGAAACTAATAATTATTGTATTTATGGTAACTGAACACTCAAATTAAATTCAACACCTTACAAAATTTTCAAATATACACAATTTTCCAAAATCCTTTTTTTAAATTACCACAAGTTCTTCATAATTTAGATTAATCATTTATTTATTTTATAAATTCAAATTAATAT
Source organism: Viscum album (assembly GCA_963277665.1). Classification (NCBI taxonomy): domain Eukaryota; kingdom Viridiplantae; phylum Streptophyta; class Magnoliopsida; order Santalales; family Viscaceae; genus Viscum; species Viscum album. The sequence continues at coordinate 795,669,981 of OY728142.1, read as the reverse complement.
TACAGAATCCATCTGATGTGTTTTTAGTATTTTTTAAAATAGTGTTGAATAAAAATAAATGTTTTATAAATTTTTATGGATTATTATTTTATATATTAATAAATTAGGGGAATCAAAAATTTTATATATTTTTTTATAGTATTTTTTTTCAATAATTTTTGAATAATTATGTATATACATAAAAATAGAATGCATTTTTTCAAATTATTGTTCTATTTTTTATAAATAAATTATGAAATAATTATGGTATTTCATTGCCGATTCTGTGGATATTTTCTTGATTTTTTATAATTAATTTATTAGTATTTAATGTTGTATTTAATTTTTTGAATTCAAATTTATTTTTTTGTGTATTTTTGTATAATAATTTAATCTCTCTAAAAAACTATGAAATTTTAATTCAAATTACTTTACTTGGTTTAGGTTTTCCTTCTTAGTGTTTTAATGATCCAATTTAAATATTTTATGCTCTTTCGAGTACATAGAATATAAATATGAACCTAGTTTTCTTTAACTCATGCTACTTTGATTTTATGTAATAACTCACTACTCAAAGACCAATGCATTTACTTCATTAGTATTTGATGACTTTTTCTACCTATTTTTGTTATAGATTTCTCCAGTTCATTATATCTATCTCACATATACCCTAACATTTGGATTATTATTGCCCATAAAATATAATTCTATCTATTCGGTTTGTGACACCCAAATTCTAAAATTTGTACCATTCATGTTGTCTCTCCCACTATCTAAATTATAGTTGTAAGGGTTGTGAACCCCCACACAAAAGTCACATGACTTCATTATACATCAATTAGAAAATGTCTGTTATAATTGGGTTTGTATTCCCCCTAAAAAATCAGGTAGTGTATAATGAATATATCAAGGAGTAGAGAGGTTATGAATAGAGTAGTTCCACTTTCGACCAAACTACTACCAAAATTTCATGTGTTCATTCTTAATTTTATACATTATTATCATCAGTTATTCATGATAATTAACATTAATAATTATCTTTTAAAATTTTAGTGGCTAATTTAATTATAAAATTAATCCATCTTCTTAAAAAAATTATCTAGTCTATTCATCCATCCTCTAGACCTTCTTTGATCACCATCTCTGATTGGACATCATCTTCATCTTCTGAGAATCAATATATAATTACATTCACATAGATCATTATCTTCTTTGAGAAATCACGTATCTTCATTCATGTAGTACTCTATCAAATAATCCAATGTTCATTATCATTATCTTCATACATATTCATACCATATTGATGGAATTCCATGTAGTTTTTCATCTATATTTATCTTCAAAACCATCACTATTTTGTGTGACATAGTTTACCTACTATGTGAAGCTCACAATTTTTTCACCATATTTATGACAACCCTGCTTTTTATTACAAATTAAACATGCTTTATTACATAAAACTTCACTTGATACAACAAAGAAGATCGAGAGGTTTAGTGTCTTTGGGGCTTAGGATCATTACATAAAAACTTTAAACTTGAAATACAACATCCTTATTGAAAACTTCCTTTACATGACCACTACATTCCTTCGTACTTAGCATTGCATGGGATAACCTGAGGACATGCATAAGAAAAGGGTGAGCTATAAAGCCCAGTAAGGGAGTACATAATGAATAACATGAGGAGTACAATACATGTTAGGCAATAGGCATATCAATAGAGCATAAGAGAGACATGAACATAAAGGCATGATAAAGCATGATAATCATAACATGGAAATGTGGCAACAACACTTAACATTGAATTAGCATGAGCCAAGGCTCATTGCACATGGAGCATGAGTAAACCCTCATTGCACTTGAAGAACGAGTAAACCCTCGTTGCACTTGAATTAGCATGAGTCAACACTCATTGCACATGACGTATCATGATACTATACTTTACCCAATGCATTGGAGCGCTATCAGGGCGCACCCTTCTTAAACATTTCATTTCATGCATAAGTGTGCCACATGGATCATAAAACATGGATTCATAAAACATAATCATTTATTCCACGATAAAGGAATGTGGAATTCATACATGAAGCTTTACAATCAATAAGTAAATGTGCATAAAGGTGAATACCCTTGATGGAGAAATGGGCATGGTATTCACTACACAAAGACATTGGCTTAGAAAATCGGTGCGATTTCGGCGGCGTAACGGCGTGACATAAGAATTCATAAAAAGGTTGATGAGAGAGAAAGGGGTTCCTCATCATATTTACATGTAATGGACAGTAAGGAGATCATATATATACATGTCCCAACAATAGAAATGGAATTTAGATTCATGATACAAAAGTATTGCTTGAATATAAAAGAAGAGAGAGAAGCTCCTTTCGGAATTTCGGCATAGTAACGGGTGTACATGGGAGGCATTTAATGAGAGAGAAAGGGGTCTCCCATCATTCAAACAATAAGAGGGCAGTATGGGGGAGGTGCGAAACCATACCCCAACATTCATAATTGAAATTAAAAAGGCAATACAACTTAAGGAAAATTGACAAAAATGAGAAAGGAAGAAAAACCCTTACTTGGAAGTGTGCTTCCAAAGGCTAGAGAGTGGCTTGTGAGAGGCTTCTTGGGAGCTTGGGGCACCTTGAGAGGATTCTAGAGAGAGTAGGGCAGAGGTTGGACGAACTTCAAGGGCTTTGAGTGAGGAGGAAGTGGGAGCTTGGGTGGGTTTATATAGGAAAGGTGAGAGAATTCTTTATTATTTAGGTTTGGGACCCCTTATATTAAAATAATCCAAACCACAAACCATCCCATGGTATTTGCCCATGGTTTCTGGAAAAGGAGAGAGGAAAATAATATTTTATAAGGCCAAGGTCCGAACTTATTAAAAAATTAGGGTTGCTTATGTGGAGGTGAGTCACACTCCCATGGAAATTAATTTAAAAAAGGCAAAGTGTTGAATAAGTCTTGAGGGCTCCATTAATGCTTTGAAAAGTGAGTCAAACAAACCCAAAACCTCATTATTTTAATGATAAAACATATATTGGCCGAAACTAAGGATTATGGTATTTTATTACATCACCATTGGGTCATTATGACGTCATAAAACACATTATATATTTAAATGGTATTTAATTTTTACCCAAAAATTTGACTGTCTCAGAAAATTATGAAAAATTCACCGTTGGATAATTTCGACGTCCTGATTCCAAAAATAATACTTATTTTATCTAAATAATTTTCTAAATATGTGAATTTTCACTTTTAAAATAAAAACCGACATTTATAAAAAAATTCACGGGTTTTGACAGAAATGGCTTTCAAACCTTAATAAAAATTTTAATTGCATTCATAAAATTATAAGATCATTTATATTTAATTAATTTAATATTAATAATAATATTTTATTAAAATATTATTTAATTCAAAAATCCTTTAATTTAATAAAATATAATTCTTAATTAAATAATAACTAAAAACACCATTTGTACTTTAAAAACTAATTACAAAATATCAAAAATGACTAGAAATTATATTCATTATTATATATAAAAAAAATGTACATGAACATGGTTCTACTTATTTGTTACATAACCCCTTAAAATAGCCGCATAAGACCTAAGGGTAAGGTGCGCGATGGTGACAGACTCTTGGGGCTGCTCGGATAACATCGCTCGAGTGGTAATCTCTATCAACTTCCATTTTTCCCGTAGACGATCACGTTCGAGCTTGACTTGATGAAGCTCAGCTTGGGCTTGGTCAAGGGCAAATCCCAAAGAAGCCACCTCTTTACCGAGCTCCGACAAATGGGCTTCGTAAGGGGCAATTCTACTGGATGAGGCCATCGCTTCCTTTGTCTGAGTAGAAAATTGGTTCGTTAAAGCCTTATATTTAAACTACCCAGATGATCACTGTTCAACGGCTATAAAAGTAACGGTCACAAATCTTAACGTTAAACTAAAGAAGTTGACATCATATAAAAAACATAAAGAAACATTTAACTGGATCAAGAGGGATTTTCCATTAATGAAATTTTGGGTCGTTACAACATTCCCCCCTTAAGAAATTTCGCCCTCGAAATTTTCCTTTTCCCACACTAAAACAAATGTGGGTAACTTAGCTTCATCATATCCTCCGACTCCCAAGTTGCTTCTTCAAACTTGTGGTTTCTCCACAACACCTTGACGAGGGGCATTGTCTTATTTCGTAGAACTTTTTCTCTACGATCTAAGATCTTCACTGGTTGCTCCTCATAAGAAAGATCGTCTTCTAATTGTACCACCTCGGAAGAGAGTACATGTGAAGGGTCTGGTATGTACTTCCTTAAGAGGGATACATGGAAGACATCATGCACCTTGGCCATAGTAGGTGGAAGTGCTAGTCGATAGGCCACAGCCCCAACACGATCATGAATTTCGAATGGGCCGATGTACCTTGGACTTAACTTCCCTTTCTTTCCAAACCTCATGACCTTCTTCCACGGAGATATGCGTAAAAACACCATGTCTCCGACTTTAAACTCAAGGTCTCGTCGACGATTATCTGCATAACTCTTCTGTCGACTTTGGGCTGCCTTGATATGCTGCTGAATGGTTTTCACCTTCTCCACCATTTCTTCGACCATTTCTGGTCCAAGCAGCTTACGTTCACCGACCTCATCCCAACATGCCGGTGTTCTACACCTTTTCCCATACAGGGCTTCATATGGTGCCATTTGGATGCTCGAGTGGAAACTATTATTATAAGAGAACTCAACTAGGGGAAGATGTTGATCCCATCCTCCTTTAAAGTCCATTGAGCACGCTCTCAACATATCCTCAAGTGTTTGGATAGTCCGCTCGGATTGGCCATCAGTTTGAGGATGATAGGCCGTACTGAAGTTCAGTTCAGTATTCAGAGCATGTTGAAGACTCTTCCAAAACTTAGAGGTAAATCTTGGATCTCGGTCCGACACAATAGATAGTGGTACTCCATGCAACCGTACCACTTCCCTGATATATATCCGTGCCAGTTGATCCAAAGAGAAATCCTCTCGAATAGCAATGAAGTGTGCAGTCTTTGTAAGACGATCCACAATAACCCAGATTGCATTGTTGCTTTTGGATGTCCTTGGAAGTCCAGTGACGAAGTCCATGGTGATGTTCTCCCATTTCCATTCTGGTATGGGCAATGGTTGCATCATCCCCTTAGACTTCTGCCTCTCTGCCTTCACTTGCTGACACACCAGGCACTTTGATGTATATTCGGCGATCTCCTTCTTCATATTATCCCACCAAAAGTTTTCTCGGAGATCTCGATACATCTTTGTGCTCCCTGGGTGAATAGAGAAATTTGAACTATGTGCATCATCCAAAAGTTCCTTCTTCAGCTCCGAACATGATGGGACACATAGTCTTTTCCCAAACCGCACAATTCCTTCTTCATTAACATTAAACTCTGAGGATTTTCCCTTTTTGATAGCTTCCACTTTTTCTTGGATTCTCGCATCATCCCTTTGAGCATCCTTTAACCTTTCCAAAAGAGATGGTTGAGCAATCATTTGTGAAAGGATTGATGATGTTCCCTTCTTTATGATTCCCACGTCCATCTTCATCAAGTCTAAGAAGATTGGATCCTTCTCAATTCTCATCATTGATAGAATTGCTGGATCCTTTCTACTTAGGGCATCCGCCACCTTGTTCGCCTTCCCAGGGTGGTAATGTATTGAACAGTCATAATCCTTTATGAGCTCTATCCATCTTCTCTGGCGCATATTAAGCTCTTTTTGTGTGAATATATATTTAAGACTCTTGTGGTCAGTATATATCTCACATTTCTCCCCATAGAGATAATGCCGCCAGATTTTCAAGGCAAAGATCACCGCCGCCAACTCCAGATCATGCGTTGGATAGTTTCGCTCATGGATTTTCAACTGTCTTGAGGCATAGGATATCACTTTATCATTCTGCATCAGCACACATCCTAAGCCCTTCTTCGAAGCATCACTGAATACCACAAAAAGCTCCCCACTTGTGGGTAAAGTGAGCACAGGTGCAGTGATAAGCCTCCTTTTCAACTCCTTGAAGCTTTCTTCGCATTCATCACTCCAAGCAAACTTTACTCCCTTTCGAGTTAGCTTGGTAAGAGGGTTGGACAATCGTGAGAAGTTTCTCACAAATCGTCGATAATATCCAGCTAACCCCAAGAAGCTACGGATATCAGTTACCGATGTTGGCCTCGGCCATCCCTCAATTGCATCTGTTTTGGAGGGGTCCACAGATATCCCATTGCTTGTGATGATATGGCCCAAGAATGAGACCTCCTTCAACCAGAACTCACACTTGCTGTACTTGGCATAGAGCTTCTCCTTGCGCAAAGTCTCCAGTACAGTTCTTAAATGCTCCTCATGGTCCTCCTTGGTTTTGGAGTATATCAGAATATCATCTATAAAGACTACCACAAATTTATCTAGGTAATCTCTAAAGACTCTATTCATCAAGTCCATGAATATTGCTGGAGCATTGGTGAGTCCAAAAGGCATTACTATGAATTCATAGTGCCCGTACCTTGTACGAAAAGCAGTCTTGGGGATATCTTCCTTCTTCACCCTTACTTGATAATATCCCGACCGCAAGTCGACCTTGGAGAAGTATTGTGCTCCACGCAGCTGATCAAACAAGTCATAGATTCTTGGGAGAGGATACTTGTTCTTTATCGTGATTTTGTTAAGTTCACGATAATCGATGCAAAGCCGCATTGACCCATCCTTCTTCTTGACGAAGAGGACTGGTGCACCCCATGGTGATGCACTTGGGCGTATAAACCCTTTATCCAGATTCTCCTGTAGTTGTTTCTTCAGTTCTTCAAGCTCAACCACAGCCATTCTATATGGAGTCTTGGATATTGGTAGCGCCCCAGGTATAAGTTCAATTGAGAACTCAACATCTCTTCTTGGAGGAAGACCAGGAAGTTCCTCGGGAAATACTTCAGCGAATTCCCTCACAATAGGCATTTCTTCAAGGGTGGTTTCTTCCTTGGACTCAATCATCTGAGCCAGATATGCGTGCTCATAAGGCAGTAATATCCATGCTTGAGATGATGGAGCTAAAGGAGATTCATCTTCCTCCTGACACTTGTAAAGAATCGGGGGTCGATTCTCCATATGGAGTGTGATTTCCCTCTCCCGACAATTTATGTTGGCTCTATATAAGGAAAGCCAATCCATGCCAAGAATTGCATCAAATTCCACCAAAGGAAGTATGACGAGGTTCGCCGGGAAATTCAATCCACATAATATAACAGGGGAGGACTTATACTCATGGGATGCAATGATTGCCCCATTTGCCGTACTCACCGACATCTTTACTTCCATGATTTGTGGTGGTGCAGGGATTGTTCTACTAAACTTTTTAGATATAAAAGAATGCGTAGAACCTGAATCAAAAAGTACGTTCGCTATTCTTGAATGAATAACTAGCGTACCTGTCACCACTTCGTTGTCGGGGTTCACTTCGGCAGAAGTGATGGCAAAAGCTCTTCCTTGCTGTCTTGGAGGTTGTTGATTGCCTCCGATAACCCTTGGATTAGGGCACTGATTCGCAAAATGACCCGGTTCTTTGCATTTGAAGCATTGAACAACGCGTTGAGGTTCGAACGGAGCGTTCCTCCCCTCCGTCGCAGCCGCGGGTCCTTCTTGCTGACAGTTAATAGCTAGGTGCCCTTCTCTTCCACACTTGAAGAATTTTCTTGTCCCCCTAAGGCAATTCCCAGGGTGCTTCTTTCCACACTTTTGGCAAGTGGGGTGATGGAATTTCTTAGCGCCGTTGGATTTATCCATCGGACCACCAGCATTGAAGTCCACCTTCCGCTTCTTGTCCCCATGATACCCCTGTGATTCTCCGATCTCCATTTCAACCTTAAGGGCACATCAGACAATCTCCTCATAGCTGTCAAAGTCACGGATCGCTAATGCTTTCCGCAAGCTAGGCTTCAGCCCACCAAAGAAGCGGTCAACTTTGCATTCGGGGGTAACGACAAAGCCAGAAGCGTATCGTGCAAGCCTTGTGAAGTTTGCCTCGTACGCTCCCACAGATTCTTCATCTTTCTGCTTGAGGGAAAGGAAGTCCCTTTCCATCTTAAGACGGAGGGTGCGTGGAAAATATTTATCGAAAAACATCTTCCGGAATACCTTCCATTCCAAAGCCTCGATCTCCTCCTCAGGCTTCGTATTTTTGATCAATGTCCACCATTGATCAGCTTCACCCTCCATACGATAAGCCGCCAGGAGAACCTTCTCTTTTTCAGAGCATTGGAGGATGGAGAATATCTTCTCAATGGAGTTGATCCATTGTTCAGTGATCGTGGGATCAGATGATCCACTAAAAGTAGGAGGCCTTTGTCTCATGAAGCTTTCAATAGCGACTTGTTCTTTCTTAGGGGGGGTTGAACGTTCCTCTTGACCAGTGTTTCTATTCAAAACTTGAGTTAGCTGAGAGAGAAGTGTGACAAAGTTCGTGATTCCCGCTCCCATCGGATTGGGCATCTCATTAGTACAATCCTCACACTGATCTTCACAACGGTTGTTAGCCCGAGTTCTCCTATTACCGGCCATTGGCTGGAATAAAAGGAAAGTTAGGGGTAACACATAAAGGGTAATCCAAAGACAAAAGTTGATGACTTATAAATAAACTTTAATCTCTTTAACTCATGAGTCTATAGGATTCAATCCAGGCTTTTCATGATCTTCCTTCTAACATATATTCTTAGGGGCATTTTTCCCTTAATAAGGGTTCATACTAAGATTGCGAATTTATCAAAACATATCCCCCGGGAGTGTCGTAACCAAGAGTGCAGCAAGGCCCGTTGTCGTGCACCAGTTCCCGTTCGAGTCTAGCTCAAAGCGGTGTTTTCGGGTTTTACCCCTAGGATACATCTGTGCCAGAGCCGCCTCTACCTGCTCGTATCCAGACAGGGATGTATTTGTTTGATAAACCACTTACTTAGTATTTACCAAAACTTAGGGATGTTTTTATTATGATTAGTCTTGTATCTAAGGCTTTACTAGGGTTTCCTAATCCCAAAAATAACTAAACCTATCCTCTGATACCAACTATGACAACCCTGCTTTTTATTACAAATTAAACATGCTTTATTACATAAAACTTCACTTGATACAACAAAGAAGATCGAGAGGTTTAGTGTCTTTGGGGCTTAGGATAATTACATAAAAACTTTAAACTTGAAATACAACATCCTTATTGAAAACTTCCTTTACATGACCACTACATTCCTTCGTACTTAGCATTGCATGGGATAACCTGAGGACATGCATAAGAAAAGGGTGAGCTATAAAGCCCAGTAAGGGAGTACATAATGAATAACATGAGGAGTACAATACATGTTAGGCAATAGGCATATCAATAGAGCATAAGAGAGACATGAACATAAAGGCATGATAAAGCATGATAATCATAACATGGAAATGTGGCAACAACACTTAACATTGAATTAGCATGAGCCAAGGCTCATTGCACATGGAGCATGAGTAAACCCTCATTGCACTTGAAGCACGAGTAAACCCTCGTTGCACTTGAATTAGCATGAGTCAACACTCATTGCACATGACGTATCATGATACTATACTTTACCCAATGCATTGGAGCGCTATCAGGGCGCACCCTTCTTAAACATTTCATTTCATGCATAAGTGTGCCACATGGATCATAAAACATGGATTCATAAAACATAATCATTTATTCCACGATAAAGGAATGTGGAATTCATACATGAAGCTTTACAATCAATAAGTAAATGTGCATAAAGGTGAATACCCTTGATGGAGAAATGGGCATGGTATTCACTACACCAAGACATTGGCTTAGAAAATCGGTGCGATTTCGGCGGCGTAACGGCGTGACATAAGAATTCATAAAAAGGTTGATGAGAGAGAAAGGGGTTCCTCATCATATTTACATGTAATGGACAGTAAGGAGATCATATATATACATGTCCCAACAATAGAAATGGAATTTAGATTCATGATACAAAAGTATTGCTTGAATATAAAAGAAGAGAGAGAAGCTCCTTTCGGAATTTCGGCATAGTAACGGGTGTACATGGGAGGCATTTAATGAGAGAGAAAGGGGTCTCCCATAATTCAAACAATAAGAGGGCAGTATGGGGGAGGTGTGAAACCATACCCCAACATTCATAATTGAAATTAAAAAGGCAATACAACTTAAGGAAAATTGACAAAAATGAGAAAGGAAGAAAAACCCTTACTTGGAAGTGTGCTTCCAAAGGCTAGAGAGAGGCTTGTGAGAGGCTTCTTGGGAGCTTGGGGCACCTTGAGAGGATTCTAGAGAGAGTAGGGCAGAGGTTGGAAGAACTTCATGGGCTTTGAGTGAGGAGGAAGTGGGAGCTTGGGTGGGTTTATATAGGAAAGGTGAGAGAATTCTTTATTATTTAGGTTTGGGACCCCTTATATTAAAATAATCCAAACCACAAACCATCCCATGGTATTTTCCCATGGTTTCTGGAAAAGGAGAGAGGAAAATAATATTTTATAAGGCCAAGGTCCGAACTTATTAAAAAATTAGGGTTGCTTATGTGGAGGTGAGTCACACTCCCATGGAAATTAATTTAAAAAAGGCAAAGTGTTGAATAAGTCTTGAGGGCTCCATTAATGCTTTGAAAAGTGAGTCAAACAAACCCAAAACCTCATTATTTTAATGATAAAACATATATTGGCCGAAACTAAGGATTATGGTATTTTATTACATCACCATTGGGTCATTATGATGTCATAAAACACATTATATATTTAAATGGTATTTAATTTTTACCCAAAAATTTGACTGTCTCAGAAAATTATGAAAAATTCACCGTTGGATAATTTCGACGTCCTGATTCCAAAAATAATACTTATTTTATCTAAATAATTTTCTAAATATGTGAATTTTCACTTTTAAAATAAAAACCGACATTTATAAAAAAATTCACGGGTTTTGACAGAAATGGCTTTCAAACCTTAATAAAAATTTTAATTGCATTCATAAAATTATAAGATCATTTATATTTAATTAATTTAATATTAATAATAATATTTTATTAAAATATTATTTAATTCAAAAATCCTTTAATTTAATAAAATATAATTCTTAATTAAATAATAACTAAAAACACCATTTGTACTTTAAAAACTAATTACAAAATATCAAAAATGACTAGAAATTATATTCATTATTATATATAAAAAAAATAATGTACATGAACATGGTTCTACTTATTTGTTACATAACCCCTTAAAATAGCCACATAAGACCTAAGGGTAAGGTGCGCGATGGTGACAGACTCTTGGGGCTGCTCGGATAACATCGCTCGAGTGGTAATCTCTATCAACTTCCATTTTTCCCGTAGACGATCACGTTCGAGCTTGACTTGATGAAGCTCAGCTTGGGCTTGGTCAAGGGCAAAGCCCAAAGACGCCACCTCTTTACCGAGCTCCGACAAATGGGCTTCGTAAGGGGCAATTCTACTGGATGAGGCCATCGCTTCCTTTGTCAGAGTAGAAAATTGGTTCGTTAAAGCCTTATATTTAAACTACCCAGATGATCACTGTTCAACGGCTATAAAAGTAACGGTCACAAATCTTAACGTTAAACTAAAGAAGTTGACATCATATAAAAAACATAAAGAAACATTTAACTGGATCAAGAGGGATTTTCCATTAATGAAATTTTGGGTCGTTACAATATTGAGTTGGCCCACCTTCATTCCATCAAATTAAATTCCTAATACCAAAATTGGCTTCATTCCTCATATTCTACTTCGTTTCCTCCTTTATATTGCATAGAACATAAAATATTCAAATAACCTTTGGTCTTAAATATATTTCCAAAACAATGAATCCAATAATTCATCTTCTTTTTATCATTCAAATACAGATAAGTAGCTTCATCAAACATAATTTTTCAAAAATAATGAATCATCTTATTTGATTTTTTGTCTTAAACAATCTTTTTCTTTGTATCATATTGATATCTCTTGAAAGAAAATACAACACGCAAGATGAGGGTGCAATATTCTCCCCCTTTTTATTTGTTGGTAATACCATTTAAATGATATATCAATACCTTATATATTCATTTCTATTTTCCCTACTTCTCATCAATATTTCATTTCTCTTTATCTCCCCCTTATTTATAATAAATTCAAAGAACATAGGATGGTAGTATCATTTCATGCTCATGTAATGCCATATAATCCATTCCACTAAAAGTTCCTGTGAACCATGCTCTATGTATAAAACATGATGGGTTGATCAAGATAACCAGGGTCTCTATTATCAACAAAACATGATAAATAATTAAATGATAATTCATTATTTTCTTAAAAGTTTTCAAACTATTTTCCTTGATGAAATAATAAATTGATATCAAATTTGATGAAAATATATTATAGAAAAATATACTTAAAATTTATGGTCTATCTTCAACAAACTGTTAAAAAAAATTCAAATAGAAAGTAGGATTCAATTTATAGAAAAAAATAAAATATTCTTCAAAACATATTTTGGTTCCATTTATTTTGATCATCCCCCACCCCCCATATTTTATGACTTGATTGTTTGTTACCAAGGATGAGAACATTATAAACATATAAATTTTTCAATTACCTTCCTTTTGAATTTTTTAGAATAATCATATTTAAAAGAAATAATAATTCCATAAACTCATTGATAATTAAAAATCTAGATCACCCTCCTAGAGACAGTCACTGTGATATTCATAATAATGAATATATTAAATAGATGTAATTTAGGATTTACATATCGATAATACATAAAAATGGAATTATTTATGTGGCTATGCAGATTTGACTATCGTCACATCATCATAATGGATGAACTTATAGTAAACTCAAAACAATATGGTTTCATCTTTAATATACTATCAATTATTGACATAGCCCACTATTTTTGAAGTTCTCCCCCTATGAATATGCTTCACCTATATGTTATAGTGTTGTAACCAAAAATAAAATAAATAGATATTAAGGAATATGGTGGTTCTTTTTTCTCCTTAATGTGAAAAACGTTTTATGGGATTCCCTCAACCATGTTTCTCAACTATTCATGACTATATAATTTTTTAAAATATGGATTGACTACATGATTTATATATATCACATATTCTTCATTTAATTATTATTTTAAATTTATCTTATCAGGATTATTTATGGAACTTTTAGCACTGGGTGCAACATTTTACTTTTTTAAGAACTATTCTTATGTTGTAATTATACTAGAGTAATTTCTAGAAGTGTGTCCATCAATGTTTCACCTCACACGCAGTACTTATTTATTAACAGAGTTTTATTTTTTGATAACCTCTCTTGTAATTTGGTATCTTAATGTGGAATATTTTTTCCCTTTAGAATAAAAATTCTCCCATTCCACTTCTAAATTGTTTTACATTTTAAAATCAACTATCATGATTTTAAGAATATATTTATGAATTTGGACAGTCTATATAGTTGTTCGAAATAGTCATTTATGAGTAATATAATTTTCGTACATTATACTAGACAAAAAAATTCATATAGTGTTCTTTATCTTTAATTTTTCATGATATTATTTGTCTCTTTTTTCTATGAATGACCCACCCTTCTTCTAATAATTATCAGGAACAATCTATCTTGAATTCTTCTACATCTTATATCCCAAGAATTCCCTTTATTTTATCACCAAACATTTTGGTCTTATTTCACCATCTATATTTGATATATTTATATTTTTGAACACACTCCCATATGACCATTGTTATGGTAAACATCATAAATATATTTAGATTCTTCAAATCTATTTAATATGAATAAATCTTACTTGGCTAGTGATTGTTTCTTATTTTTCTATTATTTTTTCCTCCTTATGATAAGAATTTTATGATCTCTGGTATTGAAACTGTTCTATAAACAACCCACTACCTTGTTCCCAAACCTATTACAACAACATCGTTACCCCAGAGACAATGATATTCTTATTCATTGCTGCATGTTTTATAGATTTTCTAAAAATGTTCACTTGTTTTCTTTTGGCCTTTATTCATCTTTGATTAGGAAATTAATGGGTCACAGCTTCTATACTCATTATGTTATTGTGGATGATCATGATTATAGTTTTATTATCATCTTTATCACCCATACATATACATATTTTCATTTCAAACATGAACTATACATAAAAACAGAGTTATAGAAATCATTATAAATTTGTATGGATTTTACCTTTTCCATCATGTCTTCTTGATAATGATCATTGTGTGATGTAATAATATTATTTTAATGTAATAGAGGAATTTTTTCCATATAATCCTTCATATATCATTGGGTGGCATAAAAAATTCATTCATTTGTGAATTATCAATTTTGGTCTATTCAAAGTTGACCAATTTAACTTCAAATTCTAGACACTTAATATTGGGATGCATTTATGATCTTAAATCATAAACACTATCTCTTAAAACATAATCTTTATTATTTCTACTTAATCATCATATAAATTATTTTTTTCTTAAAGAAAATATTCACGTTTTTCAATCCTCTTTGATCTTACTAACAATTGTGCACTATTTTCCTTAATATTTTTTTTTTGAGATTTATCTAGTGAGTTTATCTTATCTTCATTATTTTTCTCAACTTATTACAATTCATTTATGGATTAATATTTCTATTAATTTATTTTAATCCCGTATTCTTAAAATATTAAGCACATTTCTCTAGGATAAACATTCTCATATTATTTCTCCTTAGTCATTTTTTAGTCTTTTATGTATTATATATTTTTTATTTGAAAATATTTCTCTATATTTTCTACATAATCAAAAATTTTGGGTTATTTACTCCTTCATGATTTCAAAAAACCCACATAAAAACAATAATGTTTCCTTTGGTATTAAATGAAATTGTTTTCTTAATGCATTATCTGATATATATTTAGATTTTTTTTGATATATGATCATCACCACTGATGCTTGGTTTTTATAATGGAAATATTTAACAAGAATTAGTATATAGATATTAATTAACTAGATATATTTATTTTTATACTGAAAAAGAGATATAATTATCTTTGAGTGAATTATGAGCCACATACTCCACTATGTATAAATAGGATCTTACTTATATTATAACCTGGAAAGAAAAACATTTTCTAGGAACAATAGAGATTCCTCATTCTTCTTCATCATTTTCACTCTCCCTTTTATATTTAGTATAGTCTTATAGATATTTAATGTTGATACATATTATAAAAATATTTACGAAAACAATAATTAAGTTGAAATATAATAAATAATTACAAATATTAAATAAATACATAAACTTCAAGTAGAGAATAAAATTAGAGGTGAAACATCCTATGACACCACATTTTATGAAGGCATTATGAAATACTAATAAATATGTTGGGGTGAATTAGTGTTGGTTCTATTTACATTTACATTTTAATGTTCATCCCTTCACCTCTTGAACTACATAGGATCTAAATTCTACTAATATATTTCCTCAATTTCATTCATAAGAACACATAAAAAGTGAAAAAGGTATTTATAAGATTCACTATTTAACAAGAAAGGTTAATCCTTGGTGAAATCAAGAAACAACAGTTGACCATATGAACCACTAGAAACAGTCATGGAGTTACCTCGAGTTTGATTTATCATTCACCTGAATTAAACTACATTATATTAATTTTTCATTAGTGATCCTCACACATAGTTGAATCATTTACCTTATAATGACTTGAGGTGTCTTTCCTAATATTCTTTTTCATCCTTTTTTACTTGAATATTAGAATGAAGGAAACACTTCTTCTTCTCTTGAATTTTCAATAGTATACACAATCTTCAAAAAAGTAAGACTGAGTGATACTCCTTCCATTTTCACTTTATATGAAAACAATCATATACACGATTTTTCTTTTGTCTTCACATTTTTCTTCTTCTTATTTTTATTTTTGTCCAAGTAGATATGAACAACACACACCTTTCTTCCTCCCTTTTCTACCCTCTTTTATTCTCTTGTTCTTATTCAGTGCATATTATCCACATGGGTTCTTTTTATTTTATTGTTCTTAGAACCTCAAGGATTCATCAAAATATTGATATGTTCAGTCTTTTATCTCTTATAACATTGATAATTCTATCTCTAGAATAATGGTGTCTTACAACCACACCCTTCTTATTTTAAACATCACACAGCTTCATTTATCATGAAATGTGTATATATTGATAATAATATCGTAACATTGGCTCATTCATCGTGAATATATTCTTCATTTTACTTCTAATATTTACTTCGTGATGTAAATACATTATATTAATTTAGTAGGATTTTTAGAAATACAAAATACCCGAGATATTCATTCATTGATTTTCAGATCTTCCTAATTTAAAAATCCAAAAAACCCCATATACCTTCTCTTCAAATAATTCCAAAAAATTCACTTCAAATATAGATCTTCATAGTAATTAATATATTTTAAAAACCCCAAATACTCAGTTCTTATTTTTTATTTTTTATCCATGATATATGCAAATATCATGAAATATTTACTCCAAAAAAATGAATATTTAAACTATATTCACATATACACTAAATATGTATTAGTTCCAATCATGGATCACTTACTATGTGAAACACATAGTTTTTTTATTCATTCCTCAATTTCTATTTAGTTATATTCATTTTTAGTGAGATTTCCAAACAAAATATCTCATTTAACACTTTCATCAAACAACATATATCACGATGAGAATTATAATGATATATATTTTAATTTAAAACATATTTACCTAGATTCTTAATAAAACTTCACATAATGATTCAAATATTCTCTATGAACATTTATTTTATACCCTCTTTAAACTACACAGAACACATCTTTGTATATGTGATGCAATTAAGGTATATGTCCAAATAATTTATGTCATTCTTCACATAAAAAATCCCTAAAAATAAAAATTCACATACATAAGTAATTCATATACCTAAACCATTTTTCTAAGAATCCCATTTTGTATACAATTTATAAAATTTTAATATGTTTCTCCATATTAGAACATCTAGGTGTATAGATTATCATGTGTAATCAATCACTTATCCAGATAAGCATACATAGAGATCTACTTATTTGTAAATTTTAATATTCAATAGTTTATTCATAAATATATATTTTTCTATCTAGAAAAAACCCATACGAGGATATAAAGAGTCTGATACGTGGTTTCAAACCTCTTTATTTGGCTTCCCAAACTTTAATTTATTACCTATATTGTCCTAAACATATTTAAATTATTTATCATATGTTGTATGAATAATGATAAACTTTATCATGAAATTTTTTACCATTAAAGAACACATCACTTTTCAGCATAAAATATGATCTTCTTACTCTATATTCATCTTCCCAGAATCTATACATGATTATGTTCACATCTCTCATCATCTTCCCCAAGACTTAAATCTTCTTCATTTGAGTTATACTCTCTCAAAGTATCCTTTATGCATCAACAATATCTTCATGTAAGTTCATATTTCATCAGTAAAATCATATGTTATTATTTATCTATATTGATCTTAAAAATAATTTATCTTTACTGGGTACATGGTTGACATTTCTTATGATGTTCACAGTTTCATTACCAGATATAATAGACCGATATTTTTTCTTTCGTTTTCAATTGAAAATAACATAATAAAATACTAGTATCCAATTATTCTTCTTTTCTATCATCATTATTCATAGAATAAGAAATCATCAAGAAAAATTTAGTCTTAAATATATTCCAAAATAAACAAATACATGAATCCTATTTCCATTTTTATTAGAATAATGAGAAATAGCTTTCTTAAACAAAATCTTTCAATAATCATGAATCAACAAGTTGGGTTCCATTTATCTTCAACAATATTTTTCTTCATATCATATTGAGAGCTATTAAAAATAAATACACCTCATGAAAAGTGGGATCAACACAACACATACCTCATATGTTGACGAATGAGAAAGAATAAATGGGTAGAGTAAAATAATAACCCAGACTCTATCAAACTATGGCCACCTCCTCACTAAGAAACACCACTAGTGATGTTATATCAATATTATCTGGTACTAATAATCTAACTTAATCCAAATTCATAATTTGATGATGTATATAATCACTCATATTATATAAAATTTAGTATGCTGTAATATGTAAATGGGAATTCCCAGTATACAACTCCTAACAAAATATTTTTTCTAAATGTGGAGGTGGACGATATAGATAGGTGGACTCAGTTTGTCTTACCATGTTTACAAACATATACTATATGGATGATTTAAATTTATCATATACCAACTGATTCATCTCTCAATGATTAAAATTCAAGAAATATATTTTTCCCTTTAATTTGAACACTCACTATTATGTTCTAGGATTTCCAAAAATATTTATAATACTAAAACCTACCACATATCTTCTTAAAAGTCTCGAGTGTTTATTATTAAATAAATGTTTATATGATAATTTCTTTATTATCATCTATAGATGAAGGTCCTATAGTTTTATTTTTCCTTAAAGGTATCATTATATGATATGTGTAAATTTTAAGTTAGTCTATTGAGTTTAGAAAATACTAAAATTTGAAAAATATACATAATTAAGGTCTTGTAATATTATCTGCTACATATTTTGATGGATATTTAAAAAATTATATTTTCATAATTATCACCCATTTCTATTTTTATAGTGACTGGAGGGAGATAGAGGGCCAAATTGAACCCCCTTGAATCCACTAATATATTTATCTCTAGATTCATCAAACCTTTATGTATTCTATCACTCCAATAGTAAAGGATACCCACCGCATGAAAACGTATAAGGATATACATTTTGTGAATGGATATTTTCAGGAGATCTCATTAATGATTTTATAATATAATAAATGATTATGTCATTAATTAATTAAAAAAATATTTTTTATAATTGTTTTTATGTACATTCATTCACATACCTAAAAGGATTCCTTCTTATGGCTGGTGAAATATATATTTCATGACTCTACATTTAAATACATGTATTTAAGGCATGGTTTTCAATTTTTTTTCTTCCCAAAAACAATAACTAAAATTAAATTGATTTATAATAACTCCATATAATTTCCTCTAAATACACCCAATACTGTTGTAATAAATTTTTATCATGAAATATTAATTTAATATATAATTGAATAGATAAAATATGGGTTATATAAAATATATTCTATTTCAACAATTGGGAAAACAATTTCTTTAGAAAATTTTTCATTATGCACTATGAAGACTAATATTCCTCGTCATGGTCAACTCAACTCTAATTAGGATATAATTTTTTATTACTAACTCAACTATGTATGGCCCCGAAACTCTTAAAACGCATCATATTAGAGCATACTGGTTTATTTTTATCAGAAAATTCAATTGGAAACGTTTTTTACTTCCCATTAGAAGTCAAAGGTTTTTATACACATGTATTCCCATGTGAACTAATAGTGGTAATATTCTACACATTTTAATAGTAGTATCACTAGTAGTACACCAAATAATTTCAAAAAATATTATATTTAATTCATAAAATTATTTAATTATTATTGATATATTTATTGAAGATATGTACACAAACATTGTTGTGGGCTTCCCTTTATCCCGGTACAAAATTTAAATATAGGTATAACATTTTAATGAAATTATTTTTACTTTTATTTTATTTAAATTAAATGGTTGTAAGATTTGAAAATTTTATTATTAATAATAATAAATATTTTTTTAACAAATATATATAAAGAAAATTGCATCCCAAAAAATGATGAATAAAGAATATAGTCATAGAAAAACAATGATGTCATAATTTATTATCCAAAAAATGTTTACCAGAAACTGATGAATAGAATAATTAATTGAAAATTGGAATAAATTATCAATATCTATATATTGAAAAATTAAAATTTAAACAATAAATAGGTTTTAAATTTTGAGGTTTCATTAAAAAAAATATTTACTTGAATTGTTAGTAGAGAAATAAAGTATTTTCTCAAATCTATTAAACATGACCATTTTTTATATAAAAGTCTGTTTTTTGTCATATAAAACATTATAATTATGTAATTGTGTAATATATGAATAAATCTTGAATAATTTCATAACTTCATCAACATATTCAACACCGATATAATTTTTTTCCATGTAACATGACATTCCACTGATCATTTTATTATTCAATAACATAAATTTTTTTTACATTCATGTATTTCTATAATAAATTTTTCTTATTTGTAACCAAATATTTTCATGAAAATAAAAAAAAATAATCATCATTTTTCACAACACTATTACTATCAACGAAATTACACTAAAATACTAGTACTTGAAATATAGTGTAAAATTTTTTACATATATCCTCAACAACTCCATCATAAGTTATTGATGTATAAATTGGTATTTTATATTCATTATTCATAAAATGTATTATTTTAGTGGTGAAAACTACTACTCTATTTTGAGTGATACCCTTTTATTATTTATTGTATGAAATGTGTATATATTAATTTCTAAAATTGACCATGTAGTCACATTAACACATGGTACACCATGTAACCATTTCAAAGATTATAATACCGATTAATCGATGTTTAATTTTACATTAAATAATAAAAAATATTATATTCATTTGTTAAATACATTTCATTTTTTGAAAATATCATATTTTCAAAATGTAAAAGTATGTCTGTATCACTACCACACATGCAATTATGTTTGCTTCAAAGACATTGATCCCCTCACCATCAATATTGTCTTCTAGATTTTGAGATATAGGAGTCCAACATGGTCGAATTCTTACTTCTAGTTAGTACATAACTATAACACCTCCTTCAATATATATTTTTGAATAATATAAGACTTTCATTGATGATAAATTTTAACATATCCATTTATAATTTAAATATATATCTTTAAAGGATATATTAAATATAAATATATAATCCTATATATCCTTATCTATCAAATCAAATGAATCACCAGATAAACCATTATATAAAAAATTTTAGCAAAAAATATATCTATAGTTGACAAAGTATGAGGATACATTTATTCCCCAATGAATTTATAAAATCTTGATCATATAAATTTCTATAAATTTAACTAAAAAATTAACTCATCTTCATGATATTATTGTTAACAAAAATAAAAAATCCACCATTTCCTACGGGTTCCATCCATTTGGGTCTATTTTGGTTGTTACAAGTCTCATGTGACCATTACGCTTTCCAAAATTCAGTTGCCTCTCAGTGACCTAATGTGGTGACAATAGAAACTTTTATTATACTATAGTATGGTAGATTGGATCATATTTTAAGAATTGTTACATCCTAAGATGAGGCTTTATTAATGAATTAATATGTATTCCAGAAATCCTATCTAGTAAAATTATTTACTACCTCTATTATAGTGATCGATTTATACGATTCATCAATGTGAACACCTATATGCATTAAAGGTTCTCCATATATATCTTTCAATTTTTTTATAATATAGTTTAATGAATCATATATAGGATTTCTTTTATCTATTTCCATAAAGGGAGGTGGTATTTTTTTGATCTGGAAATGGGCCCATGATAGGGGCTCTTATGTATCCCTATGAAGGGAATCATAACACACAAAGTTTGATGTAACTTAATAGGACATTTAATGCCTTTTATGGTCATGTCACAATAATCATGGTGGTGCATTTCAATTTTTTCAAATATAATTGAATGATATTCCTTTTAATTTCATGAAGATATGATTTCTTTTGCTATATTTAACATCATTGGGATTCAACTATATGGTATGGTTTTTAAATTTATATAGCTATGGCAAGGTGAAAGGTACATTGACATGGTTTGTGTGTAACTTATGCTTGACTGTCCGGTTCTAGTTAATTCTATCTACTGGTAACTACAATGGAAATGATATGGTTGGGGGTTACTCCTATAAGGAGGCCCATATATCCACATCTACCCCTTGTATGTTTTTAACTACATTAGGAAGAGGACTAGACTCCTGGGTGATACGACTTGAACAGAATGTTTTTGGACTTACGCCATATCAGAGGCCCATATATACATGTCTCATTGATGGGCTCACATGGATGGTATTATCAATAAGAAAATGTTTTAGGATTATGTTTATTAAGGGGACTAAATATTAATCCTTGGATCATTGAGTAGACTAAATAATCCTAGTTGTCCTGTTATAGGACACAAAAGTTGGATTTTGTAGCCCGGAAGAACATCATGGGCCAGGGGAGTTTCAGTTTTGATACTTATGATATTGAACATTATTATCAAGGGATTGCATGATTACTAACACGTTTAGGATACTATTGGTTTTTTGGGATTTCTTTGGGTGGGTATATCATGGGAGGCTCAATCTCCAATATCATTGGAATATATGATCTGAGGGGATCACTCGCGAGTGTGTAACCTAGGCATGTATTTCTGGAGGCTTTTGAGGAATCCTAGGTAGATGGAAACTTAGGTAATTTACATGGATTAATAGGGATCCCATGTAGGTGACCTAGGTGAATGGGTACCCAGGTAGGTGGCTAGGGAAAATTAGAGGACCAAGTAGGTGACATGGGTGAATGGGGTGCTAGGCAAGGGACTTGGCTAAAATGAGCAGCCATTTATAAGACCTAATGAATACCCAATTAAGAGGATCGATGTTTGGATCTAACTTGGAAAATTTTTGTTTCATATTAAGTACAATTCATAGGTATAACTACACTATGAATTATTATTCTAAGTGAATGGGTGCTTACTTAGGTGACCTTTAGTAATAGGGAATAATCCTTTTAAGGAAACACTGGGTATGGCCCCTTTATAGGAAATTAAGTGTTTAGATGGTGAATATTGTATTCTCAAAAGAACATATTGAATGTGGTCCTTTTCCCTCATCATAGTTATGATATCGTCAAATATATATTACTATATTAATAAACATTGAATTATATAAATACCCTTCCCTTCCATCCTTTTCAAATTAGTTTGGTTTGAAACTCACTTAAAAAGAAACGTAGAAGACTTCAGGTTATATATTTTGAGATGATGTGATATTAGAGTTTATCATTAAAGCCTAATTCACCTTACCCCAAACATAGTTTCAAAATTGGGGGCTTAGAAAATTTTATATACCCAATGGGATCTTGAAATCCAAATAATTAGGGTGGTCACCATGGGGTACACAAGTCATTTTAGAAGGTTGTATGATTTAGGCATTAAGTAAGGCTAGGGGAGTGATATTACACAACACTAATTCAAATATGGTGTATGAGAGCTTCATGGGTATTGATAATGGCATTGATCGGGGTGAGATATGAGATGGAAAGCTGAATAGTTCCCCCCTCCTTTTGTGAATTTTTTACCTTCTCAAATAATTAATGGTAATCTTACAATATAAAATTTAAATAAAATAAAATTCCCACCTTATAATTAGATCTGGTCGATATGAAATGAATTTAGTTTTAAGGTAATTATGACTTGGGGCAGAATCTGGGCTCAACACACACACATGTGTGGAAGGAGTAATAATATTCTTAGATGATGTGCACTATGTTATATGTGCTCATGTTGTTTGAAATGTTGTGTTTGGTGAGGGACATCATCTTCACCAATAAATAAGAGAGGGGAACCTATTCCAAAACAGAAATGTGACCTAATAAATTCTAGAAACATTTACCCTCATTTTTATTCATTTCATGCACTATGCTCTCCGTATGTCCCGAGTAATGCCTCAATTTGAGTGTTGGGAGCGGATAACAATAGTGGTAGAAGGGTAAAAGTGGAAGGGAATGTGTAGATTTACACAAAAAAACCAATGTTTGAAAAAATGAGTGTAGAATACTTCGTGGGATTTCATGGTCTCTCGCATCTAGGCTTGAGAATATAGGCACCATGACTTCATCATTAGGACCTGACTGTAATGATTTGGGAAAAAAATTAGAGTTAGTGAAATTTTCACCCAATTGGATTCATTCATTGTCTCACTCTACTTATCATTCACACACAATACACATTATTCTTCTTTATTATGAATCTAAATTCAAGTAATTATTTTTTTGATAATATCATTAAACATAATTCTAGATGAGGTTGTAACTGCTTGGATCAAAGAGATGACCAAGGACATCGAGTCACATAAGATTACATTGAGTTGAAAATTCATGTCATATCATACAAAAAACCTTCCAAAGTAGCACAATAAATTCCCATTATTTAATTTATATCCTCTTTATAGTTATAGATGACTATGAAATTCTAATATCCCCAATATAGATGACAACCTTCCATCACAGTGGGTTACCCACTACTCATGTTTGGTGATGATAAATATTTCAATGAATAGAATAATAATTAGGGTGAAATTTTTGGAACTCTAAAACATTTTTTGGTGTATAAGGGGAACTATTCAAAATAGAAAAGCCTAAATAGATCCCAAAAACATAGTATTTCCTATCAATATACTGTAATGAATCTAATGACTAACTCCAAAGTTAGAATAAGAGATGGAACATTTTCCCTATGGGTGGACTCATGTCGGAGTGGATGTGGGATTACTATGTATATAAAACATTCATGGAGTTCAAGAATCAGCCCCAAATTGGAGTGATATACGGGGTTTCTAGGTATCATAGACATAATAAAACAAGAGCATGGATATCATCCAAAATATATTAAGCTAGTGGATCCCTTAGATGAACACATCCTATTTGGAATATATATATGTATAGATCACCCTATGGGGATTATATAAGATTTTTGGGATACCAATACTCACATATATCTACAAATAGTTCCTCCAGACAAATGCCTCTTCGGTTTATATTAAAAAAATTGCAACTAGATCAACCACTATTTTAGAATGTTGGGAGACTCACTAGGACATATTATCTCACTCACACTAACATCAAATTTGAGAAGTGGATGAGAATCTCCCTGGTAGAGAATAGTGCTATACTAACCTAACATTATTCCTTGGTATTCAACATGATTTATAATAGGAGAACCCCATGAATGTAGTATACTGAATTTAAGAAAGGTCAATATGAACTATGGGGTCTAAGATTTAACACATACATAGAACCACGAGTCCACCTTATTAGATTCTATGTTATACGGATCAGTGGATATATAATTCCAATCCATTACTCACACACATGCTTGATACCAATCACATGTGTGATATATGTGATCCTAGAAGATGATAATCCAAGTACTATCAGTTTCTCAATGACATTTCTATATAAGATAAATAGATTCCTACTTCAGGTGTATCGATGAAAGTCACCATTTAATATCCTTAGACTATTCCAAGCATTTAATATCAATAAAACAACACACATTAAGTCATATTAACTTTATAACAGTATCAAGATTCTATGTACAGATTCAATCCTTATATTTAATTCAACAAAATAGTCTTTTAATAGTGCTGAAAATGGCCTTTAGCAGCACTAGAGAATCAGTGACTACAAGAGAAAGATTAAAATCCATAGTAATTTATAAACACAATTATTTTACACTAATAAATCATAACTTTTTAGGTGATTATAGAAGTGATGATAAATTGTAACTTTATTAGAATCTATAAAATCATTGATTAAGGTCCTTTATCACTACTTTCAAAAGAATTGATAAAGTGGAAATATGTGGTGTGATGTAAAAACACACCACTTCACTCGAAACACAACCAGATATCAAAAAAAATATAATACCAATACAGAGATTAAAATAAATTAATTTTAGAACAGAAATACAAGAAAAAAACACTATATTAATGAAATTTTAAACATTAATTTATACAATTACATAAGTACAAATTACTATATACATTAAAAAATTAATGTTCCTTTATCTTTTTATCCTAATCCTTGATCATGATGTTACCGAAAAAGACACCCCTTCTCGAGTGAAAGAACACACATTTATAAGAAAATAACTCAATTATTAGTAATAATATAAAGAAATTAATTAACATAAAGTGTTATTTTTAAACTGATCATTGAGACATACTAGGAACATTTTGTATCAAATTGAGTTGTGGTTGACTCTTGCACATCATTCCATTTGTTTTTCCTATTAAATATTATCTCTATAAAAAATTAAAAAAAATATTTATATTATAAAAATTATAATTAAATCATTTATTTAAAAAAATATAGAATGATGAGAAAAAAATCTACAAACATTTGCTCAATTTTGGCGATGTGACGTACATTTTAAAATAAATTGACACACTTGGAGTCATACTTGTCACAAAGGGCATTGGCTTTTGGTGCCACTAATTTCTATGTGTCTCAAATGACATATGTATCATTTGTCAAATATATCAAAAAAACCCAAATGTGTTTTCTATGTTTTTGAGTACATCACTTTTCATTATTACTAAAATTTAATTTTAAACTACAAACAAACACTTTAACTATTACTAGGTAAATCGTGTGTCATTTTTTTATGAGACGGATTCCACCGCATAAAAAATGTCTTATGAATCATTTTCAAAAATTATCAATACAATCTGAGTGTGTTTACATAATTTTTAGTGAGTAAGACTTTATAAACTAAAATTATATTTTATACTGATAATGGACATATTGAGTCATAAAAAGAACATCGTGTATTGTATTTAGTTGTGGAGGAGTCCAACACATCATAAATTACATATGGATTTCTTTCCGAAAGTATCAAAATAATCCAAATGCATTTTCTGAAATTTGAGTTGGTCAGTTTTCCTTTTTATTATAATTGAAATCAATTTTAAATAAAAATATGTACTTTGAGTCATACCAGTCACATCGTGTGTTAGATTTAGGTTAGGATAATTTATACACATCCCAAATGACTTATGGATCACTGTACTAGAGTATCAAAATAATCAGAATGTGTTTGATTAGTTTTGAGTTTTTCACTTGTCTTTTTTACTAAAATATAATTCTAAAATCGAAACATGTACTTTAACTCATACGAGTCACATCATGTGTCTGTTTCAAATGAGACTGATTCCAACAAATATGAAATGTTTTATGAATCATTTTCCTATATATACAAGATAATACGATCTTTTTTTCTTAATTTCCAATGAGTGAAATGTTTGTACTAAAATAATTATTTTAAACTGACAATAGACACATGGAGTCATACCAGGAACATAATCTATTAGATTGATATTTGGATGATTCATACTTGTCAAAAATTAATTATATATTTGTCTCTCAAATTATCCAAAAAGTCCTAATGCGTTTTCTATGTTTTGAGTAGGTCAATTGTCTTTTTTTCAAAATTTCATGTTAGTTTTAAATAAAAACATGCACTTCGAGTCATACTGGTCATATTGTGTGTCAGATTGAGGTGAGGATGATTCCTACACATCCCAAAGGATATATATAATTTTTTTCTTCATGTATCAAACCAATATGATTGATTTTTCTTGTTTTTGTACATTTCTTGTATTTTTTTTTACTAAAATGGCATTTTAAATTGAAAACACACACTTTGACTCATACTGATCACACAATGTATCCTTTTTACATGATAATGGTTCCTAAAAATAAAAAATTATTCATAAATTTTTTTCCATAAATATAAATAAAATAAGAGAGTGTTTTCTCAGTTTTTAGTGTCTGTCACTTTTTGAACTAAGATATCAATTTTAAAATGGTAACATCTAATTTGATTCATACCAGGAGAATCGTGTATCAGATTGAGGTGGGTCTGATTCTTAAATGTCCAAAAGGAATTATGTATCGTTTTCCTAAATTATAAAAACCATTTTAATGTGTGTGTATAGTTTTTAGTATGTTAGTTTTTGTTTTTACAAAATTTGATGTCAATTTTAAATAAAAAGACACAGATTGAGTCATAAAAATCACACTACGAATAATAATGAGGAGGGGATGATTACAATATGTCCCAAATAACTTATGGATCCTTTTCCAAATGTATCAAAATAATTCTTAAGATTTTTCTTTGTTTTTATTATGCCACTTTTCTTTTTTATTAAAATTTCATTTCAAACTAGAAATATGCACTTTGACTTATATTTATCAACTAATGTATTGGTTGGATGTGATACCAATTCCTAAAAATAAAAAGTGATATATGATTTTTTTCCCTAAATTATCAAAAACATCCAACAATTTTTTAGCAGTTTTTAATAAGTGGCGCTTTTTGAACAAAAATATAGATTTTAAATTGATAACGGGCACATTCACTCATACCTGGCACATCATGTACTTGATGGAGGAGAGGAGGATTCCTAAATTTTAAAAATGAATTATGGATCATTTTCTTAAAGTATCAAAAAAATATGAATTTTTTTCTTATTTTTTTATTATGTTAGATACCATTGATACACAAATTGATCAGAATTTTAAATAATAAGAAGTACTTGGAGTCATACCTGTCACACCATGAATCAGATTGAGGTGCAACTTATTACTACACATCCCAAATGACTTTTGGATCATTTTCTTAATGTATTAAAAAAAATAAAAATGAGTTTTATTAGTTTTTATTACATCACTTTACTTTTTTACTAAAATCACAATTTAAACTAGAAACACAAGCTTTGATTCATATCTGTCACATCATGTATCAGTTTGACATGATTCCAATTCATATTTATCAAAAATGATTTGTGATTTTGTTTTCAAATTAACAAGACAATTCTATGGTGTTTAATGAGTTTAAAGTGAGTTACACTTTTTTAACTAAAATATAGATTCTAAACTAATAGAGAACACTTTGAGTGATACCAGGCATTCCTGTATCAGATTGAGGTTAGGCTGCTTCTAACATTTTAGAAATGTCTAATGGATCATTTTTTAATTAATAAATATAATATAAATATGTTTGATTGGTTTTGAGTATTCTAGTTGACCTTTTTAATAAAATTAATGTTAAATTTAAATAAAAAGAATAATTTTGAATCAAACCGGTCACACCATGTATCAGATTGAGGACCGGATGATTCTGACACATCCAAAATTCTCAAAAAAAACAAAAATGCCAATGTTACCATGAATTCCTTTGGATTTATTTTTAGAACTATGCATACTGCATGTTGAATTGATATACATTGTTGAAAACCTTTTTGGGATAATAACATCGAATCAATATATAGTGTTTCAGTGTGAAAAAAAGGGGAATGAAAATAATGGTAAAATATAATGTAAGGAATATTTTTTCTCTATAGTAGACTTTTGTTGATAATTGAATGAAAAATATTATTTCCCAAAAGTTATATGAAAAACTAAATAATTATTACATAAAATGATATTAAAATTAACTTAAAAATAATAGATTAAATGATGAAAAAATTAATTAAATAATTAGTTTGAATACCCATTTTCATGACGGTTTATACACTCTTTATGAATTTCTTTATTTTCTTTATCTCAGTTGATGTCTTAAAGTCCAATCTCTCATGAGCATGAGTAGCTTCTAAAAATACACCCCACCTAAAACAAAACAGTTCACCTGTATATGAAAATAATGTTTATACAAGAAATATTAATATGAAATAAATTAATCATAAATAAAAAATATAACATAAATTCAATGTTCAATTATTATACTGTGAAAACCTCAAAATTGCATATATGGTTGAGAAGTGGGGTGGAATTTTATGGAAAGTAATAAATGTCGACACTACATGGGGGAAAAGGATTTGAGATAGAAAGGATCTGTAACTATTTTGGGGTAGAAAGGTTTGAAAGATAGAGATAATTCTTCAAAAATAAAGGTACTGTGAAAATATGGATCCCCAAAATATCAATGAAAAAAACTATATAAGTATTAGATAAAAATTATAGAGAAATTAACTTCAAAATAATAGATAAAATGATGAAAAATTTAATTAAATAATTAGTATTAATTCACATTTTCATGATGGGTTTATAAATTTTTCACCCATTTCCTTGTTGTAGTTATCTTAGTAGTAGCCTTAAAGTATAATCTCTCATGAGTTTGAGAAGTTTCAAACCAACCAACCCAACTCAAATAGAAGAATCCACATATATAATAAAACAATTCATTTGTGGGAAATAGTAAAATTAAATAAATTTTACATAAATGTGAAACAATACATTAATTCTATGGATAATGATTTTACTATGAAAACTGCAAGACTACCCCTGTTATTGAGAGTGTAGGGAACTTAAAGGAACGTGATAAATTCCACCACCATATTAATGAAATGGTTTTTAGGTAGAAGATGTATTTGTATGTTTTGGTGTATAATGGAATAAAATTTAATCATAAATCCTCTAAAATAAATAAACATTGTCAGTAATAATGAAAATTAAAACAAAATTTCATTTTATAATTATTTAGTAGAATAGAGAAATTATATCGTAAAATTGCATTTAAATCTTCTCAATGAGTTTACTTAGTTATTTTTTAGTCTACCATGAAATTGGTATTTCCATCACATGCATAAGAAATTGTCTACATGAGTAGTAAAACATTTAATTTAGATTATGTCAATGAATTATAAAACATTAATATTATGAGGAAATACATAGTATATTTTAAAATATTTTCCATATCATTGACCTCTCATTATTTTTAATGATTTTTGGGGTTTCGTTCCTCTATTGAGAATTAAAATTCCCTCTTTGTAGTCGCCTCTAATATAGAATAAATTTTCTACATTGGTAATTGTGTGAACTAATTGTGATCTCCCAATGAAAGGGTCATCCTCAATTTAATTTTCATCAAACCCGAAATTTGTTTTAGTTTCTAGTAGGATAATCGACCAATTCATGTTTTATGGATCTAAGACATAATATAATTTCACTCCATTTGATTCTATTATGAACTAATCTACTTTTCCCCATTTTATAATGAAATTCCCCATCATAAATCCCATTCCATCAACTTTCACGACACTCAAATCATCAACCCATTTGTAATAGAAATCAACACTTGAAATGTTGTATAATACAACTCATATATCTATTCCATTATTCCAAAATAAGACATATTTGCATATATTGGATTTATATCCTTGGAAAATGATAAGTGAATCTCTTCTTCCACAAGGGTAACACCACTATTCTACATTATATCGCAGTCGTCATGATCTTTTGTATCTAATGTGTAACCATTAATTACAAAACTATTGTAAGATATAACATTTTCATTCATTCCCCTAGCTATCCATTGAAGTCACTCAAAAATTTAATTCAACTATTTTGATAACTCCATATAAATTTTAGCCTGAAGAATAACATTAAACTTTTGATTGTTTTTATTTAAAATCCATCCTTCATCCCTTACTGGATTCAAATATCTAAGCATATATTTATGGTATTAAATTTATGGATCAAAATATTTAATATTTTATAAAATGTAAAGGTACCCTTGATCCCACTCTATCGTGGTATTTGTCATAACATCTCTTCCATAAATCCCTTCACCTATAAGAAATACGCTATGACGAGACTTTTAGAGACTGATGATGTCAACATATGATAGGTAATTGGTACAAAATTCAATAGCATTATCAATAATATATCATTATATAATTAAACCTTCTTGTAGACATCAATTCATGGAATACCCTTTCAAAATCATCATATACTATTCAATAGGGCGCATCCATCAATAATGAATATGACGACATAGATAAACCTCTCAAATTATGTGAACCAATTAGAGGAACATTGTATCAAATAATTATGGTGGGGAGAACAAATTTAGTTCACATGAAATAACAACAACCTATTTATTCATGATTAGAAACTTCTTTGGGTCAATAACTTTACAACATATGGATTTGAAAAATATGTAGAGTTTGGATAATATTTTTCTTACATTTTTAGGCAGAATGAAATCGAAAGAAATAGGCATCAAATATAACATTAAAATGGGAAAGTCATGTGATTTTAGTCTTCATAACTTAAAATTATTCATTGAGATGATATTCATGATATTTTATGAATACCCACTTGATCTTTCACACAAATAAAGAAAAGTAAAAATTTCAATTTTCACTATTTGGAATGAGTGTAAGCTGTTGGAGGAAGAAAAAAATCCCTTTAACCTTCACTAATTCCAACTCTTTCCATATCCCCATGTCAATCACGTCCGACCTGATATTGATAACATCAATCATTTTTCTTGGAAAATTTATTAATATTCCAATTGCATAATAAAATAAATTTTTTCATTTTTGCATCACCTAAATAAAATGTATGACATTGGAACAATTCCAATACGGTAATTCATAGAAAATTGATCCCTTCATCCAACGTGATTTCTAAAGGATTTTTGAAAATTGTTTACGAAAACAAGTGTCGATATATTTTACTTTATCAAACATTTTATCACTCATTACTAGAGATGGTGTTGAAACTTGATCAATATTCCCATTGAATGACAACATCATGGATCTGTATTTGTATAATTGAGGAAAAGATTATTGATTTCCTAAAAATGGATTACTTAAGGAATTTATAAACAAAACTGAATCTGGGCATTCTTCACAAATGGGAATCTCCAATATTTATTATTTTTATAGCCTAATAAATTTCCATTAGCGTGGTATTCATTTTTCATCCCTTATAACATGGAAATAAATTTGAATTATTCAATAATATGAGAATTATACATTGGAAAAATGGTATCCCACATCAATTCATGATCTTCAATCAATAGATCCAAATAGACATCAATATCATTATTATATTTCTTCTATTAATATATAAGTAGAGACAAAATAAGATCATTGATCTTCAGGCATAACCATGGTGGATATTTATAATTTACCAACATGAAGGTCCATGTACGGTGAGTAGTACTATGTACACCAACATGATTTATTTCATCTTTAGATAATTGAAGACAAAATTTCATTGGCTCGTTTCAAAATTCAGGATACTCATAATCAACTTTCTTCTACTGTGGAGAATCTAATGGGTGTTAGTGGTTTCTATCATTAATTATTGTATTCACATACCATGTTAATTGTCTCGTATTTTCTTAAACCCATATAGTCTTCTAAACCATGGAATTATACGAATGTAAAATATAGATTTTGAATTAATTCATTAATTTTTCATATATAGATATGTTCCACACATAGGTAATTATATGAGTGATTAATGGTCCTCTAAAAACAATATGAAATCATTTATACAAGAAAATATTTTTTTAGAGATCACTCCCATTTAATATAGAAATCATTTAATGTCATATGTTTGACATTGTAGTTCATTTTCTTCTAGTAGAATATCATTCAGAATACCAAGTTGTTCTGTAAAGCAGGTGTCGCTATATAAGCTGGAAACTTTCAAATTATATAATTTCAATAAAGCTGAAAATGATGTGTATTTAATACAACTAATATAAAATGGAATCTTTTCACATCTATTTAACTTTTTAAACAAATTTGGATAGTCACTAAGGTAATCTTAAATTTCCATTGTCATTTCTTCCTTGTGATTTCCATCACCATTTATATTGGTATTCATATCAAATAATCCACAAACTATAGTATAATCCCAATTGA
The DNA here is from genome assembly GCA_963277665.1 of Viscum album. NCBI lineage: Eukaryota > Viridiplantae > Streptophyta > Magnoliopsida > Santalales > Viscaceae > Viscum > Viscum album. The sequence continues at coordinate 795,636,389 of OY728142.1, read as the reverse complement.
TGTGCATTTTTTGTTTCTTCCAATATTCAGTACAACATTTATAAATCTGATCTATTTTGTGAAAAATAAAATGTTCTTCTAACTCTTATGAACATATTTTTCTTGAATATCAACAACTTCAACATGGTTAATGGATTTGATAAGGGTTATATGCATGTACAATTGAAAACAAGATGAACTCCTTAACTAAAACATTATACTCTTACATCAAATTATTAGTGTTATTCTATTTTGTATTCATATACATCCCATTGGGATCATAAAATAAATAGTTTTGACAATAAATAAATAAATTAAAATAAGATATTAATTATCAAAGGTGAATGTAGAAGATATTTTTTATTAGGGAAACCCAACATTTGATTGTTTCAAATAATTTAAACATTCTTTGAAGAAAAATGGTAATTGAATTTTAGAAAAGAATTATTACACTACAGTAGGTGTTTTCCTATGAATTCATCCATAGGTGAAAGTTATAGACAAATTTCATCCTTATCAGATCATCTCCTAAATAGTTATAATTTAATTTTGTCGTTTGACTCTCATCCTCCATCTCTTGTGGACATTCACCTATATTGCTTGAAATACTCTCAGCATTAGTCATCCATGGTATGAAAACTTCTTAGAGAAATATAAGAAACATAAAAGAGATGGGGGATGAGTCTCAGGAAAAAAAATTTAAATAATAACTATTTGGGAGATTAAACTGATGAGGATGACAGTTGTACTCCATTGTATTCACTAAAATGGTAATTCCTATCATTTGTGACAAATTAAATGGTTCTATAAAAGATTTTCATTATTTAAAAAAACATATATGAATGTGAATAAACAATAAGAAACGTATTTTAGGAAAAATAATTTAATTTAATAGGACTTTATAGTTCCATGATATTCTATGATATTGGGTTTTTAAGTGGATCATGCCTCAATTGATTTGTTCAAGAGATAACCCTTCATAAATTGAAAATTTTCAAAAATTATTGCAGATATCAACACTATGATCTATAAAGAATTTTTATTTTAGGATTATTTATTATGAATTAAAATAATATAGAGACCGCTAATGATTCTACTAAGGGAATCAATTTGGATGGATGAATTAAAACACAGAAAAATTGATGGTACACATAGAACGATCTTCAAACAATATGTGGATATGAAATGACATTCACAATTGAATTGTGTCTTATAAGTTGAATAGAATTTTGGAAATTAATTTTAAAAAAACCTTGATATGAAACATGATAATAGAATAACAAATAGATATTTGGTTCTATATATATGAAGAGACATAAGAGTAGAGAAATTCACTTCTATATTAATTGTTGTTAGAATAAGCGGCTCATGAAGTTAGAGATCTAGTATTATATATGGATTTGGATAAAAGAAGAAGAAGTAAATAACAATTCTTCTGTGAATTATATTTCATATGGTATTTTATATCTTTTACTATTTGATCGAGTGGAGTTTATATATTAAGATCCCTATGTAGAATGGTTTTATCCAGATTTAGGGAATAATAGTACGCTGAAGTGGGGTTCAATAATGTTGTATTTATATATAAAGTTATTTTAAATTGTGATTTATCCCCATAAACAAATTTTGAAGTACTATATATGTATATATCCAAATTAAAAATCCACAAATTTTTTTATGGTTATGGAACAAAGGTAGGGTCCCTTGGGTTAATTAGTTGTGAGCAAGATCAAAATATTTTTCAATATTGTTTACCATAGGGTGGAGTGGACATGACTAAATACATTTATCCACAAGAATAACTAGTTATTAGTGGATTAATATACATAAAAACATTTTTATATTAACATTATAACCATAGTATAAAACCAAACACTATGAAAAAATTCATCACATTTTTGGGTCCTCAAAAAAATTATTGTCTTGTTAGAATTCAATCTTAAAACATTATATGGTTGAAATCTCCAAATATATTAAGAAACAAATACAGATCAATTAAAGGGTTATCATTAATGTTCTATTATTTATTCTCCTAATTATTAAAACCTTGAATTGTGGTTTAATTTCTAACATGTAAGACATATAATGAATCAAATTATTTTTCCTGCTTATTATAGTTCTACCATATGTGAATACCAACTAGATATAGAATACCTCGTCATATTACCATGATTATTAGTGTACTTTACAAGACATAGAACATGATTTTAACATAGCAAAAAATTTCCCCATTATTCCACAATCATATTTTGATGTAATTATTAGCCTATAACATCCAATAGAAAAGCAAATCCTCCCTATTTAATCATGTATAAGACCTAATATTAAAATTTATCATCTCCCTATTATTTAATATTATTTTAATTGAATATGGAAATAAATATGATATTATTTTCATAGATATTATTGAATTTTTTTCTTACTTATTCTTATTATTAACTACAAAATTTCTAACATCTAGAGTTTTTAAAAAAAGATAAATAATGATTGATATCGTACACGATACACCGCATCAAGTTTAAATGAACAATTAAATATTATTATTTAAATATTTACATTATAATATATTAATTAGAATGGAGGGAATGAATATTATTATTTAAATTATAAAAATATGGTTTTTATATGTTGATATAGTGATTCATTTTTCATAAAATTAATTCTAAATTATAATAAAAACAATCGAATATAAACGATGCATTTTATGAAAAACTATTTAACTACAAATATTTATGTTTATAAAATAATAAAATCACTCATTTTTTATTATATTAATGACATATATATGAAATATATTTAATCTAATTTTTAATATTCATCTTATGTATTTCCAGGTCCTAATATAAGAAAAAATATGATTTTAAGAATAAAATAAGTATTTTTAAAAGAAGGACATTTTACCGCCTTTTTGTGGAGAACCCATTTTAAATTTAGTTTTTTCACTTTTTTATATCTTATTTGACAAAATAAAAGTCTTATTATAATTGGGACACCATAATTTTATTTGGATTAATTTTCATTATTTTTCAGATAAAATTTGTATTTTTATTAACATTGAAAATACTGCATTTTAATTCGAAACATTCTTTTCATCAAATTTATATATAGTTTTAGATTATCCATATACATGGATTTTAAATATAATTAGATTATATTTTATCATTTATTTCAATTTTGTTAATTGGAAGCAATATTAAATTGAAATTAAGTAGAAAACCTATGTAAACTTTTGAAAGTTTTAATTATAATACAAATTTTCTCTATTTGTCAATGAAATTAGTGTTAAGACTAATTTAGCCAAATTTGTGAATTTAATTTTAAAATATATATATACATGGGTGTACTCATTATGAAAAATTTGATTCAATAAGGTCTTATTAATTTTTGTTAAATGGTAACTACGGTATTTTATTTACCACGATTAAAGTTAAAATGTGTAATTAAAGGTAAAATTATTATTATTTTATTATAAAATTACCCTAATACTTGTATTAATCTCATTGGATGAGTTATTATCGACCATGACAATCTTTAGGCCGAAATTGTGACATTTTTAAGCCACATGGTTATTATTTTGACATTTATAACATTTAATTTAATGTAATGGAAATATGTCATAAATTTGCCTCTTCTTACTAAAATAATTTTAATATAGAGTTATGTAAGTTTAATATTTTACTATTAATAGTAATAAGAAGTACTAAAATATTACCTACATCAGGGAAATTTATTTATAATATTTAGAAATTAAATAATTAAATTTAACTATGACACCAAGATGATGCAGTAATATATTGAGTAATGAATGAATCAAATAAATGATATTAATATTCATAAAATAGATTTAATTTCAATTAATGGACGTTGTACAAAAATTTATAGATTAATATTACATGTTAGGATTGATTTAATGTAGTTTTTTCATGCAAATAAAGTAGTTATGATTATTTTGAAAAGTCATGTAATGAATAGTGTCAAAATTAAAATAATTCATATTTTCAAATATAAAATATTTAATTAACAGATATAAAATTTATAAAAATATAATATTTGGAAAAACCTTAAGGTAAATCAATAAATTTCAATAATGACTCATTGATTGGTCATTTTATGATTATATGGTAATTATTTTAACCCTCAAAATGTAAATTGCTTGATAAATTGGTAAGAGTAAAATTGGGTTAAAACAAGAAGATAAGGATTAAAAAATATTAAAAACAAATATATTTTTAATTGGTTGATTTTTATTTGACCTAAAGTTGTCATATATTTTAAATAAATTAGTCTGGGACCATTTGGGAAATAAAATAAATTTATATTAATTTAGTACCTCTAATAATTCCAAGAGCTCCCCTCTCCTTTCCTATAAAAGGTCGGCCATTCCTCTCTATTAATCATACTTAAAAAACAAATTAATTCACCCAATATCATAACTAAACCCATACTATAATCCCTTCCCACATTTTTCAGACAATATTTTACGCATAACACCCTCCTTAGAGGTTTTCAGTTGTTTTCTTTGATGATCGGCTAAAGAACAGGTAATGTTTTCTTTATATATTTGTATTTTAATTATTCATACTCTTCATTAAAATATCCTCTAACCATGATGAAATAATAAATAATGTATCATCAATTTTCATAGATTTTTTTTATGTTTATATCATGATCTGATTCTGTCTCAAATATTGTCAAATGGGATATGAACTTTTCATTCGTGTGTACAGCGGACTAGCGCCTTGTGGACCAATATATTTCATTTTTCATCATTGTATTTAAATACTAGTTATGCTGATGGAATTTAAATTCATATGTGATATTAATGACCTATTAATATTTATAAGAAAATAATATATCAATTGTTTTCTTACATTCCATGAAAATAAATATGATAACGTCATTTGTACGTACATGTGAACTATCACCCCCGAAGAGATGTGATTTTTTTATTCACTGCATAAATTTTATGACACATAAAAGTATATTTAAATTATTAATATTATATTAACAATTTTATGACCATTATGGAATGATAAATCAGTACTTACATTATTTTCATAATGATCAATGAAAAATGAAGATGTTACTCATTCGTATGTATAGCTTACCATCTCTGTAATTGTAACATTGTTCATTTTCAATATCCATATTCAATGAATTGATTAAAATGTATAATTGAAATAAAACTATTTATTATTATGTCATGATTATTATTCTGGTGATGATTGACTTATGACCTCATGGACTATTGACATCCTAAAAAGTTCATTTTCAACTCATATACCAAATATCGATAAAACTCTCAATGTGAAAATAAATAATTAAATAATTGTTATTAAATGATAATAATAATATTCAAAAATAATATACTTTATAAATATTCTTTAGAAAGAAAGTAATTATCCTAAGTTTAGTATATTAAAATAAAATGATTATTCATGATTAGTCAGATATAAGTTATGTGATTTCATATCAACGTCTTTTCTTTGAGCCATTTCTTGATAATGTGATCCTTTATTCTTTTATAAAAAATTTATATATCCCATTTTACTTTTTGTATCCATATTTTATTTACACTCTCGTAATTAAATGTTTATGAAAAAATTTATACATCATTTGGCATATAATTTAAAATTGTCAATGTGGTATGGGACTCTTTTACTAAAATATGGTTTTAAGAGTATTAAATATTTATTCTTATAAATATTTCTCATTTATTTCCATGTTTTCAAAAAAGTTTTTTGGATTTAATTATATGTACATAATTATTTTAAAATATTAATTGTCATATATTATTTTAATATTTTCAAAGTGATATGTGACACTTTGATTAAAAAATATCTTGTATAAATGGTCTAAATTGGTTTTTAACATGTATTGGTTATCATATGAATGAAAATGAAATTTTATGGGTGAAATGTTGAAAAATACAAGAATATATGTGTTGGTAAATCTACATATAATTTTTGAGACTGATATAGCTTATATGAAGGGTTGATCAATATTATATTTCATGAGTGAGCCTGATATAGATTATACGAAAGTTTGAGCTGCATTATAGCTCGTGAAAGACTAGTGAGCCCAATATAGATTGTGTGAATGGTGATCCCCATTATTTCTCTACAATAAAGTGGGTATTTCAGACTTGGAAGTTTACCGTATGGTTATTCTATTTGTAAGGGTGATTGTATGAGTGATATGGTATTGATTTTTATGGCACCTACATGATTTTTTATGATTTTTAAATAGATTTTATAAAAAAAATTTATGGGGTTTCATGTTTTCATAGCACTGAAAGTTTACATTCTCTATGTACCCTATAGATATTTTGATCGCATCCCATGTTTTAAATATTTTTTCATATGACATAAGACTGTTAATGAAAAATATGATACCTTGTTGAAAGTATTAAAGATTTTTCATGAAAAAAAATCATGTTATAATTTAAAAGGGTTTTCTTTGGTGAAAAAATTGATTGTGAATATATGTGTCCACATATAATGTTCTGGTTTACTATATATTAGTTTTTTCATCATTATCTAAAACTCTAAGTTGATAAGATCTTCAAATGTGGATTATAGTTTAAAAACACTATAACAAGATATGTTTAAAGTTGGGTCCTTAAAGTCGGTATCAAAGGCTTGTTTAGAAAACATTAAAGATAATAATTATTTATTAAGAGTTATATATATCTTCAAGGGATTATCCTTTTAAGGTTGATTATAAGTTTAATGTAATACAATCTCTTTTGAGGTTTTATGTTGTGAAATTTTAGGTGACTAATGGCATTTTTTTGAGACATTCACCTTTGATACAATAATATGTTATTAATTTTTGGGATGAAAAATTAATTTTATGAGCCAACCATTGAGGTTAAAATATTTAATTTTTATTTTTAGTACAATAACTTTTTTAAAATATTATATAAATTATTTTGTTTCAAAAAAAAAGAAACTCCTAGAACATGTGACAACCCATCACATTAGACAAGGCCATGGAAATCAAACCCACAACTAAAGTGTGACAAGGATTAATCACCTACCACTGGTCTACATGAAGTCCCTTTATAGCATGAATTATTAGTTTTTGTCAAAATAGATGATGAAATAAGAATAAGTTGATTTCAGGGACATAAGTTTTATCAAATTGATATCCTTGGTATCTGAAAATGATTTACAGATTAAGTGATAAATGTTATTTAGAAAGACATTCACTATTAGGGGAACATTATATGATTTTGGTAAATTGAATACTATGATATTATAATTGAGGAGTAGTGGTTGGATAATATTTTATAATAATCCAAGATTTTATTTGTGGACTTATAGAGAATTAGGTTATTTGTGGAAATGATTAACCTATCTAAGAGAATATGTGATGAGGTTATTTACTTTTTCGTATGAGAAATTAAGAGTGTGTGATGTTGTTTTGAGTTAAATACAAGAACTTATCTTAAAATATTAATTGATTTAATTTTTCTAATTTTTGGGATTTAGTCGTAGTTATAATATATTTGAGGAATTTTAAGGATATTTATTTCTTTAATTGACTATGTTGAACTTTTAGTATTAAATGTAAATTTTTGAGATTAAAAGGAGTTTTTTATCATCCAATGGTTTATTTTTTATCTTATAGTAACTATATTAGTTTTGGTTAATGTTTTTACATAAGAGGAATGGATAGTTAAATGTTTGTGGAATATTTTATTTTATAGAAGTTGATTCATTCTCAATACTCGTCGTTAGGAGAAAAAGATGAGTTTATAGTGGAAATTGATTAATGTATGAATCTATACATGTCAAGTAAGTATGTTTCCTTATTTTATTACTCAAGGTAAAAAAATTACATAATTTTATGAAAAAGGATCTTAAAACAAAAATGTCTTCGTTTTACTTTTCCTACTGTGAATTAAAAGACTTTTCAACCCATCACAAATTTATAGCTTTGTGATTGTTAAATTTTTCCTAAAAATATCTTCTATATCTCTCTATCAGAAAATGATGTTTTTTTTGCTTCCATAAAAATGTTTTCCTACATATAATCCTAGTATGTGTTATATGAGGTGACCTTCGTACATTCTTTTATTTCTTTTAAAGTTGAAGTTTTTTTTAATATTTTTTCTTATAGTGGGTTGTAGTAATGGTAATTTTAAAACTCATACCTTACATACCGAGCCCAAATTCAAATTTTCATGGAAACAATTCCACAAATCGGGGGAGAATGTAACATCCTGAGTTTAAAAAAAAGACCATGTTTAAAAGCATACACGATACGCCACATCATGTTTAAATTAACAATTACATATTATTATTTAAATATTTCTATTATAACACATTTTTTTGAATAGTATTAATGAATAGTACTAATTGATTTATAATCATAGGGATTACAAATGTTTATATAATGATTCATTGGTAAGAAAATTAATTATAAAATAAAATAAAAATCAATCGAATATAAATTTTGAGTTTAATGAAAAACAATTTGAGTGAAAATAATTGTTTTTATAAAATAATAATATCACTCTTGTTTGATTAAATTAACGAAATATATGTGAAATATATTTAATTTAATTTTACAAATTCACCTTACGCATTTTATTGTCTTAATATAAGAAAAAAAATATGATTTTAAGAATAAAATAAGTATTCATCAAAATGGATATTTTGCTGCATTTTAATGGAAAACCCACTTTATATTTAGTTTTTGTAATATTTATATTTTATAATTCAAAAAATAAAAATTTTATTTTTAATTGGGACATCTATATTTACCTTGGTCTAATTTTTGGTATTTTTCGGTTAAAAATCACATTTTAATGAATAGTGATAAATACTACATTTTAATATGAAAATTTAATTTCATCTAATTTATTTATATTGTTATAATACCCTTTTACAAGTTTTTTATGTATTATTATAATAATTTTTTAACAATTAATCCAATGTAGATCATTGGATGAAATTTCAACTTAAAATTAAATAGAAAAAAGATGTGATCTTTTGAAGGGTTTTCCAAAAAACCGTTTTTCTTGATCCATAAACATGATTAGTGTTAAAGATAATTTAACAAATTCTATGAATTAAATTTTCAAAAACAAACATACATGGTCTTACTCAGTATTAAAAAATTTCTCCAATAGAATGAAAATAATTTTTGGTAAATAGTAATTTTAATATTTTGTTTACCATAGTTAAAGGTAAATAGGGTAATTAATGCTAAAATTATTATTATAATGATATAAAAAATACCCTAAGACTTGTACTAATATTATGGTACGAATTATTAACGACCATGGCAGTCCTTGGGATGGAATTGTGACCTTTGAAAGACACATTTATAACATTTAATTTAAAGTAAAGAAAAATATGTCATAAATTTGTCTCTTCTTACTAAAACATTTTTAATGTGGAGTTGTGTAAGTGATATTTTCAACTATGTGTAGAAATTAAAAATATAAAATGATTAAATACATTATGATATTTTTATTTCAACATTTTATGAATTAAATAATTAAATTTAATTGTGACGCAATGATGATGAAATAATAGAATAAATAAAGAAATAATCAAATAAATAACACTAATAATGTTAAAATAAATAAAATTTGAAATATTTATTTCCATAAACTAATTTAATAGATGAATATGAAATTTTAGTATTGAGTTAATGTTGTTTTTTTAAGGAATCTAGTATTTATGACTTTTTAAGAAAGTTAAGTGATGAATAGTGTCAAAATTGACATAATTTATATTTTAAAATATAACATATTTATTTAAATGATATAAAATTTCAAAAAAAAAATATAATATATGGAAAAAAAATTATAAAACCCTAAAAATTCATTTAATGACTCATTCATTTTTTATTTTTCATGATTTTTAAATGATTTTAACATCAAAGTGTAAATTAATTGTTAAATCGGTAAGAGTTAAAAGTAGTTAAAACAAAAATACTCTGATATAAAAAATATTAAAATCATTTATAATTTTTAATTGGATGATGAGTATTCAAAAAAATATCATCACATATTTGAAATAAAAAACTTTTGTACCATTTGGAATAGAAAAAGAATTTATATTAATTTAATACTTTTAATAATTGAAGAGTTACCCTCCTCTCTCCTATAAAAGGGAACCAATTCCTATATATTACACATTCTCTTAAAACTACTTATTTCACCCATGATCTGACAAAAAGACTTCCTAGAATCCCTCCCCTCATTCTCAGGCCTAAATTTGGGCATAACACCCTTCTTAGAAGTGTTAAAATGTTCTTCAAGGGTGATCAACTAAAGAAGATGTATCATTTTCATTAAGAATTTCTATTTAATTTCGTCATCCATTTCCATAAAATATCATCAAACCATGTTGAAATAATAACTCTAATAACCTCAATATAGTTTTATTTTATTATTTTTATACAATCACGTTAATCCATCTCCAATTTCAACAAATGGTAAATTCACTTTTCATTCGTGTGTACCACAAACTACCACCTCACAAACCGATATAGTTTGTTTTTCATCACCATCTTTAAAGACTAGTTAAAATTGTGGAATTAATTTTTATATGTGATATTAATGAAAAATTAATAATTATAAGAATATAATATATCAATTACTTTCTTACTTTCCATCCACATAAAAATGATAATGTCCTTCATGCGTACTTGTGAACAATCACCTCTATAATGCGATGTGATTGGTTTTTTTTTGCTACATAAATTATATGATACATATATGTATATTTAAATGATTAGTATGATATTAGTGATTTAATGATCATTATGGAAGTATCAAATATTACATACCTTTTTTCATACTGGTCAATGAAAAATGAATACGTTACTCATACGTACGTATGACTTCCTGTCTCCAGGATTGTTACGTTATTCATTTTAAATATTCATATTTAATTATTGTATTTAAAGGTATAATTTAAATAAATAAAATTACTTCTATTTGAGGTATATTATTATAAATATTATGGACTATTGAGCTCATGAACCCTTAACATCATACCAAATTCATTTTCAACTCGACAACCAAATGTCGAAAAAACACCCAATGTGAATATAAATAATTAAGTAATTGTTAACACATTATAATTGTTATATAAAAAGATAAATAAAAATTATAAAGGTTCTTGAAAAATAAATTAATTAACCTAAGTTTATTATTCATTATTAAAAATATTTTACGTGATGAGTTATACTTAAAGTCAGAGATTTCATCTCAATCACCTTTCACTGAGACATTTTTTGATGATATGACCCTTATTTTTTTATAAAGTGTATATAAAACCCATTTGACTTTTTGTTTTCATATTTTATCTACACTCATGTTGCTCAATTTTTGGTAAAATTTTCGACTTTCATTTTTCTTATAATTCAAAATTTCCAAAGTGGTATGGGGCTCTTTAACTAAAACATTGTTTTGAGTGCTTTAAATATTTATTATTCTAAATATTTTTTAATCATGTCCATATTTTCAAAATGATTTTCTGGATTTCATTATGGTGACATAAATTTTTAAAATTTTAATTCTAAAGTATTCTTTTAAAAGTTTCAAAGTATTATGAGACACTTTTATTCAAAAATAGATTTTGTAAATATTTTTAATTGGTTTTTGAAAATAGATTGATTTTCTTATAAATGAAAATGAAATTATATGAGTGACATGTTGAAAAATGCACGCATATATAGGTCGATAATTTGAAATTTAGTGGTTGATCCCAATATATCTTATATGAAGGGTTTTTCCCCATTATAGCTCATGGGTGAGCCCGATATAGTTTATACAAAGGGTTGAGCCCCATTATTGACCATGACAGACAGGTGAACCCAATATAGATTATAAAAAGGGTGAGCCTCGTTATAACTCTCTGATTCCTTATTTATTCTGGAGGTGGAAGTCCTCCATATGGTTTCTCCATTTGTAAGGGTGATTTTAAGATTGATATATTAATTATTTCCCATGTCACCCATGTGATCTCCTATGATTTCTACTATGTTTTTAAGAAAACAAATTAATGGGTATTCATGTTTTCACAAGTCTAACGATTTACTTTCTTTATACCCCTAAAAAATATTTTGTTCCCATCCTATGTTTTAAAAAAAATTAATATGTATTATGATTGGTATGTAAAAAAAAATTCCTTTATTATATTATTTAAGATGTGTTGTGAAAAGAAATCATGTTTTATTTTAAAAGTGTTTTCATTTGTGAAAAAATGGATACTGAGTATAAGTGTCCACTTGTATTGTACAGGTTTACTATATAAGAGTTTTTTTCCTAATTCTCTAAAAAACTAACATAAAAGTATCTTATAATATGAATTATAGTAACAAACTCTAGAATATGATATGTTTAAGACTAAGTATTTATAAAATTACTCATTCTATCACTAATAATATCCATATCTTTACCGTAGTCTAAATGTATTAGAAAAACACTATTTTCAGAAAACTCAACCAATTATAATCATTTTTGTATGAAATATTTTTATAGAGCATTGATTTGAAAAAACTCAATGTCTTAGTTTTCATCATTCTCCCCCTCATTAACATAATATCTAATAATATTTCTTATGATCCAATAGGTTTTATATCAATATTCAACCCATCATCATAATTATAAAAAATAGTTCTCATTTATTTCATATATTACTCCATGAAAATTAGATGACTAATGTCATTGGGGGATTAGAGACATATTTTCAAAAAACAGGACAAATTATTTAATTTTCATAATAACTATTTTCTCCTAGATATCATTATTTTCCTATTAACATATGGAATATCTTGAAAGAAACATAAAGGAGGGGTGAGAATAAAAGACCAATGTGGTTTAATAAATAAAAACATCAGGGTGGGATATAACTAGTGATGGAATAATGAAAAGGTATGGAAATCATGAGTTCCAGAAATCAAGGGTACATGGGTAGTTGAAATCAAGGGAGGCCCATAGAAATCAGGGGTGACATCAGAAAGAGTGATGATAATAAATGAATATAGATATCACCATACAAGATATATATGAGTGAGGAGGACGGAATAATAACATAACATGGACTAAATCATTGAATTATCTGAGATAATGTATATATATATCCAAACCTAGAAATTATTCTAGCCTTGGATTTTATTGATCGTTGAAGCGTTCAAGCCTCGGATTCGAGCCTTGTAATTGTTTGATCTTTGATTTGAGCCATGATTTGAGCTTGGATTTGATAAGGAGGAACACCAACACTAGGTGGATTCTATATAATTCTTTGGATATCGTGACTGGTTCATGACCTAATAGGGTTCATAAAATTGATCAAAAAAATTTTATCCTCGCTTCCAAAAAACTCTAAAAAATAGCCCTTTTATTAGCACGTATTACTTAAGTGCTCATTAAGAATTTATAATTAAAATTTTAAATATAAATTTTATAAATATAGTTATAAAATTATATATATATATATATAATTAATATATATAAATATAAATATATTAAATGAATTCATTATTTAAATATATTTATTAAAATTTTATTATTATATAAATATATAATTATTTATTTATAATTATTTAGATAATTTCTTAAAAAATAATATTTGCATGCTTATTTCATTATATATATTTATATAATTATATATATAATAAATATAGTATGTATATCCATTATTTAAATAAATTTATTATAATTTTTTAATTATTTAAATATATATATATATTAATTAGTATATAAATACCTTTTAAAAAATTAATAGTTATTTTTTTATAATTATAAATATATAAACGTATAAATATAGTAGATATACCTTTATTATTTCTTTATTTATAAATATATATTTACACATATATTTTTAACATTATTAATAAATATTTAATATTCATTGCATGCATGTTAAAAATGAGTTAAATTGAATTATTAAAAAGGAGTACACATTAACAATATTGAAAAAATTGATAAGTTTTATTAATTAATAGTATATTTTATTGAAAAAATATGGATATTTATTTAAATAAAGATGAATACATATTTAAAATATTTAACCATAGTAAATATATATATATAAATAAATAATTTAAATTAATTAAATTATCCAAAAAATGATAAAATATTCATATATTAAAAACGAATTAAAATCATATAGTAATAAAATAGAAAATAATTAAATTAAATTTCATGGTTAATGACATGATATATTAAATGTATCATGTTATAATGAAATTCAAAAATGAGTTATAAAATTTGAATGAATTACATAAATATTTGATTAATTTCATAAATATTTGTTCTTTTTCATTGTATATAAAAATGTATTAATTATATATATGTATGTGAAATAAATATAACAAAAGTTTTATATATGTTAAACTGAAAAAATGACATTCAATTATGTGCATTACTCAATGAAATTACTGAGTTTTTTTATTGAAATTAATTTTTTAATTATAAACGATTTTTCACTAAATAAATGACTATTCATTGTAATGAATAAATATTCTTTATTATATAAATTATATTTTGGTACAATCATATATATCTATATATGTAATATATACTATTTATTAATATTATCAATAAATATTTAATTAACAAAATGCTTAATATTATTCTTCATTTAAATATTTTTAGTTTTTATTTGTTTAATTTTAATGATACAAATATCTATACATTTAATATATATTATTTATTATTATCTATAAATTACATATATTATGGTCATTTTATTAATTTTTATAAATAATTGTTTACTAATAAAATTTTTATTACTTTTTTAATAAAATCATTTTTATTTATTTCATTATTTCATTTTATTTGGAACCATTAATAGTGCCTAAAATAAATCAATGATAATAGATTCCCTTTTCCAGCTCTAAAAATAACGTGATCATAAAGGGTGTCATTTATCATTTCTAATGAAAAGTGTTTATAATAGTTGCCCATTATCTGCACTAAAAAAGTGTTGATAATGAGTTCCTTTTATTTGTTCAAAAAAATCACTGATAAAAGGAACAATTTTTAGTGCTTATTTTATGGATAATAAAAGAAAACTTTATCAATGCTTTTCACGAATTTAGGGATACACTCAGAGTTCAACTTCTTTCCATATGGGGAGTTACCAATATGGGAAGTCACAGATGATGGTCTCGAAGGATATGAATTTCAATCACATATAACATATATGTGTGACTTCATTCTATCATTGCAAATGACAGAAATATCACTAGAATGGTTTATTCCCCATCAGTTTTATAATTAATTTGACTATTTTAAATACTAGGTTCTAGTACTATTTATGGATTTTAAAATAGTGTGAAATCCTATATTATTCTAATATTTTCAAGGATTTCTATTCTAATAACTGGATCCACCAAAGGTTATTTCCAATGAACAAGAGGTGTTATACAATGAAACCCACTCTTAGGGATCTTGTTTTCTATTGATGATTAATACATGAGTAGATTCATTAATGAACTCACTCACATTGGCATCTATAGATCACATCAAGGTAAGAAAAGTTATTCCCATCACACTTTTTTTATTAATGAAATTCTCATATTTGGGAAATCATCAAATAAAATAATCTCTATGATTAAAGTATTATATTCTCACCATGAGGAGATGGTTGGTCAGTCTATAAGCTAAAGGAAGCCTTAAATTATTTTGGTGGTGAGATATCTATTATTAAAAAAATTGGGCCACCAAGACTCTTGGAGTGAATAATTGATCCTTTCCCTTTAATTATCATCGAGTCTCCTTGTTTTTTGTTAAGTAATATAGGTAATATCTTGAAGATATATTATTTGGAATAATTAATTTGTTGTGTAGATGGAAGGGGAAAGATATGTATCAAGGAGATAGATCATTATTTTCAATTCTGTTATCAAATCAAAACATGTGTAATCATTATCTTCTAATAGATTGCAATGAATCTGCCTTAGTGGCCTTCAGTGCATGATGAGGAACTTCCTTTGGACATGTTTAATGAAATATGAAAATATGATAATAGTTTTATGGAAGGAGTGAATTAAACCCATTGATATGGGTTTCTTTATAATCAAGTATCTAAATATTTTTAATGATGGACTTATTAATTAGTTTACATAGAATCTTTTATCCTCTAATAATCCATCTCTATATTTCTTATCAAGTTGGTTCATGATGAAAGTTATAATTGGGTTTCCCTACTATCTAACTTCGTATATCTAGCCCTCACTCCAGAAAACTTTCACTGATATAATTATGAACTCAAAATGGTTGGTTAGTAGATATTTTACCCTAAATTATGGGCATACCCACTAGTTGTAAAAACTATTAAACACTAAAAATGTTCCTACCTCCATAATTGGGAGGACTGTGGCTTTTTTATTGAATCATAATGATAGTCTTGATGACAGTTTTACACTCCAATATGGATTTGGACAGAAGAATTATATTTTTATGGATGATGAAATATGGATCAAGAGGCCAAACATAAATGACCATTTTAATGATAATTAGTACTACACCATACAGTGAAATGGTTCCAACCAAGCACCTACATTGTTTATTATGTTCAAGGATCCCCTTGTTCTACCTTCAATGTTCCTACTCCTTTGGAAAATTAGGAGGAACGGACTACCCCCACATGGCTAGTTGAAGAGGGATGGATAGTAAATTGTGTGAGTATTCCATATATATCTCAGGGATGATGAATCTATTTAGCATTTTTTTATGAACTACTCCCATACTTATAATTTATGGAACAAAGTTGGAAGACTTTCTAACAATGATTTAGGTGTTTACAGGCAGCGGGGTGAACTGCTCGTGTGAATCAGCAAACCTGGAAGATGTAAAATGATATAAAACCTCCTTCTAGTTTCCTCTACAGCTTTCTAATATTCTATTTAGATAGCTCAAAATGTGTTCTATTTTTATAGAAATCGTACCTCCACTCATGTATGATTCTTTTCTATCCAAAGAGATATACATGATGTTGAAAGTGTAAAAATGGGTTTAATGGATATAAACCTAATGTATCTCAACACATTAAGATTACTATGAGTTTTTGGTTCAAAAAAAGGATATATAATTCTTATGATCATTCATTGGATTCCTCTTATCGCTACATATGTTAATGATAATGTTGATGAAGTATCCTCTGGAATTCTCAGGCCCTCGGTTTGTGGAGGGTTCTTCCGTACTAACTGTGTCTTTGTTAAATGTTATTTTTTTCACTTTATTGGTCTAGGAAGTTCAGATGAAGCTGAATTATATGAAATAATCTTTGTTTTAATTCATGATATCTAACTTATCTGGATATCATTATGGATTGAATCAGATTCTAAATACTTTTTTAATGCTCTCATATCAAGAGCTAGGAATTTCTCATGGAGATTCTTCCCCCATTTTATTAATTTTCTTAATTTGGCCAATCATCTCAACAAAACAGTTTCTCATATATATATAGAGAAGTAAATAGAGTGTTTGATGCACTTTCAAAGAGAGAAAAAAATTAAACTGAGTACTTTGTGGTCCTTTATTACTCACAGTTATTGTGCACTAATAGAAGATGAAAATATGCATGGAGTGGTTCACTCCTACCTTTATAAAGACCCATTCATTTCTGGACCTTATTCTTGTTCTTTTAATTTAATAATATTTTGGTTTCGGATTTTCTAGACCTTAGATTTTCTAGGAAAGAGGACTATCATCGAACAATCCCCATTCCTTCCCAAGATGTATATACCTTGTTTATGTTTGAGTATGATTATGAATGTATTTCAACTTATCCTTGAAACATCCCAACTCAAACTCTTTCATCAACATAGTTATTCGTTCTAGTAACTCATTTTTGGGGATCTAATTCCCCTTGATATTACTAAAATGAAATCAAGATAGAATCTGTAAGATAATACCAATACAACACATTTATTGGGAAAGAATTAATAGTAATATGAGTGGGTCTAAGTCCTCATCAACTTATACTTATCTTTAGGTCTTATATTTTTTGAGTAGCTTAATATATTCATAGATAGTCTAGCTTAAATTATTTCTTCTGTAAGGTTGTTTATGAATCACATATATTGGCAAAGTTAAATTTCTCATGGGAATCATGCTTGAAAATAATCTATCAAAGGTAATACTATGTATCAATGAACTAAAAATACAGGTGCATATATTCAACGATAGATTCCTAGTCACCAGGAACGTATTGGAGATTCTAAATAAAAGGAATTTCTGGTTTCTAATTGATAAATTAATCAGTGAAGAGTGATACAATACCATAAAACATGAAGATATTTAATGAAGATCCCATGAAAAGCTTATCTTAAATTATCACATCACTATTATCATGGTCAAAATTGTTCTTTTTTGTACAGTATGGATGTATAAAATACACTGGTAGAGTCTATTCAGAATACTAATAGTGCAACTCTAGATGGTAGTTTTATGGGTTTTCCACCCCAAATGAATATTAAATCTCATTTTTCTTAGGTTGGGCAGCATTTAGATAATAAAATATTATCCAAGAATGTATGCACTAGTAAAATATGTTTTCCTATGAATCTTTGAATTCTTACTTCTATTTAAATGTTGATATGTCACCTTATTTCCAATAGATTCATATTCCTCAAAGGGGTAATATTATTATAAAAACATGTATGATGATTCAAAGGAATGGGAAGAATTATGTAATTAACCTTTGGTCAATAAACTAGATCCCCTACCCTATTTAAGGGATTTTAAATGTTACTTATTGAGACACTATAACTATTTTTTATAACTTTAGTGTTATACAAATTGAGTTGTGAATATATGAAGTTCCCAAGGCACCATGACATCATGATACTCCCTAATGTGGTCATAGACCCCTCTCTAGATGAATTATTCATTATCACTAATGAGTTCATAGCTCTTCATATTTATTTTTGAGTTACCAAGACAGTGGCCTTGGTAGTGTAGGTTCTTCGGACTCATTTCCAGCCCCATATTATTATGGAGATGGAATCAAGTTGGGATTTTCCATATTTCCCGTTTGATAAGGAAGTGAGCATTCTCAGTATGCCATTATATGTTATCAATGACACACTATGATGAAAGTAGACACTGTTAATCAATAAATCCCAAACAGGATGAAAAGATCAAAAATAATGATGAAGGTATTAGGGAGATAGTGGAGATGAATATCCTGAATTATTCATTTTTAGATAATTATATTATTGAATAACCAGAATGCATCAAGTATTCAAGATTTTATAATCATAATTCTCATATTTAACATATTAGAAAAACCAAATAAATATATATTGTAAAACAAATTCTTAAAATACATTTCATGAATTTTCCAAAAAATAATATATAATTTATTAATTTTATAAAAAAATTGAAATAATATATATATATACATATTTCATTTTACTTTAATGATATATCACACATGATATCATAAGTTCAAATGATTAAAAAATTATTTATGTGTGGAGACAATCATGATTGTAAAAAAAAATAAACAAACTTTTGTAAATTTTTTTGGAAGAATAAAATTAATTAAAAATTCATTACGTATATATGAATTATTATTCTAATTGATACATATTTTGTTGTATCAGATACGAATGATAAAGAATATATTCCCAATAAAGATGTTAAAATTACTCTAGTTAATAAACTAGAAATGGAAGATGTGTTCTTCTATCATTCCTAAATTGATGCAGTAGCTAAAAGGGTGACATAACAAGAGGCGGTATTCTTTTTGATCCATCTAATGAGGTAGTGTTTTTCTAGATAATGGATAACTAAAAACTCAAGTGGGTGAATTGAGTTCCGAAAATTTTATTTACATTAAACCACCCTATTTGAGGTATGTAATTAAAAATAATTCTCCTAATAAAAGTACGAAGTCAAAATATGAAATATTAATGGAATGATATTGAGCAGAAGAGATATGTCAGGGTTTGAGGAATAAAAATCTCTTAGTTCACTCCACAAACAATCTGATTCTTATGTTTGATGACTTTCACTATGGAAAACCTTTTTCATGGTTCTCCTAGCTAAGTAAAATATGTTTTCACTTATTACAAAGGTATAGAAGAATTCAACCATACTATCCATTCACAAGAACTGTCCATAACCTTAACACACCCACTTTCAATAAATTTAAACAAAATAGATAGAATTAAATTTTGGTGAACTATTATAGAACTAAATTTCATGAATAAATTAAATGTAGATTAAGACGGCGACCGCAGCGAGGGCGATCGAAGCGAGATGCTCCGGTAACCCTACGGCGATGGCGGCCGTCGCGGCCCCTTCCTCCTTCGGGGGGGAGGGGTCTTCTCCCTCAAATCAAGGTTCAGGTGATGCGCAACTCAATTTTAGGGACTGCTTTGGATCCTCGTCAGATGCGGGGTTCTTCCTCCCTGAAATCGAAGTCTCGCCGAAGGTGCCTGGTTGCATTTCAGGCCAACCTATTGTTCCGGTTTCAGTGAAGGAATTTCACGAAGCCTCAGCATTACTCTCCTCAGCTCTGATCGTGAGGTTTTCGAGGCGGCGACCTCTTGTGGAAAATTTCGACAAAGAGTTCAATACAAATTGGGGTTTGAAGCACCGAGCTTTGGTTTGTATTCTGGGTCCGCGACGGTTTCTAATTTTGTTTGCTGATGAGGAGGATCTGGGTAGAGCCTAGTCGCGGAAGATAAAACCCTTCTGTGGCCTCCCGTTTCACTTGCTCCGCTGGTCCTTTGAGGCGCATATGAACCGTGACTCCCCTTACATGGAAATTTGGATTCAGTTTCCTGGACTACCTTTGACTTTTCAGAACATTGGTTTGCTGAGGTCAATTGGTAATTCGATAGGGCGTTTTATATGTAGCGATCGAAGAACAGCTTCTATGTCCCATCCATTTTCGGCTAGAATTTGCGTTGAAATGGATCTTTCAAAGTTGCCGCCGGAGCATGTCTGGATTGTAGTGGAGGAAGAATACAGGTATGCACAGTCGATTGTCTATGAATCATGGACCCATTTTTGTTCATTTTGTTATAGACAGAGGCATGATGGACATGGCTACAGAAGGAGGCCCAGGGGTGCCCAAAGCTCTGAGGCTCCAGCTGTTTCAGTGGAGGTACCCTCGAGAGAGGGTGTGAACACCATTAGAACTGTGCAAGGCAGTGAGCAGAAGTCTCCTGCAGGCCTTCCTCAGGATGGTCATGATCCTTCAAAGGTAGATGGGGTCACCAACATGATGGTTCAGGGGGTATCTTCATGGGAGGTAGAGGATAGTTTTCCAATTGCTGATCTGGAAGTTCATAAACAGAGTTCTGTCAACCTGTGTACAGACATAGGAGTGCATCTGGATGTGAATGAGACCAGGAGGAAGGGGACCATGGTTGGAGTGATGATGGCTACTCCTCTAGAGGAATATGGTATAATCAATTTGAAAAATGGTAATTCAAACGGACCGAGCCATGATTCTATAATTAATTGTCATGGCCGGGACATTGATGGGGCCAGTACTTTACAGTTTATGGGTAGGGGACTTGAGAGTCATCGGGATTATAGAGAGATTGAGGACCCAGGTCAGAATACTTCACACAGTTTGAGTAAGTCCAGAGTGGATGTGGCTATACCTTGCTCCTCAAACCGGTTTGCTGCTCTGGATGAGGTTGGAGAGGCTCACTCGAGGGAAGATGTACAAGCCCCTTGCCCTCATTTTATAGAAGGTGACATACCAAATAGTGGTGGCTTCTCTAAAATGATAGGTGGACAGCCTGGAGGTGGAGAGACCAACCCGGAGGGAGTCAGCATGATCTCTTTGGATCAGATGATTGAAGAGGTTCCAACTCAAATGAATACTGGCAGGAGATACGCTGTGATGCTGGACAGCTCTAAGCCTGTGGAATTGGTGTCTGAACAGAAGATCAAAAATGATTTCCAGGTGCAGGTAAATTCTCAAAAACTTCTTAATTGTTCTGCAAATAAATTTTCAGTGCTTGCTGATGTTGGATCAAATGAGGAAGGTACCGAAGTGGCAGAGGAAATTTCAGAGAAGGAAGGCAATGCTGGTCTGGACAGATTGAGTGGCGAAGGTAAAAGTCTCTGCGCTGATGACACAATCAGGATATCTCAAATGGAAGGTGGGAAGGATGTAAATGTCAACCCTCCTTTGTCCCATAAGAATCAGTGGGGGGATAGATCTGATTGGGAAGAAGAGCTCCACAGACACTGAATATCTTATAGTGATGCTGTCAAGAATGAAAATCATGAGAATATTATCAAATAGGTGGGAGAAAAAACTCAAAGCAGGAGGAAGCCAAGGAGAGACTACACGGATCTACCTAAACCAATGGTGACAAGGTCTGCACACAAGATTGTAGGGTCACATGAAAATGATATTGCAAATGGGTACAATGGAAAACGAAGGGGAGGGTCCCCAAAGAGGGGCAAATGATTCAGTGGGAAACGGATGGTCAAGGAAAATTTGTCTGAGGAAATGCTTCGGAAGAAAAATATGTATCTTGAGATGATGCGCAAATACGAATCCTCTGAATGGGAGTCAGCTGATCCTGGTGATGATTTATCTGATGACGGGGAGAAGGATGCATATGGATTTGATGTAATGTAACGTTTTTATTTTCTTTTGTCTTTACTTGCACTTTTCTTTTAATAAATTTTTGGGACCAGGCTTACGTCTGGTTCAAACTTTCCTGGCTAAATGTATATTAATATACATCCAGATAAGATGATTTTCATAAAGTTAAATATTTTAATGATCATAAAATATAATTGATATGATTGAAAGTGTAGAAAATAAGCTTTGTATATGATACTGTAACACCCCAGGTAAATAAAGAGTATGACATTTTCACATTTATCCATATTTGTGAATAAAATATTAATATAACATTAAAGGGGATGCTATGCTCGATGGCGTACCCAACACGCAACAACGAGTTTCTTGGGAATCTTACGTTGCACTCTAATAATAAAATAATATTATTTTAAATGGTAGTTAATGCCTAGCCATTGTAATTGCGGGAATGAACAGAACTAACTAAAAAATTATTATATATGATTTTCAAATATTTTTACTCTTTACAATAAATTTTAGAGGATTATAAATACGAGTGAATCCAATTTTAAGCGTAGACAGTCTAATATTCATTAAAAGGTCGATTAACCGCATTTTGATGGAGAACCTCTTTTAAATCCACTTTTTGAAAATTATATGTGTTATATTTGAAAAAATAAAATTCTTCTTTAGAATCGGAACATCAAAATTTACTTTGTGTAAATTTTTTGTTATTTTTTTGATAAAGTTCATATTTTTAATGAATAGTGAAAAATGTTGTATTTTAATTCAAAACATTTTTTTTAATCTAATTTATTTATATGACTAGATTATCTTTATAATTGGTTTTAAAGTGTAAATAGAATATATTTTTACCATTTAATCCAATGGTGGTCATTGTATTTAATACCACTATAAGGTTGGACATAAACGAGTGTCAATCTTTTGAAAGATATTGTTTCTTAAAAACACGCTATTTGTTTTAATAGCGGGGTTTAATTATAAAATTAATTAATGAAACTTCTATGTTATGAATTTGGTAAAATAGAAATCATTTTTTAATTCGGAATATCAAATATAGCTTAGGGTGAATTTTTGGTATTTTTCTGAAAATCTTCAATTTTTGATGAATAGTGAAACCACAAAGTGGTGTTACAGAATTTGATTTTTCGTTTAAATGGGACTTTACCACTTCTGTGATTTGAATTTAAAAAATCCAATTTAAATGATTTTAATTGTTATGTAATATTTGGTTCAATGGGATGAAAATAATTTTTGATGAAAAGTAACTTTTATGTTTTATTAATCGCGATTAAAGGTAATTAGTGTGATTTAAGGTAAAAATGATATTATAATAAAATGAAAATATATTGACACTTGTAATAACCATATTGGATGAGTTATGGCCGGAAAGACAACCCATGGGTCAATTTTTGGTACCCCATGGAGCCACATGGGTTTGATAATGACATTTATTCCTTTTATTTAAAGTTAAAATAAAAATGTCACAAACATGATTTGTTTTACGAAAAAAAAATTTCATATGGTTATACAAGTCATAATTTTGACTATAAATATTAATTGGAAAGCTAAAAAGATTTCCTACATCATAGTATTTTTTTATAATTTTTAGACATTAAATAAATTAAATTATTTATGACATCATGATGATGAAGCGATGACCTCATTATTTAACAATTTAAATAAAATGGAAATATAATGAAAAATCTTGGACCTACACATGTCAAAAACCTATTGAATGGGTTTATTTTTAACCCTTATCTCCTTATCCTTGAAAAAATCAATTTGGGACCTTTGAAATCCGAAAATCATTTGAAAATAAAGTAATATTTTATACTTTACCAAGAGTGCCCCTCCTCTCCTCTTATAAAAGGCCCCCAACTCTACCACCTTACCCACACCTCTCAAGCCTTTGGTTCGGACAATATCTGATCATTTTGTCTCTACACATCCCTATCCTCATTCTATAAGCCTTAACATAGTCAGTAAGCTCATAAAGAAACCCTTTTGGTTCAAACCAAAGGGAGTTACCCAATTTTAAGGTAACGTCTTCACTTGTGGTCTTTTGTTTTATTTTGCTTATCCAACCCCCTAAACTCTTTTTATTCATTTCTTTTGTAACAACTCCAGTATCTTCAATATACTAGGATGTTGTTATAATAAGTATTCTAGCTACACATACACACACCTCCATCTAATGGTTAAAGAACATACTGTTTTTGTGGATGGCGGATTTCTGCGTCACGAAAAGATGATTGTTCAACACTCATATAAAACCTTCAAAGGTGACCATTAAGATGTAAATATGTTTATATATGATATATAATATTTTTATGTTTTACTTAAGCTTCTGCATGTTTCATTTGTGGCATACCTTTATGGCTTCCATTATGGGTATACGTGATATCTTCATTTTAGGAAGTGCGGACTACCGCCCCCTCAAAGTGATTTGATTCGTTAATGCCATATGTGGGACGTATAAAGGATGGATTTAAAGTTATTATATATGATTTTATACTGGAATTATAATATACCTATATATCATTATTCTTATATGTCCATTAATGTATGACATAGAAATTAAAATAGCGTTCATGCGTACGTACGGCTTACCGTCTCCATGAACGGTGCATTTCATTTCTTATCCTCAAATGTAATGTACTATTATAAGTACATATAATGGATATATATTATGTATGATACATCTAAAGTATTAATATAATTCTAGAATTAAAAATATACACATCTCTCATTTAGTTTTAATTCCATTAATATAACATAGAAATGAAAGTAGCGTTCATGCGTACGTACGGCTTACCGTCTCCATGAACGGTGCATTTCATTTCGTACCTCTAAATTATTATGTAATATTATAAATACATGTATATTCTGGATATATATGATATATATTATTTCCAAATTAGGAATGTCATTCTGGATATAAAGAACCTTTGACCACACGAACAACATGTAATTGTAAGAAGTCCACTTTAGACTTATGAACCAAATATCGATAAAACAAACATTAATATCATAAATGATTACATAATGTTTATAACATTTCAATAATTGATATAAAAGAAATAATTAACTTGAAAAAGGTTCTTAAGCAAGTAGAAATTAACTCAAGTTTATTATTCAGGACGTTAAATAACGATCGAGTCAAGTCGGACCCGAGGTAAGGGATCCTACTCCTCTCTTTCTTTTTAAGTAGGCTCTTTTATGTCATTCCTTTTAAAGATCATCTTTCTTGTTATTGGGATGTTATTTTATATTACTCTTACTGTAATTTTTATTTTCATATGATGAGAGACCCTATTCTCTCTCATCAATCCATTTTGGAAGTTTTGAGTGGCACCGTTAGGCTGCCGAATTTTCGTAAGAGATCTAACCTCTCTCTTTCTTTTTAAGTACTCTCCTTTATGTCACTTCTTTTAAGCTCCTATTTGTTATGTTGGGGGATGTTATTTTATATTCATATTTCTATAAACTTTATGTTAATATGATGAGAGACCCTATTTGATCTCATCAATCCATTTTTGTGGCGCCATTAGGCTACCGAGTTTTCGTAAGCGGATTTTCATCTCACTTTTATTCCCCTGAGATTTATGCTACATTTGCCACAATGTCCATTGAGTGGTGTATGTACTGCCCATTGTTTTACTCATTGTGTAATATAAATTCATTAATGATTATTTACATCAATATTGTATTTTCCTTCTTTCATGGGGTGTATGTTTTGAGAGATACCCATGTCGGTAAGGGAACCATTCACCCTCCTCTTTTTAAAATAATTCTTTTGTTATGTATTCTATTTCACATGATTTTATGTTGGGATATGTTCTTATATATCCTTATTTATGTAAATTTTATATTCAATTGATGAGATACCATTTTCTCTCTCATCAACTCATTTTCTGAATTTTGAAGTGACGTCGTTAGGCTGTCGAATTTTTGCGAGGGCACTTCTTAACCCAATTTTGATTCATTGGGATAAACATGCACTCCTTGAATGTGTTGTTATATGAATATGTGTGAATAACATCTGATTGTTTTACACTTAATATCCACTTATATTTGGGGTATTCATTTGTCACACATAATTATGTAATTGATTTATCCTTAAACCAAGGATACCGTCTTTGTAAGGGACTTCATCACAATCTCCTTTCATTGAGGCATATTTAAATTTATACACAACTTTATTTTATACGGTGTATAATCCACTTTGACTTTTACTTTTATATAAAAGGAATCTTTTTCTACGAAGCGTTTTACTAAACGACAAAAAGGAATGTTTCTTTTAACGTACGCGGTGACAACGACCTTTTCCACCGCTGCGAGTATTATTTGGTCTTTGGCTTCCTCAACAAGCCATAATGTTTTTTAAAATGAAATAAATACCATATACTCATTTATATATGTTGGTATTGAAAATGGTTTTTATAAGGGATTTTTTATGTCGATATATTTAACTGATATATTGTGATCGAAATATAGAAATTTTTTATTTCCATTATATTTGTTTAATGTCTTATGATTTAATAATGGTACTTGGACATTATGACGGGTGGTGCTGTGAATACCAGGACGGGTGGTTACGTTATAACCTCCAATGCATTTGGTATGGAATTCGGCTGTATGGCTATTCCATTAAGTATGTATGGAATTTGGCCGAATGGCTATTCCATTAAGTTATATGTGTGGAACTCAACCTTATGGTTATTCCACTTAAGTATGTTTATGTCCCAAGTTACCTTTATATGTTATGTGATCTTATAAGGGTTTTATGGTAATATTTTGGTTATAGAATGGTAAGTAATGAACTTTTTTTCAGTGAAGTGTTTTTACTACTTCGAAAAGGTGAAAAGTATTACTTTGATAAAGTATTCATTGTTTACTTGTTGTTTTGAAAAACTAACAATTTTCATTCTTTGTGTATCCCTTAGTGAGCTTTTTATGCTCCTCCCAAGTTTTTGAAATGTTTTTCACAGGACTTAACGTGGAATATGGTCAAGGATGGGATCAAGGGAAATTCATGCAACCTAAAACATGGAACTAGACATGTTTCTTTTTAAGAGTTTTTATTTTATGGAAACTTAGTAAAAGATTCTACTTTGTAATCTTTTGAGATTTAATAGTTATGTCCTAATTATCTAAAACTCTAAACCTGAAAAGATACTCAATGTGAATTATTCATTTAATTCAATATTACATAAGGTTTAAGGCTGGGTCCTTATAGTTGGTATCAAAGTTCGGTTTAGATAAATTTAGAGGTTAGGGTATTCTTTAAGCATAAGTGACATGACAATAATAGTTAGGATTTCATAAACAGTCCTAGTTTTAGATAAATTGAATGAGTAAGTATTTCTTAGTGTTTATCTCCCTCTTTAGTACCTGATGGTTTTGTGGATATACTCACACTGACCTTTTTGGTTTTAGTAAATGGCTGGATCTAGCAGGCACCAAAGTAACGGTGGATGTGAAGGAAACTCTGACAGTTTTCTGAGCGAGCAATTGAATGATATGGGAGCTGCAATGAGAACTCTTGTGTTTATCCTCAACCAACTATCTGGAGTCATGATTGACCACCTAAACCTTGGTGATTTCTATAAGTCATCATATATGCGGGAAACAAATCCCTACAGAACTACAGGTAATAATCATAAAGGTAAGTGTGTTCAAAAACCTATGTGTCATAGATGTGGAAAGAAACACCTAGGAAAATGTTTCAAAGGGACAGAAATATGCTATAGATGTGGAAATGAAGGTCGTAAAGCAAGAACCTACCATGGAAAAAGGAAGCATCCAGTTGACTCGAGGAAATGGAAAGAATTTCTTTCTAATGGATCAATTGAATGTTTTAAATGTGGTGTGCATGGTTATTATGAAAACACATGTTCTATGAAGATGTCTCATGAATGGGATCACCAAGATCATACAAATACTCGGTTACCAATAACTAATTCCATTCCGATTGAGGATGAAGAAACTGACAATGACCAATCAAAGGTATGGATTATTTATTAACTTTTGTTTTCTATTTTGGAATCTTAATATATGATTCATTATTTTGTTTGTCGGAAAGAAGTATTTTAGAATAAGTTGGAATGGAATGGTTAATGGATCATGAAGAATGTTGAATGAGTAAGAAGTCAACATATAAGGGCTTCAAGAGTTATGGTGAGATTCTTAATAGTATTATGTGTCTTTTGATGATGGGGTACATTAGAAGACTTTTTATAGTATGTGTAACACTGATGTTTGATATATGAATTTTTTTTTCAAAGAATAGTAATCTGTTCTTTTCTGGACATAGTTATAAAGAACCATTTGGGTTTATATGATCCATACTTTTGAGGTAATTATGGGTTACTATATGTAATAATGGAAAGTGAAAGTCGTGAGATAAAATTGAGGTTAAATTACATTATGGTTATTTTTGAAGATGTTATCTCGTTATTGGGAAATGTTTTAAGAATTATGTAGTTTTGGATATAGGACAACACGCAGACCGTGTGACAACCCGTCGCATCAGACAAGGCTGCGGGAATCGAACCCACAACCAAAGTGCAATGGGTATTTATTTCCGACCACTGGACTATGTGAAGTCCCTGGTTAGTTTGACTAATTCTTTTTAGTTAAATGATTTTATGAATTAAGAGTATGATGATTTTGGGATATCTATGGATATTTATTAACCTATCTTGGAGGATATGTGATTAGGTTAATTACGTTTCAATACGAGACATTAGGAGCAACTAATGTTGTTTTGAGATAAATGTTACGATTTAACTTGGAAGACTATGTGACTAAATCCTTCAAATATTTGGGTTTCAATCTTAGTTTGGTTTACTTTTAGGAATTTTATGGACAAATTGTTTATCGAATGGTCCTCATTGAACTTTGGGTTTTGTTGGACAAATTTTGGAGATTAAGAATAGATTTTATTTTTATAAAGGGTTATCCTTTTCAAGATTATCTAGATCTTGTACTAACCTTTTTGGTTTTGGTTTTGGTTAGAGTCTAAAGACATGTGAAGTGTATAGTTCTCTTTTGTGGATTAGGTGATTCTCTAGAAATTGATTATAGTACTCTTAATGCAAACAAGTCTTCCTAAATAACCATCTTTTGGAGAAAATATGAGTTTGATTAAGTAATCTAGTAAAAGTTGAAAGTCTACATGACAAGTAAGTATGTTTCATTATGATTTAGTTAAGCTCAAAAATAAATTCCTCCATGAAATGTAACTTAAAACAAAAATGTTGTCTGTTAACTTTTCCTACTGGGGAATCGAATACCGTTTAACCCATCACAAGTTTATGATTTTCTTATGGTTAACTTTCTCCTAGACATGTTTACTATCACTCACCATCAGAACATGACCCTTTGTTTTTTCCTCCATGTCCATATTTTCATACTTGGAATCCTAGTATGGGTTAACTCGGGTGACCTTTGTACTTTCCTTTCTTTCTTTTAAAGTGATAGTTTAATTTACTCCTTTTCCGATGTGGGGCTTTCAATGAAGTATCCAAGCCCAATTTTAAAATTGCGAGGATGCAATTCCCAAAAGGGGGGAAGGATGTAACACCCCAGGTAAATAAAGAGTACGACATTTTCATATTTATCCATATTTTTGAATAAAATATTAATATAACTTTAAATGGGACGCTATTCTCGATGGCGTACCCAACACGCAACAACGAGTTTCTTTGGAATCTTACGTTGCACTCTAATAATAAAATAATATTATTTTAAATGGTAGTTAATGCCTAGCCGTTGTAATGGCGGGAATGAACATAACTAACTACAATATTATTATATATGTTTGTAAAATATTTTTACTCTTTACAAAAAATGTTTGAGGATTAAAAATGCGAGTGAATCCAATTTTAAGCGTAGATAGTCTAATATTCATTAAAAGGTCGATTAACCGCCTTTTGATGGAGAACCTCTTTTAAATCCACTTTTTGAAAGTTATATGTGTTATATTTGACAAAAGAAAATTCTTCTTTAGAATTGGCACATCAAAATTTACTTTGAGTAAATTTTTGGTATTTTTCTAATAAAGTACATATTTTTTAATGAATACTGAAAAATGTTGTATTTTAATTCAAAACCTCTTTTTAATATAATTTATTTATATGACTAGATTATCTTTCTAATTGGTTTTAAAGTGTAAATAGAATATATTTTTACCATTTAATTCAATGGTGGTCATTGTATTTAATACCACATTAAGTTTTGACATAAACGAGTGTCAATCATTTGAAAGATATTGTTTCTTAAAAACACGGTATTTGTTTTAACAGCGGGGTTTAATTATAAAATTAATTAATGAAACTTCTATGTTATGAATTTGGTAAAATAAAAATCATTTTTGAATTTGGAATATCAATTATATCTTAGGGTGAATTTTTGGAATTTTTTTGAAAATCTTCAATTTTTGATGAATAGTGAAACCACAAAGTGGTGGTTACAAAATTTGATTTTTCGTTTAAATAGGACTTTACCAATTCTGTGATTTGAATTTAAAAAATCCAATTTAAATGATTTTAATTGTTAAGTAAAATGTGGTTCAATGGGATGAAATTTTTTTTTGATGAAAATTAACTTTTAAGTTTTATTAATCGCGATTAAAGGTAATTAGTGTGATTTCAGGTAAAAATGATATTATAATAAAATGAAAATATATTGACACTTGTCCTAACCCTATTGGATGAGTTATGGCCAGCCAAGAAAACCCATGGGTAGATTTTGGGTACCCCATGGAGCCACATGGGTTTGATAATGACATTTATGCCTTTTATTTAAAGTTAAAATAAAAATGTCACAAACATGACTTGTTTTATGAAAACAATTTTCTCATATGGTTATACAAGTCATAATTTTGACTATAAATATTCATTGGAAAGCTAAAAATCTTTCCTACATCATAGTATTTTTTTATAATTTTTAGACATTAAATAAATTAAATTCTTTATGACATCATGATGATGCAGCGATGACCTCATTGTTTAACGATTTAAATAAAATGGAAAGATAATTCAAAATCCTGGACCTAAACATGTCAAAAACCTATTGGATGGGAGGATTTTGAACCCTTATCACCTTATCCTCGAAACACATCAATTTGGGACCATTAAAATCCGAAAACCATTTGAAAATAAAGTAACATTTTATACTTTACCAAGAGTGCCCCTCATCTCCTCTTATAAAAGGCCCCCACCTCTACCACCTTACCCACACCTCTCAAGCCTATGGTTTGGCCAACATATTATCATTTTTTCTCTCCACATCCCTATCCTCATCCTAGAAGCCTTAACTTAGGCAATAATCTCTTCAAGAAACCCTTCTGGTTCAAACCAAAGGGAGTTACCCAATTTGAAGGTAACGTCTTCACTTGTTCTCTTTTGTTTTATTTTGCTTCTCCAACCCCCTAAACTCTTTTTATTAATTTCTTCTGTAACAACTCCAGTATATTAAATATACTAGGATTTTGTTATAATAATTATTCAAGCTACACTTACAGACACCTTCATCTAATGGTTAAAGAACACACTGTTTCTGTGGATGAAAAATTTCTGCCTCACGAAAGAATGATTGTTCAACACTCAAATAACACCTTCAAAGGTGGACATTAAGATGTCACTATGTTTATATATGATATATAATATTTTTATGGTTTACTTATGCTTCTGTATTTTTCATTTTTGGCATACCTTTATGGCTTCCATTATGGGTATACGCGATATCTTCATTTTAGGAAGTGCGGACTACTGCCCCCTCAAAGTGATTTGATTCGTTAATTCCATATGTGGGATGTATAAAGGATGGATTTAAAGTTATTATATATGATGTTGTACTGGAATTATAATATAACTTTATATAATTATTGTTATCTGTTCATTAAAGTAAGAGATAGAAATGAAAATAGCGTTCATGCGTACGTACGGCTTACCATCCCCATGAACGGTGCATTTCATTTCTTATCCTCAAATGTAATGTATTATTATAAGTACATGTAATGGATATATATGATATATGATACATATAAAGGATGAATAGAATTCTGGAATAAAAAATATATACATCTCTCATTTAGTTTTAATTCCATTAATATGACATAGAAATGAAAGTAGCGTTCATGCGTACGTACGGCTTACCGTCTCCATGAACGGTGCATTTCATTTCTTTCTCTAAACGATTATGTAATATTATAAATACATGTCTATTCTGGATATATATGATATATATGATATCCAAATCAGGAATGTCATTCTGGATATAAAGAACCTTTTACCACACGAACAACATGTAATTGTAAGAAGTCCACTTTTGACTTAAGAACCAAATATCGACAAAACAAACATTATTAACTTAAATGATTACATAATGTTTATAACATGTCAATAATTGATATTAAAGGAATAATGAACTTGAAAAGGGTTCTTAAGCATGTAGAAATTAACTCATGTTTATTATTCTGGACGTTAAAGAACGATCGAGTCAAGTCGGACCCAAGGTAAGGGATCTCACTCCTCTCTTTCTTTTTAAGTACGCTCTTTTATGTCATTCCTTTTAAAGATAATATTTATTGTTATTGGGATGTTATTTTATATTACTCTTACTGTAATTTTTATTTGCATATGATGAGAGACCCTATTCTCTCTCATCAATCCATTTTGGAAGTTTTGAGTGGCGCCGTTAGGCTGCCGAATTTTCGTAAGAGATCTAACCTCTCTCTTTCTTTTTAAGTACTCTCCATTATGTAACTTTTTTTTCAGCTCCTCTTTGTTATTTTGGGGGATATTCTTTTATATTCCTCTTTCTGTAAACTTTATGTTAATATGATGAGAGACCCTATTTGATCTCATCAATCCATTTTTGTGGCGCCGTTAGGCTGCCGAGTTTTCGTAAGTGATTTTTCATCTCACTTTTATTCCTGTGATATTTATGCTACAATTTCCACAATGTCCTTTGAGTGGTGTATATACTGCCCATTATTTTACTCATTGTGTAATATAATTTCATTTATGAGTATTTACATCAATGTTGTATTGTCCTTCTTTCATGAGGTGTATGTTTCGAGAGATACCCATGTCGGTAAGGGAACCTTTTACCCTCCTCTTTTTAAAAGACTTATTTTGTTATGTATTTTATTTCACATGATATTATGTTGGGATATGTTCTTATATATCCTTATTTATGTAAATTTTATGTTCAAGTGATGAGATACCATTTTCTCTCTCATCAACTCATTTTATGAATTTTGAAGTGATGTTGTTAGGCTGTCGAATTTTTGCGAGGGCACTTCTTAACACAATTTTGATTCATTGGGATAAACTTGAACTCATTGAATGTGTTGTTCTATGAATATGTGTGAATAACATCTGATTGTTTTACACTTAATATCCACTTATATTTGGGGTATTCATTTGTCACACATAATTATGTAATTGATTTATCCTTAAACCAAGGATACCGTCTTTGTAAGGGACTTCGTCTCAATCTCCTTTCATTGAGGCATATTTCATTTTATACACAACTTTCTTTTATACGGTGTATAAACCACTTTGACTTTTACTTTTATACAAAAGGAATCTTTTTCTATGAAGCGTTTTACTAAATGAAAAAGTGGAATGTTTCTTTTAACGTACGCGGTGACAATGACCTTTTCCGCCACCGCGAGTATTAATTGGTCTTTGGCTTCCTCAACAAGCCATAATGTTTTTTAAAATGAAATAAATTCCATATACTCTTTTATGTATGTTGGTATTGAAAATGGTTTTTATAAGGGATTTGTTATGTCGATATATTTAAGTGATATATTGCGATCGAAATGTGGAAATGTTTTCTTTCCATTATATTTGTTTAATGTCTTATGATTTTATAATGGTACTTGGACATTATGATGGGTGGTGCCGTGAATACCAGGACAGGTGGTTACATTATTACCTCCAATGCATTGGGTATGGAAGTCGGTCGTATGGCTATTCCATTAAGTATGTATGGAATTTGGTCGAATGTCTATTCCATTAAGTGATATGTGTGGAAGTCCACCTTATGGTTATTCCACTTAAGTATGTTTATTTCCCAAGTTACCTTTATATGTTATGTGATCTTATAAGGGTTTTATGGTAATCTTTTGGTTACACAAGGGTAAGTAATGAACTTTTTTTTCAGTGAAGAGTTTTTACTACTTCGAAAAATGTGAAAAGTATAACATTGATAAAGTATACATGGTTTACTTGTTGTTTTGAAAAACCAAAAGTTTTCATTCTTTGTGTATCCCATACTGAGCTTTTTATGCTCATCCCATGTTTTTGAAATGTTTTTCACATGACTTAACGTGGAATAGGGTCAAGGATGGGATCAAGGGAAAGTCATGAAACCTAAAACATGGAACTAGACATGTTTCTTTTTAAGAGTTTTTATTTTATGGAAACTTAGTATAGGTTTCTACTTTGTAATCTTTTGAGATGTAATAGTTATGTCCTAATTCTCTAAAACTCTAAACCTGAAAATATTCTCAATGTGAATTATTCATTGAATTCAATATTAAGTGAGGTTTAAGGTCGGGGCCTTATAGATACTGTCTATTTACAAAGGATTATTAATATCGTTATTAGAGTATGTGTTTTTTTGTGTTTTTTTATCTTGCCTATTTTATGAAGTAGAAAACTATTCCATTTATATCTATTATTTGATTCTAAACATAGGCTTGTGAGATAGTCACAATTTCTAAGTTGATAATCTGTAGAAAATTTGATATGATAGGATATTAAAGGCGTGCATCTGTTCCTTATAATTGTGGAATAAACTTCTTCTATAGAGAAATAATAAATATTCTTATTTTTTGGCTATTTATATTTATGGAAACACAAACACCTCGTAAAAAATTTATCATTCCTTAAATAGACAAATCCATTTCTGACGCATTTGAAGTCATAAAGAGGAATATGAAGAGATTGTGATCGTAATCATGGAATTATCCATAGTAGTTAATTCATTACAAGATATCTAGTTGATATTGTTGTTCTTGTAAGATAAATTTCTAAGAGACATTATATGACACAACAAATCTTTTTCTTCTTCAAGGTCTCAAATAAACTAAAATCAAGATGCATAAAATAATTTTCATAATAATATAAATACATTAAATATGTGTGATACAGATCATTCACAACTTCTATGGTGATCACAATATAATATTTTGTTAATATCATTTTGTAAGATAAATACATCTAATTACTAAATTTTGAATAAATTATAAATCTTTGAACATGAAGAAACTCAAAAAATTTCTTCATAAGATATTATCATATGTAGTACAATAAACATCTAACATTGCTTTTTGGATTTTTTAAAAACAAAAATAAAATCATTCATAAACATTGATTCTCATAAGATATTTTTTTATATTTAATACTCTACTCTGGGAAATATAATCAATTATAGTAAGAAAAACATAAACTTCATATAACAAAATTTTCATTTGAAACACTAAAAAACCTGATTAGAATAAAATTGGTATTTTTGAGTCATTAAAACTCATAAAAACTATGATATGATGGAAAAACATAAGTCATTTGAAAAATATCTCCTATTTTGATGATAAAAATAACCTTTGAATAGAGAATCAAAATTTGAGAAAATAACTTTTAATTTATGTTATCTCTAGAATCAACAATTCATTTTCTCATTTTAATTTTTATATTACACATTTCTTATCTCCCTTTTTGTAATATCATAAAGATAAAGAATAATTTTAAAAATGGATATAATTAACATAGCATGGGAACATGTATAAATAGTTAATTGCACTAATTATTAGCAGAATTTGGAATATAGTTTTTTTAGGAAAAATTAATGAGTGTCAAAACTCATTAAATAATTAAAGAAGATTAAAAATGAGTAAAGAAATATGTGGAACATGAATAGTGAATAAATTCTAAGAATAATGTAGAAACATTTTTACAACACATTAATTAAAAATAAAAATATGAATAAAATAAATAAATTCATTAATAACATGTAACATAAGAATTCATGCATTGAAAATCGTTCTGGAAACATCATTAAAATATTTGTAAATGACTCATCCATCTTGGCATGAAATCTGGGAAAGTGTGTTAGATCTTGAATGTGAAACGGTTTTTCATAGGGGGTTTTTTAAAGAAAGTGGTGGGCCAAAGGGTAGAGAGGATGCACAAAAAGGATCATCATCAATCTCTACGACAACATCGCCCAACATCAGAAAAGAGGCTCTAATTTCTACTAGATCACCTCAAGAAATCCTTATAATGTTCAATTTGATATTAACAGTATCTTGATGAGAACTCATCATATCAAAATTGTTCAAATGTATAATGAATAGTTTATAATATTTATTTGTTAAAGGAAAAGATACTACTTATGAAAACATGTGATTTTCACTTAAGTGAACATCGGCATGGTCAAAGATCTCCTTGTGTATTAGAGTGGTAGAGGTGTGGTGATACAAAATAAGTGGTATAGGAAGATGTATCCCTTGAATTTGAAAAATGTATTCTTCACACACTTTTATTCTCCTCATCACGTTATTATTTTTGTAATCTATTTGAGTTTTGAATAAATTCTAGACCAACTGAGAAACATTTCCTAGGAAATTCTATACATCTCTCTTTTTAGCACAACCAATGGATAAATTATTTAACACATAAAACTTATTATCTAATAAAAGAACTGGGAAATAAACAGATACAATATTCATCCCTTTTTCATATACATGATTTTCATGAGGCTTAAAAAATTAATAGGCCAATTCTTCTAATTCTTTAAATTATAAAGATTCCATCTTCAAATTTATTATGACTAACTTATCTAAATATTCAAACTTATTTTTCCAAAACAGAAATATTATTTTCATTGTATACAAAAATACTTTTTATTCCAGTAATGATAAATCTTACCACATTTTCCAATCAATTATAACTATTCTTAATTACAGGTACCTTCCCTTTTAATAGTAACATGATTTCCCTTCATGACTGATCTATAGATAAAATAGATATTTGGGGAAATGGAAGTAATATTCTAACATCAACTATTACATACTTTTTAATTTCTTGAACCATTTATCTAGAGAGAAGTTCATGTTTCATTGAATTAATGGTAGAATTCATCATGTCAATTTTTAGAGACACTCTTTTTTGTCTAGAAGGAATAGCCCCCTAATTGTGGGATTCTCGAGTAGGATCTACTGAACACTTTTCAAACACAGATTTAACTCATAGATTCACTTCATTAAGATAATATTTTGATTGTACATGATCAAATATATCCCTAATGTCTCTTTTTGAATCTAGAAACTAAAAATTAAATGAAAATACTTCAAAAATTTACATTGATTTGTTTTCCCAACCTCTGTCTTTTTCTATATCCAATTTAGCCATAGGAATTTTCAAATGTGTCTACTAGGAAATTATTGTAGAGAAATAATCTTGGTGAACATTTTTTCTTTTAGTGTCATAATTTTTTTGATTTCTATCAGAATTAGGTCTCTCCTCATGAGACAGTTCTTCATATTATGATGATTCTATTTTACATTCAACCAATTTAGTTTCATTCTATTCTTCTTATTCTTCTTCACTATTATCATTTTGACTAGCAGGGTGAAAAAATAAATTCTAATTCTTATAATTATCTAACTATATTATGATATATAAAACATATTCATCTAAACTGAAATTTTTAATATGTTTCTTCCTTAACCAACACTTACCATATTTGTGATGGTAAAGACCAACACTTCCCTATGAGAAGAAATATGTAAAACATCATGTTGTGAATATGATGGAGGTGAACTGACTTGAGAAGAAGTTAATTATCCATACTGTACAATAACTTTTTCCCATATTATTCTTACTACAAGTGTATTCTTATCGCGATAATATCTTACATATAATATTTTTGTTGTTATTTCTAATGAAACAAGTATGAATGCAGAAGTCTAAACTACAACATCACTGGAAATTCCTATCCAAGAGGACTCCCCTTGACTTGATATAGGAGCTATATCTATTTCTTCTATATAACATACTGGTAGAAACTTATTTATTGAAAAATTATAGTGAAACCTACATCTCTATAAAATATTTTCACTTAACATCATCATTCCATGACAAAAAATTGAAGTATTGTCATTCAGACAAACACCAACATTAAAAAAACAAAATTTATCATCCTTCTGAATGGATAAAAAATTACTAACTTATTCTGAATATTGAAAATTTATCTAATAAAATAACATGAAATATTTATAGGATTTTCAATCAAAAAAATACAATAAAGTCACATCCTAATAGAGGACTTTTTTGAACTCATCATTGTGCTTTATGATGAAAGACTGAGTGGACATTATAAGAAACTTCCTTTTAGATTCCCAATCATTCATGGGATTTTTTATGACGTACGTTGATCCAAAAAATTATTAATTTCACATAGAATCACATCATCTAAAATGTACATAGAATCATTGAAGTCATCACAACCATTATGAGGGCATTTGAGTATATCATCCATTACCAAAGAGGTCATTAAGAAAAATTTCAAGTTCACCATTGTCACAAAGTCATCATTATCACAAAAATGAAAAATATTAGTCTCATAAAACATAGAAAATTCGTTCTCAAAAACAAATTCAATTTGTATTTTGTTAAAATAAATCTTCAATCCTTAATGATTTATGACTTTCTTCATTAACATATTTGTATTGTATATCTAGTAAATATCTATTGATCTTAATCATAAAATGTTCCTTATCATTCATGAATGCATGGTACTTCTTAATTGAAGCATGACAGATTGTATCCTACAAACAATTAAAAGGTCCAATGATTTGATAATATGTATAGTAGCACTCAGGTCGAATCATTGGTGATGGTACTTTTTTATAGACAATTATTTTATTATCTTTTTAAAGGGGGTTTATTTACGAAGCATAGATGAAATGATTGATTGATGAAGATTTATTTATCAATTTAATATTGATAAGGTTGATTTAATCATTACAGATTAATTATTTCTTTATTATTTATCATTTCTATATATTTTATTAAATTAATATGTACGTCATAAGATGTTTTTTTTTGAATTTTATAATGTTTTTTTGTTTAATATAAGCCTCAACTAGGGTATTGATCTCAATAAATTCTTATCTATGAAAGGTTTAATATTTCATGAACCCATATGTAATTATTGTTCCATTAATTCATGTTATATTTATTTCAAATAAATCATTTCAATAATCCATGACATTTTATGTTCAATATACATAACATCCATTTAAATAATATTAACTGGAAAAAATATAGCAATTGTTTCACATCTTCAAATAATAACCAACCCTAGAGGAAGACCTACTTATCAATTTATATGTTTAATAATATTTTTTAAGATATTTTTTGTTATTAGTAAAAATAGGAATAAAAAGAATGAGATAAACAAATATTTGTGTTTCGAACACCCACCCGAGCAGTGATGAAAATTAAATAAGAACAATAGAATGAATGAAAAAATAGGCAATTGTCTATTTTTATTTATATAAACTATATAAAGATATTTAATATTATACAAACTAATTTTTATGAAAATAAGACATGATGAAGAAGAAACATACATTAAAATTCAATTGAAAAAATAGACATGATTGTAAATAATAATAATCATAAAAAACATGAAAAGAAAAGTAGTGGAGCGGTATATATTTTTTAAAAAATATAAATGTAAATAGTCCATGTCCCTTGTAAGGGCTCTATTAAAGAAAAATATCCTCCTTGAGTTCCTAAATTCCAACCCCATCCAATGAGATGTGCGGAGTGAATTTACGGGTCATGGTGGTGGACAATTTGAATTCCAAAAAATCCCCCCCACATGGTTCTCCAATTTTTTAATTAAGAAATCCAAATAATGAGAAATATTATTCCTCATTATTTTGGATATATATTTTTAATTTCCACGTACATTTTATTTTTTAGGAATAGTCATGGTTGTTTTCCAAAACAATGTGACACTATCCATTTTTATCCAAACATTCTCAAAGTTCACAATGTTAAAGGGTTTTTTATATAAAGATTCCCTCATATACAATACATTTCATAAAAATGTTATAATCCTTCATAATATCATTCACAACACAAAATATAAGATCATTTTTATCTCAATATTGGGATAAAATTCAAGGATTGAGTTCTGCTATTAAATCCTCACTAGAATTGTGGGATTGAAATGCATGCTTCAATTGGGCCCCTTTATTAGTTGAGTTGGGACTTGATATTTTTATCTAAGATATATCATGATTTCCTAGAACATAATATGGTGTTTCATAAAATTTTATCTTCTATATTAATCACATAAATTCAATCATCATGGATTTTCAAGTTTTCATAAATGATTTAGTGTCTTCTTCTATGGTTTATATGGCCCTTCCAACAGTTGAAGTATCAAATGATCCAGTTTAATGATTCTTACTATTGTTAATAAAAATCCTAAAAATTTTTAACAAACAATTCATAATAGTATATAGAGATTTATGATTATAATAATAAACTTCCATGATTATGTATTATTTTGAATAATTCTCACAATTTATATTTAATATCAAAACATGTGCACTTCAAACCAATTCTAAATGTTTCCTTGAAAGTTATTATGGATATTAGAAAAATAGTTATAAATAATTGAATAACATCAAATCCACCACACATTGCCTTCTTCATGTCCTCTAGTACATAAAATATAATAATTCAACTAAATCATTTTAACCCACTGAAAAATATTAAAATTATATTTTCTCCAATTATGTTGGTCAAGACAGGATCACACATCCAAGAAGTACTCCAACAAAAATATTTACATCATTAATGTTCTGAAAAAAATTATTTTCCTTCTCAAAATTAGAAATAGAATATATAGGCACCCGTAAGTCACTCTTCTGAAGATGAAAAAAAATATTTATGGAGGTTCAAAAATTCACCATCCAAAAGTTAAAATCTTATTTTTTTTCAAATATATATCATCTTACTTCACTCTTATAATGTTCATAAGAATATGGAGGACTTTTTGGGTTTTCAATGGATATGGGATGGTAGGAATATAGTGTACAAAAGAGAGAAAAATATGGGAAAAACACCGTCATGGAAAAAAGTAATGCCCAATTTTTGAAATAAGAAATGGAAGTAAATAGAAACCCATATTCACAAGGGAATAAATGTTTTAAGGATGAATCGAAAGAGATAAAAAATTGCAGGAGGATAAAAAAATGAAATATGTACAAAACAAAAAATTTCTCCCAACAACACAATAAATTAAGATACAAATGTTTGTTTTTTCTATATATTTTTTTCAAAAGTAGATATTGATAAAAATATCGCACTCATCCCCCAACCCAAGTTGTATCACCTCAAAAAACTAATTGTAATAGTTACAATTGGATAAAATGTTTAGGAATAGTGTTTATTACCTTCCCAATCTCTTTTTAATCATTTTTTTTGTTATTTAATGTTTTTTTCCAAAAAACAATTTACACGTTTCAATAACATGTAACAAAATACCTAAATATGATTCTTTTCCAAGAACTCATGGAATGGAAAACTCTCCCCATAAATAAATGGATTCCTTCTCTTAAGCATATAATGAAATTATTAAATTCAAAGAAAGAATACCCAAAATGAAATCCATTCCCCCCACACTAAAATTTTGAATAAATTATGAAATGAAAATCAATTTAGATGTTGGTTGGAACATGGTTTTGGGATTATAATGTGACTATCAAAGAAATGTTCTCGTAGGCTCAAATGGGATTTCAAACTGATGATCAATGTAAGTGTAATTGGATTCTATTTTTATATTTTTATTCTCAATGGTTCAAAAAACAACCTCTATCATAATAATTTATGCTAAAGGTAGTAAATTCAGCAAGAAGTTCCACAAACTAAAGACTCTCAACTAAGGGTTAAAAAATATGAAAATATGGACATATGTGGACCTGTGGTTTTTGATGCTATTGTTGGGGGGCGCACCTCCGTCGCGTGGAGGACACGTGGTTGTTAACCCGCATTCCTTCTTTCCAATGGCGGGCGGCATCCAATCCTTATTTAGGGTTGTCTTCTCCTTGATCGAAATGAGGTGATGGGATATCAGTTCTTCCCTCCGTGGATTCCTACTCGGAGCTCGTCACCTAGTCTAGGTCTACCTCGTATACTTAAGACGTTGTTCGTGAAACTCTTCCAAGCGCCATATCTGCATGGACACCAACTAATTACACTGCTTCTGTCAGGACATTCCAAGGGGTTTGGTCAGGGCAGTAACCTACAGTTAGGGGAGTAGTCACGTTGGGCATCCCTGGCATGTCTGGATGCTGGTGGATTTGCGTTTCTGTCTTCTGTCCCTTATTATAGGGCTTCTCGAGGGAACGAAAGCCTGATGCATCCCACATCTAATGTAGGGTATAATATTCCATGATTATGTATCTGAGGTTTTCCTTAGCTGCCTATGATTATCATAGGGTATGCCGCAAGTTTAACATCCAGCGAAGATGGATCGAACTGATCAGAACACTGATTAGAGTGGATCTGATGGAGGAACCCCCTGGAGGGAACAACGATACTGGGGACATCATATGGGTGGCTTCCTGAATGTTGTTTTATGTAATGGGGAGTGGGGGGCATGATCCCACTAGGATTGGGTGGCCTAGGTGAGGATGAGGATGGGTGATAAAGTGAATGGGGATGAAATATGGCCATCATAAGGGAAACAATGAAGTTTGTCTTGAGTCTCTAAGAGGCTTCCTACGTATCCCTGTGGTAGGGAATCAAAGTCCACGTAGTTTGGTGAGGTGATGGGACACCTGAGTAGGAGACCCATGAGAATGGACACATGAATGGGACCCAAAAGAAGTTGAACCTCTAGTTTGGGGCATGAGCTTTGCGAGACACATAGGATCAAGGGAGAGATCATGATGAGATATGAGTGATGGTCTTGAACCTCATGGAGACTTCCAATGTATCCTCGTTGAAGGTAATCAAAGTAAACATAGTTCATGATGGGGGATACAGTTTAATGTCATGCGTGACGGGGGTGAA
Source organism: Viscum album (assembly GCA_963277665.1). Lineage (NCBI taxonomy): Eukaryota > Viridiplantae > Streptophyta > Magnoliopsida > Santalales > Viscaceae > Viscum > Viscum album. The sequence goes on along the minus strand of OY728142.1, from coordinate 795,592,717 downwards.
CCTGACGTGAAGGTGGTCAGAACGACCGGGTCCTGGGATTAAACCTCCTGGAGGATTCCTACGTACCATGACTTTACATGGATCAAATCCCTCATAGTTCATGATTGTGGGGTGGGGATTACACTCTGAGGTAGCCCAAGGTGTTGGTGAACTAACGTAATGATGGTCGGAATGACCGAGTGGTGGGATTTAACCTTATGGAGGCTTCCTACGTACCATGCCTTGAAATGGATCAAAGTCCTCGTAGTTCGGGATGGTGTTTGGTGATTACACTCTAAGGCGGCCCAAGGTGTTGGTGAACCAACGTGAAAATGGTCGGAAAGACCGGGTGGTGGGTTTGAACCTCGTGGAGGCTTCCCACATACCATGCCTTGACATGGATCAATGTACTCATAGTTCGGGATATGGCATGGCACACCGACACGGAGATAGTTGGGGCCAATGGTTGTTGGGATTGAACCTCTGGGAGGCTTCCTACGTACCATGCCTTTACATATATCAAATTCCTCATAGTTCAGGATATGGCTTGGCACACAGACATAGAGACGGTTGGGGACAACGGTTGTCGGGCTTGAACATCTGGGAGGCTTCCTACGTACCATGCCTTGACATGGATCAAAGTCCTCGTAGTTTGACATATGGCTTGGAACAACGACACAGAGACTATCGGGTCTCATGGTTGTTGGGTTTGAACCTTAGGGAGGCTTCCTACGTACCATTCCTTGACCTGGATCAAAGTAATCATAGTTCAAAATATGGCTTGGAACACCGACACGGAGAGGGTCGGGGCTAATGGTTGTTGGGCTTGATCCTCGGGGAGGCTTCCAATGTACCATGACTTGACATGGATCAAAGACCTTGTAGTTTAGGATATGTCTTGGCACACCGACATGGAGACGGTCGGGGCCAATGGTTTTTGGGCTTGACCCTCAGAGAGGCTTCCTATGTAACATCCCTTGACATGGATCAAAGTCCTCATAGTTTGGGATGGGGTTTGGGGCTTACACTATGAGGTATCCCAAGGTGATGGTCATGGTTGGGGCTTTTTCTAAGATCACGTGAGCCATGCTCGGTGTGAGAAAAAAGAGATAGGAGAGACCTGATGATCACAACACGAAACATGTGTCCCTGGGAAATGGAGTGCGACTTATGCGTTATTAATGGCCCAAAGAGGAAACATGGGATTATGCGCGGTTAGCAGCCCGAGATGTTGCGACATACTCTAGGATGGAGGCCCGATGGAGACAAAGAACAGCGGGAGAGGGATTTGGGACTGAATAATGGATAGAATCGTTCCCTATCACACCCTTTGCTAGCCCTGGGGACTAAAGATGAAAGGAGAAGCATGGATGCTGCCTCCAACAATGAAAGCTAAAGGCTTACACGATGGTGGATTCCCTTTCCTCGTGGAAAAACGCCACTTCAATAAGGAGGGTATCATCCCCTGTGAGGGGTGATCCCATCCCCGTGGAGATGAGTGGGCGTGAGAATGTCCAAGGTGGGGGACCCTGTGTACGAGGCACGGGGTGAGGTCACATTTTAACATCATGTGCTGAGGACAATGGTTCTTTTCAATTTAACATCCTACAGCTCAGACAAGGTGGGTTTACTCTGCACCCCTAGGACTTACATAACTGGTACCCTCTGCTACTTGGTGCAGAGAGGGGACAGGAAAAGCTATGGAGAGGCTGTGTCATGGAGCAAACCATTGGGGGTCCACGTTAGCATGTCTATGCAAAGAACCAATAGTTGTTTGCGTGCCTATGCGAAAATGCATGAGGCAAAGCATTGCAATGGGTAGAACCGTCCAAGGGACTTTGAAGTTACTTCGTAAGAGCCTAGAAGGTCATACGGGAAAATGGTGTATGATGTGGATGTCCGGGGCAGGAGAGACCCCCACAAATGGAATCCATAAGATGATCATCAGACACTCATGCAATGGTACACTCAAGGAGTACGAGGGACGAAAGTGAAGAGGTAGCAGGGAAGCACCGGGATGAGGGGTCCTGGAGAATTGTGTGCAACCTTTGAGGCATGCCCTCGAAATAAGTAGCTCTGCGTGACGAACACCAGACTGGCATGAAATCAGTTAGGATTGCACATAAATGGAGCCAAGGCTTTGTGTGCAACTAGAAAGGATTGCGCGGAAGGAGTAAAAATTGGGCGCAATTGGGAGAGACTGCACACACTGACTGGGGAGTGTGCAATTGAAGGGGATTGCGTGCAACTGGCCAGCCTGCGCACAAGTGGAAGGGATTGCGTACAAAGGGCAGGACCCAATGGGATTGTAATTTAGTCTAAAACAAGGGGATCACGCACAAAGGCAAACCTCGGGGTGACATGGAGTGAAAATAACTATACGTGAAATCCATCTTTTTGAGCATGCAATGTAGAGACCCGAATCTTGACGTACATGGACATTACATTACTTTTGTGGAATAATTAGTACATAACAAAAACACACACACAAGGATCGTAATAGTTTAGTTTCTTTTGAAACTCGGAATATAATCTTCTAATCGTGGTGAAAGATCTTCAACATCTCCCATAAAGATCTTTTTTTTTACCTAAAACCTTTCTTTATATCCTGGGGAAAATAAAACATAAAAGGGTGAGCTCAAATGCTCAGTAAGGGTAAACAAAATAAAAATCAATCACATCATATTCATAAGAACATAACATTTTGGAAATCTTAACCTGCAAAAGAGAGAATAATTTCATAACATGGGTTAAATCATAGTAGTGAAATGAAATCCCAATAATCATAACTTAAAACATGAAACTTTGTGGCATACACACATAATCATAGGAAATCATATCTTATTAGTCCAGACTCATTTCCAAGACTATCTTAGTAGACAAAATCCATTTCTGAACCGAGTCACCCTCATTTCAGTCTTGTTTCACTGAACCGGTATAACCAACCATTCCAGCCATTTCTATCTCATGAGATATAAAATCTTCAACCAATGCATTGGAGGGAGATATAGGTCCCACCCATCTCATAATGATACCATTCTTATGTTTTCCACAAAATCATAAATCATACATCATTGCATAACCCATGTAATAAAAATGGGAATCTTAAACATCATGACATCATAAAACAATTAATATAAGATAAAGGAATTCATAAAAATAATTCCATCACAACATAATCAAATCAATGTAATAATAAGGATATAAACATAACCCTATATTATATTATATGGAAAATAATTTTGATAAAACACTTGAACTCCATTCTTGAGGAAAATATCCTTTTTCATCAAAAACGTTTTTCCTTTCTTAACATGTCATACAATTTTAAACTAAAAGAAGTTGATTAAAAATAAACGTGAAAACTTTTAAAGTAAGCTTCTTGGAAATAATGTTTTAAAAATCCATTCATGTCGTATAAGTTAAAAAAACATTCTTCTCGTACTTTTTTCAGAAAAGTCAAAAAGTACCTCATATGAAAAACGACAAAAGATTCCTTTCATATCTTTTACGAAAAACTCAACGAAGGGTAAAATTGGATTTAAACAATTGTAGGTGGATGGAAATAATATTACATATTGAGGAAACATGGATGTGGATGATAAAATACACCCCAGTAAATACCAATGTATAATCAATCTCGGATAAAAATGAGATTGTGATATTTCCCTTAATATAGGTCTGATATGCTTCTTACGTGTCTGAACCTCTTGTATAATGATTTAAATAATGTTATTGACTTATTAAAGAATCATAATTATTGTTATGATATCATATATGGTCATATTCTTAGCTTCTTAGTAGTAATATTTCATTGCTACTTGTTATTCGGGTGTATATAACTTTTTGTTCTTATGCGTGTTTTGTCAAATAAATTCTTATTCATCTCTTTAGGTTATAGATACCTAATTTCCAAAATGGTATTAGTGTAATATATATCATATTCATTCATTCAATTCATTTATATAATCATTATGAAATGAAGATCATGTAGAACGAGTCGCATCACATCGTGGAGACGGTATTCCGTACGTACGCACGAGTGATGATATCGTTCCTATGATCGTGGAATTGTATTTGAGTGTATGTATACTATTTCATAATTAGTATAACTTTATAATAGTCATATATAGTCATTATTTACACCATTATACCCATCCATGTAAGGTGGTGGTGGAAAATAGATTACACCACGGCGTGGAGACGGTATTCCGTACGTATGCACGCGCGGTGATTTCTTTTTCCATAGGATGGATAGATGGTGAAATAGGGTTGTTTCATAATTATAATAACATATAATTATATGAGTGATACTTATGGTATTACTTCATAATGAAACAACTAAATAAGAAGAAGTGGAAGAAGAAATAAAAATGAAAATTCGGTAACGGACATTACCTTTTCTTTGAAGTGCTTCTTTGAGACCTCCTTTTAGGGCGCTAAAATAGGTCTTTGAAGAAGACCAGAACCTCTAGGATGTCTCTAGGGAAGTGGATAGGAGAAATTGTTAGGGGTTTTATGAGATTTAAGGCTCAACGTGGTGTGAGGAAGAGAGGGAGGAGGTGCCCTTTTATAAGGGAGGAGAGGGGCACCTTTGGAATAACTAAAAATATTATTTTATTATAATGCCAAATTCGGTTTTAAATAGCTCAAAATTTTTTTATTTTGAAGCTAAGGTGGGTATGGGTCGAAATCCTCTCATCCAATAGAATTTAGACATGTTTAGGTTCCTATTTTAACCTTATCATTTAGATTTAACATTAAGTTAAATAATTTTACTTTTACCGTGTCTTCTTGTTTTCTTACACTATAAGGTTAATAAACATACTATATCAAGCCAAACGAACCCCAAGTTGCTTATTATTAATATATATATCCTTATCTAAGTCATTTGGAAGAACCTTAGATTTTTAGGAATAAAATAACAATTAATAATATAATATTTGTTTTAAAAACTATTTTTTGTCAATTTTGACACTATTTAGTAATTGATTTTTTTGAAACTCATAAAAGATTGATTAGTTAGAAAAAAGTTAATTAAATAAATAATAACATGTCATATTAACATATAAAATTATTTAAATTCATAAAAAAGTCTTAAATTACATTAATTTGGGTATTTATAACATCAATTATGTCAATATTTCATTAATAAGACAATTTCTGCATCATCTTTCTGTCATAATAAATGATAATTATTTAATCCCTAAAAATTCTAAATAAATTCCTATTATTTATATAATTGTATTAGATTTCTAGAGACTATTCATGTTCTAAGTTTCATGAAGTGTATCACTAAATTGAAATTATTATACTTATAAGATTTAAGAAAGTGACATGTGGTCACATTCTTTGGTTTTAATAATAATTAACTTATTTTCATGGAAAAAAGTCCATTAAGTGAATCTAATCATACCCTTAGGTGATATGGGTCTACTTTTAGTCATCCAATAGGATTTTTCCAAGTTTTAGGGTAATTTAATAATATTATATTTACCCTTAATTACCCGATTTACCTTTAACTTTGGTAAATAAAATTTACCGTAGTTACTATTCATAATTCCAAAAAATAAAAAGTAGCCTATTAACATAATTTGGACACACTGATTCCAAATATGGAATCCATTTTTTCAAATTCAATACACAGAAGTTTCAGAAATTATATTAAAATTAATCTCGTTGTCGAAAGAAAACGGGTTTTTCTTTGAAATAATGCAAAAGATTGAATTGATTTATCCTACGAATTCAAGGTAGAATTAATGATAATAACATACATTATATTAAATGGTAAAAATATATTCTATTTATACTTTAAAACCATTCAATATTATAACTTAACCATATAAATTATTGCGATGAAAAAAGTTGTTTTTAATTAAAATATAGTGTGTTTTTACTATTCATCCAAATATAAATGTTACCAGAATAATATGAAAAATTTATCCAAAGTAAATTTTTATTTTATGATTCCAAAGAAGAATTTTATTTTGTCAAATTGAACTTATAAACATGTCAAAAACTAGATTTAAAGTGGGTACGCCATCAAAAGGCGGCAAAACTTCATTTTTTTTAAAAATACTTATTTTACCTGAAAAATTATTTTCTTCTTATACTATGTTTTAGAAAATGTGTAAGACAAATAATAATGTTATAAGATTAAAAATTTAGTTAATACTATTCATAACGGCTAGTTCATAATAATATTATAATAATATATCGTTGTTTAGTAAAACCCAGTATTGCGTACAACACACGCTTTCGAGGAAGGTCGCGATTGCGTGTAATGCAAGCCAAGTTAGGGTTGCGTGCTATGCAAGAATCCTTAGTTGTTTCATATAACATAATCCAACCATATTTCATTTATACATTAAATATATATATATATATACTCAATGTTGTGTAGAATAACTATTATCAAAATTTTGTGTAACACGATCCAAAAATAGTGTTGTGTATACTGCAAACTAATACGGTGTTGCGTATAGCGCAAGGTAATCTTGGTGTAGCATAAGACACAAGACATTAATGAAATTCAAAGAATATTTTTCATAAAATCTCGGGGTGTTACATGCAAGGTGAATTTTGCGCACGAGAGTCGGTGCAGATTCTTCAGCCTGAAAGTCGAAGGGGGTCGCCATCTATATATAGGCGTTCGAGGGCATGGAAAACAGGTCGGAGTGAAATAATTACATGCCTATTTTGGTGGCATGAAATTTCAACTGTGTGGGGCAGGGGTGCGTAATATTTTGGGCCCCCGTCGAAGAACTCTCGTGAATCCCGGAGCTTACCATGCGGGGCCTATTTTTATTGCGCACTTAGGAATTGTTTTCACATGACTCCTCCAGGCCCCCCAGAATGGGTCCCTGGATCCAAATATGAATTCTCTTTGTTTTTTTAAAACCTTCTTCATCCCTTGAGTGTTTGTCGGCGTCTACAAATTCCCCACCTTCGAATCGGAGCGGCGATGGTCCGCAACCGTTGTATTCTGTGGGAAACGCTGAAATACAGGACTCAGTGGAGTCCATGCATGCTAAAAACCAAGAGAGGTAATAAAAAACCAATGGGGCATGGAATACTATTTTCACACGTGTGCGTAAACTAGGCTTTTCATATAATATCAGTTGTGGGTCCCATGGTCCGTATGAATTTCCTCACGCGACAAGCTCCGAGCTGTCGTGCGTGAAAACTTCTTTGGCCCCATGTGAAAAACTGCTCGGGTTGTGCGCAATCCCAATGAGATCATAAAATGTTTTACACTCAACCCCGATGTTTTCACTCCAAATTCTGATATTTCATGTCGGCTGCTGATTTTTCAAGCCACCCCTCATATTCCGCTCCAGCTACTACACTTGTCAGAAGAAGATGGTCGTAAACTTTGCTGATGGGAGAGAAGCCGCTGCTCAAAGGGATGAAATGGTCACCAACCCTGAGGTTTATGGTCCCCAAAGGATTTTCTCCAATAACCATACCATTTTCAATATTCTAATACATTCCCAAAAGGATTATGCCCTTTCCAACAATCTACCACTATGAGACTTTGGTATTTTGGAGGAGGTCCATTTGCCATGTTTCAATGTTTATACACTGTGGTCATGGATGACTTGTGAGGATGATCTCCCTTGATACAACATCACCAAAAATTGTCATCCTTCCAGGGAAACTAGAAATATGGAAGTTTATGTCTTGAATCCCAGGATTAGGACCATTTCAGGGAGTGACCATGTTACATAGATTTCCCTGACCCTCAACACAAGCACCTTCCATCATAGCGTCACTGATGAGGCTAAAGGTTGGCTGTAGGACGAGGACTTTCGGTCCAGAGGAAACTTCACCAGTGAATGGGCCTGGGCGTACTAGTTTCTCAATACATGTAACCAATTTGGGGCCAAGATATGGCATATAGGACTGTTCAAGGTGGTGTGGACGTCACAATTTCACTTCTACTTCCCCCACAAGATTGGGCTAGAGCTATTCACTCATTAGTCCTCCGATACCAATACCTTCAATCTTCATCATGGGGAAGTTAGTATTAGTCTTTGGGACATTTACTGCATCGAGGGTATCCCTTTGGAGGGCCACCAATATGATGAATTCTTTCATCAATGAGAACTTAATGAGATGGATCAAGAACCCCCATGCTGACATGGAACTTATTAGAGATGGCTAAAGAGAGGCTGGGGGTCAAGGATTTTCTGAAGGACATTGTTTACAAGGACTGGTTTAGCCTATTCCTGGAAAGGGATCCACTAGTAAAGATGTCAAGGAGAGAGAGATGGTGTCCAACCGTGGAACAAATGAGCAAGAGCGGATTGTACTGGAGGATCCTGGAGGTGGGGAACTATCAGTCATGGGGCTACATCATAAACAAGAGTTGGGACCCGAATGTTTAGTATGCCAGATTACATACCACATTTGTGAGTGGGTGGCTCTTACCGGTTAGGTATGCAAGGATGGGAGTCCATACAGTGACCATGGTGATGTCTGGCATCATGGATACTATCAAAATATTCAATCTGGGGTTCTTGTGCTGGCTCATCTGTATGCCATTTAGGGATGCATATCAAGAGGGGGATCACCTAAGAGAATCTGTGGCCCCATCCAGATCTTCTATGGATGGTTTCTGGCTCATTTTGGTGGATAAACCTTCCTGAATGTCATCCGTCCTCCAGGTAATGGCCTGCGACCTTCCCTGCTGAACATTGTCAGGGTCATGCCGCTGACGTTCAAAGAGGAGGGAGTACTGATCAGAATCGTTAATCATGCCATATTTGTATTCAGTACATTGCCCACCCCAACTGGACAAATGATATACAGTGGGAAAGGCTCACTTGAGTGGAGGGAGTACTTCCCGAGCATTAGAGGTGGGGTGCTTGTGGCCCTGATTGCTGGGAAGATCTTTTGTGGGCCTAATGTGTCGTCCAGGTTTTCCAAGAAGTTTGAGTGCCTCCAACGGATGCCGAAAATAGTATAAACAAACGTCTGGTGATAAAGGAATCCCTGCTTTCTTCATCAAATGTGGATGATGTCCATGACCTATGGCTCCGGTGACATCATCACCTTTCCTCCCACCGACCTTAATGTTGGACTCTCAACAATGTATGTCGAACATTTGGACATAGAATACCCTGAGGGGCTTTTACAGAAGTGATATCAAAAACTCAAGGTCGCCAATGTGGAACACGGGCGGTGAGAGAGTCGGCAGAGTGTCGTTAGATAGGGAAGACCAGAAGCACGCAGACTACGGGGCCCGCACAGTTTGGGACCTCAGTAGCGGGGACGTCGCATGGTGTGGCCATGACCTCATCTCCTAGATGAGGATGGTCTCATGGAGCGACCAGAGAACTTCCTATTAAGCAAATAAGATATCTTCTTCAACCTTATCATTATGCAATATTCACAGTGCTATGGTTGACTTGGCTAACCTGGCGGCAGTGGGTGTGCACTGAAGCCCTCTGGAGGAAGATAGTGCGAGACGGGATCTAGCTGCCAAAAGTCGGGCATGTCCGGGTTGTCGACAGAGTTAACTATCATCGTCGGCATGCGTACCTGATGGCCATGGACATGTACGCATTCCAATGGGGTCAGTGTGAGGATACATCTTTCTTAGTGAAAGTGCTTCTTGGCCAAAAGCATGATCTGGAAAAGATGTCATTGGAGGATGATGACAGCAATGATGAGCTGGAGGGCGGCGAGACAGAATAGGAGAAGGTAGAAGGAGAAGGTGAGGGAGAATAGGAGCCCAAAGGTGAAGGGTATCAAGGGGCATCCCACCAAGGGTGTCTCTGGGAGAGTGAAAAGAGTGTCATCTCTGATATAGATGTAACTGAGCTACTCAAGGTATGTTTCAAACCTTTTCCATCTTCCATCTTTTATCTGCCCTCTATTACAATCCATAATCCACCCTCCTTATCATACTCAGAAGCATATTAGTGTTGATCAAGAGTCTTCAGTCGAAGGAGGGGGGAAGCACCAATTGAACAAGGTGGGGCACAGATGCCCATTATTGAACTGATGATAAATGAGGGATCCCCCGCTATAACAGATCTAGTAGCAGCAAGAATACTGGAGGCTAGTGCCTTTGGATACAGTAAGTTCCTTTCTTCGATACCGATACTTACCATAGGAGGACTCAATTGATCAGGGTGTTCCTCATCTGTACAGTGATCATAGCATTGGAGGCTCATCGTTCTGATGATCCCGAACCATCCAAGAGCGAGTCAATGGAAAATGCAACGCCCTATCAAGGACATGCCCCCCAAAACTAGTCAGCCAGAGAAATTAGTGAGCAGAGAGCGGTGGACAACAGTGGCGCTGCCATCGGGGCAGGGCTAGATGTTGACGAAGGTTCCACCAGGGTCAAGGTGAGAGAGGAAGGTTGCTCAGAAACTGAAGAGCCTAAACCCCTGGGAGGAATATCCAAGGAAGGCCATGTTGATAGGCTGTTGGCTATTTTTCTTGTCTATCGGCCCGCTGATCCCGCGGAGATTGATGATTCAGAATTGGAAGTGGATGAGGAGAGACGGATGACATGACACAAAGGGTGGAAGTGCATCCGGAATTTTTTCATTTATCCTTATATGGAATGGCTGAGTTGTATGTGATCATGCCACACCTGGACGTGTTTCATTTGTGTTGGAAGGATACATTCTCAATGCCTTCACTCGACGGTTCGTCACTATATGGCCGAGAAGATGCACGAGAGCAACCGGCGCTCCGACATCACCCAGTGTCAGCAGGAGTTGGGGAGTACCCGAGCATTATTGAAGGCGGATCAGGAGGTTTGACACCTCTAAGAACATGTGAAAAAAAATTATATATACATTACGAACTATTCTGAGCTCGGGGAGCAGTTGAGGGCCCAGCTGGCAGACGCCCAAGATCAACTAGTGGAAGTGAGTTACCAGATGACTGAAATTAAAATTAATAGGTGGGGCCATAGACTAGGGTCATAGAACTGCGCTTCACGGTCTCTGATGAAGTGAGGGTCATCAGGGGGTTGGAAGCAGTCATGGAGGGCCCCAGCCAAAAGGTAGCGGCATTGGAATGATCCACCCCAGAAGCCGACACTTAGGGGCCCTCTTTTAGCCGATCCCATAAATTTATTGCACCCTAATGATTCATAATTTGAAATATATGTATTGAAAAATTTATTTACTTTTCCCCTTGGTTTAATGCACTCATCCATAATCTCAAAATAAATAGCAATCCATTTCTATGCTCAGGTGGGTCATACCCGATGTGAGAAACAATGGATGCTTGTATTATTACTTTGTTTGATTGTGAGAGAATTAACCTAGATTCATGATTTCAAGATTCGAATCCGGATTTTCGAGGAGATGAGGGAATCCCAGTCAAAGGAAGATGACCTCAGGCCAATTGATGTATTATCTTCCCAATGTGCTCTAGCGCACAAGCGGGGCAATGCCAAGGGCATTAGAATTAGTCCAAACATAGCGGAATGAAAAATGTAAATCGTGTTACCCCAAATTCAGAACACTGTGGGAGGGGCGTGGTATTAAAGTAAAACATTTGACCGTGTTCGAAACACAAAATCCCTATTGTGTTAGCCTAAAATAGGGACAACAAATGAGGGTCGACCACTGAAAATGTTCGAAACACGGGACCTAACTCAATATATCTTCCATCAGTCCTCCGTAATGTTGGCCCAGGATAGCAGGCAGACAATAATCCGGGCATCCATACTTTTAGGGTGTCCCTTCAGATGCGAAGGTGGATGATGGTTCGAATAAAGGGCATACAAAGCATGGAAGGTGAAGTGGTGGTTTGTTCGAACAGAATCCAACACTATTGGAATTATTCCACCATTGTGGAAGAACATTAGGCGGGCTCATTAATCTGATCGTGGATCATTCCTACTTTTATATAGGACCTCTCTGGTGAGGGAGTTGTCGCTTCCCAGTGTCATTATGGGGCATCCCGAACTTGTTCAGAGAAAATGATGTAGTTACACAACTCCCCAAGGGGTCAGGACAAGGGTCTGACAATGAGAAAGGATGGGATTTTTGATTCATAGGGCTGGACCCGAGATGAAGTGTTAGGGAATTCTTATGTATCCTATAAGGATGGAAATCAAGAAATATGTTGTTCTGGAAAGGGTCTTAGTTTAAGGTCTTAGAACTCAGACCATGGACAGTAGGCAATCTAGGAGACACATGGTGATGTAACACATACAACTTGACATGAATGAAGATGAGTTCAACATCATCAAACGTTCCATAGGGAGGTTTTAGGTCATGGGACTGAAAACGAAAGTTAGGATGGGCCCAATATCAGGGCATGCGGGCATTCCTACATATCACATAAGGATGGGAATCAATCCATATGTATTTCTAAGGGGTGGCATAGTAAGGTACCAATGCAAAGGATGAAAGGGGAGTACAGGTCCGACCCTCATACTAAAAGAAGCAGCATTTGATAGATCTTGTTTATCCTTTACGGTAGATGTATTTTTTTTTGAAGCGACAGGCCGAGGACGTAGGGATCCCGGTATCACCAAGAGAATCAAGCCATATGCTGGCATTGAAAAATGGTACGGTGGATGACTGATACCCAAAGTGATGTCTCCTGTGATGAGGTCATCACAATGTAGAGCCTTTTTTCATCGTGAGGTCGAGACGATATCATCACAGTTTAGGGTCATGTTATAGGACTAGATGGCACAGTTTAAAATCATATGGCTTGGACAAGAAGGAATGTTCATGACACGGTAAAGCATACATGACGTGAATAAGGATGAGTTCCACATCATCACCATGAGAAACACTGGGGAAGGAGCCTCGGGCCAAGAGGCCAGTAAGGATCATAGGATAAGGGGAAGGAAAAGATAGTGCCTAGTTGAGCTGGACCTGGAAACACGATGTATGTGTGATCCTATGTATCCCATGAGGATGAGAATTGAGTCACACATAGCTCTTAGAGAAGTTCTTAGTTTATGGTCTTAAATCTCGGACCGTGAGAGCCCCGATGAATTCTGTATTACAGCTTTGTCCCCCTGACGTACAGAGGAGCACTTTAGGATAGTGACAAGTGTGTAAAAATTCTACCTGGACATGATGGGGTGGAACTTAATGTGAATCATGTAACTAAAATTCAAGGCCTGAAGGGGCTTGCGTTGCGATAGGGGATTATTGCTGACCATGTTCGAAACACAACATCCATGTCGCATTATCCTTAAATGGGGACAATGAAATAAGCATCGACCGCTGAACATATTCACAACATAGGCCTTGTATCGATTTGTTGTCTGAAACCCTCGGGGAAACTTACGTTTAATTGTAGGAGAGCCATTATTCTTAGAATCCATGCCATTTTGGGGGTCCCTTCAGTTGTGAATGATAATTGAAGACCAAATGAAGGGGAACAGGAAGCCTGATAAGTGAATAAATCTTTTCCAAGGTGAATCTAACACTCCAGGTCCTAGACCAGAGTTATATCCGAATTAACCATCCATGAAGGATAGGGCTTGGAACCCAGCCATGGCATCAATCATGTGTTCTACCATAGGAAGGGGAAAATCATCCTTTGGAAAAAGGCGGTTGAGATTTTGGATGTCGATACAGACTGTGATCTGTCCGTTCATCTTCCTGATTGGTACAATGTTGGCCAACCATTTGGGGTACTAGAACTCCTTAACAAAGTTGGTCTTGATTAGTTTTTCAACTTCAGCCTCAACCATGGCTTCATGAAATGGATGCATCTTTCAGGGAGGTTGTTTGAACAAATTATGATTTGCCGGATGATCGAGGCGGTGGATGGCTACCTGAGTATCTAGTCTGGGAATATCATCGTAACTCCAGGAAAACACGTCACTATGATATTTACGGAAGTCTACGTACCGGTGCTACTCCTCTGGGGGCATGGCGGTGCTGATTAATGTTGTTCTCGGGTCAGCCTTGCTCTCGAGGTTCACCTATACCAAGTCATCGACTGTGGCAGGGACACCTTCCTAAAAGGCAGGGGCATTATATATATCCTCTTCTCCACTTATGGAGGGATCTTATGTGGGGAAAGTTTCTTCTAAGTTACCAAACCCTGATGGGAGGCTGGAACCAGCTTAAGATGCAGTGGATACTGCATTGGGGAACTCCAGCATTTCCAAGACCATAGAAATGATGGTTGTCGAACTGATCCCATCTAGTCTCTGCCACAAGGGGCCACGCTTGATAATATCAAAGAAGTAGTGGAGCGTCACCCAGAGCCGGCTTATTCTGGCGCGGTGAAATAGACATGTATGACGTACTTCCGTTGACATGATTCGGACGCGTATATACCTGAAGGGAGTGGTATGCTCTAGGATCACCGAGATCAGATTCATATAAGAATACGAAGTGATCTTTTGATGCCCCCTAGATTTGGGAGCATAGTTCCCCTTATACTGTAAATGACAAAAAAATTGCCTCATGTCGGGGGTCTTGGCCTCCAACCAATGGATTGGGAAGACATAGGCATCATTTAGGCCTGCCCGAGGGTCATTCGTAGCGATGACCGGCTCAAATTAACTTTTTGGATTGTTTATCCATTCTCTTGTAATAGTCAGCATCCAAATAGCGGGCTTCACAAGAGGCAAAAGGAGAGGCATCACCCTAGAGTATGTCCACTTGACTATTAAGAAAGTACTTGGGCCATTCGTGATACAATTAAGGGACCACCGCAAGTAGGTGGATCCATGACCTGCCCATCAATGCATTATACATGGTGTCCGGGGAGACAACCATAAACTCGGTGTTAGAAACTAGGTCACCAAACTGGGTCTTCAATTGGATCTTTCCAACTGGGGTCTGCTCTGTCTTGTCATATCCCGGGATTCTTAAATCGCAGGGATTCAGGTCATCTTTGAATAACCCTAGCTTCTACATTGTCCGTGTTGCGATAAGGTTGATCCCAAATCCAGTGTCAACGAGACAGCGGCAAACCTCCATGCCGTTAAAATGCCATGTGATGTATAATGGGCGGATGTTCCCCTGTATGATGGAGCCTTCATCCTCTCCAGAGAACGAAATGATGTCATGGAATTCGGAATTGTCAAACACTTCATTGTGGAAGGCCTCTGCATCTCATACCTTTATCTCAAACTGGAGGGGGATTCTTAAAGCCTTGGTAAGTGCTTCACACATATCAGGAGATAGGAAAAGGGATTGAAGGATGAATACCCTCACTAGGATGCAGGCGAGGTGCTTTAGAACATCATACTTCCATGCCAAGCATGAACTTCATCTTGTAGGGAGCCGCTCTGTGATTGAACGCATGGCGGGCCCTTCCTGCCGGACCGGCGGTTGACTAGTACTGGGTATATCCCACCACTCACTAGTCGAATCCTAGAGAGTTGCTGCCAGATGAGGACCGGACGACCGAGATTGGCATGTAGCGGGGTGAAGTGGGTTTTAGCATGGCCCAATTGGTTCTGCCTGATTTAGTAGCACAAACGGTGGTAGAGGCGGGCCTGTCGACACCGGATGAAGGGGTTGCGCATGCTGAGTTCTACACTGGGCCTGCTATCTAGTCTTAGTGGCATGCAATGTCAGGCTGGAGGTGACAATTGACATACATTGATGCCCCATATATTTGTGGCTTCACCGATGATGGCTTCAGCTGGAGATGTTGGGGAGGTTTGTCGAGTGCTCCACCTTGTCAGGATTCATATAGGGGTTTACTAACTCAACGGTGTTAACCAAAGTGTACCCATGACTATTATTTATCTACTACCGGGCGGATTTTTGGGGGAAGCCCCATCTTAGGGGGCATGAAGTCACTGAGAGTGTGGGACAACGATGGCATTGGCGGGGTGTGTTGCTTTTTCTTGCGCCATAGATGCTTGCTCTTCTGAGAAGAGGCCAACTGAGATGATGATATAGAAGTGGTGTCCATAGCTTTTGAGGGCTCTGGATGATTTAGGCAGGAACTGAAAATGCCGTGGGCACGGGTAACTACTTTTCGGGCCATCCAGTCATTATTCTTCTGAGATATGTGGTCATAAAAATGCTACCACTCGCATTCATTGTCGCTACTACTATCTGACCTCACAAAGACACCCACCACTTGTGACGGGGCCGGGCCCAACCTGACTATGTTTTTGTTAATATGGTCTTGGTTCCAGTCTCTGAACACATAAAAATTGCTTAAGGGTGTTCCCCGAGATCTGGTGATAAGGGCTGTAGTTGGGGTGACCAATGAGATTCGCCTCTTCTGGCATTCTGCACATAGGCAGTCGTACAATTCCCTGCTCTAAGGCACTTCAGAAGTAACCAGAGACCTGAGCCTTGTTGAAAGAGTAGGTCTGATTTCTTCTGTCCAGAAAGGGGTCTCTAGGAGCCTAACCCTAATAAGGGGACGGAGGAGCCTTCCAAGGAGGCAGAACAAGATTATCTCGCCTTGGTGGTGGCAGAGCGTTACATGGAGGGGCTTGCTAGTTTTGAGGCGGTCACTACTGGGATGGAAGCTGTACCGGTGGTGGCATACCTCTACGGGGCTACGGAGCCGGCTCCACTGGTATTAACTCCGACTATCTGGGGGCCTCAATCTAGGCCACCGTAGCGGGCTCGGCTCTGACGGCCCTCCTCACTGGGATTATAGGGGAAACAGACGTGGCTGGCTGGCCTATTGTAGGGCTTCTTCAAGGCTCTAGGCCTTATCTAAGAAGTCCCAGAACCCTTTGGGATAGTTTTGAGTGATCATGGGGGACCATATCCGTCTTGATGTTACCTATGCACATCATCCATAATTTCTCCTAAGTCAGTGGCATGTCAAGGGAGTATGTGATCCCTTACCAGTGGGCGATAAAGTCTGCGACTCACTCATTAGGCATTTGTTTGCACTTGAAGTGGTCTATGCTGCTCGTTTTCTGGGTGGTGGAACTGAAATGATAAAGGAATTGTCTGCGAAGGTCCTCCCAGCTGGTCACGGATCCGACAGGGTACTGGTTGTACCCAACGAATGTCAGCCCCTCCAGTGTCTGAACAAAACATCAGAGCATGGCGGCCTCCTACTACACTGAATTCCCTAACCTAGTCCCACCCCATGAGTTGAAGTAGGCCAGGTGCTGTGGTGGGTCCCCCATCCCATTAAAGGGGGAGAAAGTAGGGCCTCTGAATCTTGGGGGTGCTATCATATCATCCACTCATGCCGGATATGGATTTCCATCAGGTGGGATGGCCACCTATTGCATTTCCAATGCCTCTAGGTGGGCGATGAGTGCTTCCATTGGATCATCTGGATGGGGGATTCTATATTAATGAGGGTCCCTAACCACGAGCGTGTTTCCGGGTTCTTCAATGCGGTAGACAAGTTTTGCGGCTCGTGGAGCGACCCTTGGGATGGTCGGGGGAGCCCGAGTGGGGTTTCATGGATTGTCGCGCCATTTAGGAGGGTTTGGTGAGACATACCATGCTTTCTTTCTATGATCTCTAGCTTCCACCCTATCTGCGGGAGCAATAAGATAAGTGTTGACTGGGTGCACCTCTCCAAGGATTAGTTGTTCATGCCCCTGCTACCCTAGACTAGGATCACTATAGTCGGGTCGTCGCTCTACAATGCGTTCATCCAGTAGTTCATCGACCAACTTCTTCTGCTTTGCAAGCTGTTGGTGCAATGTGGCCTTCTCTAGGTCCTCCTCCATCTTTGGCACTGAAGCGGATAGGTCAGAGTGCTTGACAGCTCCGATGTGCTCTTTGCCTTTACTGGAATTTCTACTGAGTACCAATGCCTCGATGGGAGTAGGGAGACCTAGGAGGTTCCTCTGCTGATGAGAAATCCTCCCTGATGGGTCTAGTAGTTGTGGATCATCCTCAGGGAGGATTTTCCCATCCAGAAGTTCTAGCGTGTTTTCTCCTCCCAACAGGTCGGTCATGTTGACCGCAACTCTTCTCGGGGGCATGTCCTCAATGTCGTCTAGCGAGTCGGGCTGCTGGTGAATAACATTTAAGTGGAGGTCAGCATACTGCCCCCATCCACAGACTTGCACATGGGGGGTATCCTCTTTAATAACCTTTAGGAGTACGTGGAAACTCTGAACTCACTCCTGTTGGAGGGCCCTATGGTGACCTGGTGACTCAGGGTGCTGGGCCACAAGGAGAGAATCCAGATCAACCAACCGGAATTGTTCGCCGATGTATTCAAGGTACACTTGGCTCATAGTATAAGACAATTGCTGGTGGTGAAGACGGAAGTGAGTCTCCCATAGGGTCTGACGGAAACATTCAATCTCCTCCGGGGTGAGAGATTCTGGCACACAAAAATTTGGTCCTACGACTGGCCAAAACTTCTCAGGGAAGTGGCCCACTGCATGGATAGTCCAGAAGCTCCTCTGCTCAGATTCAGGGTATGGCCCCAAATTTCCCCATATGTCAACTGGGGGTGGCTGAGGGACTGGCAGCGGTACTGAGGAAGACAGCTGGGATGGTGGTCTGGCTGGTGGAGAGTATGGCGAGTGGGCTGACTGGCCTCTGATTCATGGGTTGTCCTCTGAGGATTGTAGCAACCTAGACACCATATCATGATAAGATAGATCAGTGACCAAGGATCCTAAAACAGCATCAGCGTCTTCTGAGGGTGATCTATGTAATGTCTCTTCCGCTATTGACCCCCAAAATTGCTCTCCATAGTCTCTAGTCGAGCCAGTGGGAGCTTCCGGAGATAACGGTGGTGACTGTGTGGTCGGTCCCTGGGGACATTCTAGGTTCTCTTCCTCCTGCATATACTTTCATAGGATGACAGGGATCCTATGGACCCCACATTCTGGGAGTACGAGGCTGATGTGCCTCGTTCCTGCCCCAGCCTTCGACTCTGAGGACTGAGAGGAGGGCTCCAGCGTAGATTCATACTCCACCTCAGAGTCTGAGAGGCGTACTGGTCTGATTCCAATCTGTCCCTCCCCAGAATTCCTCTTGCAGCAGTGACCACCTACTCTCCGGCCCCAGTGTGGATCTTTGGGGTAAGGTGCACTTCTGGCACAAGGAGGTTCTTCAGCAATATTGGTGATGGGGCGGAGAGAGCTCCTACCAGGGTGGGCTACGGTGCAAGTAGCACTAGGGAAAAGGTCGAAGGGGACATAGGGAGGACCTCCGTTGGAAGCGCTGGAGTGGGAAGGGCCTTTGCTGGAGCTGACAGAATCATAGGTAGGAGCGGTAGTAGAATAGGGAGGACCTTCATGCTCACTTCCTCTGACTATATTAGTGCGAGGAAGGTCCTCATACCGGTAAAGTTGAGCACAGGTAGGACCTCCGTGCTGGGCTTTGGTGAAGTGAAGTAGGCCTCCACCCCTCCGATCACTTGGGCGATGAGGACCTTCACCGGCTGGTACGAGGAAATGGGGAGGAATTCCATGTGGGCGAGTGACTGGACGTACAATGTCTTCATACCTGCGGTCTATGGCAGGGGCAGTGACCACATACCTAGTGTATTGAGTGTGGGAGAGACACCCAAATGGAGTGTTTAGGTCATGGGGACGACCCTTGCATTGGTTGAAGGTGACATGGGGCAGACCTCGAAGATGAGGTTGGATGTAGGGGGACCTGCACCTTCCATAGTGGAGGTATGGAGTGGGCCTCTACACTGGGTGGCATTGCTATGGATTGGTCTGCAGTGGCCATCGTCTATGCCGGCGACCGAGAGAGTCGACCCACCATACCCGTGGGGAATTTGGGGCCTCGATGCAGGTCGGGTGTATAACTGCCCCTTCTCAACATATGCGGGAAGTTGGGTATATGAGTCAGCAGTGGTTCGGGTCATGGTAGTCGCTGACATTGACACCCCACAGTGGGCGTCCTCTTCTATTTGTGCCCAAAGCTGGCTCCGGGTCAAATGAATTGGAGTCAGTAGTGTAGGTGTGTGGCTTACCTACTCCCAGGCTTAGGGAACTGGACGGCGGCGCTAACGCAGCCCGGTGGGAGCCCTCACCGGGATCACTTAGATCAAGACTCTGATCGGGCCGACCCAGACATCCCCTACCTCATCAGCATAGGGTAGGGAGTTTTCAAGGCATTCCGGGGACAAGTTCCCGAAATGATTGAATGCCAGGGTGAGGAGCAGTGGCTTCCTGCGCGGCCCTCGAGGGCGGTGTTGACGGAGAGGCACAACCAACTCGAGATCTATGCTGGCCATATCCATGGTCGGGATGATCCCCTCTTCCTCGTACCTGCGTATAAGGTCATTAATTACCCTTCACTGTATAATTTCTGATGGGGAGAGGGGGCATGGGTGCCAATCAGTCGTGGTAGTTGAGGCCATCATGGAAGAGGCATAACCACGCAGGGAGGCCTCGTCGATATTTCCCCTGCCCCTACACCGGTGGAAAGGTGGTGATCAAGTTCCAGATGCAACAACTTGGTTCCTGAAAGAAGGGAGATCAACTCGTTAATATTGATAGGAAAATAAATCAACGTCCAGTTCCCCAATGCCATTTCTTCTTCTATGACCGGTAAGAGGGATCCATGCTGACAACGTCATAGAATGGGATGCTCAATGTTATGACTACCCCAACTTCTGGCGAGTTTCATGTCAAACCCACTATTTTCTTGGTTGGACCTGGTGCTAGATGACGGTGTCTGGTGACATGCTAATCCACTGATGCCTCAAATAATACTAGTATATATACTGAGGAGGATACCTTCACGTCGATTTCACCAATTCTATTTCTAACGCTTTCTCCGGGGAACGCGGATCCATGATGTGGAGGACGTACAACTGTTACCCCGCATTATTGCTTTCCAAAGGCGGGCGACATCCCTTCCTTATTCAGGGATGTCTGATCCTTGATCAAAACGAGATGATGGGATGTCGGTTTTTACCTCTGTGGATTACTCCTCAGAGCTCTTCACCTAGTCCGGGTCTCCCTCATAGACTTAAGATGTTGTTCGTGATACTCTTCCCAGCACCATATCTTTATGGACACCAGTTAATTACACTTCTTCTGTCAGGATATTCCAAGGGGTCTAGTCAGGGAAGCAACCTTCGGTTAGGGGAGTAGTCAAGTTGGGCATCACTGGCATGTCTGGACGCTGGGGGATTGGCGTGTTTGTCTTATGTCCCTTATTATAGGGCTTCTTGAGGGCACGAAAGCATGAGGCATCCCACATCGATCGTGGGGAATCATATTCCATGGGCATATATCTAAGGTTTTCCTCAGCATACCATGTTTAACATTGGATATGCTGCATGTTTAACATCCAGCGGAGACAGATCAGACACATCGAAACACTGATTAGAGTGGATCAGATGGAGGAACCCCTTAGAGGGAACATTAATACTGTGGCCATCAGGTGGTTGGATTCCTGAACATTGTTTTATGGAATACGGAGTGGCGTGGCTTGATCCCACCGGGATGTGGCAGACCGGGTGAGGATCAGGATGGGCGATGAAGTGAAGGGGGATGAAATATGTCCGTCGAATGGGTGACGGTGAAGTTGGGATTGAGTCTAGAAGAGGCTTCCTACATATCCTCGTGTAAGGGATTCAAAGTCTGTGTAGTTTGGTGAGACGATGGGACACCTGAGGAGGCAACCTGTGAGAATGGACGCATGGATGGGACCTATAAGAAGTGCAACCTCCGGGTTGGGGCATCCTCTTCCTGAGACACATAGGCTTGAGGGAGAGATTAGTATGAGACATGAGTTATTGTCTCAAACATCATGGAGGCTTCCTACATATCCCTGTGGTAGGGAATCAAATTCCACCTAGTTTAGGACGAGGGATACAATTTAACGTCATGTGGGACAGGGGAGAAACTGACATGAAGGTGGTCAGAACGACCATGTGGTGGGCTTGAACCTCGTGGAGGCTTCCTACGTACCATTCCTTGACATGGATCAAAGAACTCTTAGTTTGAAATAGTGGGGTGGGTCTTACACTCGGAGTCATCCCAAGGCTTTGGTGAACCGACGTGAAGATGGTCAGAATGACCGGGTGGTGGTCTTGAACCTCGTGGAAGCTTCCTACATACCATCCCTTGACATGGATCAAAGTACTTATAGTTCGGGATGGTGTTTGGGGAATACACTCTGAGGTGGTCCAGGTTGTTGGTGAACCAATGTGAAGATGGTCGGAACGACTGGGTGGTGGACTTGAACCTCATGGAGGCTTCCTACGTACCATGCCGTGGCATGGATTAATGTCTTCATTCTTCAGGATACGACTTGGCACACCGACACAGAGGCGGTTAGGGCCAATGGTTGTTGGGCTTGAACCTCAGGGAGGCTTCCTACGTACCATTCCTTAACATGGATCAATGTCCTTGTAGTTCAGGATATGGCATGGAACACCAACACGGAGATGGTCGGGGCCAATGGTTGTTGGGATTGAACCTCTGGGAGGCTTCTTACATACAATTCCTTGACATGGATCAAAGTCCTCGTAGTTCGGGATATGGCGTGCTACACCAACATAGAGACGGTTGGAGCCAATGGTTTTTGGGCTTAAAACTCAGGGAGTCTTCCTATGTACCATGCCTTGACATGGATCATATTCCTAGTAGTTTAGGATATGTCTTGGAACACCGACACGGAGATGTTCATGGCCAATGGTTGTTGGTCTTGAACCTCGTGGAGGCTTCCAACTTGCGATGCCTTGACATGGATCAATGTCCTCGTAGCTCAGGATATGGCTTGGCACACCGACACGGAGACGGTCGGGGCTAATGGTTTTCAGGCTTCAACCTCGGGGATACTTCCTACATACCATTCCTTGACATGTATCAAATTCCTTGTAGTTTAGGATGGTGTTTGGGACATACACTCAGAGGTGGCCCAAGGTGTTGGTCATGGTCGGTGCTTTCTATAAGCTCACGTGAGCCATTCTTGGTGTGATAAATAAGAGATATTAGATACCTAACGATCACATCACGAAAGGCGCATCCATGGGAAATGGATTGGGGTTAATGCGGGATTAATGGACCAAAGAGGAAACAGGGGATTATGTTTGGTTAGCAGCCCGGGAAGTCTGGACTTACTCTAGGATGGAGGCCCGATGGCGATAACGCCCAGTGGGAGATGGATTTGGGACCGAAGAAAGGAGGAGAACCGTTCCCAATCATGCCCTTTGCTGGACCTGGGGACCGAAGATGAAAGGAGGAGTAGGAATGCTGCCTCCTGCAAGGAATGCTAGGGGCTTACACCAAGGTGGATGCTCTTTCCCCACGGACAAACGCCAATCCAATAAGGAGGATATTGTGACACCCCGAGATTTTATGAAAAATATTCTTATAATTTCATTAATGTCTTATGTTGTATTCTACACCAAGATTACCTTGCTCTATACGCAACATCGTATTAGCTTGTAGTATACGCAACACTATTCTTGGATCGTGTTACACACAATTTTGATAATAGTTATTCTACGCAACATTGAGTATATATATATATATATATTCAATGTATAAATGAAATATGGTTGGATTCTATTATATGCAACAACAAAGGAGTTGTGCACTACACGCAACCCTGACTTGGCTTGCATTACACGCAATCGCGACCTTTCTCGATAGCGTGTGTTGTACGCAATACCGGGTTTTACTAAACAACGATATATTATTATAATATTGTTATGAACTAGATGTTATAAATAGTGTTAACTAAATTTTTAATTTTATAACATTATTATTCATCTTACACATTTCTAGAACATGGTATAAGAACAAAATAAATTTTTCGGGTAAAATAAGTATTTTTCAAAAAATGCAGTTTTTCCGCCTTTTGATGGCGCACCCACATTAAATATAGTTTTTGACATGTTTATAAGTTCAATTTGACAAAATAAAATTATTCTTTTGAATAAGGATATAAAAATTTACATTAGATAAAGTTTTGATATTTTTCCGATAACTTTCATATTTTAATGAATAGTAAAAACACGCTATATTTTAATTAAAAACAACTTTTTTCATCGTAATATCTTATGTGGTTAAATTATAATATTGAATTGTTTTAAAGTATAAATAGAATATATTTTTACCATTTAATATAATGTATGTCATTAGAATTTATTTTACCTTGAATTCACAGGTTAAATCAATTCAATCTTTTGCAATGTTTTAATGAAAAACTCATTTTCTTTCGACAACGGGATTAATTTTAATTTAATTTCTGCATCTTTTGTGTATTGAATTTGGAAAAATGGATTCCATATTTGGAATTAGTGGTTCCAAATTATGTTAATAAGCTACTTTATATTTTTGGGAATTATGAATAGTAACTACGGTAAATTTTATTTACCATAGTTAAAGGTAAATCGGGTAATTAAGGGTAAATATAATATTTTAAAATTACCCTAAAAATGTCAAAATAATATTGGATGACTAAAAGTAGACCCATATTACCTAAGGGTCGGACTAGATTCATTTAATTAAATTTTGTCAATGAAAATAATTTAATTATTATTAAAACCAATGAATGCGACAACATGTCACTTTCTTAAATCTTATAAGTATAATAATTTTAATCTAGTGATAAACATCATGAAACTTCGAACTTGAATAGTCTACAGAAATCTAATACAATTATCTACATCATAAGAATTTATTTAGAATTTTTAGGGATTAAATAATTATCATTGTTTATGACACAAAGATGATGAAATAATTGTCTTATTAATGAAATATTGACATAATTGATGTTATAAATGCCCAAATAAATGTAATTTGAGACTTTTTATGACTTACACTTATTTCCTAGGTTAATATGACATGTTATTGTTGATTTAAGTAACTTTTTTCGGACTTATCATTCCGTTATGAATTTCATAAAAATCATGTACCAAATAGTATCAAAATTGACATAAATTAGTTTTTAAACAAATATTATATTATTAATTGTTATTTTATTCCTAAAAATATAATGTTCGGCCAAATGACTTAGATAAGGTTATATATATTAATAATAAAAACCTTGGGGTTCGTTTGGATTGATATAGTATGTTTATTAACCATATAGTGTAAGAAAACAAAAAGACACTGTAAAAGTTAAATTATTTAACTTAGAGTTAAATCTAATTGATAAGGTTAAAATAATAACCTAAACTTGTCTAAATCCTATTGGATGAGAGTATTTCGACCCATACCCACTTTAGCTTCGAAATAATACCCTTTGGAACCATTATAAACCTAATTTGACCTTAATATAAAATAATATTTTGAGATTTTCCTAAGGTGCCCCTCTCCTCCCTTATAAAAACGGCACCTCCTCCCTCTCCTCCTCACAGCAATTTGAGCATTAAAGCTCGGCCAAACCCTGCCAAAATCACTTCTCAACTTCCCTAGTATCATCCTAGAGGTCCTGGTATTCTTCAAAGACCATCCTTAGTTCTTTATGTGGAGGTTAAGTGAAGGAGCATCAAAAAGAGGTAATATCCAGTACCGATCTTTTTCAATTTCTTTCTTCTTCAACTTCTTCTTCTTTAGTTTTTTCATGATAAAGTAACAACATAAGTATTTCTTATATACTGATATGTTATTATAAATATTAAACAACTCTAATTAACCTTCTATCCATCCTACGGAAAAAGGAAATCACCGCGCGTGCGTACGTACGGAATACCGTCTCCACGCCGTGGTGTAATCTATTTTCCACCCCCACCTTAATTGGATGGGTATAATGGTGTAATGAGAAACTATATATGATTATTATAAAGTGATATTGATACTGAAATAGTATACATACACTTCAACACAATTCCACGACCATGGGAATGATATCATCGCTCGTGCGTACGTACGGACTACCGTCTCCACGACGCGATGAGATTCATTCTCCACATTAACCATTCATGAATGATTATAAAGTATATATAATGAATAATAATGAAATATACGACATTTTAAATCTACTGGATTTATGTATATATATATATATGTATGTCATCTACTTACTTCCATTCAAGACAATAAGGAAAGGAAAACAGCGTTCATGCGTACGTACGGACTACCGTCTCCATGAACGGTGTGTTTTATTTCATTTATCAATCTATTATATATATATATATATACTGAATATATATGATATAAAAATCATGTTTTATAATCTAGAAGTAATTAAATCATGATATATGTAATAATAATGTCAATAACAACAAGTCCAAACACCTACGATAAATAAAACGATTTTACCCAAAGCGCCACTTTAACATGAATTTACAAAAAAGTGGGTAATATAAAGTCATAAGTGAACCATATATGTTATAATAAGAGTTAATATGATTCTTTAATAAGTCAATGACATTATTTAAATCATTATACAGGAGTTTCGGACACTTACGAAGTGAATCAGACCTAAGGTAAGGGCAAATATCACAATCTCATTTTTTTTCTGAGATTGTTTATACTTTGAAATTTACTGGGGTGTATTTTATCATCCACAACCATGTTTCCTCAATATGTAATATTTATATTCTTTTACAGTAGTTTATATCCAATTTTACCCTTCGGTGAGTTTTTAGTAAAATATATGAAAGGAATCTTTTGTCGTTTTTCTTACGAGGTACTTTTTGACTTTTCCGACAAAAGTACGAGAAGAATGTTTTATTTTAACTTATACAGCATGAATGGAATTTTTAAAACATTATTTCCAAGAATATTCCCTTACAAGTTTTCAAGTTTATTTTTAATCAACTTCTTTTAGTTTGAATTTTATGACATGTTAAGAAAGAAAAAATGTTTTTTGAAGTAGAAAGGATATTTTCCTCAAAAATGGAGTTCAAGTGTTTTATCAAAATTATTTTCCATCTAAGATAATATAGGGTTCTGTTTATATCCATATTATTACATTGATATGATTATCTTGTGATGGATATATTTTTTTGAATTCCTTTATCTTATATGAATTGTTTTATGATGTCATGATGTTTAAGATTCCAATTTTTATTACATGTGTTATGCTATGATGTATGGTTTATGATTTTGTGGCACAAATAATAATGGTATCATTATGAGATGGGTGGGACCTATATCTCCCTCCAATGCATTGGGTAAAGATTTTATATCTCATGAGATATACATGGCTGGAATGGTAGGTTTTACCGGTTCAGTGAAACAGGACTGAAACGAGGAGTGAACTCGGTTCAGAAGGGGACTTTGTCCACTAAGACAGTCTTGGCAATGAGTCTTGACTAATAATAAATGATTCTCTATGATTATGTGTTTATGCCACAAAGTTTCATGTCTTAAGTTATGATTATTGTGATTACATTTCACTGCCATGATTGATCTCATGTTATGAAATTATGATTTCTTTTGCAGGTTAAGATTTCCAAAAGTTATGTTCTTATGTATATGATGTGAATGACATTTATTTTGTTTACCCTTACTGAGAATTTGAGCTCGCCCTTTTATGTTTTCTTTTCCCTAGGATATAAAGAAAGGTTTTAGGTAAAAAAAAGATCTTTATGGGAGATGTTGAAGATCTTTCACCACTATTAGAATATTATACTCCGAGTTTCCAAAGACAATAAACTATTACGGTCCTTGTGTGTGTGTTTTTGTTATGTAATAAGTATTCCGCAAAAGTAATGTAATTTCCATGTACGTCAAGATTCGGGTCTCTACAGTTGGAATCAGATGAAAGGTTTAGTCAACCTTTGGAAACTAGGATGCGAAAATGTTAGTGAGATCCCTAGAGATATTACTAAGGTATGTCTAGAGATTTCCCTAAGGATAAGTATACGTATAGGATATAGTCCTAGAACTAAGGTAACGATATTAGAATTTAAACTAAGATGATAGATATTAAGGTTACTCCCCCTTTACTATGTTGTTTTCCATAGAATTATTTTTTCCTCTCACACTATTCTTTTTAGGTTTTAGACGATGGATAGAACCCGAAGGAACCGTGTTGATCACTGTAATGGACAATGCAATGATTGTCCTCCTGAACAAACAAGTGTTATGGGAGATGGAGTGAAAAATCTTATTGCTATACTTACACAAGCTATGAATCATTATGGACTTACAAGTGAGCAGAGAAGGGAACAATATTCTATTGAGTCCTTCATGAGGCAATGTCCACCTTCATTCAGTGGGTCTTTCGATCCACTTGTTTCTGAACAATGGATCACTACCACTGAAAATATATTTTCAGTTCTTCAATGTTCTAAACATGATAAAGTCATCTTAGCAGTATATCGTTTGGAAGGTGAAGCTGATCGATGGTGGAATCTTATCAAGAATACGAGGCCAAGAGATGAAATTGAGTCCATGGAATGGGACGAGTTCAAGAACTTGTTTTTCAGTAAGTACTTCCCTCGTATTCTTCAATCAAAGATGGAAAAGGAGTTTCTTGAGCTGAAGCAGAATGATGATGAATCTGTTGGTATATACGAAGTGAATTTTACAAGACTTGCAAGGTATGCATCAGGCATTATCATCCAACATGAAAGTAAAGTTGATCGATTTTTCAGTGGATTAAAACCAAGTCTTCGATGGGCATTAGCTATAAGAGACTTCAGTAGCTATGAAGAAATTGTGTGTTGTGCTGTCAAGGTAGATATGGACGTTGGTGTCACATATCCATCTCATGGTTTTTACAAGAAACGAAAGATGGAGTTCAAGGAGAAATCTCAGAATAATGGTGAAAAGAAGATGAATGTTTCCTTACGCACAAAGTGTGAAAAGAAGCATTGTGGAGATTATCTTAAAGGGACTAGAAAATGTTTTAAGTGTGGAAAAGAAGGTCATCGAGTAGCTGAGTGTCGAAGTAATGGGAAAAGGGTTTCTAATGATATGAATAAAGCAAACACTGCAGAGAACGCACCACCAACACTTCAATGATTCAAGTGCAAGGAAATGGGGCATTATGCAAATAAATGCCCTAATCCAAGGGTTAGTGATGATCGACATGAGCAACTGATTAAGGCAAATGACAAAGGGAAGTCACATGCGATCACTATTGGCAATGTTGAATATGACAATGATGTGGTGTAATGATTAAGTGTTTATGTAATGGGATTCCAAAATAATGTTGTATCAGGGAGTATTGGAAAATTATGTATTGGTCTATTGTGGTATTCAAAGTGATTGAGATATTTTTGGAAATAAGATGATATGCGCATAATGAAGGGAAAACGAGAAAATGAAATGTTTAACAGTATTCATGAGCTCATGATTGATATAAGGACTAAGTGATATCATGGTTTGAGTATATAAAATTTTGAGGATTTTTGTATATGGAAAGTGTTAACTTTTAACTGCATTCAAATTTGCACTATGGTTCAATGGGTATTCAAGAGAATACATGATTAAGGTATTCACATGATTGGAATGTGACCAACAATATATATATATGGGGAATAAATTATGGTATTCACATGCTTGGTTGATGACATTTCAAGTAATCATTTTCATTATTCTATGAGCTTCGACCGAAGTATTTTAGATAAGCCTAAATATTGGAATGGATTATGTTGGACATATGCTAAGTATTTTTTAAGGATAGATCTTTTTTCGATATTACTGATGGGATTTTATAGTAATGTAGTTTTAGAAAAAGGTCAACCTGCAGGATGGGTGACAGCCCATCGCGTCGGACAAGGCTGTGGGAATTGAACCCACAACCGAAGTGCGACTGGCCTTTATCGCCTACCACTGGCCTACAGGAAGTCCGTGTTTAGTAGAAACTAGTTTTATTATATTAAGCAGTATATGAATTATAATTCCATTTTAGGAACCATATATGATTAATCTCACTATAGATGGACTTATGTATTTTTTTGATAACTTTTCTAACCATTTGAGACAGATGGAATGACCCATCATTCTATCACATGATCTGCTAACACATCACAAATGACAAATTCATCTTCATTTCTTTAAGATATGAAGTGGAAATTGACCAAAGAACGACCAACGGTGAGACTATACTGAAATCATGAAAGTATTTCTTCTAATTCCAATTTCATCAACTTTAGGGAAACGAGCTTGAAAACCAAAAATGTTGTCCTAGTGATCTTATATCTGATGAATCAGATGGTACCCTAGATCATCACAAATTTATGGCTTTGCGATTGTTGTCTTTTTCATAGCCATGTTCTCTACCACTCTCCATTAGAACGTGATGGTTAGATTTTTCTTCCATATCCATATTTTCACCTAAGTTATCTTACGTGGAAACCCAGTGATGAGTTAATTTGGGTAATCGTTACATTTCATACTTTATTTTTTAAATCCATGTTTTGGTATTCCTTTTTACGATGTGGGTTTCTATTAAACAAACATTCGAGTAGTAAACCATTTATAACCCTGACGAATTTCGAGGGCGAAATTCATTTTAAGGGGGGTAGAATGTAACACCCTGAGATTTTATAAAAAATATTCTATTAATTTCATTAATTCCTTGTGTTTTATTCTACACCAAGATTACCTTGCGCTATACGCAACACCATATTAGCTTGTAGTATACGCAACACTATTCTTGGATCGTGTTACACACAATTTTGATAATAGTTATTCTACGCAACATTGAGTATATATATATAATAAATGTATAAATTAAATATGGTTGGATTCTGTTATACACAACAAAAAAGGATTTGTTCACTACACACAACCCTGACTTGGCTTTCATTACACGCAATCGCGACCTTCTCGATAGCATGTGTTGTACGCAATGCTGGGTTTTACTAAACAACGATATATTATTATAATATTGTATTGAACTAGACGTTATGAATAGTGTTAACTAAATTTTGAATTTTAGAACATTATTATTCATCTTACACATTTCTAGAACATGGTATAAGAACAAAATAATTTTTTCAGGTAAAATAAGTATTTTTAAAAAAAATGCAGTTTTGCCGCCTTTTGATGGCGCACCCACTTTAAATCTAGTTTTTGACATGTTTATAAGTTCAATTTGACAAAATAAAATTCTTTTTTTGAATCAGGATATAAAAATTTTACAATAGATAATGTTTTGATATTTTTCCGATAACTTTCATATTTTAATGAATAGTAAAAACACGCTATATTTTAATTAAAAACAACTTTTTTCATCGTAATATATTATGTGGTTAAATTAGAATATTGAATGGTTTTAAAGTATAAATAGAATATATTTTTACCATTTAATATAATGTATGTCATTAGAATTTATTTTACCTTCAATTCTAAGGTTAAATCAATTCAATCTTTTGCAATGTTTTAAAGAAAACGTCGTTTTCTGTCGACAACGGGATTAATTTTAATTTAATTTATGAATATTTTGTGTATTGAATTTGGAAAAATGGATTCAATATTTGGAATCAGTGGCTCCAAATTATGTTAATAAGCTATTTTTTATTTTTGCGAATTATGAATATTAACTACGGTAAATTTTATTTACCATAGTTAAAGGTAAATCGGGTAATTAAGGGTAAATATAATATTTACAAATTACCCTAAAAAATGTCAAAATCTTATTGGATGACTAAAAGTAGACCCATATCACCTAAGGGTCGGTCTAGACTCATTTAATTAAATTTTTTCAATGAAAATAATTTAATTATTATTAAAACCAAAGAATGCGACAACATGTCACTTTCTTAAATCATATAAGTATAATAATTTTAATCTAGTGATACACTTCATGAAACATCAAACATGAATAGTCTACAGAACGATAATACAATTATCTACATCATAGGAATTTATTTATAATTTTTAGGGATTAAATAATTATCATTTATTATGACACAAAGATGATGCAGTAATTGTCTTATTAATGAAATATTGACATAATTGATGTTATAAATGCCAAAATAAACGTAATTTGAGACTTTTTATGACTTAGACTAATTTTATAGGCTAATATGACATGTTATTGTTGATTTATGTAATTTGGTTCGAACATATCATTCTGTTATGAATTTCATAAAAATCATGTACCAAATAGTGTCAAAATTGACATAAATTAGTTTTTAAAACAAATATTATATTATTAATTGTTATTTTATTCCTAAAAATCTAAGGTTCGGCCAAATGACTTAGCTAAGGTTATATATATTAATAATAAACAACTTGGGGTTCGTTTAGATTGATATAGTAAGTTTATTAACCATATAGTGTAAGAAAACAAAAAGACACTGTAAAAGTTAAATTATTTAACTTCGAGTTAAATCTAATTGATAAGGTTAAATAATAACCTAAACATGTATAAATACTATTGTATGAGTTTATTTCTACCCATACCCACTTTAGATTCTAAATAAGACCCTTTGGAACCATTATATACCTAATTTGACCTTAATATAAAAAAATATTTTGAGATTTTCCTAAGGTGCCCCTCTCCTCCCTTATAAAAAGGGCACCTCCTCCCTCTCCTCCTCACACCAATTTGAGCATTCAAGCTCGGCCAACCCCTACCAAAATCACTTCTCCACTTCCCTAGTATCATCATAGAGGTCCTGGTCTTCTTCAAAGACCTTCCTTAGATCTTTAAGTGGAGGTTAAGTGAAGGCGCGTCAAAAAGAGGTAATATCCATTACCGATCTTTTTCAATTTCTTTCTTCTTCAACTTCTTCTTCTTTAGTTGTTTCATGATAAAGTAATAACATCAGTATTTCTTATATACTGATATGTTATTATAAATATGAAACAACTCTAATTAACCTTCTATCCATCCTACGGAAAAAGGAAATCATCGCGCGTACGTACGTACCGAATACCGTCTCCACGCCGTGGTGTAATCTATTTTCTGCCACCACCTTAATTGGATTGGTATAATGGTGTAATGAGTAAATATATATGATTATTATAAAGTTATATTGATACTGAAATAGTATACATACACTTCAACACAATTCCACGACAATGTGAACGATATCATCACTCGTGCGTACGTACGGACTACCGTCTCCACGACGCGATGAGATTCATTCTCCACATTAACCATTCATGAATGATTATAAAGTATATATAATGAATAATAATGAAATATATGACATGTTAAATCTACTGGATATATATATATATATATATATATATATATGTATTTCATCTACTTACTTCCATTCAAGACAATAAGGAAAGGAAAACAGCGTTCATGCGTACGTATGGACTACCGTCTCCCTGAACGGTGTGTTTCATTTAATTTATCTATATATTATATATATATATATACTGAATATATATGATATATAAATCATGTTTTATATTTTGTAAGTAAGGAAATCATGATATAAGTAATAATAATGTCAAGAACAACAAGTCCAAACACCTACGATAAATAAAACGATTTTACCCAAAGCCCTACTTTAACATGAATTTACAAAAGAACAGATAATATAAAGTCATTAGTGAACCATATATGATATAATAACAAAGAATATTATTCTGTAATAAGTCAATGACATTATTTAAATCATTATACAGGAGGTTCGGACAATTACGAAGCGAATCAGACCTAAGGTAAGGGGAAATATCACAATCTCATTTTTATCAGAGATTGTTTATACTTTGAAATTTACTGCGGTGTATTTTATCATCCACATCCATATTTCCTCAATATTTAATATTTATATCCTTTTACAATAGTTTATATCCAATTTTACCCTTCAGTGAGTTTTTAGTAAAAGATATGAAAGGAATCTTTTGTTGTTTTTCGTACGAGATACTTTTTGACTTCTCCGACAAAAGTACGAGAAGAATGTTTTATTTTAACTTATACGACATGAATGGAATTTTTAAAACATTATTTCCAAGAATATTACCTTACAAGTTTTCAATTTTATTTTTAATCAACTTCTTTTAGTTAGAATTTTATGACATGTTAAGAAAGGAAAAGTGTTTTTTGAAGTAGAACAGATATTTTCCTCAAGAATGGAGTTCAACTGTTTTATCAAAATTATTTTCCATTTAAGATAATATAGGGTTATGTTTATATCCCTATTATTACATTGATATGATTATCTTGTGATGGATATATTTTTATGAATTCCTTTATCTTATATGAATTGTTTTATGATGTCATGATGTTTAAGATTCCCATTCTTATTACATGGGTTATGCTATGATGTATGGTTTATGATTTTGTGGCACACATAAGAATGGTATAATTATGAGATGGGTGGGACCTATATCTCCCTCCAATGAATTGGGTAAATATTTTATATCTCATGATATAGACATGGCTGGAACGGTAGGTTATACTGGTTCAGTGAAACAGGACTGAAACGAGGAGTGAACTCGGTTCAGAAAGGGACTTTGTCCACTAAGATAGTCTTCGAAATGAGTCTTGACTAATTAGAAATGATTCTCTATGATTATGTGTGTATGCCATAAAGTTTCATGTCTTAAGTTATGATTATTGTGATTACATTTCACTGCCATGATTTATCCCATGTTATGAAATTATGATTTCTTTTGCAGGTTAAGATTTCAAAAAGTTATGTTCTTATGTATATGATGTGAACGAAATTTATTTTGTTTACCCTTACTGAGCATTTGAGCTCACCCTTTTATGTTTTCTTTTCCCCAGGATATAAAGAATGGTTTTAGGTACAAAAAAGAAGATCTTTATGGGAGATGTTGAACATCTTTCACCACGATTAGAAGATTATATTCCGATTTTCTAAATACACTAAACTATTACGGTCCTTGGGTGTGTGTTTTTGTTATGTACTAAGTATTCCGCAAAAGTAAAGTTTCGGGTCTCTACAGATATCATCCCATGTGAGGGATGATCCCATACCCATGGAGATGAGTGGGTGTGGAGAATGCTCAAGGTGGGGGACCCTACGTGTGGGCACGGGGTGAGGTCACAGTTTAACGTCATGGGATGAGGATGATGGTGCTTGGAAATTTAACGTTCTACAGCTCGGACGAGGTGGGTTCACTCCGTAGCCCTAGGAATTACATAACTGGTACCCTCTTTTCCTTGGTGCAGAGAGATGACAGGAAAAGTAGGGGCGACGGGGTGTCATGCAGCGAACCGTTGGGGGTCAACGTTAGCATGGAAATACGAAGAAGTAATATCTGTTAGCATTCCTATGAGAAGAAGTGTGAGGCGAGGTAACACAACGGGAAGAACCGTCCAACAGGCTTTGAAGTTACATCGTACGAGCCTAGAATGTCGTACTAGAAAATAGTGTAGGATGTGGATGCCCGAGGTCTGAGAGACACCTGCGAATGGCATCCATAATAAGTGCATCATACACTCACGCAATGGTATTCTCAAAGAGTACAAGGAACTCAAGTGAAGTGGTAGCTGGGAAGCACCGGGGTGAGGCGTCCCACACAATTGCGCGCAAACATTGAGGCTTTCACACGAAATGAGTAGCCCTGCGCAAAGAACACTGGGCTGGCATGAAATCAATGAGGATTGCGCGTAAATGGAGTTGAGGCTTTGCACAAAACCAGAAAGTATTGGGCGCAAGGAGTCGGAATTGTAAACAATTGGGAGAGACTGCGCGCAATGACTGGGGTGCGCGCAATTGAAGGGGATTGCGCCCAAGTGGCCGGCCTGCAGGCAAGTGGAAGGGATTGCATGCAAGGGGCGATCCTCGAAGGGATTGGAATTTAGTCTAAACCAAGGGGATGTCACGTGAAGGAGGACCCCGAGGAGACTTGGCACAAAAATAACTTTACTTGAAAGACATATTTGCACACACGAAAGGCGAATTTCTCCCACGAGATTCAATTCAGATTCTTCAGCCCGGAAGTCGAATGGGTTCACCTTCTATTTATATGCATTTGGGGGCACGAAAAACAGTCTGGCGGGAAATTATTGTGTACTGATGTCAGTGGCGTGAAATGTCAACCGTGCGGGGCGGGGGCATAGAATATTCTGCACCCCACAGAAGAACTCTCATGAATCCTGGAGCTTTTCATGCGGGGCATATTTTTTCGCGCACTTAAAAATTTTGTTCGCACGACTCCTCCAGGCCCCCAGACTGGGTCCCCAGGTCCGATTATGACTTCACTTTGTAATTTTGAAACCATCTTCAGCCCTTGAGCATTCTTCAGTGTCTACACCTGGTATGAAAGATAATTTTGTTCCTTAGGGTTTGAGAAAAATAATTTCCCCTATAAAAAAATCAATAATAAAAAATTTATATTTCCTAAAACAAAATTCAGTATAAAAATTTATGAAGAAAATACAAAATTTTTTAGATGAAAAAAGGTAATTATACCCCCCAATGGTTTGAAATGTTTTGAAAATTGAATTGTGAGTAATTATGACTCTTTTTTATTTTTCATTGGTTTGTTAATTTATTTTAAAAAAATACACACCTATGAAAAAATAAAGATAAAAATGGTTGGTGATAAAAGTTGTAAAAATAATGAGAGTGAGACAAGAAGAATAAGAAATAGAGAAAGAATGTTATTGAGAGAGAGATAGATATAGGATGAGGAAGAGGGGGAGAAAGAGATAAAGGTAATGTGGTCCCCCTTGATTTGGATTTGGTGGGTCATGATATCCATCAAGCAGTGGGTCTACCACATTAGTTGGGGGTCTGGTGGATGTTGATGTGCTTCTTGAGGTGTGTTTCCTCTCATGGTGATGCTATAGATGATTCCCATTGACTATACATTTCCTTTTCTATGAATTTTATGGTAATTCCACTGTATCAAATGAGAAAAAATTAGTAATAATAAATGGTCATTACCACTACGAATTAAGCTTACCTGGGTGAAGCGAAAATTGTGAATTGAAGAGAATTAACTTTTCAACATTAGGATATATAATTCACAAGATGTGTTTTTATGGAGTATCTTATCCTTTTCTTAATAGAGGTTTTAGTTCTTGTACTAATCAATTCGAAGCTGCACCATTTCATTCAACTACAATAATACCTCTTCATTGTATTTCTTACAATGAAAATTACATATTTTCACAGCCCAAAATGACTTAATTTTTATTTCAAATGTTAAATGAATTTTTTTTACCAAATTCAATCCTAAAATTATACATCCAAATGGGTGTTTTATATCCTCTTCCATAATCCCATAGAACTTCACCAAGTCATTCATGTTTGTCTTTTTTCTGTGGGCTTAAAAATTATCTCATGAACTCTTTCAACTACTCAATTAGAAATTCATCCTTGAAATTTTTTGTGTTGATATAAAATTTATGTTTTATGCACAACATAATTATTTTTCAAACTAGATTTCATGGTCTAATTATATAAATGAGTTCTTAAGTCATTTATCAAGGCACGTCGTGTTCCAAATCGATAGTTGAAGTGGGTTTTGAGGAACTCAAAAATAGTTTGTGCATTATACACCCCTATGGGTTGG
Organism: Viscum album; assembly: GCA_963277665.1. Lineage (NCBI taxonomy): Eukaryota > Viridiplantae > Streptophyta > Magnoliopsida > Santalales > Viscaceae > Viscum > Viscum album. Next base: position 795,555,534 of record OY728142.1, on the reverse strand, counting down.
GCCCCGAACAACCTATAATCATTGTCAACTACAATAATAATTTACGATAAATACATTGTAAGGGGGAATGGTCCCATGAAATAAATGTCCCAAACATCAAATATCTCATAGATTATTATGAGATTTTGGGTCATTTCATTTATTTTGAAAATTTGTCCAATGTTTTGGTAAAAGGTACAAGATTTACTAAACTCATGTCAGTTATTGAATAGTTACGTCTAGAATAATCATGAGTAAATGAAATTTCAGGAGGTCCTTTGTGGTCCAAAGTATCTACCAGAAGGCATTGAGTGACATAATTCTAATGTAGAGGAGTGTTCATCTTCATCAACACATCTTCTAATTACAATGTTAGCCCTAGTTATAAAAATTTATTATCTTCCCAAAAAATAATTTTGAATCAATTTTTATATTTAATTTAATTTCTATTAAAAAAATTCCAAAAAACACCATCAACCCAATAATGTAAAATTGGAGCATACTATGGTAAATTTTCAATGAGAGATGATTAGGTTTTAGTTGGAAATTTGTAATCAATTATTTTAGAATGAGAATAATTATAAATTATACTCAGGTGATTAGCTACATGTTGTTCTTTTCCAACTCTATATTTTATCAAAATTTCAAAATACTAAAGAATTACGATCCATAATATTACCCTCAGTTTGGAATAACTTTTCCGAAGTGATAACTTTAAAGATCAATGGTTTGTAAAAATAATGACTTTGGCACATAAGAGATAGGAACATAAGTTATCCACTGAAAAAACCATAGTTGAATGTTTTTTTCAGTCACATTGTAGTGAGACTGAGTTTCTTACTATGTTTTTCAGCCATAATATATATAGGATGAATGTTTTCTCTTCTTTTACCAAGAACAACCCTAATGGCCCTATTTGAAGCATGCACATTAATTAAATTGGTAAGAACCAATCTGGGGGTCATATTATCAATAAATATGTAAGAAAAATATTGATTTCAATGAATATTCTCTTTAAGGCCTAATAGGAATGGAATATAAAATCATTTTGGAGTATCCAAGTGAGTGGGAGGGAAATATTACTAATCTTATGGATGAAATAATACTATACTACAACATGAACAAGGAATGAGTGGATGTGTAAAACTAATTTGGTTTTAGGAAGTGATTAGATCACCTATTTTTTAGATTAATCGACTTGAATAATCACTATTTAAATTATGTTCCCTAGAAAAATATAATTAGTAACCATGATGGGATGTATTTTAAAATTCATCATAAGTTCACATTTGACGAATAAATTGTACGACTAGAGATTGTGAATAAAAGCATGATTAAAATGAATCAATATAAATGGTAAGGTTATCCATGAATACATATATGTAGTGCTCAATGAATAATTAAAAGATTATCCTCATACACCATTATAATGTTGGGGGATAATTGAAATGGACAAAATCCATTCTTCTATATGAATATGTTCCAAAGGGGAAAGTGAATGTAGAATTTTCTTGGTCCTGAGGTGAAATTGGGATTTGGAAGTCGATGATGTATCCATCAAGAAAGAAATAATGTGACTTTATGGAAAATATTTCTATCATTTAATCATGGAATGATATAGGATAGTTATCTTTTAATTTTCTATCATTGAATTTCTAACAATCCATGCAATCACACCATCTTTTTTCACTCGATTACGACCACCACTAAGGGTTTATTTTTTTAAAAAATTATCCCACCCTTTTTAGGTACCACTTGAATCAAACTAACCCACTCACCATAAGAAATTTTGTGGATAATACAAGAATTAATAATAATAGTAATCTCTTTCTTAACTACCTCGAGTATGAGTGGATTTAGTGTTTCTTGAGATTTTCAAATTGGTTTGGATGATACTTCTAGATGGATGTGATGCATTCAATTAATAGGTTTGATGCTTGGTATGTCATATAGGGTCCAACATAATTACCTTTTGGTTTCCTCTAACACATGAAAAAGTTTGTACTCCTTATTTGATAATTACATTAGATACTATGAAAAGATAAGATTGATCATAGAAATGGAAGTATATTTTAGGTTCATAGGAAGAGGTTTTAGATATATTTCATTCTTTATTTATGGGATAGAAAACATAGGAATTGTGGAAGGTATTCTAGTAGTTTTTTATTAGTTTACATCAATACTATTCAATGTGGAACAATAGATATTATAGTTGAGAAGGGATTCAAGAGTGTCTTCAAGATCCTTTAGATTGATGTATTATATTAATGAATGTTCAACATAAATTTCTCCATTAATTAAATGGTTGGTAATTTTCAACATTTAACAAGCTCCGCATTCCGTAAAACATGATGGAATGGTGGTGAATCCACTCTTATAAGTTTCCTTTCAATCATGTATAGAGAATGCAGAGTGGTCATCTAATGGGTATTGCATGGCATGAGAAATATTGAGCTTGACCAGTTTGTCAACAAAATTCGATGTCTTGGATACCCAAATGGGCATCAATCTTAGTTATATCTATTAGGAGGAATGGTCTTCCATGAATTCGGGGTGATCGAGATGATATCATATCACTTTCCATGTCATGGTCATAGAAATTAGTTGGGATGTTAATATCATTATCTCAGATAAGGACATCGTAATTATTCCCTAACTCCAATATGTGATTCGATTAGATTTCAAAATGACAAAACTTATGGGGTGAAATGGACTAGGATCAAGGTTGGATAATATGGATTTTGAAATAAAATGAATCAAGGATCCCAGGTCTGTGAGTGAATCATCAAATCCACATCTCCCAATTTGGAATAGAACTGTAAAGGTCCATCGATCATTTCACTTCATAGGTATGGATTGATGGGTTGAAACATTCTCGACGGTCCTAAATTGTCTCTTATGGTTTCACAATTTCACAAGAAACTTTTTATTCTTAAGGAATTTTTTTATAGAATATAATAGTTTAATATCGAATTTAACATGTATAAACTTTTCAATCATTTCAGAATTAAAATCGTTGGGATTCTTAGTCTTAGATATGGCATAAGGAAAAGGAATTAGGTTACATAGAGTAAAGGAATGAGGTGAGGGAGTGGATTTAGCTTCTTTTTATATTTCTTTTCTCTAAATTTTCTAATTCAAAATTTGAAGGGAATTTAGGGGATTCATTAATAGGAAAAGGAATTTTCATTCTAGATCAAAGTGAAATTTCACATACATTACCCTTGAGAATGGCCAATTGTTGATATGGGTGTTTGGAAGAAATGGATTGGTTCTACTAGAAGAGGTGTGATTCGGGTTGACTAATTTGTTTTTCAATGTTTTTATGGCTAGAAAAGGTTGAAATATGAAATATCTTCCAAATCACTTTCATATGGTTTCATGGAAGAAGAGGCATGTCCCACATTGGGATTTCCTTGATTTTGGATCTTAGGATAGTTCATGTATTTGGTTGGGAATTGAGAAGTCTCAATAGGATAATATAATCCAGGAGGAGTATAAGGATGATTTCTCCTTTCATGTTGAGGAAATCAATTATAAGGTTGTTGGAAGTTATCACTACCTTAACCATATTGGAATTGGTTTTGATTTTGAGGAGGTAACTGCGGAAGATGAGAAATAGCATTACCATACCTCAAGATTGGGTTATATGTAGAAGATACAGGAAAATAGTCGGGTTGGTTGGAGTTTCTAATAAATCATCCTAATAGTTTAGGGATGGTGTTCTACTAAGAATAGACGCATTGAATTACATTGTTCTTGATGAATATGATGCATCATCTTAAAGATGTTGATATCTGTCTATTAGAAGAGCTAGTGATCTACATATTCCAAAAAATTTATAGCTCCATGGAATAGATATTATGGAGCTGCTGAGTTCGGGGCTTTATCAGCCACCTATAGTTTTCACACAAGTCCTATAAGATCATACATCCACTCAGTCTTCTTGGAAGGCTATATGGATTGATTCTATTGTACTTGATTCACTTGTTAATGTTCAGGACTATAGAATTGTTGTGTGTTTTCAGCCATGCTTTTTATGAGATCTCATTCAGCTATAGGTGTTTTTTCAACCAAAGAACCACCACTTCCCACATCATCAATATTTATCTCCATATCCAATAACCCTTCATAAATCTATTGGATCAAGAGTTGATCATGGATTTCATGGGGTATGAAGGTTTCTACAAGATTTACAAACCTCTCCCAATACTCATAAAGTTATTCATTGGGTAATTGATATGTAACACTTATTTTAATTATGATATAAGTGGTTTGGGAAGAGGGGATAAATTTATCTTTGAATAGTAATTTCAATATCATTCCATGTGGTTATGGAACCAGGATGGGAGGTGATAGTGCCATGTCTTGGTGGAGTTATCTAGGATGAAATAGAATTATTGGATTTGGATTTCTTCTTTAAAAAACCCTTGTGGATTCATGGTAGAGAACTCCACTTGAAACTCATTAAGGTAATTATGTGGATCCTCACTGACTCTTCCTTGAAAATGAGGTAGAAGATTAACAAAACATGATTTTAGTTTCAAATATGCCTCAATATTTTGATATTGAATACCAAGGGGTTCATAATTCTTATCTAGGGAAGCGTTTTCTTTTGGGGTTTTCCTTAATATTGGTTATATCTAGTTCAATTGGATGGGTAATGAATGTATATTGGTTTATTTGACTATCTCAAAAGATAATCTTAAGTTGGTGAAGATTTTTTTCAATTTCTGTGTCAAAAAAAGTTCATGGAATGTTTACGAGTCTATGGGGCATTCAAAGAATTTTTGAATGGATGAGGATCGACGGGGTTTCATTGTGTTTTCTTCATATTTTTTGGGTTTATTTTTTTAGTTTTTTTATAAAAGTAATAATCTACCCACAAATAGTCTCACAATCCACAAAAAGGGTTCCATTTTATGTGTGGCTGATTGTCTCCTACTGACCATTTAAAGGTTTGTTTCTCTGCTAATGTTTATATAATCACTTGGTTCAAATCCTTGACAATGGAATATTTTATCGTCGATTATTATTTTTATTTTCTTATTAATGGGGGGATTTCTTCAGATAATAGATAAAATGATTTATTTATTAATATAGATATGAAAATTTAATAAGGAAAGGGGTAATTTAATCATTAGTGAGTAAATCTTGTGATATACTTTAGTTTTTCATTATATTATATTAAATTAACATCCACTTCACAAGATTATTTTTTATTGGAATTCCCAAATGGTTTGGCTTTAACCCAAGCCCTCAAATAGGTTGTTGATCTCAATCAATTCTTATTGATGAATGGTACAATATTTCATGAACCCATGTGTATATAAGGGTCCAATAATCCATGTAATACACATATCAAATAAAACATTCCATTAATCCATTACATTTTATGTTCAACATACACAATATCAGTTTAAGGAATATTAACTGAGGAAAAGCTCATAATCGCTTAACATCCTGAAATTTTTTCCCATACTATTGAGACGCTTACTCACCCATTGATATGGTTATTAATCTGGTAAAATATGTTTACGGTGATCTGATAAAAGAGGAATAAAATGAAATATACAAGAAAAGAATTATACATCGAACACTCACATGAGTGTTGAAGAAAGGTAAATATAGACTTTTGATTGATTGAGAAAACAAAAGAGGAAAGGGTTTTATTTTGTTTGATGTAAAATATTTTAAGACCATTATTAATATGAAATTGAATATGGATGAAAATAATAGATGAAGAAGAAGAAGCATTCATTAAATTTCAATTGAAATTAAAACAATCATACAGGATTTAAAATTAAATAAGTCTAAATAAATAAATAAATGAAAACTGGCAGAGTGGTCTCTCTTGTTGAAAAAAAATTAGGGAATGTATTCCAAGGATCCTGTAAATGCTCAATTAATTCCCAATATCATTCTTATGTAATGAAATAAAAACCCCTATCAAGGAGAATAGGGGAGTGAATCTATACACCAAGGTGGTGGAATTTTTGAATTACCAAACTGACCCCCAAATTGGCTTCCCAATTTGATAATTTAGATAGATAAATATAGATAAAGTTTTTTCTTAAAAGATTAGATATTGATTTTTAAAGTTCACACTAAATTTTTTTATGCATTGGACATTTTTATTAAAAGTTTCTATTTTTTTACAAAACAATGTCCATATAACCACCATTATCCATACATTTTCAAAGGTCACAATGTGGATAGTCTTTTGGATAGGAATATTCCCTCAAATCTAAAAAAAATATTAAAAAAATTGGGGCATTATATCTTTCCTTTCATACTATAAATTACCATATCAATTTTATGTATATATTAAGAGAAAATTCTGGTATATTATTCAACTTTTAAATGCAGGACAAAATTGTGGGATGCACATGAAGAGTTTATTGGGCCCATTATTGCTTAGGTTGGGCCTAGAATGTTTTTTCCAAGATCTATCTAGATGTCATATAACAAATATTGGATTTTCATCAAATTTGGGATTATGTATTAAGCCCAAAAATTCATCGATCTTGGCTAGTCTAGTTTTCATCCCAGATACAGTTTGTCTTCATGTGTGGTCTTTTTGGTCATTAATGGAAAAATTATACAAAGAGTCAGTTGAATGTTTTCAGTATTTTGAATATGGAAAAAAAAATAAGAATCATAAAATGTGGATAGGTGTAGAGAGATGTTTTATTAAAATATTAAATATAATTGAATCTGTATTATTTCAAAAAATTCTCACAAATTATATTTTGTATTAAAACATGTGTATTTCAATGCAATTAAAAAAATTTCATTCAAAATTAGTAAGGGTATTTTATAAAAAATTATGAATAAATGAATAAAAATATTATGGAAGATCTATAAGTTCTGTTAGTTTTTTCAATTCACATTAATTTTTGGAGTATTTGAGGTTTAGGGAAACAACATTCAGATTGAAAAAATATAAGGGTTTAATGGTTTTCAATGTTTTCTCATGTAGAACTAAAATAATTTTTTTGGTAATCAATGGTTCATAAGTGATTTTTAGAGTAATAATTTAAAAAAATGGTGATGTGTCCGATTTTAATGTTACTAAAACATAAAATAGTGATACCAAATTTTAAACAATATAATAGATATAAAACATTTTTCCAATTGTAAAATCAATCTACTTAGTAAAACTTAAATAAAATAAAATCATATCAACTAAACCTAATTCAGGTTTAATCAAATCAAATATATCATAAAAAATCATTTTGTGAATGAATCTATCAATTTATTTTCTATACAAAAAAATCAAAAGAGATATCTTCTTTTTTGTATGACCTCTTAATAAATTATGTCTCATATGAATATTCATTGTTATATAATGGTTAAATAAACTTTATTAAATGATGATAGAACTCATGTTATAACATTTTACTAGAACACAGTTAAAATTAAATCCAAAATCCATTTAAGTATTTATCATCCACAAAACTTATACACAACAACATTAGGGTGAAATATGTTTTGCCTCATCCATTGGTAGTACTACAAATAATTTTCTTTCTTATTTGATCAAGATACTATTGATTTACCAAGAAAATAATAGGTTTCTAGGGTTCCTTTCCAATCAAGTCTTAATCTAGAAATCATAACATATTAATAAGAAGGTAAATTGAAATTAGTGGTTTTTGGAAAATGTAGTTAAATAAATACAGTTCTACTTAAATATCTAAAAATTATTTTTCCAGTATTTAAATGTGATTCTTCAGGATTTTATTGAAATCATTCATAAATAAATACCAGAAAAAAAATGTTTAGTCTAATTTAAATAATATAAAATTAAATTCCAATGATTCCTCTATACAACATGTTGTTAACCAGTTTTCCAGTTTCATCCATGTCACGTTTAACATTGGATCTCATAGGGGTTGAAAAAATATTACTATTTATAAGTAAAAACTTTTAAATAAAATCAATTATGTATTTTATTTGGTTTAAAATAAATTAAATATTTTTATACAATTTGAAATTCTAGAAAATATTTTAACTCAATAATCATAATAATTTCAATTTTTTTTCATATGTTTTGATAAAACCTTACACAATTTTTTTTCTTAATATAAAAATAATATCATCAACATATATTTATACCAAAAAAATATCAAAGGATGAAGTTTTCTAAAAACAATTTAATATCTACCATTCCAACAATAAACACATTTTATAAAATAATAGATCATAATGTTTTATACCATGATATAGGGGCTTGTTTAAGTCCATATAGATCTTTGGTCAGTTTAATTACATAATTCTACAAGTGAGGGTCATCAAAAACAAAGAGGTCATCCAACATAATGTTCCTCCATTAAAAACACATTTATAAATACATATTTAACATTCATAAAATATAATTAAAAAATCATATAATATGTATATACTAGAAGTATTCTAATTTCTTCTAACCTAACAATATGAGAAATTTTTTATTCCTAATCTTTTAATTATTGTTTATTTTAACCTTTTTAAGTAATGTAGCATTATATCTAATGATTAAATGATGATCATTGTATTTGTTTATAAATACCAATTTTGTTTTAATAACTAAATTATAATTGGGTCTATCAAATAATTATAATATTTTGTTCTAATTAAACTGATTTAAATCGTCAAGTATTGTTAAAACCCAAATTTCATTATTTAATTCTTCTTCTATAGATTTGGGTTCTAGTTAAAACCAAAAGTTAGATAATTTTAATATGTTTCATATTTTTCTAGTTGGGACTCTTTTATATAATATTTCTATAACTGTTTCTAGATGATGGTCCTTAATATTTCTAATTAATGAAGGTAGTACACTTTAGGGTTCACTTGTATCAATTATTATAGTATTTGGTTCCCTATAATCATGTTCCAAATCACCATCCTTATTTTTATTAAATAGAGTCATAGGCCTATTGTCCTTGAAAAAATCATTTAGCTCATTAACAAGAGTCATTTTTTGATCAAAAATATTACTTTCATCAAACCTCAAAGGAGTTGATTCATTAACGATCCTTTCCTTTTTTTAAATCTATAGTCTTCGAAAGTAAAAAATTTTCCTAGAAAAATACCTTCATTAGGTTTTGGATCAAACATAAAAGTACTATCCTCTATTTTTAAGATTTAAACCTTATATCCAAATGCATTAATGTACCCTACATCAAGTTACGTATTATTCCATAACTCATAGGGAGTTTTCATTAAGATGATAGTTATTAGAATAATGTTAATAACTTAACATGTTTTTTAAGAGAATCAACCCAAAAATGAGTGGGTATGTTATATTCACATAACAATATTACTCAAATTTCATTCAATGTAACATTCCTCCATTCTACAAAACTATTATGTTATGGTTTCTTGGGGGTAGGAAAAGTATGTTTAATATCCTTTTTTGAAAAATATGAACATAATTAATGATTCATAAATTCTCCTCACTGATCACTTATCAAATTAAAAATTTTAGCCAATTTTTCATTTTTACAAGATCATAGAAATTAATTAAAATAGATCAAGCCTCACTCTTAAGTCAAAAAAAAAAGTTAACCCACGTGAATCATGAAAAATAAACAACCAACACATAAATAAATGATTTACCATAAATTCATGTTGTTCGATAAATCCAAACAAATCTATCTAGATTAGCTCTAGGGGTCTCGTTGTGTAAACCTATTTAATATGTTTAAAAATAATACTTGGGATTCTCTTCTATTTTTCATCGACAACATAGTTTCTTTTATCTAATTTATGGTCATCAAAGTAAAAAATAATATTTTTCTTATACAACCTTTTCAAGGAGTGAACATTAAATTTCCAATACATATATGAAAAATCAATTATTCAATAATTTAAACATTCATGAAATTAAAAATATATATCCACAAATAATTATGTTCTAATGTATATATATTATCATTTTATGGTGATTTAGACTTGAGAGATTTTTCTATGAAAATAGAACCTGCTTTGTTAGAAAAATCAACTACATCACCATCATCCAAAAGTTGAGAAATATTGATAATATTGTTATTTATTATTTAAAAATAAAAAAATATTTATGAGAATATATTTTCTCTTTTAAAATGATTAAATGTGTAAAATTTTTCATTTTTTATTCTCACTAAATGTTCCATAGTCTCAAACAATTTTGGATGGTGAGTTAATGATCGGGAAATCTCAACTCATGTGTCCCGAAAAAACCCTTTCCATGAACCATTTTTCATTTTTGTTCATGTGGTTTGATCCCATCCCAGAAAATTCAACTAATAATATTTTCTAGCAGCCAGATACTCTTGGGTACAACAATGTTATCTACAAAACACAGGGGGATCCAAATAAATTAGGGTTCTCCAAAAAATTCGGCAGCAACCTTTGAAAACCTTTTTCTAACAAAATAATTATTAATTCCACACATTTGATGATTTTAAAAATTAAAACATTACCATAATATACAAAAAAAATTTCAAAGTAAACAAGTAATCTTTGAGAGGTTCTTATTGTAATAACTAAGAAAAAATTATTTTTAAAAAACATGGGATTTTCACCCTAACATCCTATACATAATTTTTCTTTTTTTATTATAATTTGACCATGAAAATTATTTATGTAATATTCCACTTTAGTAAAATTAGTTGTATCATATTTGAAATCCGGAACCTCCTTCAATAGGTTATTAATTTTTTTAACATGTTCGCTACATGTTATAGTATAATTCTCCTATTGAATTTTAAAATAAATTTTTTTATATTTAATACCTCCTCTACATTGAAAACATTATTATAGGAGTTCTGTAATGATTTTATTCTTTTTTAAGATTTAATATTTAGTTTCTAATATGGTTCATTATTTATTTAATTTGTAAATGATCAATCTTTATTTTACGATTCCTACTCACTCTCATGCTCAAAAGAATACTATGGAAGTACCTCATTATAGTTTGCTATAAATAATATGTTGTAATACTTATTAATAGATTTAGTGTCTAATTATAAGGATTTAAATTCACTATAATCTTCAAAAGAACTCTATGTGGCCTTCATAGCCTTCTTGGATTTCTTATTATATCAAAACTACCAAATGAATTGTTTGAAAAACTTTTTATTCTCGGGAAATTGTAGATATCCTAGCATAATATTCCCATGATTTTAGAACTCATTTGATCTTAATTCATTAATATTTTCAACTTTATTTTTATACTTATTCAACGGCCTTTTGAAATCTCTTCACATGTTATATAACTTTCTTAACATTCGAGAAAACTACCCAAGTTCAACTTTCAATCTAGAATTGTTTGAGTAATCTTCTTATTCAGATGTTTTATAGATCTATATATATTTTTTCTTATTATCACACTAACAATTAAAATCCTTCAAGTAGCATTTTATTTTTTAACCATTTTATATTCACCAACTTCAACTACCCTTTCCGCTTCAAACGTCCTAAGATTTCTAATGAGATATTTTATTATTAAATTTGTTACTTATATAGATTGCATAATGGAAGATGAGATTGAAATCTAAATGGGTGGTAACACTCTTAGAACATTCAAATATCTCTCAGAATCAAAAATTGGTGCACCAATAATAGCAACATTATTCATGATCTTAGTAAGTCATCAATTAAACTGAGTAATATTTTCTCCTTCAACTATATTGAATGTTTCGAACATAAGTTTAGCAGTAATATATCATAGGGCCTTTACATGGTATATATCTTTATAAGAAAATAATATAGTATTCTACATTTCATTAGTTGTTTGAAACTATGAAACTCAATTAAAATCCTATGGATCTAGTCCACCTATTATAGAATTCATGGAATTAGAATTAATTTCATAGTATACTTTATTTATATCATCCCTTGTTTTGGGATCACTCTTTAAATTTCATAGGGACTTACTACATTAAAATATAATTTTAAGCCTAGATTCTTCAAATATATGGTCATACGAGCCTTCCAGAAACCATAATTTTCACCGTTAAAATAAAGAGCTTCCACTATTAACATACCTTCTCATTTATCGACCATAATATCCATTTGAAATAAGATATTATGACTTCAACCTTGGAAAATTGTTAACGTGGGAGTCATAAATTTTGATTTCAATTGTTTTCCTAGATAATGGTTAACTAAAAACTAAATTGGGGATGAATTGAGTCCTTAAATTTGTTTTTGCATTAAACCACCATCTTTGAGGTATGTGAGATCAAATCATTCCCTTGTTAAAAGTTGGTAGTGGAAATATTAAATCATATTGTAAAGATATTGAACAAAAATAAATTTAGTGGTTCATGGAAAAAATATAGTAGTCCTCTCCTCCAACACTATACTCTTTGAGTTGATTATTCTCCCTACGACAACCCTTTTTTTGGGGGATCCCATCTGAGTACAACCAGTTGTCACTTATTAAAAATTTAAAAGAGATTTCAATTAGGATATCCCTTTGTAATACCTATCCACAGACATAACACACACCCATAGAGTGTAAACAGAATACATAGAATTATCTTTCAAAGAACTATTGTAGCACAATGTTCCAAGATGAAACTGACAGTAAAAGAAGATATGTCCTTCAAATATGATGATATTTAATGTACAAATTTTGAAGATCATCAAATGAAACTTATAGGATTTAAAGTGTAGCATACAAGAATTTTATATGATGTTGTCTATGGACATGCATTATTTTTTCAATTGTTGGAGTATTTGTGTATGTTTGTGTTATTTTTTCTTGGGCCTCTTCCTTGTAGTCACCATCTCTTCATTTTATATCTCTTATTTGATTTTGAACTTAGGAATGAGAGATAATCACAATAGTCGAGATGATAATCCATTGAATCATTAATATGGAATGTCATTAAAGTCACGCGTCTATTCTTTAGAAATGTGGAATAACCTTATAAAATGGTGATTCCATAGATCTTATTATTCTAAATTACATTCCATTATATAAAAAACCCATCTATATAAAAATATTTCCCTAAATAGAAAAATCATCTTATGATGCATTTTAAATAATGATGAGTATTCTCAATAGATTATAACAATAATCATGATATTCTTAGTAATATTGAATTATTCATAAGATATCAAACTGATAGAACTATTATCACATGATAAATTTCTGAGAGACTTCATTACACTAAAAAAATCTCTATCTTATTTAGAGAATAAGATAAACTAAATTAAATGTACCTGGAATAATTTTATTCATAATATAAATATTTTACAGATGTATGACACTTAGATTTCAATACATCTCCTAAAATAATCAGATAATCTTTAATGAACATTCTTTTGAATAGATAAAGACTCCCACAACGACATTCTAACTGAATTATCATATTTTGATCATATAACAACTCAGTCATTCTATTAATAAGATATTATCTTACATAGTTAAATAAACTTATAACAAATATTTTTCTAATTTTGTGTAGATGAAAATATAATCATCCCCAACATCTATTCTCATAAGATAATATTATTTATCTTCGATGGAAAACTCTACCCATCATAAGATAATCAGTTATAATCTGCATAAGATATAATATTTATGAAAAAAATTATCGTATGAAAAAATTTTAAAAACTCATTAGGATAAAAATATGTATTTTCTAAATAATCAAAACACATAAAAACTGATGTATCTTAGAAAAAAATAGGGTTTTCCAAAAGGTAGTAGTGGTAAAGGGAGTCAATATTTCAGCTACAGTCATGGAGTTTCATGTGGACTAAGGGGTTAATCTAGTATCCTCACCATCAGTGAAGCTATAGAGCATACAAGACATTCAACCCATGTTCACACAGAGTGACTCTATGTGAGCTTAAATCCCAGTCTCTCTAATTGGATGTATTTTTAAGATAGTGTAACTTATACTACAATGGATCTTGAGGAATATATTTTGGAATGACATTAGGTGAATGATCCCTGAGATTCCTATTTGAAAACTACTCAATCATTTACACAAACATGAATATATGTTCATCACTTTGGGGTACTATTTATTTGACTATAGAAAAATATATAATGTCATGAGGAAAAATTTATATGGGTGATATGAGGATGAAAATACACAACAAGAGCTCATGATGGATGATGCTACAACTCTAACTATATAAATTAGGGGTAAGGTGCTTCTGAAGCAACTTCAGAATGCTTTGATGGTTGATGAATTGGGATAACTTTTTGTGGTAGGGGTATAATTGGTAAGTCACATTCTCTAGAAGTTGGATATAGATAATAAGTAACTAATTAAGCATGAATGTATTAAAAAAATAAGTTGATATAGTGGAAGATAATTTCACTATCAAGGTCTATGGGATTGTGTTAGAGGGTGAGGCAAACACTATATGGCTAGCCAAAATTTTTCAGGCTATTGGTGACATAGAGAAAACATTGATGGAACTTTATAAGGTCAATTGAATGCTTATGGTAGCTACCTTTATGCACTATTTCCTATAATTTTTAATCCATTGAGAAGTGTCTCTAATTTAGTGGATGGGCCCACCAATTTATTTAATAAATGATAAATGTTTTTGTCTTATACAGTAGAAAATTTCTTAAACTCTTGTGTTGCCTCAGCAATCAATTCATGATAATATATGAAAATCACAAATAGTAATATCACAATATCATTGTCCAATTGAACATTATATGGTAATAGATATGGTAATAATAGCTTCCATAATTTTGAGTTATGTATTACAAGTATGAATCTATCCCTTAATTATTAAACATTTTCCCTCATAAAGTTATAAGTTGGTGGGATATTGTGGCATATATAGCATCATCATAAGACCTGGTGAGGTCGATAAGACAAAGTACTAAAGATGTTGTTTCCCGCAAGACTTGTACTCTTGGACGGATATTGGTTGGATGAATATTGTGACACATATACAATATCTGTGAGTTAAGGTCATTCCATTCAGTTTACTTCCTCCAGGTCTTATGGCCTTAGATGGATATAGGCGATCTAGATATATTTTCATATGTTCCATCACTTTCAGCTAAAGTTATTATTTCTAGATATTGGATATAAAAATGTCTTGACATAATTATAATCATGACTGGGGGTTTTGAATGAGGCTTTCAATGCCAAAAAGTTATCAAGTACCATAAAAATACACCTTTGTGAATTTAATACAAACTTTACGAAGCAATAAACGTGGGGACCCAAAAAATAATTGTCTTCTTCTAAGGTTTTTTGACCTAGTGATTGTATATCAACTTTTTTTGGGTTTAATAGTGGTCCCCATAATCTTTTTTACTTTTATTATCACCATAAAGTATGTGAAAATCATTTAAGAGGAGAGGCTTAGTAGGTAAGAACTCATCTTTATCTTTGGATACAGGATTTCGGTTTTCCAAATGAATTTTTTTCTCCACTTACCATTTTAAACACACATAATTGTTTTCTAGGAAATGTATGTTTTAGGACTAAAAATATTAGAATTTACTTCTTCATAGGTTTCACTTATGGTTTTTTAATCTGGTGATAATTATTTATATTTCCTTGGGTAGTTTAATGCCATGCAAGAGGGGCGATTGAGGGATGATATTTAATTTTGACTATATATGAACTTGAAAATATGGATTAAAGATAATTTTATACATCCTTGATCCAAGGGTAAGACGTTTTATACATAATAGTTGAATGGTACACTAGATTTGATTTGAGATATCAGTTCTATAATGGATAATCAAATGGATGGATTTCATAGTTTAAGGTCATAAAAATAAAACTAATGATAAATGGTGTGATATTAAAACCCAAATCAATATTAATATATAAAATATATCTATTATCTTTAAAAATGGAATGATAATGATATAATTCATACCCTAAGGAATCTTAGTGAGGATGTGATGAAGTTTAAAAATCATGTGGGGGATGAATATATTGAAATATTTAAAATAATGGGTTCTATGATAGTTAGCATGATGGTTTTGTGGTATGTAATTATTTAAAATAAGGGGTATCCTTTTTTTAATTAGATACACTCATTTCCAATAGCCATAAAATTTTTATAGTGATTCTGAAACATAAGACAATAAGTGTGGTATATAGAATATTAGGATATTAAAAAGTAATTGGAATACTCAAATCTATAACTAATAAATGTTAGGATATTATAGAGACTTGAAGGGGAGTGAAAGTATATGATCATCTATCACTAGGTCCAATATATTTGGTTAATACACCACTTTATATCATTAAATTACATTATTTAATCCACATGTTGTTCTCATGAGGGTAATTTTTATTCTGGTGTAAGGACTCATCCAAAAGTGATCCCTATGTAGGTACCCATTATAGGGGGATAAGTTTCCATACAAATTTTCTCAAATGATAGATGATGTAAAAACATGATGTGAATGGAGTGTATACACTATAATAGTTTAAAGAAAATTGAATCTTTCAGTTGGATTTGAAACAAAATATTTTTACATCCATATATGTCCATAAATAATATAAATTAAGACACACATAGTTCAGAGAAGTGAAATTTTCATCATGGATCTAGATAATGTGTAAGAAACATAAATAATGGTTTTATCCTAATTTAGGTTCATTAAGGAACCCAATTTGTATATTGGGGCCCAAACACTAGGATGGATCACTTGATCTTAATGAGGGTCATTTTATCCTATTGTAGGTTTATTCTTAAAATCCAAATCTCCAGGAATCTTACATATATCAAGATCTCATGTAGACAAATTAGGTCCAATAAAGCTGACCACTCTAGGTAGTTTAAGGGTTATTCCAGATGGACTGTACGTTGTTCAGTTTAACATCATGTGATTAAGACTCATATGTCATGTAGTTTAATTTAATCAATGAGGACCTTTATGTATAGCTTTTTAAATAGATATGACTCCTGAACAAAGAGAAATGTTTTCATCTTAGTACTGATTCAATGGGTAAAACCTTACATGAATTGGTAAATCTAAAAACATATAGCTCCTATATAGATCTAACTTACTCAAAATAAGGCAATTAGTTCATATAGAATAGATAAATCTATGAATTTTAAGTTCGTGTGGGATTGACCATCATGTCTTGAAGTTTAGTTTCAAGCAACTATGGTCATTTACTAGTTGTTCAAATTCTTGTCTGTCATACATTATGTCATGTATTTTAAAGTCATATATCTAGGAATATTTAATTAATGGAGTTTTTTCAAGTGTAAATTCTCTATTAATGGATTTGTGGTGTAAAGTGAAGTATCATGACACATTTAATTTTGTTTTTTAATGAAAATGTAAGCCCAAATATATAAATATATAATAATATAATGTCACAATCCTACATTGGCCATGTGTGTGATGAACAAGTGTATATAATCAAGGGTATTTTAATGCACTTAAATATTTTGGTGGTGGAATATGTAAATCAAAAAATAAGATTATTTAATTTTATGTGAAATAGAGAGAGTTGGGTATAACTTAACCATTGGAAATGGATAGATATTATTTCACTTTCAAGAAGATGCACATGGGGTTAGAGGATATTTCCCATAGGACCAAAACATTCCTTTAGTTAATAAGTTGGATAGATGAAATGTATATAGTTACCAATTAGAGGAGTACCTTTTTTAATTAGATACACTCATTACTAGTTTCCAAAAAAAAGGGGGAAATAAGATGATATAGTCATGGTTTCGGAATACCAAGAGGAAATCATCATCTTAATATTGTGGGTTGGTTATGATTCAAACATCAAATTTATGAAGATGGTTCATCAACAGTAGGATGTTCAAGAATGGTTTAAGCACCCAAAATGCTACACCACAATGTATAGAAAACATACTTAGGGTGAAAGGATATTACATGATTTTTTTGCAAACATGATCATTTGAAAGGGAGAGCCTACTCAATGTGATGAACTTGCCTTAATGTGTATGATAATGTTCCTATGAAATAGTTCAAGCTCATGTGAAGATATCAAAGAAGATTGACTCAATAATTTTTCTTGACCAGTGGTGTCTAAGGAGAATAACATTCATTTTTATACATCTATGTGTTGGTCCCTAAATGACTTGTGCCTTTCCACATTTTAACACAAACTTTTTCCAAATCCTTGAAAACGGATGGCTTAGTCAGTGAAGACTTCAAATTTTCTCACTACTCCATCTCTAGTTTTTCCACATAATAATCTTTTTTTATCCTTCATTTATAGTTTATGTTCATACAACATAGACTATTTGGGGTATTTTGCTTATATTCATATATATTTTTCCGTGGTCGATGGAGTCTATATAGTAATAAGGGAGAGGTAAAACCAATGTGAATTGAGATCCCAATGGTAGTGTTGATGAACTCAAAAGAATGTATCCAAAAAAGTGATAAAAAAGAATGATCCAATAGAAATTAGTGGAATACCATAAAAAAAGTGGTGACAGGGATTGTATGGGATATAAATTTGTGGTTAGGCATGTGATGAGACAAATATGTCACTATATATCATTTTCTAAAACGGAATCATGTAATATATAATTCGCAAGATATATATGGTGTTATCATAGAGTCGTTCCGTTAGAAGAAACATGACATGAATTAGAGGGCCCAAACAACTGGATAAAGAGGGAGACTAATGTTAATGGGATTTATATCTATACAGGACATGGGAAGTAAGGGTGTAACTACGTATCCTTAGATAATAAGAATCATGACATATGAAGTTATCATAAGGAATCTTCTACCATGATCAATCTCATTTTAGGGAAGAGGTATAAGGATCTTTCCCTAGGGTAATGTTATAAAATATAAAATTCATAAGCGAGTTATAAAGACCAAAATTATAAGGAATAGTTTCTAATAATGGGGATTATTTAACATTATTATTGGTTTATATGCAAGGAACAATGCAATGGTGACCCTTACATAGATCTGGATCCCCTGTAAAGAAGTTAGGTCACATGCTATAGACCACATTAATAAATTTATTGTCTTTTAAGATGAACCATATTATCTTAATGTTTATGTTCATATAACATGGATGAATTCCAAGAATTTTAATGTCATTGAGGACTTAATTTGAGTTATTCAGTTTAAATTCTTATAGATAATACTTGTATTTCAGGTAATTTATGATCATAACATGTGGACCTGGTGCCATTCATTTTTAGGTCATACATTAAGGTTATTTTTCCATGCTATTTCGAGTCATATGAGATGGAATTTGTACTATGTTGTTTGAAATCATGAGTTTAGAACTTCTCAAACCCAACATGAAATTATTCAAATTATTTCATATGAAACCTTGAATTAGTAGTGAGTGTGATATTATATCCATCTATTATGATCAAAAGATTAAGCCCCCATTATATTAATACTTGTGTATGAAATAAGATATTTCCCATTTCAACTCAATATTTGGAGATTTCTTCCCAGGTATCATAGGAGTTCTTAGAGCCAACACCAATTCACTTAAGATAAAATAGTAGAGACAAATCTTTTTATTGAACTATTATGAGACTCAATTTTGATTAATCTAAAAAATGTGCATTATGAATTATAATTTTTCCAGGATCCACTCAAATTAATTAATCTATATATTAGAATTCCAATAATTGGATATTTAATCCTATATGTTGATGTTAATGAGGGAATTTAAACATTAATGAGTTGATTTTCTTATGTCCCATACACGAGTGAATATATAGTCACATATAGAGTAATACTCATTATTATTTGATATGACCCCAAAGATTATGGGATTTTATATGGACTAGAATTCTTATCTTATCCCACCATATTCTAAAATATATTAGATAGAGTTTTCTTGATTTCCTCTATCTATTTTTTCACACCTTCATGATACCAGGATGAGTGGTTGGACTAAATATTTTGTTCCTAGTAAAGCCTCTTCGACTGAAAACAATAAAAATTGGTGTTGTTATCCATCAATATTGTGTAAGGGGCACAAAACCATTAAATTATATTGAAATTCATTAACTTGATAAAAATATTTCTTTTTGATTTCCATGATAGATATATATTCAGCCGTCTTGTAGATGAAAACAATGGAAATTTGAGTAAAACTGATTTTCCCTGATTTGGATGGAGGGTATGGACTCTTGAAATATATCTCCCATTTTTAAAATGGAAAATATTAGGTGATGATGTGTGAAAAAATCTATGGGTGTATGGTTGAAAGAAACATGTATCCAACATTAATATAATTTCTTTGTGAATTCTTATGTCTTCATCTGTTGTTAATGTCCAAAATTATCCAATTCTCACGATTTTATAGAAGAGATTTTTCATGACTTCTCTTCACTATAGGTTCTTAAAAATTAAATATCTTGTGATAACTAGTGTTTACCCTCCTTAAATGTATATGAAGAATAATCTATAAAATCATCATTTATATAGGACCTTATGATAATATGGAACACTATAATGAATGATATTTAATACATAATGATGGATGAACTCATTCATAGATCGATATAGTTTGGTGGATCCCATTATGAAGGTTCTTGATTTTGGGATCCATCTATCCAACTATAAAATCAGTCATTGAGGGTAAAATATCACTTTGATCTGAGGTGGTATTTATTTCATATAATTTATTTATATCAAGTCTAAATAAATAGAGAAACAACCCTATAATGTATGATGAGAATGACTATATCATCCTATTATGTGTATCGTAGGGTAGTAACTATATTAAAAAATGTGTCTTCTTGGGAATTCCTCAACCATGGGATATGAGATAACATTTTCATTGATGTTATTTATTAATTCAACCCTCATAAAAAATCATGAAATTGAAATAACAACTTTTTCTTAAGGTAATAGTTTCCATTGATTTTGTTGATTACTAACTATAAATCACTATTGATATTATCTTGAGACACTAGTGTATATAATACTAGATCCTAGCCTCTAATTATTTATTGGTATTCTTACACATTATTGTTTATTCCTTAACAAAATAAAGGAGTATGGAGGAATTAATCTTACCAAAGAGATAAATATAATCCTTAAGATTGTCTTATTGAGCGTTACAATTTCTATTCTTCTACTTATTGTGGTCTTAGAGAAACCATTTAATTATATCTCCCTTTAATGGTTGGTTTCATGGAAGGTGAATAATTCTTAATTAGTGAGTTTTGTGTCCACAAACCACTTCTCTAGGATAGGGTTCACTATGAGTATATCTATAAATTCTTTCCCTTTGATCACTTTTTGAGAGAAAAAATACATATAAAACTATAAAAATATGACCACCCACCATTCTATATACCCATATAGAATTTCCAAAAAATTTATATATTTAAGCAGGTCAACATTAGGGATGATGTTAGCCTCCTGGTGTTGTAAAGGGTTTTTTAGATTTTTTACTATGAAAATAAATGAAATATAGTTCATCTTGATATCAAAATATAGTGTACTAGTATAAATAATATTCATACTGAGATAAAAAAATACTATTATCCTTACCAATATAGTTTTTCTTAGGAAAAAGGACCCCAAGATATCTTTTCATGGTTTGTACATAGAGGATGAGGGCTTTCCCTTATAAAAGAGGAATCAGGACTCATGGATACATGAGATACAAAATGAGTTAATCAAAGGATTTCTCAAAAACTCTATCCTAGTTATAGGTTTCCACATTCTTTTTCAACTTCATAAAGTAAAAATACATATTCAAAAGGTTTAATATTATGTTTTTGATATATTTGAGAAATCCTTGAATACATCTCAATTTCATTAGTTTTTAAGGTGGTAGTATAGAAATTATTAACTTTTTCTTTCAGGGTTGCATTTGATACCAAAATTAATTACCATGAAGTTGAGGAACATCCCTAAAGATTACCTAAAAGTTCAATTTAAGGGTTTTATCATTAACCAATGTTGTTTTAGTTTGTAAAAATCTATTTCAATATATCAAATATGATCACATTTGTTTTTGGATTTAACCATAATATATTCCACATAAAACTCCATAGTTCTCCCCAAATAATAATGGAAAATATAGTGCATGAAATGATGATATGTAGTTCTGGTGTTCTTCAATATAAAGTTAATTACATGTTAACAATATACTCTTTTGGGTTACCAAAATTTAATGGACTCCTCATATTTAGAGTACATTTAGATATATTTATATCCTAAATACCAATATATAAAAGAGAAGGCCTAGAAGCCAATTATTTCATGGATTAGTTGTTTGATTATTGGGACTGAGAAATTATCCTTTAGGAAGGGATAGTAGAGATCTATGAAGTCGATCAAAACATCTATTTACCCAATCTTTTAATTCATGGGGATGATGTTTGTGTGACCCTACATGTATTTAACTTCTTGAATAAATTTGTATTTCAATAGCTTATCAACATTATAATCATCCTTGATGTCATGAGTGACATACGTTCTCATTTATTCATATTTATAACCACCATGGTCATCTAGAACACTAGGCATCCAATCTAGTATTTTTTATGTAATTACAATAAAATATTTCATGGTACTATTTCAAGAAAGAGATGTATTTCCCATGTAATTTATGAGTAGTGGAGGAACTAATCACTATAGGTTGGGATTGTTGTTTTATACCAAGATTCACCTTTCTAATTTCATAAAACATAGTCAATATTCCTCGATCAAATTTCGTAGTAATATCCTTAATATCTATTCCTTAATATTCACTATTTTCAATAATATAGGAGTGGAAAAACCCTGACATATAAGGGAATATATTAGGATATTATTTCATTCATAAGGATTGAATCCTTCCTCTTAATGGTTGTGTTCACATGGGGTAGCATACACCATGAAAAAAATTAAAATATACCTAAACATTATTCTATTTGCTTAGGGTACATGTCTATTCAATTAAAAATCCTTGTCTGGGTTGATTTTCCATTTTCCATATGCATATTATGGAAGATATACTTAGGTTAAAGAATGATATTAATGGACTTTTTTGGAACCCTCTTCTTTTATTATTAGTCACTTCTTAATGAAATAATGTTCTTCACAATCATGTGATATAAAATTTATTAGGTTATTTAATTCATTTAAAATGTGACCCATGTTACCCAATGACTTCCCAAATTTGGAATTTTTTCCTTAATCTGACTGATAGAAAACAAAAAATATTATTTATATTTTCTCCATGGATTGAAAGGGGTTATTACAATGACATTAATAGTAACAATTTTTATATTTTCATTTACTATCAACTGTATCTTTTTCCTATTTATAGTGTCATATGAATATGTATTGTGATTTTTAGGTCTCAAAAGGGGAACTACCACAATATAATCCACTAAATTTCATATCAGTTGTGTATTTTAGGAAATGGTGATATGAAGATGGAATTGTTTCATGAATTTGGAGCCATGACCATCTCATGAAGACATTGAAATCAATGTCGTGATGAACCACCATGAATTTTGAATTATAACTCAAGTATCTAAACTGGTTGACCAGTTTAATACTTTTAAAGGTCATGTGTTCTTTCTTTTCATGCTCTTAAATTTTTATGTTTGAGGGAGACAAGTTAGATTCACTATATCATAAATATTATCATATTTGGTTCCAGATGAGTTTGATTCTCAAACAGTAATCAACTAAGGATTTATGGGTTTCTATGTCATCGATCTTTATGGATATGTACAAAGAAATCATATGACCATTTATGGAAACTTCTTAGTCTTTTAATATGAAGGAAATGATTATTTGGTATTCAATAAATCTAATCAGTGAAATATATCATAGCTATAAAAACTTCTGTCTTTAAATCATGGAAATTTCAAGGAGCCTTAATAAGGGATTCCTAATGATACATTGACACATTAAGGATATCCACGATTGAGAGCTTGTCAAGGATAATAGCGAGTGACTTAAAAATTTAATTCTTTTGAGTGAAGGGTTTATTCTACCTTCTATGATATTTATCCCTAGATTGAGGATTGGGGTCAGAGTAGACTATGTCGGAAACTCCCTACCATAACTACAAGTAGTGGAAAACTCATCATTTATGGTTTAATTTGAAATATAATTCTTTTTTTTTTGAAAATGGAGGGAAACTGTAATCCCTTGTAGTGAGTTTTTTAGTATAACTATTTCCAAACCAGACCTAGATCATTCAAGATCATAATGATGTCTCTATTGGTCACTGTGGTTGATTTTGTTGTGCCTTGAGTATTTCATTATCATGTGTGATTAGATTCCTAGAAATATAGTCATAAAAATTCTAATTTCTCTTATTTTTATCTTAATTCCATTATTATTCTTATATAGAATAATTTTAGACACACGGGTCACCTATGTTTGCGGTTTTCCAAACATTACCTACCAAGAGTCATCCATATTCAATAGGATGTATTTAAAGATAAAACAATATTAAATATTATTCTCTATCATTTGGGGTATGAGGAAGTAATATAGAGATCATTCAAAACAACTTTATTGGGATTCCTAATAATTTATTGTTTCACCATTTTATTTTTAATGCAAGTGATGAAATATCTTGGAACTCATAATTTTCAGAGTGAATAAAAAATATTCTTCTATTCCAAAAATTTCAGGATACTCTACTCCTTCTTTTTATCATGGGGAGGGATTTGTTTTTTCCATTCTTATCAAAGAGAAGGCACCATATATTATAGAGCAGGATTAGGGGTTGGATCTTACATTGGTGTTGGTTTGGG
Source organism: Viscum album (assembly GCA_963277665.1). Classification (NCBI taxonomy): domain Eukaryota; kingdom Viridiplantae; phylum Streptophyta; class Magnoliopsida; order Santalales; family Viscaceae; genus Viscum; species Viscum album. The sequence continues at coordinate 795,530,874 of OY728142.1, read as the reverse complement.
AATAATGATGGTAGTCTCCATGCTACCCAATTTGTTCCTTATGCAGGAAATGTCTAATGAGACATGTATTCGGAACACCAAATGGTGTCATTTTGTCATTGTGATTTGACTAAAACCATAAGAAACCACTATAGTACTTTATGGAATCCAGGGGGTTTTCAACTCATAATAAATATTTTTTATACATATCTCTAATAACTACTCTTGAAGACGATATATATTTAGTGAATAGTTTAGACCTTTATACCTGATGATGAAGACAAATAATGTTTTGTTATAACATTTTTTTTTCAGTTTGATAGGTCTAGTACCATCATCATCCCTTGATTAGAGTGAAACTGGTAAAGTAATTACCATTTAATAACTTCATAAGTTGAGTGGAAGTTGTTGGTATTTTATTATACTGTAAATTTTTTTATCCTTTTCGGGTCTTGATGATATAGATGAGATTTTCTGCCTCATGTTCATCTAGTATACCAATCACATGGTAGCATTGAGATGTGACATGTGTGTAGTGATACTCCATATCTCCTATATCATTTCATATGAGGAAATTGGGATTCATAATGTTTTTTATAGGCTGAGTCAATTTCACCCTCTTAGGATATAGATTCCTCTTTGTCTGTACCAGTGTGTTCCACCCCTATATGGCTTCAATTCAAGTAAAAAGTGACCTTACAGAGTCAGGGAGTTTAAGTGGGACATTCACATGGGAAAATAATCGAGTGGAGATATTGGGTTGAACTTGATAATATTGGTTCAGAAATTTCTATTCTTGATAAAAAACATAAGTTGGACATGAATATATCTCATGAAATTGTAATTGATTCTACCAAAAGGAAGGGAATTCCATATAGTACAAAACCACCATTGTTATATAAACTAGTTTTATTAGACCTAGGCTGGTAGATGATTGGACACTGCTCTCATTGATCGATAAATTTCTTAATTTTGAAAAGTGAATTATAGAGGAGATATATGCGACTCATCCTAGGGGTTTCACTAGTTAATAATATTGTATCTATTAAATTTCATATTTATTCACATAATCTTCTATAGCTAAATTTCATATAGATAAATCATCTTCTAAATAGAAATAGACTCATCCTTAATGGGTTGTGGGTGGAATATCGATGCTTCCACACCATTCAATTTATATTTAGCTTAGATCACTGAGTTAATAATAACTATATGTTCAAGGGATCTCCTATACCATATTGTTCCTTTTATGTTGGTGTTAATTTCTTTATCCCATGCTTTGGTATACACCATGTTTTGAGTGGATTCTTCATTGATGTGTTCTTACACATCGGTATCATATTTGGTATTATCATATGGATTGATGCTAATAAAATTCCCTAATGTGATTCATCCCACACAGATCATATCCTTATCTAAATTATATTATCAAAGTTATTTTTCTATCCTTTGAATATATTTTTAGTGTAAATTCATAATCCTTTTTTAATTTTTGTTTATTGTAAAACCACCTTGGATTACAAACCCAGTGAAGTTTCACTTAATTTTCATGATACACCCCTAGAAACAGTTATGAAAGATGATATTATGGTAGCCCTTATTGGATTTTACTAAATTCACTCTTTATAAAGTAGATGTGTGAGGAAGTGGATTATATTGCAATGGTATTCCTTATGAAATCCCATCCTGTTGAGAAAAGGTTGTCTTTCATGGAGCATGTGGAGTTAATAAAGCCAAAACCCTTTGGGTTGGGGTTCATTATTCTCTACTACAACCTCAATCATAACCCATAATGGATTTTTTATTACATGAAGTGTAGTGCTGGTAAAAATAACCCTATCCAAGAAACATAGGGTTTCTTCCCTAATACTGTCGGGGATTCAACTACATCCATCTTAAAATCATGAACTTTTATCAAGGAATTATATCGATACAATTACATTTAACAGAGTGGAATACTTTTCATTGAAATTTTTTCTATTATTATAATATTTATTTTCCTCAAATTGGAGGCCTTCTATACCTTCTTTTTATCTTGATATAATATTCTATCAATGTCTCACTCTCACCGAGTAGAACACTTTTGGGATTTAGGGATGATGGTGTTTTTTTGTTAATCAAAATTTGAAAATACAAATATGAGGCCTAAGAATGATTCTAAATTGATGATATTACAATATGATTTTTGAAAAGAACCTTGATTGCTGGTGATAATGGTAAAATAAAAGGCTACCTTTTCCCCCCACTCTTTAACATGCACATTCTGTGGGGTGTCCATGACTATATGATAGAGTGCCTTCAAACAGATGAGGTTGGAATGCTAAAGGCATTCATGTTATTTCCCTAATATATGGATCTATCATAATTAAAAGGATGAAAAACCGATTTTGCATTAAATATCATTTAATGGATTGATATGGTTATTTTACTCCCCTTAAGTCATATAACTACTCTTTAGATGATGGATAATCACCCATATATTTTGAGGAATTATGGTATGTATTCCACTTTCAATACAACTAGAATTTTATACTACAGAGTGTATGTGGGCCAGATCATGGATGGTAATCTGTTATTGTTTAGTTCTTCACACGTAATCATGGAATCCTCTTCTTCCCCTTTTAGTGGTTCTTTGATCTAATCCAATCATAAATTTAATTTCTCCATTTATTTTTTTATTATATGTAAGGTCAAATATAATGTACTCAGTTTCATCAAGGGATACTCAGACTGAGGGCAGTGTAGATGCTGATCACCACATAATATTTTTTATCGACCAGTAGTCAATATAAAGTACTAAATATTTTATTTTATTTATTACTGAAAAAATCCTAGCCATTTAAACATGCCACTATCTCGGTGATCCATTTTGGGGAAAGATAATCATCAAACCAGTACTAACTTATAGGAATGGTACTTGAACATACACATTATACTATGACCAAAGTGGATGTTTTATATGCTATAGTCTTTATTTCCCATTGATTAATATTATAAGGATAGGTAAGTGGAGAAAAACATCTTTTGGAGACACATGGAATATTCATTGGATGTCTAAGGCCACACATTTTCATCCAAGACAGGTGATCTCTAAAATATTTGAGATTACAGTGATAAAAACCTTATGTTATTACATCTATATGATCTCTATTTGGAGATAGTAAGAAGAGAGACATATGAAATCTTTAGGGTACTCATAACATGAATTCTTGGTGAAGGAATTCCATCTCAACCTCATGTAGTTAATATGATTTTTTACTGAAGTGTTTGGAAATTTTATGACTTGGACATCCAAAGGAAGTTTGCAATGACCTCATTATATGCTCACTTCTCCCAAGCTTATAAACTTATATTCTTAATTTAAATATTAGAAATAAAGACAACATGCTACCATATCTTTAACATTGATTTTCCAAGTTGATATTACTTGAGGTGTTTAAAACCTTATTTCTATAGGGTGAACAAGTGGAAATAGATCTATGAAAAGGTATAAAGAAAATTATAATTCTAAAGAACCTTCACATCACCCTTCAAAAAGGATAAGTATCTATTAAGAGTCTAAATAGCATGGTGTGGTATGTTTTGAATATGGTAAGAAAGGCCACTCGAGAAAGAACTATTCCATGGTGAAGAAGTAAGGTGATTCTTTAGGTGAATTAATTTTTGAGTGAAATATATCTATTTTAAGAAATTTTTTATTAGATATAACATTTGGTTATCTAATTTGTATCCAAATATATGATCCAGGTTGATTTTGAATGATTATTAATGTTAATGTATATCTTTGAGGTGTCAATAGAGTAAGACTAGTTGTGCTAGTTATTGGAGACTACCATCTCACATTCTTGATTATATTGATGTTAGTTTTAAATAATTAATATTTGGTTCATAGTGTAACCAAGAATATAAAATATGTTCCTAGTGTAGATATGGATGGATTTATTTTCAAGTTCAAAAATAAAATTTTCTACTTTTTTAAATATAATATATGTTAAGGGACAATAGATTTTAGTGTTGATCTTTATTTACATGATTATGAAAATCATGTTTTCAAAATAGATAATGAATCATGTTCACATAAATAATATCGCACCCAACAGAGGAATCACATACATAGTCATGTAAATGATAAAAATTTGATAAAATTATATTAAGAAGTGTATTTTCATTCTTTTGAACGAACATTCGTGGATATATGTTATTCTTGTTACCAAGCGAAAGTGACTAAGGATTCATTTTTTAGAAATGAGAATGATTCATAGAGCTTATAGAATTTTCTCGCAAAGATGAATTTTGAATATTTCTAGTAGATGATAGATGTTGATACTCTTACTTCATAACTTTTATCAATGAATTAATATACATGGATATATCTAATTAATGTGCCATAAGTCAAATTACTTAATGAAAAGAATACAATAATGAGTTAGAAAATCATCTTTGTAAGAATATAATGAAACTATACTCAAAATAATGTGAGAAATATATTAACCAAGATTTCATCAATTGTACAAGAGAGTTTGGGATAATATATAAACTTAATCATACTTATACACCATAGCAGATGGTTTTTGTAAAAAGCATAATCATAGCTTATTTAGAATGGTGAGATCAGTATTCATCATCTAGAATTTCTATTATCCTTCTGTGGATATGCATTACAAACTAAAAAATATATACTAAACCAAGTGAAAATTTCTATGGATAATATAATTCAATATAAGTTAAATTAGGGATTGAAATATAAATTGTTTAATATAAATTTATGGGTATGTGAGAAATTTATTAAGGATAATTTCAGTATAAAACAGGAATCATAAGACACAATGTGTTTCTTTTTTGGGTATCCTAATAAAATTAAAGTATGTTATCTACAAATACAGTGAGATAAAATTTTATATTCAATAGATGAGCTACCATTATTTAGAGGGAACATCTATCTAAATGAGATAATAGGAGACAGGTAGAGTTCAATGAAGATTTAGTTTAGGATATACAAGACTTTTCATGGGAACAAATTTCAAAAGTCTTTGAGAATAAGTTATTCCAGTGACACATGTACTCCCTAGGAATACTGAATATGTTAGAGAACCAGAGTGACATGTATTTTAATTCAATGAAGAATGTGACACATTATTAATTAAAAAAATTATACATTATCCTGTAAGGTAGTAGTATATCAGAAGTTGAAATTTTGAAAAAACATAAATGATGAAATGGATTCCTTGTTTTGAAACCTAGTTTAGGTTTAGGTAGCACCTCCAATTGACGTCAACCCTACTTGGTGAAAATAGGTTATAAAGAAGAAACTAGACATAGATATAACACATAAATAGTTCTTAAAGGATTCAAAGAATGTAAATGAATATAAGATGATAAAATATTTTAACGAATCACTATGTTTAAATACATTAGAATTATAAGTTATATAGTATCCTTTTATGATTATGAGATTTTTAAAATGGATGTCAATACTACCTTATTTATTTAAAACCTAACAAAATATGTCTATATGACACAACTATAATAGTTTATTCTCCCTGAGGATTCCAATAAGGTTTAAAAGTTGTATATATCCATTTATGGGTTGACGAAAGTATTAGGATCATAGAACATTTGTTTTGATCAATCCATAAAAGAGTTTTTTTTGAAAAGAATGAACGTGAGCCCTATATCTATATATGTTTTAGTGTGAGTGAATTAGGTTTCTTTCTACTATATGTTTATCATATGTTGCTCCTCAGAAATGAGATACCAATATTTTTGTCAATTAATATTGGTTAAATAAATTCGTCCTTATGAAATAGTAAGGTTAAGTAACCTATATTATCAGAATCTAGATCTTTTTATATTGATAGAAGAGACTGACTGGACTATTTTTAGGTACATACATTTATAATGTATTAAAATACTCAATATAAAACTATACAATAGATTATTATTTCTATTTTCATGTGATATACATCACTTTAAGAAAATGTGGCCTCATATACAAGAGGTTATAAAATGGATCAATAGAATTCCATACACTTTTTTAATTAGATATGTCATGTATCTAATGTATTTCATGTTATGTGCAAAGATTTATATTGCATATGACTTGATCATGGTATTAATATATCAAGAATCCCTAAGAGAGAAACCTTGTTCGACTATAAAAACATTCATGAAGTACCTATGGCATAAAAATGGTATGTTCATAATTTATAAGGGAGATGGGGAACTAATTGTGTTTGGATGCACATATTCTAGTTTCCAAAATTATAATAATGATCTAAAATCATAATTGAGATAGGTTTTTTTCATTTATGGAGGATCAGTGAATAAGAATATATCTAAAAAATTTAGAATTTGATAGATCATAGGAAAGGTGATAAACAGTGAGAGTGAGATTGAATCAATGGATATGGTTATTTAAATTCCCCTTAAAATATGATTCTTAATCAACACATCTCTATCAAGATACTCATTTATGGAAGGATAAAATAGAAATAGTAAATTCATTAATGAGGGTAACCTAATTTAAGGATTACTACATCCTCAGTTTGTTGTGGTTATTTTCCAACAAACATATCTCACCTATTATTATTAAAAACAAATTTATAATGAGTATAACCATGAACTCATACAACAACTGGAACCAATGGGTTACAATATCACATCAATAGAACAAAAACTCTTTTTGAAGAATGATCGCTAATGAGATTATAATCATACAAATGGATTCCATGGATATAGATCTTTTCCTATTACTTATGAAATAATATTTGATGGTCGTTCTCAGTCTCCTTGCCTCAATATAGTATTTTTTCAGTTTCTCTTGTTCAAAATTACCAACACCAAATCATTATTCATTTTTTGGTAATATATATTCATGGAATATTTTGTGAATAATATTTTCTTAAATATTTTTGAATATTCATTAATTTCAGTGGAACTAATTGACTTGTTCAAACTCATTTATGTTTGAGTAATGGTCCTCATTTTAAACCTTTTTATGACTTGATCCTCTTTCCATCACATGATATTTAAAATACCACGAACTTCATATTTATTTAATATCTCCAAACAATATTTATATTCACATTCCCATATTATTGAAATAACATGATAACATGATATACCCCATAGTGTGAATATTCACATGCTATACCTTGTACCATTTATTTTCATAATCTTCTCAAAATGATAACAAAAAATTAACTAAGGAATGATCTGCCTCATCATTTCTCACAAATGGTCTTCTTATCTGAAACACCAACTTCTCCAAAATGGTGTTTATTCTATCCACATTTTTTTGTGATGTAAAAATCATCTTAGTAACCAACTTTAAACTCTTATCACCATGGTATGGTGAGAATATTATTCTAATTTTACATACACTATAACCTTTACTATAGTTTATATTCTAATATATTCCTATTTTAGTATCTATTGGTATGAACTATGTTGCGCCATAAACCTATTGTACCTGAATTGTAATTAGAATTGATTCAAAGACTCATATTTAATTAAAAATATTTTTAATCCTATTATTTTGTTAAATAAAACTGGTGGACTACTTGTCTAAAGTACCCACCACTCTAAGGTAGTGTTTATTATTTCCGTGTTTTGATGCAATATAAACCTCATCATAAAAACTCTCTTAAAATTCTCATCACTAAGGTAATGTGGTAATATTATTCTCATTTTTCATACACCATGACCTAGACTTGGGAATGGATTATATCAATTTCTAGAGGTCTACATGGGGTTGCGATGAGGATATCTTATACTTGAGTCATAATTCTACCTAAATTAATAATTTACCTTGAATAACAAACATTTATATCAGATTTTAATTTTTAATTCATGAGGAACAATATATAAAGAATTTACATAATTTATATCCTGGTTTATAGATTAAATCTAGCAAGCTTAATTTTTTCATATATCAAGACCCACAAAATTTTCTACATGTTTAAGTCATATGGTGTTGCATGAAGTCATAAAAAATCATTTTTGTATGAATTTTAAGACATATGAAACTATATTAAGTCTTATTATATTCTTATTAAGCCATATGAAACTATGTATCTCATTCAAAATGCCTTCTAAATCCATAAAAAATGTATGGTGATTTTGTAACATAGATACTTTCAACACAAGATCAAAATTTCAGAATTTAAAAATGATGTTACAATCTTTATGATATCACGTTATGGGTGTTAAAATTAAACCCAAAAATTATTAAACATTCATCCTATAGTTTATAATCACTATGTAAAACATCTTTCATATATAGAGAACCGTGGATTGTTTCTCAACTTTCTAAAATAATTTTCTTATCAATCACGACATCCAATTCCAACTTTCCTATTTATTGAAAACATCAAAATTAGAATCAAAAATATTATAAAAATCACTTCCACATTATTATAAAAGAATTTAACATGGAATGATTTTTTATCAATTGTGACATTTAAGATGTATTGAGAAAAAATAAAGCACCATCTTTAAGAAGGTTTGTAACACACAGAGAATTATTGAAATATTTTTCTAACATTAAATTTAATATTTTTTATATTTTCCCTTCAATTAAATATTGAGTATATCTTTAATTACATGAATCCCCAAGAAAATATTTCCCTACATGCAACACCGATCTATGCTTGGGCTACATGTAACACTGTGTTTTAACAAAACCACGATATATTATTAATATAGTTATTTGAACACAACCATCATAAACTTGTAGTTAAAATTAGAAATATGAATAGTAATAACTATTTGTAAAATATTAATGAAAATGGATTGATTTAGAAAAACTTATTGATAAAAAGATACAGAATTCTTTGAAAATTTGTTATATGTTTCGAAAATACTATTTTCTCAAAAAAAATATTTATTTATGTGAACAATAATAAAATTATTTCTTGAAAATTTTATTAAATTAATTTAATAAAATAAAAATAATTTTGTAAATAATAATGTCAACATTATCTTAGTTTTAATTTTTTTTATATTTCTAAAATATTCATTTTTTGATGGAAAGTGAAAAATACTAAATTTTAATCGAAAACTGACATTTCCTTTAAACTATTTATAATATTAAATTATATTTTGAATTATTTTAAAATTAAAATTATATTAAATTTATATATGTTTATCCAATTTTTTTCATTATAATCATTTTCATAATATATTTTTATATAAAAACATTTCAGGCGTTTGATCTTTTTCTTTTTAAAGACCTTATTTTTCATCACATCTACTGGATTATGTTTTAATTAAAATTTTATACTTTTTTAGTTTAATTTGGTAAATTGGATTCCATAATTTCAATCATCATAATTTATAATTTCTAATAAGTTTATATTAGTTTTTTACAAAATGAATAGGGAATGCAATAATAGATTTTTACGGCAGTTAAGGTAAACATGGGTTTAATAGGAGTTAAATTAAGAATATAAGGATTAAAATGACATACTTATTTTTATAAAACCCATTTTATGGCCATATTTATAACCTTTTAAACATATTAATTATTTTTATGAGTTCTTGGGGCATTTTTCCATCAGAAAAACATATATAATAATTTATATAAAGAAAAAGACAATAAATGAACCTCCCTTTCATTAAAAAAAATAAAGCTTTCTGATGTGGAAAAAACAACATATGTTTATTATAAATATTATTTTAAATATAAATTATTTTCAAATCATGATTTTTTATTTTAATTTTTTCTTATGTGAAGGAATTACATTAAATACTTAAGAAACACCAATTCAGTTATTATTTAGTAAAAAATTAATTAAAACAAAAGATTCTAAAAATATTAAAAGTTAAGTAAATTGAATCAATTATTACATTAAATTATTTTTTTAGATTACTATATCAGGTTATAATGGTTTTTTCTTAATATATTATAAGTACAAGATATTTTTGATATTTTTTAAAATTCTATTTAGATGATCAACGTCAAAATTTACATTCATGTTACATTATGATAAATTATATTTTATTAAATGATTTAAAATTACAGAAAATACTATATTCTTCCAAGTTATCTTTAAATGATAAAAAATATCAAATATGTTCCATTTATATACCAATTTATCTTTCATAATGAATATATTGACCACAGAATAGTAAAAACTCATTAAATGTGGTTAATGTTAAAATAGTGTTTTTACACATTACATGCACTTGTGTTAAAATTAATTTTCAACACACATAGGATTTGTTATTTGATAAATTGGATTTAATATTTAGAATAATTGTGTAAAAATTATATAGTAACAATCATTTTAGTTTAGTCTAAAAAGATAAATTACATAGGTTAAAAAATGTTTGTTACCAGAGTGAAAACCCAAAATGGTTACCATACAGAAACCAAGATGTTAAGAAACAAAATTTTTAAAATATGTATTTTTTGTGGTGGAAATGTTTATTTACTATATAATCCCTCCACCCCAATAATAATCATTTTTGGTTCCCCATGAGGTAAGATGGACCTCTGAATAGTGAATACTTTTGGGAATTTACAAAAATGATACTCCTAATCTATAAAAGGCCACCCCTCTCCATAATTTTTCACACCTGTCACAACCCGCCATCACCAAAAGGAGGGAAGGGTCAGCAGATTGCTAGGCCCTTCCTTCTTTATGTTGAAGGAGAGATAATGACCCCCGAGACCCTCCTTTAATAGGTTCCGGAGTGGCGACTAGCACCAAGGGTATAGAAATTTCTCACAAATGGAAGGCATTAACCCTTTTTTATAGATCGGGAGATAAGATAATGAAACCCAACAACACCAAGGTAAAAGAAAAGTAAAACCAAAAGTAATCCATTCCCACATGCATGTTTCAATTGTAAAAGCCACAAAGTACAGAAGGTGACTACAAAGGCAAGTACCAAGGAAAGAAAAACGGCAACTGCCCCGAGGGTCCGAGCTAGTATAGTCTCGCGCGATCCCCGAAGTCCTCCTGGAAACCTGAAATCAGTTTTACATACATAGGGTTAACATACAAGTACACTCAGTAGGGAAAACCAAAGACTCTCGTGCACAAGTGGGGGAACGTGCTAAAGTACCGTGAGAAAAGAGTAAACCAAACACCTATCAAGGTAAACTAACCACCCCAGGCCTCACCAAGGCACACTCCCCAAAAAATGCAAGTCAAGTAATATATATAATCAGAGAACATCGATGTTTGGGTACCCCGCGCCACTTTCCCACTGGTTATTGAGACATCCAACGCATCGGACCAATCCCTCCATTCTCACCGCAGTCCCACTGCCACACCCGCCCGCACACACCTGGGCCACAACCACACGCAGTCCCACTACTGAAATCCCGCCCGCACACACCTGGGCCACAACTGTCACATGTAACCATGCCTCAAACACCTAGTCCAAAACAACCGCAACCACGCCCGAAGACACCTGGGCCTCATCCCGAAGACGCCTGGGAAACCAACTACCGCACACACCTGGCCAACCACCACACTACCCCGCCCGAAGGTTCTTGGGCTAATAATGGACCTCAGGCCATCACAGCCTACCCGAAGTTACTTGGGCTATCCAGGAAAGGGAGCAGAAAAGGAGCTAATAACCAGCCACTAACAATAGTGTTGGGAAAAACACCCTCCCCCATGAAATGGGGGTGTTCAGTCCTAAGTGCTCAACATGGGTGGGGTGCGAATAAGAAACACAAAACTACAAGTATAGATATAGGTAACAAGCACTCACCCAAGTCTAGGTTTTTCTAACCGGCCTACGGAACATAACCCCACTATATCCAAGCCACAAGTCATTACTCTCACCAACAAAACCCATTTTTCTATTCTTGTTTCATGTTCAGTAATAATGTTTAAGTTTAAGCACTACTGGGCAATTAGTAAGCATAGGCACAAGTCCAGAAAAGTAAACAATCAAACAACAACCATAATGCCCACACCCGTTTCTCAACAACAGAGGATCCCACCCCAATTTGTGATATGAACAAGTATCCACTGGGCCTTAAAACTTACAACCACCGAGTGTATAAAAGAACAGGGGATCCCATCCCCTATCACATCTCCAGCTATCAGCCTGAAAGGAAACAACCAACTACCACCACAAACACAAGCATGGCCTTGTCGGTATTTTCACATTTAAACGACTTAACACACTCCACGATTCAAATTTTGTGTTCTCTAACTGGGAGTCATCACAGAAGGGTTGATCCAGGTGCTTTCAATTATTTCAGCAGAATATAGGTGATTAACTGATTACTTTTCACAACAGGAGTTTACAACCACAACAATATTTTTAAAACATCAGCAGGGGTTCATTAATGAACAAACAACAACCACCAACGACCTCAATTTTCAGAAGGAATAATCCAACACAACTCAACATGATGGTTATAAAAGAAACAACATCAAAATATAAGACAACATCATCGATCACAACCCCCCCAACTTTCTTTATAGAATTCGTTCATTATCATTAATTAGGTCTGGTTTATCCAATTCTATGGAATCAAAATCACGCCCACCCAGCATGACACACAAAACAGAGAGGCAAAGGAGAAATTCCCTACTTGTTTGATCGACGATCGATGCTTAGGCTGGGCGCGGAACTTTACGGATAACGATACGGCACGCCCGATGCACTAGAAGTTGTTTGTGAAAAGCCACAATCCAGGAAAAGAGAAACCACGGCTAACCCTTGGTTTATAAGAGTCGAGGATGGTTGGGGTGAAAACGCGAAACCGCGTAAGGTGCGGGGGTCGTGGGATGACCACGCGGCTCCACTCGTCACAAAAATGGGTCGGGTAGTTTACACCGAGTCATGAATTGAATAAGTATTTAATTAAAACTCTTATGCATGTTACAGGTCTTTAAAACATGCTTAAACAAGTTAGAATAGGGTTTAAAACCCTATTTGCGCAAAGGAGCGCTACTGGAAACAACTTGACAAGGCTGGGTCTCACCAATCAGTCTCACGGATCGGTCTCGCCGATCGGTCTCGCCGATCGGTCTCACCGATCGGTCTCACCGACCTGTCTCACCCATCGGTCTCACCGACCGATCTCACCGACCGGTCTCACCGACCGGTCTAACCGCTCGGTCTCTCCGATCGGTCTCACCGATCGGTCTCACCGATCGGTCTCTCCGATCGGTCTCACCGAGACGCCACTCCTTTAGGACCCGGATTTTTGCAAAGGGAAGAACCAAGAGAGTCTAGGTCATCACATCAGATACCTCTCAAACTATTCTCGTCCTCAAGAATTTAAACAACCCAGAAGGGAAGGGCGGTTCCGAACAACCACCCCGAAAGATACTTCTCAAGAGTGAACCTCATCGTTAACTAAAAACACTTCCTATCACGAACCAAGCAACATAACATGCCAAACAGCCCTGGCATGTGGGTTCGGTTGTCTCCTCCCCCATGTCAAGATATTATCCGCTTTGGGAAGAACTGACTCGTCCGCATGGGTTTAATCGCATCAATCTTAATGTATCTTGATTAGGGGTCGGGTTCTCTCCTTGCCCATAACCGGGGCTTTTTACACAAAAACAGAGGAGAGAAAACCAGCACATTTCATAGCCAAAAGACAAAACGTTCCACCACAACAGGTACAACAAGGAACAAAACTCAAAACAACTCTGGGTACTGGGTACGCATCTGTGCCTCCCTCTCCCACATAATCTCTTCAAGCCAACCATGTATCCAAAAAAAAGGAACCAAGGGGATGTTTCGCCCACGAAGCACCTTTTCTTTGCAATCCTCGATCACCACTGGTCTCTCTACAAAGGTCATGTCTTCCTCAACGTCCAGCTCACCCCAATCAAGGACGTGTGAATCGTCGTGCACATACCGACAGAGCTGGGACACATGGAAGACATCATGTATCCTTAGTAGCGGTGGTGGAAACGCTAGCTAGAAAGCCACTTCACCAACCCGCCGCAACACTTGGAAGGGTCCGATGAATCTGGGAGAAAGCTTACTCCCCTTGCCGAACCTTCGCATCCCACGCCGAGGAGAGACCTTTAAGAACATATGGTCCCCAACCTCAAACTCCAAGGGCCTCCTTATGGTATCACCATACGATGTTTTTTGATCCTGGGCCATCTTCATCCTTTCCCGTATGAGTTGAACCTTCTTTGGCGTGTCCTGCACCAACTCCGGACCAAGGATGTCTGCCTCTCCTACATTGGTCCAACACATAGGCGAACGGCATGGCCTCCCGTATAAAGCTTCAAACGGGGCCATGCCAATGGTAGAGTGGTAGCTATTATTGTAGGAAGACTCTACCAGAGACAAGTGTTTCACCCATTATCCTCCTGATTCTAGAACACATGCTCGCATCATATCCTCCATGGTCTGGATGGTACGCTCTGTTTGTCCATCTGTCTGGGGAGGGAAAGCAGTGCTAAGGTGTAACTGGGTTCCAAACTCATGCTGTAATCCTATCTAGACTCGCGGGGTAAACCGTGCATCCCTATCCGAGACTATAGACCTCGGAACCCCATGCAACCGCACCACCTCATCCACATACATTCGTGCCAAAGCATCCACAGCACTCGACTCCCTGATCGCCAAAAAGTCAGCCGATTTCTTAAACCTGTCCACTACCACCCAGATGGCGTCGTACCCTCCTTGGGCCTTGGGTAGTCTAGTGATGAAATCCATCGAGATGTCATCCCACTTCCACTCGGGGACATCTAGAGGCCATAGTAGGCCGCCTGGAACTCGGTGTTCAGCCTTCACTTGCTGACACACTAAGTACTTGGCCACAAACTCTGCCATCGCTCGCTTAACTCTGGGCCACCAAAACTGCCTTTTCAAACCGTGGTACATATTGGAAACTCCTGGGTGTACCTCCAGGGGTGAGTTGTGGAACTCACTGATAACCTTGTCGTGCATCGCCTCCGGAACAAACAACTTTTTATGGAAAAGCATATGGTTCTGACCATTCTCTGTCTATCCTTCCAAAGCATTGCTCTGGTCAACATGGTCACACATCACTTCACACTCTAGGTCTCCCCACTGAGACTCCTCCACTTTCTAAAACAGGGATGACTGCACTGTCATCTGATATAGGCAGCCTCTGCCACTATCCATCTTCGCATCCAGGTGCAAGGCGGCCAACTCCTCCATTGCCTTCCAGGCGTCCTCCGACTCTCGGACCGCATCCTTCTGCATCCTCCTGCTCAAAGAATCAGCCACCACATTACCCTTTCCCTCAGTATAAGAGATCTCGAAGTCGTAATCCTGGAGGAACTCCACCCATCTCCGTTGTCGCAAGTTTAAGTCCCCCTGGGAGAAGATATACCTCAAGCTTTTGTGGTCCGTGAAGACCACAAAGCATTCCCCAATGAGGTAGTGCCTCCATAACTTTGGCGCAAAAATGACTGCTGCAAGCTCCAGGTCGTGGGTGGCGTAATTACGCTCATGGGAACGCAGCTGCTTGGACCCATAAGAGATCACCCCTTTTCGCTGCATCAACACACACCACAGGCCATGTCCTGAAGCATCACAGAACACCTCATAAGCCACCCCTTCTTCTGGTAATCTTAGTACTGGGGCACTGACCAACTTCTCCTTCAGATAGCTGAAGGATTACTGGCCCTGCTCACTCCATACGAAAGCCTGGCCCTTCTTGGTTAGAGTTGTCAAAGGGGCTGCTACTCGATAGAAGTTGGGTACGAATCTCCGGTAGTAACCCGCCAGCCCAAGGAAACTTCGGACTTCTAACACATTCTTGGGTGCTGCCCAAGAAACAACTGCCTCAAACTTTGATGGGTCGACCGCTACCCCCTACTCAAACACTATGTGCCCGTGGATGTGTACTTCTCGTGTCCAGAACTTGCATTTTGGCAACTTCCCATAGAGCTGCTGCTATCGGAGGTCCTCCAAAACTGTCCTCAAGTGCTCTGCATGGTCCTCCTCTGATTTAGAGTAGACCAGGATGTCGTCGAAGAACACAACCACAAACCGATCCAGGTACTCCCGTAAGATGGATTTCATAAGCCCCATGAACACAGGTGGGGCGTTCGTAACACCGAAGGGCATGACTACGAACTCGATGTGTCCATACCTGCACCTGAATGCTGTCTTCGGGATGTCGCTCTCTTTCACCCTCAGCTGGTGGTACCCAGACCGTAGGTCAATATTTGAGAACCATCATGCCCCTTTCAGCTGGTCGAAAAGATCATGTATCCCTGGAAGAGGGTAGCGATTCTTAACCGTCACCCGATTCAGCCTCCTGTAGTCTATGCACAACCTAAGACCACCATCTGCCTTCCTTGAAAACAAAACCGGAGAACCCCACGGTGACGCACTCAGACGAACATAACCCCTCTTCATCAGATCTTCAATCTGTATCCACAACTCCCGTAGCTCCGAAGGTGCCATCCGGTAAGGGGCCATCGAGATTAGACGAGCGATGGGCTGCAGGTCTATCCTGAACTCGATATCACGTCGAGGGGGTAGAGTCATCACCTCCTCAAGAAAGATATACATAAACGCACGGACGATCTCTGGCACTTCCACCATTTCAGCATCTACTGATTCTACTGTCATCTCGGTCAACAATGAGAGGAGAGGTTCATCTCTCCTGTTTCCCTTTGGACTGCTCTGCTCGCCGGTGAAGGTAACACACCGGCTGTCCATGTCTGAGAACACCACCCTTCTTTGAAAATAGTCGATGACGGCACACACAGAAAATATCCTGTCGATGCCTAGGATGACATCGTATGGTTGAATCTGTAGCAGAATAAGATTCGTAACCGACTGATGTGGCCCTATCATCAGTCTGCATCCCCGAAAAACAAACAACAAGCTAGTCTGACCTCCGACCGGTTTGCTCAACACCAGGGGCACTGGAAGTCTCTCTACATCTAAACCCAGGGCACAGGCTAGGCTGGGTGCCACAAAGGAGTGCGAAGCTCCGGTATCGAACAAGGCATAAGCAAGAGTGCTAAACAGACTGATTGTACCTCGAACAACCTCTGGCCCTGCTGGAACTACTGCCTCTGTGGCGTGTAACTGTCCACTTCCAGCTTCTCTGCCCCTTGGCTATCGGCCACCTCTTCGACCACGCCCTGGTCGATGTCCCTGTGGAGCGCCCTGAGGTCAGCCTCCTCCTACGTCTGCCCTCGGAGGAGCGGGAGCTCACTGTCCCTGCTACAGCTGCTGGAAAGGTCTGGAGGGAAGCTGCTGCTGGGGCGGGTGCTGGGGCTGACTGCCACTGTTGTACTGCACCCGGTCCGGGCACTGACTCCGGAGATGCCCAGGGCTCCCTCAGATGAAGCACCGCGGTCCCGGGCCCGTAGGAAAAGGGCGAGGGTCGGGGGATCGAAACTGAAACTGCTACGGCCTGCTCCCTGTGGGTCGGAACCTAGAGGGTCCTGATGCTGGAGGTCTGGTGCTGACGACCTTCCCCTTCGATGGTCCCAGCTGGATCCCCTCTCACGACACTCCTCCAAGAGCATGCATCCTCTCCACCACTTCGGCCTTCTTCTGGACCTCCAAGTACGTCGGCAGGGTAAAGGGGGTAACAGCATACTGGAGGGAGGGTCGGAGCGCCTCCTCTAGACGTCTTGCCCGAGACTCCTCGTGAGGAAAGAGGTCCGGAGAAAAATGTAAGAGGTCCTTGAACTTGATCCCTAGCTCCCTCACGGACATACTCCCGTACTGGAGGGAGAGTAGTTCCTACCTCTTTTCTTCCTTCATCGTCGAGGAGAGGAATTCTGCCCGGAACTCCCTCTCGAAGTCCACCCAAGCCACCTCAGACTCCCCTAATCTCCCCCAAGTAAATCGTCCACCACTGACGCGCCGCTCCCCACATCTGGCTGATGGACAGAGGAACCCAGTACTCGGTCGGGGCCCGAATCAGGCCGAAGGATATAACTAGCTCCTCTAGCCAGCCTTCCGTCTTCATATCGGAGGTGCTCCCCTCATACTTCTCGAGGGCCTGCCGCTGGATGGATTGAAGTGTCTTCTGCCACTGGTCGTCCTCTTCCTCTCAATCAGCTCTCTTCTGATCGGCCAAAGTAGTCTCCAGGGCCTCTATCGCCTGTACCACACGTGGTCACATTCCAGGTGCCATAGCTGCAAGGTAAACAAGGAATGTAATATCCCAAGTAGTGCATAATTTCGTCTTCAAAACTTCTTAAAATTTAATTTATTCTTATTTTCCAAGACATCCCTGAAACACAAGAACACAAGTCATTATGATGCATGTACCTTTCATAGGGTCTCTACCTTGCAATCAGTGTGGCCTCACTTGGTTGTTTGGTAGGTCCAGAGTCCTTGCATCGGATCATGGGGGGCCCTAAAATCCCGTGTCCTAGCCGGTCTTCCCTTGCCTAATTCACACTCCAAGGTCACCCAACACCATTGCCTTACCATTCAATGCAATCCTCACTATGTCTAACTCCAGACTCCATCCTATCTCTCAACCACTACTCTGATTCCATTCTTCCACGACCCACCTTCACCAAAAGGAGGAAAGGGTCAGCAGATTGCTAGGCCCTTCCTTCTTTAAGTTGAAGGAGAGATAATGACCCCCGATACCCGCCTTCAATAGGTCCCGAAGTGGCGACTAGCACCAAGGGTATAGAAATTTCTCACAAATGGAA
This sequence comes from Viscum album, assembly GCA_963277665.1. NCBI lineage: Eukaryota > Viridiplantae > Streptophyta > Magnoliopsida > Santalales > Viscaceae > Viscum > Viscum album. The sequence continues at coordinate 795,512,281 of OY728142.1, read as the reverse complement.
GGCATTACCCCTTACTATTTTATAGGATCGGGAGATAAGATAATGAAACCCAACAATGCCAAGGTAAAAAAAAGTAAAACCAAAAGTTAGCCATTCCCACATGCATGTTTCAGTTGTAAAAGCCACAATGTACAGAAGGTGACTACAAAGGCAAGTACCAAGGAAAGAAAAACGGCAACTGCCTCGAGGGTCTGAGCAAGTATAGTCCCGCGCGATCCCTGAAGTCCTCCTGGAAACTTGAAAGCAGTTTTACATACGTAGGGTGAGCATACAAGTACACTCAGTATGTAAAACCAAAGACTATCGTGCACAAGTGGGGGAACGTGCTAAAGTCCCGGGAAAAAAGAGTAAACCAAACACCTATCAAGGTAAACTATCCACCCCAGGCCTCATGAAGGCACACTCCCCAAATAACACAAGTCAAGTAATATATATAATCAGAGCACATCGATGTTTGGGTACCCCGCGCCACTTTCCAACTGGTTATTGAGACATCCTATGCATCGGACCAATCCCACCATTCTCACCGCAGTCCCACTGCCACACCCGCCCGCACACACCTAGGCCACAACCACACGCAGTCCCACTGCCGAAATCCCACCCACACACACCTGGGCCTCAACCGCACACAGTCCCACTGCTGAAATCCCGCCCGCACACACCTGTGCCACAACTGTCACATGTAACCATGCCAGCAAACACCTAGGCCAGAACAACCACCACCACGCCCGAAGACACCTGGGCCTCATCCCAAAGACGCTTGGGAAACCACCTACCGCACACACTTGTCCAACCACCACACTACCCCGCCTGAAGGTGATTGGGCTAATAATGGACCTCATGCCATCACACCCTACCCGAAGGTACTTGGGCTATCCGGGAAAGGGATCATAAAAGGAGCTAATAACTAGCCACTAAGAATAGTTTTGGAAAAAACACCCTCCCCCATGAAATGGGGGTGTTCAGCACTAAGTGCTCATCTTGGGTGGGGCGCGAATAAGAAACACAAATCTACAAGTATCGATATAGGTAACAAGCACTCACCCAAGTCTAGGTTTTTCTAACCGGCCTACGGAACATAACCCCACTATATCCGAGCCACAAGTCCTTACTCTCGCCAACAAAACCAATTGTCCCATTCTTGTTTCATGTTCAGTAATAATTTTTAAGTTTAAGCACTACTGGGCAACTAGTAAGCATAGGCACAAGTCCAGAAAAGTAAACAATCAAACAAGAACCCTAACGCCCACACCCGGTTCTCAACAACATAGGATCTCACCCAAATTTTTGATATGAAAAAGTATCCACCGGGCCTTAAAAATTAAAACCACCGAGTGTATAAAAGAATAGGGGATCCCATCACCTCTCACATATCTAGCTATCGGCTTGAAAGGAAACAACCAACTACCACCACCAACACAAGAATGGACTTTCCGGTATTTTCAGATTTAAATGACTTAACACACTCCACGATTCAAATTCTGTGTTCTCTAACCGGGAGTCATCACAGAAGGGTTGATCCTAGTGCTTTCAATTATTTCATCCAAATATACGTGATTAACCGATTACTTTTCATAGAAGGAGTTTACAACCACAACAAGCTATTTGAAACATCATCATGGGTTCATTAGTTCACAAACAACGACCACCAACGACCTTGATTTTCCGAAGGCATAAGCCAACACACCTCAAGAAGATAGTCATAAAAGAAACAACATCAAAATATAAGACAGCATGAACAATCACAACCCCCCCACCTTTCTTTTTAGAATTCATTCATTATATTTAATTAGGTCTGGTTTATCCAATTATACAGAATCGAAACCACGCCCACCCCGAATGACACACAAAACAGATAGGAAAAGGATAAATTCCCTACTTGTTTGATCGATGATCGATGCTTAGGCCGAGCGCGGAACTTTATGGATAACGATGCGGTGCGCCCGATGAACTAGAAGCTGTTTGTGAAAAGACACAATCTAGGAAAAGATAAACCACAGCTAACCCTTGGTTTATAAGAGCCGGGGATGGTTGGGGTGAAAACGCGAAACCGCGTAAGGTGCGGGGGTTGTGGGTTGACCACGCGACTCCACTCGTCACAAAAAAGGGTCAGGTAGTTTAAGTCGAGTCATGAATTGAATAAGTATTTAATTAAAACTTTTATGCACTTTACAGGTCTTTAAAACACACTTAAACAAGTTAGAATAGGGTTTAAAACCCTATTTGCGCAATGGAGCGCTACTGGAAACAACTTTACAAGGCCAGGTCTCGCTGATCGGTCTCACCGATCGGTCTCGCCGATCGGTCACTCCGATCGGTCTCACCGATCGGTCTCATCGAGATGCCACTCCTTTAGGACCCGGATTTTTGCAAAGGGAAGAACCAAGAGAGTCTGGGTCATCACATCAGATACCTCTCCAACTATTCTCGTCCTCGAGAATTTAAACCCAGAAGGGAAGGGTGGGTCCGAACAACCACCCTGAAAGATACCTCTCAAGAGTGAACCTCATCGTTAACTAAAAACACTTCCTGTCACGAACCAAGAAACATACCATGCCAAACTGCTCGGGCATGTGGGTTGGGGAGTCTCCTCCCCCATGTCAATATATTATCCTCTTTGGGAGGCACTGACTCGCCCATATGGGTTTAATTGCATCAATCTTAATGCGTCTTGATTAGGGGTTGGGTTCTCTCCTTCCTCATTGACGGGGCTTTTTATACGCAAACAGAGGAGAGAAAACCAGCACATTTCATAGCCAAAAGACAAAATGTTCCACCACAACAGGTACAACAAGGAACAAAACTCAAAACAACTATGGGTACTGGGTACGAATCTGTGCTTCCCTCTCCCACGTACTCTCTTCAAGCCCACCATGTCTCCACAACACACGAAACAATGGGATGGTTCGCCCGCGAAGCACCTTTTCTTTGCGATCCTCGATCACCACTGGTATCTCAACAAAGGTCATGTCTTCCTCGACGTCCAACTCGTCCCAATCAAGGACGTGTGAATCATCGTGCATATACCGACGGAGCTGGGACACATGGAAGACATCATGTATCCTTAGTAGCGGCGGTGGCAACGCTAGCTGGTAAGACACTTCGCCGACCCGCCGCAACACATGGAAGGGTCCGATGAATCTGGGAGAAAGCTTACTCCCTTTGTCGAACCTCCACTGCCCACGCCGAGGAGAGACCTTTAAGAACATGTGGTCCCCAACCTCAAACTCTATGGGCCTCCTTATGGTATCAGCATACGACTTCTGTCGGTCCTGGGCCACCTTCATCCATTCCTGTATGAGCTGAACCTTCTCTGTCGTGTCCTGCACCAACTCCGGACCAAGGATTCCTACCTCTCCTACTTCTTTCCAACACACAGGCGAACGACATGGCCTCCCATACAAATCTTCAAACGGGGCCATGCCAATGGTAGAGTGGTAGCTATTATTGTAGGAAAACTCTACCAGAGGCAAGTGTGGCACCCATTATCCTCCTTAGTCCAGAACACATGCTCGCAGCATATCCTCCAAGGTCTGGATGGTGCGCTCTATTTGTCCATCTGTATGGGGATGGAAAGTAGTGCTAAGGCGTAACTGGGTGCCAAACGCATACTGTAATCCTCTCTAGACTCATGAGGTAAACCGTGCATCCCTATCCGAAACTATAGACCTCGTAACCCCATGAAACCGCACCACCTCATCCACGTACTTTCATGCCAAATCATCCACAACACTCGACTCCCTGATTGCCAGAAAGTGAGACGATTTCATCAACCTGTCCACTACCACCTAGATGGCGTCGTACCCTCCTTGGGCCATGGGTAGTCCCGTGACGAAATCCATCGATATGTCATCCCACTTCCACTCTGGGACATCTAGAGGCTGCAGTAGGCCGCCTGGAACTCGGTTTTCAGCCTTCACTTGCTGACACACTAAGCACTTGGCCACAAACTCTGCCACCGCTCACTTAAATCCAGGCCACCAAAAATGTCTCTTCAACCCCTGGTACATCTTGGAAACTCCTGGGTGTACCGCCAGGGGTGAGTTGTGGAACTCCCTGAGAACCTTGCCACACATCGCCTCCGGAACAAACAACATTTTCTGGAAAAGCATCTGGTTCTGACCATCCTCTATCCATCCTTCTGAAGCATTGCTCTGGTCAACTTGGTTATGCATCACTTCACACTCTAGGTCTCCCCACTGAGACTCCTCCACTTTCTGAAACAGGGATGACTGCACTGTCATCTGATATAGGCAGCCTCTGCAGTTATCCATCTTCGCATCTAGGTGCAAGGTGGCCAACTCCTCCATTGCCTTCCAGGCATCCGCCGACTCTCAGACCGCATCCTTTTGCGTCATCCTGCTCAAAGAATCGGCCACCACATTTCCCTTTCCCTCAGTATAAGAGATCTCAAAGTCATAATCCTGGAGGAACTCCACCCATCTCCGATGTCGCAAGTTTAAGTCTCGATGGGAGAAGATATACCTCAAGATTTTGTGGTCCGTGAAGACCACAAAGCGTTCCCCGATGAGGTAGTGCCACCATAAATTTAGAGAAAAAACGACTGCTGAAAGCTCCAGGTCGTGGGTGGCATAATTACGCTCATGGGAACGCAGCTGCCTGGACCCATAAGAGATCACACCTTGTCGCTACATCAAAACGCACCCCAGGCCCTGTCCTAAAGCATCACAGAACACCTCATAAGCCACCCCTTCTTCTGGTACTATCAGCACTGGGGCACTGACCAACTTCTCCTTCAGATAGATGAAGGCTGACTGGCACTGCTCACTCTATACGAAAGCCGGGTCCTACTTGGTCAGAGCTGTCAAAGGGGCTGCTACTCGGGAGAAGTTGGGTACGGATCTCCGGTAGTATCCCGCCAGCCCGAGGAAACTTCGGACTTCTGCCACATTATTGGGTACTACCCATGAAACAACGACCTCAACCTTTGATGGGTCGACCGCTACCCCCTTCTCAGACACTATGTGCCTGAGGAAGTGTACTTCTCGTGTCCAAAACTTGCATTTTGACAACTTCCCATAGAGCTGGTGCTGTTGGAGGACCTCCAAAACTGTTCTCAAGTGCTCCGTATGGTCCTCCTCTGATCTAGAGTAGACCAGGATGTCGTCGATGAACACAACCACAAACCGATCCAGGTACTCCCGGAATATGGATTTCATAAGCCCCATGAACACAGTCGGGGCGTTCGTAACACCGAAGGGCATGACTACAAACTCGAAGTGTCCATACCTGTACCTGAACGCTGTCTTCAGGATGTCGCTCTCTTTCACCCTCATCTGGTGGTACCCAGACCACAGGTCGATCTTTGAGAACCATCCTGCCCCTTTCAGCTGGTCGAAAAGATCATCTATCCTTGGAATAGGGTAGCGATTCTTAACCTTCACCAGATTCAGCCTCCTTTAGTATATGCACAACCTAAGACCACCATCTGCCTTCCTTGAAAACAAGACCGGAGCACCCCATGGTGACGCACTCGGACGAACATAACCCCTCTTCATTAGATTGTCAATCTGTATCCGCAACTCCCGTAGCTCCGAAGGTGCCATCCGGTAAAGGGCCATCGAGATTGGACGAGCACCGGGCTGCAGGTCTATCTCGAACTCGATATCACGTCGAGGGGGTAGAGTCGTCACCTCCTCAGGAAAGATGTCCATAAACTAATGGACGATCTCTGGCACTTCCACCATTTCAGAATCTACTGATTCTACTATCATCTCGGTCAACAAGGAGAAGAGAGGTTCCTCTCTCCTGTTTCCCTTCGGACTGCTCCGCTCGCCGGTGAAGGTAACACGCCGGATGTCCAAGTCTGAGAACACCACCCTTCTTCGAAAACATTCGATGACGGCACACACAGAAAATAGCCAGTCGATTCCTAGGATGACATCATATAGCTGAATCTGTAGCAGAAGAAGATCCCTAACCGACTGATGTGTCCCTATCATCAGTCTGCATCCCCAACAAACAAATAACAAGCTGGTCTGACCTCCGACTAGTGTGCTCAACACCAGGGGAACAGGAAGTCTCTCCGCATCTAAACCAAGGGCACGGGCTAGTCTGTGTGAAACAAAGGAGTGCAAAGCTCCGGTATCGAACAAGGCATAAGCAAGAGTGCTAAACAGACTGATCGTACCTCGAACAACCACTGGCCCTGCTGGAACTGCTGCCTCTACGGTGTGTAACTATCCATGCCCAGCTCCCCTACCCCTCGGCTGTCGGCCACCTCCCTGACCACGCCCTAGTCTAGGTCCCTGTGGAGTGCCCTGAGGTCGGCCTCCTCCTACGTCTGCCCTCGGAGGGGCGGGAGCTCGCTGTCCCTACTGCTGCTGCTGGAAAGGTCTGGCTGGAAGCTGCTGCTGGGGAGGGTGTTGGGGCTGACTGCCACTTCTGTACTGCCCCTGGTCCGGGAACAGACTCCGGAGATGCCCAGGGATCCCACAGATGAAGCACCGCGGTCCCGGGCCGGTAAGAAAAGGGCAAGGGCCGGGGGATCGAAACTGAAACTGCTGCGTCCTGCTCCCTACGGTTCGGAACCTAGAGGGTCCTGACGCCGGAGGTCTGGTGCTGACGGCCTTCCCCTTCGATGGTCCCAGCTGGATCCCCTCTCGCGACACTCCTCTTAGAGCATGCATCCTCTCCACCACGTCGGCCTTCTTCTGGACCTCCAAGTACGTCGACAAGGTAAAGGGGGTAGCAGCATAGTGGAGGTAGGGTCGGAGCGCCTCCTCTAGACGTCTTTCCCGAGACTCCTCGTCAGGAAAGAGGTCCGGAGGAAAACATAGGAGGTCCTTGAACTTGATCCCTAGCTCCCTCATGGAAATACTCCCCTACTGGAGGGAGAGTAGTTCCTGCCTCATTTCTGCCTTCATCGTCGAGGAGAGGAATTCCGCCTGGAACTCCCTCTCAAAGTCCACCCAAGCCACCTCAGACTGCCTCCTCTCCCCCAGTTAAAGCGTCCATCACTGACGCGCCGCTCCCCTCATCTGGATGACGGACAGAGGAACCCAGTACTCGATCGGGGCCTGAATCAGGCCGAAGGCTATAACTAGCTCTTCTAGCCAGCCTTCCATCTTCATATCGGAGGTGCTGCCCTCATACTTCTCGAGGGCCTGCCGCTGGAAGGCTCGAAGAGTCTTCTGCCACTGGTCGTACTCTTCCTCTCAATTAGCTCTCTGTCGATCGGCCAATGTAGTCTCCGGGGCCTCTATCACCTGTACCACACGTGGTCGCCTTCCAGGTGCCATAGATGCAAGGTAAAAAAGGAATGCCTAAGCCCAGGTAGTGCAGAATGTCGTCTTCAAAACTTCTTATAATTTAATTTATTCTTAATTCCCAAGACATACCAGAAACACAAGAACACAAGTCATTATGATGCATGTACCTTTCCAAGGGTCTCTACCCTGCAATCAATGTGGCCTCACTTGGTCGTTTGGTAGGTCCAGAGTCGTTGCATCGGATCATGGGGGGCCCTAAAATCCTGTGTCCTAGCCGGTCTTCCCGGGCCTAATTCACGCTCCAAGGTCACCCAACACCGTTGCCTTACCATCCCATGAAATCGTCACTGTGCCTAACTCCAGACTCCATCCAATCTCTCAACCACTCCTCTGATACCATTCGGTCAAGACCCGCCTTCACCAAAAGGAGGGAAGGGTCAGCAGATTGACAGGCCCTTCCTTCTTTAAGTTGAAGGAGATATAATGACCCCCGAGACCCGCCTTCAATAGGTCCTGGAGTGGCGACTAGCACCAAGGGTATAGAAATTTCTCACAAATGGAAAGAATTTCCCCTTTTTGTTTTATAGGATCGAGAGATAAGATAATGAAACCCAACAACACCAAGGTAAAAGAAAAGTAAAACCAAAAGTAAGCCATTCCCACATGCATGTTTCAATTGTAAAATCCACAAATTACAGAAGGTGACTACAAAGGCAAGTACCAAGGGAAGAAAAACGGCAACTGACCCAAGGGTCCGAGCTAGTATAGTCCCGCGCGATCCCCGAAGTCCTCCTGGAAACCTGAAAGCAGTTTTACATACGTAGGGTGAGCATACAAGTACACTCAGTAGGGAAAACCAAAGACTCTCATGCACAAGTGGGGGAACATGCTAAAGTCCAGTGAGAAAAGAGTAATCCAAATACCTATCAAGGAAAACTATCCTCCCCACGGCTCACCAAGGCACACTCCCCAAATAATGCAAGTCATGTAATATATATAATCAAAGCACATCGATGTTTGGGTACCCCGCGCCACTTTCCTACTGGTTATTGAGACATCCTACGCATCGGACCAATCCTGCCATTCTCACCGCAGTCCCACTGCCACACCCACCCGCACACACCTGGGCCACAACCACACGAAGTCCCACTGCCGAAATCCTGCTCGCACACACCTGGGGCTCAACCGCACGCAGTCCCACTGCTGAAATTCCGCCCGCACACACCTGGGCCACAAATGTCACATGTAAACATGCCTGCAAACACCTAGGCCAGAACAACCACCACCACGCCCGAAGACACCCGGGCCTCATCCCGAAGACGCTTGGGAAACCACCTACCACACACACCTTGCCAACCACCCCACTACCCCACCCGAAGGTTCTTGGGCTAATAATGGACCTCAGGCCATCACAGCCTGCCCGAAGGTACTTGGGATATCTGGGAAAGGGACTAGAAAAGGAGCTAATAACCAGCCACTAAGAATAGTGTTGGGAAAAACACCCTCCCCCATGAAATGGGGGTGTTCAGCCCTAAGTGCTCAACTTTGGTGGGGTGCAAATAAGAAACACAAAACTACAAGTATAGATATAGGTTACAAGCACTCACCCAAGTCTAGGTTTTTCTAACCGGCCTACGGAACATAACCCCACTATATCTGAGCCACAAGTCATTACTCTCGCCAACAAAACCCATTGTCCCATTCTTGGTTCATGTTCAGTAATAATGTTTAAGTTTAAGCACTACTAGGCAACTAGTAAGCATAGGCACAAGTCCAAAAAAGTAAACAATCAAACAACAACCATAACGCCCACACCTGGATCTCAACAACAGAGGATCCCACCCCAATTTGTGATATGAACAAGTATCCACCGGACCTTTAAACATACAACCACAGAGTGTATAAAAGAACATGGGATCCCATCCCCTCTCACATCTCCAGCTATCGGCCTGAAAGGAAACAACCAACTACTACCACCAACACAAGCATGGCCTTGCCAGTATTTTCAGATTTAAACTACTTAACACACTCCATGATTCAAATTATGTGTGCTCTAACCGGGAGTCATCACAGAAGGGTTGATCCTGGAGATTTCAATTATTTCAGCCGAATATATGTGATTAACCGATTACTTTTCACAGCAGGAGTTTACAACCACAACAATCTATTTAAAACATCAGTAGGGGTTCATTAGTGCACATACAACGACCACCAACGTCCTCGATTTTCAGAAGGCATAATCCATCACAACTCAAAAAGATGGTCATAAAAGAAACAACATCAAAATATCAGACAACATCAACGATCACAACCCCACCCACCTTTATTTATAGAATTCATTCATTATATTTAATTAGGTCTGGTTTATCCAATTCTACGGAATCGAAAGCACTCCCACCCAGCATGACACACAAAACAGAGAGGCAAAGGAGAAATTCCCTACTTGTTTGATTGACGATCGATGCTTAGTTCGGGAGCGGAACTTTACGGATAATGATGCGGCGCGCCTGATGCACTAGAAGCTGTTTGTGAAAATCCACGATCCAGGAAAAGAGAAACCACGGCTAACCCTTGGTTTATAAGAGCCCAGGACGGTTGGGGTGAAAACGCAAAACCGCGTAAGGTGCGGGGGTCGTGGGTTGACCACGCGGCTCCACTTGTCACAAAAAGGGGTCGGGTAGTTTAAGCCAAGTCATGAATTGAATAAGTATTTAATTAAAACTCTTATGCACATTACGGGTCTTTAAAACATGCTTAAACAAGTTATAATAGGGTTTAAAACCATATTTGTGCAAAGGAGCGCTACTGGAAACAACTTGACAAGGACGGGTCTCGCCGATCGGTCGCACCGATCGGTCTCGCCGATTGGTCTCGCCAATCGGTCTCCCCGATCGGTCTCCCCATTCAGTCCCACCGATCAGTCTCACCGACTTGTCTCACCGATCGGTCTCTTCGATCGGTCTCACCGATCGGTCTCACCGATCGGTCTCACCGAGACGCCACTCCTTTAGGACCCGGATTTTGGCAAAGGGAAGAACCAAGAGAGTCTGGGTCATCACATCAGATACCTCTAAAACTATTCTCGTCCTCGAGAATTTAAACAACCCAGAAGGAAAGGGCAGGTCCTAAAAACCACCTCGAAAGATACCTCTCAAGAGTGAACCTCATCGTTAACTAAAAACACTTCCTATCACGAACCAAGCAACATACCATGCCAAACTTCTCGGGCATGTGGGTTGGGGAGTCTCCTCCCTCATGTCAAGATATTATCCACTTTGGGCGGCACTGACTCGCCCGCACGGGTTTAATCGCATCAATATTAATGCGTCTTGATTAGGGGTCGGGTTATCTCCTTCCCCATTGCCGGGGCTTTTTACACAGAAACAAGGGAGAGAAAACCAGCACATTTCATAGCCAAAAGACAAAACGTTCCACCACAACAGGTACAACAAGGAACAAAACTCAAAACAACTCCGTGTACTGGGTACACATCTGTGCTTCCCTCTTCCACGTACTCTCCTCAAGCCCACCATGTCTCCACAACACACGAACCAAGGGGATGGTTCGCCCACGAAGCACCTTTTCTTTGTGATCCTCGATCACCACTGGGCTCTCCACAAAGGCCATGTCTTCCTCGACGTCCAGCTCGCCCCAATCAAGGATGTGTGAATCGTCGTGCACATACCGACGGAGCTAGGACACATGGAAGACATCATGTATCCTTAGTAGCGGCGGTGGCAATGCAAGCTGGTAAGCCACTTAGCCGACCCGCCGCAACACTTGGAAAGGGCCGATGAATCTGGGAGAAAGCTTACTCCCCTTGCCAAACCTCCACTGCCCACGCCGAGGAGAGGCCTTTACGAACACATGGTCCCCAACCTCAAACTCTAAGGGCCTCCTTCTGGTATCAGCATACGACTTCTGTCAGTCCTGGGCCACCTTCATCCTTTCCCGTATGAGCTGAACCTTCTCTGTCGTGTCCTGCACCAACTCCGGACCAAGGATGTCTGCCTCTCCTACTTCGGTCCAACACACAGGCGAACGACATGGCCTACTGTACAAAGCTTCAAACGGGGCCATGCCAATGGTATAGTGGTAGCTATTATTGTAGGAAAACTCTACCAGAAGAAAGTGTTGCACCCATGATCCTCCTGAGTCCAGAACACATGCTCGCAGCATATCCTCTAAGGTCTGGATGGTGCGCTCTGTTTTTCCATCTGTCTGGGGATGGAAAGTAGTGCTAAGGCGTAACTGGGTGCCAAACGCATGCTGTAATCCTCTACAGACTCGCGAGGTAAACTGTGCATCCCTATCCGAGACTATAGACCTCATAACCCCATCAAACTGCACCACCTCATCCACGTACTTTCGTGCCAAAGCATCCACAGCACTCGACTCCCTGATCGCCCGAAAGTGAGCCGATTTCGTCAACCTGTCCAATACCACCCAGATGGCGTCGTACCCTCATTAGGACTTGGGTAGTCCCATGAAGAAATCCTTCGAGATGTCATCCCACTTCCACTCGGGGACATCTAGAGGCCGCAGTAGCCCGCCTGGAACTCGGTGTTCAGCCTTAACTTGCTGACACACTAAGCACTTGGCCACAAACTCTGCCACCGCTCATTTAACTCCGGGCCACCAAAACTGCCTCTTCAAACCCTGGTACATCTTGGAAACTACTGGGTGTACCGCCAGGGGTGATTTGTGGAACTCACTGAGAACCTTTCCGCGCATCGCCTCCGGAACAAAAAACTTTTTCTAGAAAAGCATCTGGTTCTGACCATCTTCTGTCCATCCTTCTGGAGCATTGCTCTAGTCAACTTGGTCACGCATCACTTCACACTCTAGGTCTCCCCACTGAGACTCCTCCACTTGCTGAAACAGGGATGACTGCACTGTCATCTGATATAGGCAGCCTCTGCCGCTATCCATCTTCACATCCAGGTGCAATGCGGCCAACTCCTCCATTTCCTTCCAGGCATCCGCCGACTCTCGGACTGCATCCTTCTGCGTCCTCCTGCTCAAAGCATTAGCCACCACATTTCCCTTGCCCTCAGTATAAGAGATCTCGAAGTCGTAATCCTGGAGGAACTCCACCTATCTCCGCTGTCGCAAGTTTAAGTCCCGCTGGGAGAAGATATACCTCACGATTTTGTGGTCCGTGAAGACCACAAAGCGTTCCCCAATAAGGTAGTGCCACCATAACTTTAGCACAAAAACGACTGATGCAAGCTCCAGGTCGTGGGTGGCGTAATTACGCTCATGGGAACGCAACTGCATGGACACATAAGAGATCACCCCTTGTCGCTACATCAACACGCACCCCAGGCCATGTCCTGAGGCATCACAGAACACCTCATAAGCCGCCCCTTCTTCTCGTAATCTTAGCACTGGGGCACTGACCAACTTCTCCTTCAGATAGCTGAAGGATGACTTGCACTGCTCACTCCATACGAATGCCTGGTCCTTCTTGGTCAGAGCCTTCAAAGGGGCTGCTACTCGGGAGAAGTTGGGTACGAATCTCCGGTAGTAACCCACCAGCCCGAAGAAACTTCGGACTATTGTCACATTCTTGGGTGCTGCCCAAGAAACAACTGCCTCAACCTTTGATGGGTTAACCGCTACCCCCTGCTCAGACACTACGTGCCAGAGGAAGTGTACTTCTCGTGTCCAGAACTTGCATTTTGACAACTTCCCATAGAGCTGGTGCTGTCGGAGGACCTCCAAAACTGTCCTCAAGTGCTCTGCATGGTCCTCCTATGATCTAGAGTAGACCAAGATGTCGTCGATGAACACAACCACAAACCGATCCAGGTACTCCCGGAAGATCGATTTCATAAGCCCCATGAACACAGCCGGGGCGTTCGTAACATTGAAGGGAATGACTACGAACTAGTAGTGTCCATACCTGCACCTGAATGTTATCTTCAGGATGTCACTCTCTTTCACCCTCAGCTGGTGGTACCCAGACTGCATGTCGATCTTTGAGAACCATCCTGCCCCTTTTAGCTGGTCGAAAAGATCATCTATCCTTGGAAGAGGGTAGCGATTCTTAACCGTCACCCGATTCAGCCTCCTCTAGTCTATGCACAACCTAAGACCACCATCTGCCTTCCTTGAAAACAAGGCCGGAGCACCCCACGGTGACGCACTCGGACGAACATAACCCCTCTTCATCAGATCGTTAATCTGTATCTGCAACTCCCATAGCTCCGAAGGTGCCATCCGGTAAGGGGCCATCGAGATTGGACGAGCGCCGGGCTGTAGGTCTATCCCAAACTCGATATCACGTCGAGGGGGTAGAGTCGTCACCTCCTCAAGAAATATGCCCATAAACTCATGGACGATCTCTGGAACTCCCACCATTTTAGCATCTACTGATTCTACTGTCATCTCGTTCAACAGGGAGAGGAGAGGTTCCTCTCTCCTGTTTCCCTTCGGACTGCTCCGCTCGCCGGTGAAGGTTACATGCCGGCTGTCCAAGTCTGAGAACACCACCCTTCATCGAAAACAGTCGATGACGGCACACATAGAAAATAGCCAGTCTATGCCTAGGATGACATCGTATGGCTGAATCTGTAACAGAAGAAGATCCCTAACCGACTGATGTGGCCCTATCATCAGTCTGCATTCCCGATAAACAAACAACAAGCTGGTCTGACCTCCGACTGGTGTGCTCAACACCAGGGGCACTGGAAGTCTCTTCGCATCTAAACCCAGGGAACGGGCTTGGCTGGGTGCAACAAAGGAGTGGGAAGCTCCGGTATCGAACAGGGCATAAGCAAGAGTGCTAAATAGACTGATCGTACCTCGAACAACCTCTGGCCCTACTGGAATTGATGCCTCTGTGGCGTGTAACTATCCACACCTAGCTCCCCTGCCCCTCGGCTGTCAGCCACCTCCCCGAACATACCCGGTTCGAGGTCCCTATAGAGCGCCCGGAGGTCAGACTCCTCCTACGTCTTCCCTCAGAGGAGTGGGAGCTCGCTGTCCCTACTGCTGCTGCTAGAAAGGGCTGGCTAGAAGCTGCTGCTGGGGAGAGTGCTGGGGCTGACTGCCACTGCTGTACTGCACCAGGTCCGGGCACTGACTCTAGAGATGCCCAGGGCTCCCACAGATGAAGCACCGTGGTCCCGAGCTCGTAAGAAAAGGGTGGTGCTGGGGGATCGAAACTGAAACTGCTGCGGCCTGCTCCCTGTGGGTCGGAACCTAGAGGGTCCTGACGCTGGAGGTCTGGTGCTGAAGGCCTTCCCCTTCGATGGTCCCAGTTGGATCCCCTCTCACGACACTCCTCCTAGAGCATGCATCCTCTCCACCATTTCGGCCTTCTTCTGGACCTCCAAGTACATCGGCAGGGTAAAGGGGGTAACAGCATACTGGAGGGAGGGTCGGAGCACCTCCTCTAGACGTCTTTCCCGAGACTCCTCGTTGGGAAAGAGGTCCGGAGCAAAACATAGGAGGTCCTTGAACTTGATCCCTAGCTCCCTCACAGACATACTCCCCTGCTGGAGGGAGAGTAGTTCCTACCTCTTTTCTGCCTTCATCATCGAGGATAGGAATTCTTCCCGGAACTCCCTCTCGAAGTCCACCCAAGCCACCTCAGACTCCCTCCTCTCCCCCAGGTAAAGTGTCCACCACTGACGCACCGCTCCCCGCATCTGGCTGATGGACAGAGGAACCCAATACTCGGTCAGGGCCTGAATCAGGCCGATGGCTATAACTAGCTCCTCTAGCCATCCTTCTGTCTTCATATCGGAGGTGTTGCCCTCATACTTCTTGAGGGCATACCGCTGGAAGGCTCGAAGGGTCTTCTTCCACTGGTCGTCCTCTTCCTCTCGATCAGATCTATGCCGATCGGCCAAAGTAGTCTTCAGGGCCTCTATCACCTGTACCACATGTGGTCGCCTTCCAGGTGCCATAGCTACAAGGTAAACAAGGAATGCCTAATCCCATGTAGTGCAGAATGTCTTCTTCAAAACTTCTTAAAATTTAATTTATTCTTAATTCCCAAGACATAACAGAAACACAAGAACACAAGTCATTATGATGAATGTACCTTTCCTAGGGTCTCTACCCTGCAATCAGTGTGGCCTCACTTGGTCGTTCGGTAGGTCCAGAGTCCTTGCATCGGATCACGGGGGGCCCTAAAATCATGTGTCCTACTCGGTCTTCCCTGGCCTAATTCACGATCCAAGGTCACCCAACACCATTGCATTACCATCCCATGCAATACTCACTATGCCTAACTCCAGACTCTATCCTATCTTTCAACCACTCCTCTGATACCATTCTGGCACGACCCGCCTTCACCAAAAGGAGGGAAGGGTCAGCAGATTGCCAGGCCCTTCCTTCTTTAAGTTGAAGGAGAGATAATGACCCCCGAGACCCGCCTTCAATAGGTCCCGGAGTGGCGACTAGCACCAAGGGTATTGAAATTTCTCACAAATGGAATGCATTAACCCTTTTTGTTTTATAGGATCGGGAGATAAGATAATGAAACCCAACTACACCAAAGTAAAAGAAAAGTAAAACCAAAAGTAATCCATTCCCACATGCATGTTTCAATTGTAAAAGCCACAAAGTACAGAAGGTGACTACAAAGGCATGTGCCAAGGAATGAAAAACATCAACTGCCCCGAGGGTCCGAGCTAGTATAGTCCCGCGTGATCCCTGAAGTCCTCCTGGAAACATAAAAGCAGTTTAACATACGTAGGGTGAGCATACATGTACACTCAGTAGGGAAAACCAAAGACTCTCGTGCACAAGTGGGGGAACGTGCTAAAGTCCCGTGAGAAAAGAGTAATCCAAACACCAATCAAGGTAAAATATCCACCCCAGGCCTCACCCAGGCACACTCCCCAAATAACGCAAGTCAAGTAATATATATAATCAGAGCACATCGATGTTTGGGTACCCCGCGCCACATTCCCACTGGTTATTGAGACATCCTACGGATCCGACCAATCCCGCCATTCTCACCACAGTCCCACTGCCACACCCGCCCGCACACACCTGGGCCACAACCACACACAGTCCCACTGCCGAAATCCCGCCCGCACACACCTGGGCCTCAACCGCACGCAGTCCCACTTCTGAAATCCCGCCCGCACACACCTGGGCCACAACTATCACATGTAACCATGCCTGCAAACACCTAGGCTAGAACAACCACCACCACTCCCGAAGACACCTGGGCCTCATCCCAAAGATTCTTGGGAAACCACCTACCGAACACACCTAGCCAACCACTACACTACCCCGCCCGAAGGTTCTTGGGATAATAATGGACCTCAGGCCATCACAGCCTGCCCGAAGGTACTTGGGCTATCCGGGAAAGGGAGCAGAAAAGGAGATAATAACCAGCCACTAAGAATAGTGTTGGGAAAAACAATCTCCCCCATGAAATGGGGCTTTTCAGCACTAAGTGATCAACTTGGGTGGGGTGCAAATAAGAAACACAAAACTAAAGTATAGATATAGGTAACAAGCACTCACCCAAGTCTAGGTTTTTCTAACCGGCCTACAGAACATAACCCTACTATATCCGAGCCACAAGTCATTACTCTCACCAACAAAACCCATTTTCACATTCTTGTTTCATGTTCAATAATAATGTTTATGTTTAAGAACTACTGGTAAACTAGTAAGCATAGGCACAAGTCCAGAAAAGTAAACAATCAAATAACAACCATAACGCCCACACCCGGTTCTCAACAACACCGGATCCCACCCCAATTTGTGATATGAACAAGTATCCACCGGGCCTTAAAACTTAAAACCACCGAGTGTATAAAAGAACAGGGGATCCCATCCCCTCTCACATCTCTAGCTATCGGCCTGAAAGGAAACAACCAACTACCACCACCAACACAAGCATGGCCTTGCCGGTATTTTCAGATTTAAACGACTTAACACACTCCACGATTCAAATTCTGTGTGCTCTAACCGGGATTCATCACAGAAGGGTTGATCATGGTGCTTTCAATTATTTCAGCCGAATATACGTGATTAGCCGATTAATTTTCACAGCAGGAGTTTACAACCACAACAAGCTATTTAAAACATCATCAGGGGTTCATTAGTTCACAAACAACGACCACCAACGGCCTCGATTTTCAGAAGGCATAATCCAACACAACTCAACAAGATGGTCATAAAAGAAACAACATCAAAATATAAGACATCATAATTGATCACAGCCCCCTCCATTATTTATAGAATTCGTTCATTATCTTTAATTAGGTCTGGTTTATCCAATTTTACGAAATCAAAAGCACGCCCACCCCGCATGACACACAAAACAGAGAGGCAAATGAGAAATTCCCTACTTGTTTGATCGACGATCGATGCTTAGGCCAAGCGCGGAACATTACGGATAATGATGCGACGCGCCCGATGCACTAGAATCTGTTTTTGAAAAGCCACGATCAAGGAAAAGAGAAACCACGGCTAACCCTTGGTTTATAAGAGCCGGGGACGGTTGGGGTGAAAACACGAAACCGCGTAAGGTGCAGCGGTCGTGGGTTGACAACACAGCTCCACTCATCACAAAAAGGGCTCAGGTAGTTTAAGCTGAGTCATGAATTGAATATGTATTTAATTAATACTCTTATGCACGTTACGGGTCTTTAAAACATTCTTAAACATGTTAGAATAGGGTTTAAAACCCTATTTGCACAAAGGAGCGCTACTGGAAACAACTTGACAAGGGCGAGTCTCGTCGATCGGTCTCACCGAGCGGTCTCGCTGATCGGTCTCACTGAGCGGTCTCGCCGAGCGGTCTCACCGATCGGTCTCACCGAGATTCCACTCCTTTAGGACCCGGATTTTGGCAAAGGGAAGAACCAAGAGAGTCTGGGTCATCACAACACCTCTCAAGACATTTGGATCACAAAAAAACAACCCAAATCACTTAAAAAATTCCCTTCATCTGATTATATAATCCATATTTCTGGTATAAAACCATCCTTATAAAGCTTTAGATCAATCCTAAGAAGGATACCCGAAGAATAATTAATGTTATTCAGAGAGCATCTTAATTATATTTATTTTTACTCCACCATAAATTATTAATATACCATTATTATATAATAAAGGATTTATTTTACATATTATTAGATGTTTTAATGTAATTTAATGACCTATAACCATCTCTAATTCCATAAAATGGTTTAACAAATCATTGTTCTTGTGTGTGGAGGACTACCACCTCACGAACCAATGACGTAGTTAATCCATTACCACCAATAAAGGATGTAAATAATGTTATATTTTATGTTAATATATGATTTATATGATATTTATGATGTTATTATAATTATATAATTATTATTTCACACATAACTTCATACTCTCTATTTTTTGGTAATATGATAACGTCGTTTGTGTGTATGATAGATTAGCACCTCGTGAAGCAATGTGATTTTTTCACACATTACATGGATGGTATTAAGGATGGGTTTAATGAAAATATGTGATATATATGAAATAAATATTATTCTAGAAGTAATATATATTACTTATTTTTCTTTCTTACAATCTAATAAGAAAATTGAAACAACGTTCATGCTTACGTACGACCTACCATCTCAATGAACGATGTATTTTATTTCCAATGGACAAATTTTTTGGATTACTGTAAATAAATTTATAATTAATATAATTGATATTTATTTAATTTTTAAATTATTTATATTATTAATTCAAGATAAACATAATAGGAAAAAAGTACATGTCAAAACATACTCAAAAAACAAAGAAAGTTATTTCTCAAAACAGGGATTTAACATGAAATTATTAATAAACAGGTAATAAATGGTCATAATAAAATCATATATGGTATTATATATATTAATATTATTCATTAATAGATATATAATAAACTTATATTTATTATATAATAATTTTGAATGTGTACAATGGAAGTCGAGACTTAAGGTATGATAATTCTAGTCTCACTTTTATTTCTGGGAGGCTTATTCCATATTCACCACTAATTATTTTGAATGGTGTATTTAGATCCATATGAAATGATATATAATGAATCGATTTAACTTAATGATAATTATTTATTCTCTTTATTTTATTATTCCAAAAATCTTGTGATTCAAAAGATACTCAGACAGCAATGGATTTTTGGTCAATTTTCCTTCCTTGAGACATACATTGTGTTATGAACCTATATTCTTCCATGAGGTGTAAATATTGAAATTTTTACATATAATATTAAGAGTTTATTTACCCCCATTATATTTTATGTTTCAATTTTTTTTTACCCCTTCATGTTGATTAGGATTCAATGATGCCAGAGTGGTAAATATTATATGTTATAATCTCATCATTTTTCAGGATTTTTTATTATTAAGTCTCCAATATTTAAATATCATGATCTACATCTCAATAATTATAAAAATATTTCTTCTCCTCCAGTGATTTATTATATCATAAAATTAATGGTTCCATTTTTCCACAATTTGGTACTTATGATAATTAATATTTTTTTATGAAAATATAATTTTATTTCTCTCTTCAGTCAGAAATCTATTTTTCTTTCAAAACCATGTTCTTTAAAAAAAATAAAAATAAATTTATGACTCATTTATGATTTTTTGAACACATTTTTATCCATTTTTTTAATTTTTTCAAGAAAAATTAAAGGAATCTTCAGGTCATTTCCCAAAACAATCCCTATTTGGCTTTTACTGAAAATGTGAAAATAATCTCTTTTAACATGCGCAACATGAATAGTATTTCATGAGGTCATGATCACTTAATGATTTCAGGATTCATTTTTATGTTTTAAAAATTATTTTTCTAAAAAAATTATTTAATATTTTTTAGTTTTCTAAATTTTCAATAAATGATTTCAATATAAAATGGGTTTTTATGTGTTTTAGGTTACAAAAAGTTTTTTTTCAATGAGTGTACGATATTTTTCTTAGGAAATATTTTAAATGAATTTTAAAATAATCCATTATAAAATTTTAAGTCTATTTAAAAAAAAATGATTTTTATAATGTTTTTGATTTAAAATTTGATATTCAAAGTAAATCTATTTTACTAAATAAATTTCTAAAGTAGTCTTTCAAAATTATTTTCCATCTAATATGACATTATTTTAGGTTAATTGTGATCTACTAGGGATATGATCCATGGATACCGCTCTTAGTATTTGGAAACATGGTTTATGTTTATGATGAAAAGATGATTATAAATCCCATTTTTGTTTCATATGTTATGTTATGATGAAATTTTTATGAAAATTGTTTCATTTGTTTGGTTCAGATATGATGAGAGTATTATATTTTATGGAATACATATGTATGATTTCCATTATTTCATGATGGTTAAGTTATAACCATGAATGGTGGATATGTTATAACCCAAGATGGGTGGGAATTATATCTCTCTTTAAAGCATTGGGTAAATATTTATATCTCATTAGATTGATAGGACTGTAATAGAAAATGATCTCAGTTTAGTAAGACATGGATGGAATGAGGAGTGAACCCAATTTTGTAAGACATGATTAGAATGGGAAGTTAAAGTGTTCAATAAGAAATTTATTGAATGGGGAGTGAAATAAATTTAGTGAGGGACGTTTTTTACTATGATAGTATTTGGAGTGAATCATGACTAATATGGAAATGATTATTTATTCTTATGTGTATTCCAAAAACCAATTTCGTATACCAATGTTATGATCTCATGGATCATGTTCATTGATTATCTTATGATTCTTGTCTTTTGGGATACACATATTTGTATTGTGAATCATGTTTATGATCAATTATAGGTGGCATATGAAAATCGTAAGTTGTGTCCATTATCACATACCCTTATGCATTTATTATTCTTTCATGTGATTATATATTGATATTTCTTATGTTTAACCATACTGAGCATCCATGCTCACCCTTTATTATTTTTCTTTTCCCCAAGTTATCACTACTAGAACTTTGATAGTTATCAATGGTTTAAAACCATTGGTAAAGGATGGATAACCATTGGTATAAACTATATCGACAGTTGTCCAAACCGTTGGGTCTTGAGTCATGGGGATAGATATGTCCCAATGGTTCTATGAGAACTATTGGGATATGTTTGTAAAATTGAGTGTAAACCAACGGATCATTGAAACCATTGGTATAATTGTTTACCAATATTTTAGAACCATTAGTAATATCAAAAAACCTCTCTATACCAATGGTTATCAAACCGTTGGTATAGCCTTTTACCCATGGTTTCCCACAAACTGTTTGTAAATATAAAGTAAGAATAACTTTTCCAATGGTTTGAAAACTGTTGGTATAAGTTATATTTTTACAGATATGAAAAACAGTTTTAAACTTTTGGGATACCCTTTATGTACCTACAACAACAATCTGACCTCCCCCTTTGAACCTGAAACAATTCCACCAGCTTCCACCAGCAGGCCTGCAGAATCCATACACAATTCTGAATACCTTCAGAATACATACAGGGGGTTGGGGGGTCCATACATGATACCTATAAAATTCTCCATACCAAGAATAAATACATAATTTTGTTTGAATTCACACATAATTCATATAATGCATAATTTATACCGAATTATAAATACCTCTAATTCTGTATATATTTATCCTCTGCATGCATACAAAATTAACACATAATTCATAAGGTAATTGCACCAAGTATTTACATACATGAAGTATACCTACACAACAAGTATACCCATACACCATTAACACATAATTCATATGTTAATTAAATACCTAATGAATTAAATTCAGAATTCAGGGGGTTGGGGTGCTGTTTAGGGGGTTAGGTGGCTGTCCAAGTAGGTAAGGGCGTCTAGGGGTGGGGGTGTCTGGGGGGCTAGGGGTGTCTAGGGGTTGGGGGTGTCTGGGGGTGGGGGTGTCTAGAAGGTGGGGCTGGGGGCTATCCAGGGTGGTGGGTGGGGGGGTATAGGTATCCAGGGGTGGGGTGGTGTCCGGGGGGGGTGGTCTGGTGTCCAGGGGTTTGGGGGGGATTTACAAGGTAGTGGGGGTGTCCAGGGGGTGTGGGTGTCAAGGGGGGTGGGTGGTGTCTAGGGTTTGGGGCATTCCAAGGGATTAGGGGGCTATCCAAGGGGGATTGGGTGGTGTCCAGGGGGTGGGGGGCTGTCCAGGGGGTGGGGTTCTCCATGGGGGTGGGGGTATCTAGGGGTGGGGCTTCTAGGTGGTGGGGTGATGTCTAGGATGGGTGGGGCCTTTCTACGGGTTGGGGGTGTCTGGGGTGTAGGGGGGCTATCCATGGGGGGTGTGGGTGTCCGAGGGGGGGGGGGATGTCCATGCGGGGTGGGGGTGTCTAGTGGGTGGGGGTGTCCAGGTGGTGGGGTGGTGTCTAGGAGGGGTGGGGATGTCCAAGGGGGTGGGGGATATCGAGGGGTTAGGGGGCTATCCATGGGGGTTGGGTGTCTAGGGGTGGGGGTGTCCAGGTTGTGGGGGCATCAAGTGGGTTGGGGGGAGTTGTCCAAGGGGGTAGGGGTGTCCTGGGGATGGGGTGTCTAGGGGAGTTCCCCACGGGGGTGGGGGGCTGTCCATGGGTGCGAGGGTGTCCAGGGGGTGGGGTGTCCTGGTGTTGGGGTGGTGTCTTGGGGGTGGGGGTATTCCAGTGGTTGGGGGGTTTCCAGGGGGTCGGGGTGTTCAGGGTGGTGGAAAAGCTATCCACGGGGGTGGTGGGGATGTCCAGGGGGTACGAGGTGTCCAGGGGTTGGGTGGACAGTCCACGGGGGTAGGGGCTGCACACAAGGGTAGAAGGTGTCCAGGGGGGTGTGTGGGATATCCACGGGGGTGGGGAGGCGATC
The DNA here is from genome assembly GCA_963277665.1 of Viscum album. Lineage (NCBI taxonomy): Eukaryota > Viridiplantae > Streptophyta > Magnoliopsida > Santalales > Viscaceae > Viscum > Viscum album. The sequence goes on along the minus strand of OY728142.1, from coordinate 795,489,220 downwards.
CACGAGGTAGGGGGTGTCCAGGGGGGTGGGAGTGCTATCAACAGGGGTGGTAGTGTTGTCCAGGGGGGTTGGGTGTTTCTGTGGGTGGGTAGGGATGTCCAGGGGGAGGGTAGGATATCCATAGGGGTGGAGTTTATCAAGAGGGTATGGGGTTTCCATGGGGTGGGCGGCCTTTCCAAGGGGGTGGTGGGGCGTCCAGGGGGGGTTGGTGGTGTCTAGGGGATGGGTGGACTATACACGTGGGTGGGGGGCTATCATCAGGGGTGGTGGGGCTATCCCCGTGGGTGGCTGGGCTATTTATGGGGGTAGGGGGTGTTCAAGGGGTGGGTGGTTTAATGGTTTTAATGGAATGAATTTCATGGATTTTATGATCATTGGTATTTTTAAAATGGTTCTAAAATAGTGTTTATTTCAATAGTATGTGTTTCTTTATGAAAAATTGTGTGCTTTTGGTGTGTATGGTAGGGTTTTGGTTATTTGGAAATGGATTATGTTTTTATTATGGGACCAAAATACTATATGATTTGTGAAATGGAAACTTAGAAGGGATTTTTATAAACCATTGGGGATTTTTAAATAGAAATAATTCTCTATTATATGATTTAGAAATGTTTTTTTGAAGAATTACTTACAATGTATCTTTATGGGATTTGGGATTTTGTGTCCCTTATTTTGGAACATCAGATTATTTTACTTAATGTTTTGATTTATATAATTATTTAGAATGTTACCACAATAAAGGAATCCAAATGTCAATAAGGGGTTATCTCCTATAATCATTCATGTGATCCATTAATTGTCTTCCTTTTCTTAGTCCCTACCCAAACTCTTGTGGAAGTGGAATAGCCATGTTCTTTTCAGATCTTTGATTATTCATGGGAGTTTCAAAAATAGCATCCACTATTTTTTATTTGTTATCTAGGATCCGATGAGGAAATGAACTGGGTAACTATGATTAATGTGTTCTTTGAGTTGTTAGAACCCCTATAATCCATATGGGTGGGGGTTAGGGGGTGGGTGGGGTGTCTAGGGGGCGGGCTGTTTAGGGGTGGACGGGGCTATCATGGTGGGTAAGTGGTGTCCAGGTGGTTGGTGAGGCTATCCAGGGGGTATGTGGTGTCCAAGGGGTGGGTGGGGTGTCCATAGGGGTGGGAGTGTCCAAGGGGGTGCGGGTTGTCCACGGGGGTGGGCAGACTGTCCATGGGGTTGGGGGCTGTCTACCGGGGGAGGGGTTGTCCAAGAGGGTGGGTGGGCAGTCCACAAGGGTGGTAGGGTTGTCCAGGGGGTACGGGGTGTCCAGGGGGTGGGTGGGCTATCCACGGGGGTGGGGGCTTTCCACAGGAGGGGTGAATCAGTAATATAAAATACTAAAGTAATGTTTTAATATATATAGATAAAAAATAACAATAATTTGACCAACCTAATCACACATATATTCAGGAACCACAAATTAATAAACATCAATGGTCAGTAATATTAGTCAAAAATGTAATGGATCAATCTGTCCTTCATCACCATCACTATCATTGCCGTCATTATCAGCCACACCCTCATCCTCATCATCATCTCCATATTCATCTTTGCGCTCCTCAACTCCCTCCTCCTCTCCCTCATACTTAGCCTCAGCCTCCTCATCGCCCTCCTCCTTCGCCTCACCCTCCTCCTCACCCTCCTCCTCCGCCTCACCCTCCTCCTCGCCCCTCCTCCTCTGCCTCGGCCACCTCCTCGCCCTCCTCCTCCTCCACCTTGGCATCCTCCTTGATTTCATCTCTAAAACCACTATAACTTCTACCCATTGCACCATATATAGAATTCATCGACGACATAAATTCATCACAAGCTATTCTGTCCTCTGGTGGAAGTGCTGGATGTAAAACATCCATCAGTTTCATAAATGCAGTGTTTTCCCTAGCTGGCTATTATGCTATCTCTCTGTCCCTTTTTCAGCCTATTCTACCTATGCCTTAACCTACTGTAACATGGGGGCACTACAACTCATGCTTGAGGAGGGCCAACACTTCTTCGGAACTATACTCTTCTGAGGTCGGCACCGTACTCTACCAGGGTGCTCATCTCCCAACACCTGATGTAAGCGATCTTTTGGCACAAAATTGCCAGGTTCCTATTCATCAGGAGCCTCTAAAGAAGCCTATTACAAATATAAATAGAAAATTAATTTTAAAAAATATAGATTAAAATTTTAAATCTACAAAGTAAAACATACATTCTACAACTGAGTCGGTTCATTAACCGCACTTCCATCTTTCTTCATTCTACTCGAGCAAATCAAATTTTATCACGGCACACATCCTTCTATATTCAATTTATTTGTCTATAATGACATTGAATGTAGGAAAAAATAATAAAAATATGATACCAATAATTAATTTCATAACTAAAATTATATAACAACTTTAGAAATTGAATATATTTTGGAGGAAGCAATAGAAAGTGCAAGTCATCATGAAACATTATAAATTATCATACCTGCCGCCTCTCATGATCTAGCAACATAGTACGTCCCTATGTGAGGAGGTATTTTTAGAATCAATTTTTTTTATTTATTTTGGATGATTCATAAAAAAAATCAATAATTAGTATTAACAAAAAACATGAAAATTTTCATTTAAATACCTCTAATGTGATTATTACCATAAATTGGATAGTCGTCCAATGAGTAATCATATTTCGATACAATTCTTACAAACCATCATCTACAACAGGGTCTTCCCTTAACTCTTTTCCCACTCTAGCATTCTAGCCAATGTACAACTCGTGTTTATACGCTCTCCAAAGCTTGTCTAAATTTTTTAGACATTCTGGTCATGCACCCTCACCATGAGGAAATTAAACCGAAGGTCACAAAAAATATTAATTCATATAAATATGAAAAGTAAATTACTGCATTAAATATAACAGATTCTTTCACCCATATCTTTGCCCATGCTTTATCCTTGACATCAGTAGGAAACTATCTCCATGAGAGCGGACTGATAGGAATGATGTCAGTGTATTTGGAAAGTATCACCCAAAAACTCCAACATTACTACCATGATTTTTCAATCATTTTACTATCTTCATTGTAGTCCACCATCAGCTGTGTGTTGTGGTTCCACCCTACACACACGCGTGTAAACCCCCACCCCACCTCTTATCAGTAGATGTATCCATTATGAAAGAAAAACAAATATATTATAAATACATTTCATAATGAAAATAAATAACGGTGTAAAAATTTGTTATGGAAGTATAAGTATATATGCGGTAGTTTGATCAATGGGCACTGCTGGATCCATAGAAACTGAAGGAACACCCTGTACAGGTGGAGTGGGTCCAAATTTATGCTCCATAGGGACAGACTCTATAGGATCACGAGTCAACGAATATGGGATATAAAAGCCTAGAGAGAAGGAAGAAAAAGTAAAAGAAGATTACATTGATGACTGGAAAAATTCTGGATGGGGAGTGGGAATCATCATTGGATATGGAACAGATGGGTCAGGAGGCTCAGATGTAAAGGGTGGTGAAACCATGGGAGGTCAAAATATCCCATGTGTCCCTAATGACACACCGAGATTGGAATGTGGGATGGAAGGTATGTTAATGGGAGGGGAAGGCTCAAATTGGGCACGCCGACCAGATCGTCTAGCTATTGTACCACCCCCCTCATACAAACAACCCTGAGTATTAGGACCACTACAAGCCTACTCATCAAATTTCTATCGCCTAATAGACGGATCCAGAATGTTTTTTGAAAACAAGATTAATCACATGACATTATAAATTATTTAAATATATATATTTGAAATAAAATACCCACTATAGGCACTAGTGGTGGAATTCCCATCTCAATCATGTGAAGATTTATGTCCATCATCTATTTCTTTCACCTCTCTTCAATTGGTTTCATTTCCTGAAATTGAAAAAAATATGGAAGTAATTAGAAAAGGATAACTAATATGTAACAAAAAAAATGATCTTGACCAGATATATAATGATGTCAATAAATCATACATGATGAAATAATGGAATTTAATTTTTAGTAGGATGGTTATTTAATAAGTGTCATTGGTCTATTAAAATCATAGAACATTGATTCTACCAGATTCGTATGGGGTAAAGTAGTTATTCAAATTAAGGAAATTTTTAATTTCTTTAGCCCAGGTAGATGATGTTGGATTTTATACATGTTTGGCATTATAATATAGACCTTCATGTTCATTACCTAGTAAAATTTTAAAGATAGGTCTTAGAGTTATACTAATTTTATTCAAATCACAGTTGAATCATTGAAATGATCACCAAGTTTGAAATGTTGGTTTTGTAGGGTGGAATAATGATCAATTCCACATTAGAAATTGAAATTCAAATAAAATTGCAACCAATAAACATTTAAAATCACACAACTGTCAAGTCAGATACAATATATTTGTAATCAATATTAAATCAATTTATATATTAGAAACCCTAACAACCCAAGTTGAGGTAAACCAAAATAATTGAGAGCATAAATAGATGATTTTATATATTTCCAACCACAACTTTAGGTTCACATTCAAATCTAAAAATTGAGCTATTATATTTTTCAAAAGTAATAAATGAATCATTTCTAATGGAAATAGGTATTGCTTCAATTCAATTATCACCACCCTCAAAAATATTTCTTGAAATTACTTCAATAATGATACCAAATTCGGGTCGAAGATGGTCTTTAACATAAGTACAATTATTTCACCATTGATTCTAATAAATATGGTTCATCAGTAGAAAAATTGGGATTCATATCAATTACATAAAATCCACTATCTTTAATAAATGTGCCTTGCCTCATCATAGAATAAAACCATTGGCATTTCATCATCGTGACTTTTCCATGAGAATAATAATCCAATATTATTATTTTTCAAAGACTCCATAATAACCTACATTTTAAAATCATGGACTACTATATGATGCACTAGAATAATATTCTATTTTGGCAGTAACCATAACACCATCATGTTGTGTTCTCATGTTCTTTGCTCATTCAGTGATAATAAATCTTTACTCATTGATAACAATTGATTTACATTCATGAACCATAGTATTATGACCAAAATACAAATCACTTATTTCCACAGAGACAAAGTCAGCAGGAAATATCAATAACATAATTATAAATGAATATTAATCTTAATTAAATATTTTATTAATTATTTTAAATAGTAATATTGTTACTTTCAATTTTAACCACATAGAAACTATTTTCTATGCAAAGTCCCCCTCCGTCACAAAGATAAAGATTGATTCTATCTATTTATCATTGCATTATGTTCCCTATAGTTAAAAATAGGAATATATTGACATATATATATATATATAGGATAAACATATTAAATTTACTTACAAGATGTAGTTATCGAACAAATCACAGTTAAACAAAATTGTGGGATGTGACATCTCCCGCTCATCAAGGCATAATTTCATCAATGTATATGATCCAAGAATTCCCCCTGTTTGAGGAAGTGATGGAAAACTGGGTTCAATTTTCTCATACTTTTCTTCTTTGTTTTTCATGGGTCTATTCACTGTTGTACTAAGATCAGACTAATACATTGAGCAGAAATCCATACATTCTTGAGCAAAGTAACCTTTCTCGATAGAACCTTTGCGATGATTCCTGTTATGTATATAAGACTTTATTGTGTACATATTTATTTCTGTTGGATACATACAATAAAAATAAATAGGTCCTTCAACATATATTTCAGTTGGAATATGGACAGTTCGATGCAGCATGCATGTGAAAAAATATGGAGGAAATAGTTTCTCTAACTCACAAAAAATTAATGGGGCATCTTCCAACATTTTTTTGCAATAAAAACGAGCACAACTTCTTAGCAAAAAGATCTCTAAACAAATGGCACAACTGAATAATAGCCACCCTTACATTATTGGGAAAATTTTAATCAATTTCTATAGGAATCCACTCATGTATAAGGATGTGATAATCATGAGTCTTCAAAGATTTTATCATTAACTCTCTTCTATTTACCCATTTAGATATGTTCCTTGAATATCCATTAGGAACTTTTATAGTCTTTAGGAATTCCAGAAATTTCTTTTTTTTCTATAGGTGTCATCACATAAGAATCTGATGGAACCTTCCATTTATTTTCACTGATACGCAAAGAATGCAATTTTGGTCCGATGCCCCAATCCACCAAGTCACACCAAGATTGTGAATCATCTTTTGTCGTTCCCTTAACATTTAGAAGAATCGAAGGAAACATTTCACATATAATTTTTTCACTATTCATCACATCTATGCAATGACGTAACAAATTGGTTGATCAATAAAAAAAATCCAAGAACATACTTCTCTTCTTTAAATTTTAACAGGCTTCATGGGAAACATTTTTTTACTTTCAAAATATCATTTGACCCTTCCAAATGAAAAACTGATAACTTTAAATTCATTAATCACATCAGTTCTAGATATATGCTGAGGTGGATCATCGGTCTCCATGGTATTGCCAACTCTTTGACGATTATTTCTATAAGGATGTTCTATTGGTAATAATCGTTGATGTCCCATAAAACTAAAACTACAATCATGTTTCATTATTCAGGATCATGTATTCATTATACAAATAGAACATGATATATTTCCCTTCATGCTCCATCCTAACATCATTACATGTGCAGAAAAATCATTGATTATCCACATAAGTGCAACACACATCTGAAATATGTCTTTTGAACATGCATCGTATGTGCTCACACCCACATCCCAAAAAAGTTTCAAATATTTTATTAAAGGTTTCATGTATACGTCTATATCATTTTCAGGATTAGAAGGGTTAGATATGAGTATACTCTTGAAAGTGAAATGTGTTTTTATACACAACCATGGGGGAAGATTATAAATCTGTATAAAAACCCTCCATGTGTTGTGCGATGTATGTATCTTCCCAAACGGATTAAAACAGTCACATAAAAGATCCAACCTCACATTACACATGTAAGCATCAAAATCAGGATTTCGAGCATCAAATACTTGCCATGAAAATCCATCTACAGGGTGAACCAACTCTACATTAGTCTTCTTTCTCTCGGTATCATGCCATTTCAATTTTATTAATATTTCATCAGACATAAAAATATTCTGGAGTCTGGGATTCAATGGAAAGTTCCACATTAATTTTTGTGGCACATGAGATGGTGTTCTATCAGCTTTTGGCTTCCATTGGGATGTGACACATTTTATACAATCATTTTGTTCAGTAGTTTCCTCCCAGAATAAACTGCAATCTTTCGGGCCATCATAAATTTTGTTTCTTGAAAATTCATGTTCCTTAACTGACTTCAATGCCATAAAGTGGTTTGAGGGAATATCTACATCATCAAGAAGTAAGTCCTTCAAGAAGGTAAAAATGTAATTCATGGTAGTATTAGAAATCCCATACATGGTTTTCCCATGAAACAATCAGATTAAAATTTGTAGCTTTTTCATTTTACGGCTTTGTCGATATACTGGAGTCGTGGCAGCATCATTCAATTTTTTCAACTTAAAAACATCATCATTTTAATTAGAATCATCATGTGTAATAATATAGAATTCTTTTTGGTTCGGAGTACTATCTTTTTCATGATTAATAATGAATAGAAATTGGTCATATAAAAAATTCTCCAATCTAGTCCTCTCATTGCAGTCATCAAAAATTTGAGATTTCATTTCCTCCTCATTGTGATACCACACAGAGTAGTTTGCCTGAAAATCATATTTGGTTATGTGGTAGATGACTTCTTCACAGCTCAACCAAGGTCTTACAACACAATTGTAATAAAGGTAGAGTGTGTGACCACTATCTGAAGCATTGTGAAATAAAAAAAATCTAAATATCCCTCCAAATTGTTATAGAAATCTCTTGAGATTCGATAGGTTTCATACATCCAACTTCTATCCATTCTGTAAAAAACTAAAATAAGACATTTTTCCAATAGTTATTCTATAAAGTTGATGTTTCATCGAAAATATATTTATGTAAATGAGAATTTTTCACTTTATATGAAACCATAAGTGACACACTACACTATATGAGAATCATAATATAATTGATAACAAAATACTATATTTATAACAAAATATATTTGAATAACTGTACATGAGTGTGCACGATCACGTACACTTGTGGTGGAGAATTATTTAACAATTCAGTAAATTTTAGATCGAATAAATTTAATATTTTAGAAGAATATTTGAGTGATCACATACACTTCCCAAGGGGGTGGGATGTCTAGGGGGTGGGGGTGTCCAGGGTAGGGGGCTATCCTGGGGGGGTGGGGGTCTGTCCTGGGGGTGGGGTTGTCCATAGGGGTCGGGGGTGTCCAGGGGGTGGGTGGGATGTCCACGAGGATGACAGGGTAGTCTAGGGGTCGGGGGGGTGGGGGGGGGGGGCTATCCGAGTGGTACGAGGTGTCCAGGGGGTGGGCGGGCTGTCGATGTGGTGGCAGGGCAGTCCAAGGCGGTATGGGGTGTCTAGGGGTGGGCGAGCTGTCCACAAGGGTCGGGGGATATCCAGGGGTTATGAGGTGTATAGGGGTGGGCGGGCTGTCCACAGGGGTGGTGAAGCTGTCCAGGGGGTCGGGGGTATTTTTAGTGGTGGGGGATGTTCATGGGGTACAGGGTTTCTGGGGGGTGGGCGGGCTGTCCACGGGAGTGGGGGCTGTCTAGGGGGGTAAGAGGTGTCTAGGGGGTGAGCATGTTGTCTACGAGGGTGGTGGGCTTATCCAGGAGGGTCGAGGGGCCTTCTAGTGGTAAGGGGCTATCCTAGGGCATACAAGGTGTCCAGGGGGTTGGCGGGATGTCCACGACGATAGAGGGGTTGTTCAGGGGGTACAGGGTGTCCAGGGGTTGGGCGGGTTGTCCATGCGGGTGGGTGCTGTCCAGGGGGTCCATGGTGTCCATGGGGGTGGGCGGGCTGTCCACGGGGGTGGAGGGGCTATCTTCGGGGTAGTGGGAGTCCAAGAGGTGGGAAGGCTGTCCATGGGGGTGTGGAGGGTGTCTTGGGGGTAGGGGTGTCTATGGGGTGGGCTAGCTATCCACAAGGGTGGTGGGGATGTCCACGGGGGTTGGGGATGTCCACGGGGGTGGGTGGGGCTGTCCACGGGGGGTAGAGGTGTCCAGAGGGTGGGTGGGAAATCCATGGGGGTGGTAGGGCAGTCCATGGGGGTATGGAGTGACCAAGGGGTGGACGGGCTATCCACAGGGGTGGTGGGGTTGTCCAGGGGTACAGGGTGTCCAGGAGGTGGGAAGATTATCCACAGGGGTGGGGGGGTCAACGTGGGTAGGGGTGTCCAGGGGGGGTTGTCCATGGGGATGGGGAGGCTATCAAGGGGGGGGGGGGGGTAGGGGGTGTCTAGGGGGTGGGCGGGATGTCCACGGGGGTGGAGGGGCTATCCAGGAGGATGGGGGTGACCACGGTGGTGGGATTGGCAGTCTAGGTGGACGATATGTCCACGGCGTGGGCGGTCTGTCCACGGGGATAGAAGGGCTGTCCAAGGGGGTTTGGGGGGTCCAGGGGGTGGGCGGGCTGTCGACGGGGGTGGAAATGCTATCCAGGGGGGTTGGTGGGGTATAAGGGGGTGGGCGGAGCCTGTCCAAGGGGTGAGGGATGTCGAAGGGGTGGTGGTGGGGTCAAGGGATTTCGGCGGACTACCCACGGAGGTGGGGGGGGTTGTCTATGGGGGGAGAGGTTGCCCAAAAGGGTGGAAGGGCTTTCCAGGGGGTGGGGTTGTCCAGTTGGTGGGGGTTGTCCAGGGGGTGGGGGCTGTCCAGGGGTGGGGATTGTCTAGGGGTTGGGGGGTTGTCCAAGCGGGTAGGGGGTGTCCAGGGGGTGGGGGTTCCATGTAACATTGATAATCAAGAAGCACAATGTCCTAACCCTATTAACATATAATTACCACTGGAGATGGGTTTGGGACTCACCTATCCAACACAAACCTATCACCATATAATTATCCACAAATATTTAGAAAAATAAAACACTCTAATACTGATTCCTAATGACCATAATGAAAGAAAAATATTATAATCCAAGTAAGTGCACAATAACACCTCAGGTGCACCTCCCCAGACATCCAATACTATCAACTTGCGATGACTAATTACGTACACATGACCTTGCTATTTTGTTTCATGAGATATATATCATAGAGTAAATAATGTGTAGGCATGAACAACATTGGTGAGTTCTATGATGGTTATAATCCTTTATTATGGGTGCCTTCCTATGATATAAAATGATATAAATACCTTAATAATGCTTTATAACTACCTAAGAAAATTTTGACATGAATTCCTGACACTCACTTTGAATTTCAAAAAAAAAATTACAAGAGTATGACCGAACCACTTGATGAAGTAAGAATAAATGATCATATAATAGAGTAAATTTTGGTTCTATCACCATTCACACAAGAAAATGAACCAAAACCCACTCTAGTGGTTCTGGGGGAAGCGACACTTTATTGAATGACTTATAGTGTGGTTATCAGCAACTTAATGTTAGAGTGTGAAATTTCCAAGACACAATTTAGGGGTACATTACTAATGCATGAGTATCTTATTGTTCCTATTAGGATATAAAATTCTATAACTTTATTTATGTAAAAATAAATAAATCATGTCAATAGACCGAAAATTTATAATAAACCAAGGATAAAATAACTCAAGATCCTATTTACCTCTTCAATATCAACCAAAATTATTCTAAATAGGTAAATCACAACCAAACCGCAACCTAAAATGATATATTACTTGTCTTCATAAGGGGATCATAATACATAGTACATTGTAGAGAAATGGAATGAAAAAAATCAAAAATAAATGAAGGCACACCTACCGATTTATAATGGAAGAACAAAAATTATTTGAATCAAAGATAGATGCCTAGTTGGAAGTTAGAGTTAAAACCCTCAACATCAGGTTGGGAAGAAGGGTTTGAACCACAACTTATAATGATATATGCCTTCTTTTCATAAGGGGGTCATAATACATAGTACATTGGACCAAAATGGAATGAAAAAATCTAAAATAAATGAACTCTCATATACTGATTTAAAGTGGAACAAAAAATCATTGGGAAATTGGTGTTTAGTATTGATAAAGAGACGATTGATATGAAAAAATTAAATCAGATTATTTGCAGGACCTCAAATCCAATAAATGATTTTTTGAAAAAGTGGTTTGTGATATCATTGATTGATTTTACATCATTTATGGATATATATAATATATTCAATAATATTTGATTTTATTCAATGGGAAATCATGTATGATTTAATTGATATTCTATGGAAATTCAGGATATTTCCATTTTTAATAGAATATAAAAGAAAGGTATTCATATGTTTGGTATGTAACAATGAAGATCCAATTTATAGTATATGGGAATTAATGATAATTTCATTTTGGAAATTCACTGGACTTCATTTTAAAGTTTTATATTTTAATCTTTGGGAAGGTTCATAAGGTTAACCATTTATGAAATGGTTTATGTTGAACATTGAATTTGATTTTAGATAATAATATTTTACTTCACTATATGAATATTTATCTATATTGTATAACCTGTGTTTGCCTTTTTGTTTTGTCTTTAACTAATTATTGACCTGATGACTTGTCATTTTATTTAGGGATATTTTGATCCATTAGTTCTTTCAGCACAATAAATTCACATACATTTCATGGAGTAACATTTGAATTGGAAATTGATCAAGGCACAATATATGGATGAGAATATGGTTATTAAATTGAGTGAAATAATATAAGTATATCTTCTTTTGAAAATTATTAACCTTTCAGAGTAAGATATTGAAATAAATTGTTTCCTTATTATCATCTTTTTTATGTTATAAATTTCATTTTTAATGACTCTCTAGTTTATGAATTTATGGTCCTTATAATTATTTGGATCACCCAATTTCATATAATCAATGTTTAATATCATCCTTTATCGGTATTTGGGTGTTAGTATTCTATTCTATGTCCATATTGTCACTTTTAACAAATGTTCTCAGACATAGAAACCTAGCTAAGTGTTATTTCATGCGACCTTTGTACTTACACTACACTCTTTTTTAGATGATGTTTTATTAAATATTTATACTTTTTCAGTTTTTAGTAAATGTATTTTCAAATATTAAACCTTTTATATTTGAGATGAATTACAAGGGTGAAATTCATTTTAAGGGGGTAGAATGTAACACCCCGGAATTTTATAATTATTTTTCAATTAAATAAAATATTTTCTATAATTATCATCAAACTTAATGATGAATATATCTTGTGTTACATGAAACAATATATTAAGCTTTCATTATGTGCAACACCATGTTATTCTTAGGGTACAAGTAACACATAGTTTTAATAAAACCATGATATATTATTAATTTAGTTATTTGAACATAACTGTTATAACCTAGCCATTAAATGTAGAAATATGAATAGTAATAATTATTTTTAAATTATTATCTATAATGGTTTTATATGAATAAAAATTATTTATAAAAAATTCTAAATTCATAGAAAAGATTTTATACGTTTCTAAAATACCATTTTCTCAAAAAATGATTTTTATTTCTTTTGGTGCACAATATTAAAATTAATTTTTCATACTTTTAGATAATTGATTTTAAAAACTAAACATCATTTTATAAATCATAATGTAAAAATTATCTTTGGGTGAATTTATGGGATTCATCTCAAAAGTTTCATTTATTGATGAAGAGTAAAGAATATTGAATTTTAATTGAAAGATTAATTTTTACTTAAATTATTTATAATCATAAAATATATATTTAATTTATTTTAATTTTATATTAGTACAATTTTATATCAATTAACACAATTTAGGTCATTAAAATCAATTTAATATTGAACATTATATAAAAACATTTCATGATTTTAAACTTTTTCCCGTTAAAAACATGTTTCTCATCGGGCATGTGGGATTATTTTTCAATAAAATTTTCCAATTATTTGAGATTATTTTTATAAAATGTTTTCAATAATGAAAATCATAACAAATTATAATTTCTAATAATTCTACTTATTTTTTTTGCGAAATTAATAGTGAATGTGATAAAAATTAATTTTCACCATTGAGGTTAAAATGAGTTTACCCGGTGGTTAAAATAAGAATATAGGTGTTAAAATAACCTACCCATTTTCCAAAATCCATTTCATTATCATTTTTATAATCTAATTACATTAGGATTTATTTTTATGAATTTTTGGGACAATTTTCTATTATGGTTACTTATATAATATTTTTTGTAATAAAAAACAAAAAAATGAACCTCCCTTGCTTTTAATATCTTTAAAGTATTGGGACAGGGCCAAAAACAACAAATGTTTGTTTGTAAATATTATTTTAAAATATAAACTCGTTTTTATCAAGTTCATATATTTTAATTTTTTTTAGGTGAATCAATTTCATTAAATGCTTATAAAATGTCAATATAGTTATTATTTAGTTAATTATTTAATAAAATAAATGATACTAAAAGTACTATAAGTGAATTAAATTGAAGTAATTATTGTGTCAATTTTTTAATATTTATATATCATTTTAAATATTTATGAACATAATTTATTCTAATTCATTAATTTTATCGATATTTTTCTAAATTCAATTCAAAATAATAACTTCAAAATTGGAATTAATGTTATTTTATGTAAACTTATATTTTATTAAATGATTAAAATTTACTAAAAATACTATATTCTTCCAAGTTATTTTTATATGATAAAAAATATTAACTATGTTTCATTAATAGAACAATTTTACATTTATAATGACTATATTAACCGTTAAATAGTAAAAACATATTTAGCATGGTTAAGGTTATAACAGTGTTAATGCACGTTATATAGGCATGTGTTAAAATTAATTTTTATTACATATAGGATTTTATATTTGATAATATTTATTTAATATTTAAAACAAGTGGGTGAAAATTATATAATTATCCAAAATTTAATTTAGTCTTACAGGATAAATTACATAGGTTAAAAAGACTAGATTCCATAATGAAAAACCAAACTGGTAAAAAACTTATAAGATACGGGACAAAATATTAAAAACATGTGTGTTTTTGTGCGGTGGAGGTATGTATCGACCATATAATACCTCAAACCCATTAATAATCAATTTGGGTACCAAATGAGGCAATTTTGACCTCCCAATTGTAAATACATTTGAGTATTTATAAAAATTTCACTCTTCAACTATAAAAGGGAACCCCCTCTCATAACTTATTTAAAACTATCAATACATTTGGATAAGAAAACTATTCAAATCATTTACCATAATCCCTAATATAATCCTATAGGGGTTTTTTGGCATAAATACTACCAAATAATGCTTTAGTGTAAACCAAATGAGGATACTCAAAGAAGTGGAAATGTTCTTCAATGTGCGCCTTTATTTTATTTCATTCTCCACCTAATTAAATTATTATTATAAAATTATTTGTTGGTCGGAGTGGATACTCAACAGGGGGGTGAATTGAGTTCCAATTAAAATTTCTGTTAAAAATATTTCTCTTAAAAATCCCCCTATATAAAAACAAAGTTAAACTATAGTGAATTTATATAGTGTGTAAGTGTTCAATTAGTTTCTCAAATATTGATTAGGTCTCAGCTAACTTAATCTAAAGATAAAATTAACTTTTGCAACTAACTTACTGGTTTACAATAAGTATAAACACATTCTAATTTAACTATCAAAGCAGATTTAAAAAAGTTTTGTATTTCAAAGTAGTTAGCATCAAAATATGAAATATATATATATATATAGTATACATATGATTTAAACTGAAATTGACAGCAGATGTAACCAAGAGGTTCAGTCTCAAGCCGAGACTTAGTCCTCTCAACAATTTACATAAAATGATTCACACCCTGGATCGGGGTAAACAACAGTGAACACATTATCCAGGTACAAATACCTCTGCCACAGTTCTATGTGGGAAAACAAACAACAGCTCACAGCTATCCAGGTCTTACTCGACCTCTACCACTTTCCAAAGTTGGAAACAAAGAGTTATGTAGTTTGAGTGAGGATTTAAGAATCCTCCAATTTAGCTCAGGAGACAGTGTGTGTGTAAAATAAACAAGGTACACACACTGCTCAAAATGTATAGAAATAATCACTAAAGAAAGTGTAAATGAGTTTAGAAAATATTTAGTGATTGGCAGTACAACTCTGGACATGTTTGATTGGACATAAAAAATTCGGAGTCCTTCTCTGGTTTTTGTCTCAAAAATAGAGGGTAATTTTCTTCCTTATTCCAGGTACATCTTATTAGCTTGAGTGCATGAAGTGTTTGTTGTAGTTCTTCACTCAAGATGCAACTTGTGGTTTCCTTCAGAAGAGTGGCTTCAAGTATATCCAGGATTCTTGAAGTATAGATGTAGCCTTGTGTGAATGCACCACCTTTGAATTTTGTTGAGACTTCTTAGTTTATGGTGCTCTCTGTATGAAACCACTTCAATTTCTATCTCCGTGTATGTATCGGCTAGGTCTTTATCTTAACTTTTATAGCTTTCAGCTCTGGAAAAAAGGAATGAATACTTTTTTCTTGGATAATAGGTACGGTTCTCTAACATGCCAACAGATATCATTATATAACATTAACTGCATTAAAAACATCAAATGTAACCGTTAGCTTAATAAATAAATAGTATTGAGAGAATAGAGTTTGACTGGTTGTTCAATCATTAGTAGCCTTCTGTTGGTAGATGTGTGCGGTGGACTTTGTGTAGTAGGATCTTACATCGGTAGCTTTTGAACTTGTATCAGTAGCTATATATATCGGTGAATTCATTATATCGGTAGCTCTTGTTACCGGTAGCTCCTAATCCATCAGTAGCTCCTAATCCAATGGTAGCTCTTAATCCATCAGTAGCTCTTAATCCATCGGTAGCACTTGGGCTATCGGTAGCTCGATGTATCGGTGACTCTGTACTTGAATCGGTAGACTATGTCAATCTCTTCATATCAGTCTCTAGTTTGTGTATCAGTAGGCTGTTCGGTAGCTCGTATCAGTAGGCTTACTCTATCGTTAGTCTTCAGTCGGTAACTGCCTGTGAACTGGTTCTATCGGTAGGCTTCTTCATATCGGTAGCTCTGTAGATATCAGTGATCAAGTGTATACTAGAAGACTTAAGAATTCCGGTAGACTTGATCTATCGGTAGCTCAGTTTCTGTCGGTAGCTCTGTACAAATTGGTAGCCTTAGCTTATCGGTGATTTGGTATATCGGTAGACTAAGTACTGGTAGCTCTGTTATCAGTAGCATTATGTAGATTAGTGACAAACACTTATCTGTTTTATCCAAAACATATCCGATTGGGTTAGATTTAATTTATAACTTATATAAACATAGATAACCATTTATTAACATATCTCAAGGATTATTTTAACATTATTATCATCTTTATAACAGAGTATCATATATTCAGATAATTTGAATATAGATAAACATTAATTGGGATTATCAAAGTATGTGAAGGCATAATTGGGATTATCAAAACAGGTGAGGTCCACAATCTCCCCCTTTTTGATAATCACAACTTATGATATTATAGGTTTAAAATAATTATTAATTGTATCAGAGGTAAAATTAAATGCAATGATATGAGAGGTAGAATTAAATGAAATAGTATTAGAGATAAAATTTAATGCAATGATATCTGAGGGGAAAAAGCATGATAGCTTTTCCTTAGATAATATGTCTCCCCCTGGGTGAATGTTTCACCCTCTTTGATACTTAGTAATATTTCTCCCCCTTTATATAATCTTTGTAGAATATTTCTCCCCCTTTATGATAATCCAAAAGTGAGAAACAAGAAATAGAGAAAGAAACACAATGAAAATGAAATGAAAGCCACTTGTATTATCTGTTGTATAAAGGTACATAGACAGAAAACAAAATACAAGGGATTCCTATCAAACATCATGGCCACACTTTCAATCCACATCCTCGATGTGATATTTTCCCTTTGGATCAGAAGAGGATTCAAGTGGTGTGGATTCAGGTGATGGTTTAGGAATTCCAGAGATGATCATAGGAGGTTGAGCCAGTAACACTGTTCATGGGCTGTACTGAGGGGTTCTTTGAGTGATCATAGGTGTGAGGCTCTGAATTGCTTGGGAAGGAGTCATCTAAATAGGAGAAGAATTAGAGGCAGAGGTAGGTAAGGCTGGGGGTATAATCACTGGCCAAGCATCAACAAGCAGGAAAGGCAGCAACAAATTTCTGAAATCCATAATTATTCAGCCTCATCTCTCCATATCAGACTTGAAGTCATGCTTGTTCTCCATAAATTTGTCCAATTTTGGAGTCAATTCCCTTAGTTTGCTGACTTGCTCTCTGGAGGCTTGATTGACAGAAGGTAACTTCAGATTTTCCAACAAAAGTTTGAAGTGATGGTTGAGTTGATGCTTTGTGTAAATCTTTTTGAAATAGGAGTCCACTTATTCTTTCGCTTCATTCTGAGAGGCAAAAGCTTCTCTCATATAGTCTTGGACTATCTTAATTATTTCTCTAGCTGAAACTCTAGTAGAAAGCACAACTTTTCTCAGTTCAGATGAGTCCACAGAGCCACTGGTTGAAACTGAACCAAGCTCCTCCTTCGTCGTAGCTCGAATCTGATTCAAATCCACTGAGGGTATATAAGAAATAGAACCAATAGAGAAGTTTTCGGTTTTCTTGAAGTTTTAGTTTAACCCACTGATAAGATTTTGGACTTGAGAATCCTGGGTTTTAACATGATCTTTCATGGAGGATTTAAAACCATCGAACACTGAAACCATTTGACATACAACACTCTTGACATAGGCTATGTCCTTGTCTGTTTGAGATTTTGAACTCATGTAAGAGTCCAATGAGACAACAGATTCCTTTATAGCTTCAAGGTCTGCTTCCAGTCTAGATATTTGAGTTTGTAAATCTTTAACTTCTTCAACAATTTCTATCATAAAGGTTGATAGATTACAATTAAGAGAGAGTTCAAAAGATCATTCCAACATACTCATATCTTCAACAAAACAGTGATTCATCTCAACAACTGAGGCACTAAAAGATTATTTCAGCTCATCCTTTAAGGATTCATGGTCATGCTTGGTGATCATATCAGCAGGAGAAAATGCAATAGGTACTCTTTCAGATGCTAAACTGACCACTGAGTTAGTCATGATCGATTGAATTGATGATATCAGAGAGACTTCCATCTTATTTACCTATTCTACAAAACTGTCCTTACGATTTTTCTTCAAAGTATCCAGGTCATGCATTCTGACGACATCTTCAGGTAGCAACTCTGACTCAACATCGTAAATGATTTTTGGTCTATTTAGAGATGCTGCATTCTCAGAATCAGGATAGTCTAAACCACAGACCAAAAACCCGGGTCTTCTGCCCTGTCCTCAATATCAACAGCCACTATAACACTTACAAACTTGGTTTGATGCTCCCCCTCAACTGGTGCATCCTCAAGTATAACAACAGTATTCTCAGCAGCATTTTCAGCAGCATTCTAAACAGCATTCTCATCAGGTCTTCCTTTTTCAGGAGAATCTTCTGCTATCAATTATTTCTCTGCAATAGCTGGAGGGTCTTCCAAAATAGGCAAGGGTATTTCAACTTCATTTTCATCCTTAGTAGGATCTAATGATTTTCCAATCACTGGACTAAGGCTCAAATCAGCTGATAGAGATGCTTCACTTTCATGAACATCTTCCTCATTCTCTATAGCATCCACTTCAACATCCTCTAAAGCAGTTTCTTCCTTATCTTATTTATGTTGGTCTATATTTTCAGGAGTTGGGATAGGAGGTAAGTCAGGGTATCATCCTTCATTAGTAAAGAAATCTTCCTCTTCTTAATCATCACTATATTCTAGATCCTCTTCATGTAATTCCCCGACCCTAGTAACCCAGATTCGGTGCATTATTACATAACATCGGCATGATCACAAGAAAGATCAAATCTCGAAATACCGATTGGTTTAGTAGCCTTGGAAACACTAGATATATTCATAAGTTTTACATTACACCATAAAATGAAAAAATACTACAACAACATAATGTCTACACAGTCCACACTATTATCCCCTCATAATATCCATGCAGGTCATTCACAACTTACTTCTTCATATCCTGGGAAAAATAAAACATAGAAAAGGGGTGATCTCAAATGTCCAGTAAGGATAACAATATAGCGGAAACTTTCATAAACAAGAATAAACATTTAAGGCGATGTATAACTAACAAAAATCCTTTCAATCTTGAACATTAAACATAGTATGGCATAAATAAAATGAAATAATTCCATGTACTTATTCACATGGATATTCTACTATTCGAATAATCACATGCAAAATCAATAACCACTTTCATAATGATGGAATGCATAATGCCAGACTATCATAACCACATAGCCAAAGCCTCGTTCCAAGACTACAAATAAGATTTTGTCAAGCCCCTGTGCCAATACACTAGTTTGTCTCATGAGACCTACCGATGCATCGAGGAGCTATAGCGGGCTCCACCCGTCACATATTAAGTCCAATGCATTCCCATATGAAAAGGTTTAAACATAACATAAACATTCGTATCATAACTAGCATACAAAATTTCAATAATTTAACCATAAATTATGAATGGTATAAAAATAGCACATCCATAGTCAAAAATATCACAAAACCTTCAATACAATATAGAAGTTTTGTATCATAATAAATCAACTTCAAATAAGCGTAAAATCCATCAATGGATGTTGACATAGATGAAATCAAAACTCTTTTTAGAGAAATATCTGTTTCTATTTTTGAAATAATTTAAGAGCCATATAAAATAAATCATTTTCTTTAAAAATATTCTTATAAGCTTGTAAGGAAAGCTTTGAAAATTTTATAATGGTGGAAAATAACCGCACCCGCCGTATAAGTTAAAAAAAACATTCTTACCTTAATTCTTTCGAAAAGGTTAAAAAGGACCTTGTTTTGAAAACGACGGAAATATTCCCCTTATAAAAAGTCAAACAAGGGTATAAATGACTTTAACCCATATTATTGTAAATAATAAAAATGTTTTGAAATACATTTTTAAGAAAACATGGATGTGGATGATAAAGAGATCCCAGTAGATTATTACATATAAACAACCTCGGATAATGAAGAGATTGTGAAATAACCCTTACCTTGTACTTTTCCTTGGTTGGGGTACGTTAACCTCCTTTATAATGGTGAAATAATTGTTATTAAATTATACAAGAATAATATACATTAATATGATATCATATATGATCTTTTAATATTGATTTGATAATAATATCTTAGTATTATCGTTGTTTCGGGTGTTAACTTACTTGTTTTCTTTTATATGTTTTGTTACGTAAGCCATGTTTGTAATGGATAGGTTGTATATTATTCATATCCAAAATGATATCAAGTCCTTAAACATCATTTTTAAATCATCAAATGATAATTATACTTGAATGTATACGATGGAGAATGAATCTTATCGCGTTCATGGAGACGGTAGTCCGTACGTACGCACGAGGGACAATATCATTCTTTTGATATTAAAATAATTTATAAATGGATGTTATATCATATATAAAGAATAATTATCATGTTATATTTATTATTTACATGAGTTACACATCATTATTATACCCATCCAAATAATAATATATTGAATAACAATTACACCACGACATGGAGACGGTAAGCCGTACGTACGCACGTATGGTGACATGTTATTCAAAGGGTGGATAGAATACTGAATATGGTTGTACCATATTTATAATAACATCAAATTATATGTGAGATACTGGAGTTATTATTTTAGAATGGTAAGAACAAAGAAAGAATAAGTGGAAGAAGAAAAGAACTTGAAAAGGTGTGGTGAAAACATTACCTCTTCTTCGGGTTCTTCCTTTTGATTTGATCAAAAGGGCTCCTTAGGTTGGCTTTCTGATCAAACTAAGGCCTCTAGGTTGTAGTGAGGGAAGTTGGGAGAGTATTTGGGCAGAGTTTGGCCGAACCAAAAGGCTTTGAAGGTGTGAAGAAATGAGAAGTACGAGTGCCCTTTTATAAGTGGGGTGAGGGGCACCATTGGAAAAGCTAGAAATATTAATTTATAATAAATTCATATTCGGTTTCTAATGGCTAAAAAGTTGATTATTTAAATTTTAAGGTGGGGATAGGTTGAAAACAACTCAACCAATAGAATTTAGACAGGTTTGGGTACTTATATTAACCTTATCTTTAAGTATTAACTATAAGTTAATTAGTTTCACTTTTACAATGTCTCTTTGTATTTTTATATAATATGGTTAATAAACATACTATATACATCCAAGCGACCCCCAAGTGGTCCATTAATGATGAACCTATCATTATATAAGTCTCTTGGCCGAACCTTATATTTTTAGGAATTTAATATCAATTAATAATATAATATTGGTTTTAATAACTCTTTTATGTCAATTTTGACACTATTCAATAGTTGATTTTTGTGAAACTCATAACAGATTGATTACTTTGAACAAAGTCAATTAAATCAATCCTAATATATCATATTATCCTATTAAATTATTTTAATTCATTAAAAGTTCCATATTATATTTATTTGGTTATTTATAATATCAATTATTTTAATTTTTCACTATTATATTAATTAATTCATCATCATTGTGTCATAAATAAATTAAATTATGTAAAGTCTAAAAATTATAAATAAACTATCACTATGTAGGAAATCTTTTTATCTTTCTAATTAATATTAATAATCTAAAATCCAACATATATTACCCTATCTAAAAATTGTTTTTCTACAAGATATATGCCTGTGTCATTTTTGTATTCATTTTAACTTAATTAAAATAAAGTGTCCCTATCACCTACAAGTGGCACCATGGGGTCCCAAAATCGACCCAAAGATGCATATGGTCGAACATGTATCAACCAATAAGGCTATGACACGTTTTAGGGTAATTATTATTATTATAATATTAATTTTTAACCCTTATTTACCGGATTTACCCTTAACCATGGTAAATAAAATATTTACCGAAGTAATTATTCAAAATGTCTAAAAATAAAAGTTACCTATTTACACAATTTGGACATCCTGATTCCAAATATTGAATCCATTTTTCTAAATTCAAAACACAGAAGTATCAGAAATTAATTCAAAATTAATTCCCGCTGTTAAAACAAAAAGCGTGTTTTTAAGAGTTAATAACTATCAAATGATTGACACTTATTTATGTTCGGTTTAATTGTAAAATTATGTCCAATGACCAACATTATATTGAATGGTAAAAATATATTCTAAATATAATTTAAAACCACTCAAATTCATAATTTATCAGTATTAATTATTTTTATTAAAAAAGTTGTTTTTAATTAAAATTTAGTAATTTTCACTATTTATCAAAATATGAAAGTTATCTGAAAAGTACCAAAATTTTACATTAGGCTAAATTCGATAATCCGAATCCAAAAATGAAGTCCATTTTAAAATATAAAATATATATATAATTTCAAAAAGTAGGTATTACTATTCATAACGGCTAGTTTGATTGGTTATGGTGTGTTAGAACTCGGTGTTGCGTACAACACACGCTATCACATTATTCAAAGAGAAGTGTACCGTAGAAGCCTGGGGTGTTACATTCTCCCATACTTCAAATAATTTCGTCCTCAAAATTTCTAGAATACTACCGCATGAAAAGACTCGGGTGGTTCTTCATCATAAGTTCATCGGGTTCCCACGTTGCCTCTTCCATCTTATGCTTTCTCCACAAAACTTTTACCAAACGCATCATCCAGTTTCTCAGCACTTGTTCTCTCGTATCAAGAATCCTGATGGGCTCTTCGCGATAAGACAGATCGTTTTCCAGTTCTAATTCTTCATAGGTGAGTACATGCATTGGGTCAGGCATGTATTTCCTCAACAGAGATACGTGGAACACATCGTGAACTTTAGAGAGACTTGGCGGCATTGCCAATCGGTAAGCTACAACCCCAATTCGTTCTAGAATATCGAAGGGTCCGATGTACCTGGGACTCAATTTACCTTTCTTACCAAATCTTATGACTCCCTTCCATGGAGATACCTTTAGGAAAACATGATCACCGACTTGAAATTCCAAATCCATCCTTCGATTATTGGCATAGCTCTTCTGCCTACTTTGAGCTGCTTTGATGTGATTTTGGATTACCTTCACCTTTTCCACCGTTTCCTCCACCAGTTCTGGGCCTACAAGTTTTCTTTCACCAACCTCATCCCAACAAGTTGGTGTACGACATCTCTTTCCATATAACGCTTCATATGGTGCCATCCGAATACTCGAATGGAAGCTATTGTTATAGGAAAATTCTACCAGAGGTAAATATTGATCCCACATACCCTGAAAGTCAAGTGAGCAAGATCTCAACATGTCTTCTAAGGTCTGAATAGTCCGTTCTGATTGTCCGTCTGTCTGAGGGTGGTAAGCAGTGCTCAAATGAAGTTCAGTATCCAGTGATTTCTGAAATTTTTTCCAAAATCCTGAAGTAAAACGGGGATCACGATCAGAAACAATCGATAGGGGTACTCCATGAAGTCTCACAACTTCATTAATATATAGTCTTGCTAGACGTTCCAGGGGTAGATCTTCTCTTATAGCAAGAAAATGTGCTGACTTGGTAAGACGATCAACAATAACCCATATTGCATCGTTCCTTCAAGGAGTCTTTGGTAGCCCCATGACAAAGTCCATCGTAATATTGTCCCATTTCCACTTCTGTATGAGAAGAGGTTGCATGACTCCTCCAGGTTGTTGCCTTCCAGCTTTCACTTGCTGACAAACCATACATCTTGACACAAAATCATCAATCTCCCTCTTCATGTTATCCCACCAAAAAGATTCCTTCAAATCCTTATACATTTTGGTGCTCCCATGGTGTATAGAGGAATTGGAACTATGAGCATCATCCAGCAATTCCCTTTTTAGATCAGGTATATCGGGAACACAAAGTCTCTTCCCGAATTTCAAAATTCCATCTTCATATACAAAGTCTCTCAATCTCCCATCATTCACAGCTTTAATATTCTTTTTAAATTCTTCATCATCGGTCTGAGAACTCTTAATCCTTTCTAGTAAAGATGGTTTGGCAACCATTTGAAAAAGAATTGATGTTTTACCTTCACTGGTTATTCCCATGTCCATCTTCACTAGATCCATGAAAATTGGATCCCTTTCAATTCTCATATTGTCCAAAACTACATGTCTTTTCTGATCAAAGCATCTGGCACCTTGTTTGCTTTCCCCGTGTGGTAGTGTATCGTACAATCATAATCCTTGAGTAATTCAACCCATCTCTTTTGTCTCATGTTGAGTTCTTTTTGTGAGAAAATATACTTCAAACTCTTGTGATCAATATAAATCTCACATTTTTCACCATAGAGGTAGTGCCTCCATATCTTCAAAGAAAAGATTACAGCTGCTAACTCGAGATCATGAGTAGGATAGTTTTGTTCATGAATTTTCAACTGTCATGATGCATATGCAATAACTCTATCATTCTGCATAAGGACACAACCAAGTCCTTTCTTTGATGCATCACTATAAATAACGAACCCATCATTCCTAGATGGTAGAGTCAATACAGGAGCATTGACTAATCTTATCTTCAGTTCGTAGAAACATTATTCACACTCTTTTGTCCAAAAAAATTTAACCCCTTTACGTGTGAGCTTCGTTAATGGGTTAGCCAATCAGGCAAAATTCTGGATGAAACGTGGATAATAACCTGCCAAACCAATAAAACTGCGTACCTCAGTTATACTCATAGGTGCTGGCCATTCTTGGATTGCCGTGGTATTAGAAGGATCAACAGAGATTCCATCTTTAGAGACAATATGGCCAAGAAAAGAAATCTCCTGAAGCCATAATTCACACTTGATAAACTTCCCATATAATTCATGCCTCCTCAGAGTCTTCAAGATAATGCGAAAGTGATTTTCATGATCTTCGTAGGTTCTGGAGTATACCAAGATATCATCAATAAATACCACCAAATATTCATCTAGATACTCCTTGAAAACTCTATTCATCAGATCCATGAATACAGAGGGTGCATTAGTCAATCCAAAAGGCATTACAGTAAACTCGTAATGCCCGTACCTGGTTCGAAATGCTGTCTTCGGAATGTCTTCCTTCTTTAAACACAACTGATGGTATCCAGATCGAAGGTCAATCTTTGAAAAGTATTGATCTCCAGGCAGTTGGTCAAATAAATCATCAATGCGAGGTAGGGGATACTTGTTCTTTATCGTTATAGCATTGATCTCCCTGTAGTCGATACATAACCTCATAGATCCATCTTTCTTTTTAACAAAAAGGACAGGGGCTCCCCATGGAGAAACACTAGGGCGAATAAATCCTTTATTACTCAGTTCCTCTAGTTGTTTCTTTAGTTTGACTAACTCTACAGTGGCCATTCTCTAAGGGGTCTTCGATATAGGCCTTGATCCAGGAATTAAATCAATGGAAAACTCAACTTCTCGTTCTGGAGGATGTCCAGGTAAATCTTCCGGAAATACATCTACAAATTCTTTCACAATAGGTACATCCTCTATTTGAACATTCCTTTCCTCACCCACAATTATTTCATCCTATTCCTCTCCAATAATTGAATTTAGTTGAGCTATTGAGGGTGGATCTAAATAAGAATTAGGTGGTGACGATTCTGCTCTAAAGATAAGGTGTTCCTTATAATTATCATCATGAATCGTAACCTCTTTCTTCTTACAATAAATCTTTGCATCATAGTCCAAAAGCCAGTCCATACCGAGGATTATATCAAACTCAATCATAGGTATGACGATGAGATCAGCAGATAAAGAACATTTATGTGCTCTAATGGGGACTGATTCACAAAACTTTGTTGCAATGATACTTCCCTTAGGAGTTTTAACTGACAACTCCATTATTAAATCAAATTGGAAATATCTACTTTTCTTAGCAAACTGGGAAGATATGAAACAATGTGATGATCCAGAATCAAATAATGCATTTGCTAAACTTGAGGAAACCATTAAATTACTTGCCACCACGTCTTTCAGAGCTTCTACCTTAGCAGTAGTGATAGCATAAGCCTGGCCTTTATCCCTTGGCCTTTTCTGAGGTATGTTCTCCTAACGCTTAGGACATTCATTTGCATAATGTCCCATCTCCCTACAATTTTAGCACTGAACGTTGGTAGCTTCCTTCTTCCCATTGAAATCACGAGCTTGGTGGCCTTTTTCACCACACTTGTAACAGACTCTCATTCCCTTCAAGCAAGTACCGGGGTGTTTCTTCCCACATTTACCACAGGATGGATATTCAACCTTTCCTTTCTTCCCCTTATTTCCATTCCCAGATTGATCAGCAGGCCTCTACTTCTCTTGCTTTTCTTTAAAGTCATAAGACTTAGAGAATTCCTTTTCGGTCTTGATAGCACATGAGACAATGTCTTCGTACGATGAAAAGGATTGTGAGACTAATGCTCGATGGACAAATGGTTTTAACCCATCAAAGAAACGATAAATATTACTTCTTGGGTTACGTATATAATCTCCAGCATACCTTTATAACCTTGTAAAGTTAGCCTCATACTTTGTGACATTCTCATCCTCCTTCTGTCTCAGACTTAGAAATTGCCTTTCCATATCTGCTCGATGGTCGCGAGGAAAGTATTTTTCTAAAAATAGATCTTTGAACTCCCTCCATTCCATATTTGATACTTCATCATCTTCCTTCGTATTTTGAATTAATGACCACCATTGATCAGTATCTCCAGTGAGGCGGTAAACTGCCATGATAACTTTTTACCTTTCATTACTCCCCAAAGCCTGAAATATTTTCTCTAGGGAAAATATCCATTGCTCAGATACTAAGGTATTTGTACTCCCATTGAACATTGGTGGTTGTTGCCTCATGAATCGATCTAACATTGATCCTCCATGCTGTGGATCGGGGTGCTCCATACGGACAAGGTTATTATTCATAACCTGAGTAAGTTGTCCTAGTATGGTGATTAGCTGATCGACACCAGTTGCATCACCAGCTCCACTATAATTATCTTGAGTAGGAGGGAAATCCCTACATGGAGTGCGTGCATTGATACGGTTTCCATTTCTTCCACTAGGCGCCATTTCTAAACAATGGAATAAACTAGATCAGTTTATGAATCAAAATACTTATAAAACACTTAACATAAATTGAACTATTTATGGATATAATCCATAATCATAAAAATGTTTTCTTTGAGGAAGTATATACTCATAAACCCTTCATAATGATTTGTAAAGAAAATGAGATTTATCCTAAGCATATCCCCCAGGAGTGTCGTAACCAAGAGTGCAGCAAGGCCGGTTGTCATGCACCAGTTCCCGTTCGAGTCTAACTCAAAGCGGTGTTTTCGGGTTTTACCCCTAGGTACATCTGTGCCAGAGCCGCCTCTACCTGCTCGTATCCAGACAGGGATGTATTGCTCGGAAAACTCACAAAATCTCTACAATACCAAAATTCTAGGAAGTTCTTCTATACTAATCCTCAAAGTTCATCTTAGGTCTACGTGCTCTAATCAGAGTTTATCTAAATCTATCTTCCAAGGTTTGTACTAAACTTCCTCTGATACCAAGTATAACGCCCCGACCCTAGTTACCCAGAGTCAGTGCATTATTACATAACATTGGCATGATCACAAGAAAGATCAAATCTCGAATGACCAATTGGTTTAGTAGCCTTGGAAACACTAGATATATTCATAAGTTTTACATTACACAATAAAATGAAAAACTACTACAACAACATAATGTCTCCACATTCCACACTATTATCCCCTCATAATATCCCAGCAGGTCATTCATAACTTAGTTCTTCACATCCTGGGAAAAATAAAACATATAAAAGGGGTGAACTCAAATGCCCAATAAGGATAACAATATAGCGGAAACTTTCATAAATAAGACTAAACATTTAAGGAAATGTATAACTAAAACAAAAGCCTTTCAATCTTGAACTTTCAACATAGTATGGCATAAATAAAATTAAATAATTCCATTTACATATTCACATGGATATTCTACTAATCGAATAATCACATGCAAAATCAATAACCACTTTCATAATGATGGAATGCATAATGCCAGACTATCATAACCACATAGCCAAGGCCTCGTGCCAAGACTACAAATAAGATTTTGTCAAGGCCTTGTGCCAAGACACTATTTTGTCTCATGAGACCTACCTATTCATCTAGAAGCTATAGCAGGATCCACCCGTCACATATTATGTCCAATGCATTCCCATATGGAAATGTTTAAACATAACATAAACATTCGTATCATAAATAGCATACGAAATGTCAATAATTTCACCATAAATTATGAATGGTATAAAAATAGCACATCCACAGTCAAACATATCACAAAACCTTCAATACAATATAGAAGTTTTGTATCATAATAAATCAACTTCAAATAAGCGTAAAATCCATCAAAGGATGTTGACATAGATGAAATCAAAACTCTTTTTAGAGAAATATATCTTTATATTTTTGAAATAATTTAAGAGCCATATAAAATAAATCATTTTCATTAAAAATATTCTTATAAGCTTGTAAGGAAAGCTTTGAAAATTTTATAACGGCGGAAAATAACCGCACCCGCCGTATAAGTTAAAAAAACATTCTTACCTTAATTCTGTCGAAAAGGTTAAAAAGGACCTTGTTTTGAAAATGACGGAAATATTCCTCTTATAAAAAGTCAAACAATGGTATAAATGACTTTAAACCATATTATTGTAAATAGTAAAAATGTTTTGAAATACATTTTTAAGAAAACATGGATGTGGATGATAAAGAGATCCCAGTAGATTATTACATATAAACAACCTCGGATAATGAAGAGATTGTGAAATAACCCTTACCTTGTACTTTTCCTTGGTTGGGGTAGGTTAACCTCCTGTATAATGGTGAAATAATTGTTATTAAGTTATACAAGAATCATATACATTAATATGATATCATATTTGATCTTTTAATATTGATTTGATAATAATATCTTAGTATTATCGTTGTTTCGGGTGTTAACTTACTTGTTTTCTTTTATATGTTTTGTTATGTAAGCCATGTTCGTAATGGATAGGTTGTATATTATTCATATCCATAATGATATCAAGTCCTTAAATATCATTTTTAAATCATCAAATGATAATTATACTTGAATGGATACGATGGAGAATGAATCTTATCGCGTTCGTGGAGACGGTAGTCCGTACGTATGCACGAGCGACAATATCATTATTTTGATATTAAAATAATATATAAATGGTTGTTATATCATACATAAAGAATAATTAACATGTTATATTTATTATTTACATTAGTTACACATCATTATTATACCCATCCAAATAATAATATATTGAATAACAATTACACCACGACGTGGAGACAGTAAGCTGTACGTACGCACGTATGGTGACATGTTATTCAAAGGGTGGATAGAATACTGAATATGGTTGTCCCATATTTATAATAACATCACAGTATATGTGAGATACTGGAGTTATTATTTTAGATTGGTAAGAACAAAGAAAGAAGAAGTGGAAGAAGAAAGGAACTTGAAAAGGGGTGGTGAAAACATTACCTCTTCTTCGGGTTCTTCCTTTTGATTTGATCAAAAGGGCTCCTTAGGTTGGTTTTCTGATCAAAATAAGGCCTCTAGGTTGTAGTGAGTGAAGTTGGGAGAGTATTTGGGCAGAGTTTGGCCGAACCAAAAGGCTTTGAAGGTGTGAAGAAATGAGGAGGAGTTCCCTTTTATAAGAGGGGTGAGGGGAACCTTTGGAAATGCTAGAAATATTAATTTATAATAAATTCATATTTGGTTTCTAATTGCTCCAAAGTTTATTATTTAAATGTTAAGGTGGGTATAGGTTGAAAACAACTCAACCAATAGAATTTAGACAGGTTTGGGTACTTATATTAACCTTATCTTTAAGTATTAACTCTAAGTTAATTAGTTTCACTTTTACAATGTCTCTTTGTATTTTTATATAATATGGTTAATAAACTTACTATATACAACCAAACGACCCCCAAGTGGTCCATTAATGATGAACCTATCATGATATAAGTCTATTGGCCGAACCATAGATTTTTAGGAATTTAATATCAATTAATAATATAATATTGGTTTTAAGATCTCTTTTATGTCAATTTTGACACTATTCAATAGTTGATTTTTGTGAAACTCATAACAGATTGATTACTTCGAACAAAGTAAATTACATCAATCCTAATATATCATATTATCCTATAAATTTTTTTAATTCATTAAAAGTTCCATATTATATTTATTTGGGTATTTATAATATCAATTATTTTAATTTTTCACTATTATAGTAATTAATTCATCATCATTGTGTCATAAATAAATTAAATTATGTAATGTATAAAAATTATAAATAAACTATAACTATGTAGGAAATATTTTTATATTTATAATTAATATTTATAATCTAAAATCCAACATATATAACCCTATGTAAAAATTGTTTTTCTAAAAGATATATGCTTGTGTCATTTTTGTATTCATTTTAAATTAATTAAAATAAAGTGTCCCTATCACCTACAAGTGCCACCATGGGGTCCCCAAATCGACCCAAAGATGCCTATGGTCGAACATGTGTCAACCAATAAGGCTAGGACACGTTTTAGGGTAATTTATTATTATTATAATATTATTTGTTAACCCTTATTTACCGGATTTATCCTTAACCATGGTAAATAAAATATTTACCGCAGTAATTATTCAAAATGTCTAAAAATAAAAGTTACATATTTACACAATTTGGAAATCCTGATTCCAAATATGGAATCCATTTTTCTAAATTCAAAACACATAAGTGTCAGAAATTAATTTAAAATTAATTCCTGCTGTTAAAACAAAAAGCGTGTTTTTAAGAGTTAATAACTATCAAAAGATTGACACTTGTTTATGTTCGGTTTAATTGTAAAATTATGTCCAATGACCAACATTATATTAAATGGTAAAAATATATTCTAAATATACTTTAAAACCACTCAAATTCATAATTTATCACAATTAATTATTTTGATTAAAAAAGTTGTTTTTAATTAAAAGTTAGTAATTTTCACTGTTCATCAAAATATGAAAGTTATCCGAAAAGTACCAAAATTTCACTTTAGGATAAATTCGATAATCCGAATCCAAAAATGAAGTCCATTTTAAAATATAAAATATATATATAATTTCAAAAAGTAGGTATTACTATTCATAACGGCTAGTTTGATTGGTTATGGTGTGTTAGAACTCGGTGTTGCGTACAACACACGCTATCACATTATTCAAAGAGAAGCGTACCATTGAAGCTTGGGGTGTTACACTTCATCAGGTCCCATACCTGGATCCATCACATTCTTCGGTCTTGAAGGATGATCCATAGGATTGAACTTATCATAAACCTTCTTGTCAACAGTGACCCATTCTCCTCTCCATGGGTTCCAATTTATTTTCATGTATTTGCAAACATTACTAGTGACACAGAAATTGTTCCTTACTACCACTATCTCATCTTGAGACTCAGATATTCCTTTCACTTTGATCATTACTAAGACCAACTTTGCAATGAACAAGGCATTAGTTTTTAATGTGGGTCTAATCATATCCTCCAATTGAGTCATCAACAATCTGCATAGATTCACCTTGACTCCATGTATCAAAAGATCAAGGATATAGATATCTTGATATCTTAAATTTTCAAAGTCTCTTCTCCTATATATTAAGACATGTTGAACAAAATTTAACATCAATCTGTTCTCTCCATCCATTTCAGCAGCTACTACTTGTCTTTGATTTCCATCGCCGGTGAGTTCCGACAAGGCAGTCTCATAATCAGAGATATCACTAGTAGGTGGTATAGCTCTCGAGACATATACAGATACACCTTCGTGTGGAACTTTCAGATATTCAGCCCACTCAGCCAATGAAAAGTACAACTCCATTCTATTCACAAATGAAGTTACTCGGTCCTCATATTCAGATTTATTAAAACATAAATAGTCATAAAACTGTTTCACTAGATTCAAATAGTAGGGACTATTGTTTTTTGAAAAAAAAATCTACCCACTTTTGGTCTTTCAGCACTTCGAGCACTAACGATTTATTTTCTAGAAGCCATTCAACACACAAGTCTTTTTCGATCACAATAACTCTATTCTATAAATGAGGATTTACTGGTCGTCTTCCTGATCTTGTTAAGCTAGCATTGTCACTTGCTTCTGGCTCGGACTTCTGATTCTTTTCCTTAGGCTCATCAGCAACATCTCTAACAGAAGGGAGTTTTGTTTTTTCCATCTCGGGTTCGAGGGATTTAGGGTTCTCGAATGATTTTGGAGTTAAGGTTTGAGGGTAAAGGATTTGAGACCCGGTGGATTGAGAAGTAGCTAGGACTTTGTTTCTATCATTTAGGAATCATAAAATAAATAAATAAAATAAGATAAAGTAAAAACGATTCAGATTCTGGAGGCAGACAGAAGCTTAAAATAGCTCACTCATTGGTAGGGTTTATTGGTGAGAATTTATATCGGTGAGAATTTACATCGGTGAGAGTTTACATCGGTGAGAGTTTATATCGGTGAGAATTTACATCGGTGAGAATTTACATCGCCGAGAGTTTACATCGGTGAGGTAGCTATCGATCAAGGTTAATCATTCCCAATTCATGTCTCATGTAACTTAACCTATCTGAAATCAAAGGTTTGGTGAAAATGATAGCTAATTGATTTTAAGTACCTATAAACTCAAGAATAATATCACCCTTTTGGTAATGTTCTCTCAAAAAATGGTGCCTTACATCAATGTGTTTTGTCCTAGAGTGAGACACATGTCTCTTAGAAATGTTTATCACACTAGTGTTGTCACATTTGATAGAGACATGCTTAAAATCATATCCATAGTCCAAAAGAGTGTGTTTCATCCATAACATTTGTGCACAGAAACTACCAGCAGCTATGTACTCTACTTCGGCAGTGGAAAAAGATACAAAATTCTTCTTCTTACTACACCAAGATACTAAGGATTATCCCAATAAATGACATGTTCCTGATTTGATTTTTCTATCCAACTTGCAACCAGCAATGTCTGCATCGGAATAACTCATTAACTCAACGGATTGTCCTTTTGGGTAAAACAAACCTATGTTTATAGTGTGTTTTAGATACTTAAAAATTCTTTAAACAGTAAGAAAATGAGATTTTTTTGTATTATCTTGAAATCTTACACACATATATGTACTAAACATAATATCCGGTCGATTAGAAGTAAGGTAAAGTATGCTTCCAATCATACCTATGTAATTGGTTTGATCCACTTGTTTCCCAGTTTCATCTGTATCCAATTTACAGACTGTATTCATAGGAGTTTCACTTTCATTAATACTATCCAGAAAAAAACGTTTTAAAATATCCTTTTTATATTTACATTGATTCAAAATAATACCATTTTCATTTTGAAAAACTTGAAATCCAAGAAAATATTTTAGTTCTCCCATTAAACTCATTTCAAATTCATTTTGCATACTCTTTGAAAAATTAGTACATAAAGAATTTTTAGAAGATCCAAAAATAATATCATCAACATAGATTTTAACTATTAAAACATCTTTAGAAATTATTTTAATAAAAATATTTGGATCAGCAATCCCTTTAGTAAAACTTTTTGAAATATGATAATTACTAAGTCTATCATACGAAGCTCTTGGAGCTTATTTTAAACCATATAAAGCTTTATAATGTTTTACAAATTGACTTGGAAAATGAGGATAAGTAAATCCAGGTGGTTGTTCAACAAAAACATCTTCAATTATAAAACCATTTAGAAAATAACTTTTAACATCCATTTGATATAACTTGAAATTCATATGAGCAGCATAGGTAAGTATAATTCTAATAGCTTCTAATCTAGCTACAGGTGAAAAGGTTTCCTCATAGTCTATACCTTCCTCTTGACTATACCCTTGTGAAAATAGCCTATCTTTGTTTCTAACTATGTTTCCTGACTCATTAACTTTGCTTCTAAAACCCCATTTAGTGTCTATTGTAAAAGTGTCGTTGGGTCTGTCAAATAATTCCCGGAATTTGTTTCTTTCAAATTGATTTAACTGTTCTTTCACATCCATTACCAAAAATTCATCATTGATTGCATCATTGACATTTTTAGGTTCTAGCTATGAAAGAATGGCTTAATGTTCAACCCGGTTTCTTAGAGAAGCTCTAGTTTGTGTCCCTCTATCAAGATTACCAACAACAGCATCCAAAGGATGATTCTTTAGAATCCTTGTTGATCTAGTAAAGGTAGGACTAGAAAATTCAGGTTCATCTATAGGTTCGGATTATATAGTATAAGATTCTTGAATATATCCAGAACATGATGTTTTTATAGCAAGTTCTTTAGTTTTATCATTAAGGTCCAAAACAGTCAAATCTTCTTTAAGATTTTCAAGAGAGGTTTTAGGCTCATGTGGATCAGTTTCATCAAACATGATGTGAATAGATTATTCCACACATTTGGTTCTTTTATTAATGACTATATATTCATTACTAGTTAAAGAATAACCAAGAAAAATTCCTTCATCACTTTTAGAAGAAAACATGACTAGATTATCCTTTGTGTTAAGAATAAAAACATTGCAGCCAAATACTCTGAAGTAACTAACTTTAGGTTTTCTATTATTCCATAATTAATATGGGGTATTCTTAAGAACATGTCTATTCAAGACTCTTTTAATAATATAATAGACTGTATTTACAGCTTCATCCAAAAAATAAATAGGCAGGTCATACTCGTTAAACATGGTTCTTGCAATTTCTTAAAGGGTTTTATTCCTTCTTTCTACTATACCATTCTACTAAGGTGTCCTAGGAGCAGAAAAGTTGTGACTATAGCCATTGTGTGAGCAATAAGATTCAAACTCATGATTCTCAAACTCACAGCCATGATCACTTCTCAGAGTTTTAATCTTAAGTCCACTAAGGTTTTCTACAGATTTGGAGTATTTGATAAAGTAAGAACAAGCTTCAATTTTGTGAGCTATGAAGTATACCCATGTATATCAAGAAAAGTCATCTACTAGTACATAGACATAGTGCTTCCCATTTAGACTAGAAACTCTCGAAGGTCCAAACAAATCCATGTGAAACAACTCAAGAGGTTGAGAAGTTGAAACTTCTTTCCTTGATTTAAAAGACACTTTATGTTGATTTCCCTATTGACAGGGATTACAAACTTTGTCTGATGGGAATTCAAGATTAGGTAGGTCTCTAACCAAGTTCTTCCTAGTCAATTTTATAAGTGAGTGGATGTTGCAGTGTCTTAATATTCTATTCCAAAGAAAAGACTCTATGAAAAGCCTTTAAATAAGTAACATTTTTCTTAGCAAAAGAATTCATATCCACAACATAAACATTTTCATTTCTTAAAGCAGAAAATACAAAAAAAAAATTGAGTTAAAAACATTACAAGAATCATTGTCAAACATTACATTAAATCCATCATCACATAATTGAGAAATACTTAAAAGATTTTATTTAAGTCCACCATCAGATAAAACTTTATAAATCAAAACTGAATCAGTGTTACCAATCCGGCCTACGATGATGATATTTCCTTTAGAATTATCACCAAAGGTGACATGGCCTCCATCAACTTTTATTAATATTTTGAAGCATGAATAATCTCCAGATATGTGCCTTGAACATCCACTGTCCAAGTACCATACCTTCATGTGATAACTCTTCAAACAGGTCTCCTACAAAACAGATAAAAAAAATGATTTTGGTACCCAGATCTTCATGGGTCCATAAAGGTTAGTAATCAAAGATTTAGGTAACCATATTTGTCTTATGGGTCTCATATAATTTACAGAATCAATAGATTTTGAAAGATAAACATTATTTGATCTATAACCATATGAATAACTAGTTAAAGCATAGGAATTTCCAAAACTGGAATAAGCATAATTTTTTCCAGACATAAGAATAAATCGAGTTTTAGTGACCTATCTCTGTCCAGGATGGTATCCCAAACCAGTAGTGTACTTTGGTGCAACTCGTTTGCCTAACATTTGAGTAAGTGTATCTTCTCCCTTTGTGAACATTTCTAATTCCTTTCAAAGTTTCTCATTAGACATTTTTAGTTCATTATTTTTTTTAACAGTTGATCATTATTTTCTTTTTCTATATCAAAGGCAGATTTAACATTGACTGTTAGAGCAGGCTATTTCTTTAGTGAATTTTATTTTTCCTTAAGTTCATTACATGTTTCTTCCAGCATATTACAATACTCAAACAATTCATCCTTAGACATATTTTCATAATTGTCTAAATCACTGTTATTTCTAGAATAATAATCATTCATCATAGGGGAAACATGTACCTCAGAGGTATTATTCATGAAGCACACGTTGGCATGATTCTTTTCAGAATCAGAAACTTCAGATTCACTTGTACTGTCCTCAGAATCAATCCATGTATATTTCATGGCATTCTTTTACTTCTTATCCTTATAATCATGTTTCTTTTTAAATTTTAATTTTGGAAAGTCAGCCTTGATGTGTCCTTTCCTCTTGCACTCATTGAAGACTATATCATCTTCATTATTAGATTTCTTCCAATATTTCATCCAATGACCCTTGTTGTCATACTTTCCTTTGTAGTTATATTTTCTGAAGAACTTATTCTTCCTATAATGCTTCTTGAATATCCTGGCTATTTGAGCCATTTAGGCATCACTGTCTGAATCTGTATCATCACTGGTTGAACTTTCAATAGGTGCATGCATTTTCTCCTTGTCTTTGGTCTTTGAAGTAGTAGACATAAATGCCACAGATTTTCTCTTGGGTTTATCATCTTCTACTTTATTTACCTTATGTTCTTCCTCATACATCATTAATTTACCAATAAGCTCTTTTACAGGGAGAGCAACAATGTCACATGATTCTTTGATTGAAATAGAAGTGCCCCTCTATCGATCAGGTAGACATCTCAAGATTCTCTTGATTTGTTCCCTTGCTGGAACAACCTTTCCATGTGAGCTCATAGTATTGACAATCTCATTGAACCTGAGATACATGTCAGAAATAGGTTCATCAGTCTTCATTTTAAAATTATCATATTTAATAGTATAAGTATTTAATCTCATTTCTTTAACATTGGTTGTTACTTAATTAGAAACATCCAAAGTCTCCCATATTTCATAAGCAATTTTGAAAGTAGATATTCTATTAAATTCTTCATCTCCTAGAGCACAATACAGTGCATTCATAGCTTTATAATTATTATTGTAAGAAGTATTTGTAGTGTCATCCCAAGTTGTTCTATCAGTTTCTGGAATTTTATATTGAGATTCTATAGCAGTCTAGATATCAAAACCCATACTCTCTAAATGTATTTTCATTTTCAGTTTCCATAGGGCATAATTGGTACCATTGAAGAAAGGTGTCCGGTTAGTAGCAACACCATCTAGTCTATTGTCCATAACTAGATTTTAGAAAATAGTTTTAAAGAGATAAAATTTAGAACTAATTGAAATTTAAGATCTTTAAAGATGCAACTAAAATCAACGTTGAAAAACAGAATGATTTGAATATTTGTATTAATAAAAACAATCCTCTGATACCAAATGTTGGTCGGAGTGGATACTCAAGAGGGGGTAAATTGAGTTCCAATTAAAATTTCTGTTACAAATATTTCCCATTAAAATCTCCCTATTTAAAAACAAAGTTAATATGTAGTGAATTTATACAGAGTGTAAGTGTTTAGTTAGTTTCTCAAAGATTGATTAGGTCTCAGTTAACTTATTCTAAAGACGATATTAACTTTTGAATCTAACTTACTGGTTTACAATATGTATAAACACTTGCTAATTTAACTATCAAAGTAGCTTTAAAATAGTTTTGTATTGTAATGTAGTTATAAGTGGAATATGAAATATATATATATATATATATATAGTATACTTATGATTTAAACAAAAATGCACAGCAGATGTAACCAAGAGGTTCAGTCTCAAGCCGAGACTTAGACCTCTCAATAATTTACATAAAATGATACACACCCTGGATCGGGGTAAACAACAGTGAACACATTATGCAGGTATGAAGACCTTTACCATAGTTCTACATGGGAAAACAAACAACAACTCACATCTTTCTAGGTCTTACTCGACCTCTACCACTTTCCATAGTGGGAAACAAAGAGTTATAGAGTTTGAGTGAGGATTTAGGAATCCTCCAGTTTAGCTCAGGAGATACTGTGTGTGTAAAATAAATAGGGTACACACCCTGCTCGAAATGTAAAGAAATAATCACTAAAGAATGTGTGAATGAGATTAGAAAAGCATTAGTGATCAGCAGTTCTGCTCTGGACTCGTTTGATTAGTTATAAAATCTTTTGAGTCCTTATCTAGTTCTTGTCTTAAAAACATAGTGTCATTTTATTCCTAGTTCTAGGTACATCTTATCAGCTTGAGTGCATGTAGTATTTGTTGTAGTTCCTCACTCAAGATGCAGCTTGTGGTTTCCTTTAGAAGAGTGGCTTCAAGTATATCCAGGATTCTTGATGTATGGATGTAGCCTTGTGTGAATGCACTACCTTTGAATGTTGTTGAGCCTTCATAGTTTATTGTGATCTCTGTATGAAACCAATTCACATTCTATCTCCGTGTATGTCCCGGCTAGATCTTTATCTTCCCTTTTATATCTTTCAGCTCTAGAGAAAAGGAATGATTACTTTTTTCATTGGTACTAGGTATGGTTCCCTGACATGCCATCAGATATCATTAAATAACACTAACTGCATTAAAAACATCAAATGTAACCGTTAGCGTAATAATTAAATAGTATTGAGAGAATAGAGTTTGACTAGATGGTCAATCATTAGTATCCTTCTGTTGGTAGATGTGTGTGGTGGACATTGTATAGTAGGACCTTCCATCGATAGCTTTTGGACTTGTATTGGTAGTGATATATATCAGTGACTTCATTCTATCGGTAGCTCTTGTTATCGGTAACTCTTAATCCATCAGTAGCTCTTAGTCCATCGGTAGATCTTAATACATCAGTAGCTCTTAATCCATTGGTAGCTCATGGGATATCAGTAGCTCGATGCATCAGTGACTCTGTACTTGAATCGGTAGAATATGTCAGTCGCTTCATATCAGTCGCTAGTCTGTGTATCAGTAGGCCGGTCGGTAGCTCATACCGGTAGGCTTACTCTATCGGTAGTCTTCTATCGGTAACTGTCTGTGAACTGGTTCTATCGATAGGCTTCTTCATATCGGTAGCTCTATACATAGCAGCAATCAAGTGTATACTAGAAGACTTAAGCATACCGGTAGACTTTTTCTATCGATAGCTCAGTTTCTTTCGGTAGCTCTGTACATATCAGTAGCCTTAGCTTATCGGTGACTCAGTCTATCGGTAGACTGAGTATCGGTAGCTCTGTTATCAGTAGCTATATGCAGATCAGTGACAATGACTTATCTATTTTATGCAAAACATATTCGATTGGGATAGAATTAATTTATAACTTATATAAACATATATAAACATTGATTAACATATCTCAAGGATTATTTTAACATTATTATCATCTTGATAACAGAGTATCATATATTGAGAGAATTTGAATATGGATAAACATTAATTGGGATTATCAAAGTATGTGAAGACATAATTGGGATTATCAAAACAGGTGAGGTCAACATTATTATATAATATCCCTATTATATTAAATATAATTAAATATTTTAATTTTATTTTAATAACATACAAACTTCTCCACTTCCATCAAATGGGTTATGGAATCATCATTCCTGTGTACGGTGGACTACCACATTGCGAACTTATGACATTAATTTCTCAATTACAACCTATAGAGGATAGAAATAATAATGTATTTATAGTTTATATAAGATATATTTTTTATTTATAATTTTTTATGAAACTAGAATTACTAAATCACATATACCTTCACACTCTCAATTTTTTGGGAATACAATAATGTTTCCCGTGTATACGGAGGACTACCACCTCACAAAGCGATGTGATTTGTTCATCCTTTGCATGGAACATACTGAGAATTGGTTTAATGGGAATATATGATATGTAAAAATAAAAAATATTTTTTAATGATAATATATATCAATTAATTTTAATTCATTCAATTCGACATGAAAATAGAAACAGTTTTATTGTGTACGTAAGATATACTGTCTCCATGAACGGTGGATTTCATTTACAATCGAAAAAAATTATAGATTACTATAAATAAATTTATATTGAATATATATGATATTTATATAATTATTTAAAATTTTAATATTATTAAATCATGATCAAAGAATGATTTCCAAAAATAACAGGTCAAAACATAACTGAAAAACAAAGTAGTTATTGAACGAAACATGACTTTATCATAAAATTGTTAATAAATAGGAAATAAAATGTCATAATAAAATCATATATGGTATGATATATAAAAATATGGCTCTCTAATATATGTATAGTAAACTTATATTTATTATAATGGATTTCTTAAAGTCAATGATGGTATTCAAGACTTTGGGTAAGGGGATATCCTGTCTCACATTTATTTATTGTAGACTTTCACTATATTCACAACTCATTTATTTTATGTGGGATATATACTTAAATATGAAATTATATATCATAAATAAATCTCAATTAATGATAATTAACATTTTTATTGTGGTTATTCTTTCACAGAGATTACGATTAAAAAGTTACTCTAGGAGTAATGGATTTTCATCTCAATTTTTCTTCCTGGAGACATTTGCTATGTTGTGAATCTATATATTTTGATGAGGTGTGGATACATCCACTGGGATTTGTAATTTTAGGAATTGATTTTCCCTCATTATGTTATATGTTACAATTTATGTTACTCCTTCATGATTCTAATGATTTAATGTTCCCAAAATAATATTTATTTTATGTTACAATCCCATTATTTATCCATATTG
This sequence comes from Viscum album, assembly GCA_963277665.1. NCBI lineage: Eukaryota > Viridiplantae > Streptophyta > Magnoliopsida > Santalales > Viscaceae > Viscum > Viscum album. The sequence goes on along the minus strand of OY728142.1, from coordinate 795,448,059 downwards.
TTTATGATTTAGTCTACAACGTTGAAATATCATGATATTCATATAAATAATTCTCAGAATTTATCTTATCATATTATTATTCATGATATCTTCAATTAATGGTATAATTTTTCAACTATTTGTTACTTAATATAAATAATAAAATTTTTTCAAGGAAATTCGACTGTATTTCTCTCTTAGGTTCCAAATCCATTTTTCCATCAATAACATGTTTTCAATAAATGTTTTAAAAAATGTTTTATTACATTATTTTTACTTTGATGAATAATTTTTACAAATATTTTATTTTTATAATTTTTTATTAATAGAATCTTCAGGTCTTTTTTCAAAAACAATTCTCATTTTTCTTTTACCGAAAATGTATATAGAATCTCTATTTTTAACATGCACATCATGAATAGTGTTTCCCACTATCATGAGAGTTCAATGATATCAATATTCATATAAAAGTTTTATAACTTATTTGAATGACAATTATTTCCTTAATATTTGGTATGTTTTTATATTTTAAATAATTTATGTCTATGTAAAAATTATTTTGAAAGTGTTTTCTATTTTAAAAACCGATTTTCAGTAAATAAATGATATTTTACTCAAGAAGTTTTTTAAATGATTTTTAAAAGATTATTTTAAAATTTATCATATTAAGATTCAAATTAAATTATTTTTATAATATTTTATTTTTTTTAAAATTGATTTTTAAGAAAATATATTTTTTGTAGTAAATATCCCAAGAAGTCTTTCAAAAAAAATTTATATAATATGACATTATTAAAGGTTATTTATTTTTTTATAGGGATATAATCCAAGGTTTCCATTATTATTATTTCTCTAATTTTTTTTTAATTTATTATGAAAATATGTTTATGAAACTTTTTTCTATTCCACAGTTTATTCCATGAAAAAATGATAATGAATCCCACTTTTTTCCATGGTTTAGGCTTTGATGAATTTAAGGAATGATTTTGAAACCATTGTATATTCCATTGGTTATGTTATGAAGAAATATTTATGAAACATGATTAATTTCATTGGTTCTGAGATGATGAATGTTTTATGATCTTGTGGAAAACATATGGATGATTTCATAATGTGAAGGTAGTGAAGTTATAACTACGGACAGTAGTTAATTTATAAGCAAATATGGGTTAGACCTCTATCTCTCTCTAACGAATTGGGTAAATATTTATTTCTCATGAGATAGATAATACTGGAATGAATACTGAACTCGGTTTAGTAAGACAAGTCATGAAATGGGAGTGAATCTAGTTCAATAAGACAAGACTGGATTATAATGTGAACACATTTTAGTAGGACAAGGTGGGAACAATGATTGAAACCAATTTAGTGAGGTAATTTTTACACTATGTAATTGTTGGGAGTGAACCTTGACTGATATGGAAATTATTTTCTTTTCTTATAAGTAGATAAAAAATCTATCTATTATTCCAATTTTAAACCCTTATGGATCATGTTCTTTGATATTATAAAGAATCATGTCTTTTGAACTACCAATATTTATTCCATCACTCATTTGTATAATATATAAAAAGCTATGTATGAACTTCATAAGTTACGTTCATTGTCACATAGCCTTATTTTTTCCTTATGATTTCATATGATAATATATTGATATCTCTTATGTTTACCCTTATTAAGAATTTGAGATCCCAATTTTTTATGATTCCTTTTCTTAGTTTATGAATAATGGTTTTATGTAGGGAATGTTTATGAAGAGTACTATATGGGAAGATATTTGTGGGAGACATTGAAGATCATTCACTAAAATAGATGGTTGTGTTATAGGACTCCAAATGCATTAAACTATTATGGTCCTTAAGCATGTGTTTATGTAATGTAATGAATACTAATACAAAAATATGTAATATCCATGTATGAGAATCATAGGTTTCTAAAGGGTTAAATAATCTATCCCTTTGAATTTATTCTTGACACCACATAATTCTCTAAACCTAATTTCAATGAAGCTAATGTGAATAATGGTTTTGATCAACAAAAACTTTTAAAAGAAGATTAATCTAAAATTAATCATTACAAAATCTACTTAATCATGATCTATATAGAATACATGAGTGAGTAAATCATTAATCAATGTTTTCCTTAATATAAGTTCATCTCAACTATAAAATAGTTTGTGGTAGAACAAATGAAAAAAATCTCAACATTAAAATTAATTTATTTCCTACACCACTAAAAATAAACATTAAAATAATTCATAATTAGTGGAATCATATTTATCTCCTTATAAAACATAATCACCTAAAGAATATATAAAATAATGTATAGAGTAGAAGACTCAAATAATTACATACTAGAATGAGCGGGTGTGGGTTACACTACCATCTTCAACTCTAAATTCTCAAAAACAATAATTGTGAGTGATTTGGTTATAATGTTAGAAACATGTTCCTTAAATGTGAAAAAAATTATATCCTAAAAATAACTTATTCAATTTTATCCTTTAAAAACCAGTTCTCTAATTCAATTTATTTTGACATTTAATGTTTAATAATTTTTTGGATAGTTTCATGGAACTCTTATTGTCCCAACCTATAATTAGAGGATAATTAGTTTTAATTTTAATATATTTTAGTCGTGTCATTATCTATATAATATGTGTAGCTTTTTGTGACTATTCCACATATTTAACATCATAAGATATTAGTGTCATAATTTTCTTCTTCTTAGAATGCAATGAAACTCAAATTTTTTAAGGATAAATACTCCACCATATGTGGATTTTCTGTCAGCAACATCCATTTCCCAATAAGAAACAGTAAATCCTCTCATATTCAGTTTTCATTTCTTGTTATACATTATTATATAATTGAATTAAATTAATATGTATCACAATATACTCTTTACAGAACAAAAATGAGTTTCCATTGAATTATATTTATACCAGGTATAAAGGGAGGCATAATATACGATTTTATTCCTTGGTAATTTTAAGTGTATAATAATTTAAATCATTATTATAAATTACTTTTCATTAATAGTTTTATCTTCATTTCCATTTCTAAACAATGTTCCGACCTAAATTATTTTTTAAATCCCTCTATATCCATTATTTTCAATCTTCTTTATGATATTTGTTGCATATTTTTCTTATGAGATAATAAAATAACCAACTTATTGAACAATATGTATCTATAAGAAAAATATTATTTCTCCATGTATTGTCCCTTTTTACCTTTTCTTTCAGGTGCCTTGATAACTCCCCGCATGTGTCTTCTTCATTTACAAAAAATATTATATCATAAATATACACAATCACATTAAGTGATGCAGTTTTAATATTGTTGACATATATATTTTTTCCAGCAACCCTTTATCAAATTTCATGAATTTTAGATACTCATCATATGACACCCTAACCCCAGAATCCTTGAGTTAATACCTGACATTATTAAATTTTCATGATTATGAGGAATCATATCTCAATGGACCAATAATCTTACCAGTTTTTTTCATACGAGATTATAATCATGAATCCAATTTTACATTAGGCATTGAAAATGAAGTAAAATACATAATAAAATCAAGTAAACTGCATCCCTGAAGACTCATGAAAATATATCTTATTCATTACTTAGGTAAAGGAAGAAAAATATGGTTGATATGAATGGATTAGTAAGGGTTAATTACATCAGAATATATAATGAATCAGTCATGAATAATCTATATGGAAAGGTAAATAATTGAGCACACATTCCATTAAATAAATAAGTTGATAATGAAATGCATCCATGAATTTTTTTCATAGATAAAATCAAATGAAAAATAATAACTAAAATAATGGAGATTATTAATTATTGGACATAATTAAAATGGAACATGAACCATTATATCATCAGGACCTATTCTCAATATATTTTATGTCTTTGAGTAAAAACACATCTGATTCTTCTTGGAAACAATCTCAAAGGATTTATCACCAAATGATTTCATCTCTTGATACTAGGGATACATTAAGGGGATTTCCATAAATGTTCCCCAAATAATTTCATGAATTTTCAAATCATTCCATCTATATCAAATAATTTTTTTACTTCATAAACAATTTGCGTTATCAAATATCCTTATTTAGAAAAAGATTTAGATTTATCAACATTTAACTAATAAATCAAATAATTAAAAAATTTATGTAAATTTTTTATAAATTTTATAAAATAATAATTTACATCATAAAAAAATAATTATATTTAAGATTAATGTAATTTAAAATGAAAAATAATTATAATAATGATATTTTTCAAGATAAATTTCACAATCACAAAAGAAAGTGAGATATCAAAGTTAAATTTGGCCACATGGTAATCTTCAATTCAAAACACTTTAGATGAGATAATTAAAAATGATATTTAAAATACCATGAGTTATGATTTATTCATGATATTAAATGAAAATGGGGTAGTATATGCAACACAAAAAATAAAAAAGTCTTGAATATGAAATTTATCTCATATATTTCAAAATTGAGATGAAGATCCGTTACTTTACACTCTTTTTTAGTTGAATTTTATTAAAACTAATTTATAATGGTTTTTTTTAACGTTATTAACATAGAATATAATAATAATAATTATTATTATTATTTCATAAATAATCCTTTTATAACATATCATTACCCATTCATTAATAATCATTCATTATTTCCATCATTTCGATTATTAGTTACCTTATTTATTTAGAATATTTTGACTTTTTATTTTTGTTTCTATTACATATATCATGATTGTTTCCTATAAATAATGAAAAAATGATGTAAAAATTATATATTTTTATTATATTTTTATTTATAGTGATCTATAATTTCTAGATATAGGAAATGAAATACACTATTTAAGGATACTGAAGATCGTACGTATACATATATGTTGTTTTAATTTTATATTCATATTAAAAGAATAAAATCAAATGAAATATATGTAAGTTATAAGTAAATTATAATATCTATGATATATACATAACATATTTTTTATTTAAATCATCCTTAATACATTCAATGTAAAGCATGAACACATCACATCTCTTTGTATAGGCAGTAGTCCACAGGTCCACAAAAGATGTTATTGTATTCCCACTAAATGGAATGGATGTAGGTATGTGTTAAATAATAATTAAAAACCCAGAATAAATTATTAATATAATATATATATAATACATAAACTATAAATCCATCATTATTTCCAAGCATTAAAGGTGTTAATGTAGGAAATTACAATATCGGTTCGTGAGGCGGTAGTCCGCTATACACATAAATGATGAGTGTGTATCCCATTTGATGGGAGTGTGTCTAGTTGTAGGTTAAAACTTTAAGATTTAAAAATTTCTTTATATTTATGATAATTATTTTATTAAATAATAAATATATAAGAATAATTTAATTGGTGGGTAAAATAATAAAACAAAAGAGCACGTTGAAGAACATTGCATATTCTTCATGAAACTCTTTTTGGTTTATACCAAAAGCGTTCCTTGGATTGCTTCCTAACCAATGTGTAGCTTATATGTGAGGTTTGGGATGTTATGAGATTACATTTAGTGGGTTTATATGAGACAATGGTGCTTGAGAGTTGTGATTAAAGGGAAGAGTGAATGTATTTTTATTATGTAGGAGGAGTGCCATTCTTGTAAATATCGAAAGGTATACACTATTGAGAGGTATCCCATAACTAATGTGATTGGAAAATGTAAAAATAAGAGACTAAATGGGAATTATGGTCTAGAAACTCTGGAACCACAAAAATATAAACTAATTTTTATCATTTGGGTTCTTAGTCATTATGTGTCCTTATTTTTTTATTTTGGTTTTTCATTTAGGTAACTTGTTTTATAACCAATGTACTTCATCAATTAAGTCTAAATTAAAGTGAAAATTTTAATAAAATTTATAACAACTGAATATAAAATATGAAATATAATTTATAAGGTAATAATTTCATATTTTTTGGTCATTGATTTAGTAGAAGTATACATAACGGGAAAAATTAATGCTTTAGCTCTAACTATACTAAAATTGTTTTTACTATTTAGGGGAAAATTTGTTATTTAAAAAAGATCAATTGGTACATGAATTGGTCATATTTGAAATTTATTAAAAATTTGGAATCACTTGGAAGATAAAATTATATTATTAATATTAAATAATTTAATTAAATATCATTTATTATAAAATAACATTAATGTCAATTTTTAAATTATTTATTTAATTTAATTTTAAAAATATCAAGACAGTTGTGTAATTTAAATCTATTAAGTAATCACCTTTATAAAAAGATATATTCTTGTAAAAAAATTATTTAGGATAATAATTCAATCAATTTACGTCAATTTTAATATTTTTAGTATTATTTATTTCAGTTAATTATTAACTGAATAATTACTTTATTGGTGTTTTTTAAGCATTTTAAGTAACTATTTCATCTCTAAAAACTATGGATAAATTATTATGATTAAAAAATATAATATATATTTTAAAATAATTTTTATAATTAAACATAGGTAGTATTTTTTTCATATCCCATAGCTTTAAATATATTAATGAAATGAAGGTTCTTTTTCGGTCTTTTTCTCTACTTAACTTATTATATAGTTCAATTTTATGGAATATTGTCACATGAAGTCATAAAATTATATCCTAAGGTTAAAGGGGTATATATATTTCTATAAAAATGGAATTATGAAAAATTATAAAGTTCAATTCTTTATTGAGATTAATTTTTAACCACTAAGTAAACTCATTTTTACCTTAATCACTATTTTTATTTTTTTTACTTCTTTAAATAATTATTATTGTAAAAAAATTAAGCTGGCCTTATATGACTATAAATATTTTACATATTCCAACTATTTATATATATTTTTTTAAATTCAACTCATATAAGTGCAAAAATTAAATTTATTGCTAATTATGTAGATGTGGCGAGAAAAAAGTTTTTTAAAGTGATTTCATTAAACTTTCACTTTGATTTTATATCTAAATACAATAAAAAATATTTCTAATAACGAATATTGGATTAATATGCACATAATTGATCAATTTTGACTTCAATACGAATTTTAAATGTAATTTATCATAAATAATTATTTGAATGAAAAGTAATTTTCAACTAAAATATAGTATTTTTCATTATTCATAAAAAAAATAAAACATCTCAAAAAATTACAAAAATACAACAAAATATAATTTTGAAATTATAAATTAATAATTGAATTTCATTGTAAATTATAAAATTTATAAAAGTGTGAATTTTATTTTAAATGGGCGTTCCATTAAAAGGTTGTAAAAGTGATTTTAAAAAATATATCTTGTTATGCTTAAAATAAGAATTATTATTAACATATATATAAAATAAATAGGACGAACTATAAAAAATTGATTGAATATATAATATAATAAATATATCATAATATCTTGGGGTGTTATATAAACATAAAATCATAGTCTTTTTTGTCTTATATGATATCAAAGGAACTTAGAATGAGTTTACAAGAATCCAACATAGTGTTGCGTATAAAGCAAGAGAGATAAAAATTAAATTTATTCTAAATGGAAAATATTTTAAATTCATGGGGTGTTACATTATCCCTACCTTAAATAAATTATTTTATCACAAATCATTCTTGATTTTTTTTATCTAGGGTTTGATATTTGAAAATCTCATTATTAAAAAACCCACATTATAAAAGGCTAATGAAATATCCTTGAAATAAGAGATATAAGGAAATACAAAATTGACATAAATATAATCCCAAGTAGGAGAACATATGTGGTAAATGAAAACATGTACATGTAATAAAATCAGAAATAACTATAGTTTTTGATCAAATGAAATTAAGCGATCTATGGAAAGATAAGGGTCTCAAAACCATAAATCTATGATGATATAAAATTTTTTGATTAATTTGATATATATATGAAATAGGATAACATTTTTATTTCAATATCCTTTTACTATAGTGGAATAATTATTTTACCCTCTATTGATATATTTAAATATAAATCATAAACACAATCTTATCCATTTGTTGTTCCCTGAACAACTTTTACTTTATTTATTAGCACATGTTTCAATATATGGTGATGTAATACATTATCCTATAAAACATCATCAAAATATTAACATAAAAAATTTTATAAATGTATATGTTTTACAAAAAATTATAATCTAAAATGTAGAATAAAGGTCACTAAATATCTGAAATGAACTTATCATTAGTCTTCAATCAATATGAAGTAGTTTTGTTTGTCACCACATACCAAACATGGGAACACCATTATGTATTCTCATGAAACATTAAAATAAATTGAATTACCATAAAAAATAATTGAAAACATGAATTATTAATTATTACATAAGTAATATAAATATTACTAGACATACTCCCAAAATAACGAAATTTTGTAAACTCCATCAATGATAGAATAAACAAGGTTGTTAACAATTAATTAATAGTTTCTAAGGTAGTAAGTAATATTCAATTTCATTTATCCATATTAATCATATTTTTTTATCTAGACATCATCGTCTCATAAAATGGAACATATAAAGGGTTATATTTCCCTCAATAATGCCTTTTTCCATAAATTTCATATTTTAACCAAATCATTTTCCTTATTCATTAGTACCATTCAACATACTATTTAAAATCCTTAATTAAATTTTTTGTAATGTAGTCTTTATACATTCCATAATAATGATAACCAGGATGTCAATGACACTCTTCCAAAATTATTCAAGGATCCAAATCATGGAGGAAATTAATTATTCCACTTTAGATATACCATTTGCTTAATATTGACCTTTATCCCTTGAATTTTTCTAAAGTATATTCCTTTGAAATTTGGTAAATTCATATGTATGGTGCCAAATCTCTTTATAATGTAATCACTTCAAATTTTTATTTTCTTTATTTCTCTTATAATCACAAACTTGGTGTCCTTTTTCAATACACTTATCGCAAACTCACATTCCCATTGAGCAAGTATTGGGGTTTTTATATTCACAGTTATCACATGTAATAAAATCCTTCATTCTCTTCTTTACCTTAACCAATTTTTGATCTACTATACGCTACTTATCTTACTTCCCTTTGAAGCTGTAATAAATAGACAATTCATTCCCATTCTCGTTAGCCCCTGCTATTCTGTCCTCACATGATGATAATGTTTGTTAGATTAGTTCCCTTTAAGATATTCTCTTAAGACCATAAAAGATATGATCCTTATTACTCTTTGGATCAAGTGCATTGGTTATGTTCTCATTCCTTATTATATGTTCCATTTCTAAAGGATGGTTTACTCTAAATAAGGTTATATCATTATGTAAAATACTGTATAATCTCGAAACTAGTGAAATACAAAACATAAATTAAAAATTTTATGTTTATATAATCTTAAAATCATAAAAGTGGTTTCTTTGGGAAGATATTCCATACTCATACTCTAATTATATTAGAGGGTTATGTTCTCTAATTTAAGTTTTTCCTAAATCTAATTTTCAGTGTTTCTACTAAACATCCTTTGATAACAACTGTAACAACCTGACCCCAAAAGCTAGAAATTGATGCCTTACTTTATTTAATAGACATGATTACAAGGAACTAAACACTAGATGACTTAATGGTTTAGTAGTTTTAGATAACCATATTACAAACATGATACTTATTTTACATTGGTTAATGAAAATGAGTATAATACATAACAAAAGTTAAAAAAATTCATCCTTGAAAACTCATTCAAATATATCTTATTCATAACCCTTGGAAAGGGAAAAAATAATGGGGATCTAAAATTATCATTAAGGGTTGATTAAAATATTTTATATAATGAATCAATAATGAACAATTAATATGGAAAGTTAAATAACTTAACAAACATTTCATTTAATAAATAAGTTGAGATTGAAATTCGTTCATAGATATTGTCATAGGGAAAATACTCTAAATAAAAATAACTGAAATAAAGGAAATACTTAATTACTAGACATAATATATCTAGAACATTAACTGGTATACAATAAATACCTATTATCAAGATATTTTATGTTTTTGGTAGAAACTCATCTGATTCTTCTTAGAAACAAACTCAAAAGGGTTTGTCACCAACTGATTTCATCTCATGAAACTACAAATGAATCAAGTGGGTTTATTCAACCGATCCCCATCCGATTTAATAAATTTTAAATGAATTCCTCATATATCAAATATTTGATTTAATTCATAAAAAAAAATTATTTATTAAATATCCTTATTGAGTAAAAGATACGGATTTATCATCATTTCACCAATTAATAAAAAACATTCAAAGAAAAAACTATATGTAAAAATGGAATATGGTTTATTTATTAATTATATAAATAATAAAATAATATTTATGTTAATTAAGAATGTAATTTCAAATGGAAATTATTACAATAATAATATTGTTTCAAGATAAATTAAACAATCCTCAAAAAAATGAGATTGCCATGATAAATTTTTACACAAGATAATATTCAATTCAAAACCATTTAGATATAATAATTCATTTAGATACATAAAATACCAGGGGATATAATTGATTCATTATATTAAATGTAAAATGGTATGTATATACACCACAAAAAATGGTGAATATGACATTTATCTCACATAAGAAAAATGTGTGAAGAAAATCCTGTACCTTACACTCTGTTTTGATTGATTTCTAATTAAACTCATGTACAATGGTTTTAATCAGGTTATTAAACTATAATATATCCATATTAAAATTTATTATATCATTTATAATTATTTTATAATATATCATAACTCATTCATTAATAAGATTTCATCATTTTCTTTGTTTAGGGTGTTAGGTGCCTTGTTTTTCGAGTATGTATTGTCTAGTTATTTTTATTACTATTTCATAGACCATGATTTTATCATATATATAATTTAAAATTTTTATATATTCATCATATATGTATTTATATTAATCCATAAAGTTTTCAGATAGGAAATCAAATACACTGTTAGTGAAGATGATAGATCGTACGTACGTATGAGCATTATTTCCATTTTCTTATCATATTAAAAAAAGAAAATTAAATGATATATTTTTATACTATAAATATAGTATTATATTTTTCATATACATAAAATATTTTTATTTAAAACATTCTTAATACATTCCATGTTAATCATGAATGCATCACATCACTTTGGGGAGGTCATAGTTCACATGTCCACTACTGATGTTATCATGTTCCTACAAAATTGAATGCATATAATTATTAGTTAGATAATAATTAAATAAGAATAAATACACTATAAATATAATATATATATCATAAATAAAATAAAAATACATCATTATTTCAATAATTGAAAGGCGGTAATGGAAGAATGAACAATATTTATTCATAAAGTGGAAGTCCTCCGTACACAAGAATGATGATTTTGTATCCCATTTGATGGAATTATATAAAGGTGTAGGTCATACCATTAAGATAAAAATACGTTAGTATGTGTAGGATATATAAGTTATTTTATAAGTAGGATATATGAATAAATTATGTTTTGGAGAATGAAATAAAAGGAAATATGTCATTGACGAACGTTACCACTTCTTCGGGTAACTCCATTTTTTATACAAAAAACATCCTTGGTTGGATTTCTTCCCAAATTTTGACTTCTATGGTGATGGTAAGGATCTTTTTACCTTATTATAGTTTTATTATAGTGATCCAAAGTGTCTTGAAATGTGTGAATATGGGGAGGAGTGAATTTATTTTTATATTTTAGGAGAAGGTTGATTCTTGTAAATACCAAAAGGTGAACAATAATGGGAGGTATACCTTAACTCATGTGCATCCAAAATGAAAAAAATGGATTAAATTGAAATTTTGTTCTATCCACACTCACACCACAAAAATATAAAAATATCATTTGGTTACTTAGCCTTTATGTTTTCTTATTTTTTTCATTTTGGATTTACATTTAGGTAACTAGTTTTCAAAAATATATAATTCATACATTATAAACACATTAATGTGATAATTATTAGAAAAATTTCAAATACTTATTTTTTTATATTAAATCTAATATATAAGTTAAAAATTTTATATTTTTTGTAAATTAATTAAATATAAGTGTACATAATGTGAAAAAACACTACTTTAACACTAACTGTTCAAGTAATGTTTCTACTATTTACGGGTCAATATATTAGTTATAAAAGTTAAATTGGTCCAAAATGGTAAATATTTAATATTTTTTATCACTCAAAAATCCCATAGAATAAGATATGATTATTAGTAATTTTAAATCATATAATAAAATATCATTTATTGTAAAATAATTTTAATGTCAATGTTTATATTATTTAGTTAATTTACTTATAAACATATCAATAAAATGATGTAATTTGGTTATATTAAGTTAAAAATTGTTTAAAATGATATATCAGTCTAAACAATTAATGGGAGATAATAAATCAATAAATTTACTTAACTTTGAATATTTTTAGTATCATTTATATTAATTTCTTTTCACCTAAATAATTATTGTATTTGCGTTTCTTAAGCATTTTAAGTACATTATTCTTCTATATAAATTATAGATAAATTATTATGATGAAAAAAAATTATCATTAAAAATTATATTATTAAATGAACCTAGGTAGTTCTTTTCACTATCACGAAGCATTAATGATATTATATGTAAAGAAGGTTCCTTTTAGTGTTCTTCGTTATTTAATAGTTTATACAAGACAATTTCATGGAATATTGTATCAGAAAGTAATAAAATTCTATCATAAGGCTAAACGGGTCAAAATACATCTATCCAATTAGCATTGGACATGTCTCTATGTCATTTTACACTAATATTAATGTTTAACCACTAAGTAAACTCTATTTTACCTTAATCACTGTAATTAATTTTTAAATGATTTCACTAATTATTATGGTCAAAAATTGAGTTGGTATTATTATAATATAAATATTATAATTTATCAAATAAATTCTATCCATTTTTATATTTTCAACTAATAGAAGTGCAAAAATTAAATCTAATGATAATCTTGTAGACGTGGCGAAAAAATTGGGGTTTAAAGTAAAAATGTTCATATGTTCACTAAGTTTATATATATAAATTAAATATAAAAATTATTCAAATGACTAATTTTTTATTAATATATTTATAATTTATGTATTATGGCTTAAAAATTAAAATTTTATTTAATATTACCAATTATTTAAATGAAAAGGTAGTTTTCAACTAAAATGCAGTAATTTTCAATATTCATTAAAAATAAAAATTCTCCTAAAATACAAAAAATTCACCCTATGATAATTTTTTCATTAATAATTAAAAAATTAATTTCATTTTGAAAAATAAAATTAATAAAATGTTCAACATTTATTTTTATGATCGATCCACCATTACAAGTCAGCAATAGTGCCTTTAGAAAAATAAATCATTTTATAAATAAAAATGGATTTTTTCTTATCATATTTCAATAAAATATATTAAATGAATGTTAAAATGTTTTATTGAATATATAATATAAAAATAAATATGTCATAAAGGCTTGATGTGTTATATAAACTTTTAAGCATGGTCTTGTCTGTCTTATACGCTATCAAACGAACTCAGTATTATGTGTTACACAAACTAACTTACTTATGCGTATAAAGAAAGATAGAAAAAAACAAAACAAAATTCATAATATAAAATATTTTATTGTATTTTGTTGCTACACATCAAGCTTTATGGACCAATATCTTGGATATTTCTTCAGCCTATTGAGGGATTTCTTTTGCTTGTGTACCTTTCTTCCATCTGAATATAACATAAAGCCTTCTAAATATTCTATGTAAACTTATTTATCAATATAACCATTCAAAAAAGATTATTTAACATCCATTTTCAATATTTTTAATCTTATCGGAGCTACAATATCTAGAAATATCCTAACAGATTCATGTTTAGGTACTCGGGTAAAAGTTTCATTACAGTTGACCCTTATAATTTGTGAGTACCCATTATAAACCAGTATGGTGTGGTTTTAGAAAATTCCTTTTTCTCATACATATTATTTTAAAAGACTAATTTTAATCTAATCACATTATTTTATGTAGGTATAATAATAGTTTCTAATGTCAAATTATTCTCAAATTGGTCAAGCTCATAATTATTGGCTTAAACCCAATCTTTGTGTTGAAATGCTTCCTCAAATTTTTAAGGTTCAACCTTTGACAATAGGAACTATGTTTAGTGGTTATGACCTTTCTTGAAATTCTGAAAACATTATACAGGTATCCATAACGATCCAAACATCAATATTTTTTTCTCATCTTTTCATTTTACCCCTTTAGGATTCAATTTTTCATCTTGATCACTAAAAATGAATAATCAACATCCTTAATATGAATCTATGTATTTTATGAATTTTATTCAATAAATTTAGTACCTAAAACATAATCCTCATTATCTATAATTATTTTATTTATATGACCCTAATATTTTGTGATGTATTTCTTTAAATTTAGTCTCTTCGATAGCTTTTGATACACACAATTTCATGTTTAAATGAATTGCAATATAATATACCATTATAACCTATCTTTTGTGTTAGAGGGTATGAGAAAGAATAAATAAATTTTGAAAATTAATTTTTAAAACATTCATAAAATAAATTCACTGGTAATTAATTGATTATATATGAGGATAAAATTCATTTTAATGTAAAAAATACTTTTCTGAAAAAATGGTTTTATGTGTGTAATGTGTTTTTACCTTAATAAAATAAATTAATCACAATTGGTGAATGATTCTAATATATATATTATATATTCAATAATTTTTTTTACCATTCATCTAATATTTTTTTATACATTGGATAATAATAAATCCAATTTATGTTGAAAACTAATATTTTTCATAAAAGTAGTTTCGTCATGTTTTGAGAACTTATTTTAAAATGAATTTTTCCAATTTTAGAAAATTTATTTTAAAAAATTAACTTATTTTTTTAAATCATCATTTAAAAACTACATTATATTTACTTTTTATATTTTATAAAAAAGTTTATTTTTTATATCAATAATGTAAATAATTATTATTATTTAAAACTATCTTTTCATTTAAAGAATTTAAAAGGTTTTATTTTATTATAAAATGGTTGTAAAATTAAAATTTATTCTATTATATTATAATTAATCCTATTTATGTCATTGTAACAAATTTTATGTTGAATTTTTATATAAATTTGTTTTATAAATAAGGAATCATTTATTTCATAAAATAATTTTCGTGCGCAAACAAGTTTGATTTTAAATTAAATTCTTCCATTTTTTGAATTGAACTTGGTAAAATGGGTTGGATATTTTTTATAATTTTAATTATTATTCAGTAATATTTTCAACTTAATTTTTTCCAATATTTAAAAGAATAAACATAAACAAATAAATACCCCAGTTATTATTATAATAGGTTTGTTGGGGTTATAACCAAAAAATAACTGTAGGTTTACAATTAAACATGTCTAAATTCATTTGGTTATACATATATTGATCATATATTTTCTAAATTTAGAATATATTGATATTTTTATGTTTTTTTCAGGGAAATTTCTTTATCAATTTGTATTCTTTTAGGATATTTCTAAGTGGGTCCACTCCCCCACTTATAAATAGACATCCCTTCTCCTATTATCTACATACCTCAAGAGCCTTTTAAATTACAATAAATTCTTAAATAACGTTATTAAATCTGGTCCCATTACCAATAGTCCCTATTTTGGTCATAAAACCATCCTGCGAAGGATTTCGGTATAAACATAACAAGGTTCTCAAAACAATATTTATAGTTCATAACCATGTATATTTATTTTGTCTGTGATTCCCCCTTCAAATTATCTAAAACCATGTGTAAATACTATAACCAATGTATTTAATATACTTAAATGTTATCATGTTAATTTTGTAACCTATACCAATCTCATCTTCCATCAAATGGGATGTGAAACTGTCGATCATGTGTATGAAAGACAACTGCCTCACAAACCAATGTAATTCACATTCCCTAAATCCTCTAACAGACAGATTTAATGGTTTATTTAATGTATATATATGATATTTATGACATAATTATACTTATATATATATATAACATCACATCTACCTTCTTACCATCCAATCCTCTATAAAATGATAATGTCGTTCATGTGTACGTGTGGACTACCACCTTCAAAAAGAGATGTGATATGCTATTTATTTTATTAAGAAAAAAATAGTAATAATGATTTATTTAATGAATATAAATGATATATTTCATATGGTACGTATTCTATGAAGTTTAATTATTATTTACCATTCTTTCATTTTATACAAAAAAATAGAAAAAACTTTTATGCATAAATATGGCTGAACATCTCCCTGGACGATCTAATTCATTTTTATATGTCTAAATTTTATAGATTACATTAACTAAATATATAATAAATAAATATTATATTTATATCATGATCATAGTTATTGATATTATGGAACCATGATCAAAGTAAAAGGACCAAAACAATCGAACCAAATCATACATGAAAAATGAAGTAGTTATTACTGAGAAGTGTAATTTTAATCAAGAAATTGATAAATATGTTGTAAAATATTATATGTAAATAAAATATGGTATGATATATAAGATTATGGTTCTAGAATATATTTATAAAACATATATAATTATTTTATAATAGGTCCATACACATACAAAATAATTCAATCCCATTGTAATGGTTTATCTCACAATATTGTCATTATTCTAGAGTGTTTATATTTGTGTCTCCATTAATTAAATTATTTGTTATTTCCATATAAAACACTATTTTTTCATCTAATATGGTTATTTATATGAATAAATTTTTTCATTTCAATTTCCCCTCTTTACATACTCAAGAACCCCAAATAATGTTCTTTTAAGGAAAATCAACATCATTTTTCTAATATGATGGGAATATTTCTTTTTCAAATAAATATTTTATTTAAAAAGAATAAAATAAATTTTTTATTAATTTTGTGATGATTTATTAAATAAATTTTTAACCATGATTTAAATTTTAAAAAACTGTTTAAATGGATTCTTCTTTTCATTTTCCAAATGAGGTGTTTTTATCCATTTTTAAAACCAAGTGAATGGAATAGTTGATAAATAACATGTATTTATTTACCTACCATTATTACAACTCATTGATTTGAAGCTTAATTTACATGTTTTTAAGTTTATTTTGAAATAAAATGTTTTCAATTTTATATGTGATGTATTTTAGAATTAATATAAGTGAGTTCAATGTGAAAAGGTTATTTTCATCAAGAATGTTTCGAGTGATCTTTTTAAATTATATTCATTTGTGTTAATATTCGTTGGTGAATAGTATTCATTATTGGGGATGTACTATTTGGTACCATTACCCATATTACTTTGTATGTTTTTGATTTTTTATTGGGGAAATAATTAAAAACATTTATGCTCATTTTTCAATATGAATGTTTATATTGAATATGTTTCACCCCTTTCATATGATGAATACATTGGACATAGTAGAATATGTAAGGGGCCCTCTATAGACCCTTGATGTATCAGTAGGTCTCATGTGACAAATTTGTTTGGGTGTTTTGTTTAGGCCTTATGCATTAATGTATTATGTCTTGAAAAGAGGTCATGAGGGCCAGTTTATGATGTCTAACATTATGCATTCAATCTTTATGAGACAAGTTATAATTATTCATAAGATAATTTATGTCTTTTATCAATGGACATATTCCTTGTTTTTACCGTTTTAATCATGTGGCATGTTTTATTTTTACCTTGGCCAAATTATTCATGTTCTATTTACATAATGCTAGCTTCAGTTGTACGCGTACCCTTATTAAGCATACGAGCTCACCCATTTCATATGTTTCCTTTCCCCCTGATTCTAAGATGTGTAATTTTATTGATATGCAGGGATATGATAAAAGTAATAATGGATTTATCATATAAAATACTATGTCTTATTTTATGTTTTTTTGTAGCGTGTCATTCAAGTATGTAGCAATTTTTCTAGGACTACAAAATTATTTGATCCTTTAGGATGTGATTCTATAAATATAAGGAAAATTTAATAATGTAACCACTGAGTATAAGTTAATAGTGTCAGGATATTAATATGTTTTTATTAGATAAATTTTTTTGAAACCTTTGGATCTATATTTAGGAAAATTTAGATTATATAATATAACTCTATGAATAATTTTAAATATAAGTATAAGTACATGATAAGAAAATAATGTATTGGTAAGGTAGATATAATTTGGTATTCTAAGAAAATAATCTCAATAAGGAAACTATATGTGGATATATTTTTGGAATATATTAATCTAGGGGTAATAACAAAAAAAATAATTGGTTTGAGTTTATCTCGGCCATCATTATGGCGAACAGTGATTGTTCCCTTACTTCCCACCTAGTTTGACACTCATGGTTGATATAATTGGGAAAATTTAAATTTTCCACAGAAATAATTATGTATTATTAGAAATTATTTTTATGATTTGAAAACTACCCCAAATAACCCATTTTTATGATTCTATGATTAACTATGCCTAAATCTTTCAATTTATGTTATGTGTTTCACTTGTTATGGAATCATGTATTACGTTTCCAAATGTTATGATCTGATCTTGTGAGAACCCAAAATGTTTTTGGATATGTATCCAAATGTTTATAGGTACTATTTTTCCTTGATTTTTGTACCTTTTTGTTTTTGTGTAACACCCTTTCCCCAAAATCAGGGAGCATATGCATTACTTTATTACATTGGAATGGTTATAAGGTATAAAATCTCAAAGGAACGAGAAATTAAGTAATTTTGGACAACCAAATAACATACTTTATACACATTTTACATTAGGAGAAGAAAATAATAAATAAAAATGAAAATATACTTCACCCTTGAAAGTCATTACAAGAATTCATCTTCATATCCTGAGGAAAGGAATGAAAATAAGGTTGAGCTAAAATTCTCATTAAGGGTAAGATTGCAGAGGTAATAGTCATGAAATAGTAAGAATAAACAGTATAGATAGATAAAAAACTGAAGGCACATTCTATTTAAAGAACTAGATATGGAATAATAAAAATGGAAAGGTAAATTACTGAAATCAAATTTCAATTAACCAATAAAATGAGACCGAAATGAATCCATATATTTTTTATAGTGAAAATCCTATATATAATAATAACTAAAATAAATATTATTCTTAATTATTGAACATAATATATCTGGAACATGAACAACTACCATCAAGACCATTCACAAGATAGTTTATGTATCTGGGTAGAAACCCATATATTGTTCTTGGAAACAAACATGAAGTGTTTTTCGCTTAGTGATTTTGTCTCATTAGACAGTAGATGCATTGAGGGACTAATTATAACTGGGCCCCACCACTACTGTACATGTCCAAAGCCTTCCTCATATATCAAAAAAATGATTTAATTAATAAAAACAATGTATTATCATCAAATATCCATATTAAATAAATATTTCGGATTTATCAATAATTCATCAATGTAAAAAATGTAGAAAGGGTTTTTGTTGTCGATGAATGGAAATATCATTGAAAAATAATTCTTCTGAAAAATAATCTTTATTTATTCCAATGTGTCCCATAACACTTTGAAACATTTGAATCATAATATCCATGAAAGAATAAAATAAAATTAAACATATAATATCATGAAAATAAGGAGAATCCTGATATAACAAATGAAAATTTAGTATATATATCATATAAAACTAACTAGTAACATAACATTACAATATGCCTCAATGAATTGAAATTGAGACGAAGTCCATTTCCATGAGTCCAACTTGTCACATCTGTATCTATATTCATTAATAATAAAATTATGTTAATTATTTAATTTCATGAGAATATTTTTAATGTTTATTATTGCTTTTATTCCTACAATGTTGTATAAAACTACTTAAATAATTAAGTTTATATTGGGTGTTTTTGACTAAATTTAGTTCATGGGACCATAATAACTCTGGTAGTTAAACTATGGTCAAAGGGTCCATTTTATTACCAAATAAAAGATAATTATCATTAAATAATTATCATATTTATACAAAAACTATTGTTTTAGTAACAATCATGACTTATGGTTATGAAAAATGAACCAGCATTATGATCATTGAGATGGTATGTCATACGTACGCATAAGTAACATTCCCATTTTAAAGGATCATTATAGAATAAAGTTATGTAATGTTATATATTTGATGAATTATATTTATCTCATAAATACAATTTTATTTAATCCTATATACTTATATATTTAATTCTTGTGATATAAAATGAATCACATCACATTGAGGAGGCGGTAGTCTTCACATCCATGAATGACATTATGACTTTTTAGTGTGTCAATATGGTAGTAAAGAAAATGATATATTACACTTACATAAAGGTAGTTATGTAATGAATATCATAAAGATTTAATTTATATCACATATTTTTAATTAAACTGATCTTTATTCCATTCCTTGTAATTTGTGAACATATCTAATCGCTTTGAAGAGGAAATAGTCCAGACATCCACAAATGAAGTTATCAAATTTAAACCAAATTATACACATAAATTTATGTGTTATAAAAATTAATGCAGAAAAAATACATAATAAATATCATATTTATAATATATAAACAATTTTTCCATCATAATACCCATCCATGAATGTTGGTAAAGTAAAAAATGAACAACATCATTTCACGAGGTTGTAGTTCATCATACACGAACAATTAGTTCTTTAACCATTTTATGGAAGGTTTTCTAGGTGCAGTTTGAAGAATTAAAATAAAAAAATTTAAATATATTGAAAATAATCATATTATTACATAATAATGGAATAATAATAAATAAAGTTGTAGAGAAACCAGAAATACATAAATCCACATTAAAGAATGTTTCTTTTTTTTCAGATAACTTCTATTGTTTTTCACCAAAGTAATTTCATAGATTGATTAATTACCATGTTTTTTATTCTAAAATGATGGTAGGTGGGTTGTGATATTGTTTGGTTAGTGATTGGACAAGATAAAGTGGATTGATATGAG
The DNA here is from genome assembly GCA_963277665.1 of Viscum album. Classification (NCBI taxonomy): domain Eukaryota; kingdom Viridiplantae; phylum Streptophyta; class Magnoliopsida; order Santalales; family Viscaceae; genus Viscum; species Viscum album. Next base: position 795,426,910 of record OY728142.1, on the reverse strand, counting down.
TAAGGAAGTGGAAGACTGAAAACCTTTTTATAATGGCGGGGGAGAGGCAATCTTGCAAATACCAAATGAGATATACTATTGTGAGGTATTCCTTATTTATTCACCTAAGAAATTTACAAATATTAAATATTAATTTTTTTAGATAAAAACCTCCACAATAAAAATATAATTTCATGTTAATAACTTTGTTCTGTAACTTCTAATTTTTTACAATTTCATCATTTTGGTTTCTATTAAAGTAACTAGTTTTCTAACCTATTTTATTTAACCATTAAGACTAAATTAAAGGGAAATTTATTATAAAATATTGACCGAATAAATTATAAATGTGATATCTAATTTAAAAATAATAAGTCTCATGTTTTTTGGAAATTATTTATAGACAATTGCATGTAACATGCAGAAACGGTACATTAACCCGAACTGTGTAAATAATGTTTTTATTATCTATGGGTCAATATGTTAATTATTAAAGATTAATTGGTCCATTTAGGAGCCATATTTTATATTTATTAACACTTAAAATTAATCTTTATGAATATATGATTTTTATTCATTATAAATCATTTAATAAAATATCATTTATTATAAAATTACATTAATATCAATTTTGAATTTATTTAGTTAATTTTAATTTAAAAAAATCAAAACATTATTGTTATTCAATTTTCTTAATTTCATATATTTCTAACCTAATATATTAATCTAAAAAATAATGGAACATAAAAATTCATTAAATTTACAATGATTTTTAATGTTTTTGCACTATTTATGTTATTTAATTATTAACAAAATAATCCATGTTTTAGTGTGTCTTAAGCATTGAATGTAATTATATAATCATTCAAAATTAAAGATAAATTTCCTTGATAAAAACATTTAACATTCAAATTGAGTTTTTTATTTGAAATTATGTTGCTTCTTTTATACTCTAAATCTTTTTAAATGCTAAAGGTAAGGAAGGTTCATTTTTCTGTCTATTTTCTTATGTATCTTATTATATACATAAATTTCATAAACTAGACTCTAGATAACACATAAGATTCAAAATAATAGATGATACGGTAGAAATATTTTCATAAAATGGATTTTGGAAAAATGTATCGGTGTTTTTTCCCATGATGTGTATGTTTTTGTCCCTTGTTAAGCTTAATTTTACCTTAATAATTTTAAATAATTTTAATTAGTTTTACAAGTATTTTTTATCAAAAAATAATTTTATATTATTACACTGTAAATATAATTTTTATTACAACAATTTATGTCTCTTTTTCCTAATTCAATTTATACAATATTAAAAATTATGTTTAAAGAAAATTATGAATACTAGGTGAGAATGCCACGTTCTAATGTGAAAAGGATCAAAAGATCAGTAAGTCATTACATATAAATTAAATTTAAAAATGATTACAATGGAATAAATTCTATTAATAGAAATATAATTGTTCTATTTTGACTTCGAAAAAAATTTAAAATTTAATTTAACACTAATAATTATTTATAAGGAAAGGGTGTTTTCAACTAAAATGAAATATTTTTCAGAATTTCTCAAAAAGGAAATTTCTCAGAGAAATACCAAAAAACTACCTGAATATTTTTTTTTGACATTAAAAATGTAAAAATTAAGTTTATTTTAAAAAAAATTATAAAAGTGTCAAAATTTAGTTTTATAATAGTTGTGCCATTAAAAAGCGTTAAAACTCAGTCTTTCATGTAATGAAATCTACTCAGTATTGCGTATTGCATAATCTTAACATGGTGTTCCATATATAGAAATATAGAAATATAAAATAAAATTTATTATAAAATAAAAATATTTGAATGTCTTGGGGTTTTACATTCTCCCCACCTTAAATTAATTTCTTTCTCATAATTTAATCTTGGTCTCAGAAATATAAGGCGTGATATTTGAATTTTTTTGTTGTAATACACAAATGTGAGAAGATATAATATAATATTCCCTTATTAATATATTATTACTAAAAATGTAACATATAATAACATATAACTAGGGGTCTATATAGGAGAACTTTAGTGAAAAGTGAAAATATGGCATTACAAGAAAATTGTAAATATTTATAGGGACTGATTAAGGTCATCGATCACAAACAAATATTGATTAATGGACTGTTGAGGGCCTAAAATCTATCTCCTGGAGTTATTAACGAGGTTATTTATATCATAAAAATGGTGATAATATGGGAAAAATTCAATACCTTATTCTTAGAGTAAAGAAATAATTTCACTCTCTAAGAATATAGTAAAATAAATACTTTTATAAACACAATATTTTCCTTTAATTATACTTTGAACCATTTATATATCATCTATTATCACAACATTAATGATATTCTAATGTAATATATCAATATTTAAAATAACATCCAAAGTTCAACATAAATCATTTCATAAATAGTTAACATTTTCTAATGACTATGATCCATCACTTTTTAAAAACGGTCACTTAATTTTCAAAATTAACTTATCATTTGCCTTTAATCAACAAGAAGAATCTCAAAATAGTCACATTCCAAACATGTGAATACCTTCATCATGTATTCTATTACACTATAGCAATAAATTGGATTACTATAAAACAATATTGAAAACATATATACTTCCTTATTAGATAAGTGAAACATATTTTGTTGGATATATTCCTTATGTCCAATAGTGTTGTATACTTGATCAGTTATAGCATAAACCACTTTGTCAAAAAATAATTAATTGGATCCAAGTTATACAACACTTATCCAAATTAAATTATCAAATTCAATCATCTCATTTACAATAAATCATTATTTCATCATTTTTAACATATTAGGGATTATCTTTCCCTCCATCATATATTTCCCATTAAGTTTAACTTGTCACTCAATCATTTTTCTTTTTCATCAGCACTAATCAAAACTCACTTTTAAATCCTTGATGTAAAATTACTATAGTATAATCCTTATATATTTTATAATTATTATGACCAGTACCTTACGGATAATATACTAAAATAAAATAATTTTTGAATCAGAACACATGCATATTAATCATTACTCTTCATCTATGGTAGTAAAAAAAGCTTTACAATGATCTATTTTCCTATTTTTGGGAATATTTTTTTAAAACGTGAGATATTGATTTGTGTATTGTCCAAACTCCTTATATCTGAAGAATCATACACTATGAACCTTTTTCTTATCCATGAAATCACAAGAAATGTGTCATTCCCATCCACACTTATAGTAATCTCCCATTCCATTTATGAATTACAATGGTGATTATTTTCACAATTATTCTATTTAAGAACATGCTTATTTCCATCCTTACCATTATCAAAAAAAAATATCAATTGTCCCCTTGTTCTCATACTTTTCATTTTATATATAATAATTAGATAATTATTCCCCTATATTGTTAACACATGATTCAATGTTATCATATTAAGAATTTTATTGGAAGACTAGTTCCCATTGAAAATTAGTTTAATTCCAAAAAAGATATGATCCTTCTTATTCTTTGTATCACATGCATTGGTGAGGTTCACATTCCTTCTATTGGGCATCATTTCAAAATGAAAACATACACTAGGATAGATCATATAATTATGAAAAAGAATTTATAATCCCAAAAATAGAGAAATATCAAACATAGATTAAAAAAATTATATGCATCTAATCTCATATTTATTAACATGGTTTATTTGGGACGTTCTTCTATACTTATCCTCAATGAATATCTTAGTGTTATGTTCCCTAATCTATGTTTTCAAAATCTAGTTTTCAAGGTTACTACTAAGATTCCTTTGATACCAACTCTAACTCGTCAGTCCTAGAATCCCAAATACGGTGCATTACTTTATTACATTGGCATGATTATCAGGAATCAAATCCTAAAAGACTGTTCTGTTTAGCATTTTTAGAAAACTATAGTACATAATTGATTCCCATTTTACATTAGATGTAGAACATAAAACATAAAAACAAATAAATGCTTCATTGAAACTCATTCCAAGAATTCATCTTCATATCCTGGGGAAATGAAACAAAATAATTGTGAGTTCAAATGATCAGTGTGGCTAAGAATACAATAGATGTAAGTGTGAATCATTAATAATAAACAATATGGTATGGTAAATAACTAAAAAAAACATCAATTTAAACAAATTTATAAAGAATAATCAATATATAAAGGAAATGTACTGATAACACCTAGAATTAAATCAACAAACAAATAGTGAAATGCATCCATAGATTTTTTCATAGTGAAAATCCTATAGATATAATACAAGTAAATAAAGGAAATACTTAATTGTTCGTCGTCATGTATCTGGCACTTGAACCACTTCAATAATAATATTTTTCTATATAGTTTAAGTCTACAGGTAGAAACCCATATATTCTTCTTAGAAACAAACTCAAAGGCTTTTCCATTTACTGATTTCATCTCATGATACTACCAATGCATCAAGGAATATCAATATTTGGTCCCAAACCATGTCGAACCTATCTAAAACATTCTTTATATTTTAAATAATCGATTTAATTAAAAAAATGTTCCTTATCATAAACTATCCATATTGAATAAATAATATGAATTTATCAATAATTACTCATTTGAGGATAGGTAACAACAACGTTTGTTGATGTTGATGAATGGAAATACCATTGAAAAAACATTCTTGTGGAAAATAATTATTAAATTTTTAAAGTGTCACATACCACTATAAAACATTTGAATCAGAATCCCCATGAATAAATAGCATTAAATGAAACATACAATATCACAAGAATAAATAGATTCATGATACAACATGTCCAAGAGAAGTATATACATTATATAAAATAAACTTTGTGCATAACATTACAATATGCCTCAATGAAATGAAAGTGCAATGAAATCCCTTACCTTGAGTCCGACTTGTCACATGTATCTCTATATAACTGAAAAATAAATGTATGTCAATTATTTAATTGCTTGATAACCTTATTATGTTTATTATTATTTTTATATCACTTATTGCAATGTTTTATAACACTACATAAATAGTTATGTTTATGTCAGGTGTTTTTGACCAAATTTGGTTCTTGTGTCAAAAACAAATTTTGTAGGTCAACAATGGTCAAAGGGTTCATTATATAAACATATATATAATAATAATCATGAAATTATTATCATATTTATCCATAAATTATAACAACCTAAGAATTGTTTTAATAATTTTTAATACATTCTATTATGAAAAATAATAATTCAAAATTATGTGGTTTAATTAATAATACTTGCATTTCATATTTATAACTTTAAAATAAATTTTAAATTAATATTCTAAAGAAATAAAATTTTACAGTATTATTTTGTGTGAAATAATATTTTAATATGAATATATGTAATTGATTATTTTTCTTACAAAATTCATTTTTATCAATATATTATTTAATTAAATGAATAATACATATAGTGAATATTGAAATTATTTTGATAAATACTAAATTATGTTACGAATATGTTCACTATTAATATGACACCCAAATATTTTATGGTATATATCTTCCAAAATAATTTCAGTTCGTTAGATAGCTTATATGAACAAAAAATTTAGTCTCTGTGGAACAACACTTTGTAATAGTTATAACATATCCTATAAACTTAATTTTTTCACTACTATATTTTGAATTTAAAAAAAATAGACATACACGATTGTGTTCAGTAAGATATTTAGAGTCTGATGGAATCAACATATGTTTTGGTGAATAGTAGCATGTTCTATATAAATAGTAATGTACCCAAAAAAATTACTAACAAGAACCTTTTAAATAGTTTTGTACCTTTATGAATTGTAACCTCATCTCTGTAAGTTTAAATAAAATTAAATATTTTATAATTCTATTATTAAGAGTTTATATTTTGATGAGAAATAAATATTAAATTAAAATTTTATAATAATATAAATTAAATTTAAAATATAATTAATTTTCATAAAAATATATTCATAAATAAATATTTTGTTTTCTGTTGATTTTGGGATAAATTAAAGATACCTTTGTTAGTTTTTAGGGTATTATAAAATAGGTTATAATTTTAAAAACTGTATTTTTCATGTAAATGATGATTTTAATTAAAAATTAAATTTCACATTTATATAAAATTATTTTCATAAAAAGGTGTTTATTTTGGGATTATACACATTTAAAAATGGTTTGGGTTAATATTTGGTATTTTTCTGAAATACTTGAATTTCTTATGAATAGCGATATTCGATATTTTACAAAGTATGCTAAAAATATGAATTTATGCATTAATATTTAGTCATGTATAATGTAAATGGAAATTTTTTAAACTCTCATGCACTTATTACTATTATATTCACATGAATCCAGAATATTTACAGTCTTGAGCCAAAATAATAAAATAATAATTAAAATAATGGGAAACCCTCCTCTCCTCCACTATAAAAACCACCCATCACTCCCTCTTCTATTCACTCTTATATGTCTTGAAGCATCTAAAAATTATTCCAAAATAATATTCCCTAGAATATCCTCACATCAAGGAGATCTTGGTCTTTCCAAAAGACCAAAAACCCTTCCCTTAAGGAGGTTCTCAAGGAAGATATTTCAAGAGGTAAAATCAACTTCCATTTTCTATTTTATTTCTTTTTTTAAGCTCTTTATTTTATTATTATCTCCTAAGATCCTCTATACAATTGATCTTGATAAATCTAATATCATATATATACTTTAATTATATCATGATAATTTAATAACCATTATCAATCTCCTCACTCTCTCTCCTTTATTTTATAAATGAAATCATTGTTTGGGAGGTTCCAATTTACAACCTTCATGGATGACGAAGTTTTGTTCCATAATTTCTTCTTCAAGGCTAGTTGTGAAACCATTTTTATAGGTGAAATAGATTATAAAATATATATTATATCTTATTTAATTATTCTATAACCATAATTTATACATGATATTAAACAATAGATCAAAACTAGTTCTTTGTGATCAAAAAACCATCGTAAAAATCTAAATGATTATCACTAAATGTATTATCAGTTGATTCATACTCATACCATGTAACCAAATTATATATATAACTATTTAAAATTTTGTATGTTCATTAATAATATATAACATATATTCTGGATAATTATTTCCATTCCTCATGAAATACATAACTTATAATCTAACGACCAGATTATGAAATCAATGAAACGAACACTCGAGAACAAAAACATTAAATCATATAATTTATAAATAAGGACCTAAATTAACATAATACCAGTATAATGAATCATATATATATATATATAATTTTCTTAATTTAATAATTAATTTATTTAATTTGATTATATAAAAAATTAATTTCTAGTGCAGAATACATTCAGACATTAGTTAAGGGTTTTATCAACTAACCTTCATTTCTGTGAGATAAGACTTACTCACCAATAATTATTTTTTGTGGTGTATGTATACATTCTATTTATGTATAATATCATGAATCTCATTATTTTCATGGTATTAAATGTATCATTTTATTATTATTAATTTTTGGGGCATATGATTCGATTGATTACAAAGTGGTAAGTGATTACACCCAAACCTCTATTTTTTCCTTTGGGTTATTCCTTTACAATCCTCACCCCTATGTAATTCTTATATATTTTTTGCTACATATTATTTAATCTATTTATATGTTCCATACTCATATAATCAGATCATTTCATCTTTCTTTTATTGGTTTTATATGACTCAAAATAGTTCCCTTCCAAATTATTTTCGATAAACAAGCCTAATTCAAGGGAACCTCTCGAATACTTACACATTTTCAAGTTCACAATATAATATGTTTTAATCCATAATCAGTTTTCATAAATCACAAAATTTTTCATGAAAAAACTATCTTGGTTAATTTATAATTTTATGAAAACAAATATTTCTTTACTCTTTAAAATATCTTTAATATATTCCTCTAATCGTAATGAAATGTTTTATTTCTAAAGCTTATTTAAAAGATATTTTTACATGGTTTCATTTCACTAGGACCTTATTTATTCCACAAATATAATTTCTATGTCTTTAACTTTTCATTTATAGTATATTAATTTTTATAAACATTATTCATGAAAAATAAAAATGATTTTGCAAAAGAACACTTCTTTCCAAAGTATTAAAGATTTTTCTTCTCTCACTTTTACTTCTGTGAGATATGTTCCTTGTTTACCAGTTATTATTTTCATGTGGTGTATGTACTTAAATTTTGTTTATCATATCAAGATTATCTTTATTCTCATTATATTTTATAGAATTATGACTTTAATATTTCATGGCGGTACGAGACTGTTTAGAATGTTTAAAGATTATTTCCTAGAGAAATTTTCAATGGTCTCACTTAAAAGTATCTCAATCTATGTCAACATTCTTTATTTAATCTTTTACATCATTTAATATAATCCCTAATTATATTATCTAATAAAAATTTTAAATTTTTTATAGTTATTTTGATTGTGGATGTGTAATCGTGATACCATTCACCATATTACTCAGAATGGTTACTGTTTATCTTTAATGATTAGGGAAATTTATTTACATTTCACATGTTAGTTTTATTATGAATGTATATGTTGACTATTTTCACCCCATTCATGTGAAGAATGCATTGGATTTAGTATGTTTCTATTGGGGGCCTCTAAATCCCCTCAGTGCATCGGTAGTTCTCATCAAACAAACTTGTTTGGGTTTTTACCCATTTATGCATGGTATTCGGATAGTTCCATAACAACATTCTTATACTTTCCTGCATTATGAATTCCCTAATTATGAAACTAGAAATTGGTAGTCCATGTGATTATTTGACTAGTATAATATCCATGGTTATATTTTAATATGGCATTATTCATTCAACTATTATTTCGTCCATATTATGCTCATGATTATGTTTTAAGGGGCTGTGCACATTTATTTATTCACCATGCCTTATTATTTATGTTTTTGCTGTATTAATAAACCTTACTGAGAATCTAAGATCACCAATTTCTTATATTTCATTTCCCCATGTTATAAGAAGAAATAATTATATATTCTTTCATGGAGGCATATTATTTCATTTCATACTGTATCATTTTTAATTTTATTTTCCCAATGTATTATGGGTATCATGTATGTAATTCAGTTTTCCAAGACTGTTAATCAGATTGTTCCTTCAGGATTTGATTCTTTATAATCATTCCAATATAATAAAATATATAACTGGCTCTAGGCTTCTACGATCAGGGTGATACATTTGGTATCATAGGAAGTTTAGTAGCAACTATGGAAACTAGATTTAGAGAACATATATTAGAGAATTTAACCCTAAAATAGACTTTGAGGATAATTATACAATAACTTCCTAGAATTTTGGTAAGGTAAAGATTATGTGGATATTCATAAAAAATATATACCTTCTGGGAATCTACAAGTGGATGTGGTTCTAGCTTAGATTTACCTAGGAGTAACAACTCTAATAAGGTGTTATGACTATAACTCGAGGTAATTTGGTGCATGACAATGGGCCTTACTGAACACTTGGTTTGACACTCTCTGGGGATATCCTTAGGGTATTTTACATATTCGTTACAAACTAGTATGATGTATTTAAATTTATACATATTCTCAAATAAATCATGTTTATTATATTGAGATTTTCTATGCTTAAAATTTTCAATTTATGTTATGTATTTCAATGGTATTAGGATTGTATTTTATTTTAAAAAACGATTTGATCTAATATAATGTATGCATTTGTTTATAAATATCTCCTAGTGGAATGATTCAAACTACACCAATGCACATAATCCAAAAAGTAGCAATGGTTATTCCTTAAAGAGGTTTAAGCTAGTGTTTTGAAAGGAGATAGTTTCTCAAACACTCTCATTGTATTAGAAGATAATATCATTTCCTAACAGGAAAGAGAATTTTTTTACGTATTATGGCTTCAGAAGGGAGCATGTAAAGAAAAGGAAAATTAGGAATTACATAGACAAATAGAAGAAGGAGAAGAAGTATTTTCCCACATGTGATAATTGTGGAAGGAGACACCTTGGTATATGCTTAAGGGGAAAATGAGTTTGATTCAAGTGTTGGGAAAAAATCCACAATGCTCAGAATTTCAATATAAGGAAATAATTTTCCATTATTTAATGATTCAAATGTATGGATATGGGGCACTATAAAAATGAATTCCCCAAGCATCAAATAAATATAGCTCCAAAAAAACAAATGGATAATGGTCATGATTATGATGTTACTACGGTTAGAGTAGAATAATTAATGTATTTATGGATTGAAGAACTATGTTATGATATTATTATTATAATAAATATGGACTATAAAAGGATTGTAATGTAGTACTATTTTATTAAGGATTTGAGTTAATTTGTTGAATGGTAGCAAGGAAAAGTGACTCAATAAAAAGTTTTAATTTTGGAAAAATATGTGTTTGAATGAAAGTAATCCCTTAATATGTTCATAATACTAATATATCAATTTTAGAATAAAGAGATGATGGATTTGGATAACATAAATTGGGTATAACATAAAATCTTTGAATTAAATAATGGATTGTCAACAAAGTGGTAAAGTCTAAAACATTTTAGGCTTGAGAAATATATATAAATTCTTATGTCATTACATATGAACAAGAAAATATGAACATATTCAATAAGGCTTTGTGGTAATTCAATTTTTTACAATTCTTCAAGAAAATACATGGACAATTTAATGACATATATTTATGTGACAGTTAAGAGACTCTTCCTGTTGATTAATAATTTTTTTATAGAAATTCAATTACCTTATTTCAAAATAATTGGATCATAATGTTTTGGAGAATTTAACCATTTATGAAGTGATTGAATTTGATCTTTGTATACGAATTTAGAGATTATTCTTCCTTATGAAATAACTTATTCAACAAAATGATGTAGGAATAGTTAACGGCACCACTGCAGGATATGATTGTGTAGAAAGTACTTATATTTCCTTACATTATAGAGGGAATTAATTTCTCACAATTAGGGGAAGGGTCGTGAAACAAAAAAAATTTTCCAAGTAACTTGTTTTCTGAGGAATCAAACAGACTATTATATCATTATGTATTTATGGATTTGTGAATGTTAACTTCAATCGGACCATCTCCTCTTTCACATTCCACCAAAACATGATGGTTACATTATTCTTCGATGTCCATGTCATCACTTCACACTAATGTTACCCTATTCGAAGGTGCAGTTTTTTAGAAACATATGATTTTAAATTTCCCCTTATCATGAGAATATTTTTTTACCCTGTTTCTAATGTGGGTTTCTAAAAGAAAATTTCTATGTATCCACCAATAACATTGAATGTGCAATTTTGAATTGCGAGGAGGTAATTCTTTTTAGGGGGAATAATGTAACAATCGAGTAATTTGATTTATAATTTTAAATTTATTAAGATAAAAAATATTAATTAAAAAATATGTGTTTTAATTAATAATACATATATTTCAAAGTTATAGATTTCAAATTAAATTTAAATTAATGTTACAAAAAAATAATCTTTTACAGTATTATTCTGTGTAAAAGAATATTTTAATTAGAATAAATGTATTTACATATTTTTATTAAAAAATGCATTTTTATAAATAGATTATTTAATTAAAAAAATAATATATATATTGACTATTATAATTATTTTAATAAATACAAAATTATGTTGTGAATATTTTCACTATTAATATGACCCCTTAAGATTTTATGGTATGTTTTTTTATAAATAATTTTAAATCATTAAGTAGCTTATATGAACACAAAACATAGTCTATATGAAACAACACTTTTTTATAGTTATAACCTATCCATTAGACTTAATTTTTCCACTTCTATGTTTTTTATTTTGAAAAAAAACATACACGATTGCATTCAATAATATTTTTAGATTCTAATAGAATAAAATTAATTTTTAGTGAATAGTTGCATGACCCTTTTGAACAGTAATGTAACCTTATGAATAGTAACATGATCCTTGTGAATAAAAATGTACCATTATGAATAATTATGTCACCCATTTAAGTATAAATAAAATTTAGGCACCTTATAAATGAGAGGGAATATTTTAAAAATTAATATTTAATTGTTGGTATTTTGGGAGGAATAAATATTTAATTACAATTATATAACTATTTAATTACATTAAAAGATGATTAATTTTTGTAAAATGTATTCATAAATCAATATATTGTTATCTATTATATGGGGATAATTTATTGATACCATAGTTAATTTTTCAAGGTATTATGAAATGAGTAATAATTTTAAAAACTATATATTTTGAATAAATAGTTATTTTAAATAAAAATAAAAATTCTCATTTTTATGAAATTATATTCAAAAAATGGAGAAATTTTTTGGATTTCACACATAAAAAATGTTTTTAGTGATTTTTTATGATTTTTTTGAAATACTTGAATTTTTTTAATAGAGAAATTCGATAATTTACAAAATTTGCTAAATAAGTGAATTAATGCTTCATGATTGAGTCATGGTTCAGGTAAATGGCCATTAATTAGAACTAAAATGTACATATAACTTTTTTATTCTCAATAATCAAGACTATTCATTGTTTTGAGCCAAAATAATAAAAAAATGATTAAAATAATTGGAAAACCATCCTGTCCTCCATTATAAAAACCACCCCTCACTCCAACTTATCTTCACTACTATAAGACTTGAAGCATATAAATATTATACTCAAATACTCTTAACTAGTCTCTACCCACATCCTGGATCTCTTAGTCTTTTAAAAAGAACAAAACCCCTTCCCTTAATGAGGTTCTCATGGAGGATATTTCAGGAGGTAAATTCCTCTTTCTTTTTTCCATTTAATATCTTTTTGTGTTTTTATATTATTATTATCTCCTATAATCCTCTATCTAATTGATCTTGATAACTCCAATATCATCTATATACTATAATTATTTCATTTTTGTTCAATAACCATTATCAATCTCCTCACTCTCTCCCTCTCTTTTATTTTATAAATGAAATCATCATTCGGGGGGTGTCCATTTACAACCATCATGGCCGAAATTTTTTTTGTTCAATTTCATCTTCAAGTATGGTCATGAAACAATTTTTATTATTGAACCATATTAAAAAATATTTATTATAACTTATTTAATGATTTTTAACCAGCATTTATACAGGATATTAAATAATATGACAAAACTACTTCACTGTGATCGAAAAACCATCATAAAAATCTAAACAACACTCACTAAATGTCTTATCAATTAATTCATGATCATACAATGTAACCAAATTATATATATAACCATTAAAACATATTTATGTTAAATAATAATATATAATATCAATTCTATAGAATTATATCAATTCTGTAGAATTATATCCATTTCACATGAACTCCATTACTTATAATCAAGTGAACCAATCATGAAATCATGGAAACGAACACTCTGGAATGACAGCATTAAATCTCATAACATATAAATATGGACATAAATGAACATAACATAACTATAATAAATAAAATATATAAATATAATGGTATTAAAAAATTAATTAATGGAGTTATTTTTATAATCTCAGACATTAAGGTCAAGTGAAAAATACATTCGGACATAAGTTAAGGGTTTTCTCAACTAACATTCATTTCCATGATATTTTCCCTAGTTATCACTAGTTATTGTGTGTGGTATATGAATAAATACCATTGATATATCATATCATTAATATCATTATTTTTATTTTATTAAATGTATCATTTAATGATTACTAATTTTCTGGGCATATCATTCAATTGATTACAAAGTGGTAAGAGATTCCATCTGAACCATCATTTTTTCCTTCAGGTTATTCATTCACTATATGTACCCAAATGTATTGCTTATATATTTTTGGGTAAATTTTATATATTAATTTTTTATTTTCTGGAATCATATATTCATATCATTTCATCTTTTTTTATGGGGATTATATATTTTAATATAGTTCAATTCATAATTCTTCCCAATAAACAAGCCTGATTTAAGGGAACTTCTCGATGTCATTACCATTTTCATGTCCATTATATAATATATTTTAATACATAATCATTTTCATAAAATCAAAAAATTTATCATGAAAAACTATCTTTTATCATTTCTTGTTTTTTTAAAACAAACATGTCCTTACAATTTGAAATCACTTTAATATTTCCCTTAAACCGCACTAAAATGTTTAATTTCTAAAACATATTTGAAATGTATTTTTACATGGTTTCACTTTATTAGGATATTATTTATGCCTAAAATATAATTTATATATTCATAGATTTCCTTTTCTGGGATACAAATTCTTTCAAACTAATTTTATGAAAAATTCAAATTATTTTCAAAAATAACTCTTCTTTCTAAAGTGAAATTTTTTTTTCTCATCTCACTTTTACATCTATGTGATATATTCCATGTTCACCAATTATTCCATTCAGGTGTTATATATACTACCCTTTGGTATGTTACACCAAGTGTCATGTTATTATAATTTTATTCTATGGGATTATGATTTGAATTTTTCAAGGTGGTATGGGACATATTGGAATGTTTATGGATTATTTCCTTAATAATTTTCAATGGTCTCGCCTAAATGTATCTTCATCTATGTCAATATCCATTGTCGAGTAATGTACATTATTGAATTTTATCTCTTATGATATCATCTAAAATATTTTGTTGATGATTTTCTAAATATTTTAACTGTGGATGTGTTTTCTTGATACCAATCATCATATTACTTTGAATGGTTAGTGTTTATGTTTAATGATTAGGAAAAGTTATTTAAATTTCATATATTAGTTTAAATATGAAATTATATTTTTATTATGCTCACTAATTTCATATGAGGAACGAATTGGACTAATACAGTGTTTGGTTGGGATCGATATATCCCCTCGGGGAATCAGTGGATCTCCTGAGACAAACTAGTTTGAGTTTTTACCTGTTTATGTCTGGCCTTAGAATGAGGTCTTGACGTATGGTCACGATGTCCCTCCTTATGAATTCCCTCATTATGAATCTATTAATTAGTATTACATGTGATTATTTAACTAGTATAATATCCTTGTTTATGTTTTATTATTTCATTATCCATTCATCTTTCATTCCTACCATATTATTCATAATATTTTGATTTAATTGCATGTGTGCTTTTATTTATTCCCATGGTCAGATTGTTTATTCTTCTGTTGTATTACATACCCTTACTAATAATCTGAACTCAACCCATTTTATGATTCATTTCTATAGGTTATTAATAAGATAACATTCTATTAGATTTCATGGATGTAGTTTATTTCATTTTATTTTTTATCATGTTTTATTTTCATTTCCCAATCTACGATGGGTATCATGTATGTAATCTGGTTTTCCATGATTGATAATCTAATCATTACTTCTAGATTAGATTCCATGTAATCCTAAAAATTTCATAAAATAGAGTACCAACTATGGGCTTCTAGGGTCAAGGCATTATATAAATTATACATTTAAAACCAATCATGAATGATGGTTATGAAAAATGAACCAACGTTATAATCATGGAGATGGTAGGTCATATGTACTATTGAGTTACATTCCCATTTTTCAATTAACATTGTGGAAAGAAGAAAAGTGACATTATATATTTCTAGAATGATCATTATATGATAAATAAATTATTATTTAATCATATATACTTATGTATATAATTCTTGTGATTTAAAAGGAATCACATCACATCGAGGAGGTTCTAGTACACACTTCCAAGACCGACATTATCACTTGTTAGTTTTTGAAAAGGTTAATAAATAAAATTATTCATTATATTAACATAAAGGTAATTATTTAATGAATATAATATATATGTCATTTAGGACACATATGATAAATTAAACCCATATTTAACATGTTCCATGAAATTTTTGAATGTATTAAGTCGCTTTGAGGAGGTGGTAGTTTACAGGTCCCCAATATAAGTCATCATATTTACACCAAAAGGAACACAAAATTATTTCTGTTATAAAAATTACATAAGAATCAATAATTAAAAAATATCATATTTATCATATAAAAATAATGTTTCAATTATAATTCACATCCAAGAAAGTTGGTAAAGGAAAAAACAATTGAAATTGATTCCCTAGGCCGTAGTTCTTCATACATGAATGATAAGTTTGTCAAGTATTTGATGGATGTGTGTGCAGGATTAGGTCCAACCATTAACCAAACAAATTTTAATTTTATTTTGTATAATAATGTTATTATAAAATCATGTGATAATAAGAAATTAAAGGGTGGATAAACAAATAAAACATAAATGAACATTGAAGAATGTTACCTCTTTTTCAGTTAAATCCTTATGGTTTTCATAAAAGGGATTCCTTGGTTTTCTTTATGCCCAAGGTGAGTACTTTTGGATGAGGTTGGGGTTGTTGGAAGAATATTTATAATGTTTTTGGATTAGAAAAAGTTAATTGAGTGGTGTGATGAAGGAGAAGAGTGAATTCATTTTTATAATGGTGGGGAGTGAAATTCATGTTAATACCAAATGTTATACCTTATTGGGGTATCTCCCACACGTCATGTCCCTCAAAAATGGAAAAATAATGGATTAAAGGGGTGTTATGGTAAATAAAAACCTCCACCAAACAAAAATAAGTTCATTTTCATAATTTTGTTCCTTTACATCTATGTTTCTTAAATTTTATCATTTTGGTTTTAACTAAATTTCAAGTGTTCTAACCTAAGTAATTTAACCATTAAAACTATATGAACGTGATATTTATTAGATAGTATAGACCCAGTGAATTATAAATATGATATATAATTTTATAAAAATAAATTATATGCGAGTTGGAAATTAATTTTAAAACAAGAGCATGTAATGCGCAAAAACATTACTTTAACTCAGACCATTATAACTATGTTCATACTATCTATGGGTAAATAAGATATTTATAAATGATAAATTAGTGCATTAATGGACTATATTTTTTATTTTTTAAAACAATCAATTCACTTGCAAAAAGATATCATTCTTATTAAGTATAAATGATTTAAAAACTTTAATTTATTTGGAAATAATGTTAATGTTAATTAAGACATTATTTAGTTAATTTATTTTATAAATAGAAAAACAATATTGGAATTAAAATATATTAGGATAAAAATATTGTGAAATTATCTATTTTCTAACAAATAAATAAACGTAATAATTCATTAAATTTACTTTACTTTTAATTTTTAAGAATCTTTTATTTTATTTAGTTATTAACTAAATAATATATTCTGATAATTAAATTTAAATTAATGTGTTAAATAAGGTCATTTACCATTAAAAATAATATATATAACCGAATCTATTTAGATTCTTCCATAATCTAAATCATTATAAATTTTAATGGTTTGGAAGGTGCTTATATATTATTTTTTCCTTACATAACTTATTTTACTGGTCACTTTCATTGAATAGTATCCCATTAACTAATAAAATTCATAACAGGAAGGGATATGGCATAAATATTGGAATAAAATGGATATTGGATACGTTTCTAGGTCATTTTGGCCCTTAAGATTATGGTTTAGTCTCTTATTAAGCTTAATTTTACCTTAATTGGAGTAATTAATATTAATTACTTTTATTAAATGTTTTTGTCAAAATTGAAGTTGATAGTATTAGATTGTAAATATTAAACTGATTACAACAGTTTCTGTCCATTTTTTCATGTTCAATTCACAGAATTGTAAAAATTATGTTCAAAGATAATCCTGTAAACATGATGAGAAAGGTAATTTTAAATTGTAGATGCTCAAAAGTTCATTAAGTCATTATATCTAAATTAATGAAAAATTTATTTCAATAACCTACATTTTATTAATAGATATATCATTAATCTATTTTAACTTTAAAATAAATTTAAAATATAATTCAATATTAATAATTATTAGGAAGAGAATGTAGTTTTCAACTAAAATACAATAGTTTTCACTATTCATAAAAAAATTTAACTTCTATGAAAGATACCAAAAAACACCCTATG
The DNA here is from genome assembly GCA_963277665.1 of Viscum album. Taxonomy (NCBI): domain Eukaryota; kingdom Viridiplantae; phylum Streptophyta; class Magnoliopsida; order Santalales; family Viscaceae; genus Viscum; species Viscum album. The sequence continues at coordinate 795,408,818 of OY728142.1, read as the reverse complement.
ATAAGTTTTACTTTAAAATTTAAAAAATGAATTTTATATTGACAAATAAAACTTATAAATGTGTTAAAATTTAGTTTTAAATTAGGTGTTCATTAAAAAGCTGGCAAAACTCAGTCTTGTGTGTAAAGTAAGCTACTCATTGTTGTGTATAGCGTAAGCATAAAATGGGTTCGGTTATAAAAATATTTTGAAAGAAAATAAAATTTATTCTAAAATGAGAATATTTTAAAGGCTTGTGGTATTACATTGGGTGTTATCTTGAAGGGTTTTTAGGTGAATGTGAATAATTTTGGAAGGAGGATGGGTAGGGCATAGTTAGTGAATGATTTCCCAAAACAATGACCCATGTGCCAGATAACTGTGAAACCTTGGATAAAGAGAGATTGAACAACTTGTTCATGGCTTTAAAAATAATGCCCCCCCCCTATAAAAGGCGTACAGTTATGTTTTGAATTTTCAAAAACCATATGCCCCAGCCCGTGAAACCATTTGTGTAGTTTTAATTAACTTGAAATTTAGATTTTAAATTTTTAAACCCCAGTTATTAAACCCAAACTAACCCAAAATCATCCATATCCGATTTATCTCGTTTTTGGAGGTTCTCAAATCAATTCTTAGGGATCTCAACCTCTGTTCTTCGTCATTCAAATCATGGATAGATGATCTTTATCTCTATCAGTATGTGATGTGGAAGTGTTTCCATACCCTTTGCCACATCCTTTTTCTATTTTTGGTGACTTTTTAATATTAAAATGTTGTTTTTATTAAATAATTAATAGGTGTTGTGTTTTTGTACTTGCTGTGTTAAATAATCACTTTTTAGTTTAAAACCGGTGTCTTAATGATTATTAGTGTCATTTTAAATAATTCTTAAATTAATTTAGTCATGAAAATTAGACTTTTATTTATTTATTCTCTTATTTTTATAATTTTTCATTCTAGTAATTTTATTAAATCATTTATTAAATTAATTAATTCTTTATTCTTTAAATTGTAAATAAACAAATTATTTTAGTTTTTTAGTCTTTTAATAATTAAATTAATTTTAGAATTTTAATTTTAGTCAATTAATAATTTTTTCTTTAATTTAATTAGTTTTTTAATTAATCGATTAATCAATCTAAGAATGTAACGGTATTTTTTTAATTTGTTTTAAATTATTAAACCTAAATAAAGTCATTCCTTTTAATAAAGCATAATTAATTTTATCTTATTTCTTTAGTTTTTAATTTTATTCTTTTTAAATTTAATTTATTAATTTATTAATCCATTGTTTTGGTTTTATTAAGGTTTTAATTAATTATATTTATTTTGTAGGTGTTTCTACGTGCACCACAGTTTCTTCTCAGTTGTGGTGCCACCATATTGTCTACACACTTATCACCATTTCAAGAATGGTGGCACGTCACACTTCATCCCACCCACAGTTCACTTCATGGTTCCACACTCACACCGCTCCACACCTACTATCTCACCGTGAGACTCACGGGGACGGTATTCACTTTCATAGAGTTCACTTAAAAGATTTTAATGTGCACATAAAATCATTCCATGTGGATCAGTTGTTTCTAGGGAATAAATTACCTCGCTGCACGCATATTTTTCATTTGGTTAAGAGCACTTGCTCTAGTGACCAGCGCGGAAGGAGAAGCGCAGTGAAAGCTCCACGTGCAGGCCCGGGAACTCCCTGAGGGAGATTCCAGAGACTTTGATTGGGTGATGCATGCACGAGAGAAGGGAGAGACATTGATGGATCCACTGAAGAGAAGACAGTACGAGAGATAGTTTGGAACATCAGGAGGAGATAGATCAGGATAGAGAGAATGAGAGACAAAGCAGTAGGACTTTGTTCGAGACTGGGGGAAGCAAAGAAAGAGAAACTTAGAGGATCTTTGATTGTGAGTAATTTGGAGCTTTGAGAGTTGCAGATTAGAGAATTTTTTATACCTCGATTCCCAGGGCGGGGTATTGATCAGATTCTATAATTTCATCTACCATCAAGCAGTAGGAGTTGGAATTTCCAAGAGCAGTAGTAGGGAGTTCGAACATCTTAGTTTTTCTTGTGATCTATTTTTTCTGCACTTATTTCATTATGAACTACATTGATTCTTACTCTATTGTTGCATAAAAACCAACCACTTTGTTCGGCTAATTTCCTTTGGGGGGAATAAGCTGGTTGATTTGATTTGTTTAGTCTCATTCATGTACCACATCATTTAATTGTAATGTCTCTCTCATTTTTTATATGCATGTTTATGTTCAAAACAACAGGTTCGAGTGAAAACTGATCTTGTTTTCACCATAATAAAAATTGGTTCAATTTGAGTAACTCTCTGACAATTGAGTTATGCTCGAATGAGAGAGACACGCCGATCTCAACTGACAAGTTGAGCCTGGTGACTTCTGACTTATTTTCACCATTGGTGGGAATGACTTTTATATTCGAAGGACTATAAGAGCTATTTCATCACAAACTGAACAGATGACAAATCTGGCCAGTTACTTTTAGTCAGATCTATATTTGTAAAACTCCAATGCATGAATGATGCTGAGCAATATTGAATCGGCCAGTTGACTTTCTACCTTACTCATCGATTGGTTGTTTACACCACAATTTCTCTTGCTACTCTGTCTACTCCCTTTTCACTCACTACCTTACCATCACTTCTTCACAGACGAAATCTCACTCACTCCACTTCACCACCACCAATTGTTTTAGATTGGTTTTGAATGTGTTTTTTTAGTTTTTTTAGATCGCCAACCACAACATGAGACCTCCCTGTGGTTCGAACCTATCTTGCCACTGTCCTAAGTAGTAAGTAGGTTATAAATTTTAGTTTTTTGCCCGTTCCCAATGATGCGCGAGCGTGAAAATTTTGGTGATGTTTCCTGGGAGGCTAGGTGCGTAAAAAAACCAAAAAAAAATTCATATAAGAAAAAAATTCACTAGAAAAAGATCACTAAAAAAATCTGCAAAAAAATTGAAATTCAAAAAAAAAATTGAACATGCTACATGAAAACTAGGTCTATGTTTCAACACTTAGTACCTGGTAACCTTGAAATTTATAATCACCTTAAATAAAGTGAAAACTAACAAATACAAGGTCAAAATGGAAGATAACAGAAATGAAAACTTGAACAACCCACTTCCTGAGAATTTGAACCAACCTAAAATGATGAACCCATCTAGGAATGACATAGCTGAGAGGCACAGTTTGGGAGAGTTCTTGTTACCTTCAATGTCTAGAAACCCTTCATGCATTATACTCTCTCCTAGGTCTAGGAATTATGTGATCAAGCAATACATGCTTAGTCAGCCGCCCACCTTCAATGGAATGCCCAGTAAAGACTCTCTTGACTTCATTAGATCCTTCTATTGTAGTGTTCAGCAGCTACCACTTAGGGGTCTCATTGATGAAGAGATTAAACTGAGAGTGTTCCCCTTTTTCCTCAAGGGAAATGCTAGGTCCTGGTTCCAACTGTTAGAAGAAGAAATATTTGTTACCTGGGATCATGTTTACAATTCCTAAACAATGAAATTCTATCCTATGAGGTTGACATCTGAGATTAGGCCCAAAATCACTGGATTCCTTCAGGATGAAGGAGAACTGTTTGATGAAGCCTGGGATAGGTTTAGAGGTTTACTTAGGTAGTTTCTAAACCATCAATGTACACCTCAATTCCTCATGGACACCTTCTACAATAGTTTTACCCCTTAACACCAAACCTTGGTGGATCAGTATTCCGAAGGAGACTTTAGTGATAGGACTTCTGAGGAGCTCAAAAAGATCGTTAACACATTAGCTCAAAATTCCCACCACAAATGATCTAAGAGAAAAACCATTGTGTGAAAAGAAACCACCCCTACTCCTCAAGCTGAAGCCCAAGCTGTTGGGTTCTTTAATGAGAACCCACATCAAATCCTTAATGAGCAGTGCCACCGCTGTGGCATGTATGGCCATTCTGAAACTTGTTGTCCAAATTTCTATTTGCATGTCCAGCCTCATGAGAGTGCCAACTTTGCTGGCTATGGACCATGGATGCAGCCTAGGGACAATCCTTTTTCCAACACCTACAATCAGGGGTATAAGAATCATTCAAATATTTCATGGAGGGAGTAGGGATTCCTCCAACCTACTGCCCGTCCGGGATTCCGGCAGCCTTCTAGGTAGCAATTCCAACCCCAATCCCAACCTAAGGCTAAGTCATCCAACTCAAAATATGATTTGACAGAAATTTTCCATCAGTTTATAGGGTGTTTTGATGAACATAATACCCAAAATTTATTTTAATAAAGTTCAAATGGGTGCTAGAATGAAGAACATGGAAATTCAAATGTGGTAGTTGGCTAGGGATGCTAGTAATATAGAAAAGGGTAGGCTAGCTAGAACCACTGAAGCCAATCCTAGGGAGAATTCCACTACTGTGACCACTAGAAGTGGTCTTCAAACTCCCCAAGATCCTAGGAAATAACCCCAAAATACTGAAAATGAGAAACTAAATGAATCTAGATACTCAGATATGAAAGAACCTGAATCTGGAAAACTGGATAACACCACTGGAATCCCTCCAGTCCATGTTTTTCCAACTCAAAAACCAAAAGAAAATGGCTTGGAAAACAAAGACAATAAAGGGAAGAAAAGTTTTGTGGAGCAAGCTGTAGAGATGCCCCCAGTTGTAATGAATTTTTCCCCTGTAATCTGCTTCCCATAAAGAATTAAGAAACTGATTCATGATTCATAATTGTTGAAATTTTTGAACGTGGTTAAAAAGATGAACATTGAAATCCCATTATTGGAAGCATTGATTCAAAGCCCATAATATATGAAATCACTCAAAAACATTTGTTTAAAAAAATAGACATTGGAAGAATTTTCCACCTATAGCTTAACATAGGAGTGTAGTGCATTCTTGAAGAATAGGATACCTCCTAATCTTCTGGACCCTCAAAGATTTTTCATCCCTTTCACATTTGGGGATATAGGTGGTAAGTTCAACTATTTGTGTGATCTTGGTGATAGTATTAATCTGATTCAACTGTCACTTTTTCAGCACCTGAGATTAGGAGTTCCCCAAACCACCACTGTTGTGTTACAGCTTGCTGATAGGTCTATTACTCATCCAATGGGTAGGGTCAATGATCTATTAATGAGAGTAGGAAAAATATTTTTTCATGCTGACATTCTTATCCTTCACATTGAGTGTGACCATGAGGTTTCTATCATTCTTGGTAGGACCTTCTTGGCCACAGGGGGAACTGTGATAGATGGGTCTAAGGGGAAACTGATTTTCAATTTTGGTGAACAGAAAGAAGAATTCAATGTGTTTAAGAAAATCCCAGAACCCACCAAACCGTTTTTTCCAAAAGATGAGATGTTAGATGCTATGAGTAGTGTTGATAAGGTGGAATAAGTGTTTCTGAGAATGATAGCTGAAATCAATAGTGAACCTGAAATCCCTGCTGTCTCTTGCATAGGGATTAGCTCAAGTAAGGAGAGAGAATTTTTTGATGAATATGAGGGAGAATTCTTGGAAAACATAGATGAGTTTACTTTGGATCACATTCTTACCCCGAGAGAGGAGTCTAAGTTTTAGGAGATATTTTTGTAAGCTCTTGCACTGAGGAAAAAGTTGTGTCTAATTCCTTCTTGAAGAGGCAGCATGAAGACGTTGGGCCACCCAGGCCTAAGTTTCTTCCCTCAAGCTTGTCACCACCCACCCTGGATCTCATGCCCCTCCCTGCCCATCTCAAATATGCCTTTTTAGGAGAAAATTCCACCCTTCCTTGATCATTTCATCCAAACTAGAAGTGAGTTGAGAGCAAAATTTTGTTACTGTTTTGAGGAAGTACAAGTCTGTCATATGCTGGTCAATTGCTTATATCAATGGGCTAAGTCTAGCCTTATGTATGCATAAAATTCCAATGAAACCTGAGTGTAAGCCCAGAGTAGAATCCCAAAGAAGACTCAACCCCAACATGAAGGAATTTGTGAGAGAAGAAGTTATTATGTTGCTTGATGATGGAATAACTTTTCCAATTTTTGATAGCCCCTAGGTCAGTCCTGTCCAGGTGGTACCCAAAAAAACTGGAGTGACAGTGGTCACTAATGAAAGGAATGAGAAAATCCAGAAAAGATAAGTGAATAAATGGAGAGTCTATATAGAGTACAGAAAATTTAATGCAGCCACAAGAATGGATCACTTCCACGTGCCATTTTTTGGATCAAATGATAGAGAGATCGGTAGGCAATGAATTCTTCTGCTTTCTTGATGGTTATTCTTGTTACAAATATATTTCCATTGCACCTGAGGACTAAGAGAAAACCACCTTCACCTGTCCATTTGGGACATTTGCCTACTGGAAGATTCCCTTTGGCTTGTGTGGTGCTCCTGCCACTTTTCAGAGGTGCATGATGGAAATTTTTTTAGACATGATAGAGAGGATTGTTGAAGTGTTCATGGATGATTTTTCTGTTGTGGGAGATAACTTGGTGAACTATCTGAAAAACCTGGAACAAGTGTTATAAAGGTTACAAGAGACAAAATTAGTCTTAAACAGGGAAAAGTGCCAATTCATGGCCACTGAAGGCATAGTTTTGTCACACAAAGTTTCTAGGAAGTGGTTGGAGGTCGATAATGCTAAAATTGAGGTCATACAAAATTTCCCCCAACATGAAAATGTCAAAGGAATTAGAAGTTTTTTGGGTCATGCTGGGTTCTACCAGAGGTTCATTAAGAACTTTTCTAAGATTACTAGACCCCTATGCTCCCTGCTAGTTAAAGACACACCCTTTGTCTTTGATGAAACATGTCTAGATGCTTTTAATCTGCTCAAGGATAAGTTGACTACATCATCTATAATCACTTCCCCTGACTGGTATCTTCCTTTTGAGGTTATGTGTGATGCTAGTGACTTTTCAATAGGATTTGTATTAGGGAAGAGAAAGTATAGGAAATTAAATGTTATTTACTCTGCAAGTAAGCTGCTAGATGATGCCCAGAAGAATTATTCTACCACTGAAAAGGAGTTGGCTACTATAATGTTCGCTTTGGAAAAGATCAGGAAGTATTTGATAGGATCAAGGATCATAATTTTCATAGGTCATTCAGCCCTTAAGTATTTTCTGGCTAAAAAGGACTCAAAGCCCAGACTCATGAGGTGGACCTTACAGCTACAAGAGTTTGATTTAGTGATTAAGGATAAGAAAGGGGCTGAGAATGTAGTTGCAGATCATTAGTCCCGATTTTCCAATTCCTCAAGTAAGAAACCAAAAGAGATCAACACTTCTTTCGCTGATGAACAATTGTTTGTTGCTTCTGTGTAGCAGTCTTCTTGTTTTGCAGACTATGCCAACTTTCTGGAAGCTGGAGTCATACCCAAGGATATCTCACACAACCAGAGGAAGAGGTTTATATCTATGTTGAAATATTATTTTTGGGATGACCCCATTATCTTTAGGAGGTGTGTTGATGGGATTTTGAGAATATGTGTCGTTGAGGATGAGATTTTACCCAAACTAGATAGATGCCATTCATCACCTTGGGGTGGCCATCGTGGAGGATAAAGGACTACTCAAAAGGTCCTCTAGGCTGGTTTCTACTGGACAAAACTGTTTAAAGATGTTAGGAGTCTGGTTATTGTCTATGCAAAAATTTCAAAGGTTAGGAAATGTTGGAAGGATGCAGGAACTACCCCAAAAAGATATTCTGGAGGTCGAAATCATTGATGTGTGGGGATTGGACTTCATGGGACCATTTCCATCATCCTATGGAAATGAGTACATTTTAGTTTTTGTGGAATACGTGTCTAAGTGGGTTGAGGTAGTAGCTTTTCCCAACAGTTCAGCTGCTAGTGTTGTGAAATTAATTAATAAAAACATCTTTTCCAGATTTGGTGTGCCTCGAGAATTCATCACTGGTAATGGGACCCACTTTAAGAATTATTTTTTCAAAGGTTTTATGGAGAAGTATGGGTGCTCACATAGGATAGGAACTACTTACCACCAATAGTTCAGTGGGCAAGCAGAAGTTTCAAACAGAGTGCTCAAACAGATTTTAGAGAAAACAATGTATAGCTCTAGGAAGGACTGGTCAAGGAAGTTGGAAGAGGCCCTTTGGGCCTACAAAACTACATATAAGTCACCTATAGGAATGTCACCATATAGGATACTCTTTGGGAAAACATGTCATCTACCGGGGAGTTACATCAGAGATCCTATTAGGCAGTGAAGGCACCTAACATTGATTTTAAGTCTACTGGGGAGAGGAGATTGCTAGAGCTGAGTGAGCTGGATGAGAATTTAAGAGTGTCCTATGAGAATGATGAAATTTATAAAGAAATAAAAAAGTTGTTTCATGACTCAATAATTCAAAATAAGAATTTCACTGTTGGTGACAAGGTCCTACTTTTCAATTCTAGATTGAATCTGTTTCTAGGAATGATGAAGTCCAAGTGGTCATGACCCTTTACCATTGATAGAGTTTTGGTTAATGGAGTTGTTCAGCTTGTTGGAGAAGAGAATCGACCTTTCTTAGTCAATGGTCAAAGAATAAAGAACTTCTTTAAAGGGTACCCAAAGCGATTGGCTGCCATATCTCTATAAGAATAATGAGCTAATTCAAGTCTAACTGATGACTATAAACTCAGTGTTTCATGGGAACTAACCCATGGTAGCTTTGTTGTTTTCCTTTTATTTTTGTTCATTAATAAAATTAATCCATACTTCTTGTTCTCCGGTTCAATTTCTTAACTGCTCGATGGTGTATCATGATTTGTTTTTGTTTTAGAGAGATTTGTGGCTGCCAGAAACATGACCATGAAACCCTAAGGGAGAAATCCATTTCATTTTATGGATACCATTTCTTTATACTCACTCTCTTGGGTTACTTATCTTGAACATAAAACTCTAAAAGCTTATTTTAATTATTTGAACCTATAGGTTAATGAAGAGGAGTAACAACCCAGTGATTCTAAAGAGGATCTGTTGATAAAATCCACTACTTGAGGTCCAATAATTTAGAGAAGTGTTGTTCTACCTTTTTCACTTTCACTTATTTGCTTACTCTTCCCTGTGAATTATGTGTGGTGGACTTACTCCTATTCTGTGAGAAATGGATATGTTTTCTTACATGGGTGTCAGCTGATAGTATATAGAGAATTGAAAATGTATTTTTAGCTGATTTGTTGAAACATGTTTGCACCCACTATTTTTATTTTCATTATGCTGCTGCTGCACATCACTGTTAATCATGCTACTATTTAAAGTAAATTGATAAAGTCTTTTGTCTGCTAACACTGATTCAAAGCATGAACAATTTAGGAATTGAAATTTACATGATTTCAGGTGATGGTTGGTGGGGTTGGGATCTTCTATTTTATTTTGTTTTTTTTTATTTTCATTCACTTTTTGTGTGGAAAAGAAAATTTTCAAACTTCATTGACACCCCTCCATATCTTTTTTCAGCTGAAATGTCTATCTGTTTTGAACATAATCTATCTTCCAACTCAGAATTAAACATTGGGGACAATGTTGGGTTTTAAGTTAGGGGGAGAGGGGTCATTCTAGTGTCATGTTGAATTCCGCCTTCTAGAACCCAAGTTTGTGGTTGTTTTAAAAAATGGTATTTTTTTTCATTTTTTCAAAAAATGGTTCAAAATTACTTTAAAATTTTTCAAATTATTTCATCCCATGATTTTCATTAGCAGTTCATTGGTACTTCAATTATGTATTTTTAGTGTATAACTATGTTCTGTGTGTTGGGAGTGGCACTTAGTTAGAAACTATTACGTATGAATGATTGCTGAGTGCAATTTTTCACTATCTCTATAAACCTATATGTTTAGGAACTGAGGATAGGAGTATGACATGATAGGTTTTGTGGGATTATGATCATATCTTTGGGTAACATGATTTTATCACTAGAACCCATGGTACACACATCTTTATTAAATAATATTCAATCACTTTAGGAAGTCAACTTGATTGAATATTAATTAAGTCCTTTGTAACTAGAGTAAAATGGGAAAATGGGATCCCACGGTGAGTATCTGAGACAAGATGATCTGGGTGAATTTCTGTGAATAAATAAATCCAATTTCAATCCTAATAAGTGATATACATAGTGCTCTGCACATGGAATATGGCTGGGAAAAAGTAAAATAAAGTTCCCTTTCCAACAATGAACTAATTTAGGTGAGGGTAATTTTTAACCCAGATGAAGAAGGGAGTAATTGACTTGGTTAATTTTCCTTTGAGTTGAGTCAATAACATGATGAAATTTATGGACTCTAATTTCTCGAACTTGGAGGAAGGTGAGAATGGAAGGTGCCCTTGGTTAATTTTTGAGTTCCACTTCATCTAACCTGTCAACACTCCATGAATTATAATTTGAATTGGAAGTTGAATTAGGATAGTTAATGAGTACAAGTAGGAGGCATGCCATACTTGAAAGTGTATGAATTTGTGATGCTCTTGATTTCTAGTGGGTTTTTGAAGCTAAGAAGGACATCATTTCTGAACACCTTTGGATACCCTAACCCATTGTTTGGTCCTGCTCCTCTTGATGTTTAAGTACAATCATGCACTTTTGGAACTGAAACTCAAAAATCATATTTCTATTTTAAGGTTAAAGGCATGTACTTGTTTGAGGACAAAAAAAAGTTTTATGTGTGGGGGAGTTTGATGTGGCAGTGTTTTCATACTCTTCGCCATATCCTTTTTGTATTTTTATTGACTTTTTTATATCAAAATGTGGTTTTTTATTAAATATTTGATAAGTGTTGTGTTTTTGTACTTTTTGTGTAAAATAATCAGATTTTAGTTTAAAACATGTGTTTTAATGTGCCTTTGTGTCATTTAAAATAATTCTTAAATTAATTTAGTCTTTCGAATTAGACTTTTATTTATTTATTCTTTAATTTTTATAATTTTTCATTCTAGTTATTTTATTAAATCATCTATTAAATTAATTAATTATTTATTCTTTAAATTGTAAATAAATACCTCATTTTAGTATTTTAGTCTTTTAATAATTAAACTAATTTTAACAATTTAATTTTATTATATTAATATTTTTTTCTTTAATTTAGATAGTTCTTTAATTAATTGTCTATTCAATCTACGTAAGTAACAATATTTTCTTAATGTGTTTTGAATTATTAAACCCAAATAAATTCATTCATTTTAATAAAGCACAATTAATTTTATATTATTTATTTAGTTTTTAATTTAATTCTTTTTAAATTTAATTCATTAGTATATTAATCCATTTTTTGGTTTCATTAAGGTTTTAATTAATTCTGTTTATTTTGTAGGTGTTTCTGTGTGCTCTACAGTTTCTTCACAGTCGTGGTGCCACCGTATTGTCTACACACTGTCTCACTGTTTCAAAAATGGTGGCACATCGCACTTTATCCCACCCACAGTTCACTTCAAGGTTCCACACTCACACTGCTCCACAACTACTGTCTCACCGTGAGACTCACTGGGGGATGCACTTACATAGAGTTCACTTAAAATATGGTGACTTGCACATAAAAGCATGCCACGTGGATCGACTGTTTCCAAGGAAGAAATTCGCTCACCACGCGCATCTTTTTCATTAAGTTAAGAGAAATTGCTCTGGTGACCAGCGCGGGAGGAGAATCACAGTGAAAGCTCCGTGTGAAGGCCCGAGAACTCCTCAGGGGGAGATTTTAAAGTCATCGATTGGGTAACGAATGCATGATAGGTGGGAGAGGCATTGATGGATCCAGTGAAGAGAATACAGTCTGGGGGATAGTTGGAACCTCAAGAGGAGATTGTTCAAGTTAAAGAGTACGAGAGACAAAGAAGAGGGGCTTTTTTCGAGACTGTGGGAAGCAGAGAAAGAGGAACTTAAAGCATCGTCGATTTTGAGTAATTTGGAGCTCTGAGAGTTGCAGATCAGAGTATTTTTCATACCTTGATTCCAAGGGTGGTGTATCGAGCGGATTCTAGAATTGCATCTACCATCAAGCAGCAGGAGTTGTAATTTCATAGTGCAGTAGCAGGGAGTTGAAACATCTTATTTTTTCTTGTGCTCTATTTTTTCTTCACTTATTTCAATATGAACCACATTGATTTTTACTCTATTTTTGCATTAAAACCAACCACTGTGTCCATCTAATTTACTTCGGGGGGAATAAGATGGTTGATTTGATTTTTTTAGTCTCATTCATGCACCACATCATTTAATTTGATTTTCTCTCTCATTGTTTACAAATGTGTTTATCTTCAAAACAATAGGATCGAGTGAAAACCAACCTTGTTTGCACCTTAATAAAAACTATTTCAATTTGAGTAACTCGCTGATAAGTGATTTATGCTCGAATGAGAGAGACACACCGAACTCAACTGACAAGTTGAGCCCGGTGACTTCAGAGTTATTTTCACCATTAGATGGAATGACTTTTATAGTCGAAGGACTATAATATTTATTTCATCAAAAACTGACCAGACGACAAATCTGGACAGTTAATTTTAGTCAGATCCATGTTTTTAAAACTCCAGTGCATGAACGAGGCTAAGAAATGTCAAATCGGCTAGTGGAATTTCTCCCTTACTCATATATTGGTTATTTACACCACAATTTCTCTTTCTTTTAGGTCTACTCCCTTTTCACTCACTATATTACCCTCACTTCTTCACACACTAAATATCATTCACTCCACTTCACCACCACCAATTGTTTTTGCTTGTTTTTTCATGTGTGTTTTTTTAGTTTTTTTAGATCGCCAAAAACAACATGAGGCCTCCTTGTGGTTCAACCCTATCTTGCCACTGTCCTAAGTAGTAAGTAGGTTATAAATTTTAGTTTTTCACTCGTGCCCAATGACGCACGAGCAGGCAGTACGTGAATCACATTCTTATTGGTTTGCTGTCTCTTTCATGTTCTTATCCAATACTTGTAGGAGATTTTTCCCCTATTATATATATATATATGATGGATTATGACCTATTTGATCTTGTTTCTTTTTTTTACTCAAGATCTCATTCCTCATCTGGGGTTTGACCTTTCTGTTTCAAATTGGGGAATTTTCATTGGGTGAACAGTCTTCAACAATTATATGTAGGTGGTATACAATTCAAATCCAATAGAATTGGTTTAAATTATTGGTATGTAATTGAATATTTTCAATTTAATGTTTATCAATAAAATTTTTCCAAAATTGAATATGTTAATTGATTTAATTAATTTATTGATTGAATTAATTAATGGGATATTGAGAATGTGGAATTTCGAAAAATTAATTTGTTGAACAATATAATTAATATTATGATTACGGAATTTGGAATAATTATTTATTGTGATATTTAGTTTTTTGAGTTTTATTAAAAAAAATTAATTAATTAATGGGATATTGAGATTTTGGAATTTGTAATAATTAATTTCTGAATTAATTATTGGTATGTTGAGATTACTTAATTGGATTAATTTATTAGTAAATTAATTATTTGGAATCATTTTTATTACTCAATTGATTAAATTGGAACAATTTATTTTTGAATTAATTATTAGAATATTGATATCATTGAATTAGATTAATTAATTTTTTAGTTAATTAATAGATTTTGGGATCGTGAAATGTGATAATAGGGTTAATGTGGATTAACTTTGATTTATTGGATATATGTGATATTCTGATTGATTGATATTCAGGTCTAAGAGGTGACCTACAACATCGAAAGACCATAGTGATAAATATTGATAAATTATTTTGGGACAGGGACTGCTAATTCAAAAACCCATAGTGATAAATGTTGACAAATGATTGTGGGACACAGTTTAATGCATCAAAATCCCATAATACTAAATTAGTATGGGATGGGGACTATTATTTCAAAATCCCATAGTGATTATTGAGGTGTGGGATTGGGACTGAGGCTCCAAATAGCCACAGGTTGATAGACACAATGTTCTACACCCATGAGTTGGCATTGGACCATGGTTACAAATGCACATGATATATTGTCAAATGAAATGAAAAATTATAACTAAGGTATTTTGATATGGTATTAGACGCTGACATAAGCCGAAATATGTATTGAGAGAACAGGTGTCTTTGGGATCCCAATGGTTAATGTGGTTAAATAAAGAGTAATTGAATAAATGTAAATTGTTTAGTTTATTACTTTTTTAATTATTTATACAACTATATACATTGTTATTGACTGGAATTTGATTGATATATTGTTGGTGGTGTCCTAATGAGTTGTATTCACACTATAATCTAGGGTCATGATCGGTACCTGAATAGATTTAATGATTGTAGGATTGGTTACGGGAAAAGACATATCTTATATGGGTAATATGATGTGGAGAATGTATGAGAGAATCATGTGTGGTTCATAACTCGCATGATAGTTTTTAGTGTCTTTATTTGTTTTGGGTTTTCATATTTAAACATAAAATTATTTGAAATGACATATATACTATTAAGTTTTGGATTTTATATTTTCTATTTTGGTCATCTTGAGATGCTAGTTTGGTTTGGTTATTGGTTATATCATTTGGTTATTGTGGAATTTTGATTGTTTATTTCCACTGTTATGCTACTTTGATAAAGAGGGTATAGTCTCCCATGATTTATATTATACCCTTAATATTATTCAGAATTCTCTACCATATGGGGAAGCACACATGAGGTCATGTAGTGAACTAGATCTAGGCACTTTTGTGTTGCACCCAGTTCGGGTTGTTAGAAAGCGGTATCAAAGGTAGATTTATTTTCTATTAATTTATCTTGCTCTTTTGGAATGGTAGAAAAACGTGTAGGATGAGTTAGTCCACGATTAAGAGCTTGTTCATGGGTGTATCAAACCCATGTACAAGGGTGAAAACCAAATATCCAGGGTGGCATTGTTGTTATTGACGCATGTTGTTAGAATTGATGTTATTTCACCTTAAGTGATGCACATGTTCTGTGATGTGATTATATGTTCAATGATTTTTGAGATTTGACTCATATCATGGTATGACCTGAGAATTTTGTATACATTCATTATTCTAGGCACTAAATATTATTATGTGCCATGCATTATTTTAGGTACACAATGAAAAATTGGTTTTGAGAAAGTTGTTGAAATTGAAATGTTTTCCCTCTCTTCTGTGTTTGAACTGAAAAAGGTGCCTAATGTGAAATTGAATGTTTTAAAATTATGATAAATATGGTTAATTTTGTGTATAATGAGAAACATGAATTATGGGAATGATTTGAACCTTTTGTTAACCATGACCAAGATGTTGGATTGTTAAGGGTAGTGATAAAACCTCGGTTTTGACCATGTGGAATGGTTTTGGGAAATGACTTGTTATGTATTATAATGAATTCCTATTATGTAAATGTGTTAATGTAGTGTTATGTGTCCAAATATGTGTGTTTAAGAATTTAGAGAGAAGCATCCATGATGACATGTTTTGATAGGATGACCAGCAGTTATGGTTGGAAATGATCCACCAGCAAGGGAACCTGACGGTCCAATTGTTTCTGGTGATGAAGAAAGAGATTAGTTATGTGATAAATTTCCATACTTCCTTCAATTTATGTATAGAGACCCAAAGTGGTTTTTGAAGAGTATACCTGATATTTCAAGGGTTTTTTAGTTATAGTACCCTCTGACGTTCCACAAATATGGTGGATCTGAGGAAAAAGAGTTCCGGATTGAGTCCATCTAGATTGTAGTTGACCACTTAGAGAATCTTATTGAGAAGAGGTTTAGGTGGACTATTTATAAGCTATGAGGATCCTCGAAGCACTGGTGGGATGTTTAGGCCCAGATTGGAAATGTTGATGGTATGACATGGAAGGCCTTTTTGGAGAAGTTCTAGGATCACTTTTAACTAGGGACACTGAGGTAGGATACAACATCTTAGTTCATGAGGTTTACACTAGGGATTTTTTCCATGAGGGGTTATTTAGGATTATTTACGTATTTTTATCTCTTTTCTCCTATGTGGGTAGGGGATGAGGCAACGACAAAAAAGTGGTTTATGGATGGTCTTAAATGTGAAATTAAGTCCCATGTTAATACCATAAGGATGGATAATTTTCAGAAGTACTGAGTTGGGATCTCATATCTAAGGGGAAACTGAAGGAGGCTTCTAGTGGAGGATAGGTGGTTTCTGTTTGACAATTGATATGTACGAATTTATATAGTAGGAACCGCCACTACAAGAATTCTAGGTAGGGTGAATACAAGAAGATTATCTAGGGGAAGGAAAAGTCACAGAAGACTTTACCAAGATCATCTATCTGTGGTGTGGTAGGTTGGGTCACTTTGGTCAATAGTTTCCCAAGACCAATAGTTGATTTCCAATCTTGAGACTGGATAGGACATCTATAGAGGTTTTGTAGGATCCCATGGAAGATAGGTAATGATAGAAAATCTAGGCAGGACCAGAGTATGGTATAGGGATTTACTTCACTTTGCCAGTCTAGAAGTTGTAGTTCTACTAGACGTGGAAGTAGAGGATGTGGACAAGGTCATTCTTGATAAGAGTTCATATATCATCAGAGCAGTGTATCTCAGCATACTCAGACTGAATCACAAGAACTAGGGGATGGAAAGTTTCATGTAGTTCAACATACACTGGTGGATAGCTGGTTTGATCCATCAATAGTTAGTGGTGTTATTCTAGAATATTCTAATCTTTATACTTCTTTATTTGATACTGGTTCCTCTCAATCTTTTATATCTTCACAAATTTTGAATGGATTGAACCTGATGGTGGAATTCTATAGTGGGGTGATAATAATAAATACACCTATGGTACTATGGTGAAGAAACGTCTAAGGCAAGAATTGTATTCTTAATGGATAGTGGGATATCTAGGCAGGTTGTGCGGGTTCAGTTCATAAGAAATTAAGGGAGCTCACCACCTAGGTTTCTAGGCTATTACTAGATGATGGGGTTGTAAAGGATAATTTCTTTCAACCCATAGTGTAAATGTTTTTGGGATGTTTTTCATGAATACTTCTTAGGTCTACCACCTGAGAGGGATGTGGAATTTACGATAGAGCTCATGTTAGGGGTTAATCCAATTTCTATTCCACAAAACAGAATAGAAACCAAAGAGATTCATGAGCATAAGAATCAACTAGAAGAGTTATAAGATAAGGGATTTATCCATCCTTGCATGTTTCAACAAGGTTCTCCAGTATTTATTTCAAATAAGGTTGATAGGAATCTATGCTTGTGTGTTGATTAGTGGATGTTGAACCAAATGACTATAAAAAACTTGTATCCTCCTCTATATATAAAAAATATTTTTTACTAAATGAGGGGGATTATATATTCTCATAGATTAACTTGATTTCAGGGTATCGTTAATTGAGAGTATGATCTTTTAATATACATATGACTACGTTTATAAGATGGTATGGCCTATATGAGTTCAACGTGATGTTTTTTCGATAGACAAATGAACTAGTAATTTTATGGACTTGATAAAAAGAATCTTACATCTATAATCGGATCTGTTTGTTGTTGTTTTTGGGAATTACATATTGGAATACACCGAGACTCATGTTTATCATTTTCAACATCTTTAAATTATTCTAATTACATTGATAGAAAATCATCTATATGCAAATCTATATAAGTGTTTGTTTGAGATTGATCATGTATACTTCTTAGGTCACATCATCTTAGAGGAATGTGTGGCATTGTTCCTAGAGAAGGTTAAAATGTATCTTGGGATCATCTTAATAACTTTTTTGATATATTTAGATTACTGGGATTATAAAGATATTATTAAGGGTTAATCCATGCATTTTTTTTGTTTTTTAGCACCACTTTTTTGCTTAACCAAGAAGGATATAATGTTTGATTTGTTAGGAGCATGTGATAATGACTTCTAGGAGTTGAAAAATCATTTGATGAGGGCATCAATCAAGACCCTACCCATGTTAGGTAAATATTTAATGGTGTTATATGACACTTTGGGGATTAGTCCTGGAGCAGTTTTGATGCAGGGAGATAAATTAGTGGTGTATGGGTCTCGGTAGTTTTGGCCTCCTGAATAGAACTACCCTATGCACAACATTGATTTATTAGCAATGGGTCATGATTTAAATTGTTGATGTAATTATCTATTGTGCTAAAATTTTATTTAGAATAACGATCACAAGAGATTAAAATATATCTATTCCTAATTAAATTTGAATCCCAATTAGAGAATATGGGTGGAGTATATGTTGTAATTTGACATTTAGCTGGAATATACATCTAGATAGGGGAACAATGTTTCTGACACTTTGAGAAGGAAAACATGGACTAAGGTAGTTCAAATGTCTTTTACTAAGTGGATGATGATGAACTTACTAGCAGAGATGTATGTTATAGTTTAAGATATCTAGGATATTATCACTCTCATATCAATTTCAGTAGATTTGTTTCTTTTGATATGGATAATATATATATATTATAAGGACTTGTATTGTTTATCCTTGAGGGAAAGCCTTAAAGGGGGTAGATACCTTTAGAATGGAACACAGATGAGGATGAGATCATCTATGTTCAGAATCATATTTTTGTGACTCTGAGTATGTGGGAATATATGGTGCATGAATTTCATGCATCTAAGTGGGTGGTTCATTCAAGTGCGACAAAAGTGTACCCTGACCTGTGAAAATAGTTTTGGTGGATAGGCATGAAAAATGAGACAACATGGTTTGTGATATGATGGTCGAACATTCAATTGGTGAAGGCCAAGAATCGAGGACCTAGTGGATTAATATAACCATTTTACATTCCTTAGTAGATGTGGGATGACGTTACAATAGACTTTGTGGTGGGTCTCTTGTGGACTCCTCAGAATGATAATTTTATTTGGGTGATTATGGACTATCTAAAAAAGGAATAAAATTTCTTCCCAATATGAGAGAAGTTCTTAGTGGAGAAGTTGGGAGACTTGTATGTCAAATAGATAGTCCATCAACATGGGTTTCCGTGAAATATTTTTTCAAACTATTACTCATGTTTTAATTCGTGTTTCTAGAAGGTATTGCAGAAGATTCATGGTACATAGGTTTTAATGACTACAATATTCCACCCACATACAGATGTTAAGTTGGAAAATACTTTACAGGGGCTTGAGGATATTTTAAAAGAATGTGTTCTAGACTTTGGTGGGTCTCAGTATGAGAACCTAGAATTTGTGGAGTTCATCCATAACAACAGTTTTCATGAAACTATTTTGATGGAACCATATAATGATATTTATTATAGACCATGAATATCACATCTATATTGGATAGAGGATGGTGAGAATGAGGTGAAGGGACCATTTCTCTTATAAGAGACACTAGAATAGGTTTATCTAATTCAGAATCTCTTGGATACAGATCATATCATAATAGAAAGAAATCAAATAGTGATAGACATAGAAAACCACAAGAGTTTACAAAGGGTGATCGTGTATTCCATTGGGTGTCACCTAGATTGATTTCTTATAGGATATAAAGACAAGTCACATTAGTACCCTATTCTATTGGATCATTTTACAATATGAAGATAATTAGGTCATTGGTGTATCAATTGTCTCTTCCATAAAGGTACAGTGTTATGCATGATGGTTTCTATGTGTCACAATTTAGGAAGTATCAACCTGACCCATCTCATGTGATTTATGTTGATGATTTTGATCTTAACATCAATGTTTCCATTAATGATCATCTGATAAATGTGTTGGATCATATTTAGAAAGTGATATAGGGAAAGACCGTGCCAATAGTTCATGTTTTGTGGAAACATTGGTGTGTGTAGGAGGATACATGGGAGAGGGAAGATGATATGTGGGCTCAGTGGCTTGTTGTTTTTTATTATTAATCTTAGATATGATTAGGATTACTACTCAGAGATAATCTATTATTATTTGGGAGATTATAAGAAAATGACCGTTTTTGGAGATGTCTCTAACTCATTTATAGGTACCCTTTTTCTTTTTTATTGACTAGGTCTTTGTTTTCTATTACCATGGAGTGTTTTTGAGTGAATTTGAAGAATTTTGTAAGGATGAAAGGTAGTGCGTAGTTTTCCCAAACCAGGTTCCCTGGTCCAGTAAACCATGCATCCCTAGTTATAGAGGGATTCCATTGCTTGAGCACAGTTTTTCAAACTCTGCTCCCTTTTAGGAGTAACTATTCACTCTGCTATAAGAGGTGCACAATTTAGAAAAACATTTGCCCCCTTACAAAGAAACTATGTGAATGGTTTTAATTAACCTAAAAATTAGATTTTAAATTCCTTAAACCCTAGTATCAAACCCCACTAATATATAATAAATTTCTCTCATATTCGGATTTTCCCAAATTAATTCAATGATCTCTTGACTACTGTACATCGCGATTCAAAGTCGGGATTAATGATTTTCACCTCTCATGGTAGGTAAATCCCATTCCAAATGGTTTAATATATTTTCCATGAACTTCACATATCCTTTAATGGGATATTTTTCCCTATTTTTATTAGACCTATATCTCGGCTTAATGAATCATGATCCATTTGATATTGTTTATATGATTTGATTCAAGATGTCATTCTTCATCCTGGGTATGACCTTTGTGTTTCCATTTGAGGAGTTTTGGTTGGGTAATCGCTCATCAATGACATTATGTAGGTTGTATATAATCCAAATACCAAATTCATGATTTCAATTATATTTAGGTAATTGTATAATTTCTATTGAATTTTTAGAAAGTGAATGAATGAATGAATTGAATTAATTAATGGGATATTATTTTGTAATTGGGAATAATTATTTATTTAATTAATTAAAGGGATATTGATATTGTGGAATTTATATTAGTTAATTGGTTGAATTAATTATTGGGATGTTGATATTGAGGAATTGGATTAATTAATTTGTGAATTAATTAATGGTATATTGAGAATGTAGAATTTGAAGTAATTAATTGTTGAATTAATTATTGGTACATTAATATTGTTGAATTGGATTAATTATTCAGTAAATTAATTAATGGGATTTATTGTGATTATTCAATTGATTTAATTGGAATAATCACAAGTTGGACTAATTATTTGGGTATTGAGATAATTAAATTGGATTAATTAATTGATCAATTAATTAATAGATGTTGAGATCATGAAATTTTATAAGAGGGTAAATTCGGATTAACAGTGATTGATGTGATATATGTGATATTGTGATTGATTGATATTCATATGTGGAACATAGTCAACTACATCAAAATATCATAGTGATAAATATTGATAAGTGAGTGTGGGACACGTCTGCTACGTCAAGTGACCGTAGAGATAAATGAGTTTGGGATAGAGATTACTACTTAAAAATATCATTGTGATAAATATTGATAAATGAGCATGGGAAACATTCTTCTATATCAAAAATCTATATTGATAAATGAGTGTGGGATAGGGACTAATTCTTCAAATGACTGTAGTGATTTTGGAGGTGTGGAATAGGGACTGAGGCTCCAAATATCCATAGGGTGTTAGATATGACATTATAGACCATCTAGTTGGTGATAAACCATGGTTCCAAGTGGCCATGATATAATTTTAAATGAAATGATAAATCATAACAAGGGTATTATGATATGGTTCAGACTCTAGCCTGGGCTGAAGTAGGTATTGATATTTCATGTGTCCTCAAGAAACTAGTGGTTTATGTGGTTAAATAAAGAGTAATTGAATAAATATAAATTATTTACATTATTGTTGGTGTTTTATTATTTATATTACAAAATGCACAATTTTTAAATAGATTTTGTTTTAGATGTCGTTGGGGGTGGCCTATCATGATGTTTTGACACCCTACACAGGCTTCCTGAATGGTACCCAATTAGATTTCATAGTTGTAAGACATGTTAAGGTTAAGGGACCTATGTTGGATGGATGATATGGGACTGATCATGGATGAGGGAACCCATTATGGTTAAGAACCATCTTGGGATTTGTTTGTGTAATTATTTATTATTGTTTTTTCATATTGACACTTAACATGTATTCTGCATGATATATTTACTGTTCAATTTTAGATATTGTATTTCTTGTTTGGGTCATCTTGTGATACTAGTTTGGTTTGGTTTGATTATGGGTTATATAATTTGGTTATTAATGCCTATTGATTATTTATTTCCAATATTATGATTCTTTGATTAAGAGGGTATAGTCTCCCCATGATCGATATTAGACTCTCACTACTAGTTGGAGACCTCTAGCATATAGGGTGGCGTTCTTGAGGTCATGTAGCAAACTGGATTGGGGCACCAATTCATGGAACAGGGTTCAGTACATTACAAATCTAGTGTATTAATGTTCTTATAAATGGTTCCTAGAGAAATGAATGGAAACTTTATCAATAAATGTAATCGTTGTAGAGTTTTCCCTCCTAGATAAGATAATGATGATGGCACAAGATCTGCAGCTGGAGTTGAAAAAATTATTACTATACTGGGGAAATTTTCTCAGGTAATGAACAATAACCTTGACTGTATGGAGTATCCTAATTCATGAAAATGTGGTTTAATAAATTAATAGCACTTTAAACATTAACAAAATCTATCATTTAATTGGACTACATATCCATTTACAATTAAACAATTGAAAAGTTACATATATAAGGTGTTTCTTGCTATAGGAAGTAACAAAATGTAGAAGGATTTCATTATAGTTTGTCACCTCTGAGGAGATGTTGATCAATGATGTTCATTTATTTAAAACCCTAAGGATGAGGAGGAAATATCAAGTATGCAATAAAAGGATTTTAAGGTAATCTAATTTCTAAAATATCTTTTTCATGACAACAATAGAATATGGAGAAACAATTTCGGTGTCTTAGACAAAAGAAAGATAAAAATGTCACAAAGTACGAATCTAAATTTATATGTTCAGAAGTGTTACACCCCAATATTTTAATAAATATTTCACTTCAAATAACTATAATTCTTCAATATCTTGCGTTGTATGCATCTTTGAGTTTAAATGAATAGCGAGACACTATTTGTATAACCTTTCCATTAAATTAGACGAAATAAATATGAATAAATAAATTGAGAAATATATGAAATTCCTCAACTCAACATTAATGTATTAATAATATCTTATAAAATAATAGCACAATTTTAGTAAACCCACTTTATTCTTCAAGAAATCATTTTCTTCAAAAATGAGTTTTTCTTCATTTTATGAAAATAAATTTTTATAACTTATAGAAAATGGATTGAAAAAATTGAATTTCATTTTTGAATTAAGAATGTCAAAATTATTTTTTTCTGAAAAAATTTATTTTTTAAGAAATAGTCACAATATTTATTTTTATTAGAAACTATATTTTATATTAATGTATTTAAATTGTGATTGTTTTTTAAATAGTTTTAAATTTAAATTAATTAATTTTAATTTAAAATATTTAAATTATTGTTTTTGAAAAAACAAATTATAAATTCATTTGTTATAATTATTTTATATTTTAAAAAGGTAATTTTTCTGAAAAAAAAACTATTTTCGATGGTGTTTTATATGTTATAGATTAAATTAAATTTTGTATCTTCTGTGTTTTGAATTTTAAAAAATGGATACCAAATTAATATTCATTATATCCATTTTAGTGAACAGTTTTCTTTTATTTTTTGACAATATGAATAGTAACCTTAAAAACTTTTGTTACCACTATAAAGGGTAAATTTGGCAAATTAGGGTAAGAATAAAATGATAAAGACTATGAAATGAATCTAAAACTTGCCTAAATTTTAATCTATGAATATAATTATACTATTAGCACATAAGTTTCAAATTTTAGTTTTTTAATGGACATATATACATGAAAATGACTTATATAATATTTAAATAAAATAAAGTCACAAAATGTCAATTTATTTGTCCTAAATATCCCTTATGTGTACACATGAGAAAAAATGTTTGTTATGAAAGAATATAGATATATATTTTTAACTTAATCATCATATTTTTTAGTTGTAAATTTATTTTTGACTTTTCGGGCCACATAAATGAGATTATGATATTTATAATATTTATTTGTTAAAAATTTAAAGCTTTGACAATCATGTTTTAAATACTATATAATTCTTTATATAGTTTTACCCAAAATATTATTAAAATATATATTTTTTCATAAAATATTGCCGATTTTTTTCATCATGATATTTTTTTTAGTTTTTCGTGAACAAATAAGCTTATGAAATAACTACACAACACTAATGTACTAATTATTTTATTAATAGAAATATCAAATAATTGTTAACAAAAGTATTAAAATAAATAAAATTTTCTATAATTAATGTGATAAAAGAATTTTCTAGATTAAATTTAAATCTTTTGAATATAATAAAATATTTTTTCTAAGATAACTTGTTATATTGGTATTTTTAATGGTTTAAGTAGTGAATAGTGTCAAAATTGACAATAATGATATTTTATCAAAATTATTTTTTATTAGATTTTTTTAAAAGAATTCAATGTATTTAAAAATATCAAATATATATAATATGGTCTAAAATGTTATAAATTATTTATTTATAATTTCATAGACATCACATACATATAATTGACTACCATTTAATATTGAGAATGTTGTTACCTTTAACAAAATTAAAATAGGTTAACTAAGGGTTAATCTAAATGATAAGGTTTAAAATAATACCAAAACATGTAAAAAATATATTTTTGAGGATATTAAAACCATATATAATATAATTTTCAATTAAATGTAATTTTGTGGTATTTTTATTTTGATGGTTTTTTTATAAATTAATATTTAGAGAAAATTCTAGAAGTGTTCCTCAACTCAATTATAAAAGGGAACCTCCTCCCTCACTTATTCACATCACATTGAGCCTTAAATATAAACCACCCCTTATAATTTCACTTCTAATATTCTTAGACACATTATAATGGTTTTGGTATTCTCAAAATACCAACCTTAGGGACCCTAAGTGGAGATATATAAGAAGTTCATTAAAAAAGTGGTAATCATCTTTACCGATTCATTGAAGATTATTTATTCTTCTACTTCCAGTTAATGTGTTGTTTCCATTATAAAGTAATAAATATTGTATCACCTATTATATGATGTTTTATTATTATTATGGAACGAACATACTCCACTTTTTATCCATCATACGAAAAACAAAAGCACCGCGCGTGTGTATGTATGACTTATCATCTCCACACCATGGTGTAATCCTATTATTTCATCACAACATTATTTGAATGTGTATAATGATGATAATAATATATTAATATATATATATATGATAATTATAACATTAAATATATTTTTTAAATTAATATACTACCCTCTTCCATACCATTTCACCATTAGGGGAATGATACCATTGTTATACAGCCTACTATCTCCACGACGCGATGCAATTAATTTTACAAGTTTAACATTCATTCATAAATATATAAATGTTTATAATGAGAAAATATTATTTTCATAATTGTAATATCATTATTAAAATTATGGAACTATATTATATATACAAGAACATCTAATTATGTAATAAAACATGTATAGAAAAATTAAGCAGTTAACACCTGAAATAAGGGTAATAACAAAATATTAAAAACAAATGCATGATAATATTAAATAATAGGATCATATATGATATCATAAAAATTAATGGGATTATATAATAAGAAAATAATATTATATAAACTCTTATATAAGGATTTTTGATATGTTCGATGGAAATAAGACCTAAGGTAAGGATTGATTTCAACAATCTAATTATTATTCAGGCTTATTTATACCTAAGTATCTACTACGGAATATTTATCTTCCATGTCCATGTTTCTCAAAAATGTTTTCCAAAATATTTTTACTGTTTTCTATAATTTTATAAATTCATTTTTACATAAGTGTGAATTTGTACTAAATGGTTTGAAATGAATCTTTTTTCCATTTTCCAAAAAATGGTATTTTGTGAACTTTCTGGAAAAAGTATGAAAGGAATGGGTTTTAAACTTTTATGGCATGAATGATTTTTTACACTTTAATTATTCATTAATGACTTTAAGATTCCATTTCAAGGTTATAATTTTCTTTTCAATTAAAATATTTTCTTTTCAAATTGCACAATATTTTAATTAAAGAAAACATTTTCAAGGAAGAATGTATATTTTACTCCTGAATTATTTTTAAGTGATCACTCAAAAATAATTTCCATTTACAATAAAATTATTTGATTCAAATTATGATTTATTAGTGATATTTTTCAAGGATATTATCCATATCCTTTCTATGATTTGTTTTTAATTATTATGGAATGATTTTTATGAAACACATTTATTTTTACGGGTTCTGATATGATGAATGATTTATGTTTGCATGGAACACATATGTATGATTCTCATTATGTGATGGGTAGAACATATATATCCTTCCAATTAATGGGGTAATGATTTATATCTCATTATATAGTCAGGACTAGAATAATTATTGAACATAGTTTAGTAATATAAGGAAGGAAAGAAGAGTGAACCCAATTTAGTAAAGGACTTTATCCACTATGATAGTCCTAGAAATGAGCCTTGAATAATATGGAAACAATTTTATATACATATATATATTCAAAAACTATATGTATTATGATATTATGTCATTTAATATATTCATTTATCCTTTATTAACTTCTATGATTTATCCCATGACATGATATCTCGATATTTGAAATGTGGGAAATAATTTTCAAATGTTTTTTCTGTATTTATATGTTATGATGATGATATGATTAATATCTCACTTTTTTAACCTTAATAAGAATAAATGATCACCCTTTATTGTGTTTCTTCACACTATGTTATGAATAAATGTATTAAGTTAGATTTCTCTAAAGGGTTCTAGTAATAAATGAATATGTGGGATACGATATAGATGTTTTCTGAATAAGTTCTTTATGATTCCTTCTTTTATAGAAACTAAACCTATATGCTTATTTTGGGAATTTGTAATGTTATGTAATAAATATTGATTTATTTTTATGTAATATATATATATATGAGAAGTATGTTTTGTGATAAGGAAGCCATGTTTCGGACTATAAACATAATCCAAAGACTAATATGGACCAATTCTTTAGTGGTCCAAATCCAATGCTTTGAAGGGATATAGTCTCATAATCCTTATTATCATAATAGGACATAGAATAATGTGATATCAAGATAGGGAAATAATTTTCAATGTATTATGATTTTATAGAAAATAAATATAAGGAAAGGGTTATTGAGAACACTTAAAATGGAAATATTGGAAAATGGAAGAAGAGAATGGTGTAATTTGCAACATGTACTAAATATAGAAAGAAACACTATGGAATATTTTTGATAGGAAAGGTATTTTATTCATGTTCGAAGATAAAGGACACCCTGATCTTTTTTTTAATGGAATGAATGAAGCTAAAAATTTTCAATTCTTAAACCTTAAGGAGATGGGTCACTATGCAAATGACATTCCCAAGTGCCACGATAATTTTTCCAAGAAAAGGAAAATGGAGAAAGGCCAAGCTTATGATATAATAAAACATGAGGATGATGTTTCATAAGGTGTGGTGGTAGTTAATTTAATCACAAAAAAAAATTAGATAATTCTTTATATGTTTCTAGATATTATCACACTTTTATATCTTATAAGGTTTCTATGAGAATTAGATATTTCTCTCACACTGTAAGAAACGATTTTCCATTCCAGAATCCAAGTTTAAATCTCACTAAAATAATGATGTGTTAGTTAGTTCCCATTACAATATAAAAATGATCCATATTTTCTAAACTTATTATTATACTTCTGGTAGAATTTATTGTAATCTATGCTATGTGTTGGATTTAAAAATATGGTTCAATAAGTTATTTCAAATAGAATGATATTATGATACGGTATGAAGATATGAAATTATTTATCTTTAGTGGGTAGACATTATCATCCATGTCATTTATAGATCCACCCAATTAGTTCTTTTGAATGAGATTATTAGGGAATAATAACATACACAATCTATATATGTAAATGGTAATATTCAAATTGATTATTTACCAATTGTATATGAATACATCGAAGTTTTTTCTGGTAAATTTCATGGACATTCACTTGATCATGATGTTGAATTTCCAATTGATTTAATCCTAAATACAAGAAAAATATAAAAGAATCCCTATATAATGACCACTATGGAATTAGTAGAGTTTAAGAAACAACTATAGGAGTTGTTTAATAAGATATTTTTATACCATAGTGTTTCACCTTGGGCATCCCCTTTGTCACAAACCTGCCCGAGTCGACCCTAAACTGGTAACATGGACCATCCTGTAAGAAGTCCAGAGAGGTGTTCCCGATCCTCTCGGGAAGGAGAAAAGCACCAAGGTCATAAATAGAGTACACAATAAAATGATTTCACCCATATATAAACAATCCAAAAAACAATGGAATGAAATGTACAACCCAAATTACATTTATATAAAAACTAAATTAACCATTATATATATAAAAAAATAAAAGTAAAACTAAACCAAAAAATCATCTGAAAAAACATGATTACCAACTAACTCCATGTGACCCTTCTGGTCACTCTCCAACATAATGATAACACGTTTCCCAAGGTGATCGAACTGAAGCTGATGTTGCACTAGGTCTAAAAAGAGAAGAACACTATAACTGTGAGTATTAAAACATAGTAGGTTAGACTGATATTCTATTACCTATGTACGTCACTTAAAATAAAAGAAACATCAATTTCAAGTTTTAAATACAAGATATAATGGTATGTTTTTCAAATGAGGTCCCATGAAGTATAAAAAAAAATTCCAGGCAAAAACATTCCTGTTTTATAAACAAGAGTGCTAGTAACAATTTTCAAAGAGATGAAACTTCAAAATGAAAATAGTTTTCAAGAGGGATTCTATAAAGAATTTACACTTATAAATAAATCACACACACTACTTAATTTACCAACCAAACACATTGTATACTAACACTGAGTACAAAATAGCTAATGAGCACAAGTCATGGGAACATCCCTAGGACTAGTTAGTTGTGAGCCCCAAGTACCTCGTATCTCGGTGAAAGTAACCCTAATAAATATACATTCTCATGAACATGAGACACTATTCAAGATAATACCCATAACCTAGAGGTCTCCCAAGAGAATCAACATCATAGTTTAGTTAGTTTTGTCATCATCAAACTTGCTACGTGAAACAGGCGCCAAACCCCACGGAATCACTAGCATACTAGTACATGTCTGCCCACCTAGATACCCGAGATTCCCATTAGTGATCAATCAACATAAACATATTATCAAATACACATTACACATAAAAATTCTATTACTAAACCATTAACACTCAAAAATCCTGCAGACATGATTCACATTTCTTTCACGAATCAATAAACCACTAAAAAGATTCGTAAAACAATTTCAAAGAGTATAACAAGGCCTTGCACATAAAATCCATTAAAAATGATCTTTTAAGGACACAAAACCATAAATAACATAAAAACCCAGATTTTCCATCCCCCCAAAAAATTAATTAATCATTTTCATATACCATAAATTTTCTTCAAAAGATAGATCATGAAATACACATGGAAACCATTTTTACAAAAAAAAACAAATACCAAATGGGCCTTTAAGCCTTTATCAAAACTATCATTTGGCCAAGGAAGGCATTTCAATATTTTTAAGGAGATTTATACACACCATTTAACATAGAAAAACACATTTATAAATTTCTTAAAACATTCATGTTACATATTCAAAACCCAACTTTTTTTATAAGGATGTGAAATGGTCCATTTTTCGACAACTTGTGCCAAAACATGTGGTAAATCAAAACACATTTGTTTTTAAAACCACATACAAATTGGAAAATCATATGAGGAACTAAAATACCATTCATATTAATTCTAATTCATTTATAAATCCAAAATAATAATTTTTAAATCAAAAATGTCACACAAAATACAATCGGGCAATTTACCGAACACATGACATGCCCTTTTAAACAAAACAATTCATTTTAAGAACTAGACAAGGAATAAAACCCCAAATGCATGCCATATTTTATAAAAGATACATTAACATATTCAAAATATCATAAAACAGGTTCTAAACCTCCCAAAATAGTTTGTAAATATAGTGTAACATTTAAACAAACACTTGGTGTGCACTTTTATGACAAAACAACACTACCTTTCACAAAAAAGGGATTGATGAACCATTTTTGACACAATGAAAATTATACAAATATTGAAAAATAATAATAAACATATATATATAAGTTGAAAACAATAAGAAAATTTTGAATCTTAAATGATAAAGGCATTTTCAAGGGATATCCTACCTCAAATCCTTGGTGTAATGGAAACACACACCCAATATCACCATCCGAGGGTTTACAAAACCTAAACCTATGATGACTAGACCCAAACTAAAAAAACACCATAAAAATTATATTATATCATATCCCTAGGTCGATCATGACTGGTGGAGATTATAAAACCAAGAAATAATGAAAGGAGGAAGAAGAGGGGGGAGAAAGGAGAAGGAATCTCACATTTTCAACTTGAAGACTCTTTGTCTTCCTTTAGATATGCACCCTTAGAGAACATTTAATGTCTTGAAACATCTTGGAGAGTCTCCTAAGGTCTGGAAGAACCAGGGAAAGATTATTTTTGGAAAAAATAGTACGAATCGAATGATTTATGGATGAAATAATTTATCCTCACGATTCTCAATGATTTGAGATACATTGAGAATTTTTTCATAATCTGTTACTCATATGAGATCCAAAGGGGTAAAATAGACACTGGGGGTGCGTATAAGGGTATTGGATTCTATTTGGAGGTGGAATTACAAAAACATATTAAAAATTGTATTAGATATAAATGAAACCAATTATTTTTTTAAAACTGGAAATTGGCCCATGGGCTGGCCCAATACCAAAATAAGTAACCCCAATTAACCATGCTTAAGAATTTATAAGGGGTGAAAAAAGATATGGTAGTTTTAATATGACAATTTAGGATAAGTGGGAAGTATAATGAGTCAGAAATTATAAAAAAATGAATGTGTTATAGAAAAACAAAATATGTATTTAAAATTGAAAATCGGCTCACGGGTGGACCAAATTATGAAGTAACAACCCTTTCTCGAAAAACTCCTAAACAAGTAATACAGAACCCAAATTAAATTGATTAGGAATATTTGGTAGTTAAATGCTCAAAATTAATCTCACCCAACACCCAATTAATGGATTGGTATTTTTAATTACCAGGATCAAAACCATGACATGAAAAGAACAAAAAACTGGGTGTGACAATTCCCCCCACCATCAAAGCTTTCCTCCTTGGAAAGACATAGAACATACCAGCTGATTGATCAACACTTAAGGATTCATTATCTATATGGTCCATCCTACTAATCCAATGAAACACCCCCAACAATTAATGTAACTTAATCCTCTTACCTTATCCAAAACACCAACCCCCACCCACATCTTTAGAATCAATTGAAAGATCGAGTCACTACCTCCACAACCAAACCAAGAACCTGGTTGTTGGTCCTTCTACCAATGAACCCTACAATCACCCAAAGCAAAGAGAAGTCAAAAAACCCAAATATTCTAGTGGATTACAGGATGGAATCCCTACCATTAAGAAACAACTTCCAGTAGATAAGTTCTTTGGTGGAAAAATCAACGAGACCCGTGGTGGGTCTCCCCACCATTAGAACCCAACTCGCAACAAACAAAAACGAATTCAACATGATCTAGAATCAGGCCTCACTCATAAAAACCCTTCCAAAACTCTCCTGCAACAACCGACCTACCCAATTAGAGAGGAACACAACATGAATATTTAAACCACCCACTCTCGAATAAAGGTGGCAAGAACTGGGCCATCACACTCTACACGAATCAAAACCCCCACAAATTTGGGAGGGGAGGGAAGGGGAACCAATCATTGGGCCATTGAAACCACAAATGAAAAAAAGTAACTAACTCACTAAAATGGTAGAGACATGATCTTAGCAATTCTACCCACAATCCTAGGACTCTGGACTATGTATCAACTTCATTATGAATCCTATGGATTATGCTTTGATGGTTGAAGCATCTCTTGACTCGCAGTCAGGCTTTGATAACCCCTACTTGTTCTCCATCCCTTAGTTACACGTAATACCATATAACACTCTCAAGAAGAAACAATATATCAATAGACACCATGAAACTCTCTTCCTCAACAACACATTTTTATCAAAACAAGAACATGGAGGTACACAACACCATTTTCACTCTCTCTGAATGAAGAGAAAAATTAACGAGGCACACAAAAACACCCACAAAACATCATCAAGCACAACTACTACAACCGAGAGAATCAACATAAAGGGAAGACACATTAAATCGAGCCCATACAGCACACTGTTTCAACAAACAGGCTGAGTTATCATTCTAATAGGTTGATTTAACATTTTAAATAAATCCTTAGGTTGATCAATAGGAAGGTTTTCCAACAGAGAACTATTTGTGGCCACATCACAACATCCAACACATCTATTGAAACCCACTGAACTTCACTCGAAAGTTGAGCCACCAATAAGATCCCATCTCAATACACAATAAGGTTATGACTTCTAGATCACAAGGATGCATAATAAATAAAAAACTTTCTAAGACATAAAATAAACTAGCCACATAACTATCAGTTTATAATCAAATGCAATAATATTTTATCTCAAAACACTTTTGAAAAGAAAAATTAACTTCATGGATTTCGACATTCACCATGGGTGTTTCATTAAGTCTCACTCACATGAACATGTCCATGCCACCCTAGGCACCCAACCACCATACCACATAGGCCATCCTTCTAGATATCAAAAAAACTGTGCATGTGAGAACCCATGAAAACACCAAAGACTAAAACAAAACAACATCATTACAAAAATCATGTACCTTCCAAAGGAATACTAACCACCATGTCAAAAACCCTTTTCAGATTTCACAAAACAAAACACACTTCATCAAGAACCATTTTCTTAAGAAACTACCCCTTTTCATTTTTAAAAAATTTTAAAACAACTAAGATACCCTAAACTAACCCTTCCCATTTTCTAAATTTCAGAACGGTATCTTTTCATAGTCGGATGGTCTTTAAGACCAATACCCTCTCTAGAAAAACACAAACTGCTCAAAAACAATTTCCAAAACCAATTCATCAGATTTAATAACTTTTAAACATCCCAAAACACCCCATTTAAAATAAGAAGTAGGAATCACATCAAAATGATTCACACATTCAAAACATTTTATACCAACAAACTACAAGGTTAGATTATGGATAATCTAATCCTGTTAAATCATTTTCACTTCCTCTTTTTCCCAAAAACACAAATTTCTAAACCATTCTAAAATTTAATTTTTAAAGACCCATTTTTCAACTTTTAAAAATCCAATCATTCCTTTAAAATACTTTTTTTCAATTCTTATACAAGTATTTTCAAAACAAAAATTCAGAATTCAAGAATGGTCCATGAAACTGACAAAAGGGAACTAGGGTTGGTGGGTGACTTGACACTATGGTTGGCGGCCGTATGCCAAGAACAACACCAACATCGAGAGAATTATTTGGACAATAACCCTGATCCAAATGGATTTCCAGGAACCGCAACCTCATGGAGGCCATTATTCTGAATCCCCTTGACATATCTCAAAAGCAAACAGTCAACAAGAATAAAGGAAACTAATAAAACCGGACATCCCATGGAAACATGCGGATCAGAATGAACAAAATTTCACAATGCTCTTCCTGCACCTACCCCTAAATTCCCAAAAATCCTACTTTATCTAACTTTACATACCCCCAAATAATAATTGAGATCGAAAAAGAATGTTCTACTAGGATCTGACCTCCTCTGATACCATTTTTTCCTGAACCAGCCCGAGTCGACCCTGAACCGGTCACAAGGGCCAGCCCACGAAAAGTCCATAGAGGCATTCCCTATCCTCCCAGGATGGAGAAAATCACCAATTCCCTAAATATAGTACACAATTATATGATTTATCCCATATATAAATAATCAAACAAACAAAGAAAAGATATGGACATCCCAAAATTCATTTTTATAAAAACTGAACGGAACATTATTTGTACAAGAAACTGAAAGTACAACTCAACCAACAACTCATCTGACCAAACCCGATAACCAACTAACTCTATGTGACCTTTATAGTCTCTCTCCAACATAATGATCACACGTCTCCCAAGGTGATTGAACTCAAGCTGAAACCTGCACATGGGCTAAAAACAGAAGATGTCTATAGGCATGAGTATTTAAACTCCATAGGTTAGACCAATATTGTATTCCCCATGCACAACCTTTAAAATAAAGAAAACATAATTTTCAAGTTTTAAATACATGATATAAAGGTATGTTTTCCAAATGAGGTCCTATTCTATATAAAAAAATTTACCAGAAAAAAACTTTCATGTTTTATAAAAAACAATTCTAGTAACACTTTTCAAAGAGGTGAAAATTAAAAATTAAAATAGTTTTCAACGGGGATTCTTTAAAAAATATAAAATTTTAAATAAATAGCACACACTACTGAATTTACCAACCAATCACACCATCTTTCA
This sequence comes from Viscum album, assembly GCA_963277665.1. NCBI lineage: Eukaryota > Viridiplantae > Streptophyta > Magnoliopsida > Santalales > Viscaceae > Viscum > Viscum album. Next base: position 795,374,153 of record OY728142.1, on the reverse strand, counting down.
ATGGTGAGTACAAAATATCCAATGAGCACAAGTCACGGGAACACCCCTATGCACTAGTTAGTTATGAGCCCAAGGTACCTCATATATCGGGGAAATTAACCATAATAAATACCCATTCTTGTGGACATGAGACTCTTATAGGTAGAATACCCATAACCTAGTGTTTTACCAAAAAAATCATCATCATAGTTTATTTATTGTTTTCATCATCAAACATTCTATTTGAAACAGGGGCCAAACCCCACATAATCACTAGTATACTAGTACACGTTCTCCCACCTAGATACTAGAAATTCCATTTAGTTCCCAATCAAGTTACACATGTTATCAAATACTCATTACACATAAAAAGTACATTACCAAACCATAAAAACACAAAAATACTGCAAAAAATCCTCACATTTCTTTCACAAGTCAACAAACCACTTAAAATATTCGTAAAAAAATTTCAAGGAGTATAAAGAGTCCTTGCACCTAAAATCCATTCAAAAAATATCTTTTAAGGCCACAAAACCATAAATAACATGACAACCCTGATTTAGAAACGCCAAAACCAATTAATAAATCATTTTCATGGACTATTAAATTTCTTCAAAAGATAGAACATGAAATACACATGGAAACCATTTTTACAAAAAAAAATCAAATGCCAAACGGGCCTTTAATCCTTTCTCAAAACTATCATTTGAACAAGGAATGAATTTCACTATTATTAATGAGGTGTATACACATCATTTAAAATATAAAGTTAACATTCATAAATCCCTTGAAACATTTAGGTTGCATATTCAAAACATATCTTTTTTATAGGATTTAAAATAGGCCATTTTCCAACAACTCGGGCCAAAACATGTCGTAAACCAACACCCATTTGTTTGTAAAACCAAATCCAAATTGGAAAGTCATATGGGGACCCAAAATTCCATTCAAAATTATTCCAATTAATTTATAAATCCAAAAACAAAATTTAAATCAAACATAACACTTAATATCCAACCCGGAAATTTACTGAACACATGACTTTCCCTTTTAAACAAAACAATTTATTTTAAGCACTTGACTAAGAATAAAACACCAATTGCATGAAATATTTTATAAAAATGATATGAAATATTAAAAATACCATAAACTAGGATAATAACCTCCCAAAATAGTTTGTAATGATACTGGAACATTTAAACAAACACTGGGTTTGAACTTTTATGACAAAACAACACTACATTTCACAAAACAAGGATTAGAAAACTATTTTTCATACCAAGAAAATTATCCAAATGCAGAACAATAATAATAAAAATATATATCATATGAAAACAATATGAAAATTATAATCTGAAAAGATAAAGACATGTTCAAGGGATATCCTACCCCAAATCCTTGGCGTAATGGAAACGCACACCCAATATCACCATATGAGGGTTTACAAACCCAAAACCTAGGATGACCTGACCCAAACGAACAAAAACCACATAAAATAATATTATATCAGATCCCAAGGTCTATCATGACTAGTGGAGATTATAAAACCAACAAATAATGAAAGGAGGAAGATGATGGAGGATAAAGGAGAAGAAATATCACCTTTTCAACTAGAAAACTCATCACCTTGCATTAGATATGCACCCATAGAGAAAAGGGAATGGCTTAAAACTACATGAAGAGTCTCACAAGGTCTATACGAACTAGGGAAATATTATTTGTAGGAAAAGTATAATGAATGGAATGATTTCTAGATGAAATAATTTACCTTCACGATTCTACACTATGTGAGATACATTGAGAAGTCTTCCCTATTCCACAACTCATAGGAGCTCCAAAGGGGTAATATCGATAATGGGTGTGAGGATAGGTGTATTGTAATCGAGAGGGGGGTGGAAGCACCAAAAAATATTAAAATTTTAATTAGATATAAAAGAAACAAATTATATTTTTAAAAATGGAAATAGACCCATGGGATGACCCAGTACCTAAAAAAGTAACCCCAATTCACCATGCTTATAAATTTATATGGGGTCAATAAGTATATGGTAGTTTTAATATGTCAGTTTAGGAAAAGTGGGTAGTGGAAGGAATCAAAAATTATATAAAAATGAATTAGTTATAAAAGAAACAATATAATTTTTTAAATATTGAAATGCGCTCACGGTTGGCCGAAATCATGAAGTTACCACCCTTTATCAAAAAACTCCAAACCAAGAAATGGAGATCCCAAATAGTGTGATTAGACATATATGGTAGTTCAAAACTCAAAATTAATCTCACCCAAAAACCAATAAAAAATTGTGATTTTCAATGAGCCGGATCAAAACCATGACATTAAAAAAAACGGGTGTGACGCCCTATCATTTTTTCTAAGAAGAATCAAGGATCTATGAGTATGTGGATTGATTATAGGTAAATAAATACTGTTATAATAAAGAAAATGTATCATCTACCTTGAATTCGATAACTTATTTTATCAACCTAACAAATCTCAAAAAAAATTAACCATTGACCTTAATTCTATGTATTATCAATTGCAATTAATAGGGGAATATATTCCAAACATAACATTACAAATGAGGTATGGAAATTATGAGTTTATAGTAGCACCACTTGTATTGAAAAATGATAAATTTTTTATGGACCTAATGAATAAAATATTCATTGAATGTCATGATTATTTTCTATTTTCTTTATTGAGGATATATTGGTTTATTTGAAAAGAATTTTGGAAGATGATAATCATTTTTGGATCATTCTTGAGACTCTTAAAATAAAAGATTTATATGAGAAATTTAGGAAGTGTGAATTATAGATTTAGAAATATTCCATTCATGGATATATTGTCTTTATTTATGTAATATCATTTAATAATATGAAGTAAAAGGTGATCCAAATATTTCATATGACTGCAAACATAATCTATATATGATGTTTCAATGTTTTTCTAGGTTACTATCGGTGATTTATTCAATATTTTGTCGCTTTGTGTAACCTTTAAACTAATCTTATTCATAAAGTGGTTATGTTTATATATAGAATGTAAAGTGAAGAGTTTTTTTAATAATTGAATAATATATTGGTGAATTATCGAATTTTGACAGTACCATTTGGAAATTATGGAATTTTTTATATAGTGATTTATAATTAAAGGGGATTGTTTGTTTACAAGTACTTAATGATAATGTTATTTTCAATTACTGAAGGAACATAATGATTCATGAAAAAACTATCTAACCGATGATCATGAGTTGGTAGCTATAATATTTTCTTTGAATATATTGATACATTATGTTTATGGAAAAATATGTATGATTTGTACAGATCATAAGAGTATGAAATACTTCTTCTCATTGAAGGATCTTAACATTAAGAAAAAGAGATTGCTTGAGCTACTTAAGGATTATGATTTCTCAATACACTACCACCAATGGAATTACAATAAGGTATATGATTAATTGAGAAGGAAACATCATGGAGTTTCTCCCAAAATGGGGGTTGAATGGGATCTTATGTTCATAGATCTAGTAAAGATGGATGTGAGATTTATTAAGGAAGGTGAAATATAACTCCTTTTTCAAATGATTTCTAGTCCATATTTTTTTAAAAGATAAATTTTTCTCAACCTGATGATGATAATTTTCAATATAAAATTAAATATAAAAATAATGGAAAATAGGAATACATCCTTTGTGAAGATAAATTCCGAGATTTGGAAATAGACTATATGATCCATCTATTTCTGAGCTAAAGAGGGAATTATTGGCTGATTCTCAAAGCTAAAATATCTCTATAAACCACGGTATCACAAAGATGTATATATATTTAAAGGAATAAGTTTTGAGGTAATATGAAGTGGAAAATTACACATTATGTGTCATTATTCTTGGATTTCCAACAGGTCAAGGTTTAGAGATAGTATCTAAGAGAAGTCACACAACCTCTAATTATTCATATGTGGTAATGGGATAAAATTACTATGGGAATTTTCATTGGATTATCAAATACTGTTAAATAGAACGAGTAAATACGGTTTATTATCGATCAAATCACAAAAACTACACACCTTCTTACTATAAGGGAAAATTTACCACTTAAGAACCTTATAAGACTCTATATTAATGAAGATGTAAGAATTCATGGTGTAACTATTTCAATTGTGTTTGATCGTGATATGTGATTTATATTGAAATTCTAGGAAATTATTCTTATAGTTCTTGATATTGAGCTTCATTTTAGCACCACTTTTCAACCTCAAAATTATGGACAATTTGAATTGACAATTAAAATATTATAAGACATGTTGAGGCCCTGATCTCTTATATTCAAGGTATTTTAGATCAATATTTACCTTTTTTAGTTTTCTCCTGTAACAATAGTTTCAATTCAAGTATTTAAATGGAACCATATAAAGCATTATATGGAAATATATATCATTCTACATAATATTGTGATGAATTTGTACAAGGAATCTTATAAGACTAGAACATGGGGAGAATACAATGACAAAAGTAAACAATATTAAAACCCATATCAAAGTAGCTCGAAGAATAAAAAAGTGTTATACTGATAATAAGAAAAGATATTTAGAATTTAAATTGGTTGATCATGTTTTATTGAACGTATCTCCATGAAAGGTTGTGATAAGGTTTTTTATGAAATGGAAACTGACCCCTATAACTTCAGATAATTTCAAATCTTGGAAATAATTATACTTGTGTATTACCATTTTGAAATTCCACCAAGTCTCTATAAATTACATGATGTGTTCCATATATCAATGTTTAGAAAGTACATGCTATAACCAATGTACGTACTCACCTATAAAGAAATAGAAATAAAACATATTCTATCTTATTTATGAGATACTATCAAGATTTAAGACACGAGAGAACAAGTGACTAAAAATAAGATTACTCGGCTGGTAAAGGTACCTAGGAGAATTTGTATGATAGAAGAGGATACATGGGAACCTAAAGAAATTATGACAAAGAAATAATGAAATTTTTTCAAGATGTGAAGTTCTAGAAATTTGTAGTATGATTATTTTTTAAGGAGGTAAGAATGTAACAACATGGTATTTTATTATATATTACATTATATTTGATCTCTTCAATAGATTGTTATACAAGAAACCTCGAGTTTAAATGAACCCTAATATAGTATATTGATGTAAAAAAGTCTTTAAATTGGTGGATATGAATTTTAATGATTAAATTATTAAAATTATATGCTTTAATCATGTATAAATTAAATAAATTGGTTATTAATTTATTATAACGGAAATTAAAATTATTTTAAAATAAAATTAATATTTCTCTTAAAAAATAATTTAATGCATACAATATATTTTTATCTTAATAAAATAACGTAATCACCATTTTTGAATGGATTATATTAAATATAAATATTATAAATTAACTAAAAATTTATCATTCGTCTTATAATTTTCTAATCATTAGATAAGAATAAATTCAGTTTTATATTTAAAAAATATATTTTTCTAAAAAGTGGATTTGTCACATTTTGTACACTTTAAATTTATTTTTTACCAATTTTATAAAATAAATTTTGAAAAATAAACTTTATTTCAGAAATCATCATATAAAAATTATCTAATATAGTTTCTTTGAAAATTTTCTAAAAATATTATGATTTTTACATGAATGTTTAAAAACAATGACTTTTCTTCAAAACTGACTTTTCATTTAATGAATTTTAAATGATCCATTTAGTTTGAATTTTTTTTAGTAAATTTAGTTATAATATATTATTATTAATCTTATTAGTTCATTAGAATTATTTTCTTGTAGAATTTTGATATAAACACATTTTGGTCTTAAGGGAACTTTTTCTTTATAAAATCGATTTTCATCACCCTTACAGGATTGATTTTAGATTAAATTCAGAAAATTATATAAAATAAATTAGGTAAAATGGAATCCGTTTTTGAAATCATAAAAATTTTTATTGTTAAATTAGTTCAAATTAATTTTCTCCATAATTAATAGGAAAAAAATTAAAAAAATAATTACCTGGTTTAAGTGTAAAACTAGATTACCAAAGGGTTAAAAAAATATAAAGGTATAGATACCAGTTAAACATGTGTAAATATTATTTAATAGAAATATTTATACCACGTCCTTTAAAAAAATTCAAAAATATATCCATTTGGGAGAAGTTTTCTTTGTAATATCATCATCATTTTGTATTCTTTTATGAGATTTCCTAATAGGTCCCCATCCCCCACTTATAAAAGGAAATCTCATATCCTCAAAAATCCACACATAAAGAGCCTTTTTTTAAACCATGGCATGAAAATATACATTCCTTAAATTAATCTACATGACTTAGAGTCACCTTTTTTTCATAAAACAATCCTAGTAAGGCTTTAGGTATAATCCTAAGAAGGTTCTCCAAAGAATTCGTATGGTTCTTAACCATGCGTCTTTATTTTATTTCATCCTCTAACCCCTTAAAATAATGGAAAATTATGATTAAATAATAACAATAGTGTCATAATTATATTTATATGTTATTATATTGCTTTAGTAGCATATATACATCCCCTCTTCCACCAAATGGGAAATGAAACTATCGATAGTGTGCATGATGGATGACCGCCTCACAAATCGGTGTAATTTTATTTACATCACTGATGTTAATAGATGTATATATTAATTTATTTGATGTATATATATGATATTAATGGATTACATATACTAATATATCTTTAATTTCACATCCACCTTTTTTTCATCGAACCCTTTGAAAACAATAATGTCGGTCATGCATAAATGTGGACTACCACCCCCATGAATCGATGTAATACATTATTCATTTTAATTTTCATGGATCGTAATAAATATAGATATAATTATTATATAATATATATATGATATAATAATTATTCTTTAAAATTGAATTATTATTTACCATTATTTTATTCCACTAATTGAAAAAAATTGAAACAACATTCAGGCATTCGTATGACCTACCATCTCAATGAATGGTGTAATTAATTTTTATATATCTATATTTTATATATTACTCTGAATAAATATATATATATGATAAATTTATATGATGGTTATATCATTATTATAATTATGGATATTATGGAACACTGATAAATTTATAAGGAGTGAATCTACTAAACCAAACCATAAATGAAAAATGATGTAATTATTACCCAGAATAGTAATTTTAATAGATAATTATTAATAAATATGTGGTAAAAGAATATAATTAAATAATATGTTCCATGATATATATGATTATGGTTATTTAATGGATTTAAAATAAATCTTTATTTATTCTTTAGAATATTCTGACACATATGAAGAAATTCAAACTGGACGTAAGTTATTATTACACAATCTCATCATTATTCAGCATTATTTATATTTATGTATCCACTAAGGAAATTAATTTATAATTTTATATTAAAAAATATAAATTTAGTTCTCCAACAATTAATTCAGTAAATTACATGATTTTATTTCAATTTCATCATTTTATATACTCAAATACAAAAATAATGTTTTTTAAGGAAAATTGATATTGTTTTCTTACTCGGAAGAAAATATTTATCTTTTGTGTCCATATTTTTCAAAAAATGTTTAAAAGGATATTATTATAATTTTAAAATTATTTATTAAATATATTTTTCCCATGTTTTTATTTCTTAGAAAATTGTTTAAAAGGAATATTCTACTCATTTTCTTAATGAGGATATTTTTTACCATCTTACAATAGTGTGAATTGAATGGTTTTTTAAATGTAATGTATGAACTTAATCACCATGATGACCAATAAATGATATGAATCTTACATTAAAATTTTACTAGTATATTTTTGAAAAAAAAATCATTAATATTTGGGAAGTATTTTAAACACTGAATAGGTGATTTGAAAGTGAAATGGGTATTTTTCTGAAGAATGTTTCTGATGATATTTTTTAAAATATAATAATATATTGAAACAGTCATTAGTTAATATTATTTTTTACATGGGATGAACTATTTTATATATTTATTCATATTAATTTTTATGGTTTAAGATTATTTTTATTGATTAGGGAAATTATTATAATTTTTTATACTAGTTTTTCTATATGAATGTTTTTGTTAATTATGTTTCACCTATTTGATATGATTAATGCATTGGACATAATATGTGATAGGAAAGGCCAACTATATACCATTAATACATCAGTAGGTTTCAGGAGACAAACTGGATTGGGAATTTGGATGAGGCCTTACCCATTTATGTATGATGTCTTAGTAGGAGCCATTGATGGAAACTTTATAACGTTTGACATTATAAATTCAATCTTTTTGAAACATGTTATTATTATCAAAGTTATTTTTATATTATTTTGTTATCCTTTGATTTATTTCCCTCAGTTATGGTATTATTAATGTGGAACATTGATTATTATTATGTCCAGATTATTTATGTTTTATTTACTTGATGCTAGATTTCGTTCTACAAATACCCTTATAGAGCATCTGAGCTCACCAATTTCTTATGATTCATTTACATTGGATTCTAGGAAGTGTTTTATGATTTATATATAAGTATATACAATAGGTAATAATGTTTTTCTCAATGGAAATATTATTTTGTATCTTATGTTTTCATTTGTAATGTGGGATTCGAGTAAGTATCTAGTTGTCCAAGACTTCTAAACTATTGTATCATTAGGGATGTGATTCTTTGTATCTATTAAAAAGGTAATAAAGTAACCACTGAGTCTATGTTACTATGGTTGTGGTCTTTATAATATTTTTTATTCCATCATAATTTTAAAATACTATAATACTATTAATATCCATAACTATTTATGATTTCTTATTGTAACATATATTAGATTTCATATTTTGTGAGTATACAAGAGATATTTCATCTTTATATTTTCATAAAATCTTCATTCAGTTATATCATTCTTCTTGATCATGGATGAAATTATAAAGAACCTGATATGTTTTAATTTTTTCTTTCTTTTGAACAACTTCTCATAATAATTAATTTATGAGTTTATCCTTATAAGACATCCATTCTGAATTATTCCATCAGTTATGATAGCTTATAATAAGAAATACCTATATGTGTTATTATCTTCTAGCATAATTCTATTAAGAACAACTAGACACCTATTTTTCCATTCATCCAATCCATTTATTTTATGAGTATATGGATCACTAAATTCATGTCTGATTCCATGTTTTGTAAGGTATTTTGTAATTTATTTTGGAATAACGACCCCCATGATCTTATCTCAACATATTAAATTGAAATCCAAGTTGATTATCTACAGGTCTTATGAAATCCTTAAATATGTCCAAGTCCTATTTTTTTACATGATAATTATGTTTAACTCCCCAAGATTTTTTAAATAGTTCTCAATAAATAAATATTATTTCTTTGATATCTTTTGTTACACACAACATCGAATTTAATCCAAGGACAATATTCTATTAAAATTTTATTAGTAATGAAATGGCTATCAACTACAAATTATATTAGTGGTAATGAATAGATATAAATAAATTATTAAATACTTATGGTTTAAATAACAATAAAATTACCACATTAACAATTAATTACAAATGAAAATTAAATTCTTTTGAACATAAAATATATTTATTTTATAAAGAAAAACATTTATGTGCACAATGTGAATTTATCTTAATAAATTATATTAATTACTATTCATAAATTATATTAATGAATTTTTTTAATTATATATTTGATAATATTTTTTTACATTCAGTTAATATTCACTTTATAACCATTGTTTAAAAATAAACAATGTTTTATGCTTAAAAATATACTTTTCTACAAAGTGGTTTTCACCATATTTTGTGATCTTATTTTCAAAATTAATTTATACCACCGATAAAAATCAAAATATGAAAATAGATTCCATATTTGGAATATGGAGGCTCAAATTTGGTAAATATGCCCCTACACTTTTTGGTCAGTATAAATAATAACTGGGGTAAAATTTATTACCTTAGTAAAAGGTAAATTGGGTTATTCTAGATAAACTCTATGTGATTAGACCATCATTTTTAACCTAATTATTATTGGATGAATTTATTTCTACCATTATCACATTATTATTGAAATTTAATTGTATAAGGGACACTTTTCCAGGAAAATAACCTATATAATATTTAATGCAAAAAGAATACAAAATGTCACTCTCTTATATTTAAATATCTATTATATGTCCATATAGGGATAAAATAAAGTTACAAAAATATAAATTTCCATTTAGAGAATAATAATAAAAAATTAGGATGTAAATTTTTTTTAACTTTTAATAATTATATAATTACCTTAAATTTTTATAAAACACAAACACAAAATTCCTTCAATTAATAAAAAAATACACTCAATGAATTTAAAAATATTAAAAGTAATATAATTTGAACTTTTTATAAAGTTACATGTGTTTTATATATTTATATGACATATTAATTTTTTGATAAAGGATTTTATTCTAATTTGTACTTTTTGTTCATGTCTCTTAATTCAAATTAAATGAATAATGTCAAAATTGAAATTTATAATATTTTATAAAAAAATACTTTAATAAATTCATTAAAAAACTAAAAAATATTGAAATATGAAAAGGTGGATACTATATAAGTCTAAAATTACATACATTGTCCATTTATGATCCAATTATCAGCTCATAAGTAAACAAATATCCCTTTAAGTGTGAAAAATATGTTACCGCAATTAAGGATAAAATAGTTTAACATAGGGGTTAAAAAGAATGATAAAGATTGAGACACCACATAAAAATATAAATATTTTCCCATTTAATGTTATTTTAACTCCTTCTTACATTTTATTTGAATCTCTTTCCATTAGGAATCATTTTACTTGAAAATGATTTTATTATATTTTAATCTTTTATAAAATCCCAAGAGTTCCCCTCCCCTAAATTATAAAAGGACACCACTCATTTATATTACCCACTCTTCTTTTTTTCTTATATATCAACCATTACCTAGAAAATACATTCTAAACTTGATTTATACCCATTCTATATGTGTTTATTCTTCCCAAAATACCAACTAAAGGGCCCTTAAGAAGAGATTTTAAGTAGTTGTATCAATGAAGAGGTAATCGCCTAAATTGATCACTTATTTTTTTAATTATTATTTTAAATAATCTAAATCTATGATATTTATCAAAAAATATAAAATTTAGTATCATAATTATGATTTAATTTTATATTGGTTATGAAATCACCATTATGTACGCCCTTTTCCATCTAATGGGAATTGACAGTATTGCTTGTGTGTATGTACGGATTACCTTCTCCATGTAGAGATTTAATCATTTTCCACCAATATATTCCTTGTATGGTTATTATGATAGTTTTAATCATAATATATTATATTTATGTCAAAATTTTTATTTTTAAATGATAATATCATATATAAAAATGTAGCTTTAGAATCATTGGATGATGATAACATTGCTCATGAGTACATGTGAACTATTGCCTCCTTGAAGTGATGTGATTTTTTATATATAATTTACATAAATGGTAATATGCTGGATTTTATTAATATATATGATATATGTGATACAATAATTACTCTTTTCATATTAATTATTATTTAAAGTTATTTCGTTGCATTCATCGAAAAAAAAATAGTATGAACACGTATATACAGATAACTGTCTATGAGAACAAATTAATTTATTTCTCAAAATTTATATATATGATTTATCTATGATAAAAATAAAAGTAACCAAACTAATGAACCCAAACATACATGGAAAATAAATCATATATCACTCAAAATAGTGATTTTATTAAATCATTATTAATTACCGGGTGATAAAAGGGTTTAAGTAAACTATATATGGCATGATATATGTGGGTTTGGTTTCGTAATAGATTTTCAATAAATATATTTTTATTATAAATAATTTTTGATCATTTAGGAATTAATTCAACCCTGAGGTAAGGGAATTTGATATCACTTTTATTTCTATGAGACACATGTCATATTCACCAATTGTTTCATTTTATGTCATGTATATACCACCAATGAATGTATTTTATGAATATTATTATATAATATTTTTGTTCTTACATATCAAAATCATTTTATTTATTTCACGGGACTTATGATTAAAATGTTACCAAAGCAGTAAGGTTTTATGTTACAATCTCATTGTCTAATTGGGAAGGTTTACCATTAAGTTCCGTTAATAAAATTTTATTATCTACCGTTCCAGTATCCCATTAAATTTATTATCCTAATAATATTTCTATAAGCAACCTAATTTCCATTCATTTTTATCTCTTTATGTTCTTGAGAGAACAAAAGAATGATTTTAAGTAAGACCAATGGTATCTCTCTCTTGAGTCGAAAATTCTTTTTCTTCCATATCCATATTTTCTAAAAAAAAATTCACTATTGTTTTTAATATTCTTCAATTATTATTTAATTTAATTTTTAACTGTGTTTTTATTTTTAAAAAATGTTTAAAATTATTCATCATTTTATTTTATAAACCTAGTATATTTTTACATTTTACAAAAGTGTGAAAGGAATATTTTATTTTAACTTATATGACATGACGAAAATTTCCCACTATCATGACCACTCAATTGGTTAAATATAACCCTCTATGTTTTCAATTTCATTATCTAAGAAAATATTTTACTTAATATTTGATACTATCTTAAATTTTAAGTAAGTTAATTTAAAAAGAAAAGTGTATTTTCCTCAAGAAATGTTCCAAGTTATCTTTTAATGTCAATTTTTTATCTATGATTACATCCTTTGATGTGACTTATGTTTTACTAGGGATATTCTCAAATGATACCATCTTTATCCATTATTAGGATGGTTTATGATCATGATGAAAATATTTTTATGAATTTTTCCCATTTCGATGGGATATTCTATGATGAGATGATGAAATGCTTATGAAACCCATTCCATTTACATGTGTTTGGATATTATGAATTTTTTTATGAAACACATTTATTTTTGGGGGTTCTAATATGATGAATATTTTATGATATTTTGGAATAAATATTTTTTATTTTAATTATGTGATTTGTGGTCCTAGAATTTTATATTCCTCTAATTAATTGGGTAAATATTGATATCTCGTTAGATTATTATGGGAAAAATGTCAATGTGCTTGATCCTCTATGGGAAACAAGTCTATGTGTTTGATCAATTATGGGAAAAAGTTGATGTTCTTTATCCACTATATAAATATTTGTTGATTACTAATCTTCTACGACTTTATGGTCTTGGTATTTGTCCTTTAAAGTTAAAATTTTTTATGTACTTATCAAAGTTCCACAATTTTTTACTTGGAATTATGGTTTGTGATTTATTTATGATGTTTTCTGACTGTTATTATTCATGTAATTTGCAATGATAAATTTTTATTCCATGACTCGTGTTTATGTACTTTGATAGATTGGGTAAGAATGATGTATGTAATGGTCAAGATCTTATACTCTTATTATAATCCTATGATTTCATATGATCATCAATTAATATATACCATGTTTACTCTTTGTGAACATCTAAGCTCGCATTTTCTTATGTTTAATTTCCCTAGGTTTTAAAGATTAGTTTTAAGTAGGGGCTGATTATGAAGATTAATTAATGTGATGATCTTTGTGGGATATATTTAATATATTACACAAGATAAGAAGAGTGTGTAACTATTCTCTAAAGACACTAAACCATTATGGTCTTTAAGCATGTGTTTGTGAAATGTATTCTATATTAAAATTATAAAATATAATAATTAGTTATGAAAATAATAAGACATAACATGATGTATTTAATTCTCATGAAATAATCTATTAATGGGATGAAATATCTTTCTCTACTTGATTAATTCTTAGGAAAAAAACAACACACATTACTGTAATTTAGTTCAATAATATTTGTAGTTTAAATTATGTGTCCCTTATGAGTTTTTTTCACCATTATTCCCTCTGTGTATGTTTTAAAAATAATTGTACTATACTCTTAAAAATTGGGTATATTCCCTGTAGTATCTTATTGGATTAGTTTTCTCATGTTCTTTTAGAGAATGCGAACAAGTCTTCTAAACCTTAACTTGTTTTCCTTTTGTTGGATCTTGTAACAACTTGCACCTACTTCCCTAATTAGAAATAGATTTATTTAGTCTTTCAAACCCTTTATAATAACAACCATATGATTAATTCTTTTGATTATGAATCCATTTTTTCTAAATATCACTTAATTTAATGTATAACACAGTTATGATACACTCAACATGTTGTTCTTTAACCGATCAACAAAAAATACGCAAACTAGTGTGATTTTATTTCTGATAATGTTTTTTATCCGAATATATTTAATTTTCGTGAGATATTATTACTAAATTTAGTAGATCCTACTTCATATTCTTCCACATGTTTATTTAATTTTAAATCAACTATCAAGTGAGATGAACCCCTATTGTCCATAATCCATGAATTCTTTTATTTTAAAGCATTAAATTCTTCTTCAACCTTATTTTCATGTCTCCCCATTTGAATTTTATTTTTATTATTTATAATGATTTGAAAAATATTAAAATTATATCGGATAAAATAAATAAATATATATATATATTGTTTTCCCTTCTTGATAAAATATTCTAAAAACCACTTATATTTTTCAAAATCTATTTTTATACTTTAATTATCTACTCAAAATATTATGTCCTTTTCTGAGTAATTATCTACAGTTGTTTTCTCCCACTTTATTTATTACCTATTCACAATCTATGTAGAGACTTATTGTTCCAAAAAATTTATTCCTTATAGTAAAATATATATATCACCAGAAGTTTCCTTTAAATCTCATATTATGATAAAACATCTAATATTGAATGGGTAGTTTCTTTGATTTGTTTTCACCAATTAAATGTAAATACCATTTGAATCCATTTTCTATAATTATTAATTAAAAATATATGAAAAATAATGTCTAATCTATTGAATTCTTATATTTCCATATCATAGTAAATTTGAACTTGTCTTTAAGAATTTTAACTATTCTAGATTGATGTTTTCAATGTGTTTTTTCAGTAGAAGTTTTTTTTATATTTACAATATACCTTTTGTGTTTATTCCCTTCTCATATATTAATTCATTATTATAATAGATACCTGTTTAATTTTCGTTAGAAAATTCATATTTTAATTCTATATATTTGTTCTTGTTACATTAAGTTTTTTAATCATGATTCTTGATTTTACCCATCTAAATTCTATCTTTATCAACTTCCTTATTCCCTAGGATATTGGTAGAATTCATGACATTAATGATTATCCCCTATTTTAAATATCAACTTTCATCATCTCGATTTCTTTGACCAGACTTCTTTTTTCAATTTATTATTTTGTTTTTTCTCTTACCTTTATTTATTCATTTATTATCTTCTTTCATCCTTCCTATTTTATCAAGTTCATTTGGATTTGAACAATCATATTATATTCCCTATTATTATTTTATTCCTATCAAGAATACTCAATCTTATAAAATAAATCATCCCCTAATGGGTTCACTTCTTCTAATACTTGTGCCATGATCACTCATTAAGAGACACCTCTAGGAACTTCTTCTTCATCATCACTATCAGATATACCTTTCTCGATTGTCATAATGTTTCATATAAAATAACAATGGTAAAACTCTTTTTTAATTTTTGATAATAATTTGAGATATATATCATTGGTAAATAAGCTGAAAAATAAATAAACTTATAATAATTATCCCCTTTGAAAGAAATTTTACCTCTATATTTAGCTCTTCCTCCTCCTGTGAAGTTTATTAATAGAAGGGAAAGAGTTTTATCATAATATTCGATATTTTATTTTTCATTAGTTCAGTAGTTCCCTTCAATATTTTTTCTTTTAATGATTTTAAATCCATTTAATTTTACTTTTTATCTTTTATTTTAAAAGTTAATCATCTTCTCATTTCATAATTAATAAGTTTTTTATGATGTTCAACAATGGTAAATTCATCATGGTCTCTATATTCTAGAGTTGAGATCTTGGAATACAATATTTCTAGAAGGATTCCCATCAATGTTTTTACCATAGTAAAGTCATCAATCGTTTCATTGAATCCTCTAATAAGACTAAAAATAATATTGAACTTATTAAACAAATAATAGATAGTTTAATCTTATTTTATTCTAATATCTTCAAACTATTTATGATTAATTTGTAGCTTTAATTATTTTATATTTTTTCTTTATAAATTCTATGAATATTTTTAATAATAGGATTAGTAGTTCTATATCCCATTACCATTATCACCTCTTTTTCTGATAGAGGAAAAGAAATAATTCCTGACATTCCAATCATTTTCAATGTTTTTTCTATTCAATCACTCTACTAAGGTTTAACCTAGTTCAATAAATCCATATTGAATAGAATCAATAACCTAATGCTCAAGATAATGAATTTAAAGTATTATCCTCTCTTTAAATGAATGAAACCCTATTACATCCAACAATGGTATTCCTTTATTGTTAATAGAATTATGTTGCTCTATATACAGTGCCTAAGAGAAACTAGAGAGTAAAACTCATTCTGATACAAATTTTTGGATCACATTAAGGGCGATACACACTAAAAGGGATGAATTAGTATGTATGGTTATTTCATTTCTTATTTATCTCTCATGTTTATTCAACACCTCACTCGCAATATACTCACTGATTCCATAAGAAAATAGACACACACTCCTATTAGCAAGGATCACCTCCTTTAAGGAGGACTATAAACCTATTATGACATAGTTATTATCTCCCCCAAGCTTCTCCCATCTTATTAATAAAATCAAATAAAAAATGGGTATAAAATTTAACTAGTAAAATATTTGAAACCAACTAGTTATATTCTTGAATCAATAGAGAAAATATTATCCCTCTAAATAATTAATGTGGAAAAAATTTTGACCCTACACAAAGACTCCACAGATATTAATATTCATCCTATGCGTTTCATAAAAATATTCTATTTTTTTCTTAGTTTGCTTACGTTGATACAACATCATATCAGTTCCCCTCTCTCAAAATTCACAAAACCTTCTCCTTATTAATTTATGGTTATATATATTTACTAAAGGAGTGACGGATCATTTTCTTTTCTCGCTTCTCCCCTGCGACGAATGACCTAGCCGCATGCCGTCGGGGCTCGCTCCCCCCTCCACGTCGGAGGGGGGAGTTTCGCATCCTCCTTCGCCTGGGAAGGTTCCTGGTTTTTGTAATGAGGAACCAATCTTGATTATGCTTTCTTCGGAGTTAAATGATGCCTCAGATCTATGTCGTCTCACCCTAATTTCACGCTTCAGACTCAATTGGATGTCGGTGGATGTGTTCGAACAATTTTTTGCAGAAGCATGGAATCTGTGGAAGGGCATAGTTGTTGGCTTGCTTGACCGGAATCACTCATGATCCGGTTTTGTTTAGAGGAGGATTCGATTGAGGTCTGGTCACGGGATCCTTGGTGATGTAAGGAATCTTCATTCTACCTATTCCGTTGGACATTCGACTTCCACATGAGTCGCGACCCTTCAACGATCGTGACATGGGTAAGTCTCCCATGGTTACCCATTTCCTTTCAAAATCCATCCATTCTGTTTGTCTTTGGGAATATGGTGGGGCGTTACTTGTGCTCGGATCTAGGCACTAAGGTGGTGTGTCATCCAATTTGACTGCGGATCTGTGTTGAGGTTGATGTTACGAGGGATCTGGTGACCTGCATTTGGATATCTGATGGCAAGGAGTTTTGGAAAAAATAAGAAGTTGTTTTTGAATCCTGGATGCGATACTGATCATCCAGTTTGAGATTTGGCCACATGGAGGTGGTTTCCCATTAGGGGAAGACAAGATGAAGTCACTCAGTGATGGAAAGGAGGGTAATATTTGGGATTAAAGATCCTAGGATGGTGTATATGGTCGTGGAAGGCATCACTGAGGGTGTTTGTACTAGAGATGTTCGATTTGGTGATGTAGAACCAAAAACTGGACGCGAGGAATCTCGGCCGGTGCAACTGGCGATGGAGGGCAACAATGAGGGTACTTGTGCTGGAGGAGATCAAACTAGAGATATTGTGGCTGATAAAGCAGTGGCTGTAGTGGATGATGAATCTATTGTTGTAGTGGTGGATGAAGATGCGTCGGATGAGATGGAGGTTTAGGAAATGTGGCAGGGGAATATAGTAGAGAATCCTGTGAATGGTAGTGGACTGAAAGAGATTCAAATGTATGCTAACCTATCGGTGAAGCATTTATTTGAGTGGTTGGTGAGTGACCTTGGGATTAGAAAGCTATCCGCAATGGCCAGTGGTTATGATTTCTCCCTATTGGGGTTAGATAATAGGAATGAAGTGCAAGGCTACTGTGCAACAGGCAATAGATTTTCTTTCTTAGAAACTGAAAACGTTCCTGCTGTGATGGAGGGCTCCAAACTGTCTGAAATGGTGTAGGTCACTCCCAAAAATCTTGTGGAGTCTAGCATGATTGAGTCTATGATGGATTTTTATGACGGTTGTGGTGCTGTGGTAGGGAAATCTCCTACATTGACTGAGCATAAAAATAACTCTGAAGTGAGAGGGATACATTCTGATGTAGAGAATGTCTCTGTGAGGAAGGATGACAGAGTCAATAATTCTTCCTATGTGAAGAGAATATGAAATTGGGGAAGCTGCTCGGATAGCGACAAAGAAAACAACAGAGTGGTCAGACCTTCTTATAGTGTTGTTGTTCAAGGTGGGCGAAGCAGGGCATCTGAAAGTTATGGTATTAAGTCTGTGGTACCAAGGAGGAAACCAAATAAGGATTACTCTTTCCTTCCAAAGCCGGTAACCACTAGGTATTCATTTAAGTAGGAAATAGGAGCGGGACCTGTGTCTAAGAAAGGTCGTGTACATTCCAGCAAAGAGGATTTATCATCGGAACAACTGAAACTCAGAGAGCAGTATGCCAACCTCTTGAAGAAATACGAAACAAACTCAGAATGGGAATCAGCTACTACAGAGTAAATCCGTGACTATGGTGGTGGGGAAGGTTATTATTATTATGATATGTATGTGTCTTATTTTTTTGGTACTGATGTCTAGATGCGGGCAAGCTGTTTTCCTACGTCCTTTTTTGTGTGCTTATTTACTTTTTCTTTTATTTAATAAATGTTCAGGGGATTTTTTCCTCTGGTAGACTTTCCGGGTAAATATTTTGTGATTATTATTTATATAAAAATTATAAAAATATCATTGAATCTTAGTGTAAATGGTTTACTCATTCAAAATCATTTCAATTTGATTGAAGGTTCTCCTTTTAATCCTCCTAATGACTTATTATTTTTCTTCATCATCTAATATTTTGAATATAGTGAGCTTATTCTTCTTTTTAATTCATCACATAATCAGTATATTCACATTCCATATATGCATGAAAAATAAAACTAGAATTATCTCATAATGTGGAACTCCCCCTACTGGAAAATATACCTTCTCATGTAAAGATCTTATCAAAACCCTGTTTCCTCTAGAAATGGGGATGAACTTGTTTGATTGAGGTTCAAACATTCTAATCGGTTTCAAATGGGTATGTTCATAGAACTGGAAACATCTAATGATTCTATATCCATTTGGACCTACTTTCCAAAGGTAGGTGCTCATTAGTTGTGAACCAATGAGGCTTATGAATTTTCATTATTCGAGGTAATGGGAGGTCAGACTCATCACAACTTTTGGGGGGAATTAATGTCTTCTCCTAGACTCTTTTTATAGATTAATGTTATGTTCTTGAATCCTTATTAAATCACCAAGTATGAAAATGAGCTTTCCTTTAGATCTAACAATCAATGATTGATACGTATGAGATTTAGATAATCATTTATACATATTTGAGGTTCTTCATCAATAGAGAATCATATGTATTTGTTAGATATTCTTAGTCAATGGTATCCTTCAATACATTATATAGAGATCTATTGGTCATTATGATAACCATACTGGTTTTAAAGCCACTCAGTGGGGCACATGAAGTTTATTATCGTTCAGAAGGACATGGATTATTTCAGAGTTGGGATCGTACCCACAGATGGGATAACTACAAATCCTTATTTAGAAAAGTAATTAGAATCCATGTAGTTCGAGTGAAGATGTATGAAGTTTTTGTATTGTTGATGGCCCAAAGAATAGATTTCATAATTATTTTTATGCTCTTAGGTCACGTGAGTCGTGCTCGGTGTGAGAAACAAGAGGTATCAGTAAAACCTAATGATTGTGCAATGAAAGATGCAATCATATGGAATGATGTGAAGCTTATGTATGTATGAATTCCTATGATAGATGAGTATTGGGATTTACTTCAGGGAAGAAACCCGGGAACAAGTTCCATAATGATATATGTGCTTTATGGATATTTGCATAATTATCATAGTACTTAATCCTTAGAAGGATGCCCAAATTACAGGGTACTTATGATTGGGATTTATTCCTGAGAAGGAATCCCAAATCAAAAAAAAATTAAGACTAGTTAAGAGAAATTATGACATGGATTTAATCATGATTAGGAGGCCCAATATAAAGGGAATTATGACTGGGGCTTACTCCTAAGGAAGATGCCCAGGTTAAGGGAATTTGGAATTTGGGGATTACTCTTGAGGACGATGCCCATATTTGGGAACTTAGGGCTTACTCCTAAGTAGGATTCCCAAATTAAATATCATGGATTGGGGATTACTCTTGAAAAGAAGGCCCAGGTTAAGAGAACTTGGGATGGGGTTACTTATGAAAAGAAGGCCCAAGTTAAGAGAACAAGGACTGGGGCTTACTCTTGAAAAGAAGGCCCAGTTTAAGAGAACTTGTACTGGGGGATTACTCTTGAAATGAAGGCCCCGATGAAGAGAACTTGGACTGGGGATTACACCTGAAAAGAAGGCCCAGGTAAAGAGAACATGGATTGGGGTTTACTCCTAAAAAGAAGGCCCAGGTTAAGAGAACTTGGACTGGGGATTGCTCCTAAAAATAATGCCAATGATAAGAGAACATGGACTGGGGCTTACTTTTGAAAAGGAGGCATAGGTTAAGAGAACATGGACTGGAGCTTACTCCTTAAAAGGATGCCCATGTTAAAGATCTTATCATATTAAAGTATGAGGTTGAATGAATGAATTCTCTCACCTTAGTGACATGAAGATATGTAAATCACTAGGTTTTGAAAGATGTTCCATAGAATTCCTTTCAGATAAGGAATCCAACCAAGGAATCATGCCATAAATGGATTTGAATAGGGTTATGAAGGCTAAATCGTGAAGAGGAGATGTGGATTTGAATAAAAGAGATGAATAGATAAGAGAGACTCCCAAAAAGAGGTAGGCGCGCTAGTCCTGTTTGGGCGCACAGGTCCTGGTCGTGTAAGTATACCTGTGCGGAACAGGTGTACTTGCATGCCTATTAACCAATGTGGTAATACATGGGAGAGACTTGGCTCAAGCCCTTAGTATTATCCCTAATGTCATGCAAAAGGGTGGTGGGTACGTTCTGTTGAAGGGATAAGGCGGCGTGCATGTGTGACCATTTCCATTAAGGGTTATACACTTAGGCGCGTAGGTATTGATTAATTTCAACACTTAGGCCTTGTTCCCCCTCTTTAGATCATTCATTCTATTTAAGAAATTACCATAGAAGTGTTCAGAAGACTTCAAGAAGAGACTAGGGTGTCGAGAGATGAAATCTAAGTTTTTGTATTTTTCGTCATTGAAATGGGGGGCCCACAAGGGGTATTTATAGGCTACTGAAGACCTTGGATGAAAAGCAAATTGGGCTCCTAGGTCACCTACGCGCCCAATATGTGGCACGCAGTTATACTTGCGCGACCATCGTGGAACTTGTGCGGCCCATTCTTAAAGAAATCCATGTTCATGCCTTTATCAATTTTTGATGTTTCTTCAAAGGATGAATCACTTTTTGTTTATGTTATTTCCCTTTTCATTAGTTATAATATGTGATGGAATGGAGCATCAAAAAAATTCCCCCCTCAGAGTTGGATCCGAAAGGAAGGAGGATGTGACTCTGAGGTAAAGATAAAAACCCAGGAAGGGCGGCGCGCACGTTTTGAGCGTGTAGATAGTGGCATGCAGGTGAGAGGCGTGCAGGCTTCGGGGCATAGGTGTGTGGCTTGGCTTATAAATATGTGCCTAGTTCTCACGTAATGTACCCGGTTTTGAATGCTTTTGAGCTCTCGCCACGCAGGTTGCTCTCGTCGCACAGGTTGCTGATTTTTTGTGGTATCATTGCTTCTGTTCGGGTCGCATTTCTGTTGAGGTATTTGGACCTGCATGGTGATACCAATGCGCCAAAACCTATGCGACACAGTTACACTTGCACACAAACATTGGACTTTCACGCCTTATTGCCTTAGCCATTTTTTCACTTTTCTTCACAAATTTTATGATAAATCAACTTACATAAAAGTTAATTATCTGATATTTGTGAAAATTCAATGGCTCTTAGAAGAATTGGAACGGCTTAAGAGTTGGCTAGCAAGAGGATTGATGATCTGATGAACATTATTGCCCATGAATATTATGAAATTTATGGCAACACCCTCCCAGATTTGGCCAAGTACTTGAAGAAGTATCATCATAATTTTCCATAGAGCATCTACATGCCTCTGTATGGGCATGGTCATCTTCAAGAAGTCAACATTCTAGAGGCAAATAATTATATGCCTGAGATTCAGTCACCCTTTTACTCCTCTATTTCAGTTATGTTGTGCATTAAGATCAGCAAAAATGGTGTGAACCTTCAAATTTTTCCTCCATTCCATTTCCTTGCAGATATGAAAATGGAAAACCATTGGCTGATATGCTTTCCATTTCCAGAAGATGGAGAGAAGGCTATCATGACATTAGAAACAATATCTGAAAAGATTACTCTCTCCAAATGGATCGTTAATTCAAATGCTCCATTCTAAAATCCATGTATCCATCTTTCAAGTCTCTTTGACAGAAACAGAGTCACTATTTTATCAGTAGATAATTTTCTCAAACCGCATTGAAGAACATTCTTTTACTTGTTCCAAGAAGAGCTGGTATCACTGCATCTCTTATTGTATCCAGTTGAATGAATGAATTCCTGGTGGATGCTGATGAAGCTCGGGATTCCTTAAATCAAATGAAGAATTATGTTGAAGGCCTCTTGTAATTCTTGAAAAAGAGAAGAGACTCCAGTATGTGGATGTCCTTATAACTATTGTGTATCAATGAAAGACACTTTCATCTTCAATCGTTTGTGCATGCCTTCTTTTTCTACATTAATTAAATTTTTACCTATGCCAATGGGCATAGTAATCATAGATTGATTTTTTCTAGGATTATTATAAATAACCCTACAAACTTTGAATATTTTTATTGATCAATATTACCTAAATCGTACAAAATGTACGTCTAGTGAGCTTTGACTTGACTTTTATTCAGAGTTCCCCTGTCTTTTGTGAGCAGCTTAAATTCATTAATGTCAGACATAAAAAGGATAACGTTTATGGTCGAAATATCATTGACCGAATGTATTAAAATTGACTCAATTCTTTGATAATTTATCTTAAAACATATTATCATATTCAAGTGTAGGGAAAAAATGTAAACTATGACATAAGAAATTTTGAATCTTAGGAATGATATGAAAACAAGGCTAAAAGGCATTAGAAATATTATTTCCCAAGAATGAAGTTACAACTATTTAACAAACCTTTTAGGGGGTTGAATTATGTAGGGACACTTAAGGGAATTGGCTGCATAGTCAAATAATAGCATCTTTTGGATGATAGGTCTGTTATGTAGACTACTTATGCAAGGCTGCCTAAAGGCATGTGCTGCATAGTCAAGAAAAAGAACTCTCAGAAATTTTACTTTTCTATTGATAAAAATCCAGTGAAAGATTATGGAGATTCAAATTTTCCAAAGCACAGAGTCTGCTATATGGAGAGAGGTACTTGTATATGGAGAGGATATTTCCAATCAAGATTATCAGAGAATTGGATGAATGTCACTCCTGCGAAGGTCTGACCCAAACGTAGGGAATGGAAATATAAACCATACACTTGAATACTTTCATATCATGAGAAATAGTATGGGACAAATATGTAAAGGATGGCTATTTTTTCGGATCCCAACATATTGTCGTTAAGATGAATAAGGACAAAAAGTGGTTTTCTCCCAAGAATGAAGTTACCATTATTTGAAAAACCTGTTAGGGGTTGAATTGTGCAGGTCCACCTAAGGGAATTGGCTGCATAGTAAAATAATAACATCATTTGGCTAACAGGTCTGTCATGTAGACTGTTTATACAAGGCCGCTTAAGGGTGCATGCTACATAGTCAGGCTAAATAACTCTCAGGTATCAGACATTTTGTGACCAGAAGTCAAGAAAAGGGTTATGAAGATCTGAAATTATTTATGTTTAGGAGTATGACACGTCAAAATGGGAATTGTCCAATGTATGAAAGAGATACATAGTCCAATGCTGGCCATAATCATGTTGTGGATGGGTCCTGAATTGAAAAGCTAGAATTCACTACATATCTCATTAGAATGAGAATCATGCCAGATGTAGTTCTTGAAATACAGTTTAACGTCATGTGGGGTGAGAGTGTAAGATATCTTAGTTTAGGTTCATAGATCTCAGACCATTATAAAGAGTACACAGTATGTTTTATAAACCTGATGTGAATGATGACCAGGGTTTCCATACCACATGTAGGTTTTCACAGGGGGCCATTTCAGCCAAAGGACTAAAAGTGGAATTTGGGGTTAGTCCCAAAGTCTTGGGTCTGTATTCGAGGGATTCTCGAACGTTCCTATGTATCCCATATGGATGGGAATAAAGCCGCACGTAGTTATTGAAATACCCTCTGTCACTAGTGCAGAAAATGTTTTTTACGTCACCATTTTTTACGTCGGTTATATAAAACCGACGTCATAATATGTAAAACGAGGTTTTTTACGTCGGTTATTTAATAACCGACGTAAAAACCTGTGTTTAGTACACCTTTAACGTCGGTTATTTTTATAACCGATGTTATTAATCGCGCGGCTTCGTTTTTTACGTCGGTTATACATTAACCGCCGTAAAAAACAGAAGCGGGGGGTGTTTGTTACGTCGGTTATTCAATAACCGACGTAACAAATCGACATATGTACGATTTATTACGTCGGTTATTCAATAACCGACGTAAAAAACGCGGTTTTTGAAGGCCTTTTTACGTCGGTTATTTTATAACTGACGTAAAAAAAGAATCCGCAGATGTTTTTGACGTCGGTTATGGAATAACCGACGTAAAAAAACGCGGATTTTGAGCCCTTTATAACGTCGGTTATAAAATAACCGACGTAAAAAAAGAATCGGAGGAAGGTTTTTACGTCGGTTATTGAATAACCAACGTTATAAATGTTTTAAAAAAAATTATAACGTCGGTTATTGAATAACCGACGTGATAACTCATTTAAAAATTTACCCAGACCCGTGGATTATCATTGGCGAGTTTACCTTCGACAGTCACGACTCGTCTCTCTCGCGCGTAAACCCGAATCGGCTCGTCCATTTCGTTGGTTTAGATTCGTTTTGCGATCATCGTTTCTCATATTTAATCTCCTCGGATCAATCATCTAAACTCGCAGCACTCAGGTAATCCTCCCACTCGTTCGTTTTTTTTTTGCGGATAGTATATATATATGTTTTGTGATTTTTTTGTTGAAACTAGCTAAGATTCTTCGATTGCAAACCCTTTTAACTCGTTTTGGCACCATAATCTTATTTATCATCCCTAGATCTATTAGTTCGACTTGCAATATTGACTAATTTTATGATTTCACTATTTTTTCATCGTTTTCTATAAATCCCCGAGAGGGTTGGGGCGTGTCCATTTGGATGGGTTGCCCTTTTACAGTTGTTACTACTTTATTCACACACAACCATGGCATAGGTGCATGGATTTGGGATCACATCACCATTTTCACCCCCTGCAAACAAAGTTTCACGAGGAGGACTCGCCATGTTTCCCCTCGGCATGTTAAAAATTTTAGATACCCTCTTTTCAGCAAGTAAAAAATTAACTAGTTTTTTCTTCACTACTTATCCTAAACAAATAAAACCACCATTCTTTCTAGAACCTCTACTAGATCCATTGCATCCATCAACATACATATTTGGATCTGAAAGCATCTCTTAAGCCTTATGTTCGATGCTAACATCCTTTACTGATCTATAGAAAATATGATGGTCTGCTAAGCTCTCCATTTAAAAGTCAAACCCCACCAATTATTCATCCTCATCATGAGAAAATGGCACAACATCTGAATTTCTGATTCAATCTCTTCGGTCACTGAACAATCATTAACTCCTTCAAATCCACACCTAGAATAGACAACGTAATGTCGAGTTCCTTCTCTATTTATTGAAACTCAGTTCTTCCTCCACACCTAAAAACATTCTTTGAATGGCCCAACTTCTTGTTATGGTAAATTTTCAGTGATTCCAGGGGGGTGGGAGGGCTATCAAGAGGGTTGGGGGGTGTCCAGGGGGTGTCCAAGGGGGTAGGGTGTGGGGGTGGTGTCCAGGAGGGGTGGGGGGCTGTCCAGAGGGGTCGGGGTGTGTCCAGGGGGGTTTATAAGGGGGTGGGTGGGTGTGGGGGGTTGTCCAAGGGTGTGGGTGGGTGTTGGGGGGTGTCCAGGGGGGGTGTCCAAGGGGGTAGGGGGTGGGGGGTGGTGTTTAGGAGGGGTGGGGGCTGTCCAGAGGGTTGGGGGGTGTCCAGGGGGGTGTCCAAGAAGGTCGGGGGTGGGGGGTTGTGTCCAGGAGGGGTGGGGGTGCTTTCTAGAGGGGTCGGGGGCTGTCCAGAGGGGTCGGGGGGTGTCCAGGGTGGTGTCCAAGGGGATGGGTGGGTGTGGGGGGCTGTCCAAGTGGGTGGCGGCATGTCCAGAGGGGTCGGTGGGGTGTCCAGGGGGTGTCCAAGGGGGTGGATGGGTGTGGGGGGATGTCCAAGTGGGTGGCGGCCTCTCCAGAGGGTATTTGGGGTTGTCCGGGTGGGTGGGGAGGCTGCCCAGAGGGTTGGGGGATGTCCAGGGGGGTGTCCAAGGGGGTAGGGGGTGGGGGGTGGTGTCCAGGAGGGGTGGGGGGCTGTCCAGAGGGGTCGGGGGGTGTCCACGGGGGTTTACAAGGGGGTGGGTGGGTGTGGGGGGTTGTCCAAGGGTGTGGGTGGGTGTTGGGGGGTGTCCAGGGGGGTGTCCAAGGGGGTAGGGGGTGGGGGGTGGTGTTTAGGAGGGGTGGGGGGCTGTCCAGATGGTTGGGGGGTGTCCAGGGGGTGTCCAAGCAGGTCGGGGGTGGGGGGTTGTGTCCAGGAGGGGTGGGGGTGCTTTCTAGAGGGGTCGGGGGCTGTCCAGAGGGGTCGGGGGGTGTCCAGGGTGGTGTCCAAGGGGATGGGTGGGTGTGGGGGGCTGTCCAAGGGGGTGGCGGCCTGTCTAGAGGGGTCGGTGGGGTGTCCAGGGGGGTGTCTAAGGGGGTGGATGGGTGTGGGGGGCTGTCCAAGTGGGTGGCGGCCTCTCCAGAGGGTATTTGGGGTCGTCCGGGTGGGTGGGGGGCTGCCCAGAGGGTTGGGGGATGTCCAGGGGGGTGTCCAAGGGGGTAGGGGTGGGGGTGGTGTCCAGGAGGGGTGGGGGGCTATCCAGAGGGGTCGGGGGGGGGGGGGGTGTCCAGGGGGGTTTACAAGGGGGTGGGTGGGTGTGGGGGGCTGTCCAAGGGTGTGAGTGGGTGTTGGGGGGTGTCCAGGGGGTGTCCAAGGGGGTAGGGGGTGGGCGTGGTGTTTAGGAGGGGTGGGGGCTGTCCAGAGGGTTGGGGTGTCCAGGGGGTGTCCATGCAGGTCGGGGGTGGGGGGTTTTGTCCAGGAGGGGTGGGGGTGCTTTCTAGACGGGTCGGGGGCTGTCCAGAGGGGTCGGGGGGTGTCCAGGGTGGTGTCCAAGGGGATGGGTGGGTGTGTGGGGTTGTCCAAGGGGGTGGCGGCCTGTCCAGAGGGGTCGGTGGGGGTGTCCAGGGGGTGTCCAAGGGGGTGGATGGGTGTGGGGGGCTGTCCAAGTTGGTGGCGGCCTCTCCAGAGGGTATTTGGGGTTGTCCGAGTGGGTGGGGGGGCTGCCCAGAGGGTTGGGGGATGTCCAGGGGGGGTGTCCAAGGGGGTAGGGGGTGGGGGGTGGTGTCCAGGAGGGGTGGGGGGCTGTCCAGAGGGGTCGGGGGGTGTCCAGGGGGGTTTACAAGGGGGTGGGTGGGTGTGGGGGGCCGTCCAAGGGTGTGGGTGGGTGTTGGGGGGGTGTCCAGGGGGGTGTCCAAGGGGGTAGGGGTGGGGGGTGGTGTTTAGGAGGGGTGGGGGGCTGTCCAGAGGGTTGGGGGGTGTCCAGGGGGGTGTCCAAGCAGGTCGGGGGTGGGGGGTTGTGTCCAGGAGGGGTGGGGGTGCTTTCTAGAGGGGTCGGGGGCTGTCCACAGGGGTCGGGGGGTGTCCAGGGTGGTGTCCAAGGAGATGGGTGGGTGTGGGGGGCTGTCCAAGGGGGTGGAGGCCTGTCCAGAGGGGTCGGTGGGGTGTCCAGGGGGGTGTCCAAGGGGGTGGATGGGTGTGGGGGGCTGTCCAAGTGGGTGGCGGCCTCTCCAGAGGGTATTTGGGGTTGTCCGGGTGGGTGGGGGTGCTGTCCAGAGGATTGGGGGATGTCCAGGGGGGTGTCCAAGGGGGTAGGGGGTGGGGGGTGGTGTCCAGGAGGGGCGGGGGGCTGTCCAGAGGGGTCGGGGGGTGTCCAGGGGGGGTGTTATATCTTACTATATTTTGTTTAAAAAATAATATTCAAGCATATTTTTTTAAATACACATCGATTTGTTTTATATTTCAAAATTGTTTACATTCAAATTATGATTTTTTTCATATAAACATATATTTGTCTTATCTAAAAAATATATATATTTTTGCTATTTGTTATAGGTAATAATGAGTCGAAGTTGGATTACTGCACATCGAATGAGCAATGAATATGAAGAAGGTGTTGATGCCTTTTTGGTATTTGCTAAACGAAATGTTCCAAGTAGTGACATTTTTTTCTGTCCATGCCTGAAATGTCTGAATATGAAGAAGTTGAAAATTAGAGAGATAAAAGATCATCTAATTTGTCATGGTTTCAATCTGAGTTACAACCCTTGGATTTGGCATGGCGAAACTGGACAGAATGTCACTGATGATAATGAATCGCAAGATGGTAACTCCGATGGAATTGAAGAAATGATTCGC
The DNA here is from genome assembly GCA_963277665.1 of Viscum album. Lineage (NCBI taxonomy): Eukaryota > Viridiplantae > Streptophyta > Magnoliopsida > Santalales > Viscaceae > Viscum > Viscum album. The sequence continues at coordinate 795,344,810 of OY728142.1, read as the reverse complement.
GATATTGTAGCAGAACAAATTGAGATAGAACCGACAGTTACACGTCTATATGGTGATGCCGAAAAACCATTATATCCTGGTTGTACAGATTTTACGGTTTTGTCGGCGGTGTTAAGATTGATTAACCTGAAGGCGAAACATGGATGGAGTGACAGAAGTTTTACAGAGCTGCTACAATTGATGAAATACATTCTTCCAAAAGATAACGATCTTCCAGATTCACATTATAAGGCCAAAAAAATATTATGCCCGATGGGATTGGGATACAGGAAAATACATGCCTGTCCGAATGACTGCATTATATATAGGAAGGAATATGAATTTCTGAAAGAGTGTCCTAAATGTGGGACATCACGGTATAAGGTGAAAGAAAAATCACAAGCTGATGTAGAGATTACAAAGCTCCCTTCAAAGGTATTTTGGTATCTTTCTATAATTCCTCATTTCAAACGTTTATTTGCTAATTCACATGATGCAAAAAGGTTAAGATGACATGCTGATGAGCGGGTATGTGAAGGAAAAATACGTCATCCAGCTGATTGTCCACAATGGAAGAAAATTGATGCCCAGTACCCTACATTTGGAAATGAAATTAGAAATCTGAGACTATGCTTGTGCACCGATGGAATGAATCCATACCGAACCCTCAGTAGCACACATAGTTCATGGCCTGTTTTATTGGTAATTTACAACCTCTCTCCTAAAGTTTGTATGAAGCGCAAATATGTCATGTTGAGTATCATGATCTCTGGTCCAAAGAAACCCGGCAATGATATTGATGTATACTTGTCACCGCTGATTGATGATTTGAAATTGTTATGGGCTGATGGTATTAGGGTGTATGATTCTTATAAAATGGAATATTTTCAACTGCATGCAGTGCTTCTATTCACAATAAATGACTTCCCAGCATATGGAAATTTGTCTGGATACAGTGTTAAAGGGCATAAAGCATGTCCAATTTGCGAACAACAGACGTCATATTGTCAATTGCATCATGGGAGGAAAACAGGGTACATGGGTCATCGAAAGTTTTTGCCTATGGATCACCCTTATAGAAGACTAAAAAAGGTATTCAATGGCTCACAAGAATTTGATACTGCTCCAAAACCTTTATCCCCAGATTTTTATTTCGAGAGGGTGAAAAACCGTGACGTGACACTGGGAAAGACACAGAAATCTGGTAATGATAGACATATTTGGAAGAAAAGGTCAATATTTTCTGAGCTACCATATTGGAGGTATCATGAAGTCAAACATAATATTGATGTCATGCACGTGGAGAAGAATATCTGTGATTCTTTGATCGGAACATTGCTAGATATTAAAGGAAAGACAAAAGATGGGTTGAATGCAAGGTTAGACCTACTATCAATGGGAATACGTTTAGAGTTAGCTCCCACTCTTAAAGGAAGACGAACATTTCTTCCCCCGGCTTTTCATACATTATCGAAGAGGGAGAAAAGTAGCTTCTGTCAGTGTCTTCATGATATCAAAGTGCCTCAAGGTTATTCTTCAAATGTAAAAAATTTTGTCTCATTGAAAGACTTGAAGTTGATAGGTATGAAATCACATGATTGTCACGTCATGATGCAACAAATTCTACCAGTTGCACTGTGTGGAATATTGCCCATCCGTGTCAGAAAGACTATAATGAGGTTGTGTTATTTTTTCAACTCAATTTGTAACAAGGCGATTGATGTGAATGCTTTGAACATTTTGGAAAAGGATGCAATTTTTATACTTTGTCATTTGGAAATGTATTTTCCTCCAACTTTTTTTGATATGATGGTGCATTTAATGATTCATCTGGTTTGAGAAATAATGCTTTGTGGACCTGTATATCTTCGTTGGATGTATCCTTTTGAAAGGTATATGAAAATATTAAAGGGATATGTAAAAAATCTATATCGACCTGAAGCCTCCATTGTTGAAAAGTATATTTCTGAGGAGGTAGCAGAGTTTTGTACGAGCTACTTGGCTACGGCGCAACACATAGGTTTGCCTCCATCTCGCCATGAACGGGTTAATAATGAGGGAAAGGGGATTCGTGGCTTGAAAGTCAAATCACTGTCAGCTGAACAGATGAAGAAGTTAGAATCATACATCTTGAATAACATAGCTGATGTTCAACCGTATATCACATTGCATATCAATGAGTTGAAACAATGTCATCCAAAGAAGAAAGAAATGTGTATTTTGAATGAGCACAACAAAACTTTTTTTCCATGGTTTAAAAAGACCTTGCTTGGTAGATCAGATGTATCAAAGACATTAAAATGGATAGTGGGTGGTCCATCTTTAAATGCGATAACATGGTCCGCTTATGACATTAATGGATATACATTTCATACGAAATCTCAGGACAATAGAAGTGCAGTTCAGAATAGTGGTGTATTGGTGTTTGCCGAAGCAATGCATTTTTCGAGTGCTAAGGACAGAAACCCAATTTCGGCATCAAGTGCATATTATGGAGTGATTGAAGACATATGGGAGGCTGATTACTTTAAAATTAAAGTTCTTGTTTTTAACTGTAAATGGTTTATCGGTAAAAACAGTGTCAGACAAGATGAATTTGGAATGACACTTGTTAATCTGAATAGATTGGAAGACACAACTGATTCTTTTATAATGGCAACACATGCCAAAAAAATTTCTATGTAGTAGATCAATTAGATATGCAGTGGGCTGTTGTTTTACAAGGGAAAAAACAATATGTTGGTGAGGATGAATTTGATGTAGATTCTGATTTATGTGAGATCCCTACATCCATGGAAAGATTAACAGAACATAATGATGAGTATGTTGAAGACATGGTTTGTGCCATAAGGAACGATCACGATGAAGGAATTTGGGAAAATAATCCAACAGTACATTCCTAAAATTACAGGTAACACATGTTTATTTGTTGTTTACATTTAGTTTTTTCATATAATGTTAGATATTGTAAATTTTTTACTTATTAAAACATGTATCAAACCAAAATGATAAAACAATAAAAACAGTAAAGAGGAGAAGTCCTGGGCGCACCGGCTAGCCGGTGGTGGATCACCGGTTGGCCGGTGGTCCAGACAGCAAAGCTCTGTCTGGTCCACCGGCCGGCCGGTGATGAGCCAGCGGCCGGCCGACCGGTGGTGATCCAGCGGCCGGCCGGTGGTCCAGACAGAGGAAGGCTCTCTGTCTGGTCCACCGGCCGGCCGGTGACAGCAGGCAGTGGGCAAATCTACTGCCTGGGTCCTCCGGCTAGCCGGTGAGCTCACACCAGCTGACCGGTGGACTCAGTGAGTCCACTTTTCAGCTTTCTTGGGCCAACTCCTTGGCAACCTTTTGCCTATCAACAAATAAACTTGAAAACAAGTTAGAACATAATAAGAGTGATTGAATTTACACTCATTAAAACAGAAATGTCATGAGCAACAGGGAATCATCGAATGTGGATATTACATGTTAAGATTTATGTATGAAATAATAACAACTGGGACAGTTCTGAGTTTTGACCTGGTAAGATTTCCTCTTTCTCATAATATTTCAATTTGATTTATTCATTATACACGTTGACTACTATCCTTTTCCTTTGTAGCTTTTTGATGACCCTCAACCCTTTACTGCTGAAGATATCAAACACTTATAAGTGGAGTGGTCAAATTATTTTATAGGTTTGATTGACTTTTAGTTGTTTGTAATGTAAAATGTAATTTTGAATATTGTCAATGTAATTGTGTATTTCGTAGTCGTTTAGGTTGGATTTAGTTTTTTTTGAAGTTGACAGTGTAAGTTTTGAATGTTATATAAGTGAATGTTTAATTTTTCTCTACTTCTTGTTTTGGTCTACTGTTGATGGTTTTTCTGGTCTGGATTTTGGTATGGGGGAGAGGTTCCAAGGGGGTGGGTGGGTGTTTGGGGGGTGTCCAAGGGATATGGGAGGGGTGTCCAAGGTGTGTTTGGGGCTGTCCTAGGGGTCGGGGGGTGTAAATGAGGGTGGGGGTGTCCAAGGGATATGGGAGGGGTGTCCAAGGTGTGTTTGGGGCTGTCCAATGGGTCGGTTGGGAGTAAATGAGGGTGGGGGGGGGGGGGGCTGTCCAAGGGGTGGGGGGTGTCCAAGTGGTGGGGGGGTGTCCAAGGGATATAGGAGGGGTATCCAAGGGGTGTCTGGGGCTGTTCAAGGGGATGTGGGGGTTTCCAAGGGGTCGGGGGGGTGTCCAAGGGGTGGGGGGCTGTCCAAGGGGTGGGGGTGTCCAAGGGGTGGGGGGTGTCCAAGGGATATGGGAGGGGTGTCCAAGGGGTGTTTGGGGCTGTCCTAGTGTTCGGGTGGTGTAAATGAGGGTGGGGGGCTGTCGAAGGGGTGGGGGTGTCCAAGGGGTGGGGGGTGTCCAAGGGATATGGGAGTGGTGTCCAAGGTGTCTGGGAGTTCTGTCCAAGGGACCGGTTGGGTGTAAATGAGGGTGGGGGGGCTGTCCAAGGGGTGGGGTGGTGTCCAAGGGGTGGGGGTGTCCAAGGGATATGGGAGGGGTGTCCAAGGGGTGTTTGGGGCTGTCCAAGGGCTCGGGGGGTGTCCAGGGGTCGGGGGGGTGTCCAAGGGGTCTGGGAGGGCTGTCAAGGTGTGGGGGGGGGGGTGTCCAATGGGTGTTTGAGGCTTTACTAGGGGTCTTGGGGGTGTAAATGAGGGTGGGGGGCTGTCCAAGGGGTCGGGGGTGTCCAAGGGGTGGGGGTGTCCAAGGGATATGGGAGGGGTGTCCAATGGGTGTTTGAGGCTGTACTAGGGGTCGTGGGGGTGTAAATGAGGGTGGGGGGCTGTCCAAGGGGTAGGGGGTGTCCAAGGGTTGTGGTGGGGCTCCAATGTGGTGGGGGAGGGCTGGCCAGGTTGTTAGGTGGGTATAGATGAGGGTGGGGTTCAGTTGGGGCTTGGGGGAGGGCTGGCATGGTTATTTTTGTAGTTTGGTTTCTGGTTGCTTTTTGGTGAGAGCAGTGCAATTATTTAAAAAAAAATATCCCTTTCACGTCTGTTATTTTATAACTGACGTGGTAAATAAATCGGTAGGGGTTTATCACGTCGGTTTTTTCAAGAACCGACGTGATAAACCGTTCCCGGGCCTTTAATCACGTCGGTTCTTAATATAACCGACGTGCTAAAAGGCCTGGGAATCGATTTACCACGTCGGTTATTGGATAACCGACGTGCTAAAACGTTTCCCAGGCCTTTTTATCACGTCGGTTATTTATGAAACCGACGTGATAATAGGCCCGGGGAAGGGTTAATCATGTCGGTTATGTCATAACCGACGTGATAAACGATATCCCAGGCATTTTATCACGTCGGTTTAGAAATAACTGACGTGATAAACCCCCCCACGCATATTTATCACGTCGGTTATTATATAACCGACGTGCTAACCCCCCCCCCCCCCCCCCCACCCGCGGTTTATCATGGCGGTTATATAATAACCGCCGTTATAAATCCCCATCCCCCATCATTTTTCACGTCGGTTATTAATGAACCGACGTGATAAACACCGTGATGTTAGGGATGTTACGTCAGGTTTTAAATAACCGACGTAAAAAACGTTATTTATAACATCGTCCATATTAACGTCGCCTAAAAACCGACGTAAACAATGAAAAATAACCGACGTAAAAAATGTTTTCTGCACTAGTGTGTACAGATTTGGTTCGTACAAGTGAATGGTGAAAGGGGACTTTAGTGCAATGATGGTTTGACCCAAGATAAAAGGTTCAGGCATTGACATGTATGAACGTAGTCTTTAGAATATAACATGATTAGAGATCAAAGTAAATAATGATTCTCTCTCAGGTGAGGGTTTCAAAGAATGTTGTAGTTTATTGTCACACCGGAAAAAAGTGCGAACATTTTAACGTCATATAGCAAGGACGATGGTGAACCAATGTAAAAAAATATCGGTTCTGGGGGCTATTTCATGAGTCAACATCATATGAGATGGAAGTGAACCGATTTGAAGAGATTGGTTTTGGTCTTGAACCTTAGGAAGTTTCCTACGTACCCAGCCTAGAAGGAAAGGATCAAAGTTCGCGTAGTTATATTAAATAATGAATTGGTAATCATGTTGTTCATGAGGACAACGACCTAAAAAGTGATGTCGAGACTTACTCATGGTTAGTGGCCCAGAGAGGGTGTTATGGTTGAAGTTTACTCTAAGCTCACATGAGTCATACTTGGTGTGAGAAACAAGATGTAGCAACAACCTTAACGATGAACAGTATAATGTCATGTTAGACGAAGAAGGGACTGTGCATTTTATTATCATGCAGTAAGAACATAGGGTGGAATATGTAGTTTAATGTCATGAAGTAAGGACAAAAATAGGGCCTGTATAGTTTAATGTCTGATAGCAAGGACGGGTTCTGTATAGTTTAGTGTCATGTAGCTAGGATGTATGGCTATACAGTTTAATGTCTTGTAGTGAGGACAATGGAGACACGGTTTAACATCATGTTGGATATATTAGGGATTTTTTCACAGTTTAATGTCATGTTGGATGTTTGGGTTCTATACAGTTTAGCATCGTGTATCTAGGACATAAGAGGGACAATAATGTTTAACGTCATGTTGGACGATGGCACAGTTTAATGTCATATTGGACATTGGGAAATAATATAGTTTAGCATCATGATGGATGATGGTGTGAATAGTTTAAGTTCATATGCATAGACCAGAATGATGTATTTTTTTATACAAAATACTTCTTCAGAAATCTGACATTGGTTGGAGTTGTGATGAGTTCATCATCCATTGAGATTAAAGAATAATCTCTATTGGAGTAGACCATATGTATTGAGTAAGGTCTTTCCCATTTTGGCTCAAGCTTGGGAGGTTTCTTTCCGGGTATCATTGGAGTTCTGAGAACCAATACCAATTCACTCTGAATTAATGAATGAATACTATCTTTTTTGTTGAATTCTCATGGTATTAGATTTTGATAGACTTACATGTGGTACAGGGTGCACAATCTTTTTTCATCTAATCATTCCAATTCATCCAATCGCTTTTGAGATTGTTCATTTGTAGATGATTGATCACAAATGGAAACTCTGAGTGAGGGTAATTAATCCTCAATGGGAAAGACTACTTCTGTTCCATATGCTAATGAATATGGAGTTGACCGCGTGGCAGTGCAGTTGGTGGTCCAATAAGCCCATAAATCATGAAAGAGTTTATTTGGCCATGATTTATTATCTTTATCCACCATCATTTTCATAATTTTTGAAAGAGTATTGTTGAAGGCTTATATTTAGCCATTGTCCGCTGCATGATACTAAGATGAATAATTGGATTTGATGTTGTATTCATGATACAACTTCCTTACCTCAGATGAATAGAATTTGGTGCCATTGTCTGTCAATATGGTATGAGGGACACCAAATCTGGTAATGATGTTAGACTTGATGAAGCTAACAATAATTTTAGAACTGACTTCTTTGAGAGGTATTTCCTCTGCCCATCAGAAAAAGTAGTCAGTAGCAGTAAGAATATACTTAAACAGCTTGGTTGTAGCTGAAGGATAAGGTCCTACTACATCTATTCCCCATATGGAAAATGGCCATGAGTATTTAACTGTATGAAGCAACTCTGGGAGCTGATTAATGAAGTTGGAACATACTTGGTAAGAATGAAACTTCTTTGTGAAATCAAAACAATATTGAATCATTGAACGCCAAAAGTATCCAGGCCTTCGAATTTTATCAGATAGTCAATTTCTGGACTGATGGGCACCATAGACTCCTATATACACTTCTTCCATCACAGCCATTATCTCTTCACCATCAATGCATCTGAAAAGAATTCCATCAAAACCTATTTTGTAGAGAATTTTCTCTAGGTGATCTGGGCTATCATAAAGAGTAATATTTACCACACAGTGCCGAACATGTTATTTCCCAGCTCTATCAGGTGGGAGTGTTCCATTTTGAATATATTCCCTGATAGGTGTCATTTATCCTGTTGTATGACCATATGGTTCAGAAATGGGACTAATTTCAAAGATTTCCTCTATTCTGGTTTGAACATATGCTGAAATTGTACGACGGTGGGAAATACTGATGATTGTCTCGTCTTGATTTGGATCTATCAGAGTTGTGGCTATAATAGCCAGTGCATCAGCTTTGGCATTTTTTGATCATGGTACATAAGAAAATGTCGGTTCTGAAGGAAATTCATCCATTAACTCTTTGACGTAATCATAAAAAGGGATTAAATCTTCTTTTCTGATGGCATAATCCCCATAGACTTGTTTTATTACCAGGTTTGAATCACCTTTCACCTTTAAGTGATTCACTTGTATCTAAAGCACCACCTCCAATCCTGTGATGAGAGCTTGATATTCTGCTTCATTATTTGTACCACTTTCCCACAATAAGAAGCAATAGGGTAGTACAACCTTTTCTGATGAAATAAGTACAATTCTTAACCCATCTTTGTTGAATTTAGGATCTTCCATTTTCTTCCTTGTTGGACTTCTGGAAGCACCATTAATGTACATTTCCCTTGTTTTAGGATTATCTTGAATAGAGAAGAATTATTCATCTGGAGGTTCAGTATCTAAATATGTATCTTCTGCTGAAGGATGTTCAGCAAGGTAATCGGCTAGATGTTAGGCCTTTATTGCCTTCTGATACATATACTAGATATCAAATTGCTGTGAAATAACTTCCCACCTTGTCAGACATCTTGTAAGCATTGGATAGCTAAGGATAAATTTTAGCGGGTTATTATGAGATACCAATTGGACCTCGTGATGTTGCATGTAGTTTCTCAACTTCTGAACTGCAAAGATCAATTCTAGGTAGCACTTTTCAATATCAGGTTTCAGCTTCAAGCATAGTCTGAATGAGATAGTAGAGGTTGTTTTCACGCCCAGCATCATTCTTCTGGGCAAGAAAGGCACCCAATTATTGCTCTAAAGCTATCACATAATTAATAAGTGGTCTTTCTCCAACAGGTGGCATTAATACCGGTGGGATCAAGATATACTTCTTGAGAATATTGAATGCCTCTTGACATTCTTCATTCCACTGGTAAGTGACTCCCTTCTTCATCAATTTAGTGAAGGGTAAACTTTTAGCTGCCAAATTGGCGATGACACGCCGAATATAGGCTAAGTGTATTTGAAGTCCTCTCAATTCCATTAAATTTTGAAGAGGTGACATGCCAAGGATTGACTTTGTCTTCTCAGGATCGACTTCGATACCATGATGGTGTACAACAAAGCTGAGAAATTTTCTTGAGGTTACCCCAAAATCACATTTTAAGGGGTTAATATTCAAATTATGTTGTCAAAGTTTGTGGAATATGATTTCCAAATCATCCAAGTGATTAGAACGTTTTCTAGATTTAACCACCAAATCCTCCACATAACATTCATAAAAATTCCCTAAAAAGGGGTTGAAAATATGATGCATGGCACGCTGATATGTTGAGCCTTAATTCGTCAGGCCAAAGGGCATTGCCTGATAGCAAAACACACCCTGAGGGGCTCTGAAGACTATAGATTATTCATCTTTTGGAGCCATTCAGATTTGATTATGCCCAAAATATCCATCCAGGATGGAAAGTGCTTCATAGCCAGTTGTTACATCAATTAAGAGTTCTGTGATTGGAACTGGAAAATAATACTTGGGACAATGCCAATTAAGATCTCTAAAATCAAAGCAAACACTAATTTGTCTGTTCTTCTGTTTCACGGGGAAAATATTTGCCAACCATTTGGGATATTTAACTTCTATGATGATGTTATCTTTGATAAGAATATCCACTTCAGCTTCAATTTTGGAAGCATAAGTTGGGTGTGTTTTTCTTGTGGCTTGCTTAAATCCTCGATGTTCTTCTAGAAATCCCAAACTATGAGTAGCAACATCCAGATCAAGCCATGGAATTTCTGTATAGTTCCATGAAAATATATCTTGATTTTTCTTTAAAAATAAAATGTAAACCTCTTGCTCTTCAAGAGTCATGGCCGCACTAATTAAAGTGGGACGTGGATCTTCTTTTGTACCCAGATTTATTTCTCTATGTTCATCCACAGTGGTAGAGATACCCTCTTCAAATGCTGGAGGAACATCCCTGAGATCTTCCTATTCTTCTTCGACTTGTGTTATTTCTTCTGTTTATACTTTCATAATAGACGATGAATCAGAATTTCCACGATCAGAAAAGATGTTAAAATTTGAACATCTTAAAGAAGAAACATCCATTTCTAACCCAATTAATGGTGAAGGTTATTTCTGGGGTAATAAAGAGGAGATGATGGATTGAGAATCGACATCATCATTCACCTCTGACATTGCTATAACTTCTTCTGGTCTAGTTGGCAAAGTATAGACTTTCTAAATTTCATTGGATGAAATGAAGACATCTTTATTTGAGCATTCATCATTTCCTGGTGAATCACTAATTTCTCCCATGCTATCTGTCTTGATTTCCGTAATTGACATTATGGAAGTTTCCATAAGAGTATTTGGATTCGAGTCTATCATGTCAATTTGACTGATAGGCAACACATAATATGTACTCACATGTGTGAAAGGGTTTACTGGAATCTTTTCCAAACCATATGGAGCATAAACTTTGGTAACCTCCCTTGTTGTGGATTTCTCCTTACCCTCAAATGTGATAGAAGTCAGCCTCAATGTATTGAGATTCACATGTTTTTAATGGGGCTTTATCACCATATAATGTCCCAATTTGACCATTGAAACAATATTTGAGACATTGATGGTATGATGAAGGGATAACCGCATGTTGATGTAGCCAAGGTCTTACAAGAATAATATTGAATGTTGTGTCATGTCAAACAACCATGAAATATAAATTGGATACAATATCTCCAAACTAAGTTTTGAGTGTGATCTCTCCCATAGGTTCTTGTTCATTTTTATCGTATCCTTGCAGCATCAAAGTAGATGGAGATAAATCATATTCGTTGAGGCCCAATCGATGAAGTGTACGGATAAGGATGAGGTTGACTCCTGAACCATTAAACAATGAAATCTATTCATATTTCTACATCATTGACCTTTCCAGATAATTAAAAAGGTATAATATGTCCATGCATGACATCATATTCATCTTCATTTGAAAAAGATATCACTGCATGGCAGTCTGCTGGATCATTCTCTACATGGTAGACTTCAGCTACAACAATTTTAGTTGCGAATTCCTGAGGACTTGACAAAGCCTCAATGAGTGCCTACCGAAGATCTTTTGATATTTTCAAGGCATCCAGAATTGATAACATGGCTGGTACTTGGGCCAAATGTTTCCAGAAATCATTTTTTTGGTCCAAAGGTCTGCGTTTTCCAATAGGAAAATATGGTTTTTCTTGTGCCTTAGAAGTTCATTCTTTGGATGTAAATGATTCTTGTATTGGGGTAGGAGTTGGACATACTCCTGGATTTGGAAGAATATACCGACTAGTTCTATTTACTTTCTATGAATAAGAAGGTGTAACCTCCAACCGATCCACTAGAATAATTATTCCAGGACTAAATCTTCCATGCATGGAAGAACGTTCTTGTTCTTGTTGAGCTCACTGAAGGGCTCTGTCATGAGTTTCTATTTCATACACAGTTCATGCAAGGGTATAAATGGTATAGTGGCTTCTGGGATATCTTCGTCTTCCTCTATATCCCAGTCCTCTAGAACTCCCTCTAATTCCTCTATTTGATATAGGAAACTCAGGCTCATCAAGATTGAAACCGTGACTAGAATAAGGATTTCTTAATGGAATCATGTTAACAGAACCAAATATAAACTCTTCATCTGATGAAGACTCTTCCTGATTAGCCAATTTAGGTTGCACCATTTGGTGAGATGGTGCCTATGGATTTGAAGTAGATGGCATAAAATATGCCAGATTCAAAGGAAACTTGGGATTTGACATGATCTCATCTTCTTCTGATTGTTCCTCTTTCTTTGATTTATGTCGTTTCTTTGAGGATTTTCCCTCTGATGAAGAGGGTTTTTCTATGGCATTCATAGTAGAAGACACAATTGGTTTCTTCAGTTGTGTTCGAAAAATGGAATGAGTTCGGTTGATTGTTTTACTAAACATCCAATCATCATATTTCTGCGAATTTGTTTTTTGACTTCTTGCCACTCACCTTCTTCCTCTAGATATGTAGTAGTAACAAATGCTACCTGATCTGAAGAACCTTTCAATTTGACTTGTCCCGAGTACACCATTTTTTGTAGGAGGTCTATGAAGACAAAACACTCCTGAATGAGTTTCCCCAACATCTGATTAAATTGGAAATAGTTGGGAAGTTCTTCATCTCCTTCCTTGTTCGGCCTTTTGGGCCTTGGATATTGAAACAAATTATTTTCTAGATCCGAAATAAAGTCACCAGGAACTTGTTTATTTCTGAAAGAATAAAAATTTCCGTTAAAGTCCTCAAATTGTTTCCATAATTGATCTATTTGATCATCTTGATGAAATGGACTCTGTTGTTGATGCTCAGGAGGTGGGGCCCTTCGATAAAATAAATGTTTTAATGTAGAAGAAGGTACGGGTGCTTGTTAAAGCATAACTGTTGCAGTCTCTGCTTTACCAATTCTCCTTCCTGGAGCTGAAGGAATTACATGAGTTTTGTCCACAGTCTTTGTAAGAGAGTCTTTGATCTGCTGACTGATCGAAGTAAGGTCTCAAAACCCTCCAGTGTATTTCACAGGGATCAACTGTGTGCATAATTCATCATGCAAATTTGCAACACATATTAGAAAAAACTCTTCTTGAGGGAGTGCTAAGCTTAGGGAATATGTTAATCCCTTCCAGTGAGCAATGAAATATGAAACTCTTTCATTCTCCCTTTTCATACAATTTTTAAGAAAAAAAATATTGTTCTCATTGGAAATGTTGAGCTGAATAGAAGAAGGAATCGTTGACCGAGATCCTCCCACCCGGTAATTGACCGGGATTGCAAGCTTGTATACCAGACAAAAGTAGGCCCTTGTGATGACTGTACAAAACACCTGAGATTAACTACTTCTTATTGTTGAGGGGTTTCCATCATAGGATCACAACGAGAAACAAAATGTGTTAAGTGTTGCTCTGGGTCTCCCGAACCATTAATGATTGGGAATGTGGTACCTGAAAAATTTGATGGAGGAGGAATTGCATCAACCCATTCAAGGTAAGATCTCTTTTTTGGTTGAATTTGTGCACACTTTCCCACTATAGCTTCCAACCGAGATGTTAATGACTCAATGGTAGTTATTAACTTTTGAGAACAATCCGGTTAGGCTTGGACCTAAGCAGGTGCAATAAATGGAGCTTGGACAGGTGTGGTGGCTGGTACTGCAACTGATGATAGCACCATCGATTATTGTTGCACATGACCCATAGTACTAGACCTATGAGGGTGTGAGGGTAAAAGAGGATACTCTTGATCCATCTCAGTAGCTACAACATATTCCCTTGGATGACTGACTCCATCACTCTTAGGAGGAAGACTACCTTGAAGTAGTTCTGCATTCAACCTCCTTAATTCCTTCATTTCTTCCTCCTATTGTGCATATATTTTCTCTAGTGAGAGTGATTGGCCTTCTCCAGAGGGAGGGTGGAATGTAACTTAATTCTTTCCATTCCCCTTATTGGATGCCTTTCGGAGAGGGGGAAGTTGGTTACTTGAAGGAATACCTAGATTATGGGTAAGCCTTTGGTTTCGTGTACACACACCTTCTTCATTTTCCTCTGTGTACACAGCCTCTTGAGCATGAACTTCTTTATCTGATTCCTCTGAGTGAGCCTCATCTGGGGGATCAACAACAATGACATTGATGACATTAATTGATGCATAATGCATTGAATCCCTTCTATCGGCATTTCTACAATATTGTCTTCTTCCATGTCCTTGATGAGACAATGAATTTTGTTTATTTGATCCCTCAGGAACTTCTTGATGAACTATAATTTGGGGGGAATCTTCTGATAATTCGTCTTTTCGTTCCTCTTGTGTATTCTTCACTAATTTAGATAAGACTTAATTTCTCTGAGGATGAGATTGAGGATTTGAAAAATTCCCCAGTACTATGGACTGGGGATGTTCATGCTATTCCTGGTCATCTCCTCGAATCCTATTTGTTGATTCCAAGGTTTGGGCTAAAACGGTCCCTAGCCTAGGAAGCTGGGGTGGTTCTTGAGTTGCAATATCTGAGACTTTCTTAAAATATCTCCAGATCTTGTGGACTTTAGTCTGGAAATTAGCTGGATGCATCAAACTACATCCACTCAAATCACCTAGCTCAAATGACCGTTGGATGATTTATGACACTTCTGTCACTTGATGAGGTTCACACTCTAAATGAGAAGCCTATTCGATATTCTCATTTTCCTGATGCAAGAGTAATTCAACAACTTGTTCTCTGTATTCCTGCCTTTGAGAATAACTATTTTAGGCTTGTTCCTAAGGAAGCCTTTGATTACAAACAAAGCCAATTGGTTGTGGCTGGCTATGGTAAATAACATTGCATGAGACCATTTTTCGACGGGATTTATTGACTAGAAAGTATAGTGAAATGTAGTGCTCCAGGAACACCCCATCCTCTGATATGAATATTAGTTGGGGAATTAGAAATTAACTGATGAAACCATTTTAGTGCACCATGGCATGAATGCTGAAAGGATCTCTGCTGCTTTTTATCCTTCAGATATCGAGAAACTGAGAGAGGCCAAATCAATTTGGCGTTGTAACCCTTATATTATCTTGACATGATTTTCATATTCATCATAAGATAATATTTTTTTCAAATGAAAAATAGGTTTCCACATGTTGAGACGATTGTCATGAATACAATATTCTATCAACAATTCTGGAATTTCATACTGAGAGTTAGCCAAAGGCTAAAACATAACTGGCACTTCATCTTTCTCTAGTTGTTTTCTCATATTCATCACTTCCTCTTTATCATTTAATGAAGATTATTATACCTGATTAAAACAGAGATGGTGCTTCCTTGTTACTTCATTAGATTCAACAATATTGGTAGAGATTTCATTTACCAGACAAGAAGATGAATGACCCAGGGGTGGTTCAGAGAATGACCTTCACCCCGGGCTATCTTCTTATTGAGAAAGTATTTCACCTTCTAGAGGTAAAGAATCAGACATGGCTGGCATCACATTTGAAAGTTCCTCAACATAAGAGGGATTTCTCATTACTGCATTGTCTTTTAAATAAATTTCTACACAATGTGAATTACTACTACAGAGAGGGCTTTCATATCTAAATGCATCAACATGGGGAGGACCACCATGGTGTGTTACAGAAAAATATGAATCCATTTACTCCTTGATATTCTGGCCACACAGAGGGTTCTTGTTGCTGTCATCTGAAGATGATACATCGATATTGACCAAACAGTCATAAAGAAAGCCTTCATGAGGAAGTATCTGATGAAGACCATCAGAATTAATTTTCCCACTATTGTGAAATGAGAGAGTAGAATTTTGAGTTTCAATAGATAATTTTCTGAGTGCAACAAGAACTCCATCATTGACTAAGGCCTTATTACAGATTGGACCTTGATTTCTTGACTGTTCTAGATTGGTCTTTTTCTTAGATGCCTTCTTAATCACTTTGGGAACCACTTGTTGACGAAAGTGGTAATTATGGGCAGGTGTATGTGCCCTCTTAGGAGAAATAGTCAGGTTAGGCTGATTATATCCATTGAAATCTAGTTTATGTGCCAGAATTGATTGTCTGTATGATATGGGGGAGTACGCCCCACAACCCTCTTAGACTGGAATACAGGTGTGTGTCTGTTCTGTAGTGATATGTTGATTAGTCACTCCACTGGTAAGGATAGATTTTCATTTCATTCCCTGTGATGATGTTGAAGCTGTTATAATATTTTGACAGGCATCAGAAATATGAGCAGGGATTTTCTTCTGCTCTTTCACCATTGTTAGAATGTCCATGGTGACATCAGATGCCAGAATGGGAATATACGTCCATTCCATGATTTGAGTTGGTGTGTATTCCTCCTCCTGTCCTCCTTTTCTTGTCAGTGAATTCTGACAGTACTCATGTGTGGGGGCCGAGATTTGAGTCTACTCCAAATTTGTCATCAGATCTTTCCGATTGACTTCTTCGAGCGCTACCAAACGAGACTTTTTGCATGCCTGATAAACATTGGCAGTTGTATGTGCCTTCTTTGTATTCTTCATCGAGTATGGTTTTTGATTTTCCTTCAATACTGGCAGACAAGACTACTGACAGAGTTCCTGATTGTAAACAGGTGTATGTTCTTGCTTATCAGTTGCCACTATATTAAATTGGTGACCTTCTTTAGTTGTATTCATATGAGCCTGCTGACTAGGTGATGAGTTATAAATAGGTGTATATGCATGCCTGTAATACTCTGCCTGAATTTCCTGGTGGGATTGACGTGTTACTACCAGACGAGTCTACTGGGCTGTAACATCAGGACGGACAGGTGTGTATGCCTTCTCATTACTTTCCATCAAGTTAGCTTGATGGACTTCTCCGGAAGGGGCAGAAGTAAGAACCTACTCCTTGTTTACTATATTTCTCCTCTAGTTGTTCATCTTGTGGAATTGGGTCTGAGGAACCTGATCCGAACCTTTGAAGGCGATACCCTCATCATGTTGAGGGAACACTGTCACATGAGTCTGACGACGATTGTTGATGGGATCCCTCTAGAAGGACTTCTATCTTCTTGAATTAAGGCCTTGAGTGACCTTTTCATTCACCTCTACAGAATATGGGAAGGACAGGTGATTGCATTCTGGGGATAACGACATGAACGGTTGGAGACGGTAGTTGGCACCACCTTCTTCTTGATCACTAGTCGTCGCTGTCCGGACAACAATGGTGATTTATTGACATGGAGGGATTATCGAGCAGCCTCCAGAGTCAGAATGGTACCATGTTGATGGTATTCATTAACCAGTGCATTTGATACCCAGCGTTGAAGACGCTAAGTAGGTGATGTCATCCTCAGAGCGGACGACGATTCAGCAGAAGTAGCAGCAGAGGTATTCACAGTAGAGGCATTCACAGGTGTGAACTTTAGAGAATCCATTTCTGTAACATAGAAGATCATGGAAAAAAGTGCATGTTTGATATAACATACACAATCAAGATAATTTCGGCCACTACATCTTTTCGATGAGAACATATGTTGTTGATTTTTTTGGCCCTCTCATTGAGTTTAAATAGGGGCCTAACAAATAAGTAAAATATCATTTTAACTTGGTTAAGGATTCATGTGGGGTTCACTATTTTTTGATTCCTCTGGAAATGGGGATGACCTTTTTTTGTATGGTTCAAACATTCCAATCGGTTTATAATGGGTTTGTTCATAGAACCAGAAACATCCAATTATTCTATATCAATGTGGACCTACTTTCCAAAGGTAGGTGCTCATTAGTTGTGTACTGATGAGGCTTAAGAATATGCATTGGTCGAGAGGATGGGATTTCGGACTCATCACACCTTTTTTGGGGGGAATTATTTTCCACTTCGAGACTCTCTTTATATATTTATGTTATGTTCGTGAATCCTTATTAAATTTCCAAGTATGAAAATGAGCTTTCCTTTAGATCTAACAATCAATGATTGATATGTATGAGATTTAGAGAATATTTTATATGTATTTGAGGTTCTTCATTGATAGAGAATAATATTTATTTGTTAGAGATTCATATTCAATGGTATCCTTCAATAAATTATATAAAGATCTCTTGGTCATTAGGATAACCATACTGGTTTTAAAGGCACTCATTTGGGCACTTGAAGTTTATTGTCGTTCACAAGGACATGGATTATTTCAACGTTTGGATCGTACCTGTAGAAGGGCTACCTACGTATCCTTGTTTAGAAAAGGAATTAGAACCCATGTAGTTCGAGTGAAGAAGTGTGAAGTTAATGTTATGTTGATGGCCCAAAGAAAAGATCTTATAATTACTTTTACGCTCTATGCTCACGTGAGTCATGCTCGGTGTGAGAAACATGAGGTATTAGTAAAACCTAACGATTGTTCCATGAAAGATGCAATAATAAGAAATAATTTTGGGCTTATATATGTATTTCTTCCCAAGATAGATGAGGATTGGGATTTACCTCAGGGAAGAAACCCGGGAACAAGGTCCATATAGTTATATGTTCTTTATGGAGATTTGGATACTTAACATAGGACTTAATACTGAGAAGGATGACCAAATTAGAGGGGACTTATGATTGGGTTTTATTCCTGAGAAGGAATTCCAAATCAATATAAATTATGACTGGTTAAGAGAAATTTTGACTGGGAATTAATCATGAGAAGGAGGCCCAAGTTAAAGGGAGTTATGACTGGGGATTACTCTTAAGGAGGATGCCCAGGTTAAGGGAATTTGGAATTTGGGGCTTAATCCTAAGGAGGATGCCTAGATTTGGGAACATGGGGCTTACTCCAAAGGAGGATTCCCATATTAAATATCTTTGACTGGGGATTATTCTTTAAAATAAGGCCCAGGTTAAGAGAACTTGGACTAGGTCTTACTCATTAAAAGAAGGACCGGGTTAAGAGAACTTGGGCTGGGGCTTACTCCTGAAAATAAGGCCTAGGTTAAGAGAACTTTTACTAGGTCTTACTCCTGAAATGAAGGCCCGGGTCGGGAGAACATGGACTGGGGCTTACTCCTGAATAGAAGGCCCAGGTTAAGAGAACCTATACTCGGGCTAACTCTTGAAAACAAGGCCCAGGTTAAGAGAACATGTATGGGTTTTACTCCTGAAAAGAAGTCCCTGATTTAGAGAGCTTGGAATGGGGCTTACTCATGAAAAGGAGTCCCAGGTTAAGAGAACATGTACTGGGGAATACTCTTGAAAAGGAGGCCCATGTTAAAGATCTTATCATCTAAAAGGATGAGGTTGAATGAATGAAATCTCACACCTTACTGACATAATGATATGTAAAACAATAGGTTTTGAGAGATGTTCCATAGAATTCCATTCAGATAAGGAATACAACCAAGGAATCATTCCATAAATAGCTTTAAAGAGGGTTCTGAAGGCTAAATCTTGAAGAGGAGATGTGGATTTTAACAAAGGAGATGAATATATAGGAGGGACATCTAAAAAGAGGTAGGCCCGTAGGTCCTTGTCGCACAAGTATACATGCGCTGCATAACTGTACTTGCACGCCTGTTAACCAATGGGGTAATACTTGGGAGAGTCTTGACTGAAGCCCTTAGTATTATCCCTAAAGGCTTGCAAAAGGGTGGCATGCAGGTTCTGTTGAAGGGATAAGGTGACACGCAAGTGTGACCATTTCCCTTAAGGGTTAGACACTTAGGCTCGAGGGTGTTGATTAATTTCAACACTTAGGCCTTGTTCCCCCTCTTTAGATCTTCCATTATATGTAATAAATTAACTTAGAAATGTTCGGAGGACTTCAAAAAGAGACTAGGGCACCGAGAGCTGAAATCTGAGTTTCTGGATTTTTTGTCCTCGAAATGGGGGGGGGGCAACAAGGGGTATTTACATGCTACTGAAGACCTTGTGCAAAAAGAAAATAGGGTGCGCAGGTCACCTGTGCTCCCAATATGTGGCGCAGAGGTATACCTGCGCAACCATCTTGGAACTTGCACAGCCTATTCTTAAAGAAATCCTTGTTCATGTCTTTTTCGATTTATTATGTTTCTTCAAAGGATGAATCAATTTGTGTTTAAGGTACTTCTCTTTTCATTCATTAGACTCTGTGACGGAAAGAATCATCAACAAACCCTCATAAAAAATGAATCATACTTTGGTCCAAATTTTAATTTATCACATGTGTCCTTCCTTTCTGTAATTTACACCAGTACAATGTGGTCTTCCTTTTTTTCTTATTTTTCTATGACCTGAAACTCATCTTAGAAACTCACCTAAAATGATCTTCACCAAGGTATAGTAGAATATTTTTCCCATTATACATTCATAATGACCTTAAATGTGGTATGTATTTTCTTATCCTATTATTTCATTATCTTGAGGTATACTCTATATAGTGGCATGTACTTATTGTTCTTGAATCATATTTTGACTTGATTCAAATACTCAGCATGAATCATCAAAAAATTTTATAAAATTTTTATATTGAATCTAGGATGAACATTAAAAAAGAATTATATTAATTTTTTTTTCCTTCATTATATATTAAATATAGAAAACAGATATTATTTTATACAGTATCCCCCTCAAAACATTCTAATGGTTTAAGTCATTTGGTGTAACATAAAGCCAAATAATATTGATTTTATTATTATTTAAATTCATAACAAACAGTATGATATCATAAATTCTGAATTCTAAATTCTTATAATACTTATTAAATAAAACATATGAAACTCAATGTGTGTGTTGAAATTAGATATTTTCAACTCGAGAGCATAATTCCAGACTTTAAACAAGAAATTCCAAACGTCATGAAATGACATCAGGGTATTACAAGAAAACTCTATCCCTCTAAACCCTTTATATTAGAGTTTATTATCTCTGAGTACATCATAATTCATATATTTAATTCCATGAATGGTTTTTTATAAATTATTTAATAGATATATTATCAATTATGACATCTAAGGAAAACATCCACATTAGATGGAAACTTACAACCTCCAAAAAAAATTGTAGACCGCACTTCCACTTCATCGGTACAAGTCATTAACATTAAGAAAACTATATCAATTATAAAATTTAACATATATTGAAAAAATCAAAATTCCATAAAAGAGAGAATTCAATAGTTCATTGATTCTATAGTATATTCTAAGCCTATTACAACTTCAAATGTATCTAATCAAGAAGTATAGATATGTAAATTCTTCTAGAAGAGGTGTTATACTTTGAAGTAAAAATCTTATCACCCAATATTATGATAATATAGTCATAGTGTTTCTAACCCAGAATATCAGGTCAAATAAATTTATTAATAAAATAAATTTGGAGGATTTCCTCTTAAGGTATTTTTAAAAAATGGGTGACCTCAGAAGAAGTAGAGTAACCACAAAGAAGAATGTGGGAGACTCATAGAAAAAAATTTATCTTACCAAAATCATAAATATCATATGAGATATAGAAAGTTAAAATTTATTATTAGATAAATCTAGTGAAATTGGTGGTATATCGTAGTTGAATCTCTAGAACTAACTAATTATTTTCATTTTATTAAGTGAATATTAATAAATATTTTGTCACATGATTATTATTCTTATACATAACATTATTATGATAAAGTCCTTATAATATTTCTCTCATATAAAGGTTATAGTAGTACACTGATATAATTGTAAACTAAAGAGGCTATACAAATCCTATAAAAATATGTTCCATGGTCTAGATAACATAAATTTGATGAGATATAGATGATGATTGACTAAAAATTGTAAGAGAATCACAAGACATCGAGGCTTTTTTCATGAAATAATAATTTAGTTATATTTTTATATGGAGTTCATGAAGATAGATCTTCAAATAATAATTATACATTTTTATGTCTCATTTGATATTCTTATATGGGAGAATGTGTATTTTTCTCTAGTCTTTAGATTATTATAAATGTATATCATGAATTTTTTACATTGGTATGTGTATGAAAACTATGATGACATATAATCATAGAAAGGTTGCTTATGTAGGGTTTGTTATAAGTGATACGAAATTAATTTAATAAGTTATGAAAATGATTTATCCCTTCTATATTAATTAATTAATATATCCTTATCCCTTTTATTGAAATAGACACAACTAAATAAATTAATGACCATGTTAGTTCATCAATGTGTTCATTTTGTAAAGAAAAATAAGGATAAATCAATTATTTAAGGAAATAATAAAAGAATATATACTAATTAATTTGATACTAATATATTAAATAATTATATTTCACAATATTTTTCATAGTAATTTTATTATCATCATGAAATTAACTTCTTTCTCTATTGGTTCCTTGATATATTGTTATATGTTGATCTTAAATTTATGTAAGTTCACTTAATGTCACTAAGAAATAATCCTAGAGGGTCACATACTATAGTACCAAGATTTTTATTTTCTTAATATATTTATTTATTTATTTGTATTTATTTTTTATTTGGGAGTTATAGGGTTGATTTTAATATTTTTTTTAAAATAAGAAGAATTGGCATGTCAAACGATTAGTGTGTGGATAGTAATTATCATGTAAAAGCCATGTGATTCCACCTATAATTGTCCAATAGAATTATTCACGGTTCTTAAAACCATGTGATCCAAACATGTGGCTACCCTATATACCTAATGAAGGGTGAATGGTTGGAAATCACTTTGTATAAATTGTACGACAATAATGCGATATGACCAGACATTAAAAATTCAAAAATTACTAAAATTACTCTCTTCCTATTTTACACCAAATCACATCACCCCACCTCTTTACTCCCTTTCTTGTGATACCCATAGTGTAATTACCACTACCACTTGTTCTACCACCTCTAACCTCCTCTCCTTAGTCATTTTCATGTGATTTCAAATGGATTCCAGTTTGGGTAACCCTGTAACTTCTTCTAACTCCTCTTATTCTCCTTTCTTTTTTGTTTTCTTCCAAATATCCCATATTGTGCCTTATAAGACAAACCCTAGTTGGGTTTTCTAAAATTTCATATTATTTTAGTTTCCTTGTGTTTTTAATCATCTCTTGGATCCTTCCAATTATTATTGTTGGGGGAATCACATCATCTATTCGTTCCCTAGCTAAGTGTTTCCACAACCATGTGTTACCCTAATTTATCACATGTTATTGAGTGTTTTATATTGATTTCATTAAAATTATTAATTCATTTTGAGTTCTATTTAATTAAATAATCATGTTTCTCAAAATTTTAAAGTGATTTCAATTTATATACAAATGGATTTTTAAATATCATGTCATTTTTTCTATTTTCACTCAAATAATAAATTTTCCTTTTATCTGATAAAATACCCTTGGTATGTGTAATTGGGTGTTGTAAAATTATTTGGGAATTTTTATGGAATTAAGTTGGATGAAGCATGAATTACGATAATTAATTAATTTGGTTTTTATTGTTTGATAAATTTTATTATGTTTACATTTTAGTACTTCTATTACTTATTTTTTATCGATGTTATAGATCCCCCTTGTCATGTTTGTTCTTTTACACAAATATATGGATGTATATATATATATATATATATATTTGTTTATATAATGATATGTGAATATTTACATCAAGTGTTTTTTTAAATATATGTAATTTCATAAGTGTAAAATATTTTGAAAATTGAAATTTTCAAATTTAAATTCAATATTTGATCTTGGTTTTTCAAAAAACAATTAAAGGGATGTTTTTAAATGTTTTTTATTTCATATAAACATATGGTTGAGTTTATCAACCATAATGGATTTGGTAAATATATTTGATTTTTATGTGAGATTTCAAAGAAAAGTTTTTGAAATGAGGCATGGTTTTTAAGTGTGTTTTTATTGTGAAATGTTATACATTGGGGAATGAATGACTACTATGTGATATTTTATATAGCTGGAATTAGGGAGAACATTTTTATGAAGTTAATTGGATGTCTGTTGCCTAATGGTATTGTATGATTCAATCTATGATTCATTAACTCATTATACATAGGGTGCTCTTGGAATTGATTTAGGTTGCATAGTCTACTAGTGTTCACTCAGTGAGTCTAGGTACCATTGGAACCAATATTCCTGATCTCTTATCATGTGTCTTGGATTATTCTTATGATCTATAATTTTATTTGTTTCCCACTCATTTTTCATTCATGATGTTGCAGCTATAGACTGCACACTTTGGTTACCTTTGTTTAATTTTGTATATCCTTAGTTTTTTATTTAGCCTTGTTTATTTGTTGCTACGATTATCATTTAATTTTATAAATATGGGTTTTCATTTTTAGTGATATTTTTAAAAGTCCAGATATTAAATTAATGTTTTAATTTCATACATTTCATTGATTTGGTTTCTTTAAAATGGTATTTACATACATGAGTGTTTGGTAAAAGAGGCATGGTCTGAGAAAATTATTTCCAAGTGATTGTTTTTTCTAAAAAAGAGAAATTGATTTTTTGTAAAGAAGTTTTGAGTTTTTTCCAAAATTAATTTTAATATATTATTTTAAATATCATAATTTAAACTGTAACTTTGGCTTATTTTTAAAATTGGAAAGAACAAACATTTGTATTCTTACATAGTAAGTTGTCGATCTCTGACACTACTCACACCAATTAGACTTTGTAGACCATGCGGCCTTTTGTAGGTTCTATTATGATTCTCAGAATGGTACCCAAGATAGGATGTAGCATGACCAAAAGGTTACATGGGATAACTAAATTAGGTATGTCGTTGTTTTTTTAGTATTTTAGTATCTTTGGCCATAGAGTCCATTTTTTCATTTTAGATTTATTTATAGATGGTTCACTATATCTGTGGATGTCATAGTTGGAGTTATAATTGGTTTTTGTTGAGGGAGTTGAAGGTAAAGGTGAGGGAACTATTTTTTTATCCATAATATCCACTAATTGATTAAATTTTCTTTTCTTTTTTTATTTTTCCTATTTTTTTTACCATGGATAACTTACATTCCGGATATGCCATAAATTTCATAGAATTAAAATTATATTTAAATTATATTTATATGAATGAAATCATCACCAATAATTTCATATAATTTCTATAACTCTTTTCATTTACCTATGGGTTCAAGTATTCCACATAGATCAGTGGAAACTCAGGTCAGGTACGGACTTGGGTGGAAGCCTGAGTTTGGTAATTACAAATGGTATCACTGCCTAGGCATCTATAGATGACCTGAGATTTTGAAATTCCCTTTATTATTTGGGTGTCCCTAATAGATGGATTTAAAAATAGTAGGACATGAGAGGCAGGATAAATAACATTTTCACAATATATTACTCATTTTGATCCTCAATTATGCATGGAAAGTTGGGTTGTGATTATTAGTTTGTCAGTTTTGGATTATTCTAGTATCTGTTAAAAAATTATTCACATTTTTGGTTTAGCAGGGAGTTGAGATAGTAGTTTTTAGTGAGATACCAAGGCATGTAAACCCATTTGGAACCTAATTACATGGATCTCTATTACTCCCAGTGAGAGTTGTGTAATTAGAACATGGTCCACCATGCCATACGACTAATTCACATATGGGACAACCATTTGGAAAGGCATTAAATTATGTGGAATAGATTATTTGGATTTTGATTGGTGTTTCATAATTTTTTTTTTGATTTAATTTTTTTCACAAAGAGTATAAATATTTCAAAAAGTAAATACAGTTGAAAATAAGTTTTCAAATAGGGGTGTGAACTTAAAATTTTAGTGTTGTGGATTTAAAATACTTTAAAGGGAATCGTAAATGTTTTAAAATGGTATTGGTCATTTTTAAATGTTTTTTATAAGTGATTTAAAATTTTATTTAAGGGAAAAATTTGGGTTTTAAAATAGTGGTTGATATTGAATTTTTCAAATTGTATTTATTATTTTTAATATTTACTATAAATGGGTTATATTGAAATTTTTTATTAGAAATATTACGTTTGAATATGTTAGTTTTAAATATATTAAAGAGGTTTTCACAATAAATTAAAAATGAATTTGGAGTTTTTGTAAATTTAGAAATTTTTTAATGTAAGAATTATGGGGATCAAAAAGGAATTTTGAATGACGATTTAATATTTCAAATTTAATGTTTTGGTTTTGAAAATGGTTTAAAAGGTGGAATGTTAAAAAAATTGTGTGTATAAATTTTTTGATGTGGGTTGAGTAAATTACATTGAAGTTCTGATTTTTAATTGAGATGAAATTTCGGATGGCAGTGGATGTTTATTTGTATTTGACAAGATTAGGACTTTTTTCACCCTATTATTGAACGATTATCACCAGAACATACATAAGAACTGTTCGTTTTGTGTGGTCATCTGTTTGGGGTGATTCTTTCTAGATGTTATTCCTTAAATTAGTTTTTAATTTTTTCTTGTGGATTGACGTGCTTTTTGGTTTTATCATATCTCATTTCAGTGGATGAGCCCTTTAGATTTTTAGTGTTCCTTTGGGTAATGAGTTATGGTTTCAGTCCTATGATAATAAGGGAAGACCTTGGATGTGCTTTGGGTACCTTGGAAAAATATTGAACCAGGTGATATTTCATGATCACTTGTATCTTTTGGATTTTATGGGATAATTGTTTTCATTGTCCTAGGTATGAGGTCCTAGGTTACCACTTCTAATTCTTAACCCATGGTTTAATCCCCTACTGTTTGAATTGGAATATTCATTGTTTTATTCTATATTATTTTTGTTCCTAGTTGGGGGGTTATGAGGCTATGCATATCTTGGGATTTTCTAGAGTGTTCTTAATGTTTTGATCCCCTTTGGGAAATGATTAGTGTATCATTTTAGGTTCTTATTCTTCCTTTGTTATTCATATAAATGATCATTTTCTTATATATGGGTTATTCCATTTTATACCCATTTCGATAGATATTGTGATTTTTTAGAAATTTTAGATTTATTATTAGTTTGGAGTATTTTGTGTGCTCTTTTCAGTTGGAATCCATGTATACTTTCATAGATGCCTTTGGATGATTCCCATTGTTTATTGATCAACCATCCATTTAAATTTATTAAATGGAGGGGAGAACCACAACATGTCACCGTTTCTTGTTTTTCTCATTAGCAGTTCTATGTGAGATGATTCTTGAGGATTTAGATTAACTTAGGTATTTTGGATATTCTTTTTGTTAATTGGGATAAATTTGGTTTTAGGTTGATTATATATCATGTATTAGATTTCCAATTCCATTTGACTGAAATTATTTTTCCTTTCTCCTCAAACTCAGAGGATTTCAAGAGGAGGAAATTGTTACGGTGGAGAGGATTTTGACACCGTGATTTGTTTTTTATTAATTTAATTATTTATTTTTTTTGGATATTTTCCATGGAGTTTCAAGGTAGTTATTTTTAAATTTTTGAAATTTTAAGAACAACTGGAATGTCATATGGTTAGCGCATGGTTTGTAATAACCATGAAGTGTCTACAATAATGCATCTATAACCAAACAATGGGGTATTTCATAATTGGAACACAGTTTCCCAAACTGTGTGAGCAAACCATGAAGATTCCCTAAGTAACTATTGAAAGCATAAATTTTAGAGAATAGTTTGGTAAAACCATTTGGTAACAGTGTGATACAACCAAACATTAGAAATTAAAAAATTCAGAAAAACATACCTACATATATTTTAAATATTATCGTATCCCCCACATCCTCCCTACCTCTCTAATGATTCCCTTGGCTGAAGCCCCTCCCTCTCATACAATCCTTCCTCCCTTCATCTCTCTTTGGGTATTTTATTTATATTTTGAGTGGCTTCTAGTTGGGGCAAGTCTCCTAATTCTCCTAACTCCTCTTCTCCTTCTTACTTCGTGGGGTTTTTTCCTCTCTCTCATTGCATGAACAATAATTCAAACACTTGGTTGGTTATGTTTCAAACATTTTATGGTTTTTTTGTCCTAGGTTCTGTGATTTTATCTTGGAGCCTTACTCTTATCATTTTCAAATGATTCACATCTATGGTTCTTTCCATAGGTAAATGTTTTAATGATTTTATGTTTCCCAAAAAAAATTTCACACTCTTGGGTGTTTTAAATTGATTTTTAAAAAATTACTATCTCTATTTGGGTTGAATTGTAATTATGTATTATGTTTATCAACATATTAAATTAACTAATATTTATTTCCAAATTGGGTTTTAAGGGTATTTATTTGCTTTCAATATCTAGTAAAAGAATACCTTTTTCATTTTTATGATAAAATACATGTAGTGATTTTCAAAAAGGAATAATTTATTATAAAACTATTTGGGGTTATTTATGATATTTTGTTTGTTAACACCTGAGTTAAAAGAATTAATAATTTTTTTTTCCATTTGATTAATATTATTAAGTTTATTTGTTATTCCTTGTGTTATATATTTATGAACAATATTATGGATGGCCCTTTTATTTTTTGGGTACTTATACATATAAGTGTGTGTGTGTGTGTGTGTTTGGGTGTGTGTATTCAGCAAAGGATTTGTAAATATGTACATTGAGGGGTGTTTATAAATATATTTATAAATGCATATGTATGTAATTTTTTTTAAATGGGTTATTTTGAAATTTAAATTTATTTTTTGATCTTAGTTTTCCAAAAAAAATTTAATGATATGTATTCAATTGTTTTCTATTTCATTTAAAAATCGGTTTGAGCTTATCATGTTCCTGGGAAATATATTTAAGAAAGTTGTTTAACATTTAATTAAGCTTTCAAAAAATAGGATTTGAATGGGTGTATGGTTTCAAAGTGTGTTCTCATTATGGGATGTTATAATTTATTGAATAGATGATTTTTATGTGATATGTTATGTGGTTGGAACATTGGAGACTGTATAGAAGCGAGTTACTTGATGGATAAATCCCTATAATATGTCATTATACTTGCTACGGTTTGTTGATTAGTGAGATTTAAGCAATCCTATATTTTATTTAGGTCCCATATTTGACTAGTCTTCTATAATAATTTTTATCTACCTTTAAGACCTATAGGTCAGACCTCTTATATGAACAATGGAATCTTCCTATGATGTTTCATGTTATTTTGATCCCACTTCTATTTTTTTATGTTATTGGGATTATGGTTTACAACTATTAGTTTCATGATTTTTAACTTATGTTTTAACATAGTTTTTATTTAGACTTTTTATTTATTGGTTATGTTTTTGTTTCAATTTATTATTTTGATAAATAATTATTAGAGATATTTTTAAAAGTAAAGTAGAAAAGAAATTTAAAATTAATGTTTTACGTGGATTAGTTTTCTTTAAAAATGGATTTATGAATGTGCATGTTTAATAAAAGAGTCATGGGCTTATAGAATGATTTCCAAGTGATTATTTTCATTTAAAGAAAATAAATGGTTGCTTTGTAAAACAAATTGAGTTTTTCTCCTAAAGAGGTAGAAAATGATATTTTATATATCACATTTAAAACTAGAATTGTGGTTTCAATTAGAAAATAAATCCATATATTATATGGTGCTTACCTAATGGGTTATAGAGCTTATACCCTATGCACACCACTCACTGTATATAGACCAAGTATACATTTGATGATTTTTCTTATTCTCATAATGAGATCCACGATTTAATGGAGGGTGACCTCATATCACACAAGATAGATTGATCAGGTATGTTAGTGTTTATTTATAGTGTATCATTATATTTATCCATTTTGGCCATTTTATTCTTTAAAATATGGTTATTTTTTGTGAATTATATTTTTGGAGATCACATAGTGACTTAGAGTTGGTTATGGGGGAGGGAGTTATACGGTGAGATTAGGGATTTATTTTTTCATTAGTGATACAACTGATTTTTTATAATTTATTATCTTTTTTTCTCTACCTAATTGGTTTATCATGGATGTTGGATGGGTCATACTATAATTATGGTACAATTTTACTACTATTGAAATTATATTTATCATGAGGAAACCATACCCAATTATTTCTTGTGATGCCTTTGGCACTTTTCATTAGCCTATAGGGATCAGGGACACCCCATAGGTCAATGGCGAGCCTAGTCTTGTGTTCGTTTAGGTGGAATCCCGAACCGGGTCATTATACATAATGATTGTATCTAAAATAACATTAAATTCTAATGAATTTAATATTAAAAATAGATATTATTCTCAAAATTTGGAATAAATTTATTCAAGTAAAATTGACCGTAAATATGTAATCATTAGATATTCGAGTGTCGAATATTTGATATGATTTTTACCTCATTTTTTTTATTCATAGGGTGATAAATAAATATATAATTATTTATGACATTAGGGAATAAAATATTTATTTATTTATTGAATAAATAATATTTATTTTGTTAAATATTTTACTATTTGAGGCTCAATAAATTCCATGGAGCTTCCACGGGCCAAGTTAATTTCCCAATGGAAAGGACATATTTTTTTGGAATCATTTAAATAATGTTTTACTTATTTAACAAATGGTATTTAAATAAGTTCATGTTATGGTATATATCATTATTATTATTATTCCACATGGTGTATTACATAGATTTAATATATTGATAACGGTCTAGGTGAAATTATTAATTGGTTTAACCCTAAGTATAAAATCCATATTATAACATTTTAGAGGGTGGAGAGACTTGTTGTGCATAAATATAATCTCTCTATAACTCTCTCATACCCCAGGTCGATTTTTCTCCACTCTCCCTCTCAAGAATATATAGTGAACAAGAGAACCCCATATTTCACTCAATAATGAACAATATAAAGAAATTTTATATATTGTACTAGCACTTGATGATTCAATGTATTCACATATATTGTTTTGGAGCATGTTTGGATACACCTATAAGAATATTTTCTCATATTCTCCTTATCAACAATGAAACATGTAAATTGTAAAAAAATGATGAAAATGATTATCAAGATGGAGGAAAATATTATTTTAATGTAATTATAAATTATTGGTAAAAAATATTATCTTAGATATTATATGATTAAGATTACAAGGTTAATTATATTTATATTCTAGAAACCATAAAACATCCATATCAGGTACCTACCCCCATTTTTACTTCATTATAGGGATAAATATGTGTGCTTTGTTTGTGGGATAATACTAGTTTATCTTTTGTGTTAGAATAAATATATTATTACTTTTTATTCTACTAATTTCTTATTTTCAATAATCAAATTATTATTTGATGGGGGTAAATGATAGTTTTCCACCATTTCACTTTACTAAACAAATCTTTATATTATCCTCTCTATAAATATTCCATTTACATAGAAGTCAAGTATATAATTAACTAATTGGGTTATTATTTAGGGAATTTTTGATAATAATGACAATGTAGGATGGGGTACATAGCCAAGGATTACTTAATTGAAGGATATATACTATAATGTCAATGTTTTGAGTTATTAAAAACAATTGTACAATTACACATACAAAGGGTGTGTAAACTAGTTTTCATAAGTTGAGGATATAATTGGTCTATAGAAATATATATATTGATTCTCATTTTAGAATTGTCGATGTGGAATTGTGATAAAAATCCATTGAGGATGAATGGAGTTAGGGAAATTCATTTTGAAAAATGATCAGATGAAATTGGATAGCTCTTAAAAAAGTTCAGAATTACTTTTAACTTCATTCAACTACACATGATTCACATGAATTTTCCTTTTATTCCAATAAACACACAATCTCTATATAAATTTATCATATATCAATGAAAGACATAAAAATACAATAATGTGATAAATGAGAATCATTGTGTGACATACAACGTCCTTTTGAATGACCTAGAGGGAATCCATTATGCTATATTCATAGGTTTATAAAATTTTAATTTAATTAACACATACAATATCAATAAAGTTCATCTTTATATTATGTGGTGGGTTTTTGGAAAAAATACCTTAGGTTTAGCAATGTGGTTTGATCACTGGGGTGATTTGACTATCAAGATATCAACAAAACATTCCATGGTTTTTCCTAGGCGGGGAATAAAGAAAAAGTGAATTTAACTTTGATATGTATCTCCAATATTTTTTAATGTAAAGGGAATCACCCTATTAAAATATAATCATGGGGATGTATAAAAACTGGGGTCCTCTTCTTTGTGGGCAATTTTTGATTTGGTGGTAGCCCAAATACCCACACAATAAATAGACGGCTTGACAACTAGTTGTCATGTTAATAATTAAATGTGTGATTGGGATTGAAAAATGACCCTTTGTACAATAATGGTTAGATTCTATAATTTTGGGAAAAACACTGATTTATATGTTCTTTTTACTGAAATATATGATTTTGGTTACCCACATAGGGTGATAAACCTCTAAATTAAATCAATAGTTTATTATCTTATATATTTCCTCATTCAATATAGCTAAATGATTTGGATGAATCTATCTCACTACCTGTTTGTGACCTTTGTTGTTAGCTATTGAACCCAAGTTAATCATGGAGTTCAAGAATCAACCGAAAATTGAAGTGATATATGTGTTTTTCTAGGTATCATAGAAATAATACTACAAGAACATGTATATCATCCCAAATATCTTAAGTTGTTGGATCCCTTAAGTGAACACATTAAATTTGGACGATAGATATGTATTGATCAACCTATGAGTATTGTATAAGATTTTTGGGATATGAATACTCACATATAGGTACAAAAAATTACTCTAGACTAATTCTTCCATGTTGTATGTTTATAAAAAATCAGAATAAGATCAAGCACTATCGAAGAAAGCTGGGAGACTCACTAGGAAGGATAATTTCACTCACACTAAAATAAAATTTGAGGAGTGGTTGAGAATCTTCATGGTTTACCATGGTGTTCTAAAAACCTAACATAATTACATGGTATTCAACATGATGTATAATAGTGGAACCCCATGAATATAGTAGACTGAATTTAAGAAAGGTCAATATGAACTACGGGGTTGAAAATTTAGCACATATATAGAACCATGAGTCCACCTTGTGGGATTCTATGTTATATAGCTCAGTGGATTTATAATTCCAATCCATTAATAACACACATGCATGATACCAATATCGTGTGTGATGTAGGTGATCCTAGAAGATGATAATATGAGTATTATCAGTTTCTTAGTGAAATTTCTATATAAGATATATATATTCCTACTTGAGGTGTATCGTGGAAAGTCACCATTTAATATCCATAGATTATTCCATGTGTTTCATATCTATAAAACAACACACTTTAATCCATATTAATTTTATAACAACATCAATATTCTAGGAACATATTCAATCCTTATATTCAATATAACAAAATAGGCCTTTAATAGTTCTAAAAACGGCCTTTATCAGCACTAGATAATCAGTGACTACATGAGAAAGACTAAAATCCATAGTAATTTATCAATGCATTTATTTTAAACTAATAAATAATACCTTTATAGATTATTATAGAAGAGATGAAAAATGGTAAGTTTATCAGTGTCAATAAAATCACTGATTATGGTCTTTTATCACCGCTTTAAAAAGAATTGAGAAAGTGGACAGCTGTATTGTGATGTAACAAAATGCCACAAAACATGATACACCAACAGATATATAAAAATCTAATACTAGTAATGAAATTATATGAAATGAAATTTATAAAAAAAATACTAGAAAAAACACTATATTATTGACATTTTATACATTGATTTGTCCAATTACATATGTAAAAATTAATACATACATTAAAAAAATCAATGTTCCATTATCATTTGATCCAAACCCTATCTCATGAAATTACCGAACAAGAAATCCCTTCTCGAGTTAAGGAACACACATTTATAAGAAAATAAATCTATTTTTAATAATAATATAGAGAAATTAATTAACGTAAAGTGTTATTTTTAAACAGATCATTGAGACATACCAGGAACATTGTGTATCAGATTGAGTTATGGTTAACTCTTTCACATCACACCTTTTATTATTCCTATTCAATAATTATCTCTATAATAATAACTAAATAATTATATTATAAAAATTATAAGTAAATAAATTAATGAAAATAATTTAGAATGATGTGAAAAAAATCTACAAACGTTTTTTCAATTTTGGCTTTGTGACATGCCTTTTAAATAAATTCACACACTTGGAGTCGTACTTGTCACAAAGTGCATTGGATTGTGGGCTAACTAATTTCTATGTGTCTTAAATGACATATGGATCATTTTACAAAAGTATCAAAACAATCCAATTGTGTTTTCTATGTTTCTGAGTGAATCACTTTTCTTTATTACTAAAATGTAATTTTAAACTGCAAACAAACACTTTTACTTGTACCAGGTAAATCGTGTGTCATTTTTCTATGAGGCCAATCCCTCCATATAAAAAAGTCTTCTGAATCATTTTCAAAAATTATCAATACAATCCGAGTGTGTTTACATAATTTTTAGTGAGTAACACTTTATGAACTAAAAATATATTTTAAACTGATAATGGACACATTGAGTCATAATAAGCACATCGTGTATCAGATTGAGTTGTGTAGGACTCCTACACATCATAAAGTACTTATGTATTGTTTTATAATAGTATCAAAACAATCCAAATTCATTTTATCAAATTTGAGTAGGTTAGTTTTCCTTTTTATTATAATTGAAGTCAATTCTAAATAATAATACATACTTGGAGCCACACCAGTCACATCGTGCGTTAGATTTAGGTTAGGATTATTCCTATAAACCACAAATGACTTTTGGATCATTTTACTAATGTATCAAAATAATCAAAATGTTTTGGATCGGTTGTGAGTATTTCACTTTTCTTTTTTACTAAAATGGAATTTTAAACTAGAAACAAATACTTTAACTTATACCAGTCACATCTAGTCTCAGTTTTACATGAGACTGATTCCATCAAATCAAAAATGTTTTATGAATAATTTTCCTAAATTTTCAATGTAATACGAGATTTTTTTCTTGGTTTTTAGTGAGGGAAATTTTTGAACTAAAATAATGATTTCAAACTGATAATAGTAACATGGAGTCATACCAGGAACATAATCTGTTATATTAACCATTGGATGATCCCTACATGTTGCAAATAAATTATATATTTTTTCCCAAATTATCCAAATAGTCTTAATGTGTTTTATTTGTTTTGAGTAGGTCAATTATCCTTTTTTCTAAAATTTACGTTAATTCTTAATAAAAAGATTCAATTCAAGTCATATTTGTCATATTGGGCATCAAATTGAGGTGAGGATGATTCCTACACAACCCAAATGACATATACTTATTTTTTTCTTCATGTATCAAACCAATATGATTGATTTTTCTTGTTTTTTGTACATCACTTGTATTTATTTTATTAAAATGTAATTTTAAATTGATAACAGACACTTCGACTAATATTAATCACATAATGTGTCATTTTTACATGATAATGGTTCCTAAAAATCAAAAATGATTTATGATTTTTTTCCTTAAATATCCATAAAATAAGAATGTGTTTTCTCAGTATTTAGTGTGTGTTGTTTTTTTAAAAAGGATATCAATTTTAAAATGTTAATGACCAATTTGATTCATTTCGAGAGAATCTTCTGTCAAATTTAGGGGCAGCTGATTCTTACATGTCAAATATGACCTATGTATCATTTTACTAAAGTATCAAAACCATTTGAATGTGTCTGCTTAGTTTTGAGTAGGTTAGGTTTCCATTTTACTAAATTTGATGTCAATTTTAAATCAAAAGACGCACATTGAATCATACAAATCACACTAGGAATCATAATGAGGTGGGGATGATTACTACATGTCCCAAATGACTTATTGATCCTTTTCTTAATGTATCAAAATAATTCTAATGAATTTTCTCGGTTTTGATTATGTCACTTTTCTTTTTTATTAAAATTTAATTTTAAATTGGAAACACACACTTTGACTTGTATCAACAGCCTCATGTATTGGTAGGATGTGATACCAATGCCTACAAATAAAAAATGATTTACGATTTTTTTCCAAAATTATCAGAAACATCAAATCCTTTTTTATCAGTTTTCAATGAGTGGCACTTTTTGAACTAAAATTTTTATTTTAAATTTATAACGGTTACCTTCACTCATACTGGGAACATCATGTACCTGATTAAGGAGAGGTGGATTCCTAAATTTTAAAAATGAATTATGGATAGTTTTTCTAATGTATCAAATCAATATGAATGTGTTTTCTCATTTTTGAGTAGGTTAGATTCCATTGTTACTAAAATTGATCTGAATTTTAAATAAAAAGAAGCACTTTGAGTCATACTGGTCACCGCATGAATCAGATTGAGGTGAAACTGATTACTACACATCCCAAATGACTTTTGGATCCTTTTCTTAATTTATTAAAATAATAGAAAAAAAATTATTATTTTTTATTACGTCACTTCTATTTTTAACTAAGATGTCATTTTGAACTATAAATACAACCTTTGGATCATATTGGTCACATCATTTATCAATTTGACATTATACCAATTCCTATATATCAAAAATAATTTATGAATTTTTTCTTCAAATTATCAAGACAATTAGAGTGTGTTTTATCTATTTTAAGTGAGGTACACTTTTTTAACTAAAATATCTATTCTAAACTAATAGTGATCACTTTGAGTGATACCAGGAATTCCTGTATCAGATTGAGGTTAGGATGCTTCCTACATTTCCGAAATGACTTATAGATTATTTTTTAATGAATAAAAATAATATAAATAGGTTTCATTGGCTTTGTTTATTCCAGTTTCCTTTTTTTCAAAAATTAATGTTAAAGTTTAATAAAAATAATAATTTTGAGTCTTACCGGTCACACCATGTTTTAGATTGAGGATTGGATTACTCTGACACATCCAAAAGTCTCCAAAAATCCTAATTGTCAATGTTACCATGAATTCCATTGGATTTATTTTTAGAACTACACTGCATGTTGACTCAATGTTCATAGATGAAAATACTTTTTGGGCTAATGACATGAAATCCATATGCAGTGGTGCAATTTGAAAAAAAGGGGAATGAAAATAATGGTAAAATAGGGAGTAAGAAACATTTCTTCTCTATTGTATATTTTTGTAGATAGTTGAATGAAAAATATTATTTCCCAAATTTTTTGTGAAAGAAATAAATAATTATTAGATAAAATGATATTGAAATTAACTTACAAATAATAGATAAAATGATGAAACAGTTATTTAAATTATTAGTTTGAATACCCCTTTTCATGATGGTTTATTCATTATTTATGCATTTCCTTATTTTAGTTATCTTAGTTGTAGGCTTAAAGTCCAATATCTCATGAGGATTAGTAGATTCAAACAAAACATCCCACCTCAAACAAAATAAATCACCTATATAAGAAAATAATTATTACATAAGTAATACTGAAATAAAATAAATTATTCATAAATTTGAAATAATACATAAATTCAATGGTCAATGATTATACTGTGAAAAACTCAATATTTCCAATATGATTGAGAAGTGGGGGGGGGGACTTTAAAGAAAGTAATAATTGTCGACAAACATGGGTGAAATGGTTTTGAGAGGGAAATGATCCGTTGATGTTTTGGGGTTGAAAGGTTTGAAGGATGGAGATAATTCTTCTAAAATAAAGGTATAATGAAAATATGACTTTTCTAAATATCTATGAAAAACTATATAAGTATTAGATAAAAATTATCATGAAATTAAATTAAAAATAATATATAAAATGATGAAAAATATAATTAAATAATTAGTATGAAATCACATTTTCAGTATGTGTTTATACATTTTTGTCCCATTTCTTTGTAGTTATCTTAGTTATAGCCTTTATGTCTAATCTCTCATGAGTTAGAGAAACTTTAAACTAGCCAACCCAACTCAAACAAAAGAATGCACATATATAAGAACACAATTCATATGTGGGAAATAATAAAAATAAATAGATTTTACATAAATATGAAACCATACATTAATTTTATGGATAATGATTTTATTATGAAAACATCAAGATTACCACTATGATTGAGAGTGGAGGTAACTTGAAGGAAAGTGATAAATCCCAGCACTGTATTAGTGAAACAGTTTTGAGGGAGATGAAGTATATGTATGTTTTGGTCTATAAAGGCATAAAAGATAAACATAAATCTTCTAAAATAAATGTACATTGTAAGTAATAATAAACATTAAATCAACATATTATTTTATAATTATTCAGTAAAATAGAAAAATTATACTGTAATATTA
Organism: Viscum album; assembly: GCA_963277665.1. Lineage (NCBI taxonomy): Eukaryota > Viridiplantae > Streptophyta > Magnoliopsida > Santalales > Viscaceae > Viscum > Viscum album. Next base: position 795,306,933 of record OY728142.1, on the reverse strand, counting down.
CATTTAAATCTTCTAAAAGGGTTTCCTTAGTTATTATTTATTATCCCATGAAATTGGTAATGTCATCATGTGCATAAGTAATTTTCTACATGAGTAGTCAAACTTTTAATTTTTATTATGTTAATGAAATATAAGACATTAATATTATGATGAAATAAATAGTATATTAAAAAATATTTTCCTTATCATTAAACTCTTATTATTTGTAATGATTTTTGGGATTTGGTTCCTCTATTGAGAATCTTAATCCCCTCTTTGTAATCATCTCTAATGTAGAAGAAATTTTCTACATTAGTTATGGTGTGAACTGATTGTGATCTCGTAATGAAAAGGTCATCCTCGATTTAATTTTCATCAAACATGAAATGTTTTTAGTCTCTAGTAGGAAAATCGACCAATTAATGTTTTCTAGATCTAAGACATAAAATAATTTCACACTATGTGATTCAATAATGAACTAATATACTTTTTCCCATTCCTTTCTAAAATTCCCCATCATGAATCCCATTCCATCAACTTTCACTACACTCATATCATCAACCCATTTGTTGTGGAATACCAGCACTTGAAATGTTGTATAATACAACTCATATATCTATTCAGTAAATGAAAAATATGAAACATATGCATAAATTGGATTTCTATCCTTAGAAAAGGATGTGTGAATCTCTTCTTTCACAAGCGTAACACCACTATTTTTCATCATATTGTAGTCCCCGTGATCTTTTGTATATAATGAATAACCATCAATTACAAAACTAGTATAGGATATAACATTTTTATTCGGTCCCCTAGCTATCCATCAAAATCACTCAATAATTGAATTCAAATATTTCAATAAATCATTATAAATTTCATCCTAGAAACATCCATTAAACTATTTATCGATTTTATTTTATATCCATCCTTTATCCCTGAATGGATTCAAATCTCTAAAAATACATTTATGTGATTAAATTTATGGATCAAAATCTTTAATATTTTGTAAAATTTAAATTTTCTCTTGATCCCACAATATCAGGGTATTTTTAACAACATCACTTCTAGAAATCCATTTCACTCTAATACATATCCTATGACATGACTTTCAGAGACAGATGATGTCAACATCTGATAGGTAATTGGTATAGAATTCAATATCTTTATCAATAATATATCATTCTACAATAAAACCTTCTAGTAGACTTCAATTTCTGGAATACCATTTCAAAATCATCATATACTATTCAATTTGGAACATCCATCTATAATGGATATGACCACATAGATAAACCTCTCAAACTAAGTGAACCATTAGGAAGAACATTATATCAATGAATTATGGTGGGAAGAACATATTTAATTCACTTGAAATAACAATAACCTACTAATTTGTGATTAGAATCTTCCTCAGGTCAATGAAATTTCTACATATGGATTTGAAAAATATACAGAGTTTGGTTAGTATATTTCATAATTTTTTTAGGAAGAATACAATCAAAAGAAATATGCATCAAATATTACATTAAAACAGGACAATCATGTGATTTTTGTCTTTGTTACTTCAAATTTTCCATTGACATGATATTCATGATATTTGATGAATACCCTATTGATCTTTTACACAATTAAGGAAAAGTCAATTTTTCAATTTTTCATATTTTGAATGAGTGTATGCTATCAGAGGAAGAAAAAAATCCCTTTAACCTTTAATAATTCCAACTCTTCCAATATCTCCATGTCAATCTTGTCCTGCATGGTATTGATTCCATAATTCATTTTTTTAAGAAAATTTCTTAACACTCCAATAACATATTCACATACATTTTTTATATGTGCATTACATAAAGAAAATGTATGACATATGAACAATTCAAATATGGTAATTCAAAGAAAATTGATCTCTCCAGCCAACCTGATTTCAGAAGGTTTTTTGAAAATGGTTTACCAAAAATAGTGTTAATATATTTAACTATATCAACCATTTTCTCACTCATTACTATAGATGGTGTTGTAACTTTTTCACTGTTTCCTTTGAATGATGACATCAGAGGTCTTTATTTGTATCATTGAGGTAAAGATTTTTGATGTCCTAAAAATGCATTATTTAAGGAATGTTTGAACCAAACTGATTTTGTGCATTTTCCACAAATGGGAAACACCAATATTTTTTATTTTAATAAAATAATAAATTTACATAAGTTGAGAATTCAATTTTCATCCCATAAATCATGGAACTCAATGTGAATAACTCAATTACATGAGAATCGTACATTGGAAAAATTGTATCCCGCATCAGTTTCTTATCTTCAATCAATGGATCTAAATAGAAATCAATATCATTATTAAATTTCTCCGATTAATATATAAGTAGAGACCACATAATGTAATTGAACATCATGCATTACCATGGTGGAAAGTTATAATTTACCAACATGAACTTCCATGTACAGTGAGTACTACTTTGTACACTAACATGATTTATTTCATCTTTGGATAATTCAAGACCAAATTTTATTGGCACTTTTCAAACTTCAGGATACTCATAATCAATTTTCGTACACTAAGGAGAATCTAATGGATGGAATTGGTTTCCATCATTAATTATTATACTTACATACCATGTAAATTGTCTCAATATTTCGTAAAACCCATATAGTCTTCAAACCCATGGATTTATAGGAATGTACAATACAGATTCTAAAGTAATTCATTCATTTTTCATATATTGATATGTTCCACACACAGGTAATTTTATGAGTGATTAATGGTATTTTAGAAACAATATGCAATCACTTATACAAGAAAATATTTTTTTAGAGATCACTATCATTTAATATAAAAAACATCATGTGTCATATGTTTAACATTGTAGTTAATTTTCCTCTTGTAAAATATCATTCAGGATACCATGTAGTTCTATAAGGCTGGTGTCACTCTATCTGCAGTAAATATTCAAATTATATAACTTCAATAAAGTTGAAAATGATGTATATTGAGTACACCTAGTATACAATGGAATATTAGCAGATCTATTTAACTTCTCAAATAACTTTGTACAATCACTAAGGTAATCTTAAATTTCTATTGTCATTACTTCCATGTGATATCCATCGCCATTTATATTGGTATTCATATCAAATAATCTAAAAATGGTAGTATCATCCCAATTGGAGTGCATGTTCCGTTTTTTCCAATTTTTAGTAAACCATTTATAAATATGATCTATTTTGTGAAAAATAAAATGTTCATCCAAATATTATGGACTAATTTTTCTTGACTATCAATAATGTGAACACGAGTAATGGATTTGATAAGGGTTGTATGCATGCACTATTGAAAACATGATGAACACTTTAACTCAAAATTCATAATCATTCATCAAATGATTAGTGTTAATCTATTTCTTACTCATATCCATACCATTGATATCATAAAATATACTGTTTTAACAATAAATAAATAAATTAACATAATATATTAATTATAAATTGTGAATGTAGAAGATAATTATAATAAGGGAAACCCAACATTTTATTGTTTCAAATAATTTAAACATACATTGAAAAAAATGGGAAATTTAATTTAAGAAAAGAATTCTTACACTGTGATAGTTTTTACCCTCTAAATTCTTCCATTGGTGATATTTATAGAAAACTTTTATCCTTCTCAACTCATCTCCCAAATAGTTATAATATCCTTTTGTGGTTTTATTCTCATCCTCCATCTCTTGTGGACATGCACCTATGTTTCTTGAAATACTCTCAACATTAGTCATCCATGGTAAGATTGCTTCTTAGACTAGTATTATCAACATAAAAGAGATGGGGGATGAGTATTAAGAAACGAAGTGCAATAATAACTATTTGGAAGATGAAACTGATGAGGATGACAGTTGTACTCCATTGTATTCTCTAAAATGGAAATTACTGTCATTTGTGACAAATTAAATGGTTCTTTTAAGGATTTTAATTATTTAAAAAAATATTTATGAATGTGAATAAATAATTAGAATCATATTTTAAGAAAAATAATATAATTTAATATGACTTAATAGTTCCATGATATTCTATGATGTTAGTGGTTGAAGTGGATCATGACTCAACTGATTTTTTTTTCAGACTACCCTTTATAAGTTGAAAATATTAAAAAATTAATGTAGAAAGCCACAATATGATCTATAGAAAAGATTCATTTTAGGATTATTCATTTTGAATTAAAATAAGAGAGATACCACAAATGTTTCTACAAAGGGAATCAATTTGTATGGATGAATTTAAACATAGTAAAATTGATGGTACACATAGAATGATCTTCAAACATGATGTGGATATGAAATGACATTCATCATTGAGTTACATTTTAGAGGTTGAATTGAATTTTAAGAAATAATTTTAAAAAACTTAGATAGGAAACATATTAATAGAATAACATGTAGATATCTTTTACTATATATATGAGGAGAGATAAGAGTAGATAAATTCACTTCTATATTAACTATTGTTGGAATAAGAGGCTCATGAAGATAGAGATCCAATATTATATATGGATTTGGAGAAAAGAAGAAGATGGAAATAAAAATTATTCTATGAATTATATTTCATATTGAATTGTATATCATAACCTATTTGATCAAGTGGAGTTCATATATTTAGCTCCTTATGTAGAATGGTTTTATCTTGATTTAGGGAAAAATAGTATGGTGAGGTGGGGTTCAATATTGAAGTAATTATATATAGAGTTACTATACATAGTGATTTATACCTATATACTAATTTATAAGTAGTATATACTTATATATCTAAATTAAAAATCCAAAAAATATTTTATGGTGAAGGAACAGAGGTAGGGTCGCTTGGGATAATTAGTTGTGTGCAAGATCAAAATATTTTTCAATATTGTTTAGCATATGGTGGAGTGGACATGACTAAATAATTTTATCCACATAAATAACTTGTTATTAGTGGATTAATCTACATAAACAAATTTTCATATTACTATTATAACCTATGTATAAAACCCAACACTGTGGAAAATTTCATCACATCTCTGGGTCCTCATAAAATTATGGTCTTGTTAAAATTTGATCTTATAAAAATATATGGTTGACATCTCCAAATATATCAAGAAAGAAATACAAATCAATTAGAGGATTATCATTAATGTTCCATTATTTATTCTCCTATATATTACAACCTTGAATTGTGGTTTAATTTCTAACCTGTAAGACATATAATGAACCAAATTGTTTTTCCTACTTATTATAGTACTACTATATGAGCATACCAACTAGATATGGACTACCTCGTCATATCACCATCATTATTAATGTAATTTCTAGGAAATTTAACATTATTTTAACATATTAATAATTTCACCATTTTTTCAAAATCATATTTTGATGTGATTATTAGACTATAACGTCCAATAGAAAAAAATCATCCAAATTTATTCAGTGTATGACATAATATTAAAATATATTCTCTCCCCATGAATCAATATTATGTTAATTAAATATTCCAATAAATGTGATATTATAATAATATACATTATGGAATTGTTTGCTAACTTATTCATAATATTAACTCCAAAATTTGTAACATCCTGAGTTTTTAAAAAAAGATAAACTATGTTTGATAGCGTGCATGATACGCCACATCATGTTTAAATGAAAAATTAAATATTATTATTTAAATATTTTCATTATAATATATTCATTTGAATGGAAGTAATTAATAGTATTATTTGAATAAATAAAATAAGGGTTTTACATGATTATATAATGATTCATTTGTCATAAAATTAAGTATTAATTAAAATAAAAACCAATCGAATATAAATGATGTGTTTTATGAAAAACTATTTACGGATAAATAATTGTTTTTATAAAATAATAAAATCACACATTTTTATTATATTAATGAAATATATATGAAATATATTTAATTTAATTTTTAAGATTCATCTTAATTATTTTCAGGTCCAAATATTAGAAAAAATCTGATTTTAAGAATAAAAAAGTATTTTTCAAAGAAGGACATTTTACCACATTTTGGGGGAGAATCCATTTTAAATGTAGTTTGATTTTCACTTTTATATATCTGATTTGACAAAATAAATTTCTTCTTTGGAATTGGGACATCATAATTTTATTTGGTTTAATTTTTTTTATTTTTCAGATAAAATTTGTATTTTAATTAACATTGAAAATACTGCATTTTCATTCGAAACAATATTTTTGCCTAATTTATATATAGTTTTAGATTTTCCTTGTAACATGTTTTTATGTATAATTAGATGATTGTTTTTCAGTTAATCCAATTTAGTTAATTTGATGCAATTGGAAATTAAAATTAAATAGAAAAAATATGTCAACTTTTGAACATTTTACTTAAAAAACATATTTTCTCGATCCGTCAACAGGATTACTATTTACCCTAATATAGATAGTTTTTTAAATTTAATTTTTAAATATATACATACATGGGGTGTACTCAGTATGAAAAATGTGGTCCAATAAGATAAAATTAATTTTTGTTAATTGGTAACCATAGTATTTTATTTACCACGAATAAAGGTAAAAAGGGAAATTTAAAATAAAATAAATATTTTAATATTTTAAAATTACCATAAAACATTTATTAATCTCATTGTATGACTTAGTATCGACCATGACCATCCTTAGGCAGAAAGTGTGACTTTTGGAAGCCACCTAACAATTATTATGACATTTATAATATTTAATTTAAAGTAAAGGAAAATATGTAATAAATTTGTCTCTTATTACTAAAGAAATTTTAATATGAAGTAATATAATTGTAGTATTTTACTATTAATAGTAAAAAAAATATTGAAATATTAAATACATTATGATAATTTATTTATAATTTTTATGAATTAAATTTTTAAATTTAATTATGACACCAAGATAATGCAATAATAGATTTGTTAAAGAAAGAATCAAATAAATGATATTAATAATAGTAACATAAATATAATTTGAAATTTTGGATGCCATACCAAAATTTATGGATGATTATTACATGTTAGTATCGATATGACGTAGTTCTTTCTTGAAAATCTGGTGGTTATGATTTTTTTAAAAAAGTCATGTAACGAATAGTGTCAAAATTAAAAAAATTTGTATTTTAAAATATAAAATATTTAATTAAAAGATAAAAATGTATAAAAATATAATATTTGGAAAAAAATTGTGATAAATCTAAAAATTTCATTAATGACTCATTCATTGGTCATTTTTGGATTAGTTGGTAATTGTTTTAACCCTCAAAATGTAAATTTCTTGGTAAATTACTAAGAGTTAAAATGGGTTAAAACAATAAGATAAGGATTAAAAAATATTCAAAACATATATAATTTTAATTGGATGATTAATATTTGAACCAAAATCTTCATATCTTATAAATAAATTAATATGGGACCATTTTGGAAGGAAACTGAATTTATATTAATTTAGTACATTTAATAATTCTAAGAGTTCCCCTCCCCTCTCCTATAAAAGGGAACCCATTTATCAATTTTAATCACACTTAAAAAACATATTAGTTCACCTAATATTTAAATGAAACCCATCTTAGAATCCCAACCCACATTTTTTAGATTATCTTAGGCATAACACCCTCCTTAGTGGTGTTAAGTTTTTCTTCCAGGGTGATCAATTGAAGAAGAGGTAACACTTTCTTTATATATTTCTATTTTATTTACTCTTCCACATCATTAAAATATCTTCTAGCCATGATGAAATAACAACAACAGTATCCTCAATATTCTTATATTTTATTATGTTTATATTATCATCTGAATCTGTCTCCAATTTGGTCAAATGGGATATGAACTTTTCATTCTTGTGTACGGCAGACAAGCGCCTTGCGAACCGATATATATCATTTTTCATCACTGTTTTTATATACTAGTTATACTGATTGAATTGTTATTCGTATGTGATATTAATGAACTATTAATAATTATTATATCAAAATATATCAATTATATTCTTACTTTCCATGAAAATAAAAATGATAATGTCATTTGTACGTTGGTGTGAACTATCACCTCCAGGAAGCGATGTAATTTTTTTATTCACTACCTAAATTTTATGAATCATATAAGTATATTTAAATTATTAATATTATATTAATGATTTTATGACCATTAAAGAAAGATAAAATTGTACTTTGTTTTTATAATGATCAATGAAAAATGAAGATGTCACTCATGCGTACGTATAGCTTACCATCTCCATGATTGTAATGTTGTTCATTTTTAATATCCATATTTAATAAATATATTAATAGGTATAATTGATATAAAAAATTTATTATTATGTCATGAATATTAGTCTTGTGATGATAGAATTATGACCTCATGGACTATTGACATACTACAAAGATCATTTTCAACTCAAGTACCAAATATCGATAAAACTCCTAATGGAAAAATTAATAATTAAGTTATTATTATTACATGATAATACTCTTATAAAAATTAATATACTTTATAAAGATTATTCATAAAGAAAATAATTAACCTATGTTCAGTATTTTGGAATATAATGATTATTCATGATGAGTCGGTCTTAAGTTAAGTGATTTCACATCAATATCCTTTATTTGAGCCATTTCATGATGATGTGGTCCTTTATTATTTTATAAAGTGTTTATAAATCCCCTTTGACTATTTTTATCCATATTTTATTTATACTCGAGTAATTCAATGTTTTGAAAAATTTTATACATGCATTCTTCATATAATTTAAAATTGTCGAAGTGGTATGGGAATCTTTAACTAAATCATTATTTTAAGAGTTATAAAAATTTATTCTTATAAATATTTCTCATTTATGTACACGTTTTCAAAAAAAATTATGGATTTATTTATATGGGAATAATTGTTTTAAAATATTAATTCTCATATATTATTTTAATAGTTTCAAAGTGGTTTGGGACACTTTGATTCAAAAATATATTTTATAAATGGTTTGAATTGGTTTTTTAAAATGTATTGGTTTTCTTATAAATTAAAATGAAATTTTATGATTGAAATGTTTAAAAAAACAAGAATATTTGTGTTGGTACATCTACATTTACTTTTTGAGACTGATATAGCATATACTAAGGGTTGATTTGCATTGTATTTCATGAGTGAGCCTGATATAGCTTATATGAAAGTTTCAGCCGCATTATAGCTCATGAAAGACAGGTGAGCCCGATATAGCGTATATGAAGGAAGATACCCATTATAGCACTAAAATACATTGGTTATTCTGGAGGTTGAATTCGACCGTATGGTTATTCTATTTGTATGGGTGATAGTAAGAGTGATATGGTTATGATTTCCTATGGAACCTACATGATTTTCTATGCTTTCTAAATAGTTTTAATGAAAATGTTTTTAATGGCATTTCATGTTTTAATAGCACTAAAATTTTACATTATCTACGTACCTTACAAACATTTTTTTCTCATCCCATGTTTTAAATAGTTTTCCATAGGTCATAAGATTTGTAAGGAAAAATAAAATACATTGTCGAAAGTATTTAAGATGTTTCCTAAAAAGAAATCATGATTCATTTTAAAAGGGTTTCCTTTAGAGAAAAAATGGATTATAAGTATAAGTGTCAACTTATAATGTATTGGTTTTTTATGTAAGAGTTTTTTCATAATTACTAAAACTCTAAATTGAAAAGATATTCAAATGTGGATTATAGATTAAAAACACTATAACAAGATATGTTTAAGGTTGAATCCTTATAATTGGTATCAAAGGCTTGTTTAGAAAACTATAGAGAATATAATGATTTATTAAGAGTTTGATATATCATCATGGGTTTATCATTTTATGGTTGATTATATGTTTAATGTCATAAAATCCCTTTCGAGGATTTATGTTATGAAATTTTCTGGTGACTAATGTTATTTTCAGATACATTCACCTTTGATCCAATTATGGGTTATTACTTTTTTGGATGAAAAATTAATTTTTTGAACCAACCATTGCAGTTAAAACATGGTATGGTTATTTTTTAGGTCTATAATATTTTTTAATTATTATAAGAATTATATTGTTTTTGAAAAATGAAAACTCATAGGCTATGTGACAACACATCACATCGGAAAAGGCCATGGGATTAAAACCCACAACTATAGTGTGACAAGGCCTAATCTTTTACCACTAGTCTAAATGAAGTCCCTAGTTAGCATGACATATTATTTTTAGTCTAAAGAGTTGATGAAATAAGAATATATTGATTTCCAGAACATAAGTTTTATCAAATGGATATCCTTGGTATCTGAAATGACTTACTGATTAAGTGATAAATGTTATTTTGGAAGACATTCACTATTATGGAAACTTTATATGATTATGGTAAATAGAATACTACACAATTATAACTGATGAGTAGTGGTTGGATTATATTTTGTAAGAATATATGATTTCATTTATGGACTTATTGATAATTTGGTTATTTATGGAAATAATTAACCTTTATAGGAGAATATGTGATAAGGTTATTTAATTTTTGGTATGAGAAATTAATAGTGTATGATGTTATTTTTTTGTAAAATTCTAGAAAATATCTTATAATATTTATATATTATGTTTTTTTGATTTTTGGGATTTAGTCATAGTTATAATATATTTGAGGAATTTTAAGCATATTTATTTTTTTAATGGTCTATGTTAATCTTTTTGTATTTTAGGTAAATTTTTTAGATTAAAAGGAGTTTTTCATCATTCAATGGTTTATTTTTTATCTTATACTAACTATATAAGTTTTGGTTAATGTTTTAAGATTAGGGGAATGGATAGTTAAATATTTTCAGATTATGTGATTCTATAGAAGTTGATTCATTTTCAACACTCATCATTAGGAGAAAAAGACGAGTTTGTGGTTGAAATTAATTAAAAAATTATACTCTTTCTATAAAGTAAGTATTTTTCCTTATGTTGTTAGTCGAGGTGAAATAATTTCATAATTTTATGAAAAGGATCTTAATACAAAAATGTTTTCAGTTTTCTTTTCCTACTAGGAATTCAAAGACTGTTTAACCCATCACAAATATATAACTTTGTGATTATTAACATTTTCTTAAAAATGGTATCTATATCTCTCCATCAGAAAATGATTTTTAGTTTTTCTTCCATATAAATGTTTTCCTACATGTAATACTAGTATGTGTTATCTCGGTTACCTTAGTACATTCCTTTATTTTAAAGTTGATGTTTTATTAATATTTTTTCCAATGTGGGGTTGCAATATTGGTATTTTGAAAACTCATACCTTACTTACAAACCCAAAATTCAAAATTTCTAGGAATAAATTTCACAAATGGAGTATAATGTAACATCCCAATTTTAAAAAAAGAAAGACTACGTTCAAAAGCATAAATGATAAGCCACATCATGTTTAAATGAAAATTTAAATATTATTATTTAAATATTTCTATTATAACATATTTGTTTAAATGGTAGGAATGAATATTATAATTGATTTATGAACATACGGTTTACACATGTTTATATAATGATTTATTGGTTAAAAATTTAATTATAAATTAAAATAAAATTCAATTGAATTTAAAGGATGTGATTTATGAAAAACTATTTGAGTGAAAATAATTATGTTTATAAAATAATAAAATCACTCTTTTTTTATTATATTATTGAAATATATATGAAATATATTTAATTTAATTTTTAAAAATCATCTTACACATTTTATAGTCTTAATATAGAAAAAATTATGATTTTATGAATAAAATAAGTATTTATCAAAAAGGTTGGTTTACTGCATTTTAATGGAAAACCCATTTTATATTTAGTTATTGTCATATTAATATTTTCTAATTCAAAAAATTAAAATTTTATTTTTAATTGGGTCTTCAAAATTTAAATTGGTCTAATATTTGGTATTTTTCAGATAAAAATCTTATTTTTATGAATAGTGAAAAATACAACATTTTAATACGAAAGTTTATTTTCATATAATTTATTTATATTGTTATATTACACTTTTACATGGTTTTTACGTATTATTATATTAAATTTTAATCAATTAGTCCAATTTAATTCCTTGGATGAAATTTCAAATTGAAATTAAATAGAAAAACCTTTGTAACTTTTGAAGGTTTTTATTAAAAACCCTTTTTTCTTGATCCATCAACATGATTAGTGTTAATCCTAATTTAACAAATTATATGAATTGAATTTTCAAAAACAAATATACATGGTCAAACTCAGTATTAAAAATTTTCTACAATAGGATCAAAATATTTTTTGGTGAATAGTAATTTTAGTATTTTATTTACCATGGTTAAAGTTAAATAGGGTAATTAATGGTAAAATTAATATTAAAATGTTATAGAAATACCATAACACTTGTACTAATATTATTGTATGAATTATTATCGACCATGACATTTCTTGGGCTGAAATTGTGACTGTTGAAAGCCACATTAGAGTGGTTAGGACATTTATAACATTTAATTTAACGTAAAGAAAATTATGTCATAAATTTTTCTCTTCAAACAAAAATAGTTTTAATGTTGAGTTATGTAATCGACATCTTCAACTATGAGTAGTAACTAGAAATATAAAATGATTAAATACATCATGGTATTTTTTTGAATTTTTATGAATTAAATAATTAAATTTAATTATGACGCAATGATGATGTAGTAATAGATTTATTAATGAAATAATCAAATACATGATACTAATAATATTAAAATAATAATAATTTGAAATATTTATTACCATCCACGAATTTAATAGAGGAATATGACATTTTATTATAGAGTTAATGTAGTTTTTTAAGGAATCAAGTATTTATGATTTCTTAAAATTATCATGCAATGAATAGTGTCAAAATTGACATAATTCATATTTTAAAATAAAAAATATTTAATAAAATGATATAAAATTTCAAAAATAAATAATAATTTGAAAAAAAATTACTTTATAAAACTATAAAATTTTCTTTAATGACACATTCATTGTTCATTTTTCAGGATATGGTAATTATTTTAACCCTCAAAGTATAAATTGCATAATAATTCGTAAGATTTAAAAGGAGTTGAAACAAAAAGATTAGGATATAAAAATTAATCAAAAAATTTATAATTTTAATTGGATAATGGGGATTCGACCCAAAATAATCACATATTTGAAATAAAAATGTTTGGGACCATTTGGCACAGAAAATAAATTTATTTTAATTTAATACTTCTAATAATTCCAAGAGTTCCCCTCTCCTCTCCAATAAAAGGGCCCCAACTCCTATATATTACTCATGGTCTAAAAACACTTTAGTTAACCCATTATCGGACAAAAAGACCACCTAGAATCCCTCCCCACATTCTCAGGCCATATTTTCGGCATAACACCCTCCTTAGAGGTGTTAAAATGTTCTTCAAGGGTGATTAATTGAAGAAGAGGTATCATTTTCTTTAAGAATTTCTATTTAATTTCTTCTTCCATTTGCATAAAAAATCATCAAACCATGATTAAATAATAACTATACTAAACTCAATATAATTTTATATTATTATTTTTATTCTATCACCTTAATCTATCTCCAATTTCATCAAATGGTAGATGAACTTTTCGTTCGTGAATACAACAAACTACCACCTCGCAAACTGATATAGTTTGTTTTTTATAACCATCTTTAAAGACTCATAATACTGGTGGAATTAATGATTATATGGGATATTAATGAAAAATTCATAATTATAAGATTATAAAATATCAATTAAATTCTTACTTTCCATCCAAATAAAAATGATAATATACTTCATGCGTACGTGTGAACCATCACCTCCACAAAGTGATGTGATTGGATTTTATTCACTACATAAATTATATGATAAATATAAGTATAGTTAAATTATTAATATTAAATTAGGGATTTCATGATCATTATGAAAATATAAAATTTTACTTATCTTCATTTATTATTGGTTAATGAAAAATGAATATGTTACTCATACGTACGTACGACATACCATCTCCATGATTGTTATGTTAATCATTTTACATATCCATATTTAATGATTGGATTTAAAGGTATAATATACATAAAAAATTATTATTATTTGAGGAGTATTATTCTATATATGATGGAATTATGAACTCATGTACCCTTGACATCATACCAATTTCATTTTCAACTCGTGTACCGAATATCAAAAAAACACCCAATGTGAACATAAATGATTAAGAAATTGTTATCACATTATGATAGTTATAAAAAATGAGTAATATACATTATAAAGTTTATTGAGAAATAAAATAATTATACTATGTTTATTATTCATTAATATAAATATTTTACGTGGTGAGTTGGACTCAAAGTTAGAGATTTCATCTCAATCACCTTTCACTAAGACATTTTTTGATGATATGCCCCCTGATTCTTTTATAAAGTGTATATACAACCACTTTGACATTATGTTTCCTTATTTTATCAATAATCATGATGTTCAATGTTTTATAAAATTTTCAACTTTCATTTTCATATAATTCAAAATTTCCAATATGGTATGGGGATCTTTAACTAATACGTTGGTTTGAGTGTTTTAAATATTTATTATTCTAAATAGTTCTTATTCATGTCCATATTTTGAAAATGATTTTATAGATTTCTTTATATTGACATAAATTTTAAGAAATTTAATTCTAAAATATTCTTTAAAAATATTCAAAGTGGTTGGGGACACTTTGATTCAAAAATATCTTTTATAAATATTTGTAATTGGTTTTTGAAAATGGATTGGTTGTATTATGAATGAAAATGATATTGTATGAGTGAAATGTTAAAAAAATCATCCATATATGTGTTGATAATTTTAAATTTAATGGTTGATCCCAATATAGCTTATACGAAAGTTTGATCCCCATTATAGCTCATGGGTGAGCCTGATATAGCTTATACGAAGGGTTGAGCCCCATTATAGCTCATGAAAGACAGGTGAGCCCAATACAACTTATACAAAGGGTGATCACCATTATTTCTCCCTGATTCATTCTGTATTCTAGAGGTTGAAGTCGGCAAAATGGTTTCTCCATTAGTATCGTTGATTGTAATATAGATATGTTAATTATGTCCCAAGTCACCTACATGATTTTCTATGATTGCTACTATGTTTTTAAGAAAACAAATTAATGGGTTTCATGTTTTCACAAGTCTAACGATTTAATTCCTTTATGTCCTTTACTAATATTTTGTTCTCATCCTATGTTTAAAAAAAATTCACATGTCTTAATATTGGTAAGAAAAGAGAAGATATCATTATGATAGTATTTAAGATATGTTGTGAAAATAAATCATGTTTTATTTTAAAAGTGTTTTCATTGTTGAAGAAATGGATACTGAGTGTATGTGTCCACTTGTAATGTACGTGTTTACAGTATAAGAGTTTTTGTCCTAATTCTATAAAAAACTAAAATAAAAGTATCTTATAATGTGAATTCTAGAACAAAACTCTAGAATATAATTTTTTTAAGACTAGGTCCTTATAAATTTACTAATTCTATCTCTATTAATAACCATATCTTTACCGTATCCTGAATGTATTAGAAAAATACTATTTCTGAAAAACTCAACCAATTATGATCATTTTTGTATGAAAATGTTTTACAGAGCATTAATTTCAAAAACTCAATGTCTTAGTTTTCATTATTCTCCCCCTCATTAACATAGTATCTAAAAATATTTCATATGTTCCAATATTTTTTATAACAATATTCATCTCATCAACATAATTAAATAAAATATTTATCATTAATTTCATATATTACTCCATGAATATTAGATAACTACTATTTTTGTGGGATTATAGAGATATTTTAAAAAAAGACAAATTATTTCATTTCCATAATAATTATTTTCTCCTACAGATCATAATTTTCCCATTAACATATGGAGTATCATGAAAAAAACATAAAGGAGGGGTGAGAATAAATGACAAGTATGGTTTAATCAATAAAAACATTAGGGTGGGAGATAATTAGTGATGGAATAAAAAATCAATGGAAATCATGGGTGGAATAAATCAAGGGTATAAGGGTGGGGAAATCAAGGGAGACCCTTGGAAATTGGGGGTGACGGAAGAAAGAGTGATGATAAAAAAATGAAAATTGATATCACCAAACAAGAAATAAACGAGTGAAGAGGAGGAGAAAATAACAAAACATAGATTAAATCTTTGAATCATCTGAGAGAGAGTATATATATCTCAAAACATGGAAATTATTCCAGCCTTGGATTCGATTGACCATTGAATCATTCAATCCTTGGATTTGAGCCTTGTAATTGTTTGATCTCTAATTTTTGCTTGATTTGATCTTGGATTTGATTAGGAGGAGCACCAAAAATAGGTGGCTTCTATAAAATTCATTAGATAACGAGATTGGTTTGTGACATAATAAGGTTCATAAAATAGATTGAGAAATTTTTATCATCACTTTTGAAAAACTCTCTTAAATAGCCCTTTTATCCGCACTTATTACTTAAGCGCTAATAAAGGATTTATAATAAAAATTGTATATAAAAATTTTGTAAATATATTTATATATATATATATATATATTAAATTTATATAAATATAAATATATTAAATGTATTCATTAATTAAATATATTTATTATAATTTTATAATTATTTAAATATATAATTATTTATTTATAATTTTAGAAATAATTTCTTAAAAAATAATATTTTTATATTTATTTCATTATATATATTTATATAATTTTATATATAAAAAATATAGTAAATATATCCATTGTTTAAATAAATTTATTATAATTTTATAATTATTTAAATATATTTATTTATTTATTTTTTATTATATAAATTCCTTGTAAAAAATTAATATTTATTTTTTATAATTATAAATAATTAAAAGTATTGATATAATAGATATACATTTATAATTTTTTTTATTTATAAATATTTATTTACACATATTTTTAACATTATTAATTAATATTTAATATTAACTACATACATGTTAAAAATGAGTGAAATTGAATAATTAAAAATGAGTGCACATTAACAATATAGAAAAAATGGAAAAGTTTTATTATTTAATAGTATATTTTTAAAAAAATATGGATATATATTTAAATAAAGAAGAATATATATTTAAAATATTAAACCATATCAAATAAATATATATAAATAAATAATATAAATTCATTAAATTCTCAACAAAATAAAAAATATTCATATATTAAAATTGAATTAAAACATAACATTAATAAAATAAAAAATTATTAAATTAAATTTCATGATTAATTACATGATATATTAAATTTATCATGTTATAATTAAATTCAAAAATAAATTATAAAATTTTAAGGAATTACATAAATATTTCGTTAATTACGTAAATATTTGTGCTTTTGTAGTTTTTATAAAAATGTATTAATTACATATATTTATGTGAAATGAATATAACACAAGTTTTATATATGTTAAACTGAACAAATGACATTCAATTATGTCCATTACTCGTTGAAATTACTCAGTTTTTTATTCAAATTAATTTTTTATTATAAACTATTCTTCACTAAATAAATGACTATTCATTATAAAGCATAAATATTATTTATCGTATAAATTATATTTACATACATTAATATATATATATATATATATGTGTGTGTGTAATATATACTTTTTATTAATATTATCAATAATTATTTAATTAATTAAATTCTTAATATTATTCTTCATTTACATATTTTTAATTTTTATTTGTTTTATTTTCATTTTACAAATATCTATATATTTAATATATATTATTAATTATTATTTATAATTTACATATATTAAGATCAATTTATTCATTTTTATCAATAATTTTTTAATAATTAAAAATTTATTACTTTTTTAATAAAATCATTTTAATTTATTTAATTATTTCATTTTATTTGGAAAATTATTAGTGATAAAGATAAATCAATGATAAAGGACACCATTTTCCATCTCTAAAAATAAAGTGATGATAAATGGTATAATTTATCATTTCTAATGAAAATTTTAGATAATAGTTACCCTTTATCAGCACTAGAAAAGTGTTGATAATGTGTTCCTTTTATATGTTCAAAAAAATCACTTATAAAAGGAACTATTTATTAGTGCTTATTTTAGGGCTCATAAAGGGAAACATTATCAAAGCTTTGAAAGACTCAAGGGATACACATAGAGTTCAACTTCTTTATATATGGTGAGCTACCAATATTGGTAGTCATAGATGATGGTCTCAAAGGATACGAATTGCAATTATGCATAAGAGATATGTGTGACTTCATTCTATCATTACAAATAAATACAATATCACTTTAAAGGTTTATTCCCCCATCAATTTTCTAATTAATTTGACTGTGTGAAATAGTAAGTTCCGGTACCATTTTTGGATTTTAAATTTGGGTTAAATCCTATATTATTCCCATATATTCAAGGATTTTTATTCTAATAATCGGATCCCCCAAGTGTAATTTCCAATTCACAAGAGGTGTTATAGAAAAACAGCCACTATCAAGGCTCCTATTTTCCATTGATGATTAATACATGTGTAGATTCATTAATGAACTCACTCACATTTGCATATATAGATCAAATCAAGGTAATAAAAATTTGTCCCATCACACTTTTTTAATACTGATGACATTATCCTATTTGGGAAATCTTCAAATAAAATTTTCTCTATGATTGAAGCCTTCTTTTCTCACTATGAGGAGATGGTTGGTCAGTCTATAAGTTGAAGGAAGTCATTCATTATTTGGGTGGTGGGATATCTTTTGGTAAATAAATAGGGCCACCAAGACTCTTGGAGTGAAGAACTGATCCTCCCCTTTAATTCTCATAGTGTCTCCTTGTTTTTTGTTAAGGAACATAGGTAATATCTTGAAGATATATGATTTGGATTAATTAATTAGTTAGCTAGATGGAAGGGTAAAGCTATGTATCTAGTAGGGACGTTTTTCTTTATTAAATTGGTTATCATATCTAAAATTTTGTAATAATTATCTCATAATATATGGAAAAGAATCTGTATTAGTGGTCTCCAGTTCATGATGAGGAACTTCTTTTGGACAGGTTTAATGAAATAAAGAAATTTGATAACAGTTTCTTGGTAGGAGTGAATCCAACCAATTGATATGTGAGGCCTTAGATGCAAGGATATGAATATTTTTAATGATTAACTTATTAATAAGTTTACAAATAATCTCTTAACTTCTAATAAACAATTGTATATTTCTTATCTTGCAGGTTCATGATGAAAATTCTAAGTGGGTTTCCCTACTATCTTACCTCTTCTGTCTAACACTCACTCTGGTACTCTTTCACTGATATAATAATGAAATCAAAATAGTTGGGTTGTAGATATTATAACCACAATTATTAGCATACCCTCTCGTTAGAGAACCCACTCAATAGTATAAATGTTCCTACCTCCATACTTGGGATAACTGTGGCTTATTTATTGAATCATAATGATATTCTTGATGACATTTTTACTCTCAAATATGGATTTGAACATTAGAATTATATTTTTGAGGATGGTGAAACTTGGATCTAGATTCCAAACATAAATTACTATTTTAATGATATAGTGTACTACACCATGCAGTAAAATTGTTCCAACAAAAGACCTACATTGTTTCTTATGTTCAAGGCTCCCCTTGTTCTACCATTAATTTTCCTACTCCATTGGAGAATTATGAGGAACGAACTACCCACACATGGAAAGTTGAGGTGGGATGTATTGTAAATGGTGTAAGTATGCCATATATATCTGAGGGATTAATAATCAACATAAAATATGTTTATGAACTACTCACTTGCTTATAATTTATGGAACAATGTTGGAATTCTGTCTAACATTGATTTAGGTGTTTACAGGTAGTGGGGTGAACTACTCGGGTGCATCAGCAAACCTGGATGAAGTAAAATGATATAAAACCTCCTTATGGTGACCTATACAGCTTTATGATATTCTATTTAGATAGTTCAAAATGTAGCCCATTTTTATATAAATCCTACCTCTACTTATGTAGGTTTCATGTCTATCGAAAGAGATATACATGATGCTGAAAGTGTAAAAATGGGTTCCATGGATAACAACCTAATGGATCTCAACACATTTAGACTAATATGATTTTTTGGTTGAACAAAGAGACCTATAATTCTTAGGATCATTCATTGGATTCCTCTTATCTCTCCATATGTTAATGTTAATGTTTATGAAGTAGCCTCTGGTATTCTCGGGCCCTCGGTTTGTGAAGGTTTCTTATGTACTAACTATGTCTTTGCCAAATGTTGTTTCCGTCACTTTATTGGCCTAGGAAGTTCAGATGAAGCTTAATTATGGGATTCCATCTATATTTTAATGCATGATATCTATCATATCTAGATCACATTTTGGATTGAATTGGATTCGAAACGTTTTTTTAATGCTTTCATGTCAAGAGCCAAGAATATCTCACGGAGAATCCTCCCCTATTATTTTAGATTTTTAATTGGGAAAATCATCTCAGCAAAAACAGTTTCACATATCTAAAGGGAAGTAAATAAATTGTTTGATGCACTTTCAAATAGATAAATCATTGAATTGAGTATTATGTCGTCCTTTATCACTCACATGTATTGTGTAATAATGGAGGATGCAAATATGCATGGAGTGGTTAAATCCTTCCATTATAATCCCCCATTCAATTCTTGAGCTTATTCTAGTTCTTTTAATTTAATAATTTTTTAGTTTTTTATTGTCTGGACCATAGATATTTTAAGAAATAGGACTCCCACAGAACAATCCACATTCCTTCCAAATATGTATATACCATGTTGATGTCTGAGTATGATTATGAATGGATTTCAACTTATCCTTGAAATGTCCTAACTAAAGATCATTCATCGACACAGTTGGTCCTTCTAGTAACTTATTGACGAGGATCTAATGAACCTTGATTTTACTAAAAAGAAATCAAGATATAATCTATAAGATAATACCTATACAACACATCATAGGGAAATAATGAATAATAATATAAATAGGTATAAGACCTCATCAAGTTATATATATATCTTTAGTTTTACCATTTTTTGGAGTATCATGTTTGATTCCTAGATAGTCTAGGATAAATTATTTGATCTTCAAGGTTGATTATGAATCACATATATTGGTAATGTGAAGTTTCACATGTGAATCATGATTGAAAATAATCTAGAAGAGGTAAGCCTATATATCAATGAACTAAAAATATTGGTGCATATTATCGATGATAGATTCCCCATCACCAAGAACGTATTTTTGATTCTAAATAAAAGGAATTTCAAGGTACTTAATAATAAATTTATCAGTGAAGAGAGATAAAAAACCAAGGATCATGAATAAAAGTAATGAAGATCCCATGGAAAACTTATCTTAAATTATCACATCACAACGATCATGTTCAAAATTGTTCTTTTTCGTAGAGTATGGATATATAAAATAAACTAGTAGAGTCTCTTCAGTGTACTAATAGTGAAACTCTAGTTGTTAGTGTTATGGGTTGGCCACCCCAAAAAGAATAGGAAATATCATTTTTCTCAGGTCAAGTATCAGTTGGATAATAAAATATTATCCAAGAATATATGCACTAGTAAAATAGTTTTTCCTATGAATATTTGAATTATTGATTCTATTAAAATGTTGATATGACACCTTATTTCCCTTAGATTTATATTCCTCAAAGGGGTAACATTACGATGAAAACATGTATGATGATGCAAAGGAATAGGAATCATTATGTAATTAACGCTTGGTTAGTAAACTAGATCCCCAACCCTATTTAAGGCCTTTTACATGTTACTTATTGAGACACTATAAATATTTTTTATAACATTAGTGTCATAAAAATTTAGGGGTGAAGATGCAGAGTACCCAAGCCACCATGACATCATGATACTCTCTAATGTGGTCATATATCCCACTCAAGATGAATTCATAACTATCACTGATGAGGTCATAGATCTTCATATTAGTTTCTGAGTTACCAAGATGGTGTCCATGGTAGTGTAGGTTCTTAGGACTCATTTGAAGCCCCATGTTATTATGGTGGGAGAATCAAGTGTGGATTTTCCATATATAGCATTTGATATGGAAGTGAGCCTTCTCAGTATGTCATTATATGTTATCAATGACACAATATGATGAATGTAAACTCCATTAAACAATAAATCCCCAACAAGCTGTAAAGATCAAAAATATTAAATATGGTATTAGAGAGATAGTGGAGATGAATATCCTAAATTATTTGTTTTTAGATAATTATATTAGATATTATCCAGAATTCTTCAAGGATTCAATATTTTGTAATCACAATTCCCATATGTAACATATTAGACAACCAAATATGTATATATTGAAAAACTAATTATTTTAATACTTATCATGGATTTTCCAAAAAATAATATATAATTTATGAATTTTATGAAACCCAAAATTTAATGAAATAAAATATATTAACATATTTCATTTTACATGCATGATATATCACACATGATATCATAAGTTTAAATGATTAAAAAATTATTTATTTTTAGAGACAATCATGATTGTCAAAAAAAATAAAGAAACAAAATTTTGTAATTTCTTTTAGAAGAATCAAATCCTACAAGAAAATCCATTACTTATATATGAATTCTTATTCTCATTGATAAATTTTTTCGGTATCAGATGCGAATGATATAGAATATATTCCCAATAAAGATGTTTAAATTACTCCAGTTAAATAACTAGAAATGGAAGATGTGTTCTTCTATATTTCCAAAATTGATGCAGTAGTGGGGAGGATGACATAAAAGGAGGTGGTATTACTATCGATCCATTTGATGAGGCAGTGTTTTTCTATAGAATGGATAACTAAAAACTCATGTGGGGTGATTAAGTTTTGAAAATTTTTATTACATTAACCCACCCTATTTGAGGAATGCAATTTAAAATATTTCCCCTAATAAAATTTAGAAGTATAAATATGAAATATTAATGGAATGATTTTGAGAAGAGGATAAATATAGTTGTTTGAGGAATAAAAATCTCCTAGTCCACTCCACAAACACTCTAATTATCGAGTTTGTTGACTTTCACTATGAACATCTTTTTAAATGGTTCTCCCAGCTATGTAAAAATAAGTTTTCACTTATTACAATGGTATAGAATAATTCATCCAGTTTATCTATTCACAAGAACTATCCACAACCTTAACACACTCACTTACAACAAATTTATACAAAATAGATAGAATTAATTTTTGGTGAACTATTATAGTACCCAATTTCAAGAATCAATTCTATGTAGATTAATATAAATCTTGATAAGATGATTATCTTTAATGTAAATATTTGAATGATATTAAAATGTAATTGATATGATTGAAAGTGTAGAACACGATCGTTGTATATGATCTTTTCTATTTACAAAGGATTACTAATATAGTAATTAGAGTATGTGTGTTTTTTTGTGTTTTTTTATCGTGCTTATTTTATGCAGTAACCAAATCTTCCTTTTATATCAATTATTTGATTCTGAACATAGGCATGTGAGATAGTTACAATGTCCAAGTTGATAATTTGTTGAAAATTTTATATGATAGGATCTTAAAGGCATTAATTTGTTCTTTCCAAATGAGTAATAAACTTCTTCTACATTGATATGATAGATTTTCTTATTCATTGGTTATTTTTATTTATGGATACAAAAATACCACAAAATTTTTTATCATTCCTTACATAGAAAAACCCCTTTCTGAAAAATTTGAAATCATAAATAGGAATATCAAGAGATTATGATAGTAATCATGAAATTATATTTAATAGTTAATTAATTGCAAGATATCTAGCTGATATAGTTGTTCTTGTAAGATAAATTTCTAAGAGAAATTATAAGATACAACAAATTTTTTTCTTCTTCAGGGTGTCAGATAAACTGAAATCAAAATTCATATAATAATTTTCATAATAATATAAATACATTAAATATGTGTGATATATAGCATTCACAACTTCTATGGTGATCACAAGATAATATTTTGTTAATATCGTTTTTAAGATAAAGATATCAAATTACTAAATTCTGAATAAATTATCTAGCTCTGAACATGAGGAAACTCAATCATTGTCTTTGTAAGACATTATCGTATGTAGTAAAATAAAAATATAAGAAAAAGTTGTTGCCTTTTCAGTGAACAAAAAGATAATAATTCAAAAACATTGATTCCCATAAGATATTTTTTTATATTTAATACTCTACTCAGTGTAAGATAATCAATTATTGTTAGATAAACATTAATTTCATATAAAAAATTTTCAACTGAAACACTTAAGAAATCATGATTAGAATAAAATAGGTATTTTTGAGTCATTAAAACACATAAAAACAATGATATGTTGAAAAACATAAGTCTTTTGTAAAATCTCTCTTATTTTGATGATAAAAATAACCACTGAAAAGAAAATCAAAATTTGATAAAATAACTTTCAATTTATATTATCTCTAGAATCAAATTTTCCTTTTCTCATTTTTGTTTTTATATTATACTTTTATTATCACCCTTATTGTGATATCCTAAAGAAGAATAATTAAAAAAAGGATATAATTAACCTTGCATGAGAATATGTGTAAATAGTTAATAGTAATTAATGAGAGCACAATTTGGAATATAGTTTTTATTAGGAAAAAATAATGAGTGTCATAACTCATTAAAAAATTAAAGAAGATTAATAACGAGTAAAGAAACATGTGGAACATGAATAGTGAATAAATTCTAAGAATAATGTAGAAATATTTTTACAATAAATTATTTAAAAATCAATATATGAATGAAATAATAAATTTCATTAAAAATATGTAACATAAGAATTCATTAATTCAAATGTTTTCTCAAAACATCACTTCATTTTGTTTGTAAATGACCCATCCATTATGGCATGAAAATTAGGAAAGTGTGTCAGATCATGGATGTGAAATGGTTTTTTATAGGGGGTTTTTTAAGGAATGTTGTGGGACAAAAGGTAAAGAGGATTTAGAAAAAGAATTAACGTACATCTCCATAACAAAATTTCCCAACATCAGAAAAGATCCTCCAATTCCTACAATATCACCTCAATAAATCCTCACTATGGTCAGTTGAATATTAAGAGTAGCTTGTAGAGAACCCATCATATCAAAAAAAATTAACGTTATAATGAATATTTTAGAATAATTGTTTGTTAAAGGAAAAGATACTAATTAAGCAAACTTGTGATTTTCTCTTAATTTAACATCAGCATGGTCAACGATCTCCTGGTGTATTGGAGAGGTAGAGGCATGGTGATCAAAAATAAGAGGTCTAGGAAGATGTCTCCCTTGAATCTGAAATAGTTCATCTTTACATGCTTTGATTCTCATCAACATGTTATTCTTTTAGTAATCAATATAAGTTTTGAATAAATTCTAAACCCACTGAGAAACATTTCCAGGGATATTCTATAAATCTCCCTTTTTAGCACAACCAATGGGTAAGTTATTCAACACTTAAAACTTGTTATCTGATAGAAGAACTTGAAAAACAATAGAGAAAACATTCATCCCTTTTCCATATACTTGACATTACTGAGGCATAAAAAATTAATCATCCAATTCTTCTATTTCTTGAAATTCTAAGCATTCCAGATTTAATATTATTTAGGCTAATTGATGTAAGTATTCAAACTTATTTTCCAAAACATAAATATTATTTTCAATGTATCCAATAATAATTTTTCGTCCAGTAATGATAAATCTTACCACCATTTCCAATTGATTATAACTATTCTAAATTACAAATACCTTCCCTTTTGATAGGGAGATGATTTCCTTTTATGATTGATCGATAGGTATAATATATCTTTGAGGAAATAGAAGCAATATTCTAACATCAGCTATTAAATAATTTTTATGTTCTTGTACTATTTATATAGAGATAAGTTCAGGTTTAGTTTATACAATGGTATAATTCATCATGTCTATTTTTAGAGACACTCTTTTTACACTAGAAATTATATCCACATAATTGGTGGATTCTCTAGTAGGAACTGCTGAAAATATTTCAAACACCGATTGAACTAACAGATTCAATTCATTAAGATAAAATTTTAGAGTACATGATCAAATAAATCCCTAATTTCACTTTTTGACTCTAGTAACTAAGAATTAAATTTATATACTTCCAAAATTTACATTGATTAGTTTTCTCATCCTCTCTCATATATTTTATCCAATTTAGCCATAGGAAATGTTGAAAGTTTCTGATAATAAATAATTGTAGAGAAATTATCTTGATGCACTTTTGTTCTTTTAGTGTCATCAAATTTTTGATTTCTATCGACATTAGGTCTCTCCTCATGTGACAGTTCTTCATATTCTGATCTTTCTATTTTACATTCAACCAACTAAGTATCATTCTCTTTTTCCTATTATTCTTCACTAGTTGAATTTTGACTAACATGGTGAAGAAAACAATTCTAAATCTTCTAATTATCTAACTATATTAAGATAGATAAACCATATTCATCTCAAATGAAATTTTTAATATGTTCCTTCCTTAACCAAAACTTACCATCCTTGTGATGGTAAATACCAACTCTTCTCTACAATAATAAATATGTTAAACATTATGTTGTGAATATAAAGGATGTTGACTTACTTGAGAGGAATTTAATTCTTCATACTTTATAATAAATATTACACATATTATTCTTCCTACAAGTTTCTTGTTATCAAGATAATATCTTACATAAAATATTTTTGATGTTATTTCTAATGAAAGAAGTATGACTATAGAAGTATAAACTACAACATCACTATAAATTCCCATCCAAGATGACTCCCCTTGACTTGATATAAGATCTATATCTATTTATTTTACAAAACATACTGGTAGAAATTTATTTATAGAAAAATTATAGTAAAACCTACTTCTCCTTAAAATATTTTCACTTAACATCGTCATTCCATGACAATGAATTGTAGTATTGTCATCTAAACAAACACCAACATTAAAAAAATTATCATCATACAGAATGGATAATAATTTACTAACTTATTCTAAACATGGAAAATATATCTAACAAAATAACATGACATATTTATAGGATTATCAATCAAAAACAAATAAAATAATGTCACATCCTAAAAGAGGACTTTCTCGAACTCATCATTGTGCTTTGAAATGAAAGAATGAGGGAACATTATAAGAACCTTCCTTTTAGGTTCTCAATCATTCATGGGCTTTTTAATGATGTATGTTGACCCCAAATAAAATCGTAATTTCAATTAGACTAAAATCATATAAAATGTAAATAGATGTATTGAAGTCATCAAAACCTTCATGTGGACATTTGAGCACATCGTCCATTACCAAAGAGGCCATCATGAAAAATTTCCAATTCATTGTTGTAGTCACAAAGTCGTCATTATCACCAAAATGAAAAATATTAGTCCATTAACACATAGAAAATTAGTTCTCAAAAAAAATTTATTTGTCTTTTGTTAAAACAAAACTCAAATCCTTAATGATTTATGACTTTCTTCAGTAACATATTTGTATTGTCTAGCCAATAAAAATATATTGATCTTAATATTAAAACGTTCTTTATCATGCTTGAATTCTTGGTCCTTCTTGAGTGAAGCATGATTGATTGTCTCATGTCAACCATTCAAAGGCCAAATGATTTTATAATATGTATAGTAGCACTCAGGTAAACTCTTTGGTGATGGTAATTTTTTATAAAAAAATTTGTTATTGTCTTTTTAAAGGGGGTTTGTTTAAAAAGCTTAGATGAAATGATTGAATGATAAAGATTTATTTATCAATTTAATATTTATTTGGGTGATTAAATCATTAGGGATTAAATATTTATATATCCTTGATCATTTATATATATATATAATTAAATTAACATTCACTTCATAAGATGATTTTTTTTTGGAATTTTCAATTTTTTTGTTTAATCCAAGCCTCAACTAGGGTATTAATCTCAATAAATTCTTATTTATGGATGGTTTAATATTTCATGAACTCCTATTTAATTATTGATCCAATAATTCATGTAATACTCATTTCAAATAAAACATTTCAATAATCCATGACATTTTATGTTCAATATACACAATATCAATTTAAATAATATTAACTGAGAAAAAGAAAGCAGTCGCTTAACATCATCAATTTATAAATAAACCAAATGGAAGACCTTCTTAGCAAATTTATATGGTTAATAATATAGTTTACTATATTTATTGTCATGATTAAAAATAGTAATAAAATTAATGAGATAAGTAAATATATGTGTGTTGAACACACACACGAGGGGTAAAGAAAGTTAAATAAGAACATTAGAATGAATGATAAAACAATAGAGGATATTGTTTATTTTTATTTATTTTAACTATCTTATGTCCTTTAATATTATACAAAATAATTTTTATTAAAATAAGAGATAAATAAGAAGATTCATTCATTGAAATTCAATTGAAATGAAAAAAACTGACATGATTGTAAATAACAATAATCATAAAAAAACACGACAACAATAGTGGAGGAGAGGTATATCTTGATGAAAAAATATTAATTTAATTAATCCATGGACCTTTTAAGGGAAATAGTTAATAAGAGTAACTTCATAGAGTTCTTAAATTCCAACTACTTCAAAGGAGAAGAGGAGAGTGAATTTATAGCCCATGGTGGTGGACAAATTGAATTCCAAAACATCCCCTCCACATGGCTCTACAATTATTTAATTTAGAAAGACAAATATGGAGAAATATTATTCTTGAATTTTTAAGATATGTATTTTTAATGTCCATGTATGATGGATTTTTTAGGAAAAGTCATGGGTGTTTTCCTAAATAAAGAGATATTATCCATTTTTATCCTCACTTTTTCAATGTTTACAATGTTAATGGGTTATTTATAGGAATATTACCTATAATACAAACCATTTCATAAAAAATTTAAGATCATACATATTATATTTCTCAATAAATAATATGAAATAAATTTTATCTCTATTTTGGGAGAAAAGTCAAGGATTTTGTTCTGTTATTAAATCCTCGCCAAAATTGTGGGATGGAAATGCATGCATCAATTGGTCACCTTATTCACTTAGTTGGGACTTGAAATTTTTATCCAAGATATATCTTGATGTCCTATAACAGAAAATTGTGTTTCATAAAATTTTGTCTTCTATATTAATCACATAAATTCAAACAGCATGGATGGTCTAATTTTCATCGAAGATTTTGTGTATTTTCTTCTATTGTTTATATGGACCTTCAAATGATTTAAGTATCCAAATCTCAAATTTAATGATTCTTAGTATTGTTAAAAATAATCCTAAAAATAGATATCAAAGAATTCAGAATAGTATATATAGAGTTATGATTAAAATAATAAACTGACATGATTCTGTATTATTTTGAATAATGCCCCCAAATTATATTTAATATTAAAGCATGTGCATTTAGAACAAATTCTGAATATTTTCTTGAATGTATGTATTGATATTAGAAAAAAATTATAAATAGTTGAATAACATCAACTCCACCACACATATTCTTCTTCATTTCCTCGTGTACATAATATATAAAAATTCAATTAAATCATTTTCACCCACTAACAAATATTAAATTTTCTTTTCTCCAATTAGGTGGGTCAACACAAGTTCACTCATCAAATAAGTATTCCACCAAAAAAATTTACATCATTAATGCTCTGAAAAAAAATATTTTCCTTCTCAAAATAAGGAATGGGAAATGTAGCCACTCATAAGTCACTCTTCTCAAGATGAAAAAAAATTATTTATGGAGGATCACTAATTCACCGACCAAAAGCTAAAATCTTATTTTTTGTAAGAGATATCATCTTACTTTCCCTATTATAAAGTTCATAAGAATCAAGAGGAATTTTGGGGGTCTTAATGGATATGAGATGGTAGGAATAAAGTGTACCAAAGAGAGAAAAATATGGGTAAAACACCAACATGGAAAAAGTAATGCCCAATTTTTGAAATAATAAATTGAAGGGGTAATGCTTAAGATATATCTTGATGTCCTAGAACATAATATTGCGTTTCATAAAATTTTGTCTTATATATTAATCACATAAATTCAATCATCATTGATGATCCAATTTTCATAAATGATTTAGTGTCTTCTTCTATGGTTTATAAGGACCTTCAAACGGTTGAAGTATCTAATGCTCTAGTTTAATGATTCTTATTATTGTTAATAATAATCCTAAAAATAGTTACCAAACAATTCAGAACATTATAGAGAGATTTATGATTAAAATAATAAACTAACATGATTCTGTATTATTTTTAATAATGCTCAAAATTTATATTTAATATCAAAAAATGTGAATTTAAAACCAATTATGAATGTTTCCTTGAATGAAAGTATGGATATTAGAAAAAATTATAAATAATTGAATAAAATAAACTCCATCACACATAGTTTTCTTCATGTCCTCATGCATATAACATATAAAAAATAAACTAATTCATTTTCACCCACTAACAAATATTAAAATTCTCTTTTCTCCAATTATCTGGGTCAAGACAAGTTCACTCATACAAGAAGTATTCCACACAAAAATTTACATCATTAATGTTCTAAAAAAAATTCTTTTCCATCTAAAAATAAGAAATGGAAAATGTCAGCACTCATAATTCATTCTTCTCAAGATGAAAAATTTTTATTAATGGTGGTTCACTAATTCACCAACCAAAAGTGAAAATATTATTTTTTGAAAGATATATCATCTTAAATTTCATATTCTAAAGTTCATAAGAATCAGGATGACTTTTGGGGTTTTTAATAGACATGGGATGGTAGGAATATAGTGTACCAAATAGGAAAATATTGGTAAAACTCCACCATGAAAAAATGTAATGCCCAATTTTTGTTAAAATAAATGGAGGGTTAATGACAAAAATATATCTTGATGTCCTAGAACATAATACAGTGCTTCATAAAATTTTATCTTCTATATTAATCACGTAAATTCAATCATCATGGATGGTCCAATTTTCATAAAAGATTTAGTGTCTTCTTATGTGGTTTATATGGCCCATTAAACGGATGAATTATCTAAAGCTCTAGTTTAATGATTCTTAGTATTGTTAATAATAATCCTAAAAATAGTAATCAAACATTTCAGAACAGTATAGAGAGATTTATGATTAAAATAATAAACTGACATAATTCTGTATTATTTTGAATAATGCTGAAAAATTATATTTAATATCAAAACATGTGCATTTCGAACAAATTATGAATGTTTCCTTGAAATTCAGTATGGATATTAGAAAAAAATTATAAATAATTAAATAACAACATCTCCAACACACATTTTTTTCTTCATTATCTCTAGTAAAAAAAATATAATAATTCAACTAAATCATTTTCACCTAATAACAAATAATAAAATTCTATATTCTCAAATTAGGTTGGTCAAGACTAGTTCACTCATCCAAGAAGTATTCCACAAACAAAATTTACATAATTAATGTTCTGAAAATAATTATTTTCCTTCCCAAAAATAGAAATGGAAAATGTAGGCACCCATAAGTCATTCTTCTCAGGATGAAAAAAAGTATTAAGGTTGGTTCACAAATTCACCAACAAAAAGTGAAAATCCTATTCTTTAAAGAGATATCATCTTAAATTACCTATTCTAAAGTTCATAAGATTCAGGAGGACTTTTTGCGTTTTCAATGGATATGGGATGGTAGGAATATAGTGTACAAAAGAGAGAAAAATATGGGTAAAACACCAACATGGAAAAACGTAATTCCCAATTTTTGAAATACTAAATGGAAGTAAATAGAAACCCATATTTACAAGGGAATAAATGTTTGAAGGATGAATCAAAAGAGATGAAAAATTATTGGACGATAAAAAATAAAAGATTCAAAAAACAAAAAACTTCTCCCAATGACACAAGAAAATATGACGCAAGTGTTCTTTTTTCTATATTTTTTTTTCAAAAGTTGATCTTGATAAAAATATCATACTCATATATTAACCCATGTCTATTCAGATCAAAACTCTAATTATAATAGTTACAATTGGATAAAATGTTTAGGAAGAATGATTTTTACCTTCCCAATATACAACCCATTCTTTTTTCATATTTTTTTTTGTTATTTCATGTTTTTTTCAAAACAAAATTTACATGTTTCAATAACATGTAATAAAATACCTAAACATGATTCTTTTACAAAAACTAAGGGGTTGGAAACCTCTCCCCATAATAAAAAGGATTCTTTCCCTTAAGTATATTATGACATGATTAAAATCAAGGAATGAATACCCAAAATTAAATCCATTCCCCCCACACTAAAAATTTCAATAAAATATGCAATGCAAATCAAAGTATATATTGGATGGTACAAGGTTTTGGGCTTATAATTTGGCTATCAATGAAAGGTTTTCATAGGCTCAAATGGGATTTCAAAATGAGGATAAATGTATGTGTAATGGGATTCTATTTTACTATTGTGATTCTCATGAGGTTCAAAAAAAACCTCTATCAAAATAATATATACTAATGGCAGTAAATTTTGATAGATGTTTCAACAAAACAAGACTCATAGCTGAGGGTGAAAAAAAATGAAAATATTGTTATATGTGGACCTAGTATGAAAGATAATTTTGTTCCTCATGGTTAAGGAAAAATAATTTCTCAAATAAAAAATCAATAATTCAAAATTTATATTTCATGAAACAAAATTTTGTATCTTGATTTATGATGACAATAAAAATTATTTGAGATAAAAAAAATGTTATTAGACCCCCAAATGGTTATAAATGATTAGAAAATTTAATGTAGAGTAATTTTGACTCTTTTTTATTTTTTATTTGTTTGTTAATTTATTTTTAAAAAATAAACACCTTTTAAAAAATAAAGATAAAACGAGTTTGATGATAAAAGTGGTAAAAATAGTGAGAGTGAGATAGGAAGAAGAAAAATAAGAAAATAATGGTATAGAGAGATAGATAGAGAAAGTATGATGAAGAGAGTGAGAAGGATCTAAATGGAATGTGGTGCCCCTTGGTTTGGAGTTGGTGGGTCAGGATATCCATCAAGTAGTGGGTATATTACATTAGATGGGGGTCTTATAGATGTCTATGTGGTTCTTGAGGTGTGTTTCCTCTCATGGGGATGCTTTAACTGATCTCCATTAACCATGAATTTTCTTTTTTATGAGGTGTATGGGAATTTCACTACAAAAAATGGGAAAAAATTAGTAATTATAAATGGACCTTACCACTAAAAATTAATCTTACCTTGGTGAAGCCAAAATTGTGAATTGAAGAGAATAACCTTTTCACAATCATGTAATAACATTCAAAAGATGTGTTTTTCATGGAATACCTTATCCTTTTCATAATAGAGGTTTTAGTCCTTGTACTAATCAAGTTGAAGCTCCACTAGTTCATTCAACTACAATAAGATCTCTTTATTGTATTTCTAAAAATCAAAATCACATGTTTTCACAGCCCAAAATGACTTATCTTTCATTTCAAATGTTAAATGACATTTTTTTACCAAAAAATATCCTAAAATGATACAGCCTAGTGGGTGTTTTATAGGCATTTCCATAATCCCACAGTGTTTCACCAAGTCTTTCAGGCTAGTCTTTTTTCATTGGGCTTAACAATTATCTTCTGAACTTTTTTAACTACTCTATTAGAAATTCATCCATGCCGTTTTTTGTTGATATAAAATTTATGTTTTATGTACAACCTAATTTTTCTTAAAACTATATTACATGGTCTAATTATAAATATGGGTCCATAGGTCACTTATCAAGGCACGTGGTGTTCCAAATAGATAGTAGAAGTGGGTTTTGAAGAACACACTAATAGTGTGGGCATTATCCTTCATTATGGGTTTGGCCTTGAACAACCTAGAAACATAGTCAACTAAAAGAATAATTTAAGGTAAATACATTATAAGGGGTAATGGTCCCATGAAATAAATTTCCCAAACATCACATATCTCATAGAATATTAAGGGACTTTGGGGAATTATATTTTTTTGGAAAATTGTGTCGATCTTTGGGTAAGTGGTACATGATTGAATGAACTCATGTGACCCATTGAAGAGTTAAGGCTAGAATAATCCTCAGTAAAAGACCTTTTAGGAGTTCCATTGTGGTCCAAAGTATCTAAAACAAGGCATTGAGTTACATAATTCTAATATGAAGGATTTTTCATCTTCATCAACACATCTCTTAGTTACCATGTTATCCCCAGTTTTCCAAATTGATTATCTTTCCAAAAAATAATTTTGATTCATTTTTTAGATTCAATTTATTTTCTATTGAAAAAAATTCATAAAACCCCCTTTAATCTAGTAATTTACAATTGGAGCATACTATGGTATATTTTTAGTTAGTGATGATAAGTGTTTACTTGGAAATTTATAATCAATTATTTTAGAATGAGGAGAATTATAAATTATACTAAGGTGATTAGCTAGAGGTTTTTTTCCCCATCTCTATATTTAATCAAAATTTCAAAATACTAGAGCATTAGGATCGATAATATTACCCTCACTTTGGGTTAACATTTCAGAAGTGAAAACCTTAATTCTAAATGGTCAGTAAAAATAATGATCTTGGCACACTAGAAATAGGCGCATAATTTATCCATGGAAAAAACCACAGTTAAATGTTTTTTTTTCAATCACAGTGTAGTAAGACTGAGTTTAATACAATGTTTTTAGGCTATAATTTATTACATTTGGAATTTTTTCTTTTCTTTGACTATGAACAACCCTAATGGACTTATTAGAAGCATCACACATTAATTAAATGGGTAAGGACTAGTCTGGGGGTCGGATTATAAGGAAATATGTTAGAACAACTTTGATTTCAATGAATATTATCTTGAAAGCCTAATATAAATGGAATATAACATCATTTTGGAGTATCCATGTGAGTGGTAGGGAAATACTACTAAATTTATGGATGAATTAATACTAGAAACCAACATGAACAAGGAATGAATGGATGTGTCAAATTGATGTGGTTTCAGGAAGTGATTAGACCACCTAAATTTTGGAAGTATCTACTGGAATTATTTGTTGTTAAATTATGATCCGTAGAAAAATAAAATTAGTAACCTTCAAGTTACATTTTTTAAAATTCAGCATAAGTTTATATTTTAAAAAAAATTGTATGACTAGAGAGTGTGAATGAAAGCATGATTCAAATGAATCACTATAAATGGTAAGGTTATCCATCAATACCACAATGTAATGATCAATGAATTATGAAAATATTATTTTCATACACCATTAGAATGTTGGGGGATAATTTAAAAGTACAAAAAGTCCGTCTTCTATATGCATTTTCTCTAAAGGGTAAAGTTAGTGTTGTCTTTTCTGTGTCCTAAGGTGAAATTGGGATTTGAAGTAGCAGATGTATCCATCAGGAAAGAAATAATGTGACTAAATGGATAATATTTCTTTCATTTGATCAAGGAATGAAAGAGTATAATGATCTTTTCATATTTTTGCATTCAATTTCTAACAATCCATGCACTCATACCATCTTTTTTTCACTCGATCTATGACCACCTCTTCATGTACATTTGTGACATTAGTTATCCCACCATTCATAGGTACCACTTGAATAAAACTAAACCACTCACAATCAGAAATTGTGTGGATAATACAAGCTTTAATAATCATTCTAATCTCTTCCCTAACTACCTTGAGTATGAGTGGACTGAGTCTTTCTTGAGCATTTATGATTGGTTTGGATTTTACTTCAAGATGGATTTGACGCATTCAAAGGATAGGGTTGATGGTTGGTATGTCATATAAGGTCCAACATAATTACCTTTTGGTTTCCTCTAACACATGAACAAGTTTTTACTCCTCAATTTTTTAATTAAATTAGATAAAATGATATGATAAGAGTGATCATCAAAAAATAAGTATATTTTAGGTGCATAAGAAGATCTTTTAGATATATTTTATCCTTTATTTGTGGGTGAGAAAACATATGAATAGTGGAAGGTATTCTATTTGGTTTTGATTAGTTTACCTCAATACTCTCCATGGTGTAACAATAGATATTAGAGTTGAGAAGGGATTCAAGAGAGTTTTCAAGATCATTGTGATTGATGGACTATATTAATGAATGATCAAAATCCATTTCCCCATTTATTAAATTGTTAATTATCGTTAGCATTTAACAAACTCCTCTTTCCTTAAAACATCATGGAATGGGGGTGAATCCACTCTCGTAAGTGCCCTTTCAATCATGTATAGTGAATGCAGAGTGGTCATCTATTGGGTATTGCATGGAATGAGAAATATTGAACTTGACCAGTTGGTCAACAAATTCCACATACAGGATACCCAATTGGGAAACAATTTTAGTTATATCTATTATGAGTAATGGTCTTCCTAGAATTAGGGGTGATAGATATGCAATCATATCACCTTCATTATCAAGGTCAGAGAAATTAGTTGGGATGTTAATAACATTATATCAGACAAGGACTCTGCAATTATTCTATCATTCCTAGAAATTCTTTAATTAGATTACTAGATAACAACACTTTTTGGGTGAAAATAAACTAAGGCCAATTTTGGAGAATATGTATTTGGAATAAAACGTATCAAGGATCCTAGGTCTATGAGTGCATCATCAAATCCACAACTCCCTATTTGTGATAAAACTGTAAAGGTCCATCAATATTTTCACTTTATGGGTATGGACGTGTGGGTTGAAACATTCTAGATGGTCCTAAATTGTCTCTTATGGTTTCCCAATTCCTTAATAAACTTTTCATACTAATGGATTTGTTTTAAAGAATATAATAGTTTAATTTTTAATTCATCATGTATAAACATTTCAATCATTTCAGAATTTGGATTAAAGGGATTCTTAGTCATAGAGTTGGCTTGAGGAAAAGGTATTGTGTTCCTTAGAGTAATGGAAGGAGGTGAGGTAGTGGCTTTTGGTTCTTTTTATTTTTATTTTCTCTTACTTTTCCAATTCAACATTATAAGTGGACATAAAGGATTCATTGGTAGGGAAAGGAATTTTCTTTATAGATCAATGTGAAATTTCCCATACATTACTCTTGAGGTTGGCTAATTTTTGATTTGGGTGTTTGGAAGAAATTTATTGTTTCTACAGGCTGAGGGGAGATTCAAGTTGAACAATTTGTTTTTCTATGTTTTTATGGCTAGAATGGTTGAAGGAGGAATGATCTTCCACATCAATTTCTTTTGGTTTCATGGAAGAAGAGGCATGTCCCATATTGGAATTTCCTTGATTTTACATCTCATGATAGTGCTTGAATTGGTTTGGGAATTGATAAGTCTCACTAGGATAATTGATTCAAGGAGGAGCATAAGGATGATTTCTCCTATCATGTTGAGGTATAAATTTATAAGGTTATTGGATTTTACCAGCACCTTGACCATATTGGAATTGGTTTTGATTTTGTGGTGGGAACTAAGGCAGATGTGAAATAGAATTACCATACCTCAAGATTGGGTTATATGTAGAAGATTAGGGAAAATAGTCGGGTTGGTTGGAGTTTATAATAAATTGTCCTAATAGTTTAGGGTTAGTGGTCTACTAAGAATATACGCATTTAATTACACCAGTCTATGTGAATCGGATGGATCATCTTAAAGCTATGGACATATGTCTGTTAGAAGATCTAGTGATCTATATATTCCACAATTTTTATATCTCCATGGAATAGATATTATGGAGAAGATGAGGTCGGGGCTTTAACATGCACCTATAGTTGTCACACAAGACCTGAAAGATCACACATCCACTCTGTCATCTTGTTATGCTCTATGGATTGATTCTATTGTACATGATTAGTTTTTTAATGCTCAAGACTATGGAATTGTTGTGTAATTTCAGCCATGTTTCTAATGAAATCTCATTCAGCTATACGTGTTTTGTCCACCAGAGCACCACAACTTTCCACATCAACAATAGTTCTCTCAATATCCAATAACCCCTCGTAGGTGTTTTGGATCAAGATTTGGTCATGTATTTGGTGGTGTATGAAGGTTTCTACAATATTTCTAATCCTCTCCTAGTACTCATAAAGTGGTTCATTGGTTAATTGATATATAACACGTAGTTCCTTTATGATAGAAATGGTTCGGGAAGTAGGGAAGAATTTAACTTAGAATAGTAACTTCATATCATTCCATGTGGTTATGGAACCTGGATGCGAGGTGGTAGAGTCATGTCTTGGTGGAGTTATCATGGAAGAAATGGAATTATTGGATTTTGATTTGTTCTTCAAAATCCCCTTTTGGATTCATTGTAGAGAACACCACTTGAAATTGTTTAAGGTTATTATGTGGATCCTCACCGACTAACCCTTGGAAATGAGGTAGAATATTAACCAAACCAGATTTTAGTTTCAAATATGCCTCAATTTTTTGGATATTTAATACCAAGTCATTCATAATTATTATGAGGGGAAGATATTTATTTTTGGTTTTTCCCAAGTATTGGTAATATCTAGTTCAATTAGATGGGTAATGAATAGATATTGGTTGATTTGACTATCCCTAATGTCACTCTTAAGTTGGTGAAGATTTTTCTCAATTTCTACCTCAAAAAAAGATTATGGATTGTTTGGGAGTCTATGGGGAATTCATATATATTTTGAATGGATGAGGAACGATGAGGTTTCATTATTTTTTCTTAATATTTTTTGGGTTTATGTTTTTAATTTTTTTTATTAAAAGTAAAAATATGCCAACAAATAGTCTCAAAATCCATGTAAATGGTTCCATTTTAAGGGAGGATAATTGTCACCTACTGACCATTTAATGGTTTGTTTCTATGAAAATTTTTATACAATCACTTGGTTTGAATTCTTGATTGTTGTATTTTTTTATAGTCGATTGTTCTTTTAATTGTCTTATTAATGGGGGGGGGGGGGGGTTAGATAACAGATAAAATGATTTATTTATGAAGATTGATATGAAAATTTAATAATGAATTAGGTAAGTCTGTAATTAGGTAGTAAAGACTGTGATATCCTTTAGTTTTTCATTACATTATATTTAGTTAACATCCACTTCACAAGATTATTTTTTACTAGAATTCCCAAATGATTTGGATTTAACCCAATCCCTCAAATTGGTTGTTGATATTAATCAATTATTATTGATGAAAGGTACAATATTTAATGGTCCCATGTGAACTTAGGGATCTAATAATACATGTAATCCAGATGTGAAACAAAACATTCCATTAATACATTACATTTTATGTTCAGTGTACACAATATCGGTTTAAGGAATATTAACTAAGGAAAATCTCATAATATATTAACATCCTAAAATTTTTACCCATACTATTGGGAGACTTACTCGGCCATTGATATGGTTATTAATCTGGTTTAATATATTTATGGTGATCAGATAAAAGAAGAATAAAAGTAAATATACAAGAAAAGAGTCATACATCCAACACACACAGGAGCGGTGAAGAAAGTTAAATATAAACATTTAAATGAATGAGAAAAAAAGGGGAAAGCGGTTTATTTTGAATGATTCAAAATATTTTAAGGCCATTAATAATATTCAATTGAATATGGATGACAATAATATATAAAGAAGAAGAAGCATTCATTAAAATTCAATTGAAAGTAAAACAAAATTACAGGATGGAAAATTAAAATAAGTCTAAATAAATAAATAAATACAAGTGGTAGAGAGGTCTCTTTTGTTGAAAAAAATTTAGGGAATGTATTCTAAGGGTCATGTAAAAGCTCTATTAATTCCAAATATCATTATTATGTGATGAAATACAAAACCCAATCAAAGAGAGTATGGGATTGAATCTATAAACCAAGGTGGGGGATTTTTTGAATCACAAAACAGACACTCAAATAGGCTCACCAATGTGATAATTTAGACAGATGAATATAAATTAATTTTCTTCTTAAAAGTGTACATAATGATTTTGAAAGTTCATCCTAAATTTTTTTATGCATTGTGTATTTTTATTAAAAGTTGTTTTTTTACTAAATAATTTCATTATAACCCCTATTATCTATACATTTTCCAAGGTCACAATGTGGATAGTTTTTTGGATATGAATATTCCCTCAAATCCAAAAAAATTATTTAAAAAAATTGGGCGGATATATCATTCCTTTCATACTAAAAAATTTCTTATCAATTTGATATATATATATATATATTAAGTGAAAATTCAAGTATATTATTCAACTTTTAAATGCTGGGAAAATTGTTGGGATGTGCATGATGAATTTATTGGGCCCATTATTACTTGGGTTGGGGCGGGAAATTTCTGCCAAGATGTATCTAGATGTCCGGGAACAAACAATTTTACTTTCATCAAATTTTGGCTTATGTATTAATCTGAATGATTCATT
Organism: Viscum album; assembly: GCA_963277665.1. NCBI lineage: Eukaryota > Viridiplantae > Streptophyta > Magnoliopsida > Santalales > Viscaceae > Viscum > Viscum album. The sequence goes on along the minus strand of OY728142.1, from coordinate 795,266,441 downwards.
CATCTTGGCTGGTCTAGTTTTCATCACAAATTCAGTATGTATTCATTTGTGGTCTATTTGGTCATTCAAGTGTCTAAATTATCCAAATAAGTAGTTGAAGGTTTTTTTGTATTTTGAATATGGAACTATTAAAAACAAGAATCACAAAATGTGGATAAGTATAAAGAGATTTTTTATTAAAATAAGAAATATAATTGAATCTGTATTATTTCAAACAATTCTCACAAATTATATATAATATTGAAACACATGTATTTCAAACCAATTATGAAAATTTCATTAAAAATTTTTAAGGGGAGTATATAAAAAATTATGAATAAATGAATAAAAACATTATGGAAGATCCGTAAGTTCTATTAGTTTTTTCAATTCACAATAATGTTTGGAGTATTTTAGGGTTAGGAAAACATGGTTCAGATAGCCAAAAGATAAGGGTTTTAATGTTTTCATTGATTTCTCATGTAGAAGTGAATTAATTATTTTGGTAATCGAAGGTTCATACAGTGAATTTTAGAGTAATAATTTTAAAAAATTGGGATGTGTCCTATTTTTATGTTATAAAAACATAAAATAGAAATACCAAATTTTAAACAATATAATAGATATAAAATATTTATTCAATTGTAAAATCATTCTACTTAGTAAATCAAAAATAAAATAAAATAAAATAAAATAAACCTAATTTAGATTTATATAAAATGAAATCTATCATAAGAAATGGTTTTGTGAATGCATCTGATAATTTTTTTTCTATACAAACAAATTTTATAGAGATATCTCATTTTTTGTATGATCTCTTAATACATGATGTCTCAGATCAATATGCTTCGTTATATAATGGTTAATTAGAATTTATGAAATGATGATAGAAAACATGTTATCACTTTTTACTGGAACAGAGTTAAAATTAAATCCAAAATGAATTAGAGTTTTTTTTATTCACAACACTTATGCACAATAACTTTTGGGTGAAATATAGTTTTCTCTATCCATTAGTAGTACAACAAATATTTTTTTCTTTTTTGATCATGATACTATATATTTACCAAGAAAATGATAGGTTTATAAGGGTATTTTTCTATCAAGTCTACATCTAGAAAACATAACCTCTTAATATGAAGTTAATTTGAAATTAGAGGATTTTGGGAAACAAAGTTAAATAAATACAGTTCTTTTTAAATATATTAAAATTATTTTTTCAGCATTTAAATGTGATTCCATGAGATTTTTTTGAAATATTTCACAAATACATATTGGAAAAAAACATTTGGGATAATTTTATTAATATAAAAATAAATTCCAATGATTCCACTATGTAACTTCTGGTTAACTGGTTTTCCAGTTTCATCCATGCCAAGTTTAACATTGGATCTCATATGAGTCGAATAAATCTTACTATTTATAAGTTAAAACATTTAAATTAAATCAATTAGGTATTTTATTTTGTTTTAAAAAAAGTAAATATTTTTATTCAATTTGAAATCCAAGAAAATATTTTAACTCAATAATCATAATAATTTAAAATTATATTTGCATAAGTTTTAAAAAATCCATAAATAATTTTTTGTTTATTGATATAAAAATAATATCATCAACATTTATTTATACCAACAAAATATCATAGGATGAAGTTTTCTCAAACAATTTAGGATCTTCCATTCCAAAAATAAACCCATTTTATAAAATAAAATATCATTATGTTTTATACCTTGATATAGGGGGTTATTTAAGTCCATATAGATCTTTGGTCAGTTTAATAACATAATTATAATAGTTAGGGTCGCCAAAAACCATGAGTTCATTCCACATAATGTCCCTCCATTAAAAATACATTTAGAAATAAAGATTTAACATCCATAAAATATAATTTAAAAATCATATAAGATGTATATACTAGATGTATTCAAATCTATTATAACCTAAATATATGATAAAATTTTAATTCATAATCTATTAATTGTTCTTGATTGTAACCTTTTTATGTAATGTAGATTTATATCTAATGATTAAATGATGAGAATCGTATTTGTTTCTAAATACCCAGTTTGTTTTAATAACTAAATAATAATAGGGTCTACCAACTATTTACAATACTTTGTTTTAATTGAACTAATACAAATCTTCAAGAATTATCAAAACCCAAAATTCATTAGTTAATTATTCTTATATAGCTTTGGGTTCTAGGTAGGGAAAAAGTTTGATAATTTTACTGTGTTTCATATTTTCTCATTTTGGGACTCCTTTATATAATATTTCTATAACTATTTCTAGATGATGGTCCTTAATATTTATAATTAATAAAGGTAGTACACTTTATAGTTCACTTGTATCAACTCTTATAGTATTTGGTTCACTACAATCATGTTAAAAATCATCATCCTTATTGTTATTAAATAGAGTCTTTGGCCTATTGTCCATGAGAATATCACTTAGCTCATTATCTTGAGTCATTTTTTGATCAAAAGGACTACATTCATCAACCCTCAAAATAGTTGATTCATTAACGATCCCTGCACTTTTTTAACTCTGTAGTCTTTGGACATAATAAATTTTCCTTAGAAAATACCTTTATTATCTTTTGGATAAAACATAAAAATATTATCCTTGGTGTTTAACATATAAACCTTATATCCAAATACATTAATGTACCCAACATAGATTTTAATATTATTCCATAATTCATAGTAAATATTCTATAAGATGTTTTTTATTAGAACTGTGTTAATGACATAAGATTTTCTTAAGAGATTCATCCAAAAATTGAGTGGGCATGTTATATTCCCATAATAATGTTGCAGAAATTTATTTCAATGTCACATTCCTATATTCAAAAAAACCATTACATTAAGGTGTCCTAGGGGAAGAATAAGTATGTTAAATATCCTTTTTTGAGAAATAAGAACAAAATTAATGATTCTTAAATTATCCTCCATGATCACTTCTCAAATTCAAAATTTTCTCCAATCATTTATTTTTACAACATCATATAAATTAATTAAAACAGAACCAGCCTCACTATTAAGTCATAAAAAATTTAACCCATGTGAATCTTGAAAAATCAATAGCCAACACATAAATAAATGATTTACCCTAAATTAAGGTTGTCCTATATGTCCAAAAAAATCCATCTGGATAAGCTCTAGTGTTCTTGTTGTGTAAACCCATTTAATATGTTTAAAAATATTATGTTCTCTTATATTTTATTTTTCATCGACCACATAGTTTATTTTATCCAATTTATGGTCATCAAAGTAAAGAGTAACATGTTTCTTATAAAACTTTTTCAAGGAGTGAACATTAAATTTATAATACATATATGAAAAATCAATTATTCATTAATTTAAACATTCATGAAACTCAAAATATATAGACACGAATAATTAGGTTCTAATGTATATATATTATCAGTTCTTGGTGTTTTAGAATTGAGAGATTTTTCTATGAAAACTAAACAGGCTTTGTTAGAAAAATAAACTAAATCACTATCATCCAAAAGTTGAGAAATAATTATCATATTCTTCTTTAATCCATAAAAATATATAAATTTCTGGATGGGAATATATTTTAATTTTCTACTGATTAAATGTGAGAAATTTTTCATTTTTTATTCTCACCAAATGTTACATAGTCTCCAAACATTTTGGATGGTGAGTTAAGAATTGAGAAATATCAACTCATGTGTCCTGAAAAACAACTTTCCATAAACCATTTTTTATTATTGTTAATGTTGTTTGATACCTTCAATGAAAATTCAATCAATAATATTTTTTAGTAGCCAGATATTCTTAGGTCCAACAATGTTAGCTAAAAACATAGGGGGGTCCAAATCTATTTGGGTTCTCTAAAACAATTGGCAGCAACCCATGAAAACCTTTTTCTAACAAAATAATTAATAATTAAACATATTTAATGTTTTTTAAAATTAAAACCTTAGCATAATATCCTATATTTTTTAATTAAAATAAGTAATCTTGGGGAGGTTTTTCTTTATATAACTAGGGAAGAAATAATTTTTATAAAACATGGTATTTTCACCCTAAAATGCAATTCTTGATTGTTCATTTTTTAGTAGAATTTGACCATGAAATTTATTTATGTAATATTACACTTTAGTAAATATATTTGTATAATATTTGAAGTCTAGAACTTCCTTCAATAGGTTATTATTTTTTTAACATGTTAGGAACATGTTACAGTATAATTCCCCAAGTGATTTTTAAAATAAAATTTTTCAATTAAAGACCTCCTATACATTGAAAATATTATTATAGGAGTTCTTTAATGTTTTTTTCTTATGTTTAAATATTTAATATTTAGTTTCTAATATGGTTCATTATTTATTTACCTTGTCATATGATCAATTTTTATTTTATAATTCATGCTCATTTTCATGCTTAGAAGAATACTATGGATATACCTCATTATGATGGGCCGTAAATAATATTTTGTAATTTTGATTAATATATTTAGTTTCTAATTATAAGGATTTACAATCACAAGAATCTTCAGAAGAATTCCATGTGGCCTTCATAGCCTTCTTGGATCTCTTATTATATCCTACAACCAAAATAATGTTCTCAAGAACTTTGTATTCTCACGAAAAGGTAGATAATATGGCTTAATATTTCCATGATTTTTTAACTCATGTCATATTAATTCCTTAAAGTTTTCACCTTTATTTTTATACTTATTCAACAGCCTTTTTAAATCTCTTCTCTTGTTAAATAACTTTCTGAACATTCGGGAAAACTATGCAAGTTCATCATTCAATCAAGAACTGATTGAGGAGTCTTCTTATGAAAATGTTTTATAGATCTATATATTTTTTTCATGTTATCATAATAACAATTAAAATCCTTCAATGTATAATTTTCTTACTTAACCTTTTTATATTCACCAGCTTCAACTTCCATTTCAGCTTCAAACGTCCTAAGAGTTCCAATGAGATCTTTTATTTTTAAATTATTTACCTATATAGATTTCTTAATGGAAGATGAGATTCAACTCTAAATGGGTGGTAACACTCTTAGAACATTAAAATATATCTCAGGCTCAAAAATTGGGGTTCCTATAATAGCAACATTATTCAAAATCTTATTAAGTCTTCTATTCAACAGAGTAATATTTTCACCATCAGCTATATTGAATGTGTTGAACATATGTTTATAAGTATGATATATTATAGGAATCACATTGTATATATATTCATATGACAATTCTATAGTATTCCAAATTTCATTAGCTGTTTGACACTATGAAACTAAATTACACTCATTTAGATCTGGTCCAAATGTTATAGCATTCATTGATTTAGAATTAATATCATAGTATACTTCAGTTATATCATCACATGTTTTGGGTTCACTCATCGGATTTCATAGGGATTTACTACATTAAAATATACTTTTAACCATAGATTCTTCTAATAGATGGTCATACGAGCCTTCTAGAAACCATAATTTTTACTATTAAAATAAGGAGCTTCAACCATTAACATACCTTATCATTTATTGACCATAATATCTATTTGAAATAAGATCTTTGGACTTTAACCTTTGACAATTGTTAACTTTGGAGTCATAAATTTTGATTTCAATTGTTTTCCTGGAGAATGGTTAACTAAAAACTAAAGAGGGGATGAATTGAGTCCCTGAAATTTTGTTTACATTAAACCACCCTCTTTGAGGTACTGAGTTCAAATCATTCCCCTTTTTAAAAATAGGTAGTGGAAATATAAAATCATAATGTAATGATATTGAACACAAATAATTATATTGGTTCAAATAAAAAAATACAGTAGTCCACTACACCAATAATATACACCTGGAGTTAATTATTCTCCCTACGACAACCCTTTTTCTAGGTGATCCCATCTGAGTACAACCAGTTTTAACTTATTACAAATTTATAAGTGATTCAAACAGGTTCTCCATTCGTAAGTCCTATCCACATACTTAAAACACTCACAAAGAGTGTAAACAGAATAAATAGAATAATATTTTAGGGAACTATTGTAGCATAATTATCCAAGATGAAACTGACAGTACAAGAATATATGTTTCGAAAATATGACAATCATTAATGTACAGCTCTGGATGATCTTCAAATGCAACTTATATGATTGAAAGTGTAGCGTACAAGCATTTTATATGATTTTTTCTATATACACGCATTATTTTTTCTATTATTAGAGTATATGTGTATGTTTGTGTCAATTTTTCTTAGGCCTCTCCCTTGTAGTAGCTATCTTTTGATTTTATATCTCTTATTTGATTTTTAACATAGGTATAATAGATAATCACAATAGTTGAGATGGTAATCCATTGAAACATTGATATGGAATATTATTAAAGTCATGCATCTGTTCTTTCCAAATGTGGAATAACCTTATAAAATGGTGATTCCATAAATCTTATTATTCTTCAATACATTCCATTCTTATAAAAATGAAACCATAGACAAAAAAAATATTTCATTAAATAGAAAAAGCATTTTCTAATGCATTTTAAACAATGATGATACTTCTAAATAGATTATTAAATTAATCATGATATTATTCATTACAACTAATTATTCATAAGATATCCAACTGATAGTACTATTCTCATAAGATAAATTTTTCAGAGTCATCATTAGAATTAAAAAAATTCTATCTTCTTTAGAGGAAATGATAAACTAAATTAAATGTGCATGGAATAATTTTACTCATAATATAAATATGTTTCTGATGTGTGACACTTATCTTTCAATACATCTTTGACAATCATCAGATAATATTTTATGAATATACATTTGATAAGATAAATAATCCAATAACTACATTATAACTAAATTATCAAATTTTGAACATATAACAACTCAATCATTCTATTCAGAAGATATTATCTTACATAGTTAAATAAACAACTCACATAGATTTTTCTAAATTTTTTAGATAAAAATATAATCATTCAAGACATTTATTTTCATAAGATAAAATTATTTATCATAGATTGAATACTCTACTTGACATTAGATAACCAATTATAATCAGCATAAGATAAATTCCTTATGAAAAAAATATCATATGAAAGAATTTTCAAACACACATTAGAATAAAAATATGTATTTTATGAATCATCAAAACACATAAAAACATATATATCATAGAACAATATACGTTTTTCCAAAAGGTAGTAGTAGTAAAGGGAGTCAATATTTCATCAATAGTGATGGAGTGTCATGTGTACCAAGGGGTTAATCTAGTATTCTCACCATTAGTGATGTTAGAGAGCATACAAGATACTCAGCTCATGTTCACACAAAGTGGCCCTATGTAAGCTTAAATCCCAGTCTCTCTAGTTGGTTGTATTTTTAAGATAGTGTTACTTATACTAAAATGGTAATTGAGTAATATAGTTTGGAATGACATCAGGTGGATGATCCATGAAATTCCTATTTGAGAACTACTCCATCAACTTCCCAAACATAAATATATGTTCATAACTTTGGGGTACTATTTATTTGACTATAGAATAATAAATAATTTCATGATTATAATTTTATATGGGAGATATGAGGATGAAAATAGTGAACTAGAGCTCACTATGGATTATTCTAAAACACTAACTATATAAATTAGGGATATGGTGCTTCTAGAGCTACCTTAGAATGTTCTGATGGTGGATGAATATGGAAAACTTGTTGTGGAAGGGAGAGAATTGGTGAATCACATTCTCTAGAATATGTATTTAGATAAAGAGTAGCTAATGAAGCATGAATGTGTTGAAAAAAATACATTGATATAGTGGAAGATAATTTCACTATCAGGGTCTACGGGATTGTGTCAAAGGGGGAGGCAAATGCTATAAGGCTAGCCAAACTTTTTCAGGCTATTGGCGACTTAGGGAAAACATTGATGGAACTTCTTAAGGTCAATTTAATGCTTATGGTAGCCACCTTTATGCACTATTTCCTCTAATTTTTAATCCATTAGGACGATTCTTTAATTTAGTGGATGGATAAACCTATTTATATAATAAATGATAAATGTTTCGGTCTTAAACAGTTGAAAATTTTTCGAATTCTTGTGTTGCCTCAAGTATAAATTCATAATAATATATGAAAATCAAAAATAGTAATATCAAAATATCTTAGTCCAATTTTACATTATATGGTAATAGATCGGGTTAATAATAACTTACATGCATTGGAGATAAGTATTATAAGTATGAATTTATCCCTTATTTATTAAACATGTTCCCTCAAACATATATAAGTGGGTTGGATATTGTGCCACATATAGCATCATCATGAGCCCTGGTAAGGTCAATAAGGCAATGGTCTAAAAAATTTGTTTCCTCCTAGAATTTTACTCTTGGATGGATATTAGTGGGATGAATATTGTGACACATATACTATCACTACGAGTTAAGGATACTCTATTTAGTATACTTCCTATTGATCTTATGGCCATAGATGGATATAAGCGAGCCATATATGGTAGAATATGTTCGATAACTTTAAACTAAAGTTATTGTCTTTAGATATGTGAGATTAAAATGACTTGACATAATGATAACCATGATGGGGGTTTTTGAATGAGGCTTTCAATGCCAAAAAGTTATCAAGTACCAAAAAAATACACCTTTGTGAATTTAATACAAACTCTATGAATTACAAAATGTGAGGACCAAAAGTAAGAATTGTATTTTTCCTAGATTTATTGACCTAGTGATCATATATAAACTTTTTGGGGGTTGAATAGTGGTCCCCATAATCTTTGTGACTTTTATTATCACCCTAATGTATGTGAAAATCATTGATGAAGAGAGGCTTATTAAGTAGGAACTCATATATATCATTGGCTACAGGCTTTGGGTTTTCCACATGAAATATTTTTCCCCACTTACCATTTCAAACACACATACTTTTTTCTAGGATATTTATGTTTTCGGACTATAAAGATGAGAATTTACTTCTTCACAGGTTTCAATTATGGTTTTTTAATCTGGTGATTATTATTTCTATTTCCTTGGGTATTTTAACGTCATGCAAGATACACCAATGAGGGATGATATTTAATTTTGAATATATTTTAACTTGAAAAGGTGGATTAAAATTAAGGTTATATATCCTTTTCCAAAGGGTAATATGTTCTATACATAAAAGTTGAATGGTACACTAGGTATTATTTGAGATATCGATTCTATAATAGATTATCAAATGGATGGATATTCATAGTTCAAGGTCATAAAAATCAGATAAATAATGAACGGTGTGATATTAAAACCTAAATCCAGATTAATATCTAAAATCTATCTACTATCTTTTATAAGGGATAGGTAATGACACAAGTCATACACTAAGGTATCTTAGTGAGGAAGTGATGGTGTTTACAAAGCATGTTGAGGATGAATATATTAAAAAATAGAATAATGGGTTCTCTGATATTTAGCATGATGTTTATGTGGAATGTAATTATTACCAATAAGTGGTTTCCTTTTTATAATTAGATTCACTCATTTACAATAGCCATAAATGTTTTATGGTGATTCAGACAGTTGAGATATTAATTGTGTTATATTGAATATTAGGATATTATGAAGTAATTGGAATACTCAAATCTAAAACTAATAAATGTTTGGATATTATAGAGAGCATAAGGGGAGTAAAATTATATGATGATCTAGGACTGGGTCAAAGATATATGGTTATGACATCGCTATATATCCTAAAATAACATTATTGAAGCCACATGTAGTTCTTATGAGGGTAATTTTTATTCTGGTGTAAGGACTGAACCAAAAGTGATCCCTATGTCAGTACCCAATATAGGTAGATGTGTTTCTATACAAACTTTCTTAATTTATGGATGATTTAAAAACATGATGTGAATGCAGTGTATACACTAGAATAGTTTTGAGGAAATTGAAACTTTGAATTGGATTTGAGAAAAAATATGTTTACATCTTTATATGTCCATAAATAATAGAAATTAATACACACTTAGTTCATATAAGTGGGATCATCATCATAGATCTAGGTCTTGTGTAGCGAACATAAATAATGGTTTAATCCTAATGCAGGTTCATTATGAAACCCAATGTGTATATTTGGGACCAAACACTAGGATGGAGCACTTGATCATGATGAGGGTCATTTTATCATATTGTAGGTTTATTGTTAAAATCCAAATTTCAAATACTCTTACATATATATAGATCTCATGTAGATAAATTAGGTCTTGTAAAGTTGACTAATCTATTTATTTTAAGTGTCATTCTAGATGGATTTTACATTTTTCAGTTTAACATCATGTGATTAGAACTCATATTTCATGTTGTTAAATTTTATCAATGTTGACATTTATGTCTATGTATTTAAATTAATCTAACTCATTCACAAAAAAAGTGGTTTCATCTTATTACAGATTAAATTAAAAAAACCTTACATGAATTGGTAAATCTACAAACTAATAGATCTTATATATATCTTTGTTACTCAACATAGGGCAATCAGGTCATATAGAAGAGAGAACTCTATGAATTTTAATTTCGTGTGGGATTCACCATCATGTCTTGAAGTTTAATTTCATGAAACTAAGGTCGTTTACTAGTATTTTAAATTCATGTATATCATACATTAGGTCATTTATTTTAAAGTCATACAGTTAGGAATATTTATCTAATGGAGTTTTTCAAGTGTAAATTCTCAATTAATGGATTTGGGGTGTAAATAGAAGTATATTGACTCATTTAATTTTTTTTAATGAAAATATATACCTAAATATGTAATTATATAAGAATAGGATGTCATAATTTTGCTTTAGGAATGTGTATGAGGCACAAGTGTGCAACAACAATGGTATTTGAATCTACTTAAATATTTGGGTGGTGGAATATGTAAATCATAACAAAAGATTATTTATTTTTATGGGAAATAGAGAGATTTGGGTATAAATTAACCATTGGTAATGGATAGATATCATTGCACTTTCAAGAAGTAGCTTATGGGGTTACAGTATATTTCCCATAGGAACAAAAAATTCCTTTAGTTATTAAGTTGGTTATATGACATGTATATCATTACCAATTGGAGGAGTACCTTTTTTAATTAGATACACTCATTACCAGTTTCCAAAAAAAGGGGAAATAAGTGGATATAATCGTGGTTTTGGAATACCAAGAGGGGAATATCATCTTATGATTGTGGGTTGGTTATGATTCAAACATCAAATGTATGAATTATGTTCATCAATAGTAGGATGTTAAATAATGGATTCAGCACCCAAAAGGCTACACAATAATGTATAGAAAACATACTCAGGGTGAAAGGATATGACATGATTTTTTTTACAAACATGATCATCTGAAAAAGAGGGCCTACAAAATGTGATGAACTGACCTTATTGTGTATGAGAATGTTCCCAAGAAATAGTTTAATCTCATGTTATGAGATCAAATAATATCGACTCAATAATTTTCCTAGACCAGTGTGGCCTAATGAGAATAACATAAATTTTTGTACTTCCATGTGTTGGTCCCTAAAAGACTTGCGACTTTCTACTTTTTCGCAAAAACGTTTTCCTGATCAATGAAAGGGATGGGTTAGAGAGTGAATACTTGAATTTTTCTTACTACTCAATCTTTAGGTTTTCCACCTTACAATCCTTTTTTGTATTCTTCATTTATAGTTTATGTTCATACATCATGGACTATTTGGGGGATTTTTTTTATATTCATATATATTTTTCCATAGTTGATGGAGTCTATATAGTAATAAGAAGGAGGTAAAACCAATGTGAATTGAGATCCCAATAGTAGTGCAGATGAACTCAAAAGAAGGTATCCTTAAAAATTTAATAAAAAGAAATGATCCAACACAAATTAGTCGGATACCATCACAAAAGTGGTGATAGGGATTTTATGGGATATATATTTGTGGATAGGAATACAATGAGAAAAATATGTCACTATATATCATTTGTTTATGGGAATCAATTAATATATAATTGTCATCATATATATGGTGTTATCATAGCATAGATCCATTAGAAGAAACATGAAATGAATTAGAGGGCCCAAAAATTTGGATAAAGAGGGACATTAATGTTAATGGGATTTATATATATACAGGACGTGGGAAGCATGGGTGTCACTACGTATCCTTAGTTAATAGGAACCAATCCATATTTAGTTCTCATAGGTAATCTTTTACAAAGATTGAGCTCATTTTAGGGAAGAGGTATAATGATATTTCCCTAGGGTAAGGTTACAAAATATAAAATTCATAAGCGAGTTATGGAGAACCAAATTATAGGGAATAGTTTCTAATAATGGGGGTTATTTTACATTATTGTGGGTTTATAGATAACAAACCATACATTGGTCACCCTTACATAGATATAGATCCCTTGTAAGAAAGATAGGTCATATGGTATAGACCACATTAATAAATTTATTGTATTGTATGATGAACCATATTTTCCTAATATTTTAGGTCATACAACTAGGATGCTTTCTAAGAAGTTTAATTTCATTGATGATTGAATTTGTCTTATTCAGTTTAAATTCATTTAGATTTGAATTTTATTTCATGTAATTTATGATCATAACATGTGGAACTACTGCCATTCAATTTTTGGTCATACATTAAGGTTCTTTTTCCATGAAATTTCGAGTCATATGAGATGGTATTTGTTCTGTATTGTTTGAATTATAGATTTTAGGACTTCTCAAACCCGACATGAAATTATACAAATTATTTCAAAATATACCTTTAATTATTAGTGAGTGTGATATTATATCCATATATTATGATCAAATATTAATCCCCCATTATATTAAAACATGTCTATTGAATAATATATTTCCCATTTCAACACAATCATTGGACTTTTATTCCCAAGTATCATAGGGGTTCTTAGAGCCAACACCAATTCTCTTTAGATAAATTAATAGAGATAAATATTTTTATTGAAGCATTGTGAGATTCAATTTTTATTAATCTAAAGGATGTGCAGTAGAGATTACAATTTTCCCTCGATCCACTAAAATTCATGAATCTATATATTACAATGCCAATATTTGGATATTTAATCTTAGATGTTGATGAAAATGATGGAATTTAAACATTAATTAGTTTAATATCTTATGTCCCATACACGAGTGAATATATAGAAACCTATATAGTAATACCGATTACCATTTTATATGACCAAAAATAAAAAGGGAGTTTATCTTGACTATAACTCTTATCATATCCCACCATATTATAAAATATATTATATAGTGTTTTGTTTATTTCCTAGGTATATTTTTTCACTACTTAAAGATATTAGGATGAGTGGTTGGACTAAATATTGTATTCCTAGTAAATCCTATTTAACTAAAAACAAAAAAAATGTGTTATTGTCCATAAATATTGTGTAAGGGACACAAAATCTTTAAATTATATTAAAATTCATGAACTTGTAAAAAATATTTCTTTTTGATATCCATGATAGATATATATATTCAGCATTATTGTAGAAAAAATCAATGTTAATATGAATAAAATTGATTTTCCAGGATTTTGATGGAGGGCATAGACTCATGAAATCTATCTCCCATTTGTAAAATGTAAATATTTAGTCGGTGATGTGTGAAAAATCTATGGGTTTATGGATAAAAGAAGCATGTATACAACATGAATATAATTTCATTGTGAATTCTTATATATTCATCTATTTTTTGATGGCCAAAAGTATCCAATTATCATGATTTTATGGAAGATATTTTTCATGAATTCCGGTCACTATAGGTTCCTATATAGAATTATATTGTAAAAATGAGGGTTTATCCTCCTTAAATGGATATGAAGAAGACTATATCAAATCCTCATTTATAAATGACCTTTTGAGAATTTGGATCACTAAAATGAATAAAATTTTATACATAATGATGGATCAACTCTTTCTTAGATCGGTATAGTTTGGTGGATCCCATTATGTAGGTTCTCAATTATGTGATCCATCTATCAAACTATAATATTAGTCATTGAGGGTAAAATATCACTTGGATCTAGGGTGGTATTGATTTAAATAAATTTATTTATATAATTTCTAGATAAATATATAAACAACGTTATAATGTGTGACGAGAATGACTATCTCATCATATTCTGTGTATTCCAGGGTAGTTACTATATTAGAAATATATCATCCTGGGAATTCTTCAACCCTAGGATTTGAGATAACATTTTCGTTGATGGTAATTATTAAATAAACCCTCATAAATAATCATTAAATTGAAATAACAACTCCTTATTAATGGAATATATTCCATTGATTTTATTAATTACTAACTATGAATCACTATTTATATTAACTTGATCCATTGGTATCTATAGGACTAGATCCTATCCTATAATTATTTCTTGGTATTATTCTACATTATTTTTTAATAATTAAAAAATAAAATAGTATTGAGGAATTAATCCAACTAGAGAGATAAATATAATCATTAAGATGACTTTATTGAGCATTACAATTTATGTCCTTCTACATATTGTGATCCTAGAGGAACCATTGAATTATATCTCCCATTAATGGTAGGTTTCATGGAATTTGAACACTTCACCATTAGCGAGTTTTGTGTGCACAAAACACTTCTCTAGGATAGGGTGAACTATGAGGATATCTATAAATTATTTCCCTTTGATCACTTCCCAAGAGAAAAAATACATAAAAAACTATTGAAATATGTCCACCCACTATGCTACATACCCATAGAGAATTTACAAAAAAAATTATATATTTATGTGGATCAACATTGGGGATAAATTTAGCCTCCTGGAATTGTAAAGGTTTTTTATATTTTTCACTATGAAAATCAGTGAAATATAGTTTATCTTGATATCAAAATATAGGGTATCAGTATAAAGAATAATCATACTGAGATAAAAAATATTACTCTCCTTACCAATTTATTGTTTGTTAGGAAAGAAGTCACCAAGATATCTTTACATGGTTTTTACATAGAAGATTGGGGATTTCCCTTATAAGAGAAGAATCAAGACTTGTGGGTACATGAAATACTATTTGAGATAATCAACTTATTTCTCAAAAAATCTATCCTAGTGATAGGTGACAACATTTTTTATCAACTTCATAAAGGAAAAACCCATATTCAAAAGTTTGAATATGAAGTATTTTATATATGTGATAATTCATTGGATACATCTCAATTTCATTAGTTTTTAAGCTGGTTGTATGAAAATTATTACATTTTCCTTTCAGGGTTTCATTTGATACCATAATTAATTTCCTTGAATTTGAGGAACATCCCAAAAGATTCCCGAAATTTTCATTTTAGGGTGTTCATCATTAAGCTATGTTGTTTTAGTTTGTAAAAATCTATTGCAAGATTAGAAATATGATCATAGTAGTTTTGGGATTTAACCATAATATATTCCATTTAAAACTGCATGGTTCTCCCCAAATAATATTTGAAAATATGGTGTGTGAAATGATGGTATATAGTTCTAGTTGTCTTTAATATAAAGGTAATTTCATGTTAATAATATACTCCTTGGGGATAACTAAATTTAATGGAATCCCCATATTCAGATGACATTTGGATATATTTATATCCCCAATAAAAATCTATAAAAGAGTGGTCATAGAAGCCAATTATTTCATAGATCAATAGTTTCATTATTGGGACAGAGAAATTATCCTTTAGGAAGGGATTGATGAGATCCATGAAGTTGATCAGATCATTGATTTACCCTACCATTTACTTCAAGGGGATGATGTTTGTGAGAAACTATGGGTATTTAACTTCTTGAATAAATTTTTATTTCAACAACTTATCAAATTTTGAATCAACCTTGATGTCATGGGTGACATACGTTCTCACTGATTCATGTTTATAGCCACCATGGTCATCTGGAAAGCCTTGCATCAAATATGGAATTTTTTATGTAATTCCAATAAAATATATCATGGAACTACTTCAATAAATAAATGTATTTATCATGTTATTTATTAGTAATAGAGGCACTAATCACTATAGATTGTGTGTCTTATTTAATAGAATGATTAACCAGTCTGATTTCATCAAAATTAGTCAATATTCCTAGATCAGATTCCATGGGAACATCCATAATATCTCTTTCTCTATCTTTACTATTTTCAATAATATAAGAGGGAAAACCCCGGACCAATAATGGAATATGTTATTATATTATTTCATTCATAAGGATCGCATCCTTCCACTTAATGGTTGGGTTCACATGGCCTAGCATACACCATGATAACAATATAAAATATACCTAAGCATTGTTCTATTCTCCTAGGGTACATGCCTATTCAATCAAAAATTCATGGCATGGTTGATTTCCTATTTTACATACCCATATTATGGAAGAGATTCTCAGGGGATAGATTTACATTCAAGGACTTTTTTGAAACCATCTTATTTTATTATTAGTAACTTCTTAATGGAATCATATGCTTCACAATTAGGTGATATAAAATTAATTAGTTTATTAATTAATTTAAAATGTGACCCATGTTACCCAATGACTTCCCAAATTTGGAATCGTTTCCTTAATTAGATTGATAGAAAGAAAAAAAAATTAATTATGTTTTCTTCATAGATTGAAAGGGGTGATTTCAATGAAATTAATAGTAATAATCTGCATAGTTTTATTTACTATCAACTCTATCTTTTTTCTATTTATAGTGTCTTAAGTCTAGGTATTGTGATTTTTTTGGTTCAAAAGGGGAACTACCATAATATAATACCTTAAATTTCATATCAATCCTGTATTTTTTAAAATGGTGATATTATGAGGGAATTATTTCATGAATATGGAGCCATGAACATCCCATTAAGACATTGAAATTATTTTTTGGATGATCCACCAAGAATTTTGAGTTATAACTCAATTATCCAAATTGGTTGACCAGTTTAATCATTATAAAGGGAATGTGCCCTATCTTTTTAGGCTCCTAAATTTTCATGTTTTAGAGAGACATGATAGTTTAACTATATCATTTATATTATAAGATTGGGTTCATGATGAGTTTGATTCCTAAACCATTATCAACTAGGAATTGATGGGATTCTTTGTCATTGATCTTCATGGATATGTAAAATGGAATCATATGACCATTTATGAAAACTTCTTAGTCTTTTACTATGAAAGAAATTATTATTTTACATTCAATAAATCCAGTCAATGAAATATATCTCATCTATTAAAACATCAATTATTAAATGATGGAAATTTTAGGGCACCTTAATAAGGGATTCCTTATGATATATTGAAATATTAAGGGTATCCACGATTGAGAGCTTTTCTAGGATAATATTGAGTGACTTCAAAATTTCATACTTTTGAGTTAAGGGTTTATTCTCCCTTCTATGAAATTTCTCTATAGATTAAGGCATGGGGGTTTGATCTAGCTTTGTCAAAAACTCCCTACCCTGACTAGAAGTAGTGGAAAAAATCATCATTTACGGTTTAAGTTGAAATAGACTTATTATTTTTTAGAAATAGATGGAAAATTTAATACCTTCCAGTGAGTTTTTTAGTATAACTATTTCCAAACATGACCAAGACAATTCATGATCATAAATATGTTTCTCTTGGTCATAGTGGTTTATTTAGATTTACCTTGAGTATTTAATGTTATTATGTGATTTGATTCATAGATATCTAGTCATAAAATTTCTAATTTCACTTATTTGTAACTTCATTCCATTATTCATCTTATCTAGTAGAATTTTAGCCACAAGGATCACTTATGTCTGGGGTTTTCCCAACATTACCTACCAAGATTCAGCCATATTCAATAGAATATCCTTAAAAGACAAAAAAATTATTAGATATTATTCTCTATCATTTGGGGTATGATGAAGTAATCTAGTGGTCATTACAAACAACTTTATTGGGAGTCATATTAATTTATCGTTTCACCACATTATATTTTATGAAAGTGATAAAATGTCATGGAAGTAATAATTTTCATAATGAATAAAAAATAATCTTATATTCCTCAAATTTCAGGATACTCTACACATTCTTTTTATCTTGGGGAGGGATTTGTTTTTTCAATGTTTATCAAAGAGGAGGCACCACATGATATTGAGCAGGATTAGGGGTTGGGTCTTCCATTGGTGTTGGTTTGAGAATAATTATGGTAGTCTCTGTGATACCCAATTTATTCTTTATGCTGATAGTATCTAATGATACATGTATTCGAAACAAAAAATGGAGTCATTTTGTCATTGGGATTTGACTAAAAAACCTATAAAACCACTATAGTACTTTAAGGGATCTAGTGGGGTTATGAAATCAGCCCAAATATTTTCTATACATATCTTTAATAGCTACTCTTGAAGAAGATACATATTTAGTAAATAGTTTAGACCTTTATACATGATTATGAAGACCAATAATATTTTTTTCTGACATTGTTTTTAGTTTGATGGGTCTAGTACCATCATTATACTTAGAGTAGAGTGAAACTGCTAAAGTAATTAGCATTTAATATCTTCTTAATTTGAGTGGACCTAACTGGTATGTTATTATACTAGAATTTTTTTTATCCATTCTTGGTCTAGATGAAACAAATGAGCTTTTCTACCTCATGTTCATCTAGTATACCAATCACACGGTAGCATTGATATATGACGTGTGTGTAGTGATACTCCATATTTCATATATAATTTCATATGAAGAAATTGGTATTCCAAAAGTTTTTTAGAGTAGGAGTGAAGTTCACTCTCCCTGGATATAAACTCCTTCGTCTGTACCAGTGTGCGCCACCCCTCTATATCTTCCATTTAGGTAGAAAGTGACTTTAAAGGGTCAGGGAGTTTAAGTAGGGCATTCACATGGGACAATTATCGAGTAGAGATATTAGGTTGAACCTGATAATATTTGTTTAGAATTTTCTATTATTGATAAAAAAACATAAGTTGTAAATGAATATATCTCTTGAAATGGTAATTGTTTCTACCAAAAGGAAAGAAATTTCATATAGTACACAACCACAAAGGTTATAGAAACTAGTTTTATTGGCCCAAGGCTGGTTAGATGATCAGACTCTACTCTCATTGATTGAGAAATTTCTTAATTTTGAAAAGAGCATTATAGAGGAGATCTATGCGGCTCACCCTAGGGGTTTCAATAGTTAATAATATTGTATCTAATAAATTTCACATTAATTCACTTAATCTTCTCCAACTAAATTTCGTATAGATAAATCATCTCCTCAATAGAAGTAGACTTTCTTCAATGGGTGGTAGGTTTTATATCGATGCTTTTATACCATTCCCTTTATATTTAGCTTAGATCACTGAGTCAATAATAACTATATGTTTAAGGGATATCCTAGATCATTATTCTTCCTTTTATATTGGGTGTTAATTTCTTCTTCACATGCTTTGGTATACACTATGTGTTGAGTTGAATCTTTATTTATGTGTTCTTACACATCAGAATCTTATTTTGTATTCTCCATAGGATTGATTCTAAAAAAATACCATAATGTGATTCATCCCACATGGCTCATATCCTTATTTATATTGTATTGTCAATGATATTTTCTATCCTTTGAATACTTTTTTAGGTTAAATTCATAATTCGTTTTAAATTTTTGTTTCTTGTAAAACCACTTTGGATTACAAACCCTGTGATGTTTCACGTAATCTTCTTGATACTCCCATAGAAATAGTTATAGAGGCTGATATTGTCATTTCCCTTATGGATTTTACTAAATAAACTCTTTATAAAGTAGATGTGTCTGGAAGTGGAATATATTGCAAATGTATTTCTTATGGAATACCACCCAGTTGAGAAAAGATCGTATTTATTAGAGTGTGTGGAGTTAATAAATCCCAAAACCCTTTGGGTTGGGGTTTATTATTCTACACTAAAACAAAAATCATTCCCCATAATGGATTTTTTGATTACAAGGGGGTGTAGTGCTGGTAAAAATTCCCCTAGCCAAGAATTATAGGGTTTATTCCCTAATATTGTTGGGGATTTAACTACGACCTTCTTAGAATCGTGATCTTTTATCATGGAATTATATTGATACAATTACTTTTCAAGGAGTGGAATACTTTAAATAGGAATTTTCTCTATGATTATAATATTTATTTTCCTCAAATTGGAGGCCATATTGACCTTATTTTTATCTTGATTTTGGAATATGTCAGTGTCTCAGTCTCACTAAGTAAACCACTTTTGGGATTTCGGGAATATAGTGTTTTTTTGTAAAACCAAATTTGAAAATATAAATATGAGGCCTAAGAATTTTTCTAAATTGATGATATTAAAATATAACATTTGGGAAGATCCTTGTTTGTTGGTGAGAATGGTAAAAGACAAGGAATCTTTTTTAACCCACTTTTTAACATGGACATTCGGGTGGTGTGTCAGTGACTATATGATAGAGTGCATTCATACATATGATGTAGGAATGATGGATACATTCACGTTATTCCAATAGTTTAGGGATCTTTCCCAGTTAATAGGAAGACAAACCAATTTGGCATTAAATCTCATTTAATGACTTGATATGGTTAGTTTACTCCCCATAAGACATATAACTACACATTAGATGTTGAAAAATCACCTATATATTTTGATGAATGATGGTATGTATTTCTCATTCAATATAAATAGAATTTCATACTATGGAGTGGATGTGGGCCAGATCATGGATGGTAATATGTTAGCATCTAGTTCTTCACACATAATCATGTAATCCTCTTCGTCTACTTTTAGTGCTTCTTTGATCTAATCCAATCATAAATTTAATTTCTCCATTTATATTGTTAAGATATGTTAGGTCAAATATAATGTACTCGATTTCTTTAATGGATACTCAGACTGAGGTTGGTGCAGATGGTGATCACCACCTCATATTTTTTTATCGATTATTAATCAATATAAAGTAATAAATATCTTATTTTATTTATTACTATCAAATTCCAAGCCATTTGAACAATCCAATATCCCTATAATCAATTTTGGATAAAGATGATATTCAAGTAGTACTAACTTATAGGAATAGTAGATGAAAATAAACATTATACTATGACCAAAGTGGATGTTTAATATGCTATAGTCTTTAGTTCCCATTGATCAATATTATGAGGATAGTGTAGTGGAGAAAAACATCTATTGGAGACACATGGAATATTCATTGGATGTATAATTCCACACATTAACATCCATGACTAGTGATCTCTAAAGATTCATGAATACATGGATAAAAACCCTATGTTCTCACATCTCTATGATCACTATTTGGAGATAGTAAGAAGAGAGACATATGCAATCATTAGGGTACTCATTACATGAAAGCTTGATGAAGGATTTTCATCTCGACCTCATGTAGTTATTATGATTTGTTACTGAAGAGTTGCAAGTTTTATGATTCAATCTTCCTAAGTAAGTTTGCAATGACCTCGTTCTATGGTCACATTCTTAAGGATTCTAAATTTGTACTCTCAATTTAAACATAATAAATAAAGAGAATATTCTCCCATATCTTTATCATTGATTTTACAAGATGATATTATATGAAGTGTTTAAAACCTTATTTCCATATGGTGAAGAAGTGGGAAAGGAACTATGAAACGGTATAAAAAAAATTATAATTCTAAGGAACCTTCACATCACCCTTCAAAAAGGATAAAGATCCATAAGGTGTCTAAATAGAACGGTGTTGCATGTTTTGATTGTGGTAAGAAAGGCCACTCAAGAAATAACTATTCCATGGTGATGAAGCAAGGTGAAGCTTTAGGTTCAATAATTATTGAGTGAAATATATCCATTTCAACAAATTTTTATTAGATATAGCATGTGGTTATCTCATTTGTATCCAAATATAGAATCGAAGTAGATTTTGAATGATTATTAAAGTTAAAGTTGATCTTTGATCTACCAATGGGGTGAGACTAGTTGTGCTAGTAATTTGAGACTACTATATCACATTCTTGATTATATTGATGTTATTTTTAAATAATTAATATTTTGATCCTAGTGTGACTAATAATATAAAATATGTTACAAGTGTAGATGTGGATGGAATTGTTTTCATCTTCGGAAATAAAATTTTCTACCATTATAAAGATAGTATATGTTATGGGATAATATATTTTAGTGTTGATATTTATTTACTAGATTATGAAAATCACGTTTTGGAAATAGAAAATGAATAATGTTCACATGAATCTTAACACACCAAATTGGGGCATCACATACATAGTAATGTAAATAATAAGAATTTGAAAAAATTATATTAAGAAGTGTATTTTCATTCTTTTGAACTAACATTCATGGATATATGTTATTATTGTTACCAAGTAAAAATGACTAAAGATTCAGTTTTTATAAATGAGAATGATTCATAAATATTCTTGAATTTTCTCCCTCATATGACTATTGAATATTTCTAGAAGATTCTAGAGGTTGATAATATTACTTCATAACTTTTATCAATGACTTAATATATATGGATATATCCACTGAATGTGTTATAAGAAAAATTACTTTATGAAAAGAATATAATAATGAGTTATAGAATCATCTTCATAAGAAGATAATGAAACTGCCCTCAAGATGATGTGAGGAATATATTAACCAAGAGTTCATCAATTGTACAAGAGAGATTGGGATAATATATCAATAGAATCATCCCTATACACCATAAGGGATAGTTTTAGTAAAAAGAAGAATCATAGCTTAATGGAAATGGTGAGATCATTGTTCGTTTTCCCGACCTTATATTATACTTATGAGGATATGAATTACAAACTAAGACATATATACTAAAACAAGTGAAAATGTATGGGTATAATATAATTCCATATGAGTTATTTTATAAAATGAAATATAATTTTTTTAATATTAATTTATAGGGATGTGAGTAATTTATTAAGGATAATTCTAGTAGAAAACAAGCATCATAAGACACAATGTGTTTCTTTATTGGGTATCCTAATAAAATTAAAGGACGTTATCTACAAATCCACTAAGATAAAATTTTATATTAAATTTATGTGCTACCATTATTTAGAGGGAACACCTATCTAAATGAGATATCAGGAGAGAGGTAGACTTATATGATGATTTATTTTAGGATATACAAGACTTGACATAGGAAAAAATTTCAAAATGAGAAGTGAAGAAGTTATTCCAGAGACACAATTACTACCTAGTAATACAAGATATGTTAGAGAACTAAAGTGACATGTCTTTCTATTCATTGAAGAAGGAGACACATCATTAATAAAAAATTATACTATATCCTATAAGGATGTAGTAGCTCAGAAGTTGAAATTTTGAAAAAACATAAATGATGAAATGAATTCCATGTATTGAAACCAAGTTTAGATTTTCGTAGCTCCTCTAGTTGACGTAAACCCTACTGGGTGAAAATATGTTGTTAAGAAGAAACTAGATATGGATAGAAAACATGAATGGTCCTTAAAGGATTCATGGAATGTCAATGAATATACAATGATAACACCTTTTAACGAATCATTATGTTGAAATACATAAGAATTATATGTTATATAGTATCTTTTATGATTATGATATTAGTAAAATGTATTTAAAGAGTACATTATTTAATTAAAACCTCAAAAAATATTTCTATATGACACAACTAGAAGGGTTTATTATACCTAGGGATTCCAATAAGGTTTAAAAGTTATAGATATCCATTTATGGGTTAAGAAAAGTATCAGGATCATGGAACATTTGTTTTGATCAATCCATAAGAGAGTTCAGATTAAAAATGAATTAGCGTGAGCCTTGTTTCTATATAAATTTTAGTGGTAGTGAATTAGTTTTCATTTTATTATATTTTTATCATATATTTCTACTAGTAAATGACATACCGGTCTTTTGGTCAATTAATATTGGTTAAATAAATTCTTCTCTATGTAAGAATAAGGGCATGTATCCTATATTCTTGGAATCTATGTCATTTTATATAGATGGAAGAGAATAATTGGACAATTTTAAGGTCATACATTGATAATGTATTAAAGGACTCAATATAAAACTATCCAAGAGATGATTATTTCTAGTTTCATGTTATATACATCACTTTTAAAAAGATGTTTCCTCATATACAAGACATTATCAAGTAAATTAGTAGAATTCCTAACACATTTTTTGATTGGATATGTTAGGTATGTAATGTATTTCATGCCATGTGCCAAGATTTGTATTGCATATGACATGATAATGGTATGAATATATCTAGCATACCCAAGAGATCCACCTTATTTGACTATAAAATCTTTCATGAAGTACCTTGCCATAAAATAGAATGTACATATTTTATAGAGGATATGGGGAACTAACTATGTTGGGATGCACATATGAAAGTTTCCAAAATTATAATAATGATCTAAAATTAAAATTGAGATATGTGTTTTTCATTTATGGAGGACCGGTGAGTTAGAATAGATCTAAAAATCTCTAATTTGATAGATCATGGGAAAGGTGATAAACAGTGAGAGGGAGAGTGAATCAATGGATATGGTTATTTAAATTCACCTTAAAAACCCATTCTTAATTAACACCTCTCTATCAAGATACCCATTTATGGAAAGATAAAATCAAAATAGTAAATTCTTTAATGAGGGTCACCTAATTTAAGGATGAATACATCCCCAGTGTGTTGTGGTTATTATCCCAAACACATATCTCCCTTCTTATTATTAAATGGAACTTTATAATGAGTATAACCATGAACTCATACAACTTCTAGAAGAAACATGATACAATATCACATTAACATAACAAAACTCCTTTTAAAGAATGATCGCTAATGAGTTTATGATCCTACACATGGATTCCATGGCTATAAATCATTTCTGATTCCTTATGAAATAATATTTGATGGTTGTTCCTAGTCTCCATGCTTCAATATAGTAGTCTATCAGTTCCCCTTTCTAAAAATTACCAACACAGCCCATTTATTCATTTTTTGGTAATATATATTCATGGAATATTTTGTGAAAAAAATTTCCTTAATAATTATTGAATATCCTATAATTTCAATGGAACTTATTGACTTGTTAAAACTCATTTATGTTTGAGTCAAGGTCCTCATTTTAATCCTTTTTATGACTCGAGCCTATTTCCCTCACATGATATTTAAAATACCACGAGGTTTTTATTTATTTAATATCTCCACAGTATATTTATATTCAAATTCCCCATATTCATGAAAAAATATGGTAACATGATATACCCCATAGTGTCAATCATCACATGCTATACCTTGTACTTTTCCCTATTATAATCTTCTCAAAATGATCACAAAAAATTAACCAAGGCATGATCTACATCATCATTTCTCACAAATGGTCTTCTTATCTGAAGCACCAACTTCTTTATAATGGTGTTTATTCGATCCCTATTTTTTGTGATGAAAAAATCATCTTAGTAACAAACTTTAAATTCTTATCACCAAGGTATGGTGATAATATTATTCTCATTTTACACACACTATGACATTTACTAGGGAGTATATTCCCATATATTCCACTTTTATTATCTATAGGTATGAACTATGTTGCACCATAAACCTCTTGTACCGGAATCATAATTAGAATTGATTCAATGACTCATCTTTAATTTAAAATATTTTTAATCCTATTATTTTGTTAAATCTCATAGGTGGTCTTCTTTTCTAAAGAACCCACCACTCTGAGGGGGTGTTTATTATATCTATGTTTGGTTGCAAAATAAACCTCATCATACCAACTCTCTTGAAATGCTCATCACTAAAGTAATGTGGTAATATTCTTCTCATTTATCATACACCATGACCTAGACTCTAGAAAGAATTATATCAATTTCTATAGGTCTACATGGTGATGCGATGAGGATATCTTGTACTTAAATCATAATTTTACTTGATTTCATAAATTATCTTGAATGAAAAACATTTTTATCACATTTTCATTTTTCATTCATGAGGAACACTATATAAATAATTTACTTACTTTATATCAGTGTTTATATATTAAATCTAGAAAGGTTAACTTTTTTCATATATTAAGACCCTCAAAATTTTCTACATGTTGAATTCATATAGTGTTGCATGAAGTCCTAAAAAATCCATTTTTAAATCCATGACCTAGACCATGGATTGTTTCTCCACTTTGTATAATAATTTTCTTATCTAACACAATATCCAATGCCAATATTATCTTTTGTTGAAAACTTTAAAATTAGAAAAATGAATATTATAGAAATCACTTCCCCTTTATCGTAGAAGTATTTAACATGGAAATTTTTTTATCAATCATGACATTTAAGATGTATTGACAAAAAATAACGCACCATCCTCAAGAGGGTTTGTAACACCCCGAGATTTTGTGAAATATTTTTTTAACATTAAATTTAATATTTTCTATATTTTTCATTTAATTAAATATTGATTATATCATTAATTATAAGAAACCCCAAGAAAATATTTTATACATTCAAGACTGATCTATTCTTGGGCTACACGCAACACTAAGGTTTAACAAAACCATAATATATTATTAATATAGTTATATGAACACAACTATCGTAACCTTGGAGTTAAAATTAGAAATATGAATAGTGACAATTATTTTAAAAATATTAGTGAAAATGGATTTATTTAGAAAAACATATTGATAAAAAGATACATAATTCTTTGAAAATTCATTATATGTTTCGAAAATACTCTTTTCTCAAAAACAAATTTTTTATTTATGTGAACAATAATAAAATTAATTCATGAAAATTTGGTTAAATTAATTTGATAAAATAAACATAATTTTTTAAATAATAATGTCAAAATTATCTTAGGTTTAATTTTTTGGATATTCTTGAAAGATTCATTTTTTGATGGAAAGTGAAAAATACTAAATTTTAATCAGAAAAAGACTTTTCTTTTAAACAATTTAAAATATTAAATTATATTTTGAATTGTTTTAAAAGTAAAATTAGTAGAATTTTATATAAATTAATCCAATTTAGGTCATTATAATAAATTTCCTAATAAATATTTTTATAAAAAGATTTCAATCATTTGAACTTTTTCTGTTTTAAAGACCTGCTTTCTCATCACATCTATAGGATTAAGTTTAAATTAACATTTTCTACTTATGTTACTGTAATTTTGAAAATTGGATTCCATAATGTCAATCATAATAATTTATAATTTCTAATAAGTATATATTAGTTTTTTACCAAAATAGATAGTGAATGCAATAAAAGATTTTTATGGAATTTAAGGTAAAAATGGGTTTAACGGGTTTTAAATTAAGAGTATAAGGATTAAAATGACTTACTTATTTTTATTAACCCCATTTCATGGACAAATTTATATTCTTGTAAACATAATAATTATTTTTATGAGTTTTTGGGACACTTTTCCATGATAATGACATATATAATAAGTTAACTAAGGAAAAAAGACAAAAAAAAACCTCCATTCCTTTAAATAAAAATAAAACTTTTTGATATAGAAAAAACAACATCTCTTTGGTATAAATATTTTTTTGAAAGATAAATTATTTTAAAATCCTGATTTTTTATTTAAATTTTTTATTTTGTGAAGGACTTACATTAAATACTTAAGAAACACCAATTCAGTTATTATTTAGAAAACAATTAAATAAAACAAAATATGCTACAAATATTAAAAGTTAAGTAAATTGAATCAATTATAGAATTACATTATTTTTTTAGAGGAATATATCATGCTAAAATGGTTTTATATTAATATATTATAAATTTAAGATATTATTTATATTTTGTAAAATTCAATTTAGATGTATAAGGTCAAAATTGACATTCAGATTACTTTATGATAAATTATATTTTATTAAATGATTTAAATGACTAAAAATACAATATTCTACCAAGTGATTTTTAAATGATAATAAATATCAACTATTTTATATTAATGTACCAATTTCTCTTTCATAATTAATATATTCACCTCACAATAGTAAAAACTCATTTAACGTGGTTAAAGTTAAAATCGTGTTTTTACACATTACATGCACTTGTGTTAAAATTAATATTCCACACACATTGGATTTTTTATTTGATAAATTAGATTTAATATTTATAATAATTGGGTTAAAATTATCTAATAAGTAAAATTTCAGTTTAGTCTAAAAGGATAAATTACCTATGTTAAAAAATGCTTGTTGCCATAATGAAAACCCAAAATTGTAACAATATGGAAACTTAGAAGTTAAGAAACAAAATTTTAAAAAAAATGTACTTTATTTTGCGGTGGAGATTTTTATTACCTTATAATCCTTCCACCCCATTAATAATTATTTTAGGAGCAACATGATGTAAGATTGACATCATAATAGTGAATAATTTTGGTCATTTACAAAAATGGTACTCCTCGTAATCCTTAAAAGGCCACCCCTCTCCTCACTTTTTCACACCTCTCAAGACATTTGGATCAGAAAAAAACTAAAAAAATCACATAAAAATATCCCTCCTCTCATTACACAATCTATATTTCTGGTATAAAACCATCCTTTTAAAGGTTTATATCAAACCTATGGAGGATAGCCGAAGAAGAATTAATGTTATTCAATGAGCATCTTATTTTTATTCCATTTTACACCACCTTAAATTATTAATATACCATTATTATATAATAAGGAATTTATTTTCCATGTTATTAGATGTTTTAATGTAAGGGAATGACCTATAACCATCTCCACTTCTATCAAATTGTTTACAAAATCATTGTTCTTATCTGTAGAGGACTAACACCTCACGAACTAATGCCATCGTTAATCCATTACCACCAATCAAGGATGTAAGTAATGTTGTATTTTATGTTTATATATTATTTATATGATATTTATGATGTTATTATAATTATTTAATTACTATATCACACATAACTGTATACTCTCTATTTTTTAGTAATATGATAATGTCACTTGTGTGTACGGTAGATTAACACCTCGTGATGCAATTTGATTTGTTCACACATTACATAGAAGTTATTAAGGATCGGTTTAATGAAAATATTTTTTATATAGGAAATACATATTATTCTAGAATTATAATATATGTTAGTTATTTTTTTTCTTACAATCTAATAGGAAAATGGAAACAATTTTCATGCGTGTGTACGGCCTATCGTCTCAATGAACGATGTATTTCATTTCCAATCACTATTTTTTTTATTACACTAACTAAATTTATAATTAATATAAATTATATTTATTTAATTTCTAAAATATTTATATTATTAATTCATGATAAACAAAATAGGAAAAAAAACAATATGTCAAAACATACTTGAAAAACTAACCCGTTATTTCTCTAAACATAGATTTAACATGAAATTATTAATAAACATGTAATAAATGATCATAATTAAATCATATATGGTATTATATATATTAATATTGGAATATAGGGAGGAGGATGGCGCTCGCTCTCATTTCCCACCAATGGCGAACCCTGTGGTAGGGTTTGGCGATGGCCGCCGCCGCAGCCCCTCCTCCCTCTGTGGGGGGAGGGGGACTGTCCTTTCCTGTGCTTGAATCTGGGAAGTGTGGGGATGGTGCTCTCCAACCCTCTCGGGCCACAAGATTCCTTTTTCGGACTATCAATGTCTCCTCGAAGGTCTCCAGATGCATCTCTGGCCAACCTGTTGTTCCAGCTTCATCACAGGAATTCTATGCGGCTTCGGCTTTGCTTTCTAATGCCCTTATTGCAAGGTTTGTGAGAAGACGTCCGCTGTTGGAGGATTTCGGTAAGTTTGTAAATGAAAAATGGGGGCTCAATAATTTTGCGCATGTTGGAATTCTTGGACCACGACAAATCCTCATCCTGTTTGCGGATGATGGGGATTTGGGGAAGGCTTGGTCCCGAAGTAAGATGGATTCGAGTTTCCATCTTCTTCGATGTACCTTTGAAAATCATTTGAACTGTGATTCTCCAAACTCTGCAATCTGGCTGCAGTTGCTGGGACTTCCCATTCCTTTTCAAAATCCAGGACTTCTACGCTTGATAGGTAACTCAATTGGACGATTTATTTGCTGTGATCAAAGAACTGCCTCTTTGTAAAATCCTGCTTCTGCGAGATTTTGTGTTGAAATGGATCTCTCAAGAGTTCTGCTAGAGGTTGTTTGGATCACCGTGGAAGGTGAATATAGGTATGCTCAAAAAATTCTCTATGAAACGTGGATTCCGTTTTGATCCAATTGTTGCAAGCAGGGGCATGAAACAGTTAAATGTCAAAGAAGGATTCCATCGTCCCATTCGGGTGCGCTTAATAACACTGGGAATGGTGATATGGTTCAGACTCAAGCAGATCTGAACCCAGGGGCATCTGAAACTGGATTGGTCCCGGCGGTTGATGATATGGTTCAGCACAAAACAGGTCTGGATCGAGGGGTATCTGAAATTGGACCAGCCCCAGTGGTAGATGATCTGGAAAATAATCAGGGTCAAGTTGAGGTTTCTTCAGGAATGTGTGTGGGGCAGGAGATCCAATCAGGAGAACTGGAAAATGGAAGTAAGAGAGGTATGGAGGATTCAATGCAGGAAAATGAGAGTTCAATGAATATGGCTAACAGAAAGGGGAAAGAAGTAAAGGAACATTCTGATAAAGAGAGGATGAAGGCTGGTGAGCCTGATGTACTGTATATGGGCGGGGACTGGAGAAAAATCAGACATATAGTGGGTTTAAATCTACAGGGAAGAGCTCTCCTGTCATAGTACAGGTTAGTGATGATGGATTGATAAATTGTTCAAAAAATCGGTTTGTTGTTTTCATGGATAATGATCAGAAGGAGGATGAACCAATGGAAGAGGAGGCATTTCAGTGTCTCCCATCTCATGAAGATGCCATCATTGTCAATGTGATGGAGAGCTCAGCTGTTCTGACCGTGGGTGACTATTGTGGACAGCCTCATGTCTCACCTTGGATAGAGCAGGTAAAAAATGGTAAAAGTTTAGGGGGTTCTGATGAGCAGATCAAGGAGATATCAAAGGAGGTGAATGGGGTATTGGAAGCTTCTCATGGGCAGGTTTCTCAAGGTAGGTTGGTCATTAATGGTGTGGCTGAACATCAGAATGGTTCTGTGATGGCAAAAGGCTGTGAACATGACCTTGCCATGCTAAAAGAAACAATGGTGATGGAAAATCTGAAAGTGTGTCAGGTTGTTGGAAGAATTATGAATGACTTGAGTAAGAGTAGTAAGGTTGACCATGGATGTGTTGTGGAGTCACATGGTTACCCCATGCAAGAAGAAGATCTCCATAATCACAATGCATCCTAAACTGATGTTGTCAAGCATGGAATTCTTGAGCCCCTAAGCAAGGAAGTGGAGGGGAAAACCAAAAGTAGGAGGAAGACACGAAGGGACTATACGGACCTACCCAAACCAATGGCGACGAGGTCTGCTTACAAGAATGAAGGTTCACAAGAAATTGTTCATGAAAATGGGAACAGTGGCAAGCGAAGGGGAGGGTCTTCTAATATGGATAATGGACATAGTGGGAAAAGGACAATCAAGGAGAAGATGTCTAAGGAGATGCTTAGGAAGAAAAACATGTATCTTGAGATGATGTGGAGGTATGAATCTTCAGAATGGGAGTCAGCTGATCCTGGTGATGAGTTATCCATTGATAGGGAGAGGGATGAGTATGGGTTTGATGTAATGTAGAATTTTTATTTTCTACTGTCTTTACTTGCACATTTTTCTTAATAAATTTTCGGGATCGGGCTTTCGCCTGGTTCAGACTTTTCTAGTATATATATTAATATTCTTCATTAATAGATATATAATAAACTTATATTTATTATATAACAAATTTTAATGTGTATGATGCAAGTCGATACATAATGTATGATAATTCTAGTCTCACTTTTATTTCTGGGAGGCATATTCTATATTCACCACTAATTTAATTTTCATGGTGTCTTTACATCCATATGACATGATATATAATTAATTGACATAAATTAATGAAAATTATTAATTCTATTTATTTTATTATTCAACAGACCAGGTGATTAAAATGTTACTCAAACAGCAATGGATTTTTGTCTCAATTTTCATTCTTCGAGACATATATTGTGTTATGAACCTATATTCTTCCATGAGGTGTAAATATTGACAATTGGACATTTAATATAAATAATTTTTTAACCTCATGATATTTTAAGCTATAATTTTTGTTACCCCCTTATGGGGATTAGGATTCACTGATGCCAAAGTGGTAATGATTTTATGTTATAATCTCATAATTTATCAAAATCGATTTTTATTAAGACTCCAATGTTAAAATATTATGATCTACATATCAATAATTATCAAAATATTTCTTCTGCTCTAGTTATTAATTATATATTCAATTAATGGTTCCATTTTTCTATAATTTGGTACGTAAGATAATTAATAATTTTTTTTAAAAAAATACCATGTTAGTTCCTTCTTCAGTCAGAAATATAATTTTCTTTCAAAACCATGTTTTATAAAAAAAATAAAAACAAATTTATGACTCATAGATGATTTTTAGAAAACACTTTTATCTATTTTTTTCTTTTTCCAAGAAAAATTAATCGAATATTCAGGTCAAATCCCAAAATAATACCTATATGGATTTTACTAAAAACTGGAAGATAATATTTGTTTTTAACATGCACAACATGATTATTACTTACTGAAGTCATGATCACTCAAGGATTTCATGATTCGTTTATAATTTTTAAAAAATATTTTTCTATAAATTGTTTTATTTAATATTTAGTATTTTTATATATTTTCAATAAATGATTTCAATGTGAAATGGATTTTGTAAGTGTTTTATGTTTTAAAAAGTTTATTTCTAAGAGGGGAAGATATTTTCTTTAGGAAATGTTTAACATGCATATTAAAACAATCCTTTATAAATTTTTAAGCCTATTTTCAAAAACAATTCTTTTTATGATGTTTTTTTGTTTTAAAATTTTATTTTGAAAGTAAATCTATTTTCCTAAATAAATTTCTGAAGTAGTCTTTCAATATTATTTTGCAGCTAATACGACATTATTTGAGGTTACTTATGATTTACTAGGGATATGATCCATGTATACCATTCTTATTATTTCAAAAAATCGATTATGTTTATGATGACGAGATAATTATGAACCCCATTCTTGTTTCGTACATTATGTTATGATGAAATGATTATGAAAATGATTTTATTTTTTGGGTTCAGAAATGATGTGAGTTTTAGATCTTGTGGATTGCATATGTTTGATTTCCGTTATCTCATGATGATTAAGTTATAACCAAGGATGTTGGATATGTTATAACCCAATATGGGTGGGACTTATATCTCACATTAATGCAATGGGTAAATATTTATATCTCATAAGATGGATATGACTGGAATAGGTAGTGATCTCAGTTTAGTAAGAAAGGGATGGAATGGGAAGTTAACCTAGTTTTTGTAAGACATGACTAGAATGGGAAGTGAAACTTGTTCAATAAGAAATTTCTCGAATGGGGAGTGAAATCTATTTAGTAAGGGAATTTTTTGAAAATGATGGTATTTAGAGTGAACCATGATTAATATGGAAATGATTATTTATTCTTATGTGTATTCCAAAAACCCATTTCATATACAAATGTTATGATCTCATGGATCATGTTCATTGATTATCTTATGATTCATGTCTTATGGGCTAAAAATCATTATGTCATGACTCATTTTTACGATCAATGATAGGTTTCATTTAAACTTCATAAGTTGTTTCCATTATCACATACCCTTATACTTTTCTTATGCTTTCAAGTGATTATATATTGATATTTTTTTATGTTTACCCATACTAAGAATCTGAGCTCACCCTTTCTTATTTTTATTTTCCCCAAGTTATCACTACTAGAAATTTTATTTTTACAAATGGTTTAAAACAATTGATAAAGGATGGAAGATCGTTGGTATAAACTATACCAACGGTTATCCAAATCATTGGGTCTTGATCCATGGGGATAGACATATCCCAATGGTTCTATGAGAACTGTTGGGATATGTCTATAGAATTTAGTATATACCAACCGATCATTGAAACCATTGGTATAATTGTTTTCCAACATTTTAGAACTATTGGTAATATCAAAAACCATCTTTATACCAATCGTTTGAAAACCATTGGTATATCCTTTCACCAATGGTTTTCCACAAACCATTGGTAAATATCAAGTAAGAATTACTATAGCAGATGTTTGTAAACTATTGGTATTAGTTTTGTTTTTACAGATATGCCAATGGTTTTAAACAGTTGGTATACCATTTATATACCTACAGTAGCAAGCCAGCCTCCCCCTGTGCACCAGTAGCAATTCCACCAGCTTCCACTAGCAGGCCTGCAGAATTCAAACACAACTCTGAATACATGCAGAATTCATAGAGGGGCTTGGGGGCCCATACAGGATACCTGTACAATTCTCAATACCTAGAATACATATAGAATTCTGTATGAATTCACACATAATTCAAACAACACATAATTCATACAGAATTTTGAAAACCTCTACATCTGTATTTAATTACCCTCTACACACATACATAATTAACACATAATTTATAAGGTAATTACACCATTTAAACACATAAATGAAGTATACCCATACAATAAGTATACTCAAACACCATTAACACAAAATTCATAAGTTAATTAATTACATAAATAATTCAATTCGTAATTCAGGGGGGTTGGGGGCTGTTCAGGGGGTTGGGGTGGTTGTCCAAGGGGGTATGGGGTGTCTAGTGGGGTGTGGTGTCCAGTGGGGTACGGTGTCCGGGGGGATGGGGGTGTTCAGAGGGTGGGGGTGTCTGGTGGGATGGTGGTGTCCGGGGGGTGGGGGGAGAGCTGTCCAGGGTGGTGGGTGGGGGTGGCTATCTATGGGGGTGTCTAGGGGGTGGGGTGGTCTCTCGGGGGTGGGGGATATCAAGGGGGTTGGGGGTGTCTAGGGGGTTGGGGTGTCCAAGGGTGGGGGTTTCCAGGTGGTTGTGTGGTATCAAGGTGGGGTGGGGTGCCTTCCCGTGGGTTAGGGTGCTATCTATGGGGTAGGGGTCTATCCATGGGGGTGGGGGTGTCTGAGGGGGGGAGCTCTCTATGGGGATTGGGGTGTCTAGGGGTGGGGTTATCAAGATGGTGGGGTGGTGTCTAGGAGGGGTGGGGGCGTCCAAGGGGGGTGGGGCTATCCAGGGGGTAGGGGATGTCCATGGGGGTGGGGGTGTCTAGGGGGTGGGGGTGTCCATGTGGTGGGGTGGTGTCCAGGGGGTGGGGCATGTCCAGGGGGTTGGGGGACTGTCTAAGGGGGTAGGGGTGTCTAGGGGGTGGGGGTGTCCAATTGGTTGGGGTGGTGTCCAGGGGGTGGGGGCGTCCAGGGGTTGGGGGTTGTCTAGGGGGTAGGTGTGTCTAGGGTGATGTGAGGGCTGCTCACGGGGGTGGTGGGGTTTTCCAGGGGTATGGACTATCTAGTGGGTTGGCGAATTGTCCATGGGGGTGGGGGATGTCTATGTGGGTAGGGGGTCTCCAGGGGGTGGGCGGGCAGTCCATCGTGGTGTAGAGGTTGTCTAATGGGTTATGGGGTTTCTAAGGGTGGGCGGGCTATCCACGGCGGTGTCGGGGCTGTCAAGGGTGTTGGGGTGTTCACAGTGGTGGGCGGGGCTGTCCAGGTGGTCGGGGGTGTCCAAGGGGTGGGCGGTCTATCCACAGGTGTGGCATGATTTTCCAAGGGGTGGGTGGACTATCCATGGGTGTGGTGGGGCAGTCCATGGGGTTGGGGGACTCCATAAGGTGAGAAGAATGTCTGCAGGGGTGGCAGGGCTGTCCACGGAGTTGGCAGGGATATCTAGAGGGGTAGGTAGTGTTCTGGGCGAGGGGGACTTAATGGTTTTAATGGAATTAATTTCATGTATTTTAAGATCATTGGTATTTTTAAACTTATTTTGGAATAGTGTTTATTTCAATAGTATGTGTTTCTTTAGGAATAATTGAATGCTTTTGGTGTGTATGGTAGGAATGAGGATTTGGTTATTAGGAAGTGGATTACATTTCAATTATGGGACAAAAATAAAACATGATTTTTAAAAAGGAAGCTTAATGCCGATTTTTATAAACCATTAGGGAGTTTTAAATAGAAATAAGTATCTATTATGTGATTTCGAAATGGTTTTATGAAGAATTACTTATGATGTATCTTTATGGGATTTGGGATTTTTTGTCCCTTGTTTTATAACATCATATTATTTTAATAATGTTTTTTTTTTATAAATATTTAGAATTTTACCACTATAAATGAATCAAAAATTCAATAGGGGATATCTCTGGTAGTCATTCTTGTGATCCAACTATTGTCTACCTAGTCTTGGTCTCTACTCAAAATCTTGTTGAAGAGTAATTTCCATGTTCTTCTAGGGTCATTGATTATGCAAGGGAGTTTTTAAAATAGCATCCATTATTTTTTATTGGTGATCAAGGATCCCAGGAGGCAACTAAGTGGGTAGCTATGATTAATGTGATCATAGAGTTCCTAGAAACCCTATAATCCACATGGGTGGGGGCTATCCAGGGGGTGGGGGTTGTCCACGAGGGTGGTAGGTCTGTCCAGGGGGTAAGGGTGTCCAGGGGGTGGGTGGGGCTATCCACGGGGGAGGGGTGGCTCTCTAGGGGGTTACGAGGGTGTCCATGGGATAGGTGGGGCTGTCCAGCGGGGTACCGGGGGCTGTCCACATGGGTGGTGGGGGCTGTCTAGGGGGTGGGGGTGTCTAGGGGGTCAACGGGATGTCCATGAGGGTGGTGGGGAAATCCACGGGGGGAGGGGTGTCCAAGGTGTGGGGCGGGCTGTCCCTGGGGGTAGTGGGGTTGTCCAGGGGTACGGGGTGTCCCAAGGGGTGGGTGGGTTGTCCACGTGGGTTGGGATATCCATAGGGGTGGGAAGGCTATCCACAAGGTGTGGGGGGGGGGGCTATCAAGGGAGGTACGAGGTGTCCATGGGATGTGGTGGGGTTGTCTACGAGGGTGGAGGGGGATGTCCAGCAGGAAAAGAGTGTATAAGAGGGTGAACGGGCTGTCCACGAGGGTGGGTTGGATGTCCACAGGGGGTGGGGGATGTCCAGGGGGCATGGGGTGACTAGGGGGTAGGCGGGGCTATCCAGGTGGTATGGGGTGTCTAGTGGGGTGGGCGGACTGTCCCACAAGGGGTTGAGGGGCTGTCCAGTGGTGTACGGGGTGCCCAACGGGGGTGGTCGGGCTGTCCACGACAGTTGGAAGACTTTACAAAGGGGTGGAGGCTATCTAGGAGGCACGGGGTTTCTTGGGGGTGGGTGGGACTGTCTAGGGGGTACGAGGGGGTCCAGTGATGTGGGTAGGATGTCCACGGGGGTGGCGTGGCTGTCCAAGGGGGGTAGGGGTGTCTAGGGGGTGGGTGGGTGTCCACAGGGGTGGGGGGCTAGCCACAAGGGGAGGGGTTGTCCAGGGGGGTGGGTGGTCTATCCACGGGGGGTGGTAGGGCTGTCCAGGGGGGGTCAGGTGTGTCAATGGGATTGGGGGTGTCGAAGGGGGGAGGGGGTTTGCCACGGGGGGTGGGGGCTACCCACAGGGGGTTGGGTTGTCTGGGAGGGTGGGAGGGGCTGTCCAGGGGGTGGGCGGGGCTGTCCAGGGGGGTAGGGGTGTCCAGGGGGTGGGCGAGGCTCTCTAGGGGGATACGGGGTGTCCAGGGGGTGGGTCGGCTATCCACAGGGGTAGGGGATGTCCACAATGGTGGGGGGGTTGTCCATAGGGGTGGGCAGGCTGTCCACAGGGGTGGGGGTCTATCCACATGGGGAGGGCCTATCCAGGGGGGTGGGTGGGCTGTCCACGGGGGTGGTGGTGCTGTCTAGGGGGTTACGGGGTGTCCAGTGGGGTGGGCGGGCTTTCCAAGGGGGTGGGGGCTCTCTAGGGGAGGGGTAAAATCAGTCATAGAAAATCATCAAGTCATGTTTTATTATTTATAGATAAAAAAATAAAGATAATGTGACCTACTTAATCACACATATATTCAGGCACCAAAAATCAATAAACATCAAAGGTAAGCAATATCAGTCAAAAATGTAACGGATCAATCGGCTCTTCCTCACCATCACTATCATCACCATAATTAACAGCCTTACCCTCGTCCTCATCATCATCCCCGCCCTCCTCAATACCCTCCCCCTAAAACTCTTACTCAGCCTCGACCTCCTCATTTCCCTCCTCCTACGCCTCACCCTCCTCCTCGCCAACCTCCTCCACCTCGGCCTCCTCCTCAGCCTCTGCCTCCTCCACCTCGTTATCCTCCTCTCCATCGTCTCTACCACCACTATAACTTCACCTCGTGCACCATATATAGAATACGTCGACGACATATGTTCCTCACAATCTTTGTTGGCCTCTGGTGGATGTTTTGGACATAAAACTTCAATCCGTTTCATAAATGTAGTGTTTTCCCTAGCAGACTATTCTACTATCTCTGTGGCCCTTTTTCAGCCAGTTCTACCTGTCCCTTAACCTACTAGGACTCGGTGGCACTAAAAATAGTACCTGAGTAGGGCCAATAATTCTTCAGAACTATACTCTTCCCAGGTTAGCAATGTATTAGACCAGGGTTATCATCTCCTAACACCTGATGTAAGTGATCGTTCGACCCAAAATTGTCAAGTTCCTAGGCATCAGGGGCCTCTAAAGCAGCCTTTTACAAATTTAAATAATTTATTATGTTACAGAATAGAGATTTAAATTTTAAATCTACCAAGTAAAACATACAATGTACTGCTGAGTCGGTTCATTAACGGCACTTCCATATTTCTTCCTTCTACTCAAGCAAAATAGTTTTTCTCAAGGCACATGTCCTTCAGTATTTAATTTATGCCCTACAATGACATTTAATGTAGGAAACCATAATTAAAAATACTATACCAATAATTAATTGCATAACTAAATTTATAAAACAAATTTAGCAATCAAATAAATTATGGAGGAATCAATAGAAAGTGAATGTCGTAAAGAGAAATTATAAACTGTCAAACCTGCTGCCTCTCATGATTAGGAATCGTAGTACGTCCAAATGTGTAGAGGTATTTTTTTAGAATCAATGTTTTTTATTTCTTCTAGATGATTTTAAATAAACTTCTATAATTATTATTAATGAAAAAAAATGAATATTTTCATTTAAATATCTCTAATGAGATTAATAACTTAAATTGGATTTTCATCCAAAGAGTAATCATCTGTCAATACTATTCTAAAAGAACATCATCCATGATAGGGACCACCACTAAATTTGTTCCCACTCTAGCATGACATCTAATGTACAACTTGTGGTTATATGCTCTCCAAATATCACCTAAATCCTTTAGATGTGCTGGTCGTGCACCCTCACCATCTGGGAAATTAAGCCGAAGCTGAAACAAAAATATTAATTCATATATATACAAAAAAATAAATTATTTCATTAAATAAAAAAGAGTTTTTACCCATATCTCTACCCACGCTTTATACTTGACTTCATTAGGCAGCTGTCTCCAAGGGAGCAAACTGACAGGAATGATGTCGTAGTATTTGGAAAGCATCGCCAAAAAACTCTGACGTTGCTGCCTGGATTTTTTAATCATTTGACTATCTTCATTATAGTCCACCACCGTCAACAACATTAAGTAGTTCCACACCGCACGCATGCATGTAAGCCCCCGCCTAACCTTTTATCAGTATTTGTATCTTCTATGAAGAAAAACAAATATTTTATCAATACATATTATAATGAAAATAAATAATGGTGTAAAAATTTGTTGAGGTTTTATAATTATACCTTCGGTAGTCTGATAAACGGGTATTACTAGATCTACAAAAAACTGAAGGAACACCCAGTATAGGTGGAGTGGGTCCCAATGTATGCTCCATAGGGACAAACTCTAGCAGAGCAAGAGTTGAAGAAGATGGAATATAAAATCCCATTGATAAGGAAGTAGAAGTAAAAGAAGATTACAGGGATGGCTGGCCATATGTTGGATAGGGAGTGGGAATCATTATCAGATATGGTACAGATGGGTGAGGAGTCATAGATGTAATTGGTGGTGAAAACATGGGAGGCCTAAATATCTTGTGTGTCCCTAACGACCCACAAGGATCAGAATATAGAATGGAACATATGTCAGTGGGAGGGGCAGGGTCTAATCAGGTACTTTGACTATATCGTCTACTTCTCATACCCCCCCCCCCCCCCCATCATACAAACACCTTGAGTATTAGGGCCACTACTAGGCTTCTCATCAAAAATTGTTTGCCTAATAGATGGATCCTGCAAAAATGTTGAAACCAAAAATTAATCACCTAACATTATATATTATTTAAATATATATATTTGAAATAAAATATTCACTACATGCACTAGTGGTGGAATTCCCATCTCAGTTATGTGATGATTTTTTTTCCCTAATCTATTTCTATTGCCTCTCTTCAATTGGTTGCATTCCCTACATTGGAAAACAAATATGGAAGTAATTTGAAAAGGATAACTAATGTGTAACCCAAAAACAAAATAAATATGCTTGATCAGATATATAATGAAGTAAATAAATCATAAAAGATGTAATAATGAAATTTCATTTTTAATAAGATGGTTATTTACAATGTTTTATCAGTCTATTAAAATCATAGAACTTTGATTATACCAGATTCATTAGGGGTAAAGTAGTTATCAAAATTAAGGAAAATTTTAATTTCTTTAGCCCAAGTAGATGATGTAGGCTTCTATACGTGTTTTGCATAAGAATAAAAACCATTATGTTCATTACCTAGTAAATGTTAAAGAGAGGTCTAAGAGTTATACTAATTTAATACAAATCACATTTGAATCATTGAAATTTTCACCATGATAGAAATGTTGGTTTCGTAGTGTTGAATACAATTCAATTCCAAATTAGAAAATGAAATTCAAATAAAAATGCAACCAAAAATAATTTATTAATAACATAACAGTCAAGTCTGATATAACATATTATCAATCAATAATAAATCAATTTGAATAGTACCAACCTTAACAACCCAAGTAGAGGTAAACCAAAAAATTGAGAACATGAATGGATGATTTTATATATTTCCACCAGAACTTCAGGTTCACAGTCAACTCTGAAAATTGAGCTATTGGAGTCATCAAATGTAACAAATGGATCGTTTATAATGGAATTAGTGATGTTGTCAAATATATTCCTTGGAATTACTTCAATAATGGCACCAAATTCAGGTCGAAGATGATCTTTGACATAAAAAAACTTGTTTCACCATTGATGCCAATACATATGGTTCATCGATAGAAAGAGTACGAGTGATATAAATTACTTAAAATCACCAATCATCAATATATGTTCCATGCATTTTCATTGAATCGAAAAAACTAGAATTTCATCATCGTGACTCATCAATGAGAATAATAGTATGAATAAAACTCTTTTCTATGCAAAGTCTCCCTCCTTCTCAATGATATAGAAGGATTCTTTCTATTTTTCATCGATTTATGTTCCCTATAGAAAAAAATAGGAATAAATTAATATATATATATATATAAGATATACATATTGAATTTACATACAAGTCGTAGTCATCAAACAAATCACAGTTGAACAAAACTGTGAGATGTGCCATCTCCCACTCTTCAAGGATTAATGTATTTAATGTATATGATCCAATAAATACTCCTATTTGAGGAATTGATGGAAAAATGGGTTCAATTTGATCACACTATTCTTATTTATTTTTCATTGGTTCATTCATTCTTGTAGTAAGATCAGACAAATACATAGAGCCCAAATTCATATATTCTTGAGCCATGTAACCATTCACAATAGAACCTTTGTGATGATTCCTATTACATACATAAGAATTTAATGTGTACATATTTATTTCAGTTGGATTCTTAAAATGAAAAGAAATAGTTCATCAAAGAAGTATTTCAGTTGGAATATGGATATTCAGATGCAACATGCATGTGAAAAATGATGGAGGAAACATTTTCTCTAACTCTCAAAATTAATGGGGCATCTACCAACATTTTTTGAAATAAAAACTGGGACAAATTCTTATCACAAATATCTCTAAACAAATGGAACAACTGAATAACAACTATCATTACATTATAGATAAAAGATGAAAAATTGTTATAGGAATCAACTCATACCGAAGGATGTGGTAGTCATGAGTCTTCAAATATTTTTGCTTCAACTATCTTTTATTGACCAGTTTAGATATGTTTCTTGAATAGCCATGAGGAACTTTAATAGTCTTTAGTACTTCTATAAATTGCTTTTTTGTAGGTGCCACCACATAATAAGCACATGAAACTTTCCATTTATTTTCACTAATACGCACAGGATGCAATTTTGGTTTGATGTAAGTGATTGTTTGGCCCAAAATTTTTAAGTTTATAGGCATCAGGGGCCTCTAAACCAGCCTGTTACAAATATAAATAGATTATTAAGTTACAAAATAGATATTAAAATTTTAAATATATCAAGTAAAACACAAAATATACTTCTGAGTCGTTTCATTAAATTCACTTTCATCTTTCCTCTTTATAGTCAAGAAAAAAAGTTTTTCTCAAGGAACATGTCCTTCTATATTCAATTTATGCCTCTATAATGACATTGAATGTTGGAAACCATAATTAAAATAGGATACCAATAATTAATTTCATAACTAAAATTATAAAACAAATTTAGAAATCAAATATGTTATAGAGGAAGCAATAGAATGTGAAAGTCATAAAGAAAAATTACAAACTATCATACCTGCTATATCTCATGATTTAGCATCGTAGTACGTCCAAATGTGTGGAGGTATTTTTTAGAATCAATGTTTTATTATATTACTTATGGATGATTTTAAATAAAATTAAATAATTAGTACTAATAAAAAACATGAAAATTTTTCATTTAAATACCTCTAATGTGATTAATACCTTAAATTGGCTTGTCATTCAATACACTCATATATCGATACTGTTCTAATATACAATCATCCATGATAGGGACCGCCTATAACTCTTTTCCCACTCTAGCATGCCATCCAATGTACAACATGTGCTTATAATCTCTCCAAATCTCACCTAAATCCTTTAGACGTGCTGGTCGTGCAACCTCACCATCTGGGAAATTAAACCGAAGATGACACCAAAATATTAATTCATATATATATAAAAAAAATATATTGCATTAAATAAAATAGAGTGTTTATCCATATCTCTTCCCATGCTTTATCATTGAATTCATTAGACAACTGTCTCCATGGGAGTGGACTGACAGGAATGATGTCACAGTATTTGGCAAGAGTCGCCAAAAAACTACGACATTGCTGCTCGGATTTTTTAATCATTTGACTATCTTCATTGTAGTACACCATCATTTATGTTCAGCGGTTCCACACCACACACATACATGTCTTCCCCACCCCCTCCTTCTATCAATAGATGTATCTGTTATGAAAAAAACAAATATTTTATTAATACATGTTCTAATGAAAATAAATAATGGTGTAAAAATTTGTTAAGGATTTATAATAATTCCTATGGTGGTATGATCAACGGGCATTGCTGGATCCACAGAAACTAAAGGAACACCTTGTACAGGTGGAGTGGGTCCCAATGTATAGTCTATAGGGACAAACACTAGCGGGGAAGGAGTCAAAAAGATGGAATATAAAATCCCAGAAAGAAGGAAGTTTAAGTAAAAGAAGATGATAGGGATGGCTGTCCAAATGCTGGATAGGGATTGGGAATCATCATCAGATATGGAACAGATGGGTGAGGAGGCTCAGATGTAATGGTTGGTGATAACATGGGAGGCCCAAATATCCTATGTTTCCCTAACGACCTACCGGGATCAGAATGTGGGATGTAAGATATGTTAGTGGGAGGGGTAGGTTCTAATCAGGTATGTTGACCAGATCGTCTAGCTCTCATACCACCCCCCCCCCCCTCATACGAACACCTTGAGTATTGGGACCAATAATAGGTTTCTTGTCAAATATTTGTTGCCTAATAGATGGATCCTGTAAAATTGTTGAAAACAAAAATTAATCACATTAAATTATATATTATTTAAATATATATATTTGAAATAAAATACTCTCTACAGTCACTAGTGGTGGATTTCCCATCTCAGTTATGCGGCGATTTTTGTCCATCATTGTTTTTGGCACCTCTCTTCAATTGGTTTCATTTCCAACATTTGAAAACATATATGGAAGTAATTAGAAAAGGATAACTAATGTGTAATCCAAAAAACAAAATAAATGAGCTTGACCACATATATAATGATTTCAATAAATCATAGAATATGTAATAATGAAATTTAATTTTTGGTAGGATGGTTATTTACTAAGTGTTATCAGTCTATTAAAATCATAGAACATTGATTATACTAGATTCATAAGGGGTAAATTGGTTAACGAAATTAAGGAAAATTTTATATTCTTTAGCCTAGGTAGATGGTGCCGGTCTCTATACATGTTTTTCAGAAAAATTAAAGCCATCATGTTCATTACCTAGTAATATATTAAAGAGAGGTCTTGGAGTTATACTAGTTTTATATGAATC
Organism: Viscum album; assembly: GCA_963277665.1. Classification (NCBI taxonomy): domain Eukaryota; kingdom Viridiplantae; phylum Streptophyta; class Magnoliopsida; order Santalales; family Viscaceae; genus Viscum; species Viscum album. The sequence continues at coordinate 795,221,793 of OY728142.1, read as the reverse complement.
ACAGTTGAATCATTGAAATGTTCACCAAGTTAAAAAAATTTCTTTTGTAGGGTTTAATACAATTCAATTCCAAATTAGCAAATTCAATTCAATTAGAATTATAACCAATAAGCATTGAAAAATTACATTATAGTCATGTCTGATATAACATATTTTCAATCAATATTAAATCAATTTGAATAGTACCAACATTAACAACCCAAGTTGAGCTAAACGAAAATAATTGAGAAAATGAATGGATGATTTTATATATCTCCCACCACAACTTGAGGTTCACAGTCAACTCTGAAAATTGAGCTATTAGAGTAATCAAAATTAATAAATGGATCATTTCTAACAGCATTAGGGATGGTGTCAAATATATTTCTTCTAATTACTTCAACAATGACACCAAATTCAGGTTGAAGGGGTTCTTTGACATAAAAAACTTGTTTCTCCGTTGATTCCAATACATATGGTTCATCGATAGCAAGAGTGCGAGTCATATCAATTAATTAAAATCCAAAATCATCCATAAATGTGCCCTTCCTCATCATTGAATCGAACCACGGGAATTTCATCATCTTGACTCTTCCATGAGAATAGTAATCCAAGATTATAATTTTCTCAATGACTCTATAATAACCTACATTTTCAAATCACGGTATTCTATATGAAGCACTATCATAACAGTCTGTTGTGGTAGTGATCATAACCCCATCATGATGTGTTGTCATGTTCTTGGCTCGTTTAGTGATAATAAATCCATACTCATTGATTACAATTTATTTACAGTCACGAACCATGATATTATGACCAAAAGCAAAAGATCTTATTTCCTTAGAGACAGCGTTGGCAGGAAAACTCAATACCAGAAATATAAATAAATTTTAAGCTTAATTAAATATTTTTTTAATTATTTTAAATTATAATATAATTACCTTCAATTTTAACCATGCATAAAACTCTATTCTATGAAAAGTCTCCCTCCTTATCAAAGATATAGAACGATGCTTTATATTTATCATCGATTTATGTTCCCTCTAGATAAAAATAGGAATAAATTAATATATATATATATATATATAAGATATACATATTTAATTTACTTACAAGATGTGGTCATCGAACAAATCATAGTTGAACAAAATTGTGTGATGTGGCCTCTCCTACCCTACAAGGCTTAATGTCATCAATGTATATGATCCAAGAATTCATCGTGTTTGAGAAAGTGATGGAAAACTGGGATCAATTTTATCATACTATTCTTCTTCATTTTTCATTGGTCCGTTCATTCTTTTAGTAAGATCATACAAATACAAAGGGAAGAAATCCATACATTCTTGATCCAAGTAACCATTCACGATTGAACCTTCGGGATGATTCCTATTGCAGTCATAAGAATTTAATGTGTACATATTTATTTCAGTTGGATACATCCCATTTAAATAAATAGGTCCTCCAAGAAGTATTTTAGTTGGAATATGGATATTCAGATGCAATTTGCATGTGAAAAATGATGGAGGAAATATTTTCTATCACTCTCAAAATTAATGAGGAATATACCAATAGTTTTTGCAATAAAAACATGGAAAAATTCATAGCACAAATATCTCTAAACAACTAGCACAACTGAATAAAAACCACCCTTACATTATTGAAAAAAAAGATTACAAATTGTTATTGGAATCAACTCATGTAGAAGGATGTTCCATCATACATAAAATTATTCTTGTGTCTGGGGATCAATGGAAAGTGCTACATTAATTTTTTTGGCACACGGGATGGTTTTCCATCAGCTTTTGGATTCCAGTGGGATGTTCCACTTTTTATAAAATTATTTCTTTCAATAGTTTCCTCCCAGAATAAACTTATATCTTTAAGGCAAGCATAAATTTTGTTTCATGAAAATTTAAGTTCCTCAACTAACTTCCATGCCATATAGTGGTTTGAGGGAATATCTACATCATCTATAATTAAGTCCTTCAAGAAGGTAAAAATGTAATTGATGATATTATTATAAATCCCATATATAGTTTTCCTTTGAAATAATCAGATTTAAAATTCCAGCTTTTCAATTTATTGTATTGTCGATATACTTGTGTCATTGCAGCATCATTCAATTTTTTCACCCTGACAATATCATCATTTTCATTAGATGCATCATGTGTGCTCATATCAAAATATTTTTGGGTCAGAATACATTCTTTTTCGTGATGACAAGTAAACTAAAACCATTCATAGGAAAAATTCCCCAATCCAGTCCTCTTATTTCGATCATCAGCAATTTGAGATTTCATTTTCTCCCCATTATGATACCACACAGTGTATTTTTCTTGAAAATCATATTTGGTTATGTGGTAACTGACTTCTTCATGGATCAACCAAGGTCCTCCAACACAATTGTAATAGGGGCAGTGTATGTGACCACTATCTGAAGCATTGTGAAATGAAAAATCTAAAAAGAATTCCAAATTGTTATGAAAATTACTAAGATCCGTTTAGTTTCATACATCCAACTACAATCCATTGTGTAAAAAAAAATTAAGTTATTTCGTCAAAATCAATCCAATAATATTGAAGTTTCATCAAAAATATATTTAAGTAAACGAGAATTGTTCACTTTATATAAAACCATAATAGAAACGCTACTCTATATGACAATAATAATTTAAAAGAAAAAAAACACTATATTTATAACAAAATATATTTACAGAACTATACATTAGTCTACAATATCATGTACACTTATGGAGGAGAATCATTTTTGTAGTTGAGTAAATTTGAGGTGGAAGAAATTTAATATTTTAGTAGATTATTTGAGTGATCATATACAATACCCAAGGGGGTGATGGTGTCTAGGTGGTAGGGGTGTCCAGAAGGCGGGGGCTGTCTCGGAGGGTGGGGGCTATCCCGGGGTGTGGGGGCCTGTCCATAGGTTTTGAGGGTGTCCAAGGGTGGGCAGGCTGTCCACGGGGATGGTAGGGTTGTCCAGGGGGGTTAGGGGGTCTTTCGAGGAAGTGGGGGCCGTCTGGGGGTACGAGGTGTCCAGGGGGTGGGCGGGCTGTCTATAGGGGTGTTAGGGTTGTTGAAGGGGGTATGGGGTGTCCAGGGGGTGGGTGGGTTATCCAAAAAGGTGGGGGATGTCTAGTGGGTACGAGGTGTCCATGGGGTGGGTGGGCTGTCCATGTGGGTGGCGGGGCTATCCCGGGGGTCGGGGGGGCTTTCTAGAGGTGGTGGTTGTCTAGGGGGTACGAGGTGTCTAGGGGGTGGGTGGGCTCTCCAGGGGGTGGCAGGGATGTCTAGGGGGAACAGGGTGTCTAGGGGGTGTTCGGGCTTTCCATTGGGGTGTGGGATGTCTAGGGGGTACGGGGGGTGTCTAGGGGGTTGTGCAGACTGTCCACATGGGTGGGGGAGCTATCCTGGGGGGGGGGGGGGGGGTTCAGGGGTCTTTCTCGGGGTGAGAGGTTTTCCAGGGGTATGAGGTGTCCAAAGAGTGGGTGGGATATCCACGGGGGTGGTGGGGACATCCAAAGGGTACGAGGTGTCCAAGGGGTGGGTGGGATGTCCATAGGGATGTGGCTGTCTAGGGGGTACAAGGTGTCCAGGGGGTGGACAGGCTAACCATGGGGGTGGAGGAACTATCCAGGGGGTTAGGGGTGTTCAGGGGGATGGGAAAGCTATCCATGGGGGTGGGGAGGCTATCCAGGGGGTAGAGGTGTCCAGGGGGGGTTGACAGGCTATCCACGGGGTTGGCGGGGATCTCTAGGTTGGGTTGGGTGTGTCCACTAGGGTGGGAGGGGAAATCTAAGGGGGTAGGGTTGTCCAGGGGTGGGCAGGCTATCCACGGGGGTGGCGGGGCTTTCAATGTGGTACGGGTTGTCCTGGGGGTGGGAAGGCTTTCCACTGGGGTGGTTAGAATATCCCAGGGGTACGAGGTATCTATTGGGTGGGTAGACGATCCATGGGGGTGGGAGGATATCCATAGTGGTAGGGGTGTCCAGGGGTAGGCGGGTTGTCCACAGGGATGGGTAGGCTGTCGAGGGGGCTATGAGTGTCTAGGGGGTGGGTGAGTTGTCCACAATGGTGGTGGAGAATTCCATGGGGTTGGGGGTGTCCACGGGGTGGGAGAGTCTCTTTAGATGGTCAAGTTGTCCAGGGTGTGGGTGGGTTGTCTACGGGGGTGGCAGGGCTGTCCATGGGGGTACGTGGTGTCTAGGGGGTGGTCAGGCTATCCACGGGGTGGCATGGAATTCTAGGGGAGTTGGTGGTGTCTAGTGGTGGGCAGACTGTCCACGGGGGTGGGGGCTATCTAGAGGGGTTGGGTTGTCTAGAGAGGTGGGTGGACTATCCATGGGGGTGGTGGCTACCCACAGAGGTGGCGGGGCTGCCCACCGGGGTGGTGGGGCTTTCCAGGGGTTGGGGTGTCTAGGGGGTGGGGTAGTGTCTAGGGGTGGGGATCTGTCCAGGGGGTGGGGCTATCCTGGGGGTGGGAGTTTTCCATGATTTAGGGGTGTTGTCCATGGGGGTAGGGGGTGTCTAGGGGTGGGGGATGTCCAAGTAACATTGATAATCAAGAATCACAATTTCATAACAATGTTAACCTATAATTACCAATTTATATGGGTTCATGACTCAACTTTCCTACACAAACCTATCACCATATAATTATCCACAAATATTAAGAAAAATTAAACACTCTAATATTGATTCCTAATGCCCAGAATAAAAGAAAAACGATATAATCCAAGCTAGTGCACAACAAAACCTCATGTGCACTTCCCCATACATCCAATACTATCAACTATCGGTGAATAATTATGTGCACATGACCATGCTATTTCGTTTTGTAAGATAGATATCATAGAGTAAATAATGTGTAGGCATGAACAACATTTGATAGTTCTAGGATGGTTATAATCCATTATTATGGGTGCCTTCCTATGATAAAAAATGATATAAATTATTTAATAATGCTTTATAACTACCTAAGAAAATTGTGACATGAATTCCTAACACTCGTTTTGAATTTCACAAAAAATTACACGTGTATGACCAAACTGCTTGATGAAGTAGGAATAAATGATCATGTAATAGAGTAAATTTTGATTATATAACTATTCACACATGAAAATGACCCGAAACCCACTCTTTTTGTTTAGATGGAAGTGACACTTCATTGAATGACTTATAGTGTGGGTATCATCATCTTAATGTTAGTGTGTGATATTTCAAATACAACATTCTGGGGTACATTAATAATGCATGAGTTTCTTATCCTTCCTATTAGGATAAAAAATTCTGTAACTTTATTTATGTCTAACCAATGAAAGCATGTCAATACACCTAAAATTTAAATTAAAAAAGGATAAAATAACTCAGGATCATATTGACCTCTTCAATACCAACTAAACTTATTCTATACAGATAAATCACAACAAAAATGCAACCTGAAATGATACATTGCATGTGTTCATAAAGGGATCATAATACACAGTACATTGTAGTGAAATAGAAGGAAAAAATATAAAATAAATGAATTCACACATACTGAATTAAAATTGAAGAACAAAAATTACTTGAATCAAAGATAGATTCTCAGTTGGAAATTAGAGTTAGCACCCTTGAGAGCAGTTTGGGAAGTAGGGTTTGAACCACAACCTAAAATGATATATGCATTCTGTTCGTAAGGGGATCATAATACACACTACATTGTAGTAAAATGGATTGACAAAATCTAAAATAAATTTACTCACACATACTGATTTAAATAAGAACACCAAATCATTGGAAACCAGACCTATTGTGTGGGGAACTAGCATTCACATCAAGATTTAGGGACAATTCTTAGAGATGGTTGAGGTTTTGGGAAAAATATTCAAGATGGTGTGTCAATCTCTCGTTTAGGGAAAAACATTTGGGATCTCTGTAGTTCATGATCCTTGTAGGCATCGATATTTGGGGATTTTAATTCCCCGTGATTTTAAAAAACCATTGGGAAAGTAATTTAATCCCAATGGTTTCAAACCGTTTGGAAAAATATCTTCATATCTATACCCAATGGATTGTTTAAACCATTGGGAAAAAAACTCTTGATCCTCACTATACCTAATGGTTTCCTTAATCCATTGGTAATACAAAAAAACAAGAATATACTAACGGTTCTACATAATTGTTAGTATAGTAGACTTTTCCCAACATCTTTTTAAAACTATTGGGAATATTGTGTTGGTGTAGGTGGGATTTCCCCCAGTGTATGATGAAAGGTTTTATGTAGATTATGTCTACGAAGAGTACTAAATTTAATGATAATTGTAGGAAACATTAAAGAGCATTCCCCAAATTAGAATATTTTTTTCCATGATTCCAAAGGCACTAAAATATTACAGTCTGCATTTGTGTGTTTTTGTAATGTAACTAATATTCATAAAAAAAGATATAATATTACTGTATGGGAAGTCTTGGCCGCTATAATGGGTATCAAAGAAAATGTATCTTCAACCTTTGGAAACTAGGATAGGGATACATTTTTGTGATCCCTAGGTATATTTATATGTATATTTCTAGGTATTTCTCTACGGATAGGTTTAAGGATGAGTTATTGTATAAGAAAATTTCCAATAATTTTTCAAAAGGATGTAGTGAGTGGTTTCTAGGAAATTATATCCCTGATTGGATACTATAGCTAGATATGGTTTGGGAAAAAATATACTTTGGGGTAACGACCCTAATGAAATTGTATTAATCTATAATCAACCAAGAATTGGTGTATGGAAATCAACCTTGATCCACACCTGGTTAGAAATTCTCAAGGGATATGATTTTGAAATTCAAAAACTCTTTAAAAACAATCACAATGGATTTAAATAGATGATGACTATGAGTGACCAAGGATAAAACTAATGTGTTGTAGATTAAAAAGAAGGTTTCCTGATTTATTCATCCTATAAGTTATTTTTTTCAGTATTATGTAGTTTTCTACAAAAATTAGTATTACTCATACAATGATTTCTAGTCTTGTTCAATAGAAGGAACTAAAAGGAACATGATTGACATTGAATATGTTGGATGATTTTCTAAAGAGTAGCAAAATGGGATGATAACTGGAGTAAATTATGTTTTTATTATGGATAATCAGTTTTCATGGAACATGATTAACAATGTGTACCTTAACCAACTCTTAGTATCACAAATAAAGACAATGAAGGAGTAATCTTATAGTTCGGGTGATGCTAACCATAGATGATTGAATATTTAGTTTCCTATATGTCAACACTATGAGAGGAATCACTCAATGGAATGTATCATAGTGATGAGAATATACTTTGTGTGTGGAGATTGACATAGTAATATATTGATGAGGAAAAATGAATAATTCAATTAATGCAATAGATGGGAATATTGGTCTCCCTAAAGTATTATCAAAGGATGAATTCTTCAAATGTGTAAACATTGACCAATATGAAAATCAATTTCCTAGGGAGAATTATTTTGAAGGGAATCAGGAAGGTGGTATGAGTAAAGGATATTTTTTTTGATGATGAATATATAAAAATGGAAAATGAAAGCAAAGAGGTGTTAAGTAATATGATGAAGAACACTATTTTATTTTTCTAGAAGGATGTTTGATGACTTAAGAATTTATGTATTATAATTTAATGATTATTTTCAATTAATCATGAAATATAAAAGGGTTTTTCAATATATATTTTTATTAGGGATTTTAAAAAATATGAAAATAAGAAATGACAGAATCAAGGATTGGTCCAATGGAAAGGTGATATTTTGATTATGGTGAGGTAAAATATAATATGTACCTAATGTTGAGAAAATGGTGTTTAGTTTGGATAAGGAGACAATTGATATGAATAAGGTAAATCAAATTGTATTTATGACCTCAAAACTAATAATGGTTTTTTCTAAAAAGTGGTTTATGATATCATTGATTGAGTTTACATCATTATTGGATATATATAATGTATTCAATAATCTATGATTTTATTCAAACAATGAGAAAGCATGTATGTTTTAATTGATGTTCTATGGAAATTCAGGTTATTACCATGTTTAAATAGAATATATAAGCAAGGTATTCACATGTTTGGTATGTAACAATCAAGATCCACTTTAGGGTATATAGGAATTAATGATAATTTTATTTTGGAAATGCATTGGACTTCTTTCTAAAGTTTTAGATCTAAATCTTTTGGAAGGTTCATAAGGTTAACCATTTATGAAATGGTTTATGTTGAACATTGAATTTTATTTTAGAAATTAATGTATTACTTCACCATATGAATATTTATCCATATTATATAACCATTGTTTGCCTTTTTATTTTGACTTTAATTAAATATTGACATAATGACTTATCATTTTATTTAGGGATATTTTGGTCCGTTAGTGATTTTGGTGAAATAAATTCACATACATTTCTTTCAGTAATAGGTGAATTGGAAATTTATCGAGGAACACCATATAGATGAGAATACGGTTATTAAAAGGAGTAAAATAATGTAAGTATAACTTATGGTGAAAAGTATTTACCTTTCAGAGTATGATCTTGAAATAAATTGTTTCCTTATTATCATCAGTTTTCTGTTATGAATGACGTTTTTAATGACTCTCTAGTTTATGGATTTATGGTCGTTAAAATTATCTGGATCACCCACTTTGTTATGAACAATTTTCTATATCAACCTTCATCATTATTTGGGTGTTATTATTCTCTTCTATGTCTATATTGTCTCTTTTCACCAATGTTCTCCTACTTAGAAACCTAGTTATGTAATATTCCATGTTAACTTTGTACTACCACTACTCTCTTTTTAATATGATGTTTTATTAAATATTTATACTTTGTGGGGTTTTAGAAAAGTTATTTTCGAATATTAAACCTTTTATATCTGAGATGAATTTCAAGGGTGAAATTAATTTTAAGGGGTAGAATGTAACTCCAAAAATTTTATAATTAATTTTCATTTAAATATAATATTTTTTATATTTATCATCAAACATAATAACGGGTATATCTTGTGTTACATGAAACACTAAGTTAATCTTTCACTACATGCAACACCAAGTTATTCTTAGGCTATACATAACACAAAGTTTTAATAAAACCACAATATATTATGAATTTATTTATTTGAACACAACTGTTATAACCTAGCCATTAAATATAGAAATACGAATAATAATTATTATTATTAAATTATTAAGTATAAAGGTTTTATATAAATAAAAAATATTTATAAAAAGATACATAATTCCTAGAAAATTATTTATGCGATTTTAAAATACCATTTTCTCAGAAAAATTATGTTTTTTATTTCATTTGGTGCACAATTTTAAAATTAATTTTTTAAACTTTTAGATAATTGATTTAAAAAAATAAACTTTATTTTTAAAATCATATTGTAAACATTATCTTTGGGTAAATTTATGGGATTCTTCTCAAAAGTTTTAGATAATTGATATAATAAAATAAACTTTATTTTTGAAATCATAATGTAAAAATTATCTTTCGGTGAATTTATGGGATTCTTCTAAAAAAATTCATTTTTTGGGACAATTTTTCATTATGGTTACCTATATAATAAGTTATGTAATAAAAAATACAAAAAATGAACCTCTCATACTTTTAATATCATTAAAGCATTGAGACACTGCCAAAAACACCAAATGTTTATTTAAAAATACTATTTTAAAATATAAATTCATTTTTATCATGATTATATATTTTAATTTTTTGAGGTGAAACAATTGATTTAAATGCTTATGAAATGTCAACATAGTAATTATTTAGTTAATAATTAAATAAAATAAATTATACTAAAAATACTAGAAGTGAATTAAATTGAATTAATTGTTGTGTTAATTTTTTATATTGATATATCATTTTACATAGTTATAAACATAATATAATCTAATTCTTTAATTTTATCGATATTTTTTAAATTCAATTCAAATGAATGACGTCAAAATTGGCATTAATGTTATTTTATGAAAACTTATATTTTATTAAATGATTTAAAATTACTAAAAATATTATATTCTACCATGTTATTTTTATATGATAAGAAATGTTAACTATGATACGTTAATGGACCAATTTTCCATTTATAATGATCGTATTGATCGTTAAATATTTAAAACATCAATAGCACTGTTTAGGTTAAAATAGTGTTTTTGCACGTTAAATATGCATGTGTTAAAATTAATTTTCATAACATATAGGATTTTTTATTTGATAAAATTTATTTAATATTCAAAATAACTGGGTGAAAATTAAATAATAATCCCCAATTTAATTTTGTCTTAAAGGATAAATTATCAAGGTTAAAAAGACTAGTTTCCATAGTAAAACCACAAAATGGTAAAAAAAAGTGAAAACTTATAAATTAATGATATAAAACATAAAAACATGTGTTTTTTTGTGTATTGTAGGTATGGATCGACCATATAATACCCCCAACCCATTAATAATCAATTTTGGAGCCACACGAAGCAATGTTGACCACCCGATAGTGAATAGATTTGTGTATTTTCAAAAATGACACTCCTCCTCTTCTTTAAAAGGGAACCCCCTCCCTTAACTTATTTAATCCTATCAATCAATTTTGATAAAAAAAACATTACAAATAACATCCCATAATACCTAATTAAATCTTATATAGATTTTTTTGGAATAAATATTACCTATGATGGATTTAGGGCAAACCTAATGAGGATACTCGAAGAAGTTGTAATGTTCTTCAATGGGCGCCGTTATTTTATTTCTTACTCCACAAAATTAAATTATTATTATAAAATTATTATATAATATCCACATTATATTAAATAAAATTAAATATTTTAATATTATTGGAATAACCTAAAACCATATCCACTTCCATCAAATGGGTTATGGAATCATCATTCATGTGTACGGTAGACTACCACATTGCAAACTGATGAAATTAATTTCTCATTTACAACCTCTAGAGGATACAAATAATGATGTATTTATAGTTTATATATGTTATATTTTATATTTATAATTTTTTTATGAAACTAGAATTATTATGTCGCACATACTTTCACACACTCAATTTTTTGGGAATATGATAATGTTGCGCGTGTATATAGAGACTACCACCTCACGAAGCGATGTGATTTGTTCGTCCTTTACTTGGAAGGTATTGAGAATTAGTTTAATGGTAATATATTATATATATAAAAATAAAAATTATTCTTGAATGATAATATATATCAATTACTTTTAATTCTTTCAATTTGACATGAAAATTGAAATAGTGTTCTTGTGTGCGTATGGTATAATGTCTCCATGAATAGTGTATTTCAGTTCCAATCACTAAATTTTATGGATTACTATAAATAAATTTATACATAATATATATGATACTTATATCATGATTTAAATTCTTAATATTATTAAATCCTGATCAAAGAATTATTTCCAATAATAACAAGTCAAAACATACTCGAAAAGCAAAGTAGTTATTGCCCTAAATATGGCTTTAACATGAAATTGTTAATAAATAGGTAATGAAATGTCATAATAAAATAATATATGGTATGATATATAAGAATATGGATATGTAATATATGTATAGTAAAATTATATTTATTATAATGGATGTTTGAGCGTGTATTATGGTATTCAAGACTTTAGGTACGGGGATTTCCAGTCTCACTTTTATTTATAAAAAGACTTATGCCATATTCACTACTCATTTATTTTATGTGGTGTATATACTTAAATATGAAATTATATAAAATTAATACATCTCAATTAATGATAATTAATATTTTTATTGTGGTTATTCTTTCACAAGGCTTATGATTCAAAATTTACTCTAGCAGTAATGGATTTTCATCTCAATTTTCTTTTTTTGAGACATATGTTATCTTATGCACCTATGTTATTTGATGAGGTGTAGATACATCAACTTGAATTTGTAATGTCATGAATTTATTTTCCCTAATTATGTTTTATGTTTCAATTTATTTTACTCCTTCATGATTTTTATTATTCAATGTTACCAAAGTAGTAAATAGATTAATTTGCAATCCCATTATTTATCCAGATTGTTTATGATTAAGTCTCCAACGTTGAAATATCAGGATCTTCATATAAATAATTCTCTCAAATTTTATTATCCTATGGTTATTCAGGATATCACTAATTAATGGTACTATTTTTCAACTGTTTGTTACTTAATATAATTATGAAAAAAAATTCACGGAAATCAGACTGTATTTCTCTCTTTAGTCGAAACTCTATTTTTCCATCAATACCATGTTTTCTAGAACTATTTTAAAAAATGTTTTATTACTATCTTATTATTTTCATGACTCATTTTTACCCATATTTTATTTCTTAAAATTGTTTTTAAGATAATCTTAAGGTCTTTTTCCAAAACTATTCTCATTTTTCTTTTACCGACATTGTAATTATAATATCTATTTTTAACGTACACATCATGAATTATGTTTTCTACTATCATGAAAGTTCAATGATATCAAGATTCATAGAAATGTTTTATAAGTTATTTTCAATAACAATATTTTCTTTATTATTTGGTAAATTTTTATATTTTAAATAATTTATTTCAATGTTAAAATTATTTTAAAAGTGTTTTCTGTTTTAAAACCCAATTTTCAAAAAATAAAGGATTTTTTAATCAAGAAGTGTTTTAAATAATTTTTAAAATCTTAATTAATAATTTATCATGTTTAGTTTCAAATTAAATTATTTTCATAATGTTGTATTTTTTAAAAATTCATTTTTAAAGAAAATACATTTTCCATAGTAAATTTCCAAAGTAGTCTCTCAAAATTATTTTTTATATAATGTTACGTTATATAAGGTTGGTTATTTTTTTATAGGGATATGTTACAAGGGTACCATTATTATTATTTCTCTATATTTTTTATATTTATTATGAAAATATGTTTATGAAACTTGTTTCTGTTCCATAGTTTATTCCATAAAAAATGATAATGGAACCCACTTTTCATCTAAGGATTATGATTTGATGAAATGAAGGAATTATTATGAATCCTTTTTATATTCCATATGTTATGTTATGAAGAAATATTTATAAAACATGTATAATTTCATGGGTTCTGGTATGATGAATGTTTTATAATCTTGTGGAACACATATGTCTGATTTCATTATGTGATGGTAGATACGTTATAACCATGGATGGTAGTTACTTTATAACAAAAGATGGGTTGGACCACTATATCTCTCTAATGCATTAGGTAAATATATATATTTCATGATATTGATAATAATGGAATAAGAAGTGAACCTATTTTAGTAAGGCATGGAATGAAATGGGAGTTAACTTAGTTTAGTAAGACAAGACTGGAATATAAAGTGAACCCATTTCAGTAGGATAAGGTGGTAATAGGGAGTTAAACTAGTTTGGTGAGGGACTTTTTACACTATTACATTGTTGGGAGTGAACCATTACTAATATGTAAATGATTTTATATACTTATATATACAAAAAAATCTTTGTCTTATTCCAATGTTAATCCCTTATGGATCATGTTCTTTGATATTATTATAAATCATGTCTTATTAACTACCAATATTTATTCCATGACACATTTTTATGAATTATAAAAGGTTGGGTATGAACTTCATAAGTAATTTTCATTGTCACATATCATTATTTTTTCAGTATGATTTTATATAATAATAGATTGATATTTCTTATGTTTACCATTATTGATCATTTGAGCTCCCAATTTATTATGATTCCTTTTCTTAGGTTGTGAAGAAAGGATTTATATAGGTAATTTTTTTGAAGAGTACTATATGGGAAGATATTTTTGGGAAACATTGATGATCATTCACGAAAATATATGGTTGTGTTCTAAGATTCCAAAGGCATTAAACTATTATAGTCCTTAAGAATGTGTTTTTGTAATGTAATAAATACTAATACAAAAATATTTAATATCCATGTATGGGAATCCTAGGTAGCTAAAGGGTTAAATAATCTCTCCATTTGAAATTATTCTTAATACCACATAATTCAATCAACCTAATTTCAATAAAGCTAATGTGAATAGTGGTTAGGGATCAACACAAACACATAAAAGAAGAAGAATAAGAACTTAATCATAACAAAATCTATACAATCACGCTCTATGTTGAAAAAAAGAGTGATTAAATAATTAATCAATGTTTTCCTTAGGATAATATCATCTCAGCCATAAAATATTTTTTAGTAGGACAAATGAAAAAAATATCAACATTAAAATGAATATATTTCCTACACCACTCAAAACAAATATTAAAATAATTCATAAATAGTTGAATTATATTTATCTCCTTATAAAAAATAATCACCTAAAGAATATGAAAATAATGGATAGAGTAGGATACTAAAATAATTACATACAAGAATGAGAGGGTGTGGGTTACACAACCATTTGTATCATTAACTTCTCAAACACATTAATTATGAGTGATCTAGTTATAATGTTAGAAACATGTTCCTTAAATAAAAAAATACAGCATAAAAATATCTTATTCAATTATCTCCTTCAAAAAATGGTACTCTAATTCAATTTATTTTGGAATTTTGTGTTGTAATAAATTTTTAGATAGTTTCATGGAACTATTATTGTCACAACATATAATCAAAGGATAATTTTTCTTAATATTATTGTATTTTAGTTTTGTCATTATCTATAACATATGTATAGCTTTTTGTGATGATTCTGCATATTTATCCTCTTAAGAGATTAGTTTAATAATTTTTTTCTGCTTTGAATGTAAAGAAACTCAAATTTTTCAATGATAAATTCAAAGATTTTTTGTCACCAACATCCATTTCCCTGAAAGCACCAGTAAATCCTCTCATATTTAGTTCACCTCTCTTCTTATACATTTGTATATAATTGAATTTATTTAAAATTTATCACAATATACTCTTTACAGAAAAAAATATGTGTTTCATTTTCATTATATTTATACTAGGTATAAAGGGGGGCATAATATAAATTTTCTGTCCTTGATGTTTTCAAGTTTATAATAATTTCAATCAAAATTAAAAACTGTTCCTCATTAATATTTTTCCCTTCATCACCATTGATAAACTTTGTTCCCACCTAAATTGTTGTGTAAATCCATCTATATTCCTTATTTTCAAACTTATTTATGATATTTGTTTCATATTTTTCTTATGAGATGATAAAATAACCGACTTATTGAACAATTTGTATCCGTAAAAAAAATATTATATCTCCATGCATTGTCCTTTTTTAACTTTTCTCTCAGCTGACTTGATAACTCCTCACATAAGTTTTCTTCATTTCCAAAAAATAT
This sequence comes from Viscum album, assembly GCA_963277665.1. Taxonomy (NCBI): domain Eukaryota; kingdom Viridiplantae; phylum Streptophyta; class Magnoliopsida; order Santalales; family Viscaceae; genus Viscum; species Viscum album. The sequence continues at coordinate 795,206,456 of OY728142.1, read as the reverse complement.
TATATCATAAATATACACAATCACACTTAGTGATGTGGTGTTAATATTTTTGACATATATTTCTTTCCACCAACCCTTTCTCAAATTTCAGGAATTTTAGATACTCATCAGATAACACCCTAAACCAGGAATCCTAGAGTTAGTGTCTTACATTATTAATTTTTCATGATTATGAGGAATCATATCTCAAAGGACAAATCATATTACCAATTTTTCATACTAGATTACAAACCTGAAACCTATTTTACATTAGTTATAGAAAATTAAGTACAATACAAAACAGAATCAAGTAAACTACATCCCAAAAAAACTCATTCAATGATCTCTTATTCATTACTTGGGGAAAAGAAGAAAAATATGATTGAGATGAAAGGATAGGTAAGGGTTAATTACATCAGAATCAATAATGAATCAATAATGAATAATCAATATGTAAAGAAAAATAATTGAACACACATTCCATTTAATAGATAAGTTGAGAATTAAATTCATCCATGGATTTTTTTCATAGTGAAAATCCTAGGAAAAGTAATAACTAAAATGATGGTAATTAATAATTATTAGAAATAATTAATATGTAACATGATCCACTATATCATCTAGACCTATTCTTAATATATTTTATGTCTGTGGCTAAAAACACATCTTATTCTTCTTGGAAACTATATCAAAGAATTTATCACCCAATGATTTTATCTCATGATACTAGGGATGCAACAAGGGTATTTCCTTATATATTTCCCAATTATTGTCATGAATTTCAAAATCATTCCTCACAGATCAAATAATGTTTTTAATTCATAAACAATTTGTCTTATCAAATATTCATATTGAGTAAAAGATACAGATTTATCAACATTTACCCAATTGATCCAATAAGTACAAAATTTATGAAAACATTTTATAAATATTTTGAAATAATAATTTAAATCATAATAGATATTTATAATTATGTATAATTAATTTTCATTGAAAAATAATTACAATAATTTTATTGTTTCAAGGGAAAGTTTACCATCACAAAATAAAGTGAGATTGCAAAGTTAAATTTTGCCACTTGGTAATCTTCAATTGAAAACACATTGGATGAGATAATTAAAAGTTATAATTAATATACTATGTGTTATGATTTATTCATTATATTAAATAGAAAAGGTGTAGTATATAAAACACAAAAAATAAAAAAGTTGTGAATATGAAATTTATCTCATAGATTTCAAAAGTGAGATGGAGATCCCTTACATTACAGTCATTTTTATATTAATTATATTAAAACTAATTATTAATGTTTTAATTAATGATATTAACTTATAATATAACAATATTAATAATTATTATATCATAAATAATCCTTTTATAACATATAATAACCCATTCATTAATAATATTTCATCATTTTCATCATTTCGGTTGTTAGTTGCCTTGTTTTTTGCGTATATTTTGACATGTTATTTTTGTTTCTATTAGATATATCATTAATTTTTCATCTAAATAATGTGAAAACTTTGTAAAAAATATATATTTATTTTATTTTAATTTATAGTGATCCATAATGTCTAGATATGGAATATGAAATACACCGTTTACGGAGAGTGAAGGTCGTACGTTTGCATATATGTTGTTTCAGTTTTGTTGTCATATTAAATGAATAGAAAGTAAATGAAATATATGTAAGTTATAAATAAATTATCTTATCTATGTTATATACATAACATATTTTTTATTTAAATCATTCCCAATACATTCCATGAAAATAATGAACTCATCACATCACTTTGTAGAGGCGGTAGTCCACACATCCACAAACAATGTTATCATATTCCCACAAAATGGAATGGATTGAAGTATGTGTTAAATAATAATTAAAAACCATAAATACATTATAAATATTATATATATAATATATAAACTTTAAATCCATCATTATTTCCATGATTTTAAAGTGGTAATGTAGGAAATAACAACATCGGTTCGCAAGGTGGTAGTCTGTTGTACACATAAATGATGACTGTGTATCCAATTTTATGGAAGTGTGTGAAGTTATAGGTTATGCCATTAAGATAAAAAAATATACTTATATTTATGATAATTATTTTATTATATAATAAATATGTAAGAGTAATTTAATTTGTGGATAAAAAAATTAAACAAAAGAACTCATTGAAGAAGATTACCTCTTATTTGTGAAACTCTTTTTGGTTTATACCAAATATGTTCCTTTGATTTCCTCCTAACCAATGTGTGGATTATATTATGAGGTTAGGGATTTTATGAGATTAATTTTAGAGGGTTTTTATGAGAAAATGGGGCTTGATAGTTGTTATTAAGGGGAAGAGTGAATGTATTTTTATAGTGTAAAAGGAGTGACATTCTTGTAAATATCGAATGGTAAACACTATTGAGAGCTATCTTAGAACTAATGTGCTTAAAATTTAAAAATAATGTATTAAAGGATAATTATGGTCTAGAAACACTAGAACCCCAAAAATATAAAATAACCTTTATCATTTTGTTCCTTATCTATTAAGTTTCGTCATTTTTTTAATTTGGTTTTTCTTTTAGGTAAATTGTTTTATAACCTATGTAATTCATCAATTACGACTAAATTAAATAAAAAATAATTAGAAAATTTATAACCACTGATTATAATATATTAAATATAATTTATAAGGTAATAATTTCATATTTGTTGGTAATTAATTCAATAGAAGCATATGTAACGGGAAAAAATAATGCTTTAACTCTCACTATGCTAACATTGTTTTTACTATTTAGGGGACAATATGTTAGTTACAAAATATTAGTTGGTACATGAATGGGTAATACTTGATATTTATTAAAAATTTGAAATCACTTAAAAGATGATATGATTTTATTAATTTTAAATCATTTAATTAAATATCATTTATTATAAAATAACATTGAAGTCAATTTTTAAATTATTTATTTAATTTAAATTTAAAAATATCATGATAATGGTGGAATTTAGATCTATATAGTTTACAACTGTAAAAAAATATATATTCATGTAAAAAAATATTTAAGACAATAATTCAATCAATTTACTTCAATTTTAATATTTTTAGTGTCATTTATTTCAGTTAATTATTTAATAAATAATTATTGTGTTGGTGTTTCTTAAGATCTTTAAGTAACTTATTCATCTATAAAAATTATAGATAAATTATTATAAATAAAAAAGATAGTTTTTATTTTAAAATAATATTTATAATTGAACATAGGTTGTTTTTTTCCAAATCCCGTAGCTTTAAATATATTAATGGAAATGAAGGTTCTTTTTCTATCTTTTCCTTACTTAACTTATTATATAGTTCAATTTTATGGATTATTATCTCAAATTGTCCTAAAATTATATCCTAAGGATAAATGTGTATATATATTTCTATAAAAGTGTATTGTAAAAGTCTATAGATCAATTTTCCAATGATATTAATGTTTAACCAGTAAGTAAACTCATTTTTACCTTAATCACTATATATATTTTTTTACGTATTTCAATAATTATTATTGTAATAAAAATAAGTTGGCCTTATATGAATATAAATATTATAATTATTCCAAATATTTATATATATTTTTTCCAATTCAACTTAGAGAAGTGTAAAAATTAAATTTATAGCTAATTATGAAAAAATGGGGAGAAATATGTTTTTTAAAGTGAAGTCATTAAGAAGTTCACTTTGATTTTATATCTAAATACAATAATAATCTTTCTAATAACAAAAATTGGATTAATATATGTATAATTGATCTATTTTGACTTTAAAACAAATTTTAAATATAATTTATCTTGAATAATTATTTAAATGAAAAGTAATTTTCCAACTAAAATGGAGTATTTTTCATTATTCAACAAAAAAATAAAACTTCTCAAAAATACCATAAATTCACCGAAACATAATTTTGAAATTATTAATTAAAAAATGAGGTTTATTTTGACAAATAAAATTTATAAAAGGGTAATTTTTATTTTAAATTGGCTTTCCCTTAAAAGGTTGTAAAAGTTCCATGAAAAAAATAAAGATTATTATGCATAAAATAGGATTTATTATTATCATATGTATATAAAATAAATTAGATGATTGTAAAAAAATTGATTGAATATATAATATAATAAATATATCATAATGTCTTGGGGTATTATATAAACTTATAATCTTGGTCTTGCATGTCTTATAGGCTATCAAAGGCACTCAGAATCATTTTAACAGAAGCCAACCTAGTGTTGCGTATAAAGCAAGAGAGAAAAAAAATTAAATTTATTATAAAAGGTAAATATTTTAAATTCATGTGGTGTTACATTCTCCCTACCTTAAATAAATTATAATCTCATAATTCATACTTGATTTTTCTAATCTAGGGGTTGTTATTTGAAAATTTCATTATTAAGAAACCCACATTGTAAAAGGATAATAAAATATCCTCCTAATGAGAGATATAAGAAAGTAAAAAAGGTGACATAAATGGATCCCAAGTATAAGAATATATGTGGTAAATGAAAACATGTAAGAAAATCATAAATAACTATATTTATTGATCAAATGAATGTAAGTGATAAATTGAAATTTAAGGGTCTCAAAACCATAAATCTATGATGGTCTAAAGAATGATTTGATTAATTCGATATATATGAAATAATATAACATTTTTATTTCAATATCCTTTTCCTATAGTGGAATAATTATTGTACCCTATATTGATATATTTAAATATATATCATAAACACAATCTTATCCTTTTGTTGTGCCCTGAACAACTTCTAATTCATTTCTTAGCACATGTTTCAATATATGGTGACGTAATAGGTTATCCTAAAAACATCATCCAAAGATTAAATTAAACCATTTCATAAATGGATATCTTTTCCAAACAATTGTGATTTAAAATTTAGAATAAATTCCACTAAATTTCCGAAATGAACTTATCATTAGTCTTCAATCAATATGAAGTACATATTTTGTCATCACATACCGAACATGGGAACACCATCATTTATTCTCTTGAAACATGAAAATAAATTGAATTACCATAAAACATTATTGAAAACATGAATTATTAATTATTACATAAGTTTTCCCTTATGGGTTTACATGAATCAAATCCTAAGAATGGATGGAGTAAAAGGAGAGGAAGAGTTTTCTTCCTCCCGACGATGATGTATTCTCCCTTCTTCATCTGAGAAGTGTAAATCTGCACTCCTTCAACTATAATCAATGTGTTAATCTATCGGATTCATCTAACCTAGATAGAAACAAATAACGAGACAAGAATGAGAACTTCTGCTCTTTCTATGGATTATCCTGGGGTTCTTTCGTCCCTCTTGCAAATCGGGGTATGCATCGTATCATACGAAAGGGGTCGATAATGCATGTTACATCCACAGACGATGCAATATCATCTTGGGTTGATCTTTGAAAAAACTCAGTCATCTCCTGAATTTATCTAATGAAAGGTATGAAACCCTAGAAGCTTACTGATTTTTTTCATGTCATATGGAAATTTGGTGTTTTAATGACTTTAAATTCATCACCCTCAGATGAGGTTTCTTCCACATTTTGTTCCCCTCTGCGGAGTTAAAAAGTCAAGATTGAGGTATTTGTTATATTAATCTCAGACCATGTACTCTCTGGATCCATGTTTGGAAGGTCAATTCCATTCTACATGATTTCATGGATTCCTGCGCACAAGTATGGATTAGAATACACAAAATTAACTAGGTTTTTTGGCATACTAAGATTCTATGTGATGTAGCATCCATAATTGTAATTCCTATAAAAATGTACTTTTCTACTAAGTTAGTTACTTATAGTGACTATACGCATATCTTAGTTGAAATCGATCTTAGTTCCTTAAAAATAGATAAGGTGGTTCTATCCACGCCACAGGATGAAATCTGTCTCAACATTGAGTATGAGAAAACTTTCCCTTTTTGTGCACATTGTCAAATTTTAGGACATTCAAATAAAACCTGTAATAGAAACATATCTCGATCTAAGTGTTAGATAGAATGGCATGATCTGCAACATTTTAATAGCTCAATGAAACCTGTTGTTAATAATAATGAGGACCATAAAATAGTACAAGCTATGGTCGGTCAGGTTCATGAAACAAGAGTGAACCACTCTGAGGTTTCTATTAAGCCAGATTCTGAAGACGAACTCTCCCAAAAGGTTGGTATCATTGTTGTTGAAGTTGTTGCACCTATTTCCCCTATTAATATGAGAGTTAATACTCTGCTAAATTGGGATAATCATGCTGATGAAAACCAACTGAACATTTTTCGGAAGAAAATGTTACGACATTATAAATAGATTTTCATTAAAAGAAATATTATCTAGAGGAATATTAGGTGAAGAAGATGTGGATTTAGCTAACATCCATGGGAAAATAACTCTATTATCAAATAAAAGTTGATTAAAATATGGGACAAGAGCAGATTTTTGTTAATATCAAAAGTAACAAATGTAAAGAAAATAGATATGTGGTGATATCAAGGAGGGATGAACCCTTAAGGGATGATCAATCCTCCCATATGTTTGAACTTGTTTTTTAAAATGTAAATGAAGGAACATGGTCTGTGGACAAGGCTCTTGTTGAATCACTTCTGAGTTGTGAACCTACTACTTAGAAAGAGTTACTTCTTGCTAGAATTAAGGTCAAGCCTTCTGCTTATTTGAAGGAATCTCCTTTGGTTAGTTACCTTCCATCCTTCAGTTCTAGTATGGGGGTCTTTAAGTCACTTGGACCCCAGTCCACCTCCAGTTTTGGTACGGATTTGGATGCCTCTATGTTTCTTGGGCGCCTGTCAGCCTCTAGTTTTGGTCTGGATGCTTTTATTTCACTCTGAACCCTACTAGCCTCCATTTCTGGTTCTACTTTGGGTGCCTCCAAGACACATGGTCCCCTACCAGCCTCAAGTACTAGTTTGCGTGCTTCTAAGTCATTCATCCCCCTTCCATTATCTAGTTATACTTTGGATTCTTCTAAGTCACTTGAACCAGGGAACAATGGGATGGTGCCACCAGCACTGCCTTCTTCAGATCTTATTGCAAGAGAGGAAAATACTACTGGGAAGGATGTTGAATTAGGAATGCAGATTTTGGATTCTCACAGCAAGGATCATACTACTCCAAGTGTTCATACTCAACTTCTGGATGATCCTGGGAGGATAGTTTCCAATAGAACCCCTTCCCAAGATTTGAAGACCAGGACAAAGAAATGTGTGTACTTATAACCCTTTTGATATTCTTAATCTAGTTTGTAGTGATGATGATGGGAAGATAAGTGATGGAGTGGCCAAATATCAAAACACAAAGACTAATGTTGGTTTCGAGAAACCTAGAGATGATCATGGTCATGGCCTGTGGATAAAATTCATGACCTCGAAGAGGCGATTACATCAATGCTACAACGGTGGAAGACCCTCTCTCCATAGTATGAGTACCCAATCAAAATTGGGTTGAGATCCTTTCATGTGTATGGATACTAGATTGTTCCTCTGACATTACTTCTTTTCTTTTTTAAATCCTAATAAAGATTACTTTTGAGCCTCAAAAGAAAATAATTAAGATAAATATTTCTATACATACTCAAAAAATCCCTAAATGTTATAAAATCCATCAATGATATAATAAACTATGATGTAAACAAATAATTAATAATTTCTAAGGTAGTCAATAATATACAATTTCATTTATCCATATTAATCATCTTTTTATCCTAACATCATCATCTCAAAATCCAGAACATATAAAGGGTCATATTTCCCTCAATAATATCTTTTTCCATAAATTTCAACTTGCCTCCAAATCATTTTACTTATTCATCAGTACCATTAAAAATTTTCTTTCAAATCCTTAATGAAAATGTATAGTAATGCAGACCTTATAAATTCCATAATACTTATAACAAGGATATCAATGACACTCTTCTGACATTATTCAAGTATCCAAATATAAGAGAAAATTAATTATTCCACTTTAGCTATATCAATAGCATAATATTGACCTTGATCCCTTGAAATTTCCTAAGTTATATTCCTTTGACATTTGAGGAATTCATATGTATAGTTCCCAATCTCTTAATAGTGTAATCATTTTAAATTTGAATTTTATTTATTTCTCTCAAAATCACAATCTTGGTGTCCTTTTTAAATACACTTCTATCAAAATCACATTCATGTCATGTAAGTACTAGGGTTTTTATATTCACAATTATCACATACAATAAAATCATTCATTCTCTTCTTTCCTATAACCATTTTTTGATCTAATATCCTCTAATTCTCTTACTTCCCTTTGAATCAATAATAAATAGATAATTATTTCCCATTCTCGTTAGCACATGATATTATGTATTCACATGATGGTAATGTTTGTGAGATTAGATCCCTTTGAAATATTGTATTAGGACCATTTAAGATATGATCCTTTATACTCTTTGGATCAAGTGTATTAGTGAGGTTCTAATTCCTTCATCTATGTGAAATTTATAAACGACGGTGTACACTAGATAAGGTTATATCATTATGTAAAATACTATATAATCTGGAAACTAGTGAAATAATTAACATGAATTGAAAATTTTAGGTTTATCTAATCATAAAATCATAAATGTGGTTTTTTAGGAAGATATTCCATAGTCACACTCAAATTATTTCATAGGGTTAGTTTCTCTAATTTATGTTTTTCCTTAATCTAATTTCCAAGGTTTCTACTAAACATCCTTTGATACCAACTGAAACACCCCATCCCCAAAATATAGAAATTAGTGCCTTTCTTTATTAAATTGACATGATTACAAGGAAGTAATCCCTGAAGGATTGAATGGTTTAGCTGTTTTGGAAAACCATACTACAAACATGATACTTATTTTACATTGGTTAATGAAAATGAGTATAATAAATAAAAAAAGTTAATAAAACTCATCCTTCAAAACTCATTCAAATTTATCTTATTCATAACTTGTGGAAAAGAAAAAAATAATGGGATCTAAAATAATTAGTAAGGGTTGATTAAAATATAAGCTATAATGAATCAATAATGTACAATTTATATGTAATATTAAATAACTTAACAAATCTTCCATTGAATCAATAAGTTGATGTTGAAATGAAATCATAGATTTTTTCATAGGGAAAATAATATTGATAAAAATAACTAAAATAAAGTAAATACTTAATTATTGGACATAATGTTTCTATAACTTGAACTGATATACTACAAATACCTATTCTCAAGACATTTTAAGTTTATTGGAAGAAACTCATCTGATTCTTCTACGAAACAAACTCAAAGGATTTATCACCAACTGATTTCATCTCATGTAACTACTAATGGATCAAAGGGATTTCCTTAACAGATCCTCATCCCATTTCATAAATTTTAAATTAATTCCTCATATATCAAATAATTTATTTAATTCATAAACAATTTTCCTTATTAAATATCCTTATTGAGTAAAAGATACTGATTTATCATCATTTCACCAATTAATCAAAAAACATTCAAAGAAAAGAACCATATGTAAAAATAGTAGATGTTTTATGTACTAATTATATGAATAATAATAAAAATATTTATCTTCAGTCAGAATGTACTTTCTAATGGAAAATTATTCTAATAATACGATTGTTTCAAGATAAATTTAACCATCATCAAAAAAATAAAATTTCCATAATAAATTTTTCCACATGATAATATTCAATTCAAAACTGTTTAGATATGATAATTTATTGTGATACTTAAAATACCATGAGTTATAATTGATTCATTATATTAAATGAAAAATGGGAAGTTTATAAACCACATAAAATGGTGAATATGACATTTATCTCACAGATGTAAAATGTGAGATGAAAATCCTTTACCTTACACTTTGTTTCGGTTGAATTCTATTTAAACTCATGTATAATGATTTTAATCATGTTATTACACTATAATATATCTATATTAATATTTATTTTATCATTTATAATTATTTTATAACATATCATAACTCATTAATTAATAATATTTTTCCATTTTTATCATTTTGGGTGTTAGTTGCCTTGTTTTTTCAGTATGTTTTGTCTTGTTATTTTTGTTCCTATTGCATAGATCATGAATTTTTCATCTATATAATGTAAAAAATAACGTAAAATTTTTATATATTCATCATATATATATTTAGAGTAATCCATAAACTTTTGATATAGTAAATAAAATACACTATTTGTGGAGATGGTATACCATATGTACGAATGAGCATTATTTCCATTTTCATGTCATATTATAAAAAAGAAAATTAAATGAAATATTTGTATTTATAATTATAGTATCATATTTTTCTCATATACATAACATATTTTTATTTAAAGCTTTAATAATACATTCCATGTAAATCATGAATGCATAACATCGCTTTGGGGAGGTCGTAGTCCACATGTCCACAAATGATGTTATCATATTCCCATAAAATGGAATGCATATATTTATGTGTCAGATAATAATTAAATAAGAATGAATACACTATAAATATAATATATATCATAAATAAACTAAAAATACATCATTATTTCCATAATTGAAAGGTGGTAACGGAAGAATGAACAACATCGATTCGTGAAGTGGTAGTCCTCTGTACACAAGAACGATGATTCTATATCCCATTTGACAGAATTATGTGAAGGTGTAGATTATACCCTTAAGATAAAAATACCTCAGTATATGGAGGATACTTAAGTATTTTTATAAGTAGGATATATGAATAATTTAATTTCCAGAAAAAGAAATAAAACAAAATATCTCATTGAAGAATGTTATCACTTCTTCTGGTAACTCCATTTTGTTTATACAAAAAAACATCATTGGTTAGATTTTTGTCCAAATTTAGACTTCAATGAAGATGGTATGGATATTTTTATCTTTTATAGTATTTTTATAGTGATCCAAAGTGTCTTTAAAGGTGTGAATAAGGGGAAGTGTGAACTTCTTTTTATAGTGCAGGAGAAGGGGAATTCTTGTAAATACCAAAAGGTGAACACTAATGGGAGGTATACCTTAACTCATGTGCTTCCAAAATGGAAAAAATGGATTAAATTTGAATTTTGTTCTATCCACACTTAAAACACCCAAATATAAAAATATCATCTGGTTCCTTAGTCTTTATGTTTCCTTATTTTTTTCATTTTGGATTTTCATTTAGGTAACTAGTTTCTTAACCAATATAATTCATACATTATAACTAAATTATAGTGATACTTATTAGAAAAATATTAAATACTGATTTTTAAATATTAAATATAATTTATGAGATAAATGTTTTATATTTTTTTGAAAGTAATTCAATATAAGTGTACGTAACATGAAAAAAAACTACTTTAACCCTAACCATGCAAGCAGTGTTTTTTCTATTTACGGGTCAATATATTAGTTATAAATGTTCAATCAGTCCTTTAATAAAAAAAATTAATATTTTTTAACTCTCATAAATTCCATGGAATATGATATGATTTTTTGTAATTTTAAATCATTTAATAATATATCATTTATTGTAAAATAATTTTAATGTCAATTTTGATATTATTTAGTTAATTTACATTTAAACATATCAATACAATGATGTAATTTGTATATATTAAGTTAAAACTTGTTTAAATTTATATATTAGTCTAAATAATTAATGTATGATAATAAATCAATCAATTTAATTAACTTTTAATATTATAAATATCATTTATATTAATTTATTATCACCTAAAGAGTTATTGTATTGGCGTTTCTTAAGCATTTTAAGTCACTAATTCTTCTATAAAAATTACAGATAAATAATTATGATGAAAAAAATTATATTTAAAAATTATATTTATAAATGAACGTAGTTTTTTCTTTTCACTATCACAAATCATTAAAGATATTAAATGCAAAGAAGGCTCTTTTTTGTTGTCTTCTTTATTTATCTGATTATATTGGTCAATTTCAAGGAATGTTGTATCACAAAGTCATAAAATTCTATAATAAGGATAAAAGGGTCAAAATAAATCCATCCAATTAGTATTGGACATGTATTTATTTAAATTTCCACTAATATTAATGTTTAACCAATAAGTAAACTCAATTTTACCTTAATCACTATAATTAATTTTAAACTAATTTCACTAATAATTATGGTAAAAAATTGAGTTGGTATTATTATAATATAAATTTTGTAATTTCTCAAATAAATTATATCCATTTTTATAATTTCAACTAACATATGTGTAAAAATTGAATCTAATGATAATCTAGTAAACGTGGTGAGAAAATGGGGTTTTGAAGAGAAAATGTTCAAAAGTTCACAAAGTTTTTATATATAAATTAAATATAAAAATGATTCAAATGACCAATGTTTGATTAATAGATTTATAATTGATCTATTTTTGCTTAAAAATTAAAATTTAATTTAACATTACCAATTATTTGAATGAAAAGGTTGTTTTTAACTAAAATGTGGTAATTTTCATTATTCATTAAAAATAAAACTTCTCATAAAAATACCAAAAATTCACCATATGGTAATTTTTACATTAATAATTAAAAAATTAATTTTATTTGGACAAATAAAATTAATAAAATTTCCAACATTTATTTTTAAGATCAATTCACCATTACAAGTCAGTAATAGTGCCTTTAGAAAAATAAATCTTTTTTGTGCATAAGACTGGATTTGTTCTTATTATATTTTAATAAAATATATTTAATGAATGTTAAAAAGTTTTATTGAATATATAATATAAAAATAAATATATAATAAATGCCTGATGTGTTATATAAACTTTTATGCACGGTACTGTATGTCTTATACACTATCGAACGAACTCATTATTATGTGTTACACAAGCTAACATACTTATATGTACAAAGCAATATAGAAAAAAAGTAAAAAAAATTATAATATAAATTATTTTAATTTCTTAGGTTATTACACATAAGGCTTTATGTACCAATATCTTAGAGATTTCATCTACCTATTGAGTTATTTCTTTAGTTTTTGTACCTTTCTTCCATTTGAATATAACATAAAGCCTTCTAAATGTTCTATGTAAACTTATTCATAAAGACAACTATTCAAAAAATATTATTTAGCATCCAGTTTGAATATTTTTAATATTATCTGAGATACAATTTCTAGAAAGATCCTAATAGATTCAGGTTTAGGTATTGGGGAAAAAGGTTCATTAAAGTCGACCCCTTAAATTTATGAGTACCAATTATAAACCAGTATGGTCTAGTTTTAGACAATTAACATTTCTAATAAATATGATTTCAAAAGAATAATTTTTCTCTAATCACATTATTTTATTTAGGTATAATAATAGGTTCCAATGTCAAATTTTTCTCAATTTGGCCAAGCTCACCATTCATGGCTTAAACCCACTCTTTGTGTTCAAATACTTCCTCAAATTTTTAAGGTTTAACCTTTGATAATAGGCTTCTTTATTTAGTGGTCATGATATCTCTTCAAATATTTACAACATTATCTAGGTATCCATAATTTTCTAAAGATCAATATTTTTTATCATCCATTCATTTACCTCTTTAGGATTCAATTCTTCATCTTGATCACTAAAAAATGAAGAATCAACATCCTTAGTATGAATCTATGTATTTTATGAATTTTATTCAATAATTTTAGTACATAAAACATAATCCTCATTATCTATAATTATTGTATTTATATCACGCAAATATTTTGTGATATATTTCTTAAAATTTAGTCTCTTCGATATCTTTTGATACACAGAACCTCAAGTAAAAATGCATTTCCATATAATATACCATTATAATCTAACCATTATGATGGAGGGTACAAGAAATAATAAATAAATTATGAAAAATATATTTTTCTAAACTTTCATAAAATAAATTCACGGATAAGTAATAGATTATAAATAATAATAAAATTCATTTTAAAGTAAAAAAATGGATTTTTGAAAAAATGGTTTTATGGGCGCAATGTGTTTTTATTTTAATAAAATAAATTAATAAATATTGGTTAATGATTATAAAATATATATATATATATATATATATATATATTATCTATTCAATCAATTTTTTTACCATTCATCTAATATTTTTTTAAACATGGGATAAGAATAAATCCAATTAATGCTTAAAAGTAAAATTTTCTTTAAAAGAAGTTTCATCGTATTTTGAGAACTTATTTTAAAATTAATTTTTTTCCTTTTAAGAAAATTTAGTTTAAAAAATTAACATAATTTTTTAAATCATCATTTCAAAATTACATTATATTTACATTTTTATAATTTTGTAAAAAGATTTTTTTGATGAATAGTGAAAATATTGATTTTAATTACAACTATTTTTTCATTTAAAGAATATAAAAGGTTGTATTTTATTATAAAATGGTTGTAAAATTAAAATTAGTTCTATTATATTATTATTAATCCAATTTAGGTCATTGTAACAAATTTTAGGTTTTATTTTTAAGTAAATATGTTTTATAAATAAGGAATCATTTCCTTCATAAAACCAATTTCAGTTGCGCATACACGTTTGATTTTAAATTAAATTCTTCCATTTTTTTAATTGAATTTTGTAAAATAGGTTGAATATTTTTAATAATTATAATTATTATTCAGTAATATTTTCAACTTAATTTTTTCCCATATTTAAAAGTAAAAACATAAAAAAATAATTACACAAGTTATGGTTATAACAGGTTTATCGGGGGGTTTAACCAAAAAATAACTATAGGTTTTCAATTAAACATGTATAAATCGTATTGGTTATACATATTTTGAGAATATATTATCCAAAATTATAATAAATGGATATTTGGATGTTTTTTCTTGGTGATTTCTTTATCAATTTTTATTCTTTTACGAACTTTCTAAGTGGGTCCCCTCCCCACATATAAAAGGTCATCCCCTTTCCTATTATCTAAACACCTCATGATCCATTTTAAACCCAATAAATGCTTAAATAACTTTATTAAATCCCTTCCCATGACATATAGTACATATTTTTGTCATAAAACCATCCTAAAAACGCTTTAGGTATAATCCTAACTAGGTTCTCAAAAGAATATGAAAAGTTCTTAACCGTGCATATTTTTTTTTTATTCCTATACCCCCCCTAAAATAATCTAAACCAAGTTAAAATACAATAACCAATGTATTTAATATAATTAAATGTTATCATGTTAATTTAGTAACCTATATCAATCTCATTTTCCATCAAATGGGAAATGAAACTATCGATCATGTGTATGAAAGACAATTGCCTCACAAACCAATGTAATTCACTTTCCCTAAAAGCCTCTCACAAATGGATTTTATGGTGGATTTAATGTATATATAAGATATTTATGACATAATTATACTTCTATATCTATAACATAACATCTACCTTCTTACCATCTAATCTTTTGTAAAATGATTATGTCATTCATGCGAACGTGTGGACTACCACCTTCACAAAGAGATGAGATATGTTATTAATTTTATTTTAAAATAAATGGTAATAATGGTTTATTTAATGAATATAAATGATATATTTTATATTGTACTAATTCTATGAAGGTTAATTATTATTTACCATTCTTTCATTCTATACATAAAAAATAGAAGCAGCGTTGATGCGTACAAATGGCCTATCATCCCCATAAATGATCTAATTCATTTTTATATCTGTAAATTTTAAGGATTAAATTAAATAAATATACAATGAATTTTTATTATAGTTATATCATGATCATAGTTATAGATATTATAGAACCATGATCAAATTTCAAGGACTAAAACCACCGAACAAAAATATACATGAAAAATGAAGTAGTTTTTACCTGGAAGAGTAATTTTAACAATGAAATTTAATAAATAGGTAGTAAGATATTATAATTAAATAATATATGGAATTATATATAATATTATGGTTCTTGAATATATTTATAAAATATATATGATTATTTTATAAGAGGTTCATACACATAAAATAATTCAAACCCATTGTAAGGGTTTATCTAACAATATTATCATTATTCTAGAGTGTTTATGTTTCTGTCTCCATTGGAGAAATTGTTTTTTATTTCCATATAAAACCCAATTTTTTTCATCTATTATGGTTATTTATATAAATTATTATTTTTTCATTTTAATTTCCACTTTTTACGTACTCAAAACACCAAAATAATGTTCTTTTAAGAAAAATCAACATCATTTTTCTAATATGATGGGAATCTTTCTTTTCATGTCTATATTTTAGTTCAAATGAATAAAAGTATTTTTTAATAATTATGTGGGGATTTATTAAAGAAATTTTTACCCATGTTTTACATCTCAAAATAGTGGTTTAAATCTATTCTAACTTTCATTTTACAAATGAGATGTTTTTAACATTTTTAAAAACAGTATGAATGGAATAGTGATTAAACAACATGTACCAATTTACCTACCATTATTACCACTCATCGATTTGATGCTTAATTTACATGTTTTTAAGTTAATTTTCAAAAAAAAAACCCTTTTTATTTGGGATGTATTTTAGACTTAAAATAAGTGATTTCAATGTCAAAAAAGGTATTTTCATCAAGAATGATTCTGGTAGTCTTTTTAATGTATATTCATTTGTGTCAATATTCATTGGTGAATATTATTCAATCTTGGGGATGTACTATTTGGTACCATTATCCATATTACTTTTTATGTTTATGATTTTTTTATTGGGTAAATTATTAAAAACATTTATGTTCATTTTTCAATATGAATATTTACATTGATTATATGTCACCCCTTTCATATGATGAATACATTGGCCAAAGTAAGTTATGTAATGGGCCCTTTATAGCCCCTTGACATATCGGTAGGTCTCATTTGACAAATTAGTTTGGGTATTTTGTTGAGGCCTTATGCATTTATGTATGATTTCTTGAAAATAGGTCATGAGGGTCAGTTTATGATGTATGACAGTATGCATTCAATCAATATGAAACTAGTTATAATTAATGATGTGATAATTTATGTTATTTTATTCATGGATCTAGTCCTAGATTTTTTCGTATTAAGCTTGTGGAATATTTTATTTTTACCTCATCCATATTATTCATGTTCTATTTACTTAATGCTAGCTTTAGTTCTACATGTACTCTTATGAAGCATAAGAGTTAACCCCTTTATTATGTTTCCTTGACCCATGATTCTAATATGTGTAATTTGATTGATATGCAGGGATATTCTAAAATTAATAGTGGTGTTATCTTTTAAAATACTATGTCTTATATTATGTTTTTATTCATATTGTGTGATTAAAGTATGTAGAAATTTTTCTAGGACTTTTACATTATTTGGTTCTTCAGGATTTTATTCTGTACATCTAGGGAAAATTTAATAATGTAACCATTGAGTATAAGTTAATAGTGTTAGGATCTTTATAAGTTGATATTAGATAATTTTTTTATAAACCTTTGGATTTAGATTTAGGAAAACATAGATAATATAATACAACTCTATGACTAAATTTTAAGATTAGTATAAGTATATGATAAGAAAATAATGTTTTGGTAAGGTAGAGAATATGTGGTTTTCCTAGAAAAACATCTCTATCAGGATAATATATATGGATATATTTTTGGAATATATTCATCGAGGGTTAATAACCCCAAAAATAATTGGTTTGAGTTTATCTCGACCAACATTATGGTGAACAGTGATTGTTCCCTTACTACCCACCAAGTTTGACACTCATGGTTGATATGATTGGGTTAATTCACATTTTCCTTATAAATAATTATGGAATATTAGAAATTATTTTTATGATTTGAAAACTATCCCAAAGAGCCCAATTTTATTATTCTGAGTATAACTATGCCTAAATCATTCAATTTTTGTAATGTGTTCCACTTGCTCTAGAATCATGTATTACGTTTCTAAATGTTATGATATGATCTTGTGAGAAACCAAATTTTTTTGGATATGTATCAAAATGTTTATAGATACTATTTTTCCTTGTTTTGTGTACCTTTTTGTTTGGGTGTAACACCTTATCCCGAAAAATCTTGGACCATATGCATTACTTTATTACATTGGAATGGTTACAAGGAATAAAATCCCAAAGGAATAAACAGTTATGTAATTTTTGAAAACCATATTACATACTTTATACCAATTTTAAATTGGGAGAATAACATAATATATAAAAAATAAAAATATACTTCACCCTTGAATCTCATTAGAAGAATTCATCTTCATATCCTAAGTAAAGGAGTTAAAATAAGGCTGAGCTAAAATTCTAATTTACGGTAAGAATACAGAGTTATTAGTCAGGAAATTGTAAGAATAAACATTACGGAAAGTCAATAAACTAAGGACACATTCTATTTAAGCAACTGGATATGGAATAATAAATATGAAAACGTAATGTCCTGAAAACAAATGTCATTTATCTAATAAAATCAGAATGAAATGATCCCCAAGATTTTTTCATATTGAAAATCCTCTTGATAATAATAACTAAAATAAATATTATGCTTAACTATTGAAAATAATATATCTGGAACATGATCCACTTCCATCAAGGCCTTTCATAATATAGTTTATGTTTGTGGGTAGAAACCCATTTATTGTTCTTAGAAAAAAAATGAAGTGTTTTTCACCAACTGATTTTGTCTCATGAGACTATAGATGCATTGATGGACCTACTATAAGTGGGCCCCACCCATATTGTACCAATTCAATGCATTCCTCATATATCAAATAAATGATTTAATTAATAAAAACAATTTATTATCATCAAATATCCATATTAAATAAATATTAAAGATTTACCAATAATCCCTCAATGTAAGAAATGTAGAAAGGGTATTTGTTTTTTATGAATGGAAATATCATTGAAAAATAATTCTTGGGGAAAATAATCTTTATTCATTCCAATGTGTCCCATACCACTTTGAAATATTTCAATCATAAAATCCATGAAGGAATAAAATTAAATTAAAAATATAATATCATGAAAATAAGGAGATTCATGATATAACAAATCAAAATGTAGTATATACATCATATAAAAGTAACAAGGAGGAAAACATTACAATATGACTCAATGAATTCAAATTGAGATGAAGTCTATTTCCTTGAGTCCAACTTGTCACATATGTATCTGTCATCATGAATAATAAAATTATATTAATTATTTAATTTCTTAAGAATATTTTTAATGTTTCTTATTACTTATATTCCTACAATGTTGAATAAAACTACTTAAAAATTTTAGTTTACATCGTGTGTTTTTGACAAAATTCAGTTCATGGGACCAAAATAACTTTGGTAGGTAAACTATGATCAAAGGGGCCATTTTATAAACATATGAAAAATAATTATAATGAAATTATTATCATATTTATACATAAATTATTATTTTTAAACCAATCCTAATATATGTTTAGGAAAAATGAACCATCACTGCGATCCTTGAGATGGTATGTCATATGTACGCATGAGTAACATTCCCATTTTTCAAGGATCATTATGAAATAATGTTAAGTAACATTATATATTTAATGAATTATATTTATCTCATAAATAAAATTTTACTTAATCATATATACTTATATATTTACTTCTTATTATATAAAAGGAATCACATCGCGTTGAGGAAGCAGTAGTCCACACATCCACGAATGACATCATCACTTTTTAGTGTGTGAAATGGTAATAAAGAAAATGATAAATGAAATTTAAATAAAGTTAATTATGTGATTTATATCATAAAGATTTAATTTATATCACATATGTTGAATTAAACCGATCCTTTTTTCATTCCATGTAATTTGTGAACATATCTAATTGCTTTGAGGAGGAAATAGTCTACACATCCACAAGTGAAGTTATCAAATTTACACCAAATGAAACACATAAATTTATGTTTTATAAAAATTAAAAAATAAAAAAAATAAAAAAAACATAATAAATATCATATTTATAATATATAAACAATTTTTCATCATAATACCTATCCATTAAAGTTGGTAAAGAAAAAGCGAACAACATCGTTTCACAATGTTGAAGTTCATTGTACATGAATAGTATGTTTATTACCCATTTTATGGAAGTGTTTTTAGGAATAGGTTTAAGAATTAAAATAAAAACATTTAAGTATTTTTCAAATAATTATATTATTATATAATCATAGAAAATAATAAATAAAGTGGTGGAGAAACAAGTAAAACATAAATGTGTATTGAAGAATGTTTTCTTTTTTCGGGTTACTCCTTTTGTTTTTCACCAAAGGGATTTATTTGTTTAATTTATTCCAAAGTTGTTTATTCTAGGATTAGGGTAGGTGTGTTGGGGTATTATATTTTTAGTGTTTGAACAAGATAATGTGGATTTATAGGTGTGAGGAAGGGGAAGAGTGAATACCTTTTTATATTGGAGGAGGAGAGGCATTCTTGCAATTACCAAAAGGAATATACTATTTGGAAGTATACCTTACATCATGTACCTAAAAAATTTAAAAATAAAGTATTTAATATGAATTTTTGTTGTTAAAAACCTCCACTAGAAATAAATAAGTTCTTGTTTATAATTTTGTTCCGTAACTTCTAATTTTTTCCAATTTCTTCATTTTGGTTTTTATTAATGTAACTAGTTTTCTAACCTATGTAATTTAACCATTAAGACTAAATTAAAGTGAAATTTATTTTAAAATATGTATCCAATAAATTTTAAATGTGATATCTAATTAAAAAAATATAAGTCTCATGTTTGTTGGAAATTAATTATAAACAATCACTTATATCACGCAAAAACAATACTTTAACTTGAACCGTGCTAACAATGATTCACTATCTATGGTTCAATAAGTTAATTATTAAAGATAAATTGGTCCATTTAGGGACCATATTTTATATTTATTAACACTTAATATTCATTATTTTGAATATATGATTTTTATTCATTATAAATCATTTAAGAAAATATAATTTATTATAAAAATACATTAAAATCAATTTTTACTTTATTTAGTTAATTTTAATTTAAAAATATCATAACATTGTTGTAATTCAAATTTATTAATTACATATATTTCTAAACTGATATATTTATCTAAATATTAATGGAACACGATAATTCATTAAATTTACTTTACTTTTAATGTTTTTTGCGCTATTTATTTTATTAAATTATTAAAAAAAATCCATGTATTAGTGTTTCTTGATGGTTTAATGTAATTATATAATCTCTAAAAATTATAGTCAAATTTTCATGATAAAAAACCCTTTACCATTCATAATTATTTTCATATCTAAAACTATGTTTCTTGTTCTATACTCTAAATCCTTATAAAAGTTAAAGGTAAGGAATGTTCTTTTTTGTCTTTTTTTACATATATTATTATATAAATAAATTTCACAAATTAGTCTCCAAATAACTCAAAAAATTCAAAATAATAGAGGATATGGTAGAAATATCTGCATAAATTTGATTTTGGAAAAATGAATGTGTAACATCCCAGGTAAATAATGAATATGAAAATTTCAGATATTCGTGAATTAAATATTCATATTACTTTAATGGATATTCTATGTTCGATGGCATAACCAATATGTAACAACGAGTTTCTTTATCTTATGTTACACACTAATAATATAATAATATTATTTTAAATTGTAATTAACGCCTAGCCTTTGTATTAGTAGAAATGAACAGAACTAAATAGAAAATTATTATATGTGTTTTTTAAATATTTTTACATTTATCCAATAAATGTTATAGGCTTAAAATACGAATGAATCCAATTTTAAGCATAAATATTCTAATATTCTTCAAAGGTCGATTAATCGCATTTTGATGGAGAACCCTTTTTAAAACTAAATTTTATCAATTTTATGTGTCATATTTGAGAAAATAAAATCCTTCTTTAGAATTGGGACATCAAAATGTAATTTTTGTAAATTTTTGTTATTTTTCCGACAAAGATAATTTTTATTGAATAGTGAAAAATGTTGTATTTTAATTCAAAACCTCCTTTTAAACTAATTTATTTATATGGTTAGATTATATTTTTAATTGGTTTTAAAGTTTAATTAGAATAAATTTTTACCATTCAATTAAATGGTGGTCATTAGAATTAATTTCACTTTGAAATTGGACATAAAAAGTGTCAATCTTTCGATAGATATTGTTTCTTAAAAACACGCTATTGGTTTTGATAGTAGAAATTAATTATAAAATTAATTATTGCAACATATATGTTTTGAATTTGGTAAAATGGGCATAATTTTTGAATTTGGAATATCAAATTTACTTTGAATAATTTTTTGGTATTTTTTTGACAAATGTTCATTTTTAATGAATAGTGAAAAATACTACATTTTTCATCAAAATAGATTTTTCCTATAAGATAATTATATAGTTGGATTTTCCTTTTAATTTGTTTTAAAGTGTAATTGAATTATTTTTTTATCACTTAAAACAATTTTTTTTTCATTGGAAGTAATTTCACTTTTCAATTAGATGTAAAAACATGTCCATCTTTTGATAAATTTTACTTCTTAAAAACTCGTCTTTAGTTATTACAACGGGAATTATTTTTAAATCAATTACTGAAATTTATGTGATTGTAATTTGGTAAAATGGATTCCATATTTGGAATCAGAAGGTCCAAATTATGTAATTAAGACTCTTTTTTTTGACATTATAAATAGTAACGATGGTAATTATCTTTAATTATCATGATTAATTAGTAATTGGGAAGTTAAGGGTAATAAAATAATATCATAATAATATAAAATGAACCCAACTTGTGTCCACATCCTCTTTTTTGAGTCATGGCCGATCATGGTAATCTGTTTACCTAACTTGAGGGCCTATGGAGTCACATGGGTGTAATAGTGACATTTATGACATTATTTTTTAAAAAGAAGAGAAATATAACAAAGGTTTGTATATACTAAGTTAAAAAAATTAATTTCGTTTAAATAAATTATCTCTTAGACTATAAAAATTAATTGGAAAGATAAACTGATTTCCAACATCATGATATATTTTTTATAATTTTTAGAAATTAAAAAAATAAATTTATTTATGACACCATGATGATGCAGTGATTACCTCATTAATGAACGATTTAAATAAAATGAAAATATAAGGTAAAATCCAAGACATAAACATGTCTAAAACCTATTTTATGGGTGTATATCGAACCCTTATCACCTTATCCTCTAAATATATAATTGTGGGACCTTTAAAATCCAAAAAACATTTAATAATAAAGTAACATTTCATGACTTTCCTAAAGTGACCCTCCTCCTTCTTATAAAAGGCCCCCACCTATACCCCCTTACCCACACCTATAAAGCCCTTGTCTCATCAAAACGCTGCTCATAATATCTCTCCACATCCCTCTCTTACTCCTAGAAGTTTCACTTTGGGCAGAAGTCTTTCTAAGGAAGCCTTCGGCTCAAATCAAAAAGAGTTACCTGATTTTGAGGTAATGTATTCTCTCGAGTTTCTTTCTTTTATTTTCCTTATTCACTAACCATTATCTTCTTCTTATTTTATCCCATAATAACACCATTATTTTAAACATACTAGGATGTTTTTATGATAAGGATTCCACCTAAACATACACACACCCCCGTTTAATGGCTAAATAACATACTGTTTCTGTTGGTGGCGAATTGCTGCCTCACAAAACAATGATTGTTCAATCTTCTTTAACACCTCTCATGGTGGCCATTATGATGGAAATATATTTAAATATGATATATATTATATTTATGTCCCCTATATGTTTTTGTATTTTATATTTAAATCAAACCTTTATGATTTGCATGTTGTGCAAATGTGATAATTTAATTTGAGGAAGTGCGGACAACCTCCCCCTCAAGTGATGTGACTCGATCATGCCAAACATTGAATTTATAAAGAATATAATTTATTAACATATGTTACATATATAGCATATATATTATACGGGAATTATAATATATATGTCTCATTTAGTTTTAATTCCTTTAATATGACAAAGAAATGAAAGTAGTGTTCATGCGTAAGTACGGCCTTCCGTCTCCATGAACGGTACATTTCATTTTTTATCTTCAAATGTTACGGAATAGTATAAAATGAATATATACTAGATATATATGATATTTTAATCATTAATACCATTTTTTAGATTATTTACTTATAACTACATGGACATTTCTCTTCAAACATGTTCATTGTTGACTCATGTACAGAACATCTACAAAACGTATGATATGAACTCACATAATTAACTAATTATTATAACATGATATTATGTGATATTAATTGAATAATAAACTTTAAAGGAATTCATTAAGAAATTATAAATTGAAAAAAGTTTATTATTTAGGAATGTAAAGAAATGAACATGACAATTTGGAATTGAGGTAAGGGGACTTCTTATCTCACTTTTAATTTCGTGAGATTTCCATTGTTCAAAAATTATTTATTACATGTGGTTTATTGTGTACTGACATTTGATATATATTATCATGATTCTATTTATATTCATGGTATTCTATAATTCATTTGGTTCTTATTATCTTGTGTCCATACAACTTGATTGATTACAACGAGGTAAGGGGTTTTATCTCACTTTTTATTCCCATGAGATTCATGCTATATTTGCCATTATCTCATTCGAGTGGTGTATGTACTACCCATTATTCAACTCTTTGTGTAATATACATTCTTTTATGGTTATTTACATCAACGTTGTATAGTCCTTCTTTCATGGGGTGTACATTTCGTAAGTTACCCAAATCGGTAAGGGAACCTTTCACCCTCCTCTTTTTAAAAGACTTCTTTTGTTAGGTCTTTTAATTTACATCTTCTTAATGTTGGGATATGTTCTTATATATACTTATTGCTATAAATTATATTTTCAAGTGATGAGATACCCTTTTTATCTCTCATCAACTCATTTTCTGAATTTTAAAGTTACGCCATTAGGCTATCGAATTTCTATAAGGGAACTTCTTAACCAAATTTCAATTATTTGGGTTAAACCTCTACTTCATGGTTATTTTACACTTAATATCCACTTATATTGGGTGTATTTACATTTGTCACACATAATTATGTAATTGATTTATCCTTAATCTATGAATATCGTATTTGTACGGGACTTCGTCCCAATCTCCTTTCGTTGAGGCATTCTTCAATTTATATACGAACTTCTTTTATTAGTTGTATAATAAACCCTTTTGACTTTTAATTTTATTAAAAGGGAATATTTTTACACAAAATATTTTACTAAACGACAAAAGGGAATGTTTTTGTCTTACGTATGAGGTTAAAATGACTTCTCCACCACCGTGACCATTATTTGAGTTTCAGCTTCCTCTACAAGCCATAACTTTTTAAAATGAGAAATAAATACTATGTTTTACTTTTATTTTCTTTTGGTATTGAAAATGGTTTTGATAATGTTTTGATTATATCAATGTGTGGTATTGATATCTTGTGATTGAAATGTGGAAATGTTATATTTCCTTTATGCATGTTTTATATGATACGATTATGTTTTGGTTCTTGGGCATTGTTTATGAAGTCAGGTGGTTCCGTGATAAACTAAGGGCGGGTGAGTGCGAGATAGCTCTCAAATGCATTAGGTAACGTGAAGGAGATAAACGCTGAGGTTTTTCCAAAGAGTTTCGGGGAATATACTGTGATGGGTATTCCAAACGTAACCATGAGGGTTACTCCCTATGTAAGAATGTTATGAATTCCTCAAGTTACCTTTATGTCATATGATTTCTATGAGTTATTCAAAAATCTTATGATTTCATGAATTATGTTAAAGTGATTATGTTTTATTAGTAAAGTATGATTTCATTGATTCTTATGTATACATGGACTAATTTTTTCTTTTTATATTTTTATATCCCTTACTGATATTTTTATGCTCATCCCATGTTTTTGAAATGTTTTCTACAGGACTTAAATATGAATAGGGTAGAGGATGGGTTCAAGGAAAGACATGCTATCTAAAATTTGGAACTATTCATGTTTCTTTTTTTAAGAGTTTTTATTTTATGAAAAAATGGAAAATGAGTAGAAGTTTCGACTTTAAAATCTTTTAAGATGTAATAGTTATGTCCTAATTCTCTCAAAATCTAAACCTGAAAAGATCCTCAATGTGAATTATTCATTTTATTCAAGATTATGTAATGTTTTAAGGTCGGGTCCTAATAGTTGGTATCAAAGGTTGGTTTAGATAACTTTAGAGGTTAGGGTATTCTTTAAGCATAAGAGAAATTACCATAATAGTTAGGATTTCAGAAAGTGTCATAGTTTTTTTAGATAAAGTGAATGAGTTTAAGATAACATCAATAATTATATATTAGTATTATATGATGATTTTACTGATAGGCTCAGACTGACCTTTTTGGTTTTAGTAAATGGCGGGATCTAGCAGGCACCAAAGTAACAGTGGATGTGAAGAAAACTGTGATGTTTTTCCAAATGAGCAACTGAATGATATGGGAGCTTCAATGAGAACTCTTGTGGTTATTCTCAACCAACTATCTGGAGTCATGATTAACCACCTAAACCTTAGTTATTTTTATAAGGCATCATATATGCGAGAAAAAAAATCCCTAAGGATGTTCAGGTATTAATCATAATGGTAAGTATGTTCAAAAACCTAAAACCAAAGATGTGGAAAGAAACACCTAAGAAAATGTTTCAAAGGGATAGAAAGATTCTATATATGTGGAAATTAAGGTCATAAAGTAAGAACCTTCCATCGAAAAAAGAAGCATCTAGTTGACTCTAAGAAAGGGAAAGAAGTTCTTTCTGAAGGATCAATTGAATGTTTTAAATGTGTTGTGCATGGTCATTATGCAACCACATGTCCTTCGAAGAAGTTTTGGGAATGGGATCACCAGGATCGTTTAAATATTTTTTTACCAATACCTAATGCCATTTCAATTGAGGATGAAGAAACCTACAATGACCAATGAAAGGAATGGATTATTTCTTAACATATGTTTTCCTATTATTGAATCATTGGATATGATTCTTGATTTTGTTTGTAGGAAAGAAGTATTTCAGAATAAGTTGAAAAGGAATGGTTAATGGATCATGAAGAATGTGGAATGAGTAAGAAGCCAAAATATAAGGGATTCAATAGTTATGGTAGATTTTAGGATGGTGAAATGCTTAAAAGTATTAAATCTCTTCTGATGATGGGATTAAATTAGAAGACTTTTTATAGTATGTGTTACCCTGATGTTTTATATATGAAAATTTTATTCATGGAATAATTATATTTTCTTTTGTGGATACAGTTATAAAGAACCATTTTGGTTTTCATGATCCTTGAATTTGAGGTAGATACCGGTTAATACATTTTGGGATGCAAAATGGAAGTTATTAGATAACCTTTGTGGTTAAAATATGTTATGGTTATTTTTGATGAATTTATCTCTTTTGGGGAATGTTATTAAATTATGTAGTTTTCAAAAAGGGGCAACATGCAAACCGTGTGATAACCCGTCGTGTCAGACAAAGCTGCAGGAATCAAAGCCACAACCAAAGTGCGACTGGTATTTATCGCCTACAACATGAATATGTGATGTCTCTGGTTAGTATGACTAATTATTTTTAGTTAGATGATCTTATGAATCAAGAATAAGTTGATTTTGGGTTATCTATGGAAATGATTAACCTATCATGGGGGATATGGTATTAGGTTAATTTCTTTTTATAATGAGACTTAAATAGTAACTGATGTTATTTGGAGATAAATGTTATGATTTACATTGGAAGACTATGTGATTAAATCATTCATAGATTTGGGTTTTAATCATAGTTTGGATTAATTTGATGAATTTTATGCATAACTGTTTATTTAATGGTATTTATTGAACATTGGGTTCATTTTGTTGAATTTTGGAGATTAAGATTAGTATTTATTTTTATAAAGGATTATCCTTTTGGGGATTATCTTATCTTGTACTAACAATTTTTTTTTGGATAAGGTCTAAAGACCTGGGAAATATATAGTTCAACTTTTTTTTGATTAGGTGATTCTCAAGAAGATGATTATAGCACTCTTAATGAGAACATGTCATCATAAATACTCATCTATTGGAGAAAATACGAGTTTGTGTAAGAAATATAGTAAGATATGAATGTCTACATGACAAGTAAGTATGTTTCCTTATGATTCAGTTAAGCTCAAAAATAAATTCCTCAATGGAATGTAACTTAAAACAAAAACGTTGTCAATTAAATTTTCCTACTGGGGAATCAAATACCGTTTAACTCATCACAAGTTTGTGATTTTATGGTGGTTAACTTTCTCCTATACATCTTTTCTATCACTCTCCATCAGAATATGATGGATTGTTTTCTCCTCCATATCCATGTTTTTATGGAATCCTTGTATCTGTTGTCTCGGGTGAACTTTGTACTTTTCATTCTTTCTTTTAAAGTGATATTTTAATTTACTCCTTTTCTGATGTGGAGCTTTCAATGAAGTTTCCAAGCCTAATTTTAAAATTGTGAGGACGAAATTACCAAAATGGGGAAGGATGTAACATCCCAGGTAAATAAAGAATATGATAATTTCATATATTCGTGAATTAAATATTAATATTACTTTAAATGAGATTCTATGTTCGATGGCGTACCCAATACGCAACAACGAGTTTCTTTATCTTACGTTTCACACTAATAATATATTAATATTATTTTAAATGATAGTTAATGCCTAACCGTTGTATTGGAGGGAATTTATAGAACTGACTACAAAATGATTATATATGTTTGTTAAATATTTTTACATTTGTCTAATAAATTTTAGAGTCTTGAAATTCGAATGAATCTAATTTTAAGCGAAAATATTCTAATATTCATTAAAAGGTCGATTAATCACCTTTTGATGGAGAACCCTTTTTAAAACAAATTTTTGTCAATTTTATATGTTATATTTGAAAAAATAAAATCATTCTTTAGAATTAAAAATCAAAATGTACTTTGTGTAAATTTTTTTTATTTTTCCGATAAAGTTCATTTTTAATGAATAGTGAAAATGTAGTATTTTAATTCAAAACCTCCTTTTAATATAATTTATTTATATGGTTATATGATCATTTTAATTGGTTTTATAGTTTAATTAGACTATATTTTTAACATTTAATCTTATGGTGGTCATTGGAATTAATTTCACTTTGAAATTGGACATAAAGAAGTGTCAATCTTTGGATAGATATTGTTTCTTAAAAAAACGCTATTTGATTTTACAGTGGGAATTAATTATAAAATTAATTAATTCAACTTATATGTTTTGAATTTAGTAAAATGGAAATCATTTTTGAATTTATAATTTCAAATTTACTTTGGACAAATTTTTGGTATTTTTCTAACAAATATTCATTTTTAATGAATAGTGAAAAATACTGCATTTTACTTCAAAACTCCTTTTTCATCTAATTTAATTATATAGTTATATTGTACTTTTAATTGGTTTTAATGTGAAATTAAATTATGTTTTTATCACTTATTACAATTTTATTCATTGGATGTAATTTCACTTTTCAATTGGATATAAACACATGTCAATCTTTTGATAAATTTTACTTCATAAAAATCTGTCTTTAGTTGTGACAATGGGAATTATTTTTCAATTAATTACTGCAATTTCTGTGTTTAGAATTTGGTAAAATTTATTCCATATTTGGAATTAGAAGGTCCAAATTTTGTAATTAAGAATCATTTATTTTTTGACATTATGAATAGTAATGATGGTAATTATCTTTAATAATCATGATTAATTAGTAATCGGGTAGTTAAGGGAAATAAAGTAATATCATAATAATATAAAATGGCCCCAACTTGTGTCAACATCCTTTTTTTTGAGTCATGTCCGACCATGGGAATATTTTTACCGAACATGAGGGCCCATGGAATCACATGGGTGTAATAGTGACATTTAAGAAATTATTTTTTAAAAAGAATAAAAATATGACAAAGGTTTGTATATCCAAGTAAAATAATTTTAATTTTGTTTACATATTTGATATCTTAGACTATAAATAGTCATTTGAAATATAAAAATATTTCTTTCATCATGATAGTTTTTTTTATAATTTTGAGACATTGAATAAATAAATTTATTTATGACACCATGATGATTCAGTGATTACCTCATTAATGAGCGATTTAAATAAAAAGAAAAGATAAGGTAAAATCTAAGACATACACTTGTAAAAAAACAATTGGATGGGTTTATTTTGAACTCTTATCACCATATACTCAAAATATATCATTGTGGGACATTTAAAATCTGAAAACCATTTTATAATAAAGTAAAATTTCAAGACATTCCTAAAGAGACCCTCTGCCACCTTATAAAAGGCCCCCACCTCTACCCCTTACCCACACCTATCAAGCCCTTGGCTCATCCAACCACTACTCATATTATCTATCCACATCCCTCTATTACTCCTAGAAGCCTCACATTGAGTAGAAGTATTTCCCAGGAATCTGTTGGCTCAAATCAAAAAGAGTTACCTGATTAAGAGGTAATGTCTTCTCTCGATTTTCTTTCTTTTTATTTTCCTTCTTCACTCACCACTATCTTATTCTTATTTGATCATGTAATAACACCATTATTATCAATATACTAGGATGTTGTTATGATAGGGATTCTGTTAGGATGGTATAAATGACTATGATATACTCTATAATACCAAATGAGATCCTATTTATAGGCACAGCTCCAACGGTCGACTCCCTCCTCCAATGGTCATATTTTTCCTTGAATTTCGGAGGGACCTGTACACGTGTCACTCAAACAACGGTTAGTTAATAACTGAAAGCAGAAAATTGTTTTGTAATAGAACAAGTGAAATCATAACCAAAAACTGATATTCGGAATGGAGAAAATGAATGTTCGGAATGTAAGTAAATGAATTCGGTGTTTATAATACAGGGATATTCAGATTCTTTTTTTCTAAATAATTCAAATGAGAATTCGTAATTATAATTCTTCATCAGAATTCATAATGAGAATTCGTAATCAGAATTCTTTATCAAAATTTGTAATGATAATTTGTTATCAGAATTCATCATCAGAATTTGTAATGAGAATTCGTAACTAGAATTCATCATCAGAATTCGTAATGAGAATTCGTAGTTAGAATTAATCATCAGAATTCATAATGAGAATACATAATCATAATTCATCATCAAAATTTGTAATGAGAATTCGTAATCAGAATTCTTCATCATAATTCGTAATCAGAATTTGTAATCAGAATTCATCATCAGAATTCGTAATCAGAATTCATCATCAGAATTCCTAATGAGAATTCGTAATCAAAATTCAGAGTTGAGCTTCATGAATGTTCGTATCCAGAATTCAGAGTTGAACTTCATTAGAGTTCATATCGAGAATTCAGAGTGGAACTTCATGAGATTTCATATCCATAATTTTGAGTGGAACTTCATGAGAGTTCATATCCATAATTCGGAGTCTTAAGAAGATTACCTCATATCTGAGTATTATATGATTCCGAGGTTTTTGGTTTCAAATCTGAGTTTTATACTTTGAAAATTTATGATATTAATAATTAAATATAAACAAGGGTAAATTTCCTTGGGTAAGGAAATTTTCCTTATAGAAGTAAAACAAGGGTAAAATAAGATTTTCCTTAAAATAAGGTGTTTGTGATTTCCAAAACAGGAGGAATGGTAAAGTTATAAGGAAATCCTTAATGACTTAAAAATCTCCCCCTTGAATAAAAGAATGGAAAAATTCATAAGGAAAACCTTATTGACTCAACAATCTCCCGCTTTTTGGAAAGTACAAACATCCATATGAAAAATAATGTAAGGACTTACAATAAATTTCTAGACATTGAAATTAAAGCTTATCTCCCTTTGTTTATAGACAATGGTAAATATGACTAACTCCCCCTTAGGCTTTGGTACTCTAAGGATCGTATTCTAGATTTCTGAAATGGGAAAATCTTCATAATGATCACTCCCCTTACATAGTGATGATCTTATTATACTTTGAAGTATTTTCCTTTAGATTTTTCATCTCTATTTTAGAATTCTTTTTTCCTTTCTCCCCCTTTGTGATTTTCAAAATGAATTTAAGGGAATGGAAAACAATATGGTACCTGAAATATTAGTACAAAATAAAAACAAGACAAACATCGACAATATCATTATGATTAGAAATATTAGTACAAGGAAAAAAATGAAACAAAAGATCGGAGTGGTCTATTTTGTTTCTTTTCCTTAGGCATTAGTATTTTGACAATGCTCTTCAGCTTCCTCATATCTTTGTGGTCCTCTTCTACATGCTTCTCCAAGTTTGTGATATTTTCTTCTTGAGCCTTCAATACCTATTCCTGAGCCTTCATGGCCTCTTCCTGATCCTTTATCAATTCATCTTGCTTCACAAGTTTTTCTTGCATCTCACTCTAAAGATCCTTCTCTATTTTCAGGATTTGAACAATCTATCTCAGCTTCTCATTTGGATCATTTTCATCCTGAATCCGAGTATTTTGATCAAGGGTTAGCTCTTCCTGAATGTTATTTGAAAGATTCTTCATCTTGGCATCCTTGGTATCAAAAGCATCTTTTACATCATTCTGGTAGTGATCAAGCACTTCCAAATCTTTATCGATTTTCTTTGACCGTACAGTCATTTTTCTGCAAGATTTTCTTTGGACCTCATAATTGATAAGAAATTTTTTATGTTCTGCCTCAATCTTCACACATTTATCCATCACCATGGGTATGGATTCTGACTTCTGATTCATGTTGTGCTGAAGCATCTGGAATCTGGAGTCTATTGTAGGAAAGATCGGAATTGTATCTACCAACTTCTTCAGGGACTCAAGAAACAAAATCATGCCCCAATGCAGATGACCCTGAATCAGACAACTTGCTTGGAGATTGTTCTTCTTATAATTCCACCAACGTCCTTTTATAAGAGCCTACAACTTCCTTCTTACTTATAATATCTTTTGTTGGAGTATCAATAAGCACTTTCTTACCCTTGCTAATTTTCGGTATGGCTTCCTCATCAGGGGATTCACGCTCACTCTCGTATAACTGTAGTATCTTGTCTTTATCATGTTTTTCTTTTTGAGCTCCAGCTTCAACTTCCTCAGGATGGATTAAGTCATGATTATGACTCTCTTCTGACAATTTTTTCACTTCTTCTTCTTCTTCTTCTTCTTTCTCATCAACTCCCGGAGTAGCAATTTTTGAGGATCCGGCTTGAGAAGTCTGAATTGAAAACTTCTTGTATGGGGTTCCCTTATCTTGATATTTTTCAATTTTCTAAATTATATCATCTGAACCTCCACTAATCTCAGCTTGTTGAACTTCCTACACAACTTTTTGAACTTTCTCCATCACTTCATCCTCAATTTCCTTCTCCTTGGTATTTTCTAGAGTCTTCTTACCTGGAGTCTCATGCAATTGTTCCATAGGAAAAGATTTTGGAACAAGAATAATTTCAGAAGCTTTTTCATCATCCCTCAAAAGGGATTGACAAATTTCAGCTTATGTCATCTTCTTCTTCAGCTTCTTCTCTTTGGCCTATTTCTCTAGTTCATCAGCATGTATTTCTTTCAAGGCCTTATCCTGAGTAGGATCTAAACCAAACTGTGGCTCCCCTGCTTTTCTATTCTTCTTGTCCTCTATCCACTTTGCTACCACCTCATCCATGTAAGACTTTTACTTCATTGGTTTAGGGGGTGCGGATTGGAATTCCTTAGATTTGGGATTTTTATCTTGAGCTTCCACTTACATTAATTTCCTTTTCTTACCAGCCATATTTGAGGGTTCAGACTTTTCCACATTTTCCAAAATGGGTTCTGCCTCCTCCTCAGGTAGATCATAGAACTCACCTGACTATTTTGAGAAACCAACTTTCATTCTCTTCAAAGTGTCATCACTGATCATCATCGTCTTACAATTCCTCAACTTGGAGCTGCATGTGATTTTTAAGGATTATAGGAACCGAACTATCAACATAGAAAGCAATGCTGGATAAATAATGATCTAAGCTCTAAGATTTCCATTCTTGATGTTCTGAATCGTAATGAGAATATGCCTCATGAGATTCAACTTTCATATATTTACCAAAAAAATGTAGAGTATACATGTCCCTCTTCTTAAGGGTATCCTTATCACCCTTCCTTGGTACAATAAACCCTAGTACCCAAAGCTGTATAATCTGATTGTTAGTTGAAAGATGGTTGGTCTTCGTTGAAGTCTTGATATCATAAAGACAAAGGAACTTCATTGCCTTTGCCTTAACAAAACTACCTTGTACCTCTAGAAACATATGAGATCAAAATTCTGCCTCTCCTTCATAGGGTATTCCAACCAGGCAAGCCGCCTTAGTATAAGATAAAGCATACATCTTTCCATAGCTTTTGAAGGATAAATTCTCCCTTCCATCTTCCTTAAAAAAACTAGCTGACTCATAGAACTCTATGAGCAAGTCCGGATACACCACATATTGAGCTTGAGTTTTATAAATAGCTACATCTTCTCATCCATTGAGCTTGATGTTCTTGGAAATTAGAAAATCATACTTATTGAAAATGTTTGGGTGTACCAACCTCTCCCTATATATCTGCCACTCCGAGATAGGATTGACTAAAGACATATCCTGAGAAGGGTCTTCTCCAGACATTCAGACTGAGGATCTTTGAGAGATTCGGAACGAGCTTAAGAACTGAGGCAAAGCTTCAAAATGAAAAATATTTGAAAACTGATGTGGGATATCCCTTCAGGGTCCCTTTATATAGGCGATGGAAGTGACCTTTCATCTTCCAAAACCAATCTAATGGTTGAAAAACTCTATGATCTGATCTAATCTGATGGTTGAAAACATGCCCGTAAGGAAATCCTGAATCCAATTTTTTAAGGTTTTAATAAAAACATTCAGATTTAAGAAAACTAGAATCTGAGAATTTAAAATAAAAATGAAAATACTAGCAAAAAATAATGACTATGAACAAATTTAAAAAGGAACTCATACCTTTCAGATTTCTAGGAAGATTATTCATAATTGGTGATATTATTATTGAACAAATAAACATGACTACGAAAAATTCATTACAGAAAAAAAAACGAAAATTATGAGTACAAAAAAGTTTCATTATAAAAATTCCAAGTACGAAATACTCTCATTACAAAAACTGCAGTTCCATAAATTTCTATTATGAAAATATAAGGTCTGAAAAATTCCATTACGAAAACATCAGTTCTGAAAATATCATTACGAAAATTTTTAGTTCCGAAAATATTCATTACAAAAAATTTCAAAAACCAACTGCGAAAAATAAAAAACTTCATTATGAAAAATTTTCATTAAGAAAAATTTTCATTACGAAATTTTTTTTGAAAACCCAAATTTGGAAAGCCATCATTATGAAAATAAATATATAAAACATCAATAACAGATGTACTCCCCCTATAAAAATGTGTCTATTACTTTAAGGAGAATGGTTCAGCAAGAAGTTAATCAAGGAAGATTACCTAATGGTTATCATTCCTAACTTTTTTTAATGTATTCAAATCTATCGGAGGGTAATGATTTTGTGAAAATATCAGCAAGTTGATCTTGTGTTCCGATGAATTGAAGAATGATATCTCCTTTTAGTGTGTGATCCCTAAGAAAGTGATGCCTAATGTCTATGTTCTTTTCACAAGAGTGATGTGTAGGGTTTTTTATAAGGGCAATGGAACTTGTGTTATCACACAAAATTTGAGTCTTAGTAAAACTCAATCCATAGTCTGTGAGTGTGTGCTGCATCCACAACACTTGATCACAACAATATCCAGCTGCTACATATTCAGATTTAGCAGTGGAGAGTGCTACATAATGTTCCTTCTTATAAGACCAAGAAACTAATGAATCACATAAGAAATGAAAAGTTCTAGATGTACACTTTCTATCCATTCTACATCCACCAAATTCAGTATCTGAATATCTTTTTAAGAAAAAATCATTTCCAGAAGTATAAAATAGTACTAAATTTATGGTTCCCTTTATGTAGTGAAAAATTTTCTTCATTGCCTTTAAATGAGATTCCTTAGGATTGTATTGATATCTTACACATAAGCATACTGAAAACATTAAGTTTGGACGACTAGCTGTCAAGTAAAGTAGACTTTCTATCATTCCTCTAAAAGATGTTTGATATACTAGTTTCCCAGCTTCATCAAGATCAAGTGTGTTTGAGGTACCAATGTGAGTACTTATACTCTTAGTTTTGTCGTATCCATACTTTTTAAGAAGATATTTAATATAATTTTGTTGAGATATATAGATTCATTCTGGTTTTTGAGAAATTTGAAAACCTAGGAAAAATGTTAACTCACCCTTCAAACTCATTTGAAACTCAGATTTCATTAGATCCAAAAAGGAATCAGTTAAGGATTACTATGTTTAACCAAATATAATGTCATCAACATAAATTTGAACAATAAAAACATTTTTCTTATCTTTATTTATAAAATGTGTTGGATTAGCATTTCCCTTAACATAGTTTTTTTGAAGCCAAAATCATGTAAGTCTATCATACCAGGGTCGAGGGGCTTGTTTCAGTCCATATAGAGCTTTGGTAAGTCTAAAAACATGGTAAATATGTTTTTTATCTTCAATTCCATGAGTTTATTCAACAAAAACTTCCTCTTGAACATAACCGTTAAGGAAAGCACATTTCACATCCATTTGAAAAAGTTTAAAATTGAAGAATGCTGCAAAGGTAAGTAAAATACAAATAGATTCAAGTTTAGATACTGGAGCATAGGTTTCTTCATAGTTTATTATTTCTTGTTGATTATAACCTTTAGTAACCAATCTAGCTTTATTCCAAACTATGACTCTATTTTTATCACACTTATTTCTGAAAACCCATTTTTACTCCAATTATAGAAGTTTCTTTTGGTCTTTAAACCAAGGTCCAGACATTATTTGTTTCGAATTCATTTAGTTCATCTTGCATGGCTTTAATCTAATCATCATCACCTAAAGCTTCATCATTGATTTTTTTGTTATAATTGGGAAAGGAATGTTAGATGTTCTATTTCACTTCTTAAGGAACTTCTAGTCCTTATAGGTTGATTCACATCACTAATGATACTATCACTGGGATGATTTTTTAGAAATGACAGATTTGGGTTTTATAAAACCTGTTCATCAACATAGGATAGAAAATATTATGGGGTAATGTTTCAGAAGTATCTTTTGGAACATTTTCCTTATCAGAAGGATCTTCTATCATAGGTTGATAATCAGTTTTTGAAAACAAATCTGAGGATGTATGATGGGGTTGTTTAATAACAAAAGGATCAGTTTCATCCAATTTAACATGTACTGTATCTTCTATAGTAAAAGTGTTTTTATTGAAAACTCTATATGCCTTATAAGTTGTAGAGTAGCCTAAGAAAATTCCTTCATTAGATTTTGGTGCGAATTTATGAAGATTATCTTTAATATTCAGAATGAATACCTTACAACCAAAAACCTTAAAGTAGGAAAGTCTAGGTTTTCTACCATTCCATAACTCATAAGGAGTTTTATTAAGAGAAGGACTAATCAAAACTCGATTTATAGTGTAACAAGAAATACTTACCGCTTCAGCCCAAAAATGTTTGGCAACAGAATATTCACTCAAAATGGTTATAGTTATCTCTTAAAAAATTCTATTTCTTTTTTCAACAACACCATTCAATTGAGGTGTTTTGGGAGTTGAGAAGTAGTGAGTGATTCCTTTTTTACTACAAAAAGTTTCAAAATCAGAATTTTAAAATTCTCCAGCATGATCACTATGAATAGTTATCAATGGAAGGTTTTTCTCAATTTTAACATGGGCTCTAAAACTTTTGAAATAAGAAAAAGCTTCAGACATCTTTTCTAGAAAATAGACCCATGTAAATCTAGTGCGATCATCAACCAAAACAAATAAATAATATTTGCCCCCAATGCTTCCAGTTTGTGTATGACCAAAAAGATCCATATGTGCATGTTGTAATGCATCAATGGATGAGACTTAACCAATTGATTTAATACTTGATTTATTTTTCTTTCCATATTGAAAAGGGTTAAAAACTTTTGAAGAATCAAATATAAGATCCGGTAGATCCTTAATTAATCTCTTCATAGAAATTTTGTATAAGTTCCTAAGGTTACAGTGTCCTAGTCTTCTATGCCATAACCAAGAATGATCTTCCATTACACTAAGGCAATGAATGTCTTGGCTCCTAAGGTCTTCTATGTTTAGTGTGTAAACGTTCTCTTTCCTATGGGAAAAAATAAAAAACTCTTCCTTGTAACTGTGTACTAAGAACTTATCATTCTTAAGATGCACAAGGTAGCCTTCATCACATAATTGGCTTATGCTGATGAGGTTGTTCTTGAGACCTTTAATAAATAAAACATTTGAAATCAATGTTTTTTTCAAGAAGAACGATGTTACCTATACCAATAATTTCTCCCTGAGAATTATCTCTGAAAGTTACTTTTCAACCTTTCGTCTTGATAATCTTTTCAAAATAGTTTTTATTACCAGTCATATGCTGGGAAAATCCACTATCCATGTACCAAGTATTGTTGTGGGTACTTTCCATATTTTCCTAAAAATAATAAAATGTTGGGTTTTCAGAATCCAGACTAGCTTGGATCCAAAAATTTCAGAAAGCAAAATTTTGGGTACCCACATCTTCTTAGAAAAATAAGCATTATGAAATCCTAAATATTGGGTTTTGTTTAAGGAACAATTCTTTGACCAGTGACCACCACACTGACATTTAGTACAGAATGGGGCACTTTGAGGAACAAATTAGTTATTATTAAAAATCAGTTTAGAACTAGTATAACCAAAAACAGAAGTATTCCTTCGAGGTCGGATTTGTGAATACATTTTATCAAAATCTTTCTTACCTAGGGTAATGTTTAACAAACACTTCCTCACAGAAAATATTTTGGATTTGAATTTTATAACTAAGTACATGTCTTCAAAAACATTTAATTTTGAACTAGAGCTAGTCTTGAAAACATTTTTCATAGAAATTATGTTTTCTAGATCATTAGAAAGTTTTTTCCTCTCAGAACTTACTTCCTTAATATTTTTTTAAATACTTTCAAAATCACTATTTTTCATATCAAGATATTTAAAAAGATCTGATATTTCCTTAGTAAGAATTATATTCCTATAATTTCCCTTATCATGTTTTTTCATGAGTTTTTAATTCTTAATTTCAAGGAGTTTGGAAAACCTAGAAACTTATTCATAGGTAGGTAAAGTATTATCTTTATCAGAAGAAGATTCTTCATCCGAAGAGTTATAATATTTAATATCATTATAATTTAAAGAAACATTGGTCATTGATTCCACATTGTGTACCTTAGCCATCAAACAATGATTATCAATAGGTATCTTGGCTATTAGACCAAGATTCTTCTGTCCAGAAGATTCATAATCCGAAGATGAATCTGAAGAGTCTCCACCACTAGCACTCCAAGTGTCTTAGATTTTAACAATTTCTTATCTTTAGACTTGTAATACCTCTTTATGTTTTTCTCATAATGCCTTTACTTTATTTATTTTCTATTGAGCATAGGTAAATCATTTCTTATGTGTCCATATCTCTTGCATTCATAGCATGTAACTTCAGAATCTTTCATGTCTTTCTTTTCCTTCTTATTATATCTGGATTGAAGGTTCCTATGTCCAGATATCTTGTTCATCCTTCGAGAAAGATTTTATAATTCATTTCTGAGGATTCACTTCCACTAGATTTGGAATAGATAACAAATTTATTAGATATGGATCTAGTAACTCTATCAAGAGTCTTGGCTTTCATATGATTGGAATTAGTAGTAAAAGCTACACTGCCATTTCCATTCTTCTTTACAATATCAGTATCTCTCTTCATTCTAGTCTCATGCTGAAGAAGAGTTCCAAACATCTCATCAACGGTAATCTTAGTAACCATTCTATTCTCACCAATTGCATTCCTTTTAGATTCCTACTCATTCGGAAGGATGTCAATAATCTTGTCAAAAATATCTTCATCATCTAATCCTTTTTAACCCATTGATTGTAAACTATTCACAGTATTCATGAATCTCTGTTGCACCATGCATATGGGTTCACCATAAGGAAAACTAAAACCATAATATTCAAATCTAAGCATGGATCTTCTGGTCTCAATTACTTTGGAAGTTACAATGTGAGTAACTTCATGTTTCATCTATATAGAATTTTCTGCATCACAAGATGAAATTTGGCTATATATATTTCTAGTCATTGAACAATGTAAATTATTGAGTACCTTATAATTAAGTTGATATTCATGCATTTCTTGAATTGTAAAGGCACTTAATTCTTTATCATGAATTTTGTATCCACCACTAAGAATAACAAAATTTTCAACCCCAGTGTTGATAATTAAAGTCTTCATGCGATCTCCCCAATATTCTTAATCATTATCGTCAAAGATCGGTGGTCTGGTTGGATTAAGATTGTCTATGGAAC
This sequence comes from Viscum album, assembly GCA_963277665.1. Classification (NCBI taxonomy): domain Eukaryota; kingdom Viridiplantae; phylum Streptophyta; class Magnoliopsida; order Santalales; family Viscaceae; genus Viscum; species Viscum album. The sequence continues at coordinate 795,165,893 of OY728142.1, read as the reverse complement.
CAGCAGTGATTCCTTCCATCTTTAAGAAAAGTATTTCATAAAAACTTGTTAGTAAAAAAAGTTTGTAAACATGGAAATAATTCTAAGAAAGAAAATATAGAGTAAAATTATTTCTCTGAAAAAGTGAATCTGAACCATGAGTCCGAAAAATAGATTCCGAAAAATATGAATCCAGAAAATGTAATTCCGAGAATTTATTTTTGAATATAATCCTGATATTAATTCAGATTGAACCAATGCTTTGATACCAATTGTTAAGATGGTATGACTTAGTATGATATACTATATAATACCAAATGTGGGATCGAAATAATAAATAGATTCTCAGATACAAGAGGGGGGTGAATTTTATACTTTAAAAAAATTTGGAACTTTTAAAGATGGTTATGTTTAACAAGGTTAAACAAAATAATTCACAAGACCTCTTATAGGTTCTAAACACTTTCTAGATTCCAGAAAAGTGATTCAAAAAATGAAACTTAAAAAAAGATACGAATATTAAGATTCTACCTTAAAGCGTATAGAATCTAACTATATCAGAGTACAAGGGTGAGGAAGTATAAGATAGTATACTTTCCTCAAAAGTAAAAAATGCAGTAGAAAAACTTGTAAAAAACAAGTAACAAGTAATAAGTCTTTTAACCCAAAGAGAAGGGTATCGAACAACCATGGATGAAGGTCCCTTGATTTATACATTCAAGAAAGTGTGTCTTACCCACACCAGGGTAAGCCCTCGATATAAAGATCAGAGTCTGTCTTGTTATCCCCACAAGCTCTCAACTATCAGGTAGTCGGCACATCTGTCTTCCTCAGCATGGAAACCCTCAACTTCAAGGTGTTAGAACCTCTGTCTTCCTATCCCCGGATGTCCTCCATTGTACACAGCAACAATCGGAGTCGCACGAAGAAAATCTGCACAAGGCAAAGTTTGATCAAGCTGTTCAAACTTTCTGCACGAAGCTTGAGAGTTGATAAGAGTCTCTCTCTCTAGAAATCACTTCAATAGCATGTAGGCACAGATGTAAATGTAATATCTTCATTATTTTCAAATGAGCTCATATTTATAGGCACAGCTCCAACAGCCTGATCCCTCCTCCAACGGTCATATTTTTCCTTAAAATTTAGAGGGACCTGTACATGAGTCACTCAAACAACGGTTAGTTAATAATTGAAAGCACATCATCATTTTTTTAATAGAAAAAGTGTAAGCATAACCAAAAACATATATTTGGAATGGAGAAAATGAAAGTTCAGAATGTAAGTAAATGAATTCAGAGTTTATAATACCGGGATTTTCAGTTTCTTTTTTTTCTAAGGAATTTGTAATGAGAATTTGTAATCATAATTCTTCATCAGAATTCATAATGAGAATTCGTAATTAGAATTCTTCATCAAAATTCGTAATGAGAATTCGTAATCAGAATTCATCATCTGAATTCGTAATGAGAATTCATAACCAGAATTCATCATCAGAATTTGTAATGAGAATTCATAATCAGAATTATTCATCAGAATTCATAATCAGAATTCGTAATCAGAATTCATCATTAGAATTTGTAATGAGAATTCATAATCAGAATTCTTCATCAGAATTTGTAATGAGAATTCGTAATAAGAATTCAGCATCATAATTCTTAATGATAATTCGTAATTAGAATTCATCATCATAATTCTTAATGAGAATTCGTAATCAAAATTCAGAGTCGAGCTTCAAGAATATTACTATCCAGAAATAATATTTGAACTTCATGAGAGTCCATATCCAGAATTCGGAGTGGAACTTCATGAGAGTTCATATCTATAATTCGGAGTGGAACTTCATGAGAGTTCATATACATAATTCGGAGTCTTAAACAGAATACCTCATATATGAGTATTATATGATTCCAAGGTTTTTGGTTTCAAATCCAAGTTTTATTCTTAGAAAGTTTATGATATGAATAATGAAATTTATAAAAGGGTAAATTTCCTTGGGGAAGGAAATTTTCCTTATAGAAGTAAAACAGGGGTAAAATAAGATTTTCCTTAAAATAAGGTGTTTTTTATTTTCAAAACGAGAGGAATGGTAAAGTTATAAAGAAATAATTAATGAAATAAAAATCTCCACATTGAATAATGGAATGGAAAAATACATAAGGAAAACCATATTGACTATATATATTGTACCTACACTTACACACACCTCCATCTAATGGTTAAAGAACATACTGTTTCTGTGGGTGGAAAATTACCGCCTCACGAAACGACGATTGTTCAATATTATTTTAACACCTCTCATGGTGGAAATTATGATGGAAATATATTTATATATGATATATATTATATATATGTCCCCTCTATGCTTCTGTATTTAATATTTAAAACATACCTTTTTGCATTTTATGTTTTGAAAATGTGATAATTTCATATGAGGATGTGCGGACAACCGCCCCCTAAAGTGATGTGACTCGTTCATGCCAAACATGGAATTTATAAAGAATGTAATTAATGAACTTATGCTACATATATGAAATATATATTATACTGGAATTATTTTATATATATGTCTCATTTAGTTTTAATTCTTTTAATATGATAATGAAATGAAAGTAGCATTCATGCGTACGTACGGCCTACCGTCTCCATGAACGGTGCATTTCATTTTTTATCTCCAAATGTTATGGAATAGTATAAAATGAATATATACTGGATATATATGATATTTAAATCATTAATACCATTATGGAAAAGATGTACTTCTAACTGCATGGACAATTCTCTTCAAACAAGTTCATTGTTGACTCTTGTACCGAACATCGACAAAACATATGATATGAACTAACATAATTAACTAATTATTATAACATGATAATATGTGATATGAATTAAATAATAATCTTTAAAGGATGTCCTTAAGAAATTATAAATTGACAAAAGTTTATTATTCAGGAATATAAATAAACGAACAAGACAAGTCGGACTTGAGGTAAGGGGATTTCTTATGTCACTTTTAATTCCGTGAGATTTCCATTGTTCACCAATTATTTATGGAATGTGGTGTATTGTGTACTTCCATTTTATATATATTATCATGATTCTATATATATTCATGGTATTTTGTGATTCATTTGGTTCTTATTATCTTGTGGCCATACGACTTGATTGATTACAATGAGGTAAGGTGTTTTATCTCACTTTTTATTCTTGTGAGATTTATGCTATATTTTCCACTATATCCTTTGAGTGGTGTATGTACTTCACATTATTCTACTCTTTGTGTAATATAATTTCGTTTATGGGTATTTACATCAACATTGTATAGTATTTCTTTCATGGGGTGTACGTTTCAAAAGTTACCCAAATCTGTAAGGGAACCTTTCACTCTCCTCTTTTTAAAAGACTTCTTTTGGTTAGGTCTTTTAATTTACGTATTATTAATGTTAGGATATGTTCTTATATATCTTTATTGCCGTAAATTTTATTTCAAAGTGATGAGATACCCTTTTTATCTCTCATCAACTCATTTTCTGAATTTTAAAGTGATGTTGTTAGGCTATCGAAATTCTGTAAGGGAACATCTTAACCCAATTTCAATTCTTTGGGTTAAACCTCTACTTTTTGTTATGTCGTACTATGAATATGTTTGGATGAAATTTGATTGTTTTACACTTAATATCCACTTATATTGGGTGTATTTACATTTTTCACACATAATTATGTAATTGATTTATCCTTAATCTAAGGATACCGTCTTTGTCTGGGACATTGTTCCATTATCCTTTCTTTGAGGCATACTTAAATTTTTATAAGACCTTCTTTTATTAGTAGTATAATAAACCCTTTTGACATTTAATTTCATTCAAAATGAATATTTTTACCTAAACCATTTTACTAAACGACAAAAGGGAATGTTTTTGTCTTACGTATGCGGTGACGACGACTTCTCCGTCGTCATGACCATTATTTGAGTTTCAGATTCCTCTACAAGACATAACTTTTTTAAATGAAAAATAAATACCATGTTTTACTTTTCTTTTATTTTGGTATTTAAAATGGTTTTGATAATTTTTTGATTATATCAATGTGTTTTATTGATATATTGTGATTGAATTGTGGAAATGTTATGTTTCCTTTATGCATGTTTTATGTGATACGATTATGTTATAGTTCTTGGGCATTGTTTATTATGTCAGGTGTCTCCAGGATAAACTAAGGGCGGGTGAGTCCAAGATAGCTCTACAATTAATTGGGTAACGCGAAGGAGTTAAATGCTAAGGTTTCTCTAAAGAGATTTAGGGAATTTACTTTGATGGGTATTCCAAACGTAACCATGAGGGTTACTACCTACGTAAGAATGTTATGAATGCCTCAAGTTACCTTTATTTATTATGATGTCTATGAGTTACTCATAAATCCTCTAATTTCATGAAGTATGTTAAAGTGATTATGCTTTACGAGTAAAGTATGATTTCATTGATTCTTATGTATACATGGACTAATGTTCTCTTTCCGTATTTTTATATCCCTTACTGAGCTTTTTATGTTAATCCCATGTTTTTGAAATGTTTTCCATAGGACTTAAAGATGAATAGGGTCAAGGATGGGATCAAGGAAATACATGATGTCTACAACATGGAACTAGTCATGTTTCTTTATTAAGAGTTTTTATTTTATGAAAAAATGGAATCTAAGTAGAAGTGTCTACTTTATAATCTTTTGAGATCTAATAGTTATGTCCTAATTATCTAAAACTCTAAACCTAAAAAAGATCCTCAAAGTGAATTATTCATTTAATTCAAGATTATGTAATATTTTATGGCCGGATCTAGATATTCTTAGTCTTTTTGGCCATGAAGTTTAAGTTTTAGTCTTTGTTAAGCTTAATTTTACCATTATCATTGTAATAATTTTAATTAGTTTTACAAGTATTTTTCCATCAAAAACTAATTTTATATTATTACAATATATTTTTTATTTTTATTATAACCATTTATGTATGTTCTTCCAAATTCAATTTATGCAATAGTAAAAATTAAGTTTAAAGAAAATCATGCATACGAGACGAGAATGCTGGTTTCTAATGTGAAATAATCAAAATTTCCTTAAGTTTTTATATATAAACTAAATATAAAAATGATTACAATTGAATAAATTGGGTTAATAGAGATATAATTGATCTATTTTTACATTGAAACAAATTTAAAATTAACTTTTACACTAATAATTATTTATAAGGAAAGGAAAATTTCAAATAAAATGAAATATTTTTCATTATTCCTCAAAAAAGGAAACCTCTCTGAAAAAAAAAAACAACTGATGATTATTTTGACATTAAAAATTTAAAAATTAAGTTTATTTTTAAAAAAATTATAAAACTATCAAAATATAGTTATATAATAGGTGTTCCATTAAAAAGCGTTGAAACTCAGTCTTTCATGTAATGAAATCAACTCAGTATTCCATATTGCATAATCTTAACATGGTGTTCCATATATAGAAATATAGAAAAATAAATTTATTATAAAAATAAAGTACTGTAAAGTCTTGGGGTTTTATATTCTCCCCACTGTAAATTAATTTCCACTTCATAATTTATACTTGGTATCGGAAATATAAGGCGTGATATTTTAATTTTTTTGGATAAAATACCAAAATGTGAGAAGAGTTAATAAAATAGCCTCTAAATAAGATATAATTTGTGAAAAGGGAACATGTAATAACATATAACTAAGGTTATACATTGGATAACATTAGTGAAAAGTGAAAATATGGAATTTCATGAAAATTTTAAATATTTATAGAGACAGAATGAGGACATCGATCACAAACAAGTTATTGATTAATAGATAGTTTAGGGCCTTAATTATATCTACTAGAGTTATGAAAGTGGTTATTTATATCACAAAAATGGTGATAAGAGGGGGGAAAATTCAAGACCATATTCTTAGAGTTGAGAAATTGTTTCACTCTCTAAGAATATAATAAAATATATATTATATAAACCCTACATTTTCTATTAATTGTACCTTGAACTATTTCAATATCATCTATTATCACATGATTCGTGATGTTGTAAAATAATATTTCAATATTTAAAACAACATCCAAAGTTCACAATAACCATTTCATAAATTTTTAACCTTTCCTAAATACTATGATCCATCAATTCCTAATGATGGTCACTAGATTTCCAAAATGAACTTTTAGACTTTAATTATCATGAATAATCTCCAAATAGTTACATTACAAACATGTGAATACCTTCATCATGTATTCTATTAAATTATGGTAATAAAATTAATTACCATAAAACTATATTGAAAATATGTATGCTTCCTTATTAGTTAAGTAAAACATGTTTTATTGGATATATTCCTTACTTCCAAAACTGTTGTAAACTCGACCAGTAATAGCATAAACAACTTTGTCGAAAAATCATTAATAAGATCCAAGTTAGACCACACTTATCCAAATTAAATTATCCAATTCCATCATCTCTTTTATTATAAATCATTATTTCATAATTTGGAACATATTATGGATTGTCTTTACCTTAATCATATATTTCCCAATAAGTTTAACTTGTCACTGAATCATTTTTCTTTGTCATCAGTACTGATCAAAACACACATTTAAATACTTGATGAAAATTTACTATAGTATAATCCTTATATACTTTTTAATTATTATGACTTGTACCTTACTAATAATATACTAAAATAAAATAATTTTTAAATCAAAACACAAGCATAATAATCATTACTCTTTTACTGAGGTAGTAGAAAAAGAATCACCATGATCCATTAGCCAATTTTTGGGTATATTCCTTTAAAACTTGAGATATTTATTTTTGTAGTGTCTATCCTCCTTTTATCAGAATAATCATACACTAGGAACCTTTTTCTTATCCATGAAATCACAATCAATGTGTCCTTTCCTTCAACACTTATAGGAAACTCCCATTCCTTTTATGAAATGACCACGGTTATTATTTCCACAATTATTACTTTTGGGAACATGCTTATTTCCCTCATTCCCTATATCAATATTTTTTCTCAGCTCTTCCCTGGTTCTCAGGATTTTTTCTGAAGTCATGATACTTAGAAATATATTTCTCTATCTTTTTAACACGTGATATTATATACTCATATGAAAAAAATGATTGGAAGACTAATTCCCTTTGAAAATTGGTTTAAGACCACAAAATATATTATCCATTTTATTCATTGTATCACATACATTGGTGAGGTTCACATTCCTTCTACTGGGAATCATTCCTAAATGAATACATACACTAGGTTAGATCATATAATTATGAAAAATAATGTATAATCCCCAAACTAGAAAAATATCTAACATAAATTAAAAAAATTATATGCATCTAACCTCATAATTATAAACACGGTTTCTTTGGGACATTCTTCTATACTTATTCCCAATGTCTATCTTAGTCTTATGTTTCGTAATATATGTTTTATAAATATAGTTTTGAATGTTACTTCTAAGATTGCTTTGATACCAACTGTAACTCCTCTATCCTAAAATCTCGTAGTTGGTTCATTAATTTATTACATTGGCATGATTACAAGGAATCAAATCCAAAAGGACTGATCAGTTTAGCATTTTTTGAAAACTAGATTACATACTTGATACCCATTTTACTTTGAATTAAGAACATAATACATAAAAACAAATAAAATTATTTATTGAAACTCATTCCAAGAATTCATCTCCATATCTTGGGGAATGGAAACAAAATAAGGGTGAGTTCAAATGCTCAGTGAGGGTAAGCATACAACATAAGTAATAATGAATCAATAATAATAAACAATATTGTAAGGTAAATAACTAAAAACACTTTCCATTTAGAATGATGGATTAGTAATAAACAATATATAAAGGTAATGTACTGAAAACACATGGAATTTAATCAATAAACAGATAGTGAAATGCATCCATAGATTTTTTCATAGTGAAAATCCTATGGATATAATAAATGAAATTGAAGTAAATACATAATTATTGGACATCACATATCTGTCACATGAACCACTACAATAAGGATCGTTTACTAGATAGTTCATATATATGGGTAGAAATCCATATATTCTTCTTGGAAACAAACTCAAAGGATTTCCATCAACTGATTTCATCTTATGATACTATCGATGCATCAAGGGAATATAAATATTTGGGCCCGGACCATGTCGAACCTATCCAAAACATTCCTTATATTTAAAATAATCGATTTAATTAACAAAAAATGTTCCTTATAATAAATTATCATTATTGAATAAAAAATATGGATTTATTAGTAATTACTCATTTGAGGATAGGCCCCAATAAGTTTTTTTGATGTTGATGAATGGAAATACCATTAAAAAACATTCTTGAGGAAATTAATCATTAAACATTCCAAACTTTCAAATACCACTATAAATCATTTGAATCACAATCCCCATGAAGAAATAGCATTAAATGAAACATACAATATCACAAGAATAAATATATTCATGATATTACTTGTCAATGTGAAGTATATACATCATATAAAAGAAACTTAGTGCATAACATTACAATATGCCTCAATGAAATGAAATTGCGACGAAATCCTTTATTTTGAATCTGACTTGTCACAAGTGTCTCTATATTCTAGAAAAATAAACTTAGGTTAATTATTAAAATGATTGAAAACCTTTTTCATGTTTATTATAACTTTTATATCACTTATTATAATGTTTTATAACACTACTTAATCATTTAAGTTTACGTCAGGTGTTTTTGACCAAATTCGGTTCCTCTGTCAAAATCAAATTTGGTAGGTCAACTGCAATCAAAGGGTTCATTATATAAACATATAGAGAATAATAATCATGAAATAATTATTATATTTATACATAAATTGTAACAACCTAGTAATTTTTTCGATAATTTTTAATACATTATGTTACAAAAAATAATAATTTTAAATTATGTGGTTTAATTAATAATACATAATTTAATATTTATAACTTTAAAATTAATTTTAAAATTATATTCTAAAAAAAATACTATTTTACAATATTATTTTTTGTTAAATAATATTTTAATATGAATATACGTATTTGATTATTTTTCTTACAAAATTCATTTTTATCAACAGATTATTTAATTAAAAGAATAATACATATATTGAATATTATAATTATTTTTGATAAATACTAAATAATGTTACGAATGTGTTCACTATTAATATGACACCCAAATATTTTGTGTTATATCTCTTCATAAATAATTTCAATTCATTAGATAGCTTATATGAACAAAAAATATAGTCTCTGTGAAACAATGCTTTGTTATAGTGATAACCTAGCCTAACTTAATTTTTTCACTTCTATGTTATGAATTTCAGAAAATAGACATACACATGTGTGTTCAGTAAGATATTTAGAGTCTAATAGAATCAACATATTTTTTTAGTGAATAGTAACATGATCCATATGAATAGTAATGTACCCATAAAAATATTAACTTGACCATTATGAGTAGTATTGTACCTTTTTGAATTGTAACCTTAACCATGTAAGTTTAAATAAGAATCTATATTTTAAAAATTTATAATTAAGTGTTGGTATTTTTATGAGATATAAACATTTAATTAAAATTTTATAATAATAGAATTTAATATAAAATATAATTAATTTTCATAAAATATATTAATGAATAAATTTTTTGTTGTACTATTATTTTGGGATTAAATAATTATACCTTTGTTAGTTTTTAGGGTATTATAAAATAAGATATAATTTTTAAAACTGTATTTTTCATTTAAATGGTGATTTTAATTAAAAATTAAATTTCTCATTTATATCAAATTATATTCATAAAAAGGAGTTTATTTTGGGATTATACACATTGAAAAATGTTTTGGGTGAATTTTGGGTATTTTTCTAAAATACTAAAAAAAATTGTGAATAGTGAAATTTGATAATTTACAAAGTATTCTAAATAAATGAATTTATACTTTAATATTGAGTCATGGATAATGTAAATGGAAATTTTTTTAACTCTCATGTACTTATTACTATTTTATTCACAAGAATCTATAATATTTGGAGTCTTAAACCAAAATAATGAAATAATAATTAAAATAATTGAAAAGCCTCATCTCCTTCCTTATAAAAACCACCCATCACTCCCTCTTCAATTCACTCCTATAAGCTTTGAAGCATCTCAAAAATAATCTAAAATACTCTTCCCTGGAATCTCCCCACGTCTAGGAGCTCTTGGTTTTTTCAAAAGACCAAAAACCCTTCCCATAAGGCGTTTCTCAAGGAGGATATTTCCAGAGGTAAAATCCTCTTCCTTTTTCTATTTAATTTGTTTTTTTAAGTTCTTTATTTTATTATTCTCTCCTAACATCCTCTATACAATTTATCTTGATAACTCTAGTATCATCTATTTACAGTAATTATATCATGTTAATTTAGTAACCATTATCAATATCCTCACTCTCTCTCCTTTATTTTATAAATGAAATCATTATCCAGGTGGTGCCAATTTACGACCTTCATGGATGATGAAGTTTAGGTCATGAATTTATTCTTCAAGGATGGTTGTGAAACCATTTTTCTAGTAGAAAATAATTCTAAAATATATTTTATATCTTATTTCATTATTCGATAACCATAATTTATTCATGATATTAAATAATAGAACAAAACTAGTTCTTTGTGATCGAAAAACCATCGTAAAAATATAAACCATTATCACTAAATCTATTATCAATTGATTCATACTCATACCATGTAACCAAATTATATATATAACCATTTAAAATTATGGGTGTTAATTAATAATATATAACATCAATTCTAGATAATTATATCCATTCCTTATGAATTCCATTACTTATAATCAAATGACCCGATCATGAAATCAAGGAAACGAACACTCTGGAACAACCGAATTAAATTTTATAATTTATCAAAAAGAACCTAAATTAACTTAATACAACTATAATGAATAAAATATTTGTATAAAATGTTCTTAGTTTAATAATTAATGTATTTAATTTGATTATCTGAAACATCAATTTCAAGTGCAGAATACATTCGGACATAAGTTAAGGGTTTTCTCAACCAACTTTCATTTCCGTGAGATATGTCTTACTCGCCGATATTTCTTATTTGTGGTGTATTTATAATTTTCATTGATGTATCATATCATTAAACTATTTATTTTTGATTTTATTAAATTTATTATTTAATGATTATTAATTTTTGGGGCATATTATTCGATTGATTACCAAGTGGTAAGGGATTCCACCCAAACCTTTATTTTTTCTTTTGGGCTATTCCTTTACAATCCTCACCCCTATGTAATAATTATATATTTTTTGTTACATATTATATATTCTATTTAAATGTTCTAAAATCATATAATTAGATCATTTCATCTTTCTTTTATGGGTATTATATGATTCAAAATAGTCCCCTTCTTAATTATTCCTGATAAACAAGCCTAATTCAAGGGAACCTCTCGAATTCTTACCCATTTTCAAGTTAAAAATATAATATGTTTTATGCCATAATCATTTTTCATAAATCACAAATTTTTTCATGAAAAACATTCGTGGTTAACTTCTCATTTTATGAAAACAAATATCCATTTCCACTTTAAAATATCTTTAATATATTCATCAAACTGCACTAAAATGTTTTATTTCTGAAGCTTCTTTAAAAACTATTTTTACATGGTATCACATTATTGGGATATTATTTATGCCAGAAATATAATTTCTATGTATTTACCATTTCTTTTTGGGTATATACATTTTTAAAACCTTTATTCATGAAAAATACAAATGATTTTCCAAAAGAACTCTTGTTTCCAAAGAATAAAATATTTTTCTTATCTCACTTTTACTTCGGTGAGATGTGTACCTTGTTCACCACTTATTATTTCATGTGGTGAATAAACTTCAATTTGGTATATCATGTCATGATTCTAATTATTCTCATGATATTTTAAGGAATTATGATTTTAATCATTCTTGGTGGTACGTGACACTTTGGAATGTTTAAGGATTATTTCCTCAATAATTTTTCGATGGTATTACTTAAAAGTATCTTCATCTATGTCAACATACTTTCTTGAATCTTGTACATCATTTAATTTAATCTCTAATTATATTATCTGAAATATTTTGTCGATGTTTTTTTGATCAGTTTGATTGTGGATGTGTAATCGTGATACCATTCACCATATTACTCTGAATGGTTAGTGTTTATCTTTAATGATTAGAGAAATTTATTTTAATTTCACATGTTAGTTTCAATATGAATGTATATGTTGACTAATTTCACCCCTTTCATATGAAGAATGAATTGGAAATAGTATGTTTCTAGTGTGGTCCACTATAGCCCCTCTGTGCATTGGTAGGTCTCATGAGAAAAACTAGTTTGGATTTTTACCCATTTATGTATGGTCTTAGCATAACTCCATAATAACATGGTTACACTATCCTGTATTATTAGTTCCCTCATTATGAAACTAGGAAAAGATATTCCATGTGATTATTTGACTAGTAGAATATCCATGGTTTTGTTTTATTATGGAATTATTCATTCAACAGTTATTCATTCCATATTATGCTCAAGATTATGTTTTATGGGAATATGTACATTTATTTATTCACCATGCCTTATTATTTATGCTTCCACTATTTTAATAACCCTTACTGATAATCTCAGATCGCCCCTTTCTTATTTTTCATTTCCCCATGTTAAAAAAAACATTGTATATTCTTTCATGGAAGCATATTATTTCATTTTATTTTGTATCATTTTTTTATTTTCATTTCCCAATGTATTATGTGTATCATTTATGTAAACCAGTTTTCCAAGACTACTAATATGATCGTTCCTTCAATATTTGATTCCTTATAATCATGCCAATATAATAAAATAATGCACTACATTTGGGATTCTATGGTCGGGGTGTTATAGTTGATATCATAGGATGTTTAGTAGCAACTTTGGAAACTAGATTTAGAAAACATATATTATGATAATGTACCCCTAAAATAGACTTTGAGGATAATTAAACAAGAAATTCCTAGAATTTTGATAAGGTATATATTATGTGAATATTAAAAAAAAATATATACATTCCAATAGACTACATGTGGATGTGGTTCTAGCATAGATATATCTAGGTGTAACAACTCTGATAAGGTGTTCCGGCTATAACTTGAGGTAACATGGTGCATGAAAAGGGGCCTTACTGTGCACTTGTTTTGACACTCTCTGGGGATATACTTAGGATAATTCACATATTATTTACAAAATATAATGATGTATTTAAATTTAAACATATTCGCACAGAAACCATGTTTATGATTTTGAAATTTTTTATGCTTAAAATTTTCAATTTATGTTAAGTATTTCACTAGTATTAGGATTATACATTATTTTTCAAAAATATAAGATATAATATAGTGTTTTAAAATGTTTTTAAATATTTACTAGTGGAATTATTCAGAACCACATCAATGAACATACTTAAAAGTTTAACAATGGTGATTCATTCGATAGGTTTAAGCTTGTATTTTGAAAAGAAATATTTTCTCATACACTCTCATTGTATGAGGAGATAATATAATTTCCTAACAAGAGGGATATATATTTTTCTATGTATTTTGGATTTATAAAGAATAATATTATGTAGATAAAAATTGGAAAATATATAGATAAATATATGAAGGGAAAAAGGTATTTTCCCACATGTGATAATTGTGGAAGGAGGCACCTTGGTATATGTTTAAGAGGAAATGGATTTTGCTTCAAGTGTATAGAAAAAGTTCACAATGCTCATAATTTTATTATAAGGAAATAATTTTACATTATTCAATGATTCAAATGTAATGATATGGGGCACTATGCTAATTAATTCCTCAAGCATGAAGGAAACATTTCTCCAAAAAACAAATGGATAATGTTCAAGATTATGATGTTACTACAGTTACAGTAGAATAATTATTGTATTTATAGATTGATGATCTATGTTATGATATTATTGTTAAAATAATTATGGACTATAAAAGGATTGTAATGTAATAATATTTCATTAAGGATTTGAGTTCGTATGTTGAATGGTACCAAGGAAAAGTGACATGGTAACAAGTTTGAATTTTAGGAAAATATATGTTTAAGGGAAAGGAAACCCTTAATATATTCCTAATACTAATATATAAATTTTACAATAAAGATATGATAGATTTGGAAAACATAAATTGGGTAGAAATTACAATCTTGGATCGAAATAATGGATTGTAAACAAAGTGGTAAAGTCTAAAACATTTTGGACATGAGGAATATATCTAAATTACTATGTTTTACAATATGAATAAGAAAATATGAACATATTCAATAACGATTTTTGGTAATTCAATTTATTACAATTTTTCAAGAAAATACATGGAAAATTTAAGGACATGTATTTCTGTGAAAATTAAGAGACACTTAATGTAGATTAATAGGTTGATTATAAAAATTCAATGTCCTTATTTCAAAATAATTTGATCATAATGTTTCGGAAAATTTAACTATTTTTGAAGTGGTTGAATTTGATAATTGTACAAGGTTTTAGAAATTATTTTACCCTATGATACATCTTGTTCCATGAAATGATGTAGGAATATTTCAAGGAACCACCAAAGGATTAGATTGTGTATCAAGTACTTATATTTCATTACATTATTGAGGGAAATAATATCTCACCTTTAGGGGAAGGGTCGTGAAACAAAAAAATTTATCCTAGTACCTTCTTTTCTGAGGAATCAAATGGTCCATTATATCATCACATATTTATGGATTTGTGAATGTTTACTTTCTCCAGACCATCTCCTCTATCACTTTCCATTAGAACATGATGGTTACATTATTCTTCCATGTCCATGTCATCACTTTACACTAATGTTATAATATTTGAATGTGCAGTTTTTTGGTAACATATGCATTTAAAATTCCCCTTATTATGAGAATATTTTATTAACCATATTTCTAATGTGGGTTTCTAAATGGTATTTCCAAGTACCAACATATGTCTTTGAAAGTGAAATTTTGAATTGCGAGGATGCAATTATTTTGAGGGGCGAATAATATAACAACTGAGTAATTTGTTTTATAATTTTAAATAAATTAAGATAAAAAATAATAATTCAAAATTATGTGATTTAATTAATAATACATATATTGCAAAGTTAAAGCTTCCAAATTAATTTAAGATTAATGTTCTAAAAAATACTTTTTAAAGGATTATTCTGTGTAAAAGAATATTTTAATTTGAATATATGTATTTGATTAATTTTGTTAATAAATTTATTTTTATAAATAGATTATTTAATTAAAAAATAATATATATATTTATTATTATAATTATTTCATTAAATAGGAAATTATGTTATGAATATTTCTACTATTAATATGACACCCTAAGATTTTATGGTATGTTTCTTCAAAAATAATTTCAATTCATTAAATAGATTATATGCACACAAAACATAGTGTATGTGAAAAAAACACTTTTTTATAGTTATAACCTAGCCATTAAACTTAATTTTTCCACTTCTGTGCTTTTAATTTTGAAAAACAAACATACACGATTTCATTTAGTAAGACTTTTAGATTTTGATAGAATCAACATAATTTTTGGAGAATAGTAGCATGAACCTTATGAGCAGTGATGTAACCTTATGAATAGTAACTTGATCCTTTTGAATAGTAATGTACCATTATGAATAATAACCTTTCCCATTTAAGTATAAATAAAATTTATGCACCTTATAAATGAGAGTGAATATTTTAAAAATTAATAATTTAGTGTTTGTATTTTGTGAGGAATAAATATTTAATTACAATTATCTAACTATTAAATTAATTTAGAAGAAAACACATTTTCTTAAAATGTATTCATAAATCAATATATTGTTTCCTATTTTTTGTGATAATTTATTGATACTATGGTTAATTTTCATGGTATTATAAAATAATTTATAATTTTAAAAACTATATTTTTTGAGTAAATAGTGCTTTTAATTAAAAATAAATCTTCTCATTTTTAGAAAATTAATTTCATAAAATGATGTTGATTTTTGGAATTCTACACATAAAAAATGTTTTTAGTGAATTTTTAGGATTTTTCTGAAATACTTGAATTTTGAGAATAGTGAAATTTGATAATTTACGAAATATACTAAATAAATTAATTTATGCAGCATTCTTGAGTCATGGTTGAGGTAAATGGACATTAGTTCAAACAAAAAAGTACATACTAATTTTTTATTCACAACAATCAAGACTATTCGTTGTCTTGAGCAAAAATAATAAAATAATGATTAAAATAATTGGAAAACCCTCCTCTCCCCCACTGTAAAAACACCCCTCACTCCCTCTTCTCTTCACTACTCTAAGCCTTGAAGAATATCAAAATTATACTTAAATAATCATACCTAGTCTCTACCCACATCTTGGAGCTCTTATTATTTTAAAAAGACCAAAACCCCTTCCCTTAAGGAGGTTCTCGTGGTGGATATCTCAAGAGGTAAAATCCTCTTTCTTTTTCCATTTAATTTCTTTTTATGTTTTTTTATTATTATCTCCAAACATACTCTATCTGATTGATATTTATAACTCCAATATAATCTATATACTATAATTATATCGTGTTATTTTAATAACCTTTATCAATCTCCTCACTCTATCCATATATTTTATTTTATAAACGAAATCATCATTCGGGAGGTGTCCATTTACAACCTTCATGGTCGATAAAGTGTTGTTCTTCAATTTCTTCTTAAAGTCTGGTCATGAAACCCTTTTTATAGTTGAATAATATTATAAAATATTTATTATAACTTATTTAATGATTTTGTAACCATAATTTATACATGATATTAAATAATTGGAGAAAACTAGTTGGTTGTGATCGAAAAACCGTCGTAAAAATCAAAACAACTATTGATAAATGTCTTTTAAATTAATTCAAACTCATTAAATGTCACAAAATTATATATATAACCATTTAAACTTATTTATGTTAATAAATAATATATAATATCAGTTCTTTAGAATTATATCCATTACACATGAACTCCATTACTTATTATCAAGCGAACCAAGAAATCCTGGAAAAGAACACTATGGAATAACAGAATTCAATATTATAACATATAAATAAGGAAATAAATGAACATAATATAACTATAATAAATAAAATATATGTATATAATGGTATTAATAAATTAATTAATGGAGTTATTTTGATAATCCCGTAAATTAAGGTCAAGTAAAAAATGCATTCACACATAAGTTAAGGGTTTCCTCAACTCACTTTCATTTCGATGAGATTTTCCCTAGTCACCACTAATTACATGTGTGTGGGGTATGTATACTTACCATTGATGTATCTTATCATAAATTTCTTTATTTTTATTTTATTAAATGTATAATTTTATTATTACTAATTTTTTGGGCATATCATTCATTTGTTTACAATGTGGTAAGAGATTCCAACTGAACTATCATTTTTTCCTTCAGGTTATTCATTCACTATCCTTGTTCCAATGTAATTCTTATATATTTTTAGGTAAATTTTATATTTTATTTTTTATGTTCCAAAATCATATATTCATATCATTTCATATTTTTTTATGGGTATTATATGATTTAATATTGTTTTTTTCTTAAATCGTCCTAATAAACAAGCATGATTTAAGGGAACTTCTCGAATTCATTCCCATTTTCAAGTTCACTATATAATCTATTTTAAGGCATAATAATTTTTATAAAATCAAAAAATTTATCATGAAAAAACTATATATTTTTATTTTTTGTTTTATTAAAACATGCATGTCTTTCCAATTTAAAATATCATTAATATTCTCCTTAAACTTCACTAAAAATTTTTATTTCTAAATCATCATTAAAAAGTATTTTTACATGGTTCCACTTAAGTGGGACATTATTTATGACTAAAATATAATTTATATGTTTTTACCTTTATTTTTCTGGGATATACATTCTTTCAAACATATTTTATGAAAAATTCAAATGATTTTAAAAAAGAACTCTTCTTTCCAAAGTAGAAAAGTATTTTTCTCATCTCACTTTTACTTCTGGGAGATATATTACATTTTCACCTCTTATTATGTTCTTGTGGTGTATATATTACCCTTTTGTATGTCATATCAAGAGTCAAGTTATTATAATTTTATTCTATGGGGTTATGATTTGAATTTTCCAATGTGGTATGGTACATATTGGAATGTTTATGGATTATTTCCTCAAAAACATTTCAATGGTCTCACTTAAATGTATCTTCGTATATGTCAAAATCCTTTATTAAATCATGTACTGGATTTAATTTTTTCTCCTGTGATATCATCTAAAATATTTTTTTGAATCTTTTATTATTAGTTTAATTGTGGATGTGTTTTTCTTGTTATCAATCACCGTATTACTCTAAATGGTTAGTGATTATATTTAATGATTAGTAAAAGTTATTTAAATTTCATATGTTAGTTTAAATAAAAATATAAATGTTAATTATTCCCACTAATTTCATATGAGGAATATATTGGACTTAGTAAGTGTCGGTTGGGGCCCGATATATCCCCTCAGTGAATCGGTAGATCTCATGAGACAAACTAGTTTGAGTTTTTACATATTTATGTATGGTCTTGGAATGAGGCCTTGACAGTATGGTCATGATGTCCCTCCTTATGAATTTCCTCATTATGAATCTATAAATTGATATTACATATGATTATTTGAATAGTATAATATACTTGTTTATGTTTTGTTATTTTATTATTCATTCATCTTTTATTCCCTCCATATTATGCATAAGATTGTAATTTAATGGCATTTGTGCTTTTATTGATTCATCAGGCCTAATTGTTTATGCCTCTGCTATATTACTTACCCTTACTAAGAATATGAGATCAACCATTTTTATGTTTCATTTATATAGGTTATGAAGAAGATAACATTGTATAAGATTTTATCGATGTAGTTTATTTCATTTTATTTTTTATCATGTTTTATTTTCATTTCCCGATGTATAATGGGTATCATGTATGTAATCTGGTTTTCCAAGAATGATAAACTAATAATTCCTTCTGTATTTGATTCCATGTAATCATGAAATTTTCATAAAATAGTGAACCTACTATGGGATTCTAGGTTCAGGGCCTTATATAAATTATACTTTTAAAACCAATCATGAATGATGGTTTTGAAAATTGAACCAACATTACAATCATAGAGATGGTATGTCGTATGTACTCATGAGTAACATTCCATTTATTCAATTAACATTATTTAAAGAAGTTAAGTAACATTATATATTTCTAGAATGATCATTATATGATAAAAAAATTGGTATTTAATCATATATACTTATATATATAATTCTTGTGATGTTAAAAAATCACATCACACCGAGGAGGTTCTAGTCCACCCGTCCAAGAATGACATTTTTACTTGTTAGTGTGTTTAAAGGTTAATAAAAAAATATACATTATATTAAAATAAAGTAAATTTTTCCAAAATATAATATATATATGTCATTTATGTCACGTATGAAAAATTAAACCCATATTTAATACATTCCCTGTAATGTGTGAATGTATCACATCACTTTGAGGAGGTGGTAGCCCAGATGTCCCTAAAGGAAGTCAATATATTTAAACCAAACAGAACACAAAAATTGTTATGTTATAAAAATTAAATAAGAATAAAGAAATAATAATTATCAATTTTATCATATAGAAACAATGTTTCCATTATAATTCACAACCCCAAAATTTGGTAAAGGAAACAATAAACGAAATTGATTCATTAAGTGATAGTTTTCCATACATGAATGTGAAGTCTGTCACCTATTTGATGGATGTGTGTGTAGGTTTAGGTCCAACCATTAACCAAACAAAATTTTATTATATTGTGGATACTTATGTTATTATAAAATCATGTAATATTAAGAAATTAAGGGGGTGGAGAAACAAATAAAACAAAAATGCACATTGAAGAATGTTACCTCTTTTTTGGGTAACTACTTATGGTTTTTTTAAAAGGGCTTCCTTGGTTTTCTTTAGGCCCATGTTGAGGAATCTAGGATGAGTTTAGTGTTTTTGGAAGAATTTTTATGTAGATTGTAGATAAGAAATTTTTTTTGAGTGGAGTGAAAAAGGGGAGGAGTGAATTCATTTTTATAATGGTGGGGAGTGGAATTCATGTAAATACACAAAGGTATACCTTTTTGGGACATATCACATACCTCATGTCCCTCATAAATGATAAAATAATTGATTAAAGGTGTGTTATGGAAAATATAAACCTCCACTAAACAAAAATAAGTTCATTTTTATAATTTTGTTCCTTCACATCTTTGTTTCTCAAATTTTATCATTTTGGTTTTTACTAAAGTATCTAGTTTTATAACCTAAGAAATTTAACCATTAAGACTAAATAAAGTTCATATTTATTAGATAGTATAGACCCAGTGAATTATAAATATGATATATAATTTTTTTTAAAAATATATGTGAGTTGGAAATTAATTTTAAAACAAGGGCATGTAATACGCAAAAACCTTGCTTTAATGCATACCATTAAATCAATGTTTTTAATATATATGGGTAAATAAGTTAATTATAAATGATATCTTGGTGCATTAATGGACCATATTTTATATTTATTAACACTTTCAATTCACTTGGAAAAATATATCAATTTTATTAAGTATAAATTATTTAAAAAATATAATTTATTTTGAAATAATGTTTATATAAATTTAGACATTATTTATTTATTTTTAATTTATAAATATAAAAACAATATTGGAATTAAAATATATTAAGTTAAAATATGTGTAAAATTATATATTTTTCTAAAAGAATAAAGAAACCCAATAACTCATTATATTTACTTTGCTTTTAATTTTTAAGCATTTCTTATTTTATTTAGTTAATAACTAAATAATCCATGAAAAAAATTAAATTTAAATTAACATGATAAAAAAACTCATTTACCATTAAAAATAATATATATAACCGAAACTATATAGCTTCTTCCATAATCTAAATCATTTTAAATTTTAATGGTATGGAAGGTTCTTTTATAGTATTTTTCCTTACATAACTTATTATATAGTTCACTTTCATTTACTAGTATCCCACTAACTAATAAATTTATAAAAAAGAGAGAATATGGTTTAAATATTGGAATAAAATGGATATTGGATAAGTTTATAGTTCATTTTCACCCTTAAGTTTATGGTTTAGTCCCTTATTAAGTTTAATTTTACCTTAGTTGTTGTAATTAACATTAATTACTTTTAATAAATGTTTTGGTCAAAATTGAAGTTGATATTATTAGATTGTAAATATTATACTGATTAAAACTATTTCTGTCCATTTTTTCATGTTCAATTAATAGAATTGTAAAAATTATGTTTAAAGATAATCCTGTAAATGTGATGAGAAAGCTAATTTTTAAAGTGTAGATGCTCAAAAGTTAATTAAGACATTATATCTAAATTAAAGTTAAAAATAATTTCAATAACCTACATTGTATTATTAGATATATAATTGATCTATTGTAACTTTAAATTAAATTTAAAATATAAATCAATATTAATAATTATTAAGATGAAATGGTATTTTTCAACTAAAATACAATATATTTCACTATTCACAAAAAATGTAACTTCTAAGAAAAATACTAAAAAACACCCTATGATAATTATTACTTTAAAAATTAAAAAATTAATTTTATATTGAAAAATAAAATTTATAAATGTGAAAATTTTAGTTTTAAAATAGGTGTTAGATTAAAAGCCGGTAAAACTCAGTCTTGTGTGTAATGTAAGCTACTCGTTGTTGTGTATAGCTTAAGCTTAAAATGGTGTTGGCTATAAAGAAATTTAGAAGAAAAAATTATTCTAAAATGAAAATATTTTAAAGACTTGTGGTATTACATGGGGTGTTATCATGAATGGTTTTTATGTGAATGTGAATAATTTTGGAAGGAGGATGGGAAGGGCACGGTTAGTGAAAGATATTCTACAACCATACCCCATGGGCCAAAAAACTATGAAAACTTGGATAGAGAGGGATTGAACAACTTGTGCATGTCCTTACAAATCATACACCCCCTATAAGAGGGGTATAGTAAAGTTGTGCGGTTTCAAAAACTGTGTGCCCCTTTTTAGAAAACCATATGTGCGGTTTTAATAAACCTAAAATTTAGATTTTAAGTTTATAAACCCCTGATATTAACCCCAAACTAACCCAAAATCATCCATATCAAATTTCTCTCATTTTTTGAGGTTCTTAAATCAATTCATATGGATCTAGACCTCTATTCTTTTCGATTCAATGCCAGGATTGATGATCTTCACCTCATTCAGTAAGTGAATCACATTCTGATTGGTTTGTTGTCTCTTTCATGTTCTTATCCAATCCTTTTTGGGGAATTTTTCATCTATTTTTTAAATCTAGATATATTTTTTTATGGATCATGACCCATTTTATCTTGTTTCTTGTATTTTACTCAAGATCTCATTCTCCATCCAGGGTTTGACCTTTCTATTTCAAATAGTGGAATTTTCATTGGGTATTCTCTTGTCCACGATTTTAGGTAAGTGGTCTACTATTAAAATCCAATAGTATTGGTTTCAATTATGTGTATATAATTGAATAATTTCAAATATTGAATAAGTTAATTGATTTAATTAATTTATTGATTGAATTAATTAATGGGATACTGAGATTGTGGGATTTGGAAAAATTATTTTTTAAAAAAAATTAATGGATTTTGTGATTGTGGAATTTGGAATAATTTATTATTGTGATATTTAGTTTTTTGAATTTGATTAATAAATTATTTATTTATTTAATAGGATATTTAGATTTTTGAATTTGTAATAATTAATTGCTGAAAAAATTATTAGGATGTTGAGATTATTGAATTGGTTTAATTAATCAGTAATATAATTAATGGGAATCATTTTTATTACATAATTGATTAAATTGGAATAATTAATTATTGAATTAATTATTAGAATATTGAGATCATTGAATTAGATTGATTAAATTTTTAATTAATTGATTGATTTTGTGATCATGAAATGTGATAATAGGGTCAATGTGGATTAGCTATGATTTATGTGATATATGTGATATTGTGATTGATTTATATTCATCGCTAGGAGGTGGCCAGTAAAATCAAAAGACCATAGTGATAAATATTGATAAATTGGTATGGGACAGGGACTATTAATTCAAAATCTCATAATGATAAATGTTGATAAATGAGTGTGGGACATAGTCTAATGCATAAAAATCACATAATACATAATGAATCTGGGATAGGGACTACTGCTTTTAAATCCCATAGTGATTATTGAGGTGTGATACTGGGACCGATGATATAAATACCCACGAGGTGATAGATACAATGTTCTAAACCCATGAGTTGGCATAGGACCATGGATACAAATTTACAAGATATACTGTGAAATGAAATGATAAATTATATCTAGGGTATTTTTATATTGTTTTAGACTCTGACATAAGTAGAAATATGTATTGAGAGTTCAGGTGTCCTCAGGAACCCAGTGGTTTATGTGGTTAAATAGAGTAATTGACTAAATGTAAATTGTTTACATTATTACTTTTTAAATTATTTAAACAACTGTATACAGTGTTATTGATTGGAAGTAGTTTTCAACACCGTTGGTGGTGCCCTAATGAGTTGTATTCACAGCATACTCTGTGGGCCTGATCGGTACTAGAATAGATTTCATGGTTGTATGATAGTTTAAAGTAAAGGGCCATATGTTAGATGGGTAATATGATATGGACCATGTATGAGGGAATTTTGTGTGGTTCATAACTCTCATGAGAGTTTTCAATTTCTTTATTTGTTTTGGGTTTTCATATTTAAACATAACATGTATTTGGAATGACATATCTACAATTTAGTTTTCGATATTATATTTTCTATTTTGGTCATCTTGTGATGCTAGTTTGGTTTGGTTATTGGTCATATCATTTGGTTATTGTTGATTTCCTCTGTTATGCTACATTGATAAAGAGGGTATAGTCTCCCCATGATTGATATTATACCCTTGCTATTAGTCGGAATCCTCAACCATATGGGGAGGCACACCTGAGGTCATGTAGTGAACTGGATCTAGGAACCTGTGTGTTGTACCCGGTTTGGGTTGTTAGAAAGTGTTATCAAAGGTAACTTTATTTTCTATTATTTTATCTTACTATTTGGGAATGGTAGACATACAAATAGGATGAGTTAGTCCTTGGTTAGTAGCTCATGCATGGGTGCAGAAAATCCATGTATGAGGGTAAAAACCAAAATCCCAGGGTGGCATTGTTGTTATTGATATCTGTTGTTAGAATTGATGTTATTTCACATTAAGTGATGCACTTGTTGTGTGATGTGATTATTGTTCAAATATTTTTGAGATTTGACTCCTAGCATGGTATGACCTGAGATTTCAGTATACATTCATCATTCTAGGCACTAAATATTATTATGTGCCTGTCACAACCCGTACTCAGGGCCCGTGCCATGACTACCCCAAGCCTGCCTTCCATAGGCCAGGGGCTGGCGACTAGCACCAAAGGCGTAAATCCTGATAAAAAGGGAATTCATTGCCTTTATAGAAGTAAACAAACACAACAGAGTACGCAACAGAAGTAAGCACTAAGTTATACTGAATACGAAAGTAAGTGCTGAAATGAAAGGGGCCGGAAATACAAGCCCAACAGTAAGTACAGTACAACTTGAAAGCTAGTAAAACTACAGTAATGTAAAATAGCAAATACTGAGTCATCCTTTGGGAATCCCACCCGAAGGGTGGGTATAGATGGTCTCCTCAGCACCTCAGGTCCGTCCGTCTGCTCTGAGTACATCTCGCCAAGTGGTCTACCACTGGGTACCGTCCAGCCCTCCAAGTCTCTACCTTGATCAGTGTTGTCCGTCGTCTAAATCAAACACAACGTAGTGCGGGCATAGCCCGAGCATTGGTGAGTATGCGATACTCAGTAGGGACCCTGAGACCCCTGAAGGTCTCTTAGAATCCGTGAAGGATAAACCACAGAAGAAAGATACGATCATGAAGTATCATTCAACTCTACTTAGGTATATGTCCATACATACATCTAAGTCATCAATCACAGTTCGGATCCAACACTCGAGCCCAAGAACAACCAAGTCCACATAAGAAAGTAAGTCAATCACATCGATGATAAATATTTACAATCAAGACTCAGCTCACACAGGTATACACAACATAAAGAGAGTAAGATATGATTAGTTGTAGCCACAGAATCATCTTTCACTGTCAAACGGCGGATACCTGCAGAAACCTAAAACATCAGTATGTCATTGCTGTCGAACCAACAGAGGATTCAGTCGAGTCACGTTGCTATCAAACCGATGGAGGATTCAGTCCAGTCTCGTTGCTGTCGAACCCACGGAGGATTCCGTCCAGTCTCATTGCTGTCGAACCCACAAAGGATTTAGTCCAGTCTCGTTGTTGTCAAACCCATGGAGGATTCAGTCCAGTCTCGTTGCTGTCGAACCCACAAAGGATTCAGTCCAGTCTCATTGCTTTCTGTTGGGAGAAAATCCCTCAAGGCACCATTGAATTATTTTTGAGGTGATTGTGTTTGTTGATAAAGTGAACAACTGTGTTGTGATTGTTGACAATGCAAACCATGACATACAAATTTGTTGACAAAGGGGGTTTCATGGTGGAATGTTGAGTTTAAGAGCTCTGGTTAACGATCCAGGATTGATTCAAGAACGTCGATAATGGAATGGATGATCTAAAGGTGGTACAAAAAGAACATATTCAAGGTGGCCCCGTTTTCCAGTGTTTGCCAAATTATTGGGCCTAAAAATAGACAAATGAAGAAAAGTGTTTTTGGAAAAGGGACTTGCGTGCCGAGGACTTGGATTATAGGAAACTTTCACACCATATGTTTTTCAAGATCAGAAGATAAAAATATGGAAAAAGAAACAGTTTCGATCAAGTTTTCGAGTTGGTCGCGCAAGTGTCTAGGAGTACAGAAGACTTGTGCGCCGTCGCGCAGGGTGGTCAATTTGCCTATAAATACTAGACTACCCCTCTTCATTCTTCACCGGAGTTCAACAATTTGAGAAATCAGATCTCCCGTTGCGCAGGTGGTGTGTGGTCGCACAGGTGGAGTTGCGCGCCAGTGTGAGGAGTTGCGCGCCAGTGTGAGAAGTTGCGCGCCGATGACAGTTGTGCGCCAATGTTGGTTTGGGCGTAAAAGGAAGATATTCGCGCAAGTTTGGAGTTGGGGAAGATTGTGTTGTGCAGGTGTCTGAGGTGGAATTGTGTGCCCGTTGTGACTTGTGCGCCGATACGTTCATGCTGATATTGACTTGCGCGCCATGTAAGGTTTATTTACAGCAGTGATTTTTGGGCTGCCTGGAAGCTGGAAGTTTTCCCGATACCTTTGGTGCAAAGAGATATTCATCTACATGGGAAAGTTGTACTTCAACAGAGCATCTACATATAGAAGAAGATGCATTCTTTAATGCAAGTGAAGAGACCTACAGGTCTATAAACTATGAGTGGATCCTTTCCGAAGAAGTGAGCAAAGGAAGAGGAAGAATGTGATCTTCTCCACCGGCAGTGTGCCATAGAGAGAGAAACAGGGAGTAACCCTTGGGAAATCAGTGAGCTGACCCTAAACTTTGTAAAGGCAGTGAGCCTGAGCATAGAAGTGATCTAGCCCGAACTTTTTATCCACATCTAGTGAAGATTAGTGGAATTTGGTACGACCGGCAACTTGTCGGCATATTCTCCTTGGATGTAGCCCAGTGAGGGTGAACCAAGTAAAAATCTTTGTGGCTTCCTACTTATTTGCATGTATTGCATTTAAATCTTCATCATCTGATAAAGAAGAAAGTAAGTGATCATAACAAACACACAAGTGCAAACAAAGTGACCCTTGTAACAAAGAAGTCAAGATCCAGTGGGGCAGGAAGAATTTTTAAAAATAATATCCATACCCTGATTCACCCCCGCCCCCCTCTCAGGGTAGGTAGGCCCTTATTGGTCCTAACAATTGGTATCAGAGGGGAGGTTTGCATTTATCAAATTTGTTTACTTGGACTTGGTGTAGTCGATCTGTGTGGTTAAAGAATTTGTTTGTTCTTATCTCATTGTGCCATGGAAAAGGGAAAAACATCAAAGAATAATCAGAATTCAGGTGGTATTCCTAAGTTTGGATGTGTGTATGGAAAATTTTTGATTCAATTAAAAGAATCAAACAGCATACTAAAAGAAGGCATGGATGAATTTGATAGGGAAAAGATTGATTCACTCAATCAAGATGTTGGAATGAGTGAAGTACATGAACATCAAAGTGACACTGAAACTACTGATGATGAAGAAGATTTGAGAAGGAAGCCACCAGTAGATGTTGTCAACATGACAAAGAAATTGGACCGGAAAGTGGATGAAGAAGTCAAGTATAAAGATATCCGAATAAAAGTATTGGAGATTGAGGTCAACAAGCTAAGAGGCTTAAATCAAAGGCTTATTGATGTGGCTACTGACCTAAAGGAGAAGAATGATTCACAAGGTGAAGAACTAAACAAGGTGGATAAAATGAAAGGAAAACAAAAGGCTGGTGATTATGAAGAGTATCAAATGTCAGATGAAGTTCAGAATCTGAAAGTTAGAAATGATGATCTAGCAACACAGTTGTCTGAAGAAGTTTAGAAGAATCAAAGGCTGCAACAAGAGAATGAATCTATCACTGAATCTGTCTCTACGGGAAAATTGAAAGTAATGAATCAAGGTGACATGGTAGAAAATCTCACACAGGAACTATAAGATGAGTTGAGTAGAGGGAAGAATCTCAAAAAAGAACTCAATGCTCAACTTGAATCAAGAAAAAAGAAGATTCAACAATTGTAGGAAGTAAGAGAGAAATCCAAGAATGAAATGGAGATATCAAGGGACAAAGTAAAACCTATGTTAAAGGATGCACTGCACTTACTATTCGATTGTCCTTTGAAAGGTGATGATAAAGTGAAAAGGAAGTATGAGATTTCTGAGGAGAAACAACAAAATATTTTCTCAGCCCAAAGACAATATAGCTTGGGAAAATCTGGCATTGGATTTGATGAATCCCCTCCCGTGCATGATATAATGCGAGCCATGAATAGTTCCAAGAGTGAAGAAAAACATATAGGTGTTGAATATAGGTCTAAGAGGACAGTTACAAAAAGAAGTTATGACATGTGCTTTTTCTGTGGGATTCATGGCCACACGTCAAGATTCTCTTCAGAGGCTCTGGAATACATCTCAGGTGGTGAAAACAGAAACATTACTAAATCTGAGAATAAGAAGAAGCATCATGAGAAATCAGAGAGAAGAGTCTCTCAGAGGAAAGTATCCATTAGATGCTATTACTGTGGAAGAATGGGACACACCCTGAGTATGTACCAGGAAGCTCAAGAGCCCCGTGTCCGAAAAATAACTCAAGGTGTATCAGCATCCCGACATAGAAATGACGAAACGAGGTACGCCTTTGTTGGAATATGTTTTATATGTTAAGATTATGGTCATTTGGAAAGAAATTGAAGCAAGAGGAATGCAAGAAAGGAAAAGGAACTTGAAAGGAGATTCTCGACCCCATTGATGCATACTAAGAAATTCTACACTGGGAGACAAAGCGGCAAGGAGAAGAATAGGCTTATAGCCTCAGGAGAATCGCATGGAGCTGAATGAAAGGTGTATCAGTCACCTCCTCTGTCATACTCACAACATCTCAAAAGGAGAGAATGTGAAAACACCTGGAAGATTAAGGGTAGATCTACTCTAGCTGTGATAAAGAAGAATGAACGTTCAATGGAGAACTCACCACCAGTGAAAAAGAGTGTGGTGGCTCAGATATCTAATAAAATAAAGATGAACAAAGAATGCATTGAAAAATTTTCAATTTGTGTGCCACAACAATAAGTAGAGAAAAGAGGGAGATACCTACAATGGAGAAAGGAGCTAGGGATGATTACAAGAAGATATGTTCCTGCTCAGAGAAGAAATCAAAGGAAATGGAGTTTTGGTGGAACATCAAAGATTGAAATGTGTACTAGTGGGTTGAAACCCAAAATGGTGAGAAAGGCTAGTGCTGCAGAATCATCATATCAGAAAAATACTCAGCATACAGGTGATGGATTCTTAGTCATATGGCCTGACCAGTTGAAGTTGGCTAGGAAGTTAGAAGAATCCATGGAGGAGTGTGATGCTCTGCAAGAAAGAATCAAAGTGTTGACCCATTAGGATCAACCACCATCCTCACCTTGAGGATTCTAGAAATACCCCTCTCCCTGTGTATATAAATGCTATTAACTGATGATTAATGTGTTTTAGGTTTAGGGAGATACGATCCATGGGGAAGTGGCATCTAAAGATGCAAAGTGGAGAAGTGATATGCTCCAGAGATTCAATTGAATCAAATCAGGTACCAAAGTTGAAGGATAAAGGGAGAAACATAGCACAATAGGAAGTGATTGTGTTATTAAATCTATCTCTTGTTTCCTACACCGAGTTCCAACTCAGTAGGCTTAGAGATTTGGTTAATGGCTCGATGATGTGTGCAAGATTAGAATAAATAATGCATGAGGAGAAGAATGGTCAAGAGTCTAAACAGTGGGACAAACCCCAGGAAGTGTTTCATAACATAGGGGGAGCATCATTTAATGGAAAAATCAGACGAAAAATCCATCAATTCAATAATCGGATGAATCAGCTCAGAATATTTCAATCAAGGGAAGACTTATTGTCAGAGAAGCAGCAATAATCAAGCATCTCATGCTTATCTATTTTTCTCTAACAATGACACAGTGAAAAGTTTTCTGTTAAAAGTGAGGAAGTGGAAAGAGACTCAGGGAGTGAAGAAATTGCTGGAGATGATTCCAAAGAGAATACTGATGGTGAGTACGAGGAAGTAAAATCCTTATCTACACAAAAGCCAAAGATTCGAGCTGAAATTTATAGGAAGAATATCATCAGTGATCAGTGAGCTCTAGTTCAGACAAGAAAAATAAAATCCTTGCAGCAAACATCATTACTATCATAGGTAGAGATGAAATGCTTTACTGATGCAGTTGAAGATGAAAACTGGGTTCATGCCATGAATTAAGAGTTAAATCAGATTGAGAAGAATCAGATGTGGGAGATTGTTTCGAGGCCAACAGACAAGAATTTCATCGGGACTAAATGGGTCTATTGGAACAAGATGAATGAAGATGGAACTGTGATTCGAAAAAAAGCACGACTAGTGTGCAAGGGATACTCCCAGATATAGGGAATAGATGTAGATGAGACATTTGCACCGGTTGCAAGGCTGGAGACAATCAAATTATTTTTTGCCATAGTAGTGCAAAGAAAGTTCAATGTGCTCCAGATGGATGTCAAATCCGCATTCTTGATTGGGTTTCTAGAAGAAGAGGTGTACATTGAGCAACCAGACTGTTTTCTCATTCATGAGGATGAGAACAATGTTTGAAAAGTGAAGAAGGCATTGTATGGGCTGAAACAAGCACCAAGAGCATGGTACTCAAGGCTTGATCAGTACTTGAAGAAGCTTGGTTTTCAGCATGGAGGAGTTGATTACAATGTCTATTTTAGTAATGAAAGTAATCAAAGGATGATGGTGTTGGTGTATGTCGTTGACATAATTTTTAGCGGATCAGATGAAGCTCAATGCAGGCAGTTTTCCAAATCCATAAAAAATGAGTTTGAAATGTCAATGATTGGAGAGATAACGTTTTTCCTTGGTCTACAGGTGACACAAGGAACGAATGGAACATTCATTTCTCAATCCGAATATGTCAAGGGGGTTTTAGAATGATTTGGAATCGAGAATTCGAATGAGATGACGAATCTGGTTGCTACCCGGATGAAATTATCAAATGATAAGGATGGAAAGGCAGTTAATATCACAGAATATAGGAAAATTATTAGAATTCTAATGTAATTAACCACAACAAGGCCTGATATTGTTTTCGCCACATGCCAAGCAGCGAGATATCAGAGTAATCCCAAGGAATGCCACTTTCTTGCAGTAAAAAGAATACTTCAGTATATCCAGGGAACAGTGTATTTTGTCTTTACATATACTGACAAATCTCAGACAGAGTTATTGGGATATACTGATGCAGACTGGGCTGGATCAGAAGATGACAGAAAATCAACGTCAGGAGGTGCATTCTATCTTGGGGGAATATGTATTGTTTGCTTAAGTAAGAAGCAGGATTGTATTTCGTTGATCACCACAGAATCTGAATATATTGCAGCCACTCAAGCATGCACACAGTTATTATGGATGAAGAAGCAGCTTGAAGATATGGGAGTTGAAGTGAAGTCTCCAATTGGAATCCAGTGTGGTAACTCAAGTGCTATAAATCTCAGAGAAAATCATGTCCATCACTCAAGGACAAATCACATTGGGATAAATTATCATTTTATCAAGGAGAAGGTTGAGCGGGTAATTGTGAAGTTGGAGTATGTGCCTACAGAGCTACAGGTTGCAGACATTCTGACAAAGGCCTTACCCAAGGAAGCTTTTGAGAGGCATCGACTGGCTCTGGGAGTTCAGTTGATTCCCTGAACTTGAAATAGTGTGGATGTGGAACCAACCCCTCTCTCTGACGTATGATGTTTTTTCCCTAAAGTGATGATATGTGTTGTCTACTCTGTTACAGACTACAAAGGAGTGACCTTTGGGTTCGTTGACAAAGGGGGAGAAAACAGTGATTATTCAAGGGGGAGAAAGTGTGGAAATTTGATAAATCATGGTTTATACAGGGAGAAGATGACAGGTGGAGTAGCTAGATATGGGGAGAGTAATGAAAAAGGGGGAGATTATTAAATATGACGATGCTAGATGTGATTGATCAAAAAATAGATACCATGACATCTGAGGATCATGATAAAAGTAGAAGAGTGGTGTTGGAAAGTGGTATGAATATTTCCAAACCAAACATTGGTCTTCCAACAAGTCTTGCAGCAATTGGTATTAGTTTAGTACAAATTGGTATCAGTTTGGTGTCAACAGTGGGAGTTAGAAATGAAGTTATTCATTGACGCACTTTTTATTTACTCTTGTTTCTCATGCTGAGCATTGCTCATGTGGGCTTAGGGTATGTGTTGAGTAAATCCTTGATCGCTATCAGAATTGCAAAAGGAGAATGGTGGCTGAATAATTAATGATGCATATTTTTATGGTAGAGTTTTCAAAAAACCCAAAGGGGAGATTTTTGGGCAAAAATCTCTCAAGGCACCATTAAAGTATTTTTGAGGTGATTGTGTTTGTTGACAAAGTGAAATCTGTGTTGTGATTGTTGACAATGCAAACCCTGACATACAAATTTGTTGACAAAGGGGGTTTCATGGTGGAATGTCGAGTTCAAGAGCTGTGTTCAATGATCCATGATTGATTCAAGAACTTCAATAATGGAATGGACGATCTGGAGGCAGTACAAAAAGAACAGATACAAGATGGCGTCGTTTTCCAGTGTTTGGAAAATTTTTGGGACTGAATATCGAAAAATGTGTTGGATTTGGTGGTCTAGAACAAACTACTTTGTACTTTATTCATTAAATAAAAGCCTTATCACATCTTGATTGTTCTTCTGCATGAAATGTCATGTGATAATGTCTTAAGGACAGTTGTTGCATTAAAGGGTCGTAGCGGATCCCTACTATGATGAGAACCCGAATGTTCCATAACACTGTTCTTGAATGTATGTTATATGGCAGGATGATATTATTTTAGGGAAACAAATAATACAGGTCATTAGGGGTGAGGACTCATAAAATTTTGAGGCACCTTCTCATGGTGTGCGCCCTTTGTAATATCCAAGAGGATATTATGAGAACGAGACCCGCCAGTAGGAAATCCACATTTCATTGTGTCATTGGACATTCCTATCTGCGGACGTGTGTATTGGTCCTTAGACTTTTAAATTATTATTAATGGGTATTACAACTCACGCACTTAGATGTATTGATGAAAACTGTGACGACACACTGTTCGCAGCGAGGTAGGATACGTTGGGTGCGTCACGAGTAATACTGCATTAATAGATAATGCGAGAAAGGATTTGTCCCTTCCGTTCCATAACGGAAGTATATATCTCAGGCCCTTTGATGGAATTTATATAGCCTAAATAAATCCATGGCCATGGTAAGGTATGGGGAAGTTCAATTCAGGGAAGTCAAAGAAAAAATAATCAAGCACATGGGTTGATGGCACTAGCATGAAACCAGCTTGATTAGAGATAAAGATACAAAGGGATTATATTACACGGTAAGCGTTCGTAGGAGGTGAAACATCATTGTGGTGTTAACTTCTTTCTCTATGGGTGCCGTGGCGTGTTTCTAGAGTCTAACCTTGGACTTTAGGCAGGCTTAGCCTAATGCCACTGAGAAAGAGGCATAGAGGGTCACACACTAAGTGTGTCCACGTATCTTAGTTAAATATTAATTTAACAAGTTAAATAAATATTATTCCCGACTGTGGTTTAATAATTATTTAAGGATGTCTGATCGAATTTATTTTGACACTAGTTATTCAAGAGAGTATATTGTGGTCAAAATAATAATATTTATTAGCGAGTAATGTAGTTACATTTATTTAAGAAATAAATAGCCATTACTCAAGGTCTAATAAATATGGTGGAGGAAAATAAATAAAACTGGAAAAAATAAAAGTACACGCCGTGTATGTTTATACATACACGCAGTGTAGTTTGTTTTTTCGGGATTCATGAGAAAATATTGTTTATTTAATTAAATGATATTAAATGTGATTCATTGGATGCATGTCAAGTAATAATGATAGTCAAGATTCATTATTAAGACATGGGGTATTGCTAAGAATTAAATGAAATGATTAAATGCTTATGAGCAATTAATTCATTTTTATTATTCTAAGTATTATAAATCCCAATTACATTATTCTCAAAAAGGTTATCCATTTTGGTTGTGCACAACGGATTGGAAATACTCTCAAGCCAAGAGAGAATTCCATTTCCACCAAGAACCCTTTCAGGTTACGAAAGCAATATTCCCCACTGGATCAAGGTGATCGAAGACGGACATCGCAAGCGAAGGATCTTCCGCACTAGCACCCGGAGTTCCCTTCAGCGACGTCCAGAGATACATGGCACACGTGTGGATTAACGCTAGAGGAATCCTACACTTGGATTCTCCGATGCACCGATGGATCACAGGATCGTGATCGGAGACACCAATGAAGAAAGAATTCCATCGAGGTAATTCTTATGAATTAATTAAATTAATTATAATCAATATATTATGATCCTCATCATGGGTTCCGGGACTCTTATTTGTTTTTATTATTCGTTCTATTCTGAAGATTCGGCGTTTGAAATCGTGACGGATCTCGGATTGAACGGTGCTTAATGTTAAAATTAAAGTTGGGCAATCCCACCAACGCGCTTCCGCTACGCCCGGAACCTTCAAGTGGTATCAGAGCGGTCATATTGTTGATTATAATTATTTATGTTTTTTTTGGTAATTTACGCATTTAATAATTTATTTATTTCAATTCAAGTTTAATTGTTCTGGAAATCTGAATATCGAGATCCGTTCCTCCTCCCTCGTTTCTCGTTCACCTCACAAAAATGAATTTTTCTTTTAATTTTGATTAAATTAAAATAGAGGAACTCATCCAGAGGAGCTAAACGTTTCTGGATGTATAACACCAGAATACACGGTGTGTATTCATAAGTACAAGCCGTGTAGTCTAGATTCAATGCATTGACCGATCCGCCAAATCAGGCCGTGTATTGAGGTCATTTATGACACCGTGTGTTGACTAGAAACAGGTGGCACACAGTTTCCGGATTACATGCCGTGTGGTCAAACTGAACACGGCATGTAGTCCCTTCGGTTTCGGGTTGGGCTGTGTAACCCGTACACGGCTTGCCCGGCTGGAAACCGTGTAACGCGGAAACTACACGGCGTGTGTACAAATTAACACGATGTGTACTCTAAAAATTTCCGAAGTACATTTACACGCCATGTCCCCGGCGTGTACTTCGGATGGATGGTGAAGAAAAGTACACGCCATGTAGTCGGAACTACACGCCGTTTACTCACCCAAATTACGCAGATTTATTTAAATTTATTATTATATTATACAAACCCTTGAGACGTGTACCATGGTGCAGGCGTAAAGCTGAGGCACAACACGTGATTGGTGTTTTATATATATGTGTTTAATTTATCATCTGTGTAATAAATGGGAATTCACCGGGTTGCCTCCAAGGTACAAGTTACGTACAAGGATAATTTTAAATGAATTTATTTGTTGAAAATTATGATGGATGATAATCTCAAGGAAGTTCAGAAAAGGATTTAAGATAAAAGGAATGATTAATTAAAGATAATTAATTAATTCAAGCGTGATTTATCTTAAATAATAACGATTAAAGAACTGAATACTAAGTTTTATTTTTGCATAAATATCGTTGCATGTATGAATGATCATGAGCTAGACCGAGACCGTTGTATGTGAATGGTTTCTTTTAATTTCTTTATTTAAATTAAATTTGTTGGCCTGTGAGCCATCTCCTCATTAATATGTAGGGCCTGCGTGCCCAAGGATTCTTTTATGTAAAAACCCCTTTTTACCCCTCACCTGCGTGTGAGATAAATGCATATGTAATGGATGGAGCTTCCAAGCTAGTAGAGGCGGCTCAAGTCAGGAGCCGAGGTGAAACCAATCCAAGGAGATACAAAGGTGGACAGGTGAAAGCTGTAAACACGAACCCGCAAGGTTCAAGGTGTTTCTCCCCTAGGTCTTGGGTTAGTTTATCAACCGCTAGAAAAACTAACCAATAGAACAAGCTCATGATCATACCATTTATTTTATTTCTGTCAGTTGCATGGTTTATTTATTGTGGGTGTGTTGTCACGATCACACAATTAATGAATATAATAAGCATGCAAGATAGAACTAAAATAAGACCGGTTTATACCTAAATATTATCTTAGACATGGTTAATCACTTAAGTATATCCCACTTAATATTAACAAGCATGTAATCAAAGATAATAAAATGGAAATTTAAGTATAACGATAAAATCCCTCAAAATAAATATCAAGTCGGCATAGCCTTACATAATCTTGGTTAGAATCGAACCATAGTTCAAAGTGCTTGACCAACCATTGTTGGGGTGCTTTCAATTATCGGGGAATTCTAATTCAAGGTTTTGGGTTGACTTGACTTGGTTCGCATCAAGGGTTGACTGCCACAACAGGACTTGGTGTGACCAAGATGCAAAGGTTGAGGAAATCCAAAAAGGATTTCAGGATTGGGGAGTCCACTCAGAGGATCAAGGAGCTGTGAGTTAATGTAGTTGGCATTTGGAATGCCTACCTAAAAACCTACAAGTTTCTTGACCAACCCTAGTTGGGGTAATACGAAGGGAAATATGGATCCTTGCCACTAGAATATTAACGCAACAGAATATTCCGAAGTCAATGGTGAGGGCTATTGGATTTCGATAAAATAGTGGGAGACCAATAAGTATTAATTTATTTATTTGTCTCAATTTTTTTAATAAAGTACTAAACATTTTCTCATCTTAATTTGTATAAACGTTAAGAAAATGACTTCAAACATATCATTGCGCACCATACTCGAGAAAGAAAACCTTCTCACCGGCACCAATTTCCAAGAGTGGCAGAGGCGTTTACGCGTCGTCCTTCGCCACGAAAGGAAATTGTATGTGCTGGAAGAGCCTATTCTAGTTGCACCTAGGAAAGAGGATAGTGATGAGGAATTATCTCGCTACATAAACCACATGGATGATGCCATAGATGTCCAGTGTTTCATGCTATCGTCCATGTCTAATGAGCTCTTTAAGCAACATGAAAACATGGACGCGTATAGCATGATGTCTCACCTTAAATATCTATACCAAGAGAAGGTGATATAGGAGAGGTATGAGATCTCCAATGCTTTGTTTAACACGAAGCATGGAGAGTCTACGCCAGCTGGGCCTCATGTATTCAAGATTATTGGCTACATTGAACGCTTGGAAATCTTAGGGATTAAACTACCGGATGAGTTGCGTACAGATCTCATCCTATCATCACTACCCAAGACCTTCTCTAGCTTCATTTTCAACTATAACATGAGAGGAAATGAGAAGAGTCTATCGGAGCTTCTGACCTTGATTCTCCAGGTAGATAAGGACATGGGGTGTGACAAACTTGCGGCCCTTATGGTGAACAAGAAAAGGAAGGACAAAGCAAAGGGGCCAAAGACTTATAAACAGTCTGAAGCCCCCAAGAACCATCCCTCCAAGAAGGGGAAGATCCAGAGGCAAGGCAAGGAATGGGAGGCAGTGTGTTTTTCATGTGGAATGGTGGGCCACTAGAAGAGGAACTACACCCACAAGCGTGGGGATGCTAAAGGTGCGTTCGTTATCAAGTGCAATCTTTATATTTCTACACATTGGGTATTAGATACAGCTTATGGGGCTCACATCTGTATTCAAATGCAGGAAACAAGTATATTTAGAAAGATCGCCAGAGGAGAGGTGGATCTTTGAGCTACCAATGGCGCAAGGCTGGCTGCATTGGCTATTGGTGACTATCACCTCTCATTGCCAACTGGCATGATTTTGGTTTTACAAAATTGTTATTTTGTGCCTAGTTTTACCAAAAACATAATTTCTATATCTTGTTTGGATATGGATGGATTTATATTCAAGTTTGGAAATAAGGGTTGTATCTTTTTTAATAACAATGTATGTTATGGTATGGAACATTTGAAGAATGGTTTGTATGTATTAAATTACAAAAACCAAGTGTTGGCAATCGATAACGAAACAAACTCACATGACTCATACATCACCCAGTTATGGCATCACCGCCTCGGTCATGTGAACGAGAAGTGCATGAAAATGATCTTCCAAGATGGCTATTTAGACTCTACTGATCTAAAACCACTTGATAGATGTCACGCTTGTTTACAAGGAAAAATGACCAAGACGCCTTTTGGTGGAAAAGGTCAAAGGGCCACGGAGCTTCTAGGATTGGTACACACTGATGTGTGTGGACCATTTACAGTAGAAGCTAGAGGTGGATATTCTTACTTCATTACTTTTACTGATGATTTGAGTAGATATGGTTATGTCTACTTAATGAGGTATAAGTCAGATTCCTTATAGAAATTTAAGGAATTCAAGAATGAAGTAGAGAATCAGCTTGGTAAGAAGATAAAGAAGCTTCGATCGGATCGAGGTGGAGAATATCTGAACCAAGAGTTCATCGATCTTTTACGGGAGTCTTGGATTTTATCTCAGCTCACTCCTCCATATACACCACAATAAAATGGTGTTAGTGAAAGGAGGAACCACACCTTATTGGACATGGTGAGGTCGATGATGAGTCATACGGATATTCAATTATCCTTTTGGGGATATGCATTACAAACTACAGAATACACATTTAACCGAGTACCAACTAAGGCGGCAAATGGAATTCCATCCGAGTTATGGAATGGATGGAAACCCACTTTGTCACACACACGTGTATGGGGATGAGAGGTGTTTGTTAAGGCCTTCTCAGGCAACAAACTAGCACCCCGGGGCACGAAGTGTATCTTTATAGGATATCCCAAGGAAATGAAAGGATATTACCTATACAACCCTCAAGACAAGAATGTGATTGTCACCAGACAAGTCGTCTTTCTTAAGAGGGAGCACATACTCTAGAAGGATAGTGGGAGAAAGATTGACTTTGACGAAGTTGATGCTCATGATACACATGAGTTGGTACAGGAACAAGTTCCACAGGTCCCTGTGGAAGAGGTTCCAGAAACACAAGTACTACGTAGGAGCTCAAGAGAGGTAAGGGAACCAGAGAGATGTGGTTTCCTAGTCACCGAGGATGGTGAATCATTATTGTTGGAAAATGATGAACCTCTCTCCTACAAGGAAGCAGTAGAAAGATCAGAAGCTACAAGATGGCTAGAAGCTATGAATTCTGAGATGGATTCCATTTATCAGAACCAAGTATGGGTTCTGGTCGATGATCCAGTTGATGTAAAGCCTGTTGGATGCAAATGGGTATTCAAAAGAAATCTAGACATGGAATCTAAACTTAGCACCTATAAAGCAAGGCTAGTGGCTAAAGGATTCAGACAGCGTTAAGGAATTGAGTATTATGAAACCTTCTCGCCATTTGCCTTGTTTAAATCCATAAGAATCATACTTGCCATAGAAGCTTACCATGACTATGAGATTTGGTAGATTGATGTCAAAACAGCATTACTTAATGGGAACCTTCAGGAAGATGTCTATATGAGACAACCAGAAGGGTTTGTGACACCAGGTGAAGAAAAACGGGTTTGCAAGTTGCAGAAATCCATTTATGGATTGAATAAAGCATCCAAGTCATGGAACATTCGATTTGATGAAGCCATAAAATAATTTGGTTTCATTAAGAACGAATGTGATCCATGTGTTTATAAGCAGTTTAATGGGAATGTGGTCGTCATCCTAGTGGAATATGTTGATGACATATTGCTTATTGGAAACGACGTAACAACATTATAGTCAGTTAAGGACTGGTTGAACAAGTGTTTCTCCATGAAGGACTTAGGGGAAGCAGCCTACATTCTAGGGATCAAGATCATTCGTGACAGATCCAAGAGGCTGCTTGGACTAAGTCATGGTACATACATTGACCAGATACTAAAGAGATTTAGTATGGAAAAATCCAAGAGGGGATTGGTTCCTGTGTCACATGGCTTACATCTTTCTAAGAAAATGTGTCCCCAGAAACAATAGGAGAAGGATAGGATGAGTAAGATCTCATACGCTTCGGCTATAGGATCCATCATCTATGTCACGTTATGTACCAGGCTTGATGTTTCCTATACACTGATCATGGTAGGAAGATATCAATCAGATCCAGGAGAATAACATTGGACTGCTGTTAAGACTATCCTTAAGTATCTGAGAAGAACAAAGGATATGTTCCTGGTGTATGGAGGAGACGAGAAGCTTCTCATCAGAGGGTATGCTGATGCTAGTTTTCAAATAGATCAGAATTATCTGATGTCGCAATCTGGATATTTTTTCTGTCTCAATGGAGGAGCTATGAGCTGGAAGAGTTCAAAGCATCCAGTTGTCGCTGATTCTACAGCGAAGTCCGAGTATATAGCGGCATCTGATGCAGCCAAAGAAGCCTTCTGGATTTGGAACTTTTTCCAAGAGCTTGATGTGGTGCCTAGCAGTAAAGATCCCATTACATTGTATTGTGATAATACTAAAGTGGTGGCTCTTGCAAAAGAACCAAGGACACATCAATGGACAAAGCACATACTCTATAAGTATCACCTCTTGAGGTATTTCTATCAAAGGGGTGAAGTTTCAATGAGCAAAGTGTCCACGGAAGAGAACGTGGCGGACCCCATGACTAAAGGCCTATATCAGTAGAAGCATGAATATCATGTGAGAGCTAGCAGGTTAAAGGTTGTTAGCAGTTGGCTCTAGTCCAAGTGGGAGTCTGTTGGAGTTGGTGGTCTAGAACCAACTACTTTTTACTTTATTCATTAAATAAAAGCCTTATCACATCTTGATTCTTCTTCTGCATGACATTTCATGTGATAATGTCCTAAGGACAGCTGTTGCATTAAAGGGTCATAGTGGATCCCTGCTATGATGAGAACCCGGAAGTGCCATAACAC
Organism: Viscum album; assembly: GCA_963277665.1. Taxonomy (NCBI): domain Eukaryota; kingdom Viridiplantae; phylum Streptophyta; class Magnoliopsida; order Santalales; family Viscaceae; genus Viscum; species Viscum album. The sequence goes on along the minus strand of OY728142.1, from coordinate 795,125,059 downwards.
TGTTCTTGAATGTATGTTCTATGGCCGGATGATATTATTTGAGGACACAAATAATACAGGTCATTAGGGGTGAGGAATGATAAAACGTTGAGGCACCATCTCATGGTGTGTGCCCTTGGTAATATCCAGGAGGATATTATGAGAACGAGACCCACCAGTAGGAAATCCACATTTCATAGTGTAATTGGATGTTCCTATCTGCAGACATGTGTATTGGTCCTTAGACTTTATGATTATTATTAATGGGTATTACAACTCGCGCACTTAGGTGTATTGACGAAAACTATGATGACACAATGTTCACGGCGAGGTAGGATACGTTGGGTGCGTCACAAGTAATACCGCATTAATAGATAATGCGAGAAAGGATTTGTCCCTTCCGTTCCATAACGGAAGTAGATATCTCAGTCCCTTTGATGGAATTGATATATCCTAAATAAATCCATGGCCATGTTAAGGTATGGGCATGTTCAATTCCGGTATGTCAAAGAAAGAATAATCAAGCACATGGGTTGATGGCACTAGCATGCAACCCGCTTGATTGCAGATATCAAGAGAAAGATAATATATTAGATGGTAAGCATTTGTAAGAGGTGAAACGTCATTGCGGCGTTAACTTATTTCTCTATGGGTGCCTTAGCGTATTTCTAGACACTAACCTTGGACTTTAGGCAGGCTCAGTCTAATGCCACTGAGAAAGAGGCCTAGAGGGTCACACACTAAGTGTGTCCTTGTATCTCAGTTAAATATTAATTTAACAAGTTAAATAAATATTATTCTCGACTGTGGTTTAATAATTATTTAAGGATGTCTGATCGCATTTATCTTGACACTAGTTATTCGAGAGAATATATTGTGGGCGAAATAATAATATTTATTAGTGAGTAATGCAGTTACATTTATTTAAGAAATAAATAGCCATTACTCAAGGTCTAATAAATATGGTGGAGGAAAATAAATAAAACTGGAAAAAATAAAAGTACATGCCGTGTATGTTTATACATACACACCGTGTAGTTTGTTTTTTCGGGATTAATGAGAAAATATTGTTTATTTAATTAAATGATATTAAATGTGATTCATTGGATTCATGTCAAGTAATAATGATAGTCAACAGTCATTATTAAGACATGAGGTATTGCTAAGAATTAAATGAAATGATTAAATGCTTATTAGCAATTAATTCTTTTTTATTATTCTAAGTATTATAAATCCCAATTACATTATTCTCAAAAAGGTTAGCCATTTTGGTTGTGCACAACGGATTGGAAATACTCTCAAGCCAAGAGAGAATTCCCTTTCCACCAAGAACGCTTTTAAGTTACGAAAGCAAGATTCCCCACCGGATCAAGGCGATCGAAGACGGATATCGCAAGCGAAGGATCTTCCGCGCTAGCACCCAGAGTTCCCTTCGGCGATGTCCAGAGATACGTGGCACACATGTGGATTACCTCTAGAGGAATCCTACACTTGGATTCTCTGACACAATAACGGATCACAGGATCATGACCGGAGACACCAAAAAAGAAAGAATTCCATCGACGTAATTCTTATGAATTAATTAAATTAATTATAATCAATATATGATGATCCTCCTCATTGGTTCTGGGACTCTTCTTTTCTTTTTCATTCTTCGTTCTATTCTGAAGATTCTGCGTTTGAAATTGTGATGGATCTTGGATTGAACGTTGTTTAACGTTAAAATTAACGTTGGGAAAACCCACCAATGCGCTTTTGCTGCACCCGAAACCTTCAAAATGAAGAACAGTGTTTTTGGAAAAGGGAATTTCACACCGAGGACTTAGATTATAGGATACTTGCGTGCCATATGTGTTTGAAGATCAGAAGGTCAAAATATGGAAATGGAAACAGGTTCACGCAAGTTTGGGAGTTGGTCGTGCAAGTGTCTAGGAGGATAGAAGACTTGCGCGCCGAGATTGGGTCGCGCATGTGACTTGTGCACCGTCGTGCAGGGTGGTCAATTTGCCTATAAATACTGGACCACCCCTCTTCATTCTTCACCGAAGTTCACCACATAGAGAAATTAGAGCTCTCATCGCGCAGGTGTGGTCGTCGCACAGGTGGTGTGTGGTCATGCAGGTGGAGTTGCACGCCAGTTTGAGGAGTTGCGCCCTAGTGTGAGAAGTTGTGCGCTGGTTGGCAGTTGCACGCCAATGTTGGTGTGGGTATAAAAGGAAGAGAGTCACGCAGGTTTGGAGTTGGGGAATATTGTGTCACGCAAGTGTCTGAGGTGTACTTGCGCACCCATTTTGACTTTCATGCCAATACTTGCGCGCCGAGATTGCGTTGGGCGCCAATTAAGGTTTATTTCCAACAGTGATTTTTGGGCTGCATGTAAGCTGGAAGTTTTCCCGATACCTTCGGTGCAAATAGATATTCATCTACAGGTGAAAGTTGTACTTAAAAAGAGCATCTACATACAAAAGAAGATGCATTCTTTCATGAAAGTGAAGAGACCTACATGTCTATAAACTGTGAGTAGATCCTTTCCAAAGAAGTGAGCAAAGGAAGACGAAGAAGGTGATTCTCTCCACCGGCAGTGAGCCATAGAGAGAGAAACAGGGAGTGACCCTTCAGAAAGTAGTGAGCTGACCCTAAAATTGTAAAGTCAGTGAGCCTGGGCATAGATGTGATCTAGCCTGAACTTTTTATCCACATCTAGTGAAGATTAGTGGAATTTGGTACGAGCGACAACTTGTCGGCGTATGCTCCTTGGACGTAGCCCAGTGAGGGTGGACCAAGAAAAAATCTATGTGTCTGCCTGCTTATTTTCCTGCATTGCATTTAAAGCATCATCATCTGATAAATAAGAGAGTAAGTGATCATAACAAACACACAAGTTCAAAAAAAGTGACCCTTGTAACAAAGAGGTCAGGATCCAGTGGGGCATGAAGAATTTTGAAAAAGAATATCCATAACCTGATTCACCCCCCCCCCCCTTAGGGTATATAGGCCCTTATTGGTCCTAACACTGTTGAACCCACGGAGGATTCAGTCCAGTCTCGTTGTTGTCGAACCCACATAGGATTCAGTCTAGTCTTGTTGGTGTCGAACCCACAGATGATTCAGTCCAGTCTCGTTGCTCTCGAACCCGCGGAGGATTCAGTCCAGTCTCGTTGATGTCGAACCCACGGAGGATTGAGTCCAGTCTCGTTGCTATCGAACCCACTGAGGATTCAGTCCAGTCTCGATGCTTTCGAGCCCATGGAGGATTCAGTCCAGTCTTGTTGTTGTCGAACCCATGGAGGATTCAGTCCAGTCTCCATTTTCATCAAACCCATGGAGGATTCCAATATGGTAGTCGTCACAGCCAACTCTAGGGTTCTCGCACACAGCACACTCGATTCCAGGAGGGTCTGCTCCTCGAGCAAAGTGGGTCGATACATCAACTATCAACAAATCCTATTTTGATGTATCCCAATGTTCTGTCTCATCATAATGAACTCAATGCGATAGAAAGCGCGTCAATCAGGCTCTCGGTCTGAGAGTTATTAGCTTTTCCGTTCGAGGGGCCCGGTTGGATTTCGGGTACAATCCAACCCCTCTATACTCCAATCTCATATGAATCCCAAGTAGAGTATACCAAAAGGACCGTCTCGTCAAATGTAAACCAACAAAGTTGACGGCTCGTCAATCGGTCATCCAGTTATTAAGTTATAAGCGTTTCTACTCCAAGGGCCCGGTAGGTTTTGAGACCGAAGAAACCCGGCCATACCCACACTTCGCCAAAACCTTGAGTGTAATATAGAAAAATGACCGTTTTGATCCATATAATCCTATGCAACTAACAGTGCATATATCGATTGTTCATAGCTCATGTTATGGGAAAAATACTAAAATGGGTCAGAAGAGGGGGGCTTGGGTCCGATCTGATCCGGCCGAACCCGCCATGGGTCGGCCCGAACTGGGTCGACCCAACTGGGGTCCGGGTCCAGCCTAGTAGGGTGCGGCCCGGACCGACCAGGCAGGGCACGACCTGGACCACGCAAGGCGGCCTGGTCCGTGCCACTGGCGGCCGGCCGCGGCTCTGCCCTCTAGATGGTAAATCCGGGGGGCGCCGCCCCCGGTTTTCTGAAACGGCGACGCTGCCCCTCCTGCCCGCCCGGCCGAAGCCGGCTGGCTCTTCTAGAGCGAGCGACCTGTGGTTGCGGGCCCCTGTCCTCCGCACGCAGCGCCAGGCGGCACCGCAACCTTCAACCTTGTCGGTAGGTGGACGGACGGTTCGCCGCCGAAGAGGCCCGCGGAGAGCGAGACGTGATCCTCGCTGCGCGGCGCCCATTATGGCGCCGCGGTCTCCCTGTCCGGCCAGCTACAGCCGGCCGGTTCTTCTTCTGCTGAGCGGCCTGCGGATTGCGGGCTGCGGTTCTTCCGCAGCGCAGTGCCCTCGTGCCGCCGCGATTCCTTCGGCCCTGCCGGCTTTAGCTGGCTGGTTCTTCTATGGCCGAGTGGCCTGCGGATGCATGTCGCGGTTCTTCTCTACGCGGCTGGAACACGGCCGCTGCTTCCTCCAGTCACCATCGCCTCTGATTGCCGCCACCCAAATAGTCAAGAACCATCGGAGGGTCGTCAAACCGTGTTTGTTCGACCTGCGCCCTCAGCGTTAGGCGATAACATAAGGCCGAAGACAAACCATGGTTTTCATCGAAGAACAAAGTAAAATTTAATCACTTAGAATAATACAAACCCCCTACGTTTATTCCGATGATCGCTTGTCCGTGTTGCGGGAAGAGGATCCAAAGTCGACGTCGATTCGTTGTCGTCGGGGTGCGTCCGAGGAGGAAGCGTAGTCAATGTTTCCTCACGGATGATGTCTCCTCCCTTGAAGTGTAGGAAGAAGAATAAAGATGACGTTCCTCATGAGCGTCGCCTCACGTTCTTGCCTCGGTCGTCAAGAGGATATCGTTCCTCGTGTTCTTCTTTGGTGAGGGATGAAGCTCTCCTCCAATTTTTTCAAAGGCCCCACCACTAAATATTTTCCAAGCAAATATAATAGAAAGGTTTCCCCAATAAAATAGAATTTCCATACAATTCAAAACAATTCAATTGAATTGTTGACACCACAAATTAATTAATGAAGTTGTTAATTAGTTGTGTTGGCATACTTAATGAGAGGGAGGTGGAGAGGCTCCCCCATAATAAATGAGGGGTGTTGTCAAAAGAAATAAAGGGGGTGTTAATGGGGAGTTTAAGTGAGTTGAGGGGAGGTGAAAGGGTTTGGGTTCGTGTGGGCCCCACCACACTAAATCCTCACATGGGAGGTTATGTGGGGTGTGGGCCCCATAACTAACTTCCTCTTGGAGGAAATAACCACCTCTTAAAATAAAATTGTGTATCACCAATATTTAATTTAATTTAAGATAAATAACCAAATTATAACTTTCAACTCGCATAAAACACAACTGCGGTAAAGGTTCTATTAAGCAAATATCGGCGATGCGAGTCGATCGGTGTCCTCGGATTTCAATTCTGAGCACCGATTCAAAAGATAGAAAAATTTGCACGTATATTTATTGAACGTACCCAATCAAAACTTCAGAAATTGATTTCGGGCACACCGGGCCTCGGAATCAGGTACCGTCAGAAACTGCGGACTCGTAAAATTCCAAAGAATTAAGAGAAAAAAAAATCCTTGAAATTTCCGGGTCTTTACATTACCCCCACCTTAGAGCTTTACGTTCCCGTAAAGCTACAACACACACTAGGGAAACAAATGGGGGTACTGAGCATTATTCTGAGCCTCCCGCTCCCATGTGCTCTCCGGAAGGTTCCCATGCTGCCAGCAAATGCGTACCAGAGGAATCGACCGTCCACGTACGACCCGCTCCTGTCGATCCTTGATCTCCACAGGGACCTCTGTGAAAGTACCACTATGGGAAAAAAACAATATTTGCGACGGGTTAGGTGCGACAGGATTTATTCCCATCACAAATAACTCATCTATGATGTTATTTGCGATGGGGAAATTTCCTCGTAGCAAATAACCAACTATTCGTGACGTGTTTTCGTCTCCCGTCGCAAATAGTTTGGCGCGACTTGCACGCCAAACCACATGAATATTATTTGTGACGGGAAGATGTCTCCCGTCGCAAATAGTTTGGCGTGCCTTGCGCGCCAAACCGCGCAAGAGTATTTGCGGCGGTACCCGTCGCAAATACTCATCGGTAGTTAATAGATTTTTTGTGACGGGATTTTCTCCTGTGGCAAAAAGAGTGTCGGGAGGAACTATTTGCGACGGGGCTCGTTGCAAATACCCTTTTAACCGCCGACTGTAATTAATGCGGGCGAGGGTATTTGTGACGGGGCCGGTCGCAAATACCACCATTTGCGACGGGTTTCACATGGCAAATAAATCTGTCGCAACTAATCTAACCTATATATACCCTCACACGTTTTTTCCCAAATCACTCGGATTTTCCTCTCCCTCTCTTTTCATTATTCAGTTTTAAGGAAAAAATTTATTCTAATGAAATTTTTTTATACGAGAGTAACTGGAAGGCGCCAATATCTTCAGAATATCAAAGTTTAAGGTATTTATATTTTATTTTTTTATATTAATTTTTTTTTAATGTTAATTTTAATTGTGGTTTATTAGTTGTAATTTAATTAGATTTCAATTGATTTTTATTATATTTATTTTTATTTAGAAATTGATATTGTTAGTGATAATTGTAAATAATTAGTGTTAATTTGCAATAATTAGATATAATTAGATATAATTAGTAATAATTAGATATAATTAGTAACAATTAGATATAATTAGTAACAATCAGATATAATTAGTAATAATTAGATATAATTAGTAATAATTATCTAAAATTAGTAATAATTAGGAATAATTAGTAATAATTTGCTAATATTAGTAATAATTAGTTAAAATTAGATATAATTAGTAATAATTAGTAACAAATAGATATAATTAGTAATAATTAGATATAATTAGTAATAAATAGTTATAATTAGCAATAAATAGATATAATTAGGTTTAAATAGATACAATTAGTATTAAATAGATATAAATAATATTAAATAGATATAAATAGTATTAAATAGATATAAATGGTAATAAATAGATATAATTAGTAATAAATAGATATAATTAGATATAATTAGTAATAAATAGATATAAATTGATATAATTAATAATAATTAGATATAATTAGTAATAATTAGTCATAATTAGATATAATTAGTCATAATTAGATATAATTAGTGATAATTAGATATAATTAGTAATAATTAGATATAATTAGAGATAATTAGATATAATTAGATATAATTAGTAATAATTAGATATAATTAGTAATAATTAGATATAATTAGTAATAATTAGTAATAATTAGTAATAATTAGATATAATTAGATATAATTAGATATAATTAGTAATAATTTGTTATAATTAGTTATAATTAGTTATAATTAGTTATAATTAGTTAGAATTAGTTAGAATTAGTTATAATTAGTTATAATGAGTAATAATGAGTAATAATTAGATATAATTAGATATAATTAGCTATAATTAGAAATAATTAGTAAGAATTAGTAATAATTAGATATAATTAGTAATAATTAGTAATAATTAGTAATAATTAGTAATAATTAGATATAATTAGTAATAATTAGATATAATTAGATATAATTAGTAATAATTAGTTATATTTTGATATAATTAGATATAATTAGATATAATTAGTAAAAATTAGATCTAATTAGTAATAATTAGATATAATTAGTAATAATTAGTAATAATTAGATATAATTAGATATAATTAGTAATAATTAGTAATAATTAGATATAATTAGTAATAATTAGATATAATTAGAAATAATTTGATATAATTTGATATAATTAGATATAATTAGTAATAATTAGATATAATTAGTAATAATTAGATATAATTAGTAACAATTAGATATAATTAGTAATAATTAGATATAATTAGTAACAATTAGATATAATTAGTAATAATTAGATATAATTTGTAATAATTAGATATAATTAGTAATAATTAGATATAATTAGTAATAATTAGTAATAATTAGTAATAATTTGTAATAATTAGATATAATTAGTAATAATTAGATGTAATTAGTAATAATTTGATATAATTAGTAATAATTTGATATAATTTGATATAATTTGTAATAATTAGATATAATTAGAAATAATTAGTATTAATTAGTAATAATTAGACATGATTAGTAATAGTTAGATATAATTAGATATAATTAGTAATAATTAGTAACAATTATTAATAACTAGTTATAATTAGTAATAATTAGTAATAATTAGATATAATTAGTAATAATTAGATATAATTAGTAATAATTAGATATAATTAGATATAATTAGATATAATTACATATAAGTTGTAATATAATTAGATTTATTAGATATAATTAGATATAATTAGATATAATTAGATATAATTAGTAATAATTAGTAATAATTAGTATTAATTAGTAATAATTAGTATTAATTAGTAATAATTAGTAATAATTATATATAATTAGGAATAATTAGTAATAATTAGATATAATCTGTAATAATTAGATATAATTAGAAATAATTAGATATAATTAGTAATAATTAGATATAATGAGATATAATTAGTAATAATTAGTAATAATTAGATATAATTAGTAATAATTAGATATAATTAGATATAATAGTAATAATTAGATATAATTAGTAATAATTATATATAATTAGTAATAATTAGTAATAATTAGTAATAATTAGTAATAATTAGTTATAATTAGTTATATTTAGATATAATTATATATAATTAGATATAATTAGTAATAAATAGTAATAATTAGATATTAGTAATAATTAGTAATAATTATTAATAATTAGTAATAATTAGTAATAATTAGTAATAATTAGAAATGATTTGTGATAATTAGTAATAATTAGTGGTAATTAGTAATAATTAGTAATAATTAGTAATAATTAGTAATAATTAGATATAATTAGATATAAGTAGTAATAATTAGTAATAATTAGATATAATTAGATATAATTAGATATAATTAGTAATAATTATATATAATTAGATATAATTAGATATAATTACTAATAATTAGATATAATTATTACTAATTAGATATAATTAGTAATAATTAGTAATAATTAGTAATAATTAGTAATAATTAGATATTATTATATATAATTAGATACAATTAGATATAATTTGATATAATTAGTAATAATTAGTAATAATTAATAATAATTAGTAATAATTTGTAATAATTAGTAATAATTAGTAATAATTAGTAATAATTAGTAATAATTAGTAATAATTAGTAATAATTAGTAATAATTATTAATAATTAGTAATTATTAGTAATAATTAGTAATAATTAGTAATAATTAGTAGTAATTAGATATAATTAATAATAATTATTAATAAATAGTAACAATTAGATATCGTTAGATATAGTTATTTATATTTTGTAATAATTAGATATAATTAGATATAAAAAGTAATAATTACTTACAATTATTAATAATTAGTAATAATTAGTAATAATTAGATATCGTTTGATATCATTATTTATAATTAGTAATAATTAGATATAATTAGATATAATTAGTAATAATTACTTATAATTAGTAATAATTATTAATAATTAGTAATAAATAGTAATAATTAGTACTAATTAGTAATAATTAGTAATAATTAGTAATAATTAGTAATATTTAGTAATTATTACAAATAAAAATAATTATATTATCAATATTTATGAAAAAAAATATTAATATTATTAAAATATTAAAAAATTAATAAAATATTAAAATTATCAATATTCGAAACAGGCTTTGCTATATTATTAACATGTTCAAATCTCAAAGGGTCGCTAATTGTCAGGTCATTCACAATAAAAAGTTTGTGTCTTTCATGTCCAATGTAAACTTTATAATTGTCCTTTCATGGTTGATCACCTCGCAAGTAGTGTTGCAATAGGATAACCCAAGTCAAGCCCTTCTCATCTATAAAAATTTTCTTACATGACCCTTTACATAGAACATTCTTCCTTGAAAATTTAAGGAAAGATACTGATATCCCCTCAAATTTTTGTGGAAAATGATCTATATAAAGGGAGTGAGATAATTCTTAGAGACGAGAATGACATTACATTGGTTGTCCTATTGCAACACTACTTGTGAGGTGATCAAATATGCAAGTAAAATTATAGAGTTTACATTGGACATGGCTGACACAAACTTTTTATTGTGCATGACTTGACAATTGACACCCCTTTGAGATTTGAACATGTTAAGAATAAAGCAATTCCTTTTGCAAATATTTATAATTTTAATATTTTATTAATTTTTTATTATTTTATTAATATTAATATTGTTTTTTCATAAATATTGATAATATAATTTTTTTTATTAGTAATAATTAGTAAATGAAAACTACTTGGATAGTGAAGGGAAAATTTGTAATCATCTCCACAACAATGATTACCAAATTTCCTTTCATTATTCAAGTAGTTTTCATTTTGATAAGTATTGATAAGTATTGACAAATTAGTAATAAATTGTAATAATTAGTAATAATTAGTGGTAAATTGTAATAATTAGTAATAAATTGTAATAATTAGTAATAATTAGTAATAATTAGTAATAATTAGTAATAATTTGTAATAATTTATAATAATTTGTAATAATTAGGAATAATTAGCAATAATTAGGAATAATTAGCAATAATTTGTAATCATTTCAGAAAGTGTTTTTATAATTTCAGATTATTCAAAAACAGTGATGATTTTATATTTTATGTAAAAAAATATGGAACAAGGAAGTCGACATCAGTCATTATTAGATGATCACTCTTGGATAAATCAGTACATAAATCCAAATGGTTCTAGTTTAAATATTGTATATATTGAGGGTGTTGAATCTTTCATAGCATTTGCATCATCAAAACCATAATATGTTTTAGAAGGCACAATTAAGTTTCCTTGTAAAAAATGTGCTCTGAGAATGTTTGACACATTTGACAAGGTTGGGGGACATCTCTTGCAGTTTGGTTTTCAACCAGATTATGTTTTTTTGTATCAACACGGTGAATGCAGTTGCAGAGATGATCCTAATAACTTGATTCTAGATACATCACGGTTTCAAAATTTAGTATATGATGTTGCAGGTCCATATGTGCAACAAACTGAAACTCATGATGATATTGATTTAACTCCTGAGTTGGCACCATCTGAATTTTATGAGTTGTTGAGTTCTGCTGAGGATGCATTTTATCCTAGTTGCAGGATAAGAAAATTAGAAGTGGTTGAAAAAATTATAGCTATTAAATCAGATAATTCAATGTCAAACAACTATTTTGATCAGATATTTTCTTTAGTTAAAACACTGTTACCTAAAGGAAATGCGTTTCCTGCAAATTACTATAAGAGAAAGAGGCTGATTCGTAATCTGGGTCTTATTTATCGGAAGATTCATGCATGTCCAAATGATTGCATCTTATATTATAGTGAAAATGATTCATTGGATAGTTTTCCCACATGTGGACAATCGAGGTATAAAGAAGCTCAACCAGGGAAGTCTAGATCGATTCCTGTAAAACAGTTGAGAAATTTCCCCCCTATACCTAGGATGCAGTATTTATTTATGTCTCAAAACATAGCGTCAATGATGTCATGGAACAAAACCACGATTTCAACTGATAAAAGCTTGAATCTTCCATCTGATGGTGATTCATGGAAACATTTTGACCGTCTGCATCCATCTTTTTCTATAGAGGCATGAAACGTGCGATTGGGTCTTTCTACTGATGGTTTCTGTCCGTTTGGTTCTTATGGTAGTTAGTATTCATGTTGGACTGTCTTTATAACTCCGTACAATTTTCCTCCATGGTTGTTAATGAATGAGCCTTATATCTTTTTGACTATATTAATCCCATGACATCCAAAAAAGAATATTGATGTTTATTTGAAACCATTGATTGATGAGTTAAATGAATTGTGGAGTGATGGTGTTAATATATATGATGTTGCTGTGAAACAAAATTTATTGTTAAAGCTTCATTAATGTGGACGATTAGTGACATTCTGTCATATGGAGTGTTATCTGGTAAGAATACACATGGTCCGAAATCATGTCATTACTATATGAAAGAAAACAAAGCCTTCATGCTCTTCAATGGAAAAAAACCTTACTATTTTGATTGTCACCATAGATTTCTTCCAACCGATCATCCTTTTCAGAGGAACAAATATCATTTCAGAAAAGTTACAATTGAAAGGGATGAACCTCCAAATATGATCTCAGGTATAGAGTTAAAATCAGTTGTGTTTTAATTTCCCCCATCACATTTGGACAAACAGTAAACCCACAGAAAATTTATGGCTTTGGAAAAGAACATAATTGGATAAAACGGAGCATTTTTTGGGATCTTCTGTATTGGTCTAATTTTTTGTTCCGCCACATGTTGAATGTTATGCATATTGAGAAGAAATTTTTTGATAATTTATTTCATACAGTTTGGATACACCAGGTAAGACCAAAGATACTGTAAAGGCACGTTTAGATCTTGCCTAAATTTGCAGGCGACCAGAACGTAAACTATTTGAAAATTTCAGATCATAGTGGTTAATGAAGCCAAAAGCAGCTTATACACTGTTCAAAGAGAGTCACTTATTATTTTGTTAGCGGATTTCATATTTAAGACATCAAAATGTCTATGCTTCCAATTTGGGTAGATGTGTTAAGAATGGTTATATTAATGGATTAAAAATTCATTAATTTTATGTTAAAATTGAAAGACTTATGCCGATTGGATATAGAGGTTTGTTGAATTCTATGATTTTGGATTCGATAATAGACATATCATATTTTTTTGAGACATTTTTGTAGTGACAACAGACTACGATGCGCTAAGAAAACTGGAAGAAGATGTTGTTACAATTATATGTAAACTGTAAAAAATATATCCGTTGACTTTTTTGACTCAATGGAACATCTAATATTATATTTTCCACATGAAGCTAAATGTGGAGGTCCTGTACAGTTTTGATGGATGTACCCATTTGGGAGATGCATGGAGAAATTGAAGAAAAAAGTACGTAACAAAGCATCAGTTGAAGGCTCAATTGCTGAAGCTTATTTGTAAGAGGAATTTTTTTTCTACTCTCATTATTATGAATCTCAATATACCTACAAACACAATTGCATGGGATGAAACGAGGGGAATGTTAATGAAGAAATTGATAATAAATTAACAGTTTTTAATCATCCAAATCATGGTTTCGGTGGAGTTTATGAATGATGGCTTTCAGATGATGAACATCACAGAGCTCATACATATGTTCTGCTCAACTTTGAAGAAATAACATAATTTGTCCTATGAGTGATTATATCACATATTCTATAATTTTTGTTAAAGTATTTAATCTTATTTTATTTGTAGGTTATATAATAATCATATCAAGAGAAAGCTTCCATAAATTACAGTAGCTGATATTGAAGAACACAGACAAATAAAATTTTCTTAATGGTTTCACTAACTGGTAACATAAATTATTGATGGTTTATTATCAATTCCATTTATTATTTATTATATTGATATTTTTTTTTACAAATTTTCAATTGTCTCAATATACTGATAAAATTGATAAGCGATTGTGTATATTTAGTAACCCACCATCCAAAATGGTTAAATCTTATAATGCATATGTGATGAATGGTTTTCGATTTCATACACATGCATACGGGGAATCAAAAAAACAATGAACAGTGGAGTTTTCTTGAGAGGATCACATCATAGAGAAACTTGAGTTTACTTTTATGTCATTTTGGATGAAATTATTGAGCTGTGTTATCTAGGACATAATTACCTAAAAATGTTTAAATATTGGTGGTTTGATACTGAGAGAGGCATTCATCTTCATCTGACTCATGGAATCGTCGATATTAAATATAAAAGTCTTCTTGTAGTAAATGAACCATTTTTACTGGCTCAACAGGCACATCAAATTTATTATGCAAAGTACTATGCTACTTCAAGAGACATGAATGATTGGTGGAACATAATAAAAATGAAATCTCGTGAAAATCAGTTTACTCAAACAGAATGTGGTTCCACTGAAGTAGAAGGAATTGAAATTTTTCAATATACTGCTCAAAATCCATCTGATTTACAAAGAGACATGAAAATATATGATGACACCCTACAATTAAGGATCGATGGGGATGAAGATGTTAATGATGTTACAAATGAATCTCAAATGACAAAAGATGCTGAAACTGAAACTCATATGGATATTGATGATGAGGAGGAGGAATATGAAGACATTGACATTGATAGCTATGGAGAAGAGGATGAAGATGAACAATGACACAGTTAAATGCAGGTTATAATCATAACTATTATATATCTATATATAATAGTTATTTTCAAATAACTTCTAACAACAATAATTTTGTGTTTTAGATGGACTCTGATCTATTGTGTGAGTTAGAGGAGGCTGAGCTACCTTTGGATGATGGGGATGTGGGATCATCTGACCCTCAGCCTACTGGTGGTTCATGAGGTACGCGGAGGGGGAACGGTCTTGTGCGACTGATGATTCCTGACCCTATCCCTGAGTGACGTCAACATCTTGGTTTTGATCCACACACACGGAGGTATGGTAACCTTTATATTTTAGTTAGATTTCATTAATTTATTTTTATATATACTAATTGTTTGATTATTTATTCCTTTTACATAGTTTTTAGCATTTAGCTATTGGACAGGGGAGCGCTATCTTGTACAATTATTTTTCTCAGCCATGGATCACATGGGAACATATTCCCGTTGATATGCGATGCGACATATTCCATAATTAGCTGGTACGTAAATAAATAATATTTATTTTGAAATTTATTTTTTTTAAAACTTGATATTATAAATTATTAGTATTGTTTTTGGTATCCTATCGATGATAGCATACATGACACTATCCACGCAGCATGGCAGGTTTCTATGCCTGACCGTTTCTGTCATATTTTGCACAATTTGAGAAGGACATCCATTAAGAAAGGAAGAGTGATAGAATTTGACGATCCATGTAGAGCCCACCAACCAGAGTACATTTCATCTCACGTTTGGGATGGATTATGTTTACACTGGTTGGGTGGTGGATTTCAGAGGAGATCATCAATGGGATGACAGAATAGAGGGAGACAGGAGGTGACACATCGAGCTGGTAGACGTACATTTAGTTCGCATAGAGAGAATCAGGTAAGTATATTTTTCAAATATTTTATATAACATTAAATATAAACAGTTTATTTTATAATTATGTAGGCAGTCGAGCATCCCAATATTATGGAGCACGACATTTATCAGAGGATATACAGTGATCCAGCCACTGGAGAGATTAGAGGTGATTGCCAGTGTCAGATTATGGTTAATATTATTTTTTCGATTTGACTATTTACTGCATATAATATTTTCACGATTTTAATTATAAAATGGAATTGAAGGAGTCATATGAGGCTATGACCTCTCAGACACAGGCTTAGGGTCAGGACGAGACGACTGAGAAAACTAGTGCTCACCATTTCGATGAGGCGGCATGGGTGCAGGCGACTCAATATGGTTTTGAGAAGGGAAGAGTAGTTGGTATCAACTCTCATTTGACTTCTGGTACTTATTATGGTACTACTGCGATGTCGGTGTCCTGCCCGAGAGGAGCTCGTGGAGAGGCATCATCTTCTGTCTCACAGTATTAGGAGCAGTTCCGAGCGCAAACAGAGCATATAGAGACTTTTCAGAAGCAGCAAGAAGAGATGTGTCAGCGGCAGCAGTAGCAGAAGCAGCATCATGAGGAGCAGATGTGTCAATGGCAACAGCAGTAGAAGCAACAACATGAGGAGGAGATGCATCGATGGCAGAAGCAGCATCACGAGTAGATGGAGTACATGCGTCGTCTGACTCGTAGTTTAGGGATAGAGTTTCCTCCACCATCTCCTTCAGCTCCTCCACCTCCTCTAGAAGACGACCCCCGTAGTGATTTTTTATGTTAAAAACAGTTGAATTTAACATTGTAATATAAATTATTTACATTTTCTTTCTTTTATATCGGTGCAAATATTACATAATTTAATATTTAATATTTTTTTATTTTTTTATATTTTTTTGTGAATATTGAGAATTTTAATATTTTTTATTTTTTTATTATTTTAATAATATTAAAATTATTTTGTAAAATATATTTTTTTAGTATTATATTTTTTAATGTTTGTTTATTTTCTAATAATAATAATATGAATAATAATAATATTTTTTGATTTTTTTTTATTTTATTTTTTTGAATAATGAGAATTTTAATATTTTTTGTTTTTTTATTAATAGTTATATTATTTTTTCATTAATCGTAATTTTATTAAATTTATTTTTTTAAAATTAATTTATTATTTGCAAAGGTACCTTTTGCGACGGGACCCCATCGCAAGTAGTCTAAATAAATATTTATAAAAACATATTTGCGATGGGACTACTAACCTGTCGCAAATACTTTGTTTTGACGGGCCCATCACAGAACGTTATATATATATATATATATATATATATATATTGGCGATGGGACGACATGCCCGTCGCAAAAACTATTTGCGGCGGGCCCATCGCGAAAAAGATTATATATATATAATGCAAATAATCGGAGCCGTATTTGTAATGGTGATGTTTCCTGTCACAAATACCATTATTTGTGACAGGTCCGTTGCAAATAATGGTATTTGCGACAGCGTTTTCTGCAACGGGCTACTTGCGATGGGGCCCCGTCGCTAAAGCTTATTTGTGACGGGATCCCGTTGCAAATAAGCCGTCGCAAATACCAAGAATTCCAGTCGCACCATCATCGATATCCATCTCCCCGTGGTCGATGATGTGTGTCGGGTCATGCACGTATCTCCTCAGCTGAGATATGTGGAAGACGTCGTGCACCCAGTGCAACTATTGTAGAAGGGCCAAGCAGTAAGCCACATTGCCTACCCTGCTGAGGACCTATAATGGTCCGATGAAACGTGGAGATAACTTGTCACCCCAACCAAATCTTCGTAGACCTCATCGAGGTGAGACCCGTAGGAAGACGTGGTCACTATCGTCGAACTCCAGTGGTCTTCGTCTCCTATCAACACAAGACTTCTGCCTGCTCTGTGCAGTCTTCATCCACTCCTGAATGATCTGCACCTTCTCCGTCGTAGCCTGAACACCCTATGGTCCTACAATTACTGACTCCCCTAGGTCATTCCAGCACAGAGGAGATGTGGAAGGTCGTCCGTAAAGTTCCTCGTAAGGGGCCATCCCGATGGTGGAGTGGTAACTATTGTTGTACTCAAACCCCACCAAAGGTAAGTGATCCTCCCAGCTGCGACCAAATTCGAGGACACATGCAAGAAACATGCCCTTGAGAGTCTGAATGGACCTCTCTGTCTGGCTGTCCGTCTGAGGATGGAAGGTGGTGGTCAGACGTAGCTGCGTCGCAAAAGCCTATTGTAACCCCTTCAATAGCCGGTAAGTGAATCGATAATATAGATCAGAAATGATAAACGATGGCACACTATGAAGTCATATGATCTCTTGAATGAAGAGGTGTCCCATGATCTCTACTAAGCCTTGCTCTCTGGTCAGTAGGAAGTGGGCCTACATGGTGATTTAGTCTACGATCACTCAGATAGAGACATTTCCTATGGATGTACGTGGAAGCCCCGTCACGAAATCCATGGATATCCCATCCCACTTCCACTCAGGGACCACAAAGGGATGTACCAATCCTAATGGTACCTGGTGTTCTAACTTCACTTGCTGACAAGTGAGGAATCGTGATACAAACTCTGCTACAACCTTCTTCATACCCGGCCACCAGTGTTGTCGTCTGAGGTCCTGATACATCTTCCCCACTCCTAGATGTACCGCTAGAGGGGAAAAGTGAAACTCCCCCCAGCACCTCCTCCTACAGTGAAACTGGTACCATGGTACTTCCCCTGAAGAGGATGACGTGCTGCCCTCCTTCAGAAAATCCATCAGGAACCTACCCTGTGGATATCTGAGCACGTCGCGTCTCACAGTCAATGTCCCCACGTTGTGCCTCTTTGACTCACTGAAGAAGTGGAGGAATGACTGTGAGAGACTGTAGAAAGGATGCTCTATCTCTATCCACAATGGATATCTGCAATGTGGCCAGCTGCTCGGTCACCTCTCCAAGCAGCTGAATGTCCGTTCTTCTACTGAGAGAATCTGCTACAACATTTCCCTTCCCAGGAGTATAGACTATCTCAAAGTCATAGTCCTGTAGGAACTTGATCCAATGTCACCATATGAGGTCCATGTCCTTCTACGAGAAGACACACCTGAGACTTTTGAGATTAGAGTAAACTGTAAACTGTTCGCTGAACAAACTTTGGGTGTGACTAGCCATTTGTAAAGAACTTGACTACACCCTTTTTCACTTACAACCTACAAGAGCTGCTAATATTTCTCCTTTGCCGAAAAGAGAAATCTGGTCTCATCCACTGGATGAACTACGTTTTTTGCCTAATACAGTCAATCCTGACATGACCGGTACTATTCCATGCCATGGATGATGTCGTAAGGCCTCGACGCTACTACCATGAGATCCAACCGTTACTCTTGCCTCCAAGGGTCGAGTCACACTGTCAGCAGCAGTGTGTGGTCACTAGGTATCCTCCAGTAGGAATCTCGAATGTGAGGGTCAAGTCAACGGTTTTAACCAGAACCTCTCAATATCAACCACATAAAAAGGACAGGGAAGAAAACGTCACAAGGACAAGTGTCTTTTATTACTGCAGCTCAAATTAAAAGACACAGAGCATCCACAAACAATGAAATCAACAAATCTAGAAGCATAATGGACAAAATTCTCCATACATGGAGCTAGTCCCGCTCCTGTCCACCTGCTCCCGGAGCACTATTGTCTTAGGTCTCAACTGCCTGAAGCTGAGCTCTCCCATGTCCACATGTTCCTGGCGATCTGGGTGGGACTCCTGGTGGTGGTGGTGATAGGGCCTTGAAATGTCATCCACCACCTACTGCTCGGTGAGTACCTCTGCCATATCTGCCTACTCCCGGCGGACTACCACGGTCGAACCTCTGCCTCTGCCTGGGAGGTCCCTCAACTCCCTGCTGCTCATCTGCAGGGCAGGTCAAGTAGTGTCGGGCCATGTGACCCTACTCGCCGAATGCATAGCACTACCTGCTCCTCATATGGATGGCTCTAACTCGTGTGCCCCGCACAACCATACCAATATCCAGGGGTTTCCCACCTATTGGCCTAGTCCTCTTGGACTTTTGTGTCATCTGTCTACTGCCGGCTGCAGAAGACTCAACTACTATAAAACCCCAGGTAAATAAAGAGTATGACATTATCACAATTATCCATATTTGTGAATAAAATATTAATATAACTTTAAAGGGGACGCTATGCTCGATGGCATACCCAACACGCAACAACGAGTTTCTTGGGAATCTTACGTTGCACTCTAATAACAAAATAATATTATTTTAAATGGTAGTTAACGCCTAGCAGTTGTGATGGCATGAATGAATAGAACTAACTAAAAAATGATTATATATGTTTTTCAAATATTTTTACTTTTTACAATAAATGTTAGAGGATTAAAAATGCGAATGAATCCAATTTTAAGCGTGGACATTCTAATATTTATTAAAAGGTCGATTAACCGCCTTTTGAAGGCAAACCTCATTTAAATACACTTTTTTAAAATTTTATGTGTTATAGTTGACAAAATAAAATTCTTATTTAGAATCGAGACATCAAAATTTACTTTGTGTAAATTTTTGGTATCTTTCCGATAAAGTTCATTTTTTAATGAATAATGATAAATGTTGTATTTTAATTCAAAACCACTTTTTAATCTAATTCATTTATATGATTTGATTATATTTTGAGTTGGTTTTAAAGTTAAATTAGAATATATTTTTACCATTTAATCCAATAGTGGTCTTTGGAATTAATTTCACTTTGAAATTGGACTTAAACTGGTGTCAATCATTAGATACTTATTGTTTCAAAAAAACAAGCTATTTTCTCTGACAGCGGGAATTAATTATTAAATTAATTAATGAAACTTATATTTTTTGAATTTTTTAAAATAGACATCATTTTTGAATTCATAATATCAAATATAGCTTTGGGTGAAGTTTTGGTTTTTTCTGGAAAACGTCAATTTTTTATGAATAGTGAAACCACTAAGTGGTACTTAAGAAACTGATTTTTCATTTAAATGAAATTTAACCACCTCTGTGTTTTGAATTTCAAAAATCCGACATACATGGTTGTCATTAAAAAGTAAAATGTGGTCCAATGGGATTAAAATAATTTTTTGGTGAATAGTAACTTTTATGTTTTTAATCGTGATTAGAGGTAATTAGTGTAGTTTAAGGTAAAAATAATGTTTTAATAATATGAAATTACCTAGACACATGTCTTACCCTCATTGGATGAGTCATGGACGACCAAGAAAATCCATGGGTCAACTTGGGGACCCCAAGGAGCCACTTTGGTTGGAAAATGACATAAATACCTTTTTATTTAATGTTAAAATTAAAATGTCACAAACATGAGTTGTTTAACTAAAACAATTTTTACATGGGGTTATAAAAGTTATATTTTTTACTATAAATAGTCATTTGAAAGCTAAAAATATTTCCTACATCATAGTATTTGTTTTATAATTTTTATACAATAAATAAATTAAATTATTTATGGAATCATGATGATGCAGCGATGACTTCATTATTTAACGATTTAAATAAAATGGAAAGATAATGTAAAATCTAAGACCTAAACATGTAAAAAACCTATTTTATGGGTGGATTTCAAACCCTTATCACCTTATCCTCGAAACACATCAATTTGGGACCATTAAAATCCGAAACGCATTCTAAAATAAAGTAACATTTCTTTACTTTCCAAGAGTTCCCCTCCTCTCCTCTTATAAAAGGCCCCCACCTCTACCTCCTTACCCAAACTTCCAAAGAATTTGGATCGGCCAAACCCTGCCCATTTTGTCTCTCCACATCACTATCTAACTCTTAGAAGCCTCACTTTGGGCAGAAGTCTTCCCAAGGAAGCCTTTGAGCTCAAACCAAAGTGAGTTACCCGATTTTAAGGTAATGTATTCACTTGAGTCCTTTTGTTTTATATTGCTTCTCCAACCCCCTAAACTCTTTTTATTAATTTATTTTGTAACAAAACCAGTATCTTCCATATACTAGGATGTCGTTATAAGAAGTATTTGAGCTACACTTACACACACCTACATTTAATGGTTAAAGACGTACTATTTCTGTGGATGGAAAATTTCAGCCTCCCGAAACGATGATTGTTCAACATTATTTTAACACCTTCAAAGGTGGCCATTAAGATGAAACTATATTTATATATGATATATAATATGTTTATGTTTTCCTTAAGCTTCTGTATTTTTCATTTATGGCATACCTTTATGGCTTCCATTATGGGTATATGCGATATCTTTATTTTAGGAAGTGTGGACTACCGCCCCCTCAAAGTGATTTGATTCGTTAATACCATATGTGGTACGTATAAAGGATATATTTAATGATATTATATATGATACCATACTGGAATTAAAATACTAGTATGTATCATTATGTTTTAATTCTATTAAATATGAAATAGAAATGGAAGTAGCGTTCATGCGTACGTACGGCTTACCGTCTCCATGAACACTGCATTTCATTTATTAACTCTAAATGTTATGTAATATTATAAATGCATGAATATACTGGATATATATATGATATATATGATATCTACGTAATGAATACAATTCTGTATATAATTTATATTTTAAAACATGAACAACTTGTAATTATAAAGAGTTTATTTTTTTGACTCAAGTACCAGTGATCGTTAAAACGACCATTATTAACTTAAATAATAACATAGTGTTCATGACCTGGTAATAAGTGATATAAAAGGAATAATGAACTTGAAAAAGGGTTATTAATGAATTATAAATTAACTCATGTTTATTATTCATGAGATTAAAGAACGATCCAGTCATGTTGGACCCGAGGTAAGGGATCATATTCCTCTCTTTCTTTTTAAGTACACTCCTTTATATCATTCCTTTTAATGCTCATATTTATTGTTATTGGGATATTCTTTTATATTACTCTTAATGTAATTTTTATGTTCATATGATGAGAGACCCTATTATCTTTCATCAATCCATTTTGAATGTTTTGAGTGGCGCCATTAGACTACCGAATTTTCGTAACGGATCCTACTCCTCTCTTTCTTTTTAAGTACACTTTTTTTATGTCATTCCTTTTAAGCTCATATTTCTTATGATTGGGATGTTATTTTATATTAATCCTAATTTAATTATTATGTTCATATTATTAGAGACCCTATTTTCTCTCATCAATCCATTTTGGAAGTTTTGAGTGGCGCCGTTAGGCTGCCGAATTTTCGAAAGAGATCTAACCTCTCTCTTTCTTTTTAAATACTCTCTTTTATGTTACTTCTTTTAAGCTCATCTTTGTTATGATGGGGGATGTTATTTTATATTCCACTTTCTGTACATTTTATTTTAATATTATTAGAGACCCTATTTGATCTCATCAATCCATTTTTGGAAGTTTTTAGTGGCGCCGTTAGGATGCCGAATTTTCGTAAGGGATCCTACTCCTCTCTTTCTTTTTAAGTACACTCCTTTATGTCATTCCTTTTAAAGCTCATCTTTATTGTTATTGGGATATTCTTTTATATTAATCTTACTGTAATTTTTATGTTCAAATTATGAGAGACCCTATTCTCTCTCATCAATCCATTTTGGATGTTTTGAGTGGCGCCGTTAGGCTGCCGAATTTTCGTAAGGGATCCTACTCATCTCTTTCTTTTTAAGTACACTATTTTATGTCATTCCTTTTAAACTAATATTTCATATGATTGGGATGTTATTTTAAATTAATCCTACTTTAATTATTATTTTCATATGATGATAGACCCTATTTTCTCTCATCAATCAAATTTGGAAGTTTTGAGTGGCGCCGTTAGGCTGCCGAATTTTCTTAAGAGATCTAACCTCTCTCTTTCTTTTTAAGTACTCTCCTTTATGTTACTTATTTTAATCTCCACTCTTTTATGATGGGGGATGATATTTTATATTCCTATTGCTTTAAATTTTATTGTAATATGATGAGAGACCCTATTTGATCTCATCAATCCATTTTTGGAAGTTTTAAGTGGCACCGTTAGGCTGTCGTATTTTCGTACGGGATTTTTCATCTCACTTTTATTCCTGTGGGATTTATGCTACATTTGCCACAATTTCCTTTGAGTGGTGTATGTACTACCCATTATTTTACTCATTGTGTAATATAATTTCATTTATGAGTATTTACATCAATGTTGTATTGTCTTTCTTTCACGGGGTGTATGTTTCGAATGTTACCCAAGTCGGTAAGAGAACCTTTCACCCTCCTATTTTTAAAAGACTTATTTTGTTATTTCTTTTAATTCAAATAATATTATTTTGGGATATGTTCTTCTATATCCTTATTGATGTAAATTTTATGTCCAAGTGATGAGATACCTTTTTTATCTCTCATCAACTCTCTTTCTGAATTTTGAAGTAACGCCGTTAGGCTGTCAAATTTTTGCAAGGGAACTTCTTAACCCAATTTTGATTATTTGGGATAAACTTTTACTCCTTGAATATTTCATACTATGAATATGTGTGAATTTACTCTTATTTTTTTACACTTAATATCCACATATATTTGGTGTATTCGTTTGTCACACATAATTATGCAATTGATTTATCCTTAATCCAAGGATACCGTCTTTGTATGGGACTTCGTCTCAATCTCCATTCATTGAGGCATATTTTGTTTTATACACAACCTTCATTTATACGGTGTATAAACCCCTTTTACTTTTACTTTTATCCAAAATGAATCTTCTTTATACGAAGCGTTTTACTAAACGACAAAAGGGAATGTTTTTGTCGTACGTATGCGACGACAATGACTTCTCTGCCGCCATGACCATTATTTGAGTTTCGGCTTTCTCTACAAGCCATACCTTTTTTTTAAAGAAAAATAAATACCATGTTTTAATTTTCTTTTATTTTGGTATTGAAAATGGTTTTCAGAATGTTTTTATATCAATGTGTTGCATTGATATTTTGTGATTGAAAAGTGGAAATGGTGTGTTTCCTTTATGCATGTTTTATGTGATACGATTATGTTATGGTTCTTGGGAATTATTATGAAGACGGGTAGTTCCGTGAAAAACTAAGGGCGGGTGAGCCCAATATATCTCTCCAATGCATTGGGTAACACGAAGGAGTGAAACTTTAAGGTTTCTCCGAAGAGATTTAGGGAATATACTGTGGTGGGTATTCCAAACGTAACCAAGAGGGTTACTCCCTACGTAAGAATGTTATGAATGCCTCAAGTTAACTTTTATGTCTAATGATTTCTATGATTTATTCATGATTTGATGAGGTATGTTAAAGTGCCTATTTTTTATGGGTAAAGTATGATTTCATTCTTATGTATATATGAACTCATGTTTCCTTTCCATATTTTTATATCCCTTACTGAGCTTTTTATCCTCATCCCAAGTTTTTTTGAAATTTTTTTCACTGGTCAAGGGAAAGGTACATGATATGCTGATAGTTTCAAGGAAGTTTCAAGAAAGAATCCATGTTTTATTTTAAATATGTTTCCGTTGATGGGAAAAAAAGAATACTATCTTTATGTAACAACTTTGTTTAAATGTGGAATGTAATGCAAGTTTTATGATCTAATTCTATTAAACTCTAAACCTGAAAAGATCCTCAATGTGTAATCTTGTATTAACTCATGATTAAGTAAGGTTTAAGGCTGGGGACTTATAGTTGGTATCAAAGGTCGGTTTAGATAACTTCAGATGTTAGGGTATTTTTTAAGCATAAGTGACATTACCATAATGGTTAGGATTTTAGAAAGAGTCCTAGTTTTATATAAAGTGAATGAGTAAGTATATCTTAGTGTTTATCTTCCTCATTAGTACATGATGGTTTTGTTGATATACTCACACTGACTTTTTTGGTTTTAGTAAATGGATGGATCTAGCATACACCAAAGTGACAATAGGTTTGAAGGAAATTGTGGTAGTTCTATGATTAAGAGATTGGATGAAATGGGGGATTCAATGAGGAAACTCGTGGTTGTTCTAAACCAAATATCAAGGAGTCATTATCATCCACTTGAACCTTGGTATGTTCTGTAATGCATCATGTACGAGATGAACAATCGATGTGGAAGTTCAGGTAATAATTATAAAGGTAACCATTAGGGTTTATATGATCCTTACTTTTGAGGTAATTATGGGTAATTATATGTTATGATGGAAAATAAAAGGCTTGAGATAAACATGAAGTTAAAATATGTTATGATTATTTTTGAAGATTTTATCTCATTTTGGGGAATGTTTTAAGAAATATATAGTTTTGGAAAAAGGACAACACGCAGACCGTCTGACAACCCATCGCGTCAGACAAAGCTGCAGGAATTAAACCCACAACCAAAGTGCGACTGGTATTTATCGCCTACCACTGGACTACGTGAAGTCCCTGGTTAGTTTGAATGATTCTTTTTAGTTAGATGATTTTTTGAATTAAAAGTAAGTTGATTTTGGGTTATCTATGGAAATTTATTAACCTATCATGGAGGATATGTGATTAGGTTAATTACTTTTCAATACGAGACATTAAGAGCAACTGATGTTGTTTGAAGATAAATGTTAAGATTTAACTTGGAAGACTGTGGGACTAAATCCTTCAAATATTTGGGTTTCAATCTTAGTTTTGTTTACTTTGAAGAATTTTATGGACAAATTGTTTATCGAATGGTCCTCATTGAACTTTGGGTTTTGTTGGACAAATTTTGGAGATTAAGAATAGATTTTCTTTTTATAAAGGGTTATCCTTTTTTGGATTATCTGATCTTGTACTAACCTTTTTGGTTTTGGTTTTTGTTAAAGTCTAAATAAATGGGAAGTATACATCTCTCTTTTATGGATTAGGTGATTCTCTAGAAGTTGATTATAGTACTCTTAATGTGAACAAGTCTTCCTAAATACTTGTCTTTTGGAGAAAATATGAGATTGTGTAAGGAATCTAATAAAATTTGAAATTCAACATGATAAGTGATTATGTTTCCTTATGAATAAATTCATCAATAAAAAGTAACTTAAAACAAAAATTTTGTCTATTAACTTTTCCTACTGGGGAATCGAATACCGTTTAACCCATCACAAGTTTGTGACTTTCTTGTGGTTAAATTTCTCCTAAACACGTTTTCTATCACTCTCCATCAGAACATGACCCTTTGTTTTCTCCTTCATGTCCATATTTTCAGACTTGTAATCCTAGTATGGGTTAACTCGGGTGACCTTTTTACTTATCTTTCTTTATTTTAAAGTGATTGTTTTACTGACTCATGTTCCGATGTGGGATTTTCAATGAAGTTTCCAAGCCCAATTTTAAAATTGCGAGGATGCAATTCCCAAAAGGGGGGAAGGATGTAACACCCCAGGTAAATAAAGATTATGGAATTTTCACATTTATCCATATTTGTGAATAAAATATAAATATAACTTTAAAGGGGACGCTATTCTTGATGGCGTACCCAACATGCAATAATGAGTTTCTTGGGAATCTTACGTTGCACTCTAATAATAAAATAATATTATTTTAAGTGGTAGTTAATGCCTAGATGTTGTGATGGAAGGAATGAATAGAACTAACTACAAAATGATTATATATGTTGGTCAAATATTTTTACTTTTTACAATAAATGTTAGAGGATTAAAAATGCGAATGAATCCAATTTTAAGCGTGGACATTCTAATATTTATTAAAAGGTTGATTAACCGCCTTTTGATGGAAAACCTCTTTTAAATCCACTTTTTGACAATTTTATGTGTTATATTTTACAAAATAAAATTCTTATTTAGAATCGGGACATCAAAATTTACTTTGTGTAAATTTTTGGTATCTTTCCGATAAAGTTCATTTTTTAATGAATCGTGAAAAATGTTGTATTTTAATTCAAAACCACTTTTTAATCTAATTTATTTATATTATTATATTATCTTTTTCATTGGTTTTAAATTGAAATTAGAATAAATTTTTACCATTTAATACAATAGTGGTCGTTGGAATTAATTTCACTTTGAAATTGGACTTAAACTGGTGTCAATCTTTTGATACTTATTGTTTCATAAAAACAAGCTATTTGCTCTGACAGCGGGAATTATTTATTAAATTAATTAATTCAACTTATATGTTTTTAATTTTTTAAAATAGACATCATTTTTGAATTCGGAATATCAAATATAGCTTAGGGTGATGTTTTGGTTTTTTTCTGGAAAACATCAATTTTTGATGAATAGTGAAACCACTAAGTGGTACTTAAGAAACTGTTTTTTCATTTAAATGAAATTTTACCACCTCTGTGTTTTGAATTTCAAAAAATCTGACATACATGGTTGTCATTAAGAAGTAAAATGTGGTCCAATGGGATTAAAATAATTTTTTTGTGAATAGTAACTTTTATGTTTTTAATCGCAATTAGAGGTAATTAGTGTAGTTTAAGGTAAAAATAACATGTTAATAATATTAAATGACCTAGACACATGTACTACCCTCATTGGATGAGTCATGGCCGACCAAGACAATCCCTGGGTCAACTTGGGGACCCCATGGATCCACTTTGGTTGGAAAATGACATAAATACCTTTTTATTTAATGTTAAAGTTAAAATGTCACAAACATGAGTTGTTTAACTAAAAAAAATTTTACATGGGGTTATAAATGTCAGATTTTAACTATAAATAGTCATTGGAAAGATAAAAAGATTTCATACATCATAGTAGTTTTTTTATAATTTTTGGACATTAAATAAATTAAATTATATATGACATCATGATGATGCAGCGATGACCTCATTATTTAACGATTTAAATAAAATGGAAAGATAATGTAACATCTAAGACCTACACATGTACAAAACCTATTGGATGGGTGGATTTCGAACCCTTATCACATTATCCTCGAAACACATCAATTTGGGACCATTAACATCCTAAACGCATTCTAAAATTAACATTTCTTTACTTTCCAAGAGTGCCCCTCCTCTCCTCTTATAAAAGGCCCCCACCTCTACCTCCTTACCCACACTTCCAAAGCCTTTGTCTCGGCCAACCCCTACCCATTTTGTCTCTCAAAATCCCTCTATAACTCTTAGAAGCCTCACTTTGGGAATAAGTCTTCCCAAGGAAGCCATTGAGCTCAAACCAAAGGGAGTTACCCGATTTTAAGGTAATGTCTTCACATGAGTCCTTTTGTTTTATTTTTCTTCTCCAACCCCCTAAACACTTTTTATTCATTTATTTTGTAAAAAAACCAGTATATTACATATACTAGGATGTTTTTATAAGAATGATTCGAGCTACACTTACCCACACATACATCTAATGGTTAAAGAACATTCTGTTTCTGTGGATGGTGAATTTCTGCCTCCCGAAACGATGATTGTTCAACATTATTTTAACACCTTCAAAGGTGGCCATTAAGATGACACTATATTTATATATGATATATAATATGTTTATGTTTTCCTTAAGATTCTGTATTTTTCATTTATGGCATACCTTTATGGATTCCATTATGGGTATACACGATATCTTCATTTTAGGAAGTGCGGACTACCGCCCACTCAAAGTGATTTGATTCGTTAATACCATATGTGGTACGTATAAAGGATATATTTAATGATATTATATATGATACCATACTTGAATTAAAATACTATTATGTATCATTATGTTTTAATTTCATTAAATATGAAATATAAATGGAAGTAGCTTTCATGCGTACGTACGACTTACCGTCTCCATGAATGATGCATTTCATTTCATAACTCTAAATGTTATGTAATATTATAAATGCATGAATATACTGGATATATATGATATATATGATATCTACATCATGAATACAATTCTAGATATAATGGATATTTTACCACATGAACAACTTGTAATTATAAAGAGTTTATTTTTTTGACTCAAGTACCAATGATCGTTAAAACGACCATTATTAACTTAAATAATAACATAGTGTTCATGACATGATAATAAGTGATATAAAATGAATAATGAATTTGAAAAAGGGTTCTTAAGGAAGTAGAAATTAACTCAAGTTTATTATTCAGGAGATTAAAGAATGATCGAGTCAAGTCGGACCCGACGTAAGGGATCCTACTCCTCTCTTTCTTTTTAAGTACACTCCTTTATGTCATTCATTTTAAAGCTCATCTTTCTTATTATTGGGATATTATTTTAAATTAATCTTACAGTAATTTTTATGTTCATATGATGAGAGACCCTATTCTCTCTCATCAATCCATTTCGGAGGTTTTGAGTGGCACCGTTAGGCTGCCGAATTTTCGTAAGAGATCATACTCCTCTCTTTCTTTTTAAGTACACTCTTTTATGTCATTCCTTTTAAGATAATATTTCGTATTATTGGGATGTTATTTTATATTAATCCCACTTTAGTTCTTATGTTCATATGATGAGAGACCCTATTTTCTCTCATGAATCCATTTTGGATGTTTTGAGTGGCGCCGTTAGGCTGCCGAATTTTCGTAAGAGATCTAACCTCTCTCTTTCTTTTTAAGTACTATCCTTTATGTTACTTCTTTTAAGCTCCTATTTGTTATTATGGGGGATGTTATTTTATATTCCTCTTTCTGAAAATTTTATTGTAATATTATTAGAGACCCTATTTGATCTCATCAATCCATTTTTGGAAGTTTTATATGGCGCCGTTAGGCTGCCGAATTTTCGTATGGGATCCTACTCCTCTCTTTCATTTTAAGTACACTCTTTTATGTCATTCCTTTTAAAGCTCATCTTTCTTGTTATTAGGATATTATTTTATATTAATCTTACTGTAATTTTTATTTTCATATGATTAGAGACCCTATTCTCTCTCATCAATCCATTTTGGAAGTTTTGAGTAGCACTGTTAGGCTGCCGAATTTTCGTAAGGGATCCTACTCCTCTCTTTCTTTTTAAGTACACTATTTTATGTCATTCCTTTTAAGCTCATATTTCTTATGATTGGGATGTTCTTTTATATTAATCCTACATTAATTATTATGTTCATATGATGGGAGACCCTATTTTCTCTTATCAAACCATTTTGGATGTTTTGAGTGGCGTCGTTAGGCTGCTGAATTTTCGTAAGAGATCTAACCTCTCTCTTTCTTTTTAAGTACTCTCCTTTATGTTACTTCTTTTATGCTACTATTTTTTATGATGGGGGATGTTCTTTTATATTCCTCTTGCTATAAATTTTAATGAAATATTATGATAGACCCTATTTGATCTCATCAATCCATTTTTTGAAGTTTTAAGTGGCGCCGTTAGGCTGCCGTGTTTTCGTAAGGGATTTTTCATCTCACTTTTATTCCCATGGGATTTATGCTACATTTTACACAATTTCCTTTTAGTGGTGTATGTACTTCCCATTATTTTACTCATTGTGTAATATACTTTCATTTATTAGTATTTACATCAATTTTGTATTGTCTTTCTTTCACAGGGTGTATGTTTCGAAAGTTACCCAAGTCGGTAAGGGAACCTTTCACCCTCCTCTTTTTAAAAGACTTCTTTTGTTATGTCTTTTAATTCACATAATATTATGTTGGGATATGTTCTTATATATCCTTATTGATGTAAATTTTATGTCCAAGTGATGAGATACCCTTTTTATCTCTCAGTAACTCTCTTTCTGAATTTTGAAGTGACGTTATTAGGCTGTCGAATTTTTGCAAGGGAAATTTTTAACCGAATTTTGATTATTTGGTATAAACTTGTACTCCTTGAAAATGTCATACTATGAATATGTGTGAATGTCCTCTGATTTTTTTAAAGTTAATATCCCCTTATATTTGGTTTATTCATTTTTCACACATAATTATGTAATTGATTTAACCTTAATCCAAGGATACCGTCTTTGTATGGGACTTCGTCTCGATATCCATTCATTGAGGCATATTTTGTTTTATACACAACCTTCTTTTATACGGTGTATAAACCCCTTTGACTTTTACGTTTATCCAAAATGAATCTTCTTTATACGAAGTGTTTTATTAAACGACTAAACGGAATGTTTTTGCTCGTACGTATGTGGCGACAATGACTTCTCTGCCGCCGTCACCATTATTTGAGTTTCGGCTTCCTCTACAAGCCATACCTTTTTTAAAGAAAAATAAATACCATGTTTTACTTTTCTTTTATTTTGGTATTGAAAATGGTTTTCATAATGTTTTTATATCAATGTGTTGTATTGATATCTTGTGATTGAAAAGTGGAAATGTTATGTTTCTTTTATGCATGTTTTATGTGATACGATTATGCTATGTTTCTTGGGAATTATTATGAAGATGGGTGGTTCCGTGAAATACTAAGGTCGAGTGAGCCCGATATAGCTCTCCAATGCATTGGGTAACGTGAAGGAGTGAAACGTTAAGGTTTCTCCGAAGAGATTTAGGGAATATACTGTGGTGGGTATTCCAAATATAACCGAGAGTGTTACTCCCTACGTAAGAATGTTATGAATGCCTCAAGTTACATTTTATGTCTTATGATTTCTATGATTTATTCATGATTTTATGAGGTATGTTATAGTGCCTATGTTTTATGGGTAAAGTATGATTTCATTCTTATGTATATATGAACTCATGTTTCCTTTCCATATTTTTATATCCCTTATTGAGCTTTTTCTGCTCATCCCAAGTTTTTTTAAATGTTTTGCATAGGTCAAGGGAAAGGTACATGATATGATGATAGTGTCAAGGAAGTGTCAAGAAACAATCCATATTTTATTTTAAATATGTTTCTGTTGATGGGAAAAAAGAATACTATCTTTATGTAACCACTTTGTTTAAATGTGGAATGTAATGCAAGTTTTATGATCTAATTCTCTAAAACTCTAAACATTAAAAGATCCTCAATGTGTAATCTTGTATTAACTCAAGATTAAGTAAGGTTTAAGGCTGGGGCCTTATAACTACGGTCGGAAAGCCCTGCGGAAAGATCAGTAGCTACTGAGCATGCACAGAGCATAGAGTTGCTGGTACAAAATCCGCCCGGAAAAGACCATTGATGTCTCCCCTGGTGAGAGTATCCTCATCATAAAACTGGAGCATCAGGCTCTACCACCTCTCAGCTGCTCTTTGAAAGAGACTAATAGCTAGGTACACCATCAAGTCAGCGGGTGTCCCAGCTGTGTGGAAAACTCGTGCTGCAACATCCAGCTCGCACCAGACTATCTGAAAATCATTCTCACCTCGAAACCTTGGAGGAATCTATTACTGGAACTCGTGAAACACACTTAGGCGGTGTGCACTCTCTACTGCTGGAGCTAGTGGTATCAGTGGCCCAGCGGGTAGTGGTACCGCTGGTACCTTTGCTATGATGGGGCCTTGCACCGAGGCCTCATCGCTCAGTGGGATACCATCTCGTACGTAACTCGGAACCCTAGCTGGCTGTCTTCGTGGGGATATCCTGAAAATGAATAAGTGAGCCATGGTTTAAACAGTATACCTGGTTATATGAAACAAAGTAATCATGAAGAAAACTTTTTCAAAGGATACACACAGGCAATCCGTGTTTTCGTGCACTAAGTCAGAATTCAAAGATCAAGGTCCTAGTGTACGGATACGTCGTCTGCCGCACCAACACTAGACTCCCTGGACTGAAAACCACACTCAATACTCTTAACAATATTGCTTCAGAGAAGAGAATGATCAGAGTCCAATTTTCTACGGTATAATCGACTCCTTTGATACCAATTTACCATGACCCGTCCTTGGGGCCCCTGCTGTGACTACCCCAAGACCGCCATCAATAGGCCAGGGGATGGCGACTATCACCAAAGACGTAAATCCCGTTAAAAAGGGAAGTCATTTAACTTATAGAAGTAAACAAACACAATAGAGTACACACCAGAAGTAAGAACTCAATAATACTGAATACAAAAGTATGTGATGAAAGGAAAGGGTCCGGAAATACAAGTTGAACAGTAAGTAAATTACAACTAAAAAGCTAGTACAACTGCAGTAAAGTAAAACAGAAACTACTGAGTCATCCTCTGGGAATCCAACCTGAAGGGTGGGTACAGATGGACTCCTCAGCACCTCGGGTCCGTCCGTCTGCTCCGAGTACATCTCGCCAAGTGGTCTATCACCGGGCACTGTCCAGCTTTACAAGTCTCTACCTCAATCAGTGTTATCCGTCGTCTATATCCTACAAAACGTAGTGCGGGCATATCCCATGCAGGGGTGAGTATATGATACTCAGTAAAGACCTTGATACCCCTGAAGGTCTCCCAGAATCCACGAATGATAAACTACAAAAGAAAGATATGATTAGGAAATATCATTAAAATCTAATTATGTATATGGCCATACATATACCTAAGTCATCAATCACAGTTTGTCTCCAACTCTCGAGCCCAAGAACAACCCATTCCGCACAGGAATGTAAGTCAGTCACATCGATGATAAAGATTGAAAGTCAAGAATCAACTCACATATGTATATACAACTTAATGAGAGTAAGATATGATTAGTTGTAACCACTGAATCATATTTCACTGTCGAACGGCAGATACAGGCAGAAACCTAAAAAAATAGTATGTCATTGTCATTGAACCCACGGAGGATTCAGTCAAGTCTTGTTGGTGTCAAACCCATGAGGGATTCAGTCTAGTCTCATTGCTGTCGAAACCATGGAGGATTCAGTCCAGTCTCGTTGCTGTCGAACCCACGGAGGATTCAGTCCAGTCTCATTGCTGTCGAACCCACGAAGGATTCAGTCGAGTCTCATTGTTGTCGAACCCATGGAGGATTCTGTCCAGTCTCGTTGCTATCAAAACCATGGAGGAATTAGTCCAGTATCGTTGCTGTCGAACCCACATAGGATTCAGTCTAGTCTCATTGATGTTGAACCCACGGAGAATTCAGTCTAGTCTCGTTGCTGTCGAACCCACGGAGGATTCAGTCCAGTCTCCATCGTCATCGAACCCACGAAGGATTCCAGTACGGTAGTCTTTGTAGCCAGCTCTAGGGTTCTCACACACAGCATGCTCGATTCAGAGATGGTCTCCTCATCGAGCAAAGGGGATCGATACATCAACTATCACAAAGTCCTGAGTTGATGTATCCAGAAGTTCCGTCTCATAATAAGGAACCCAACGTGATAGACGACCCGTCAATCGGATACCCGATCTGAGAGTTATTATCTTTTCCGTTCCAGGGGCCCGGTTGGATTTCAGGTACAATCCAACCTGTCCATACTCCAATCTCATCCCTATCCCATGTGGAGTATTCCAAAAGGACTATCTCGTCAAAAGTAAACCAACGTAGTTGATGACTCGTCAATCGGTCGTCCTGTTCTTATGTTATAAGTGTTTCTGCTCAGAGGGCCTGGATGGTTTCGAGTCCAAACCAACCCGGCCATACACAAACGTCACCAAAACCTTGAGTGTAATATACCAAAATTACTAACTCGATCCAAGGAATAATACTCAACTGGTGGTGCATCGATTAGAGGTCCGTAGCTCAAGTTATGGGTGAAATACTAAAATGGGTCAGAAGAGGGGAGGGGGTTGGGTCCGGTCTGATCCGACCCAACCCGCCACAGGTCAGCCCGAACCGGGTCGACCCGACATTGGTCCGGGTCCGGCCTAGTAGGGCACGACCCAGCCCGGTGGGGCGCGGCCTTGCCTGGGCAACAGGCGGCCCGACCTGCGCAAGGCGGCCCGGTCCATGCCTCTAGCGGCCCGACCTAACAGTCGGTCGCGGATCGGCCAACTGGCCTTCGATCTGGGGGGCATGACCCCTGTATTCCAAAAAGGAGGCGCCGCCCGTCCTACCCAGTTGGCCGAAGCCAGACAGCTCTTCTAGAATGAGAAGCCCGTAGTTGCGGGCCCCTATCCTCCGTACGCGGCGCCAGGCTGCGCCGCGACCTTCAACCTTGCTGGCAGGCGGCTGGATGGTTCGCCACCAAAGCGGCCAGCGGAGCACGGGCTGCGGGCCTCTGTAGTGCGGTGCCCCTTGTAGCGCAACAGTCTCTCTGTCCGGCCGTCTATGGCCGACATGTTCTCCTTTTTCCGAGCGGCCTGCGGATTGCGGGCCGCGGTTCTTCAGCAGTGCAGCGCCCTCGTGGCACTGCAGTTCCTTCAGCCCGACCGACTTTAGTGGGTCAGTTCTTCTTCGGTCGTGTGGCCTACGGATGTGGGTCACAGTTCTTCTCTACGTGGCCAACACATGGACGCCGCTTCCTCCAGTCTCCATCACCTCTGATTGCCACCGCCAAAATAGTCAAGAACCATTGGAGGGTCGTCAGGACATGTTTGTTCGGCCCGCGCCCTCCACGTTAGGCGATAACATAAGACCTAAGACAAACTATGGTTTTAAATGAAGAACAAAGTACAATTTAATCACTTAAAATAATACAAACCTTCTACCTTGATTCTGATGCTCGCTTGTCCATGTTGCGGGAAGAGGATCCGAAGTCGACATTGATTCGTTGACATCGGGGTGCATCTGTGGAGGAACTGTAGTTGATGTTTCCTCACGGACAATGTCTCCTTCCTTGAAGCGGAGGAAGAATAAGAGAGACGACATTTCTTGTGAGCATAGCCTCAAGTTCATTCCTCGGTCGTCGAGAGGATATCATTCCTCGTGTGCTTCGTTGGTGAGAGATGAAGCTCTCCTCCAATTATCCAAAGGCTCCACCACCAAATATTTGCGAAACGAATATAATATTAAGGCTTCCCCAATAAAATAGATTTTCCATGCAATTCAAAACAATTCAAATGAATTTTTGACACCACAAATTAATTAATGAAGTCCCTAATTAATTGTGTTGGCATACTTAATGAGAGGGAGGTGGAGATGCTCCACCATAATAAATGAGGAGTGTTGTCAAATGAAATAAAGGGTGTGTAAATGAGGAGTTTAAAGGAGTTAATGGGAGGTGAAAGGGTTTGGGTTTGTGTGGGCCCCAACACACTAAATCCTCACATGAGAGGTTATGTGGGGTGTTGGCCCCACCCCTAACTTCCTATTGGAGGAAATAACCACCTCTTAAAATAAAATGGTGTATCACCATAATTTTATTTAATTTAAGACAAATCCCCAAATTATAACTTTCAACACGCATAAAAAGTAACTGTGGTAATGGTCCCCTTAAGTGAATACCGGAGATGTGAGTCCATCAGTGTCCTCATATTTCAATTCCGGGCACCGGTTCAGAAGATAGAAAAATCCGCACGTACGTTTACTGAACGTACCCGATCAAAACATCAGAAATTGATTCTGGGTACACTAGGCCTCGGAATTTTGTGCTGTCAGAAACTAAAGACTCGTAAAATTCCAAAGCATTATGAAAAAAAAATTCAAAATATTTTCAGGTCTTTACAGTTCCATGCATTATTTTAGGTACACGTAGAAAAACAGGTTTTGAGAAAGTTGTTGAAATTGAAATGTTTTTCCTTTCTTGTGTGTTTGAACTGAAAATGGAGCCTAATGTGAAGTTGAATGTTTTAAAATGATGATAAATATGAATAAAATGGTTTATAATGAGAAAAAAGAATTATGGGAATGATTTTACCCTTTTGTAAACCATGACCAAGATGTTGGATTGTTAAGGGCAGTGATAACACCCTGGTTTTGACCATGTGGAAGGGTTTGGGGAATTGAATTGTTATGGATTATAATGAATCCATATTATGTAAATGTGTTAATGTTGTTTTATGTGTCATAATATCTGTGTTTAGAAATTTAGAGAGAAGCGTCCATGATGACACTAGTTGATAACATGACCATAGGTTATGGTTAGAAATGATCCACCAGTAGGGGAACCTGACGGTCCAATTGTGTTGGATGAAGAAGAATGAGATTAGTTATGTGAGAACTTTCCATACTTCATAAAATATATGCATAGAGACACAATGTGGTTTTTGAAGAGTATACCTGACCTACACGGGAGTTTTAGTTGTAGCAACCTCTGGCATTCACTAAATATGGTGGATCTGAGACAACAGAGTTCTGGATTGAGTCCATCTAGACTATACATGAACACATGGAG
Source organism: Viscum album (assembly GCA_963277665.1). Taxonomy (NCBI): domain Eukaryota; kingdom Viridiplantae; phylum Streptophyta; class Magnoliopsida; order Santalales; family Viscaceae; genus Viscum; species Viscum album. The sequence goes on along the minus strand of OY728142.1, from coordinate 795,087,790 downwards.
AGTCTTTTTGATAAGAGGTTCAGGTTGACTATTTATATTCTATGAGGATCAGCAAAGTGTTGCTGGGGTGTTCATGCTCAGATTAGACATGCTGATGGTATGGCATTGAAGGCATTTTTGGATATTTTCTAGATAACTTTTAACTAGAGACACTGAGGTAGGATACAATAGATTAGTTCATGAGGTTTACTATGGGTATTTATTCCATGATGGTTTATTATGGATTCATTATATATTTTTTTCTCTTTTCTCCAGTGTTGGTAGGGGATGAGGCAATGACAACAAAGAGGTTTCTGGATTTCTTATATGTGAAATTAATTCCCATGTTAATATGCTAAGGATGGATAATTTTTCAGATGTACTGAGTTGGGATCTCATATCTAAGGGTAAACTGAAGGAGGCCAATAGTGTAAGATAGGTGGTTTTATCTAGACAGTCGATATGTATGAGTTTAGATAGTAGGAAGCGCTGCTACCAGAATTCTTGGTAGGGTGATTGCAAGAAGAGTATTTTGGGGAAGGATAAGTCACACAAGAACTTACCTGGATCATCTATCAGTGGTGTGGTAGGTCGGATCACTTCGGTCAATAGTTTCCCCAGACCACTATTTGAGTTCCAATCTTGAGGTCAGATGGGACATCTACATAGGTTTTATAGGATCCCGTGCAAGACAGGTAATGATAGAGCAGCTAGGCAGGACCAAAGTATGGGAAAGGGATCTACTTCACTATGCCAGTCTTGAATTTCTAGTTATACTAGAAGTTTCGGTAGAGGAAGTGGACAAGGTTATTCTTGATAAGAGTTCATGTATCATCGGAGCAGTGCATCTCAGTGTACTCAGACTGCATCACAAGGAATAAGGGAGGGACAATTGCATGTCGTTCAACATACACTATTGGATAGTGGGTCTAGACCATCAATAGTTAGTGGTGTTATTCTAGTAGATTTTATACTTTATACTTTTTTATTTGATACTGGTTCCTCTCATTCTTTTATATCTTCACAAATTCTGAATGGTTTCAACCTAATGGTGGAATTTTTCAGTGGGGTGATAACAGTAAATACACCTATAGTAGTATGGTGAAGAGACATCTATTTGTGCAATTGTTTTTCTCTCAAGGCTGGGGAGTATCATTTCCTTTGGGATCTGTACATTTTGGAAATGTCAGGATTGGACATAATTTTTTGGTATGTAATGGTTAGTAACATACCAATCCCACTTATATTGTTACCACAAGAGAGTGTATTTTACATATCCTATGGTGAGAATTGTATTCATCATGGATAGTGCGATATCTAGGCAGGCTGTGCAGGTCCAGTTCGTAAGAAACTAAGGGATCTCACCACACAGTTTTCGATAATATTACTAGATGATGGGATTTTCAAGGATAATGTCATTCCACCCATAGTGTAAATGTTTTTGGGATGTTTTTCATTAAGACTACTTAAGACTACTACCTTAGAGGGATGTGTAATTTATGATAGAGCTCATGTTGGGGGTTAATCTAATTTCTATTCCACTAAACAGAATGGAAACCAAAGAGATTCATGAGAATAAGAATCAACTGGAAGAGTTGGAGGATAAGGGATTTATCCATACTTGTATATTTACAAAAGTTTCTCTAGTATGGATTTCAAATAAGGTTGATGTGAATCTTTTATTGTGTGTTGATTAGTGGATGATGAACCAAATGACTATGAAAAACCGGTATCCTCCTCCATGTATTCGTGATATTTTTTACTAGTTGAGGGGGATTATATTTTCTCATAGATTGACCTGAGATCAGGGTATCGTTAGTTGAGAGTCTTACATTCTAATATACATAGGACTACATTCAGTAGAATGTATGGACAATATGAGTTCAATGTGATGTCGTTTCGATTGAATAATGCTCTATTAATTTTATGTACATGATGAACAGAATATTCCATCTATAATTGGATTAGTTTGTTTTTGTTTTTGTGAATTAAATATTGGCTTACTACAAGACTCATGATGATCATGTTCAACATCTTGAAATTATTCTAATTATATTGGGGGAGAATTACCTATATTCCAATCTATATAAGTGTTAGCTTGAGATTGATCAGGTATACTTCTTAGGTCACATCATCTTAGTGGAAGGTGTGACATTGTACACAGAGAAGGTTAAAATGTATCTTGGGATCACCTTAATAACATTTACGATATATTCAGCTTACTGGGGTAATAATGATATTATTAAGGGTTAATCCATGAATTTTCTTGTTTTTAGCACCACTTTTGGGCTTAACCAAGAACGGGATAATGTTTGAGTTATCATGAGCATGTGAAAATGCCTTCTAAGAGTTGAAAAATCATTTGATGAGGGCATCAATCATGACCCTACCTGAGTTAAGTAAGGAGTATATGGTGTTTTGTGACTCTTTGGGGATCAATCCTGGAGCAGTTTGGATGTAGGGAGAAAAATTTGTGATGTATGGGTATTGGTAGTTAAGGCCTCTTAAATAGAACTACCATATGCACAACATTGAGTTATTAGCAGTGGGTCATGATTTGATGTGTTGGTGTAATTATCTATTGGGATAAAAGTTTTTTTTAGCATAATGATCAGAACAGATTAAAGTATATCTATTCATGATTATATTTTAATCTTCAGTATAGAATATGGGTTGATTATATGTAGTCTTTTGACATTTCACTGGCATAAACATCTGGAAAGGGGAACAATGTTTCTGACACTTTGAGTTGGAAAACATGGACTCAGGCAGTTCAAATGTCTTGTGCTGAGTGGATGATAATGACCTTAGTGGCAGAGATGTGTGTTATAGTTTAAGATATCAAGTAAATTATTAGTCTCATATCAATTTCAATAGATTTTATGCTTTTGATATGGATAAAATATAGATATTATGAGGATTTGTAATGCTTAGCATTGAGGGAAAGCCTTAATGGGTGGATATAACTTCATAATGGAACATATATAAGGAAGATATCATCTATGTTTGGAATCATGTTTTTGTGCCTCTGAGTATGTGGAAAGATCTGATGCATTAATTTCATGCATCTAAGTGGGTGTTTCATTCAAGTGTGCCAAAAGTGTACCATGACCTGTGAAAATAGTTTTGGTGGCCATGCATGAAAAATGAGACAACATTGTTTGTGACATGATTTTAGAATACGCAATAGGTGAAGGTTGAGCATCAATGACCTGGTGGTTTAATACAACCATTTCTCATTCCCCAATAGATGTGGTATGACGTTACAATGGACTTTGTGGTGGGTCTCTTGAGGACTCCTTAGAATGATAACTCTATTTTGGTGATTATGGACTATTTGAAAAAGGTAGAAAATTTCTTCCCAATATGAGAGAGTTTCTCAGTAGATAATTTGGGAGACTTGTCTGTCAAATAGATAGTCCATCAGCATGGGTTTCCGTGAACTATTGTTTCAGACTATTACTCATGTTTTAATTCATGTTTCTAGAAGGTGTTTCAGAAGATGCATGGTACATAGGTATTACTGAGTACAATATTCCACCCACATATAGATGGTAAGTAGGATAATACATTACAAGGTCTTGAGGATATTCTACAAGAATGTGCTCTAGAATTTGGTGGGTCTAAGGAGAAGAACCTAGATTTAGTGAAGTTCTACCATGACAACAGTTATCATGAAACTATTTTGATAGAACCATATAATGATCTTTATTATTGACCATAATGATCACCTCTATATTGGATAGAGGAAGGTGAGATTGAGGTGAAGGGACTGAGTCTCATATAAGAGACGTTGGAATAAGTTTAGATGATTCCAAATCTCATAGATACAGATCATATTAGAATAGAAAAAATCAAATCGTGATAGACATAGGAAACCCCTAGAGTTTACAATGTGTGATCGTGTATTTCTTTGGGTGTAACCTAGATTATTTCCTTATAGGATATAGAGACAAGTCATGTTCGCACCATGGTATGTTAGATCATTTTACATTATGGAGAGAATCAGGTCGGTGGTGTATCGATAGGATCTTCCATACAGTTACAGGGTTATACATGATGTTTTCCATGTGTTACGATTTAGGAAGTATCAACCTGACCCATCTCATGTGATTGATGTTGATGATGTTGATATTGACATCGATCTATCCTTTTAGGAGCATCAGGTAGATGTGTTTGATTGTATTGGGAAAGTGATGTAGGGAAATACTATGCCAATAATTCATCTATTGTGGAAACATGGGTGTCTGTAGGAGGAAATATTGGAGATAGAAACTGATATATGGGCTCAGTGGACTGTTCTTTTTGAATATGAATCTTAGATATGCTTGGGAGTACTACTCTGGGATGATCTATTATTTGGGGGAAGATTGTAAGAACATTACCTTTTTTTGGAGATGTCTCTAGCTCATTTATAGATACTATTTTTCCTTTTTTGAGTATCTCTTTTTTTGGGTGTTACCTTGGAGAGTTTTTGAGTGAATTTGATGAATTTTGGAAGGATGAAAGACAATGAATAGTTGGTGCATAGTTTTCCCAAACCGTGTTCCCTAGTCCAGTAAACCATGCATCCCTAGACAGAGAGGGATTCCATGGCTGGAGCATAGTTTTTCAAACTCTGCACCCTTTTAAGATTAACTATTCACCCCACTATAAGAGGTGCATTGTTTGGAAAACCATGCACCCCTACCCAAGAAACTGTGTGTATGGTTTTAATTAACTTGAAAATTATATTATCAATTCTTTAAACCACGGTATCAACCCTCACTAATATATAATAAATTTATCTCATCTTTGGATGTTCCTGAATGAGTTACATGATCTCTTGACCTCCGTACTTCACGTTTCAAAGCCAGCATCAATGATCTGTACCTCTCCTGGTAGGTGAATCTCATTCCAATTGGTTTACTATATTTTCCATGATCTTCACATATCATTTAAGGGGATGTCTTCCCATGTTGGTATTAGACCTAGATCTTGATTTGATGAATCATGATCCATTTGATATTGTTTCTAGGATTTGATTCAAGATATCATTATTCATCCTAGGTATGCCCTTTCTGTTTCCATTTGAAGAGTTTTGGTTGGGTGATCGCTCATCAACGACCTGATGTAAGTTGTATATTATCCAAATCCAAAATTCTTGATTTCAATTATATTTATGTAATTTTATAATTTCTATTGAATGTTTTGAAATTGAATGAATTAATTGATTGAATTAATTAATGGGATATTATTGTGTAATTGGGAATAATAAATTGTTGAATAAATTAATTGGATATTGAGATTGTGGAATTTATATTAATTAATTGGCTGAATTAATTATTGGGATGTTGATATTATTGAATTGGATTAATTAATTTTTGAATTAATTAATGGTATATTGAGAATGTGGAATTTGAAGTAATTAATTATTTAATTATTTATTGGGATATTAAGATTGTTGAATTGGATTAATTATTTGCTAAATTAATTAATGGGATATTTTGTGATTATTCAATTGATTGAATTAGAATAATCACATGTTGAACTAATTATTTGGGTATTGAGATCATTCAATTGGATTAATTAATTGATCAATTAATTAATAGATGTTGTGATCATGAAATGTGATAAGAGTGTAAGTTTTGATTAAGCATGATTGATGTGATATATGTGATATTGTGATTGATTTTTATTCATTTGTGGGACATTATCTTCTGCATAAAAACCCCATAGTGATAAATATTGATAAGTGAGTGTGGGACACGGTCTGCTACATCAAAAGACCGTAGTGATAAATGAGTGTGGGATAGAGATCACCACTTAAAAATATCATTATGATAAATATATATAAATAAGTGTGGCATATAGTCTTCTCCACCAAAATTTTATATTGATAAATGAGTGTGGGATAGGGAAAACTTCTTAAAATGTCCATAGTGATTTTTGAGGTGTGGAATAGGGATTGAGGCTCTAAATATCCATTGGGAGTTAGGTATGACATTATTGACCATATAGTTGGTAATAAACCATGGTTCCAAGTGGCCATGATATAATTTGAAATGAATTGATAAATCATAACAAGGGTATTATGAGATGTTTCATATTCCATCCAGGGCTGAAGTAGGCATTGAGATTTCATGTGTCCTCAGGAAACCGGTGGTTTATGGGGTTAAATAAAGATTAATTGAATAAATGTAAATTATTTACTTTATTGCTAGTGTTTGATTGTTTATATAACAATATACACTATTATTGACTAGATATTGTTTTAGATGTTGTGGGTGGTGGCCTACAGTGATTTTTTGACACCCTACTCAGGCTTCCTGAATAATAACCAAATAGATTTCATGGTTGTAAGACATGTTAAGGGCAAGGGCCCTATATTAGATGGATGATATGGTATGGATCATGGATAATGGAACCAGACGTAGTTAGGAACCTTCATGGGATTTTTTTGTGTAATTATTTATTTCGGTTTTTTCATATAGCCACTTGACATGTATTTTTCATGATATATCAACAGTTCAGTTTCAGATATTGTATTTCTTATTTTTGTCATCTTGTGATACTTGTTTGGTTTGGTTTGGTTACTGGATATATAATTTGGTTATTGTTGACTATTAATTATTTATTTCCCATATTGTGGTACTTTGATAAGTTGGATATAGTCTCCCCATGATAGATATTAGACTCTCTCTGCTAGTAGGAGACCTCTAGCATATGGGGTGGCATGCCTGAGGTCATGTAACAAATAGGCTTAGGGCACTAGTGCATGAAAACTGGGTCTGTACATTACAAATATAGTATACAAATGTTTTTAGAAATGGTTTCTAGCAGAAGGAATGGAAATCCTGTTAATACATGTATTCCATATAGGGATTTCCCTCCTAGAAAAGATAATGATAATGGCACAAGAGCTGCAACTATAGTGGAACAAATTATTACTATAATTAGATAATTTTCTCAGGTTATGAACAATAACATTGACTGTATAGAGTATCCTAATTCCCTAAAATATGGTGTAAAAATTTAATACCACTTTATACATTAACAAAATCCAACATTTAATTGGACTGCAAATCCATTTACAGTTGAACAATGCAAAAGTTACATAGAGAAGATATTTCTTGCTCTAGGAAGTACCAAAAGGGAGAATGTTTTCATGGTAGTTTATCTCCTCTGAGGATATTTTGATCAATTATGTTCATTTATTTAAAATACTAAATATGAGGAAGAAATATCAAGAATGAAATAGAAGGATTTTAAGGTACTCTTATTTCAAAAATATCTTCCTCATGACAACAAGAGAATACAGAGAAACAATTTTGGTGTCTTAGACAAAAGAAAAATTTAAATGTCACAATGTATGAATCCAAATTTACATTTTTAGAAATGTTTCAACCCAATATTTTAATAAAAATATCTCTTCAAATAACTTTAATTCTTCAATAGCATGTGTTGCACGCAACTATGAGTTTAAACGAACTGTGAGACACTATTTGTAAAACCTTGCCATTAAATTGGACCAAATAAATATGAATAATTATTTTTTGAAATAAATAAAAATCTCTAACTTAGCTTTAATGTATTAATAATATCTTATAAAATAATCACACTATTTTAGTAAAACCACATTATTCTTCAAAAATATGTTTTCTTCAAAAATGAGTTTTTCTTCTTTTTATGAAAATAAATTTTTATAAGTTATAGAAATGGATTAAAAAATTGAATTTCATTTTTGAATTAAGTATGTAAAAATTATTTTTTTTCTGAAAAGATTAATTTTTTATGCAATACTAACAATATTGATTTTTATTGGAAACAATATTTTATTTTAAAGTATTTATATTGTAAATTTTTTTGAATCGTTTTAAATTTAAATTAATTAAATTTAATTTAAAATATTGAAATTATGTTTTTTGAAAATGATTTTATAAATTCATTTGTTTTAATTTTTTTATATTTTAAAAGGTAAATTTTTCTGGAAAAAACTATTTTTGATGGTGTTTTATTAGTTATATATTAAATTAAATTCAACATCATTTGTGTTTTAAATTTTAAAAAATGGATACCAAATTTAGATTCATAATGTCCCAGTTTAGTGAATAGTTTCCTTTCATTTTTTGACAATATGAATAGTAACCTAGGAAACTTTTGTTACCACGGTAAAGGGTAAATTGGGTAAATTAGGTTATTAATTAAATGATGAAGACTATAAAATGAATCTAACAAAAGCCACAATTTTAATTTATGAATATAATAATACCCTTAACACATAAGTTTCAAAATTAAGTTTTTTAATGGACACATATCCATGAAACTGACATATATAATATTTAAATCAAAGAATGTCACACGATGTCAATTTCTTTGTCTTAAATATACCTTATGTGTACACGTTAGAAAAAATGTATGTTATGAAAGAATATAGATATATACCTTTTATCTTAATCATTATATTTTTAATTGTTTAATTTATTTTTGACTTTTTGGTCCACAAAAATGAGATTATGATATATATAATATTTAATTTAATAAAATTTAAAATCTTTGACATTCATGTGTTAAATACTATATTATTTTTTATATAGTGTTACCCAAAATATTATTAAAATAAAAATTTTATTATAAAATATTGTATATTTTTTTTCATAATGATATTTTATTTTTAGTTTTTAGTGAACAAATAAGCTTATGAAATTACTACACAACATTAATGTAGTAATTGTTTTGTTAATGGAAATATAAAATATATATTAATAAAAGTATTAAAAAAAATTTAAATTTATAAAATTAATGTGATGAAAGAATTTTATAGATTAACTTTATCTATTATGAATATAATAATATTTTTTTGAAGTTAACTTGTTTTCATAGTATTTTTAATGGTTCAAGTAGTGAATAGTGTCAAAATTGACACTAATAATATTTAATCAAAATAATTTTTTATTAGATTATTTTAAAAGAATAAAACATATTTAAAAATAACAAATATATAATATCGTAAAAAATGTTAAAAATTATTTATTTATGATTTAATTGACATCATATAATTATAATTGACTAACTATTAATATTGACAATGTAGTTACTTTTATCAAAATTAAAATAGGTTAACTGAGGGTTACTATAAATGATAATGTTTAAAATTATACCAAAACATATATAAAATATTTTTTTGATGACATTAAAACCTTATATAATATTATTTTTAATTAAATTTTATTTATGAGGTATTTTTATTTTGACTGTTTTTTATAAATTAACATTTAGAGAAAATTCTAAAGTGTTCCTCAACTCAATTATAAAAGGGAATCTCCTCCCTGACTTATTCACATCACATTAAGTCTTAAATATCAACCATAACCTTCTAATTTTTCTTCTAATATTCTTAGACACATTATCGAGGTTTTGGTCTTCTCAAAAGACCAACCTTAGTGTCCCTAAGGGGAGATCTAAAGGAAGTTCCCCAAATAAGAAGTAATCATATTTACTGATTCGTTGAAGATTATTTATTTTTCAACTTCATGTTAATGTGTTGTTTCCATTAGAAAGAAATAAATTTAGTATCACTTATGCTATAATATTTTATTATTATTATGGAACAACAATATTCCACTTATTATCCATCATATGAAAAACAAAAACATCACGAATGTGTATGTATGACTTATCATCTCCACACCATGGTGTAATCCTTTAATTTCATCATAACATTATTTGAATGTCTATAATGTTGAAAATAATATATTAATATATATATGATAATTATAAAATTAGATTAATTTTTTAAATTAATATAGAATCCTATTCCATAACATTTCCCCCTTAGGGGAATGATACCATTACTCGAGCATATATACAGCCAACCATCTCCACGACACGATGCAATTAATTTTACAAGTTAACCATTCATTTTGGAATATATAAATATATATAATGAATAAATATTATATTTATTATGGTAATATCATTCTTAAAATTATGGAACTATATTATATGCACAAGAACCTCAACTTAAATAATAAAATATGCCTAGAAAAATTAAGCAGTTAACACCTGAAAGAAGGGTAATAATAATATATTATTAATAAATGGATAATAAGATGAAATAAGAGTATCATATATGATATCATAAAAATGAATGTGATTCTATAATAATTTAATAAGATTATTTAAACTATTATACATGGATTTTTTGATATGTTCGATTGAAATCAGACCTAAGGTAAGGGTTAATTTCAACAATCTAATTGTTATTCAGGATTGTTTATACCGAAGTATATACTATGGAATATTTATCATCCATGTCCATGTTTCTTTAAAAAAAATTCCAATTTTTTTACTATTTTCTATATTTTTTTAAATTCATTTTTACTTAAGTGTGAATTTCTACTAAATGGTTTTAAATGAATCTTTTTTCCATTTTCCAAAAATGATATTTTGTGAATTTTCTGGAAAAAATATAAAAGGAATGATTTTTAAACTTATACATCATGAATTATTTTTTATGATTTCATGATTATTTAATGACTTTAAAATTACCTTTTAAGGTTATAAGTTAATTTTTAATTAAAATGTTTTCTCTTCAAATTGAACACAATTTTAAAAAAAGAAAACATTTTCAATGAATAAATGATATTTTTCTCATGAATTATTTTCAAATGATCACTCAAAAATAATTTCAATTTATGATAAAAATATTTTATTAAAATTATGATTTTTTGTGATATTTTTCAAGGATAATATCCATATCCTTTATATGATTAGTTTTTAATTATGATGGGATGGTTTTTTTGAAACACATTTATTTTTATGGGTCCTAATACGATGAATGATATTTGTTCTTATAGTACACATATGTATAATTCTCATTATGTGACGTGTGGTACATGTATATCATTCAAATTAATTAGGTAAATATTTATATCTCATTATATAGTTTGGACTAGAATAAGGACTGAACTCATTTTAGTAATATAAGGATGGGATGAGGAGTGTACCCAATTTAGTAAAGGACTTTATCCACATTGATAGTCCTGGAAATGAGCCTTGAATAATATAGAATCAATTTTATATACTTATATATATTCAAAAACTATATGTATTATGATATTATATCATGGAATATGTTCTTTTATTTTTATTAAATTCTATGATTTATCCCATGACATGATTTCACTATCTTTGATATGTAGGAAATGATTTTCAAATGTTTTTTTAGTTCTTATGTATTATGATTATGATATGATTAATATCTCTATTTTTTAACCTTACTAAGAATATATGACCACCCTATATTATGATTATCCCCCCTATGATATGAAGAAATGTATTAAGTAAGATATCTCAAAAAGGGTTCTAGTAATAAAGGAATAAGTAGGATATGATATAGATGTTTTATGTATAAGTTTTTTATGATTCTATGTTTCAAAGAAACTAAACCTATATGGTTCTGATGGGGTTTTGTAATGTTATGTAATAAATATTTATTTAATTTCATGGAATTTATATGTATGAAAAGTATGGTTTGTTATAAGGAAGGCATGATGCCGACTATAAACATAATCCAAATATTAAGATTGACCATTTCTTTTTTTGTCCAAATCCAATGCTTTAAAGGGATCTAGTCTCCCAAACCTTCTTATCATAAGAGGACATAGTATAATGTACTATCAAGATAGGTAAATAATTTTCCATGTATTATGACTTTATAGAAACGAAATATTAGAAAAGGTCTATTGAGAACACTCAATAGGAAATATTGGAAAATGGAAGAAGAGAATGGTGTAATTTTCAAAAAGAAATAAATATAGAAAGTAACACTATGGACTATTCATGATAGGAATGGTATTTTATTCTAGTTTTGAGATAAAGGAAACCCTGATAATGGTTTTAATGGAATGAATTATGCTATAAATGTGTAATGCTTCAACCTTAAAGAGAAGGGTCGCTATGAAATTGATTTTCCCAAGCTTCAAGGTAATTTTTAAGAAAAGGACAATGGAGAAAGACTACGTTTATGCAATCAAAAAACATGAGGATGAAGTTTCATAAGATGTGGTGTTAGGTAATTCAATCATCTAAAAAAATAATATAATTATTTATATGTTTCTATATCTTATCACTATTTTATATCTTATAAGTTTTCTATAAGAATTAGATATTTCTCTGGCACCGTAAGAATGTAGTTGTCATTAAGAATCCGAGTGAAAATCTCACTAAAATAAGGATGTGTCAGTCCATTCCCATTATGATATAAAAATGATTCTTATTTTATAAACTTCTTATTATACTTGTGCAATATGTTTATGTAATCTTTAATATGTATTGGATTTAAAAATATGGTTCAAAAATTTATTTAAAATATAATGAAATTATGATTCATTATGAACATATAGAATTCATTATCTCTATAGGGAAGACTTTATCATCTACATCATGTATAGATCCACCCCATTTTCTCTTATGAATAAGATTCTTGGGGTAGAATATCATACACAATCTATATATATAAATGGTAATTTTCAAATTGTTCATTTTCCTATTGTATATAAATACATCAAAGTATTTTTTGATAAATTTCATCGACATCTACTAGATCATGAAGTTGCATGTCCCATTTATTTAATACTAAATTCAAGAAAAATATAAAAGAATCCCAATAGAATGAACACTATGGAATTTGTGGAATTTAAGAAACAAGTAGAGGAGTTATGAAATAAGATATTTTTATACCCTAGTGTTTCACCATGGGAATCCCATATCATTTTCCTTAAGAACAATCAAGGATCTGTGAGGATATGCAGTGATTATAGGTAAATCAATATTGTTACGATAACGAAAATTTATCATCTATATTGCATTTGTTAACATATTCGATCAACCTAACAAATCTCAAAAAAAAAATTGAAATTTGTTCTATGTATTATCAATTGAAATTAAATGGGGTAGATATTCCAAACACAACATTTCAAATGAGGTATGGAAATAATGAGTTTATAGTAACACCACATGGATTGACTAATGCACCCTTTCTTATGGACCTAATGAATAGAATATTAATTAAATATCTTGATGATTTTCTATTTTATTTATTGATGATATATTGGTGTATTATAAAATCATTTGGGAACATGATAAACATTTTTGGATCATTATTTAGAATCTTAAAAGAAAATACTTATATGAGAAATTTAGGAAGTGTGAATTCTGGATTTAGAAATATTCTTTTCAAGGATATATTTTCTCTAAGGATGGAATCTCAATTAAACATATGAATTAAAAGATGTTCCAAATATTTCATATTCAAACAAACATAATCTATTTATGTAGTTTCAATGTTTTGGTAGGTTACTATCGATGATTTATTCAATATTTTGTCTCTTTATATAACCTTTAAACAAATATTATTCATAAAGTGGTTATGTTTATATAGACAATGTAAAGTGAAGAGTGTTTTAAATAATTTAATAATAGATCGGTGAATTATCTAATTTTAACAGTACCATTTGGAAATAATGGATTTTTGATATACAGTGATTCATAAATGTAGGGGCTTGGTTGTTTCCAAGAAAATAAGGAGAATTTTATTTTAAATGCCTCAAGGAAGATAATGATTCATGAAAAAAACTATCCAAACCATGATCATGAGTTGGTACCTGTAATCTTTTCATTGAATATACATACACATTATGTTTATGGGGATTGATGTAAGTTATGTACAGATCATAAGAGTATGAAATACATCTTTTCACAGAATGATATCATCATTAAGAAAAGGAGATAACTTTAGCTACTTAAGGAATATGATTTCTCAATACACTACCACCCAAGGAAGTACAATATGGTATATGATGAATTGAGAAGGAAAGATCTTGGAGTTTCTCGCAAAATTGTAATCTAATGGGATCCTTTGCTCATAGATCTAGTAAAGATAGATGTGACATATATTAAGTAAGGGGAGACATCACTCCTTTTTGCAAATGATTTCCAATCCATATTTTTTAAAAATGAAAAATAGTTATCATCCTTATGATATGAATTTTCAAAATATAATTAAATATATTTATAATGGAAAATAGTAAGACTTCATTTGTGAAGATAGAATTCTAAAATTTGGAGAGAGACAATATGCTCCATCTATTTATGAGCTAAAGAGGAAATTTTTGGATGATTCTAATAACTAGAATTTCTCTATACACCCTGGTATCACTAAGAGGTATAGATATTTGAAGGAATAATTTTTGAGGATGACATAAAGTGGAAAATTATACATTACATGTCAAGATGCTTCGCTTTCCAATAGTTCAAGGTATAGAGATAGTATCCGAGAGAAGTCACGTAACCTCTAATTATCCCTATGTGGTAATGGGATAAAATATCTATGGGAATTTTCACTGGATTAACAATTACTTCTAAATTGAATGAGTAAATACGATTTATTATTGATCACTTCCCAAAATCTACACAGTTCCTTTCTATTAGAGGAAATTTACCACTTGAGAACTTTATAATACTCTTTATTAATGAAGATGTAAGACTTCATGGTTTAACTATTTCAAATGTGTTTGATCATGATATGTGATTTATATTGAAATTCTAAGAAATTATTCATATAGTTCTTGAAACTGAGCTTCATTTGAGCACCAATTGCCACCCTCAAAATTATGGACAGTTTGAATTAAAAATTAATATATTATAAGACATGTTGAGGCTAGGATCTCCTAATATTTAAGGTATTTTGGATCAGTATTTACCTTTCTTAGAGTTCTACTGTAACAATAGTTTCAGTTCAAGTATTCAAATGGAACCATATGAAGCATTATATGTAAAGAGATATCATTCTACAACATATTGTGATGAATTTGGTAAAAGAAATATTATAAGTCTAGAACATGTGTATAATACAATGAAAAAGGTAAACAATATTCAAACCTATATCATAGTAGCTCAAAGAATAAAAAAGTGTTATACTGATAACAAGAGGAAATATTTGGAATTTAAAGTGGTTGATCGTGCTTTATTGAAAGTATCCCCATGAAAGGGTGTGATAAAGTTTTGTAAGAAATGGAAACTAACCCCTATGAACATCAAAACTTTTGAAATCTTGGAAAAAGTTGGACCTGTGTCTTACCATTGGGAAATTCCACCAAGTCTCTCTAAATTACATGATGTGTTCTATATATCATCATTTAGAAAGTACATTCTATAACCAATGTATGTAATCACCTCTAAAGAGATAGAAATAGAACCTATTCTATCTTATTTAGAAGATACTCTCAAGATTCAAGACACAAGAGAACAAGTGATTGTGAATCAAATGACTTGGCTGGTAAAGACTCTTTGGAGAATTTAAAAGATAGCAAAGGCGACATGGGAACCTAAAAAAATTATGATAAAAAAATAACCAAAATTTTTCAAGGGGTGAAATTATGGAGATATATAGGATGATTATTTTTGAAGGAGGTAAGAATGTAACAATGTGATATTTTATTATATTTAAAATCTTCAATAGATTGTGATACATGCAAGCTCGAGTTTAAATGAACTGTAATATAGTATACCGTTATAAAAAAGTATTTAAATTAGTGGATATGAATTTTAATGATTAAATTATTAAAATTATATTCTTTAATCATGTATGAAATAAATTAATTGGTAATTGGTTTATTATAAAGAAAAATAAAAATTATTTTAAAATAAAATAAATATTTTTCAGAAAAATTGTTTTAATGCGTAGAATATATTTTTATCGTAATAAAATAAATTAATCACCATTTTTGAGTAGTTTTAATTAAATTTATATATTATAAAATTAATAAAAAAATTATCATTCATCGAATAATTCTCCAATCATGAGTTAAGAATAAATACAAATTTATGTTTAAAAATTGTATTTTTCTAATAAGTGGTTTTGTCTCATTTTATGCACATTAAAATTAATTTATACCAATTTTAGAAAATAAATTTTAAAAAATCATAATTATTTCTAAAATCATCATGTAAAAATTATCTTATATAGTTTCTTTGAAAATTTTCTAAAAAGATTGCCATTTTTCATGAATAGTGAAAAATAATGATTTTTATTCAAAATTTCCTTATCATTTAATGAATTTTCAATGATCCATTTTTTTTCAAAAAATTAAGTAAAATTACTAATAATATATTATCATTATTCCTATTAGTTCATTATAATTATTTTCTTGTAGAATTTTGATATAAAATCTTTTTATTCTTAAGGGAACTTTTTCTATATAAAATCGCTTTTCATCACCCTTACAGGTTTCATTTTAAATTAAATTTGGACAATTATATAAATTTTTTTTGGTAAAATGGAATCTATTTTTGAAATCATAATATTTTATATTATTTAATATAGGTCACCTTAATTTTTTCCATAATGAATGTTAAAAAAATTAAAAAAAAATTACCTGTTTTAAGGATAAAACACGATTACCAAAGGGTTAAACCAAAAGATAATGGTATATATACCAATTAAAAATATATAAATATTGTTTTATAGAAATATTTATACCTTATCATATTCAAAAATCAAATATATATCCATTTGGGAGAAGTTTTATGTGTAATATCATTACAATTTTTTATTGTTTTCTGAGACTTCCAAATGGGTCCCCATCCCCCTCTTATAATAGGACATCTCCTATCCTCTTAAATCCACACATAAATAGAATTTTATTTAAACCATGACGGGATAATATACATTCCTTAAATTACTCTACATGACTTAGAGTCCACTTTTTTATCAGAAAACAATCCTAGTAAGGCTTTTGGTATAAACCTAAAGAGGTTCTCCATAGAAGGGGTATGGTTCTTAACCAGGAATATTCATTTTATTTCTTCCTCTAACCCCTTAAAATCATGTAAAACTATGATTAAATAATAACACTGGTATCATAAATATATATATATGTTATTATATTACTTTAGTATCCTATATACATCCCCTCTTCCACCAAATGGGAAACAAAACTATCGATTGTGTGCTTGACGGACTACAGCCTCACAAACCGTTGTAATTATATTTCCATCACTAACTATCATAGATGGATATAGTGATTTATTTTATGTATATATAAGATATTAATGGAATAATTATACTTATATATCTATAATTTCACATCTACCTTATTTCCTTCGAACCTGTTGGAAAACCATAACGTCGGTCGTGCTTAAATGTGGACTACCACCACCATGAAGCGATATGATACATTCTTCAATTTATTTTTCATGGATCGTAATAATGATATATATTATTATATAAAATATAAATGATATAATAATTATTATTTAAAATTTAATAATTATTTAACATTCTTTCATTTTATTCATGGAAAAAAATAGAAAAAACATTCACGCATACGTACGACCTACCATCTCCATGAATGCTGTAATTAATTTTTATATATCTACATTTTATGTATTACTATAAACAAATATATATATATAATAAATATATATTAGATTTATATCATGAATATAATTGTGGATATTATGTAAAAATGATCAATTTATAATGAGTGAAACTACTAAAGCAAAACATTTATGAAAAATAAAGTAGTTGTTACTCAGAATAGTAATTATAATAGATAATTATTAATAAACAGGTGGTAAAATATTATAAATAAACAAATATTACATGATATATGTTATTATTTGTATTTAATATATTTAAAATAAATATTTATTTATTCTTTAGGAGTTTCTGACACATATGAATAAATTCAAACTGGACATAAGTTATTATTACACAATCTCATCATTTTTCAAGATTATTTATATTTATGTATCTACTAAGGAAATTATTTTATTATTTTTATTAACAAATATATATTTCATTCCCTAGTAATTATTTCTATAAATTTCATGATTTCATTTTAATTTCTTTTTTTATTTACTCAAATACCAAAATAATGTTTTTTAAGAAAAACTAATATTTTTTTCTTACTAGGAAGAGAATATTTATCTTTTATATCTATATTTTCTATAAAAATTATAAAAGGATGTTATTATAATTATAAAATTATTTATTAATTATATTTTACCATGTTTTTCTTTCTTACAAAATTGTTTAAAAGGAATATTCTACTCATTTTCGAAATGAGGTGATTTTTTAACTTTTTATAATAGTGTGAATGGAATGGTTTTTTAAATGGAATATAAATACTTACTCACCATGATGACCAATAGTTGTAATTAATCATACATTAAAATTTTTCTAGGATACTTTTGAAAAAAATGTCATTAATATTTGGGATGTATTTTAAACTTTAAAAAATTTATTTGAAAGTGAAAAGGGTATTTTTTTGAAGAATGTTTCTGATGATATTTTTAAAAGTGTATTCGTATATAGAAACATTCATTAGTGAATGTTATTGTTTACATGTGATGTACTATTTTATATAATTTTCATATTACTCTAGATGTTTTAAGATTATTTTTATTGATTATGGAAAGTATTATCATTTTTATGCTATATTTTCTATATGAATGTTTACATTGATTATGTTTCACCTCATTCATAGGATTAATGCATTGGACATAATAAGTGAGAGGAAAGGCCCACTTTATCCCATTAATATATCTATAGGTTTCGTGAGAGAAATAGGATTGAGAATTTGGATGAGGCCTTACCCATTTATGTATGACGTCTTGGCATGAGGCATTCATGGAATCATTGTGATGTTTGATAGTATTAATTCAATCTTTTTAAAACTAGTTATTAATATACAGGTTATTTTTATGTTGTTATGTTATCCTTGGATTTATTTTCCTCAGTTATGGTATTATTAATGTGGAATATTGATTATTATCTTGTCCAGATTATTCATGTTTTATTTCCTTGATGCCAGATTTCATTCTACACATACCATTATTGAGCATCTGAGCTCCCCAATTTCTTATGTTTCATTTCCATTAGTTTCTAGGAAGTATATTGTGATTTCTATATAAGGTATGCAATATGGAACAATGGTTTTCTTAATGGAAATATAATTTTGTATCATATTTTTTCATTTGTAATCTGGGATTCGAGTATGTAGCCTATTAAGCCAGACTACTAAACTATTTTATCCTTTAGGATGTGATCCTTTGTATCTAGTACCAATGTAATAATGTAACAACTGACTCTATGTTACTAGGTTTGGGGTCTTTAAAATATTATTGATTCCATTATCATTTTAAAATACTATTATACTATTAATATCAATAACTATTTTTGATTTCTTATTGTAAAAAATGTTATATTTCCCATTTGGTGTTTACCCAAGAAAGATTTCATCTGAATATTTTCCTAAAATCTTCATTAATTTATATCGTTATTCTTGATAATGAATGTAATTCTAAATAACCTTATGTGTTTTAATTTTTTTATTCTTTTGAACTACTTCTCATAATAATTCATTTATGGTTTTAGCCTTTCTGAATTATTCCAACTATTGTGATGGCCTATAATAAGAAATAACTTGAGGTGTTATACTCTGCTAGCATAATATATACATAACAACTAGACATATATTTGTCCATTCATCTACTCCATTTATTTTATTAGTATATAGAGCACTAAATTCATGTCTGATTCCATGTTTTTAATGTATTTAGTAAATTTTCTTTTGTAATATTGACTCCCATTATCTAATCTCAACATATTCAATTACAAGCCTATTTGATTATCTACTGGTCTTCTAAAATCCATAAATATGTCCGAGACCTATTTTTTGACATGAACATTGTTTTTAACAACCCAATATTTTTTTTAAATAGTTATCAATAAATAAATATTATTTCTTTGGTATCTTGTGTTACACACTACATAGAATTTAAGCGAAGGAAAATATTCTATTGAAATATTATTGTTAATGCAATGGTTATCACCTAAAAATTATATTTGCGGTAATGAATAGATATAAATAAATTATTAAATACTTATGGTTTATATATCAATAAAATTAATTCATTAAAAATTAATTATAAATGAAAATAAAAATCTTTTGAAAATAAAAGATATGTATTTTATGATAAAAAATAGTTTTTATGTGCTCAATGTGTATTTATCATAATAAATTAAATTAATAACTATTCATAAATTATATTAATGAATTTTATAAATTATATATTAGATAAAATCATTTAATATTCATTTAATATTCACTTTATAATCATGGTTTAAGAATAAACATTGTTTTCTTCTTAAAATATACTTTTCTAAAAATTGATTTTCACCATGTTTTTTTACCTTATTTTTAAAATTAATTTACATCACCAAAAAAATTCAAAAAATTAAAATGGATTCCAGATTTGGAATTTTGAGGTTCAAATTTGGTAAGTTTGACACTATAATTTATGGTTAGTATTAATAGTAACTGAGGTAAAATTTATTAGCTCAATAAAATGAAAATTGGGTTATTCTAGATAAACACTATGTGATTAGACCATAATTTTTAATCTAATTATTATTGAATGAATTTATTTCAACCATTATCACATTATTATTTAAATTTAATACTATAAGGAATACTTTTCGAGGAAAATGACCTATAGAATATTTAAAGCAAATAAAAATACAAAATGTCACTCTCTTACATTTAAATATCCATTATGTTTCCATATAGAGATAAAATAATGTTATAAAAAATATAAATTTCTATTTTGAGAATAATAATAATAAATTATGATGTAAAATTATTTTTAACATTTCATAATTATATAATCACATTAATTTTTTATAAAAAACTAACACAATATTTCTTCAATTAATAGAAAAATAAAATGAATGAATTTAAAAATATTAAATGTTAAATAAATTTAATGTGTTATAGAGTTCCATGTGTTTTATATATTTATATAACATATTAATTTTATGTTAAATTATTTTATTCTAATTTGAACTTTTCTTTATGTCTCTTAATTCAAATTAAATGAATAGTGTGAAAATTAAAATTTATGATAAATAATATTTTAATAAATTCATTAAAAATATTAAAAATATTGAAAGATGAAAAGTTTGACACTATAAAGTCTAAAATTTCATAAATTTTCTATTTATGATCCAATTATCAACTCATAAGTATGCATATATCCCTTTAAGTGTGAAAAATATGTTTCCACAATTAAGGTTAAAATTGGTTAACTAAGGGGTTAAAAAGAATGATAATGTTTGATAAACCACCTAAAATTATAACTATTTTCATAGTTTATGTTATTTTAACCCCTTCCTACCTTTTTATTTAATCCCATTCCAGTAGGAATCATTTGACTTGAAAATGACTTTATTATATTTTAATCTTTTGTAAAATCTCAAGTGTTCTCCTCCCCTCAATTATAAAAGGGCGCCACTCCTTCATATTATTCACAGCACTTTTTTTCTTATATATCAACCATAACCTATAATATACATTCTAAAATTACCTTATACACATTCTAGATGTGTTTTTTTCTTCCCAAAAGACAAACAGAAGGGCCCTTAAGAAGTGGTTTTCAGTAGTTGTGTCAAAGAAGAGGTAATCGCCTTAATTTATAACTTCTTTTTTAATTATTATTTTACATCATATAAATCCATTATATTTATCATAAAATAATAAATTTAGTATCCTAAATATGGTTAATTTTATTAAGATTATGAAATTACCATAATCCACACTCTTTCCCACCAATGGGAATTGAAAGTATTGCTCATGTGTACATACGGCTTACCATCTCTACGTAGAGATATGATTCATTTTCCCCCACCATATTTCATGGATGGTTATTATGATAGGTTTAATGATTATATGTTATATTTATGACATAATTATTATTTTTTATTGATAATATTATATATAAAAACATAGCTTTAGAATCATTGGATAGCGATAATATTGCTCATTCGTACATGTGAACTATCGCCTCCATGAAGTGATGTGATTTTTTTGATATATAATTTACATGAAAGGAAATATGATGGATTTTATTAATATATATGATTTACATGATACAATAGTTACTCATTACAGATTAATTATTATTTAACTTTCTTTCGTTGCATTCATCGAAAAATGAAAACAATATGCACACATATATACAGAAAAGTGTCTATGGGAACAATGTAATTTATTTTTCAAAAATTCTATATATGATTTATCCATGATAAAAATACAAGTACCCAAACTAATGAACCAAATCATACATGGAAAATGAATAAGATATCACTTGAAATAATTACCTTATTAAATAATTGTTAATTAATAGGTGATAAAAGGGTATAAGTAAATTATATATGGTATGATATATGTGATTATGGTTTCATAATATATTTATAAAAAATTTATTTTTATTATATATAATTTTTTAACATTTACGAAGGATGTCAACCCTGAGGTAAGGGAATTTGATAACACTTTTATTTCTATGGGTCATGTGTCATATTCACCACTTGTTTCTTTTTATGTGGCATATATGCCACCCATGAATGAAGTTTATGAAAATTATTATATATGATTTTTTTGATTTACATATCTATATCGTTTTATTTATTTCATGGGAATTATGATTCAAATGTTACTAATGTGGTAAGGTTTTATGTTATAGTCTCATTATTTAATCAGTAATGTTTATGATTAAGTTCTGTTAATGAAATTTTATTATCTATCTTTCAAGTATCCCATGAAATTTATTCTCCTACTAATTTTTCAAGAAGTTACATGATTTCCTTTCATTTTTCTCTCTTTATGTACTTGATAGAACAAAAGAATGATTATAAGGAAATACAACTTTATCTCTCTCTTCAGTCGAAAATTCTTTTTCATCCATATCGATCTTTTGTAAAAATGTTATCAAAATTGTTTTTAATATTCTTCAATGATTATTTAATGTAATTTTTTCTCATGTTTTACTTTTTAAAAAATTGTTTAAATTAATCATCTGTTCTATTTTATGAACATGGTATATTTTTACTTTTTACAAAAGTGTGAGGGGAATATTTTCTTTTATATTATACGACATGAATAAAATTTCCCATTATCATGACCACTCAATTGGTTAATGATAAATCTCTAAGTTTTCAATTTCATTATCAATGAAATTATTTTACTTAATATTTGGGACTATTTTATATTTTATGTAAGTTAATTTCAAAAATAAAGGGTATTTTCCTCATGAAATGTTCCATGTTATTTTTAATGTCATTTTTCATCAATGATTACATCCTTCAATGTTAACTATATTTTACTAGGGATATTCTACCATGATACAATCTTAATCCATTATTAGGATGTATTATGATTACGATGAAAATATGATTATCAATTTTGACATTTCCATGGGTTATTATATGATGAAATTATGAAATGTTTATGAAACCCATTCCTTTTACAAGGGTTAGGCTATGATGATTTTTTATGAAACCCATTTCTTTTCGTGGGTTCTAATATGATAATTTTTTTTACTCTTTTAGAAAAAATCTATATGGTTTTACTTATGTGATTTGTGGGCCTAGAATTTTATATATCTCCAATTCATTGGGTAAATATTGATATCTCAAGAGATTATTATGGGAAACAACTTAACGTGCTTGATCTTCTATGGGAAACAAAACTATGTACTTGATCTGTTATGGGAAAAAAATTTATGTTCTTGATCCACTATATAAAATGGTCTTGATTCCTAATATTCTATTATTTTATGGTCTTAGTATATATACTTGATAGTTACAATTTTTATGTACTTATCATAGCACCAAAATATATTACTTTAACAAATTCTTTGTAATTTATTTGTGATGTTTTATTGCTTTTATGATTTATGTATTTTTCAATGATAAATTTTTATTCCATGACTCACATTTATGTACTTTGATAGATTGGGTAAGAATTATCTAAGTAATGGTCAAGATCTCATACCCTTATTCTTATCTTATTCTTTCATATGATCATCAATTAATATATCCCATATTTACCCTTAGTGAACATCTAAGCTCGCATTTTCTTATGTTTCGTTTCATCAAGTTATCAAGATTGGTTTTAAGTTGGAGTTGACTAGGAAGATTACTTAATGGGATGATATTTTTGGGAGATGTTTAATATATTCCAAAAGATAAGAAGAGTGTGTAACTAGTCTCTAAAGACACTAAAACTTTACGGTCCTTAAACATGTGTTTGTGAAATGTATTCAATATTCATTTAAAAATATATAGTATTTATGTATGGAAATCACAGGACATAACATGATGTATTTAATTATCATGAAATATTATATGAATCTGATGAAATATAATTCTCTATTTGATGACTTCTTAGGAAAAAAACTATACAATTTATTTTAATTTAGTTTAAGAATATTTGTAGTTTAAATTATGAGTCCCTTATGAGTTTTGTTAACAATTATAACCTCTGTGTAAGTTTTAAAAATAACGGTACTATAATCTTTAAAAATGGGTATATTCCTTATAGTATCTTATTTGATTATTTTTCTCATGTTATTTTAGAGAATTTGAACAATTATTTTAAACTATAATTTTTTTTCAATTTGTTGGATCATGTAACAGCTTGCACTTGCTTCCTCTATTTGAAATAGATTTATTCAGATTTTGAAACCCTTTATAATAACAAACATATGATTTATTCTTCAAATTATTCATCCATGTTTTCCAAATATCACTTCATTTAATTTATAACACAGTTATGATACACTCAACATGTTGTGCTTTAACCCATCAACAAACAATACACAAACTAGAGTGATTTTATTTTTTATAATGTATTTTATTCTAATACATTTGACCATTAGTGAGATATTATTACTAAATTAAATAGATCTTTCTTCATATTCTTTAACATGTTTATTAATTTATAAATCAACTATCATGTGAGATGAACACCCATGGTCTATAATCCATGAATTATCGAATTTGAAAGCTTTAAATTCTACTTCAACCATATTTTCAAGTATCCCCATCTGAATTTTATTTTTATTATTTATAAAGATTTGAAATATATTAAAATTATATTTTATAAATGATATATATATATATATTGTGTTTTCCCTTCATGATAAAATCTTCTAAAAACCTCTTGTATTAGTCCAAATCTGTTTTTTTACTTTAATTATCTACTCAAAATATTAAGGTCTTTTTTGAGTTATTATATATAGTTGTTTTCTCCCACTTTATTCTTTATCTATTCTCAATCTAGGTAGAGATTTATTATTTAAAAAAATTTATTCCTTGTGGTAAAATAAAATATATCATTAGAAGTTTCATTGAAATCTCATATTATGATAAAATAAATCTACTATTGAATGGGTTGTTTCATTGATTTGTTTTAATCCCCTAAATGTAAATACCATATGAATCCATTTTCAATAATTATTAATTAAAAATATATGACAAATAATTAATTATCTATTGAATTTCTCTATTTCCATATCTTATTATATTTGAACTTGTCTTTAGGAATTTTAACTATTCTAGATTGAAGTTTTAAATGTGTTTTTTTAGTATAAGTAGTTTTTATTTGCAATATATCATTGATAGATATTCCCTTTTCATATATTAAATCCTAATTATAATAGATACTTAACTAATTTTCTTTATAACATTCATATTTTCATTCAATATATTTGTTCATGTTACATTTAGTTTTGTCATCATGACTCTTGATTCTACCCATCTACTTTCTATGTTTATCAACATCCTTATTCCCTAAGATAATGGAAGAATTCATGAATTCAATGATTATCCCATGTTTTCAATACCAACCTTCATCATATTGATTTCTTTGACCAAATTGCAATTTTCAATATATTTTTTTTCTTTTTTCCCTTGCCTTTATTTATCCATTTATTCTCTTCTCTCATCCTTCCTTTTTTTCATGTACATCTTGATTTGTACTATCATAGTATAATCCCTATCATCATTTTATTCCTCTAAGGAATACCCAAAATAGTACTATGAATCATCCTTTTATCATTTCACTTCATCTTATACTTGTGCCATGATCACTCATTAAGAGACACCTCTAGGAACTTCTTCATCATTATCACTATCAGATATACCTTTCTCAATTGGCATAATGTTTCATATGAAAGAAAAATGGTAAAAATAATTTTTATTTTGGATAATAGTATGAGATATATATTTTTGGTAAATAGGCTGATAAATAAATAAACATATAATAATTAATCCCCTTGAAAGAATGTTTGCCTCTATATTTAGCTCTTCCTGATCCATTTATGTTTCTTAACTTAAGGGAAAGAGTTTTATCATAATATTCCATATTTTCCTTTTCATTCGTTCAGTACATCCCTTCAAAAATTTAGTCATTCAAAAGAATTGAAATACATTTCATTTTCCAAGTTAACTTTTCTTTTAAAAGTTAATATACTTCTCATTTCATAATTCATAAGAGTTTTATGAAGTTCATCAATGGTAAATTCATCATGGTCTATATATTCTAGAGTTGAGATCTTGGAATCCAATTTTTTTGGAAGGATTTTCATCAACTTTTTTACTATATTAAAGTCATCAACTATTTCATTAAATCCTATAATAGGACTGAAAATAATATTAACCCTATTAAACAAGTAATAGATAGTTTTATATTCCTTTATTATAACATCTTAAAACTATTTTTTATTAATTTGTAGCCTTACTTGTTTTAAACTTTTTGTTTTGTTTATAAATTCTATGAAGGTTCTTCCAAATAGGATTAGTATTTTTATATCCAATGACCATTATCACCTCTTTTTCTGATTGATAAAATTAAGGAATTCCTGACATTCCCATCACTTTCAATATTTTTTTTATTCAGGTACTATACTAAGGTTAAATCTAGCTCAATCAATCAATATTGAATAGAATCAAGAACATGAATCTTCAGAAAAATAATTTAAATTATTATCCACTCTTTAAATGAATGAAACCCTATTACATCCAAAAATGGTATTCCTTTATTGTTAATAGAATTATATTTCTCTATATAAAGTGTCTAAGAGAAACTAGAGAGTAAACCTCATTCTGATAAAAAAAATTGGATCACATTAAGGGAGATACATACCAGGAGAGATGAATTAGTATTTATGGTTATTTAAATTCCTCTTTATCTAACACGTTCATTCAACACCTCACTCTCAATATACTCACTGATTCCATAAGAAAATAGACACACACTCCGGTTAGCAAGGATCACCACTTTTAAGGTTGACTATAAACCTACTGTGACATAGTTATTATCCCCCATAGATATCTCCCATCTTATTATAATAATGAAATTGAAAAAGGGTATAAACATTAACTAGTACAATATTTGGAACCAACTAGTTATAGTCTTGAATCAATAGAGAAAATAGTATCCCTCTAAATAATTATTGTGGATAAATTTTTTATCCTACACATAGAATCCACATATATTAATATTCTTCATAATAATTTCATAACGATATTCTATTTTAGTTCATAGTTTTCTTACTTTGATACAACATCATATCAATTCCCCTCTCTCAAAATTCACAAAACATTCTCCTTATTCATTTCTGGTTATATATATTCACTAAATATTTTGTGATTATTATTTCTATAATAGTTATAAAAATATCATTGAATATCAATGGAAATGATTAAATCATTCAAAAATCATTTATATTTGAGTGAAGGTCCTCCTTTTAATCCCTATAAAGACTTAGGATTTTTTTATCATCTGATATTTTGAATATAATGATCTTATTCTTCATTTTAGTTCTTCACCCAATCTGCATATTCTCATTCCATGTATGCATGAAAAATGAATCAACATGAATTATATCATAATGTAGAACTCCCCATACACGACAATATACCTTCTCGTGTAAAGAGCTTCTCAAAACACTAATAAAAAATGAATCATAGTGTAACACCCCAGGTAAATAAAGAGTATGAAATTTTCACATTTATCCATATTTGTGAATAAAATATTAATATAACTTTAAAGGGGACTCTATGCTCGATGGCGTACCCAAAACGCAACAACGAGTTTCTTGAGAATCTTACGTTGCACTCTAATAATAAAATAATATTATTTTAAATGGTAGTTAATGCCTAGCCGTTGTAATGGCGGGAATGAACAGAACTAACTTAAAAATTATTATATATGTTTTTCAAATATTTTTACTCTTTATAATAAATGTTAGAGGATTAAAAATGCGAGTGAATCCAATTTTAAGCGTAGACAGTCTAATATTCTTTAAAAGGTCGATTAACCGCCTTTTGATGGCGAACCTCTTTTAAATCCACTTTTTGAAAATTTTATGTGTTATATTTGAGAAAATAAAATTTTTCTTTAGAATTGGAACATCAAAATTTACATTGTGTAAATTTTTGATATTTTTCTGATAAAGTTCATATTTTTTAATGAATAGTGAAAAATGTTGTATTTTAATTCAAAACCTCTTTTTAATATAATTTATTTATATGACTAGATTATCTTTATAATTGGTTTTGAAGTGTAAATAGAATATATTTTTACCATTAAATCCAATGGTGGTCATTGTATTTAATACCACTTTATGGTTGGACATAAACGAGTGTCAATCTTTTGAAAGATATTGTTTCTTAAAAACACGCTATTTGTTTTAACAGCGGGGTTTAAATATAAAATTAATTAATGAAACTTCTATGTTATTAATTTGGTAAAATAGACATCATTTTTGAATTCGGAATATCAAATATATCTTAGGGTGAATTTTTGGTAATTTTCTTAAAATTTTCAATTTTTGATGAATAGTAAAACCAGAAAGTGGTGGTTACAAAATTTGATTTTTCGTTTAAATGGGAATTTACCACTTCTGTGATTTACATTTCAAAAATTAAAATTTAAATTATTTTAATTGTTAAGTAAAATTTTGTTCAATGGGATGAAAATAATTTTTGATGAAAAGTAACTTTTAAGTTTTATTAATCGCGATTAAAGGTAATTATTATGATTTAAGGTAAAAATGATATTATAATAAAATGAAAATATATTGACACTTGTCCTAACCCTATTGGATGAGTTATGGCCGACCAAGACAACCCATGGGTCTATTTTTGGTACCCCATGGAGCCACTTGGGTTTGATAATGACATTTATGCCTTTTATTTAAAGTTAAAATAAAAATGTCACAAACATGATTTGTTTTACAAAAACAATTTTTTCATATGGTTATACAAGTCAAAATTTTGACTATAAATAGTCATTGGAAAGATAAAATTATTTCCTACATCATATTATATTTTTATAATTTTTAAACATTAAATAAATTAAATTCTTTATGACATCATGATGATGCAGCGATGACCTCATAATTTAACGATTTAAATAAAATGGAAAGATAATGAAAAATCAAGGACCTACACATGTCAAAAACCTATTGTATGGGTTGATTTCGAACCCTTACCACCTTATCCTCCAGAAACATCAATTTGGGACCATTAAAATCCGAAAACCATTTGAAAATAAAGTAACATTTTATACTTTACCAAGAGTGCCCCTCCTCTCCTCTTATAAAAGGCCCCCACCTCTACCACCTTACCCACACCTCTCAAGCCTTTGGTTCGGCCAAGATCTGATCATTTTGTCTCTCCACATCCCTACCCTCATCCTAGAAGCCTTAACGTAGGCAGGAAGCTCTTAAAGAAACCCTTTTCGTTCAAGCCAAAGGGAGTTACCCAATTTTAAGGTAACGTCTTCACTTGTGCTCTTTTGTTTTATTTTGCTTCTCCAACCCCCTAAACTCTTTTTATTAATTTATTTTGTAACAACTCCAGTATATTCAATATACTAGGATGTTGTCATAATAATTATTCGATCTACACTTACACACACCTTCATCTAATGGTTAAAGAACATACTGTTTCTGTGGATAGCGAATTTCTGCCTCACGAAACGATGATTGTTCAACACTCATATAACACCTTCAAAGGTGGAAATTAAGATGTAACTATGTCTTTATATGATATATAATATTTTTATGTTTTACTTAAGCTTCTGTATTTTTCATTTGTGGCATACCTTTATGGCTTCCATTATGGGTATACGTGATATCTTCATTTTAGGAAGTGCGGACTACCGCCCCCTCAAAGTGATTTGATTCGTCAATGCCATATGTGGGACGTATAAAAGATGTATTTAATGTTATTATATATGATTTTATACTGGAATTATAATATAACTTTATATCATTATTTTTATCTTTCCATTAAAGTATGATATAGAAATGAAAGTAGCGTTCATGCGTACGTACGGCTTACCGTCTCCATGAACGGTGCATTTCATTTCATATCCTCAAATGTAATGTAATATTATAAGTACATATAATGGATATATATGATTTATGATACATATAAAAGATGAATATAATTCTTGAATTAAAAATATACACATCTCTCATTTAGTTTTAATTTCATTAATATGACATATAAATGGAAGTAGCGTTCTTGCGTACGTACGACTTACCGTCTCCATGAACGGTGCATTTCATTTCTTACCTCTAAACAATTATGTAATATTATAAATACATGTATATGGTGGATATATATGATATATATGATATCCAAATCAGGAATGTCATTCTGGATATAAATAACCTTTGACCACACGAACAACATGTAATTGTAAGAAGTCCACTTTTTACTTAAGAACGAAATATCGACAAAACAAACATTATTAACATAAATGATTACATAATGTTTATAACATGTAAATAATTGATATAAAAGGAATAATGAACTTGAAAAAGGTTCTTAATCAATTATAAATTAACTCAAGTTTATCATTCAGGACGTTAAAGAACGATCAAGTCAAGTCGGACCTAAGGTAAGGGATCCTACTCCTCTCTTTCTTTTTTAGTACGCTCTTTTATGTCATTCCTTTTAAAGATCATCTTTCTTGTTATTGCGATGTTATTTTATATTAATCTTACTCTAATTTTTATGTTCATATTATGAGATAACCTATTCTCTCTCATCAATCCATTTTGGAAGTTTTGAGTGGGGCCGTTAGGCTGCCGAATTTTCGTAAGAGATCTAACCTCTCTCTTTCTTTTTAAGTACTCTCCTTTATGTCACTTCTTTTAAGCTCCTCTTTGTTATGTTGGGGGATTCTATTTTATATTACTCTTTCTGTAAACTTTATGTTAATATGATGAGATACCCTATTTGATCTCATCAATCCATTTGTGTGGCGCCGTTAGGCTGCCGAGTTTTTGTAAGCGATTTTTCATCTCACTTTTATTCCCGTGAGATTTATGCTACATTTGCCACAATGTACTTTGAGTGGTGTATGTACTGACCATTATTTTACTCATTGTGTAATATACTTTCATTTATGAGTATTTACATCAATGTTTTATTTTACTTCTTTCACGGGGTGTATGTTTCGAGAGATACCCATGTCGGTAAAGGAACCTTTCACCCTCCTCTTTTTAAAAAACTTCTTTTATCATGTCTTTTATTTCACATGATATTATGATGGTATATGTTCTTATATATCCTTATTTATTTAAATTTTATGATCAAGTGATGAGATACAATTTTCTCTCTCATCAACTCATTTTATGAATTTTGAAGTGACGCCATTAGGCTGTCAAATTTTTGCGAGGGCACTTCTTAACCCAATTTTGATTCATTGGAATAAACATTCACTCCTTGAATGTGTTGTTATATGAATATGTGTGAATAACATCTAATTGTTTTACACTTAATATCCACTTATATTTGGGGTATTCATTTTTCACACATAATTATGTAATTCATTTGTCCTTAAACCAAGGATACCGTCTTTGTAAGGGACTTCGTCTCAATCTCCTTTCATTTAGGCATATTTCATTTTATACACAAATTTCTTTTATACGGTGTATAAACCACTTTGACTTTTACTTTTATACAAAAAGAATCTTTTTCTACGAAGCATTTTACTAAATGACAAAAAGGAATGTTTCTTTTAATGTATGCGGTGACAACGACCTTTTCCGCCGTCGCGAGTATTAATTGGTCTTTGGCTTCCTCAACAAGCCGTAATGTTTTTTAAAATGAAATAAATACCATATACTCTTTTATGTATGTTGGTATTGAAAATGGTTTTAATAAGAGATTTGTTATGCCGATATACTTAAGTGATATATTGTGACCGATATGTGGAAATATTTTCTTTCCATTATACTTGTTTAATGTCTTATGATTTTATAATGGTACTTGGACATTATAACGGGTGGTGTCATGAATACCAGGATGGGTGGTTACGTTATAACCTCCAATGCATTGGGTAAGGAAGTCGCCCGTATGGCTATTCCATTAAGTATGTATGGAAGTTGGCCGAATGGTTATTCCATTAAGTTATATGTGTGGAAGTCGACCTTATGGTTATTCCACTTAAGTATGTTTATGTCCCAAGTTACCTTTATATGTTATGTGATCTTATAAGGGTTTTATGGTAATATTTTGGTTTCAGAAGGGTAAGTAATGAACTTTTTTTCAGTGAAGTGTTTTTACTACTTCGAAAAGGTGAAAAGTATTACATTGATAAAGTATACATGGTTTACATGTTGTTTTGAAAAACTAACAGTTTATATTCTTTGTGTATCCCTTACTGATCTTTTTATGCTCATCCCAAGTTTTTGAAAATGTTTTTCACAGGACATAACATGGATATGGTCAAGGATGGGATCAAGGGAAAGTCATGCAACCTAAAACATGGAACTGGACATGTTTATTTTTAAGAGTTTTTATTTAATGGAAACTTAGTAAAAGTTTCTACTTTGTAATCTTTTGAGATGTAATAGTTATGTCCTAATTCTCTGAAACTCTAAACCTGAAAATATCCTCAATGTTAATTATTCATTTAATTCAATATTAAGTAAGGTTTAAGGCTGTGGCCTTATAGTTGGTATCAAAGGTCAGTTTAGATAACTTTAGAGGTTAGGGTATTCATTAAGCATAAGTGACATGACCATAATGGTTAGGATTTCATAAACAGTCCTAGTTTTAGATAAAGTGAATGAGTAATCATATCTTAGTGTTTATCTTACTCTTTAGTACATGATGTTTTTGTTGATATACTCACACTGACCTTTTTGGTTTTATTAAATGGCTGGATCTAGCAGGCACCAAAGTAACGGTGGATGTGAAGGAAACTGTGACGGTTTTCGGAGCGAGAAACTGAATGGTATGGGAGCTTCAATTAGAACTCTTGTTTTTATGCTCAACCAACTATTTGGAGTCATGATTGACCACCTAAACCTTGGTGATTTCTATAAGGCATCATATATGCGAGAAACAAATACCTATGGAACTACAGGTAATAATCATAAAGTTAAGTGTGTTCAAAAACCTTTGTGTCATAGATGTAGAAAGAAACACCTAGGAAAATGTTTCAAAGGGACAGAAATATGCTATAGATGTGGAAATGAAGGTCATAAAGCAAGTACCTACCATGAAAAAAGGAAGCATCCAGTTGACTCGAGGAAAGGGAAAGAAGTTCTTTCTGAGGGATCAATTGAATGTTTTAAATGTGGTGTGCATGGTCATTATGCAAACACATGTCCTATGAAGAATTTTCGTGAATGGTATCACCAAGATCATACAAATACTCGGTTACCAATACTTAATGCCATTCCGATTGAGGATGAAGAAACTGACAATGACCAATCAAAGGTATGGATTATTTCTTAACTTTTGTTTTCTATTTTGGAATCTTAGGATATGATTCAAGATTTTTTTTGTAGGAAAGAAGTATTTCAGAATAATTTGGAAAGGAATGGTTAATGGATCATGAAGAATTTTGTATGAGTAAGAAGTCAACATATAAGGGCTTCAAGAGTTATGGTGAGATTATTAAGTGTATTAAGTGTCTTTTGATGATGGGGTACATTAGAAGACTTTTTATAGTATGTGTAACACTAATGTTTGATATATGAAAATTTTATTCAATGAATAGTAATCTGTTCTTTTGTGGACATAGTTATAAAGAACCATTTGGGTTTATATGATCCTTACTTTCGAGGTAATTATGGGTTACTATATGTAATGATGGAAAGTTAAAGTCATGAGATAAAATTGAGGTTCAATTACATTATGGTTATTTTTGAAGATTTTATCTCGTTATTGGGGAATGTTTTAAGAATTATGTAGTTTTGGAAAAAGGACAACACACAGACCGTGTGACAACCCTTCAGGTCAGACAAGGCTGTGGGAATCGAACCCACAACCAAAGTGCAATGGGTATTTATCGCCGACCACTGGACTACCTGAAGTCCCTGGTTAGTTTGACTAATTATTTTTAGTTAAATGATTTTATGAATTAAGAGTATGCTGATTTTGGGATATCTATGGAAATTTATTAACCTATCATGGAGGATATGTGATTAGGTTAATTACATTTCAATACGAGACTTTAGGAGAAACTGATTTTGTTTGTAGATAAATGTTACGCTTTAACTTGGAAGACTATGTGACTAAATCCTTCAAATATTTGGGTTTCAATTTTAGTTTGGTTTACTTTGAGGAATTTAATGGACAAATTGTTTGGCGAATGGTCCTCATTGAACTTTGGGTTTTGTTGGAGAAATTTTGGAGATTAAGAATAGATTTTCTTTTTATAAAGGGTTATCCTTTTCTGGATTATCTGATCTTGTACTAACCTTTTTGGTTTTGGTTTTGTTTAGAGTCTAAAGACATGGGAAGTGTATAGTTCTCTTTTTTGGATTAGGTGATTCTCTAGAAATTGATTATAGTATTGTTAATGCGAAAAAGTCTTCCTAAATACCCATCTTTTGGAGAAAATAAGAGTTTGATTAAGAAATCTAGTAAAAGTTGAAAGTCTACATGACAAGTAAGTATGTTTAATTATGATTTAGTTAAGCTCAAAAATAAATTCCTCCATGAAATGTAACTTAAAACAAAAATGTTGTCTGTTAACTTTTTCTACTGGGGAATCGAATACCGTTTAACCCATCACAAGTTTGTGATTTTCTTATGGTTAACTTTCTACTAGATATGTTTACTATCACTCTCCATCAGAACATGACCCTATGTTTTTTCCTCCATATCCATATTTTAATACATGGAATCCTAGTATGAGTTAACTTGGGTGACCTTTGTACTTTACTTTCTTTCTTTTAAAGTGATAATTTAATTTACACCTTTTCCGATATGGGGCTTTCAATGAAGTATCCAAGCCCAATTTTAAAATTGCGAGGACGCAATTCCCAAAAGGGAGGAATGATGTAACACCCCAGGTAAATAAAGAGTATGAAATTTTCACATTTATCCATATTTGTGAATAAAATATAAATATAACTTTAAAGGGGACTCTATGCTCGATGGCGTACCCAACACGAAACAATGAGTTTCTTGGGAATCTTACGTTGCACTCTAATAATAAAATAATATTATTTTAAATTGTAGTTAATGCCCAGCTGTTGTAATGGCGGGAATGAACAGAACTAAGTTAAAAATTATTATATATGTTTGTCAAATATTTTTACTCTTTACAATAAATGTTAGAGGATTAAAAATGCGAGTTAATCCAATTTTAAGCGTAGACAGTCTAATATTCTTTATAAGGTTGATTAACCGCTTTTTGATGGCGAACCTCTTTTAAATCCACTTTTTGACAATTTTATGTGTTATATTTAAGAAAATATAAATTTTCTTTAGAATTGGAACATCAAAATTTACATTGTGTAATTTTTTGGTATTTTTCTGATAAAGTTCATATTTTTTAATGAATAGTGAAAACTGTTGTATTTTAATTCAAAACCTCTTTTTAATATAATTTATTTATATGAGTAGATTATATTTATAATTGGTTATAAATTGTAAATAGAATATATTTTTACCATTTAATCCAATGGTGGTCATTTTATTTAATACCACTTTAAGGTTGGACATAAACAAGTGTCAATCTTTTGAAAGATATTGTTTCTTAAAAACACTATTTGTTTTAACAATGCTGTTTAATTATAAAATTAATTAATGAAAATTCTATGTTATTAATTTGGTAAAATAGACATCATTTTTGAATTCGGAATATCAAATATAGCTTAGGGTGAATTTTTTGTATTTTTCTGAAAATCTTCAATTTTTGATGAATAGTGAAACCACAAAGTGGTGGTTAGAAAATTTGATTTTTCGTTTAAATGGGACTTTACCACTTCTGTGATTTGAATTTCAAAAATTCAATATAAATGATTTAATTTTTAAGTAGAATGTGGTTCAATGGGATGAAAATAATTTTTCATGAAAAGTAACTTTTAAGTTTTATTAATCGCGACTAAAGGTAATTACTGTGATTTAAGGTAAAAATGATATTATAATAAAATGAAAATATATTGAAATTGTCCTAACCCTATTGTATGAGTTATGGCCGACCAAGAAAACCCATGGGTCGATTTTTGGTACCCCATGGAGCCACTTGGGTTTGATAATGACATTTATACCTTTTATTTAAAGTTAAAATAAAAATGTCACAAACATGATTTGTTTTACTAAAACAATTGTTTCATATGATTATACAAGTCATAATTTTGACTATAAATATTCATTGGAAATCTAAAAAGATTTCATACATCATAGTATTTATTTTTATAATTTTTATACATTAAATAAATTAAATTTTTTATGACATCATCATGAAGTTGCGATGACCTCATTATTTAACGATTTATATAAAATGGAAAGATAATGCAAAATCTAGGACCTACACAGGTAAAAAACTAATTGGATGGGTTTGTTTCAAACCCTTATAACCTTATCTTAGAAATACATCAATG
Source organism: Viscum album (assembly GCA_963277665.1). NCBI lineage: Eukaryota > Viridiplantae > Streptophyta > Magnoliopsida > Santalales > Viscaceae > Viscum > Viscum album. The sequence continues at coordinate 795,051,052 of OY728142.1, read as the reverse complement.
TGGGACAATTAAAATCCGAAAACCATTTGAAAATAAAGTAACATTTTATACTTTACCAAGAGTGCCCCTCCTCTCCTCTTATAAAAGGCCCCCACCTATACCACCTTACCCACGCCTCTAAAGCATTTGGTTCGGACAAGCTCTGATAATTTTGTCTCTCCACATCCCTCTACTCATCCTAGAAGAATTAACTTAGGCAGGAATCTCTTCAATAAACCCTTTTGGTTCAAACCAAAGGAAGTTACCCAATTTTAAGGTAACGTCTTCACTTGTGCTCTTTTGTTTTATTTTGCTTCTCCAACTCCCTAAACTCTTTTTATTCATTTATTTTGTAACAAATACAATATCTTAAATATACTAGGATGTTGTTATAATAATTATTCGAGCTAAAATTACACACACCTTCATCTAATGGTTAAAGAACATACTGTTTCTGTGGATGGTGAATTTATGCCTCACGAAACGATGATTGTTCAACACTCATATAAAACCTTCAAAGGTGGCCATTAAGATGTCACTATGTTTATATATGATATATAATATTTTTAAATTTTACTTAAGCTTCTGTATTTTTCATTTGTGGCATACCTTTATGGCTTCCATTATGGGTATACGCGATATCTTCATTTTAGGAAGTGCGGACTACCGCCCCCTCAAAGTGATTTGATTCGTTAATGCCATATGTGAGATGTATAACGGATGGACTTAATGTTATTATATATGATGTTATAATGGAATTATAATATACCTTTATATAATTATTGTTATCTTTCCATTAAAGTATGATATAGAAATGAAAGTAGCATTCATGCGTACGTACGGCTTACCGTCTCCATGAACGGTGCATTTCATTTCTTATCCTCAAATGTAATGTACTATTATAAGTACATATAATGGATATATATGATGTATGATACATCTAATGGATGAATATAATTATGTAATTAAAAATATACACATCTCTCATTTAGTTTTAATTCCATTAATATGACATAGAGATGAAAGTAGCGTTCATGCATTCGTACGGCTTACCGTCTCCATGAACGGTGCATTTCATTTCTCACCTCTAAACGATTATGTAATATTATAAATACATGTATATTCTAGATATATATGATATATATGATATCCAAATCAGTAATGTCTTTCTGGATATAAAGAACCTTTGACCACACGAACAACATGTAATTGTAAGAAGTCCACTTTTGACTTAAGAACCAAATATCGACAAAAGAGACATTATTAACTTAAATGATTACATAATGTTTATAACATGTCAACAATTGATATAAAAAGAATAATGAAATTTAAAATGGTTATTAATCAAGTATAAATTAACTCAAGTTTATTATTCAGGACGTTAAAGAATGATCGAGTCAAGTCGGACCCGAGGTAAGGGATCCTACTCCTCTATTTCTTTTTAAGTACGCTCTTTTATGTCATTCCTTTTAAAGATCATATTTCTTGTTTTTGGGGTGTTATTTTATATTACTCTTACTGTAATTTTTATGTTCATATGATGAGAGACCTTATTCTCTCTCATCAATCCATTTTGGAAGTTTTGTGTGGCACCTTTAGGCTGCCAAATTTTCGTAAGAGATCTAACCTCTCTCTTTCTTTTTAAGTACTCTCCTTTATGTCACTTCTTTTAAGCTCCTCTTTTTAATGTTGGGGGATGTTCTTTTATATTCTTATTTCTGTAAACTATATGTTAATATGATGAGAGACACTATTTGATCTCATCAATCCATTTTTGTGGCATCGTTAGGCTGCCGAGTTTTTGTAAGCGATTTTTCATCTCACTTTTATTCCCGTGAGATTTATGCTACATTTTCCACAATGTCCATTGAGTGGTGTATGTACTGCCCATTATTTTACTCATTGTGTAATATACTTTCATTTATGATTATTTACATCAATGTTGTATTGTCCTTCTTTCACGGGGTGTATGTTTTGAGAGATACCCATGTCGGTAAGGGAACCTTTCACCCTCCTCTTTTTAAAAGACTTCTTTTGTTATGTATTTTATTTCACATGATATTTGTGGGGTTAGGTCCTTATATATCCTTATTTATGTAAATTTTATGTTCAAGTGATGAGATACCATTTTCTCTCTCATAAACTCATTTTCTGAATTTTGAAGTGACGCTGTTAGGCTGTTGAATTTTTGCGAGGGCACTTCTTAACCCAATTTTGATTCATTGGGATAAACATGCACTCCTTGAATGTTTTTTAATATGAATATGTGTGAATAAAATCTGAATTTTTTTACACTTAACATCCACTTATATTTGGGGTATTCATTTGTCACACATAATTATGTAATTGATTTATCCTTAAACCAAGGATACCGTCTTTGTAAGGGACTTCGTCTCAATCTCCTTTCATTGAGGCATATTTCATTTTATACAGAACTTTCTTTTATATGGTGTATAAACCAATTTGACTTTTACTTTTATACAAAAGGAATATTTTTCTACGAAGCGTTTTACTAAATGAAAAAAGTAATGTTTCTTTTAACTTACGTGGTGACAACGACCTTTTCCGCCACCGTGAGTATTATTTGGTCTTTGGAATCCTCAAAAAGCCATAATGTTTTTTAAAATGAAATAAATACCATATACTCCTATTTTATGTATGTTGGTATTGAAAATGGTTTTTATAAGGGATTTGTTATGTCGATATATTTAAGTGATATATTGTGATCAAAATTTGGAAATGTTTTCTTTCCATTATATTTGTTTAATGTCTTATGATTTTATAATGGTACTTGGACATTATGATGGGTGGTGCTGTGAATACCAGGATGGGTGGTTACGTTATAACCTCCAATGCATTGGGTATGGAAGTTAGCCGTATGGCTACTCCATTAAGTTTGTATGGAAGTTGTCCAAATGGTTATTCCATTAAGTGATATGTGTGGAAGTAGACCTTATGGTTATTCCACTTAATTATGTTTATGTCCCAAGTTACCTTTATATGTTATGTGATCTTATAAGGGTTTTATGGTAATATTTTGGTTACAGAAGGGTAAGTAATGAAATTTTTTTCAGTGAAGAGTTTTTACTACTTCGAAAAGGTGAAAAGTATTACTTTGACAAAGTATACATGGTTTACTTGTTGTTTTAAAAAACTAATAGTTTTCATTATTTGTGTATCCCTTACTGATATTTTTATGCTCATCCCATGTTTTTGAAATGTTTTTCACAGGACTTAACATGGAATAGGGTCAAGGATGGGATCAAGGGAAAGTCATGCAACCTAAAACATGGAACTGGATATGTTTCTTTTTAAGAGTTTTTATTTTATGGAAACTTAGTAAAAGTTTCTACTTTGTAATCTTTTGAGATGTAATAGTTATTTCCTAAATCTCTAAAACTCTAAACCTGAAAAGATCCTCAATGTGAATCATTCATTTAATTCAATATTAAGTAAGTTTTATGGTCGGGGCCTTATACATAGTGTGGTCCACATTGTAATTTATCACATGTGGTCTTCTTTCCCAAAATTTACCCCAATTCAATGTGGTCTTAATTTTTTTATTATTTTTATATGACCTGAAACTCATCTTAGAAACTCACCTAAAATGATCATCACCAAGGTATAGTATAATATTTTTCCCATTATACATTCATAATGAACTTAAATGCAGTATGGATTCTCTTCTCATATTATTTCAGTATCATGAGGTATACTCTATGTTGTGGCATGTACATCTTGTTCTTGAATCATATTTTGACTTGATTCAAAAACTCTGCTAGAATCAGAAATATTTTTGATCAAATTGTTATATTGAATCCACAAGGAACATTAAAAAAGAATCATATGAATTTTTTCCTTCATTTTATATTTAATCTAGAAAAATCACATATTTTTATACAATATCTCCCTTAAAACATTGTAACAGTTTTAGTCATATGGTGTAGAATAAAGACATATAATATCGATACCATTTTAATTTAAAGTCATAATAAACTATATGATGTCATACATTCTGAATTCTAAATTCCTACAATACTTATTAATTAAAACATATAAAACTCAAAGTGACTGTAGAAATTAGATATTTTCAACTCTAGAGTAGAATTCCAAACTTTAAACATGAAATTCTAAACTTCATGAAATGACTTCAGGGGTATTATAAGGAAACATTGTCCCTCAAAGCCCTTTATAAGAGATTGTATTATCACTGAGTACAAAATAATTCATATATGTAATTCCATGAATGGATTTTATAATTTATTTAATAGATATATTATAAATAATGACATCTAAGGAAAACTTCCCCATTAGTTGGAAACTTACAACCTCCATAAAATATTGTATACCGCACTTCCACTTCATCGGTACAAGACTTTAATATTAAGAAAACTATATCAACTGTAAAATCTAACATATATTGAACAATACCATCAAAGATAGGATTAAATAGTTGATTGATTCTATCATAGATTCTGAGCATATGAAAACTTCAAATGTAGCTAATCAGGAAGTATAGATATGTAACTTCTTCTAGAAGAGGTGTTATACCTAGAAGTAAAAATTTTATCACCCTATATTATGATAATATTGTAGTAGTGTTTCTAACCAAGGATATTAGTTCAAATAAATATATTAATAAAATAAATTATGAGGATCACCTCTTAAGGTGTTTTTAAAAAATGGGTGACATCACAAGAAGTAGATTAACCACAAAAGAGAATGAGGGAGACTCATAGAAAAAAATATTATCTTAGCAGAATAATAAATATCAAAAGAGATCTAGAAAGTTAAAATATATTATTAGATAAATATTGTGAAATTGGCGTTCTATTGGAGTTGGATCTCTAGAACCAACTAATTTTTTACATTTTATTAAATTATTATTAATAAATATCTTATCACACGATTATTGTTCTTATACATAAGTTTAATGTGATAAAGTCCTTAGAATATTTCTCTCATATAAAGGATATAGTAATACCATGGTATAATGATTACCTAAAGATTATATAAAAATATTATAAAAAATATGTTCTATGGTCTAGATGACATGTGTTTGATAAGGTATAGATGATGATTTACTATAAAGTGTTGGAGGCTCACAAGACATCAAGACATTTTTCATGAATTAATCACTAAGTAATCTGTAAATATGGAGTTCATTAGGGTATGCCTTCTAATAATAATTATACATTTTTATATCTCATTGGATATTCTTATTTCTGAGAATGTGTATTTTTCTTTAGTGTTTATATTATTATTAATGTATATCTTGAATTGTTTACTTTGGTATATGTATGAAAACTGTGATGACATATTCTCACAGAAAGGTAGCTTATGTTGGGTTTGTTATAAGTGATAATGAATTTACTAGAATAAGTTATTAAAAGTATTTATCCCTTCCATATTAATTAAATAATATATCTTTATCTCTTTTATTGAAATGAAAACAATTAATTAAATTAATTCTCATGTTAGTTTATCAATGAGTTCATTTTGTAAAGAAAAAGAAGAATAAATCAGTTATTTAGTGAAATAAAATAATCATATATACTAATTAATTTGATATTAATATATTAAGGGATTATATTTCACAATATTTTTAATAGGAATTTTATTATCATCATGACATTAATTTAATTTTCTATCAGTGCCTTGACGTGTTATTATATGTTGATCTTAAATTTATGTAAGTTCACTTAATGGCGCTAAGAAAGAATCCTAGAGGGTCACATACTATAATACCTTTATTTATATTTTCTTAAATTATTTATTTATTTATTGGTATTTATTTTCTCTCGAGGAGTTTTAGGATCATTCGTTAATTTTTTAAAAAAATTAAGAAGAATCGTTATGTTGAATGATTAGTGTGCGGATAGTAATTATCATGTGGAAGTTGTGTGATTCCATATGTAACTGGACAATGTAATTTTTCGTGGTTTCCAAAACCATTTGATCCAAACATGTGGCTACCCTATATACCTAGTGATGGTTTAATGGTTGGAAATCACTTTGAATCAACTGTTTGGAAACTATACGATACGACCAGACATAAAAATTTCAAAAATTACCAAAATTCCTCCCTTTCTATTTTTCCCCAAATTATATCTACCCCTCCTCCTTACTCCTTTTATTATGAAACCCACATGTTCTACCACCTATATCTTCATATCTTTAGGAATTTTCATATGATTTCAAATGGATTCCAGTTTGGGTAAGTTTACTACTTCTTATAACTCCTCTTATTCTCCTTTCTTTTTTGTTTTCTTCTATATGTCCCATATTTTGCTTTATAAGCCAAACGCTGGTTGGGTTTTCTCAAATTTCATATTGTTTGAGTTTCCTTGGGTTTTTAATCATCTCTTAGACCCTTATTATTATTATTTTTGGGGGATTCACATCTTCTATTATTTTCCAAGCTATGTGTTTCTAAGATATTGTGTTTCTATAATATATCACACATTGTTGGGTGTTTTAAATTGATTTCATTAAAATTATGAATTCATTTTGTGTTCTATTTAATTAATATATTCATTTTTCTCAAAATTTTAAAGTGATTTCAATTTATTTCTAAATAGATTTTTAAAGATCATTCCATTTTTCCTATTTTCAATCAAACAATACATTTTCCTTTTATCTAATAAAATAACCATGTTAAGTGGAATTGGGTGTTGTAAAATTATTTGGTAATTTTTATGGAATTAAGTTAGATGAATCATGAATTAAAATAATTAATTAATTTAGTTTTTATTATTTGATAAATTTTATTATGTTTACTTTTTAGTCCTAATATTACTTATTTATGATCGATGTTTTAGATTCCCCTTTTTGTGTTTGTGCTTGTACAAAAATATATAAGTGTATATATATACATGTTAATATAATGATATGTGAATATTTAAATTGAGAGTTGTTTATATATATATGTAATTTCATATGTGTAAAATGTTTTGAAAATGGAAATTTTCAAATTTAAATTCAATATTTGATCTTGGGTTTCCAAAAAACTATTAAAGAGATGTTTTTTAAAGTTTTTTATTTCATTTAATCATATTTTTGAGTTTATTAGCAATAATGTATTGAAGAAATATATTTGATTTTAAGTGAGATTTAAAAGAAAAAAGTTTTTAAAGGAGGCATGGTTTCTAAGTGTGCTTTTATTGTAAAATGTTATACTTTAGGGAATGAATGATTACTATAAGATATGTTATATGGCTGTCATTATTGATAACTTTGGTATGAGGTTAATTGGATGGGTGTTTCCCAATGGTTTTGTATTATTTACTCTAGTTTTCCTTGATTAGTGAGATTGAGGGTGCTCTTGGATTTGATTTAGGTTGCCTATTCGTCTAGTGATCACTGACTGAGTCTAGTTACTATTGGAACCAATATTCCATATCTCTTCTCACATGACTTGGATTATTCTTATGATGTATAATGTTATTTGTTTCCCACTCATTTATCATGCATGATGTTGCAATTATAGTCTACACACTTTGGTTACATTTTTTTTAATTATGTAGAACCTTATTTTTTTATTTATCCTTGTTATTTGTTGCTACTATTATCATTTAATTTTATTAATATGGATTTTCCTTTTTAGTGATATTTTTAAAAGTAAAGATAAAAAATTAATGTTTTAATTTCCAACTTTACATTGATTTTTTTTCTTTAAAAAGGTATTTTCATACATCTGTGTTTGATAAAAGAGGCATGGTCTTAGAAAATGATTTCTAAGTGATTTTTTTATAAAAAAGTGAAATTGATGTTTTGAAAAGTATTTTTGAGTTTTTTTCCTAAATTAATTGTAATATATTATTTTAAATATCAAAATTTAAACTATAACTTTTTATATTTAAAAAATTGAAAAGAACAAACTTTTTGGTTCTTGCCTACTAAGGTGCTGATATCAGACACTACTCACACCAATCAAACTTTGTAGACCATGTTGCCTTTTATAGGTTCTATTTTGATTCTCAGAATGGGACCCAAGATAGGATGTTTCATGACCAAAAGGTTACATGGGATAACTAAATTAGGTATGTCATTGTTTATTTTTAGTATTTTAGTAGCTCCGGCCACAGAGTCCATTTCTTCATTTTATTTTTATTTATAGATGGTTCATTATATTTGTGGATGTCATAGTTGGAGTTAGAATTCGTTTTTGTTGAGGGACATGAAGGGTGAGGCGAGGGAACTATTTTTTTTCAATAATATCCACTAATTGATTAAATTTTCTAATATTTTTTTTAGTTTTCCTATTTTATTTACCATGCATGTTTAACATACTTTCAGGATATGCCATAATTTTCATAGAATTAAAATTCTATTAAACTTCTATTTATATGAAATAAATCATCACTGATAATTTCATATAATTTATATGACACTTTTCATCTACATAGGGGTTCAAGGATTCTCCTTAGGCCAGTGGAAACTCAGGTTGGTCATCGACTTGGGTGGCAGCCTAGGTCTGGTCCATAAAAATGGTATCAAAGCCTAGGCTACTTTAGAAGACCTAAGTTTAAAAATTCCCTTTATTATTTTGGTGTCTCTAATAGATTGATTTAAGAATATTAGGACATGAGAGATAGGAGAAATAACAGTTTCACAATATCATACTCATTTTGATCCTCAATTATTCAGGTAATGTTGGGTTGTGATTATTATTTTGTCAGTTTTGGAGTGTTCTAGTTTCTATTAATAGATTTTTTAAATTTTTGTTAAGATGAGAGTCAAGAAAGTGGTTTTTAGTGAGATACCATGGCTTGGTAACAAATTTTGAGCCTAATTACATGTATCTCTATTACTCCCACTGACTGTTGTTAAATTAGAACATGGTCTACCAAGACACACAACCAATTCATATAAGGACTCCCATTTGGAAAGGCCTTACATTGTGTGGTATAGATTATTTGAATTTTTTTTGGTGTTTCATAAATGTTTTTTTGGATTTAAATTTTTTTGAAGAAAAGTAAAAATATTTAAAAAAGTAAATATAGTTTAAAATACGTTTTCAAATAGGGGTGTGAACTTAAAATAATAATATTTTGGGTTTAAATTTTTTTAAAGGGAAGCGTAAATGTTTTAAAATTGTAATGGTCATTTTTAGATGGTTTTTAGAAGCAATTTAAAATTTTCATAAAGGGGGACATTTGGGTTTTGAAAATAGTGGTTGATATTAATTTTTTCAAATGGTATTTTTTATTTTTAATATTTATTATAAATGGGTTATATTGGTCTTTTGTATTATAATTTTTACATTTTAAATATGTTAGTTTTAAATATATTAAATTGGTTTTCACAATAAATTAAAAATGTATTTGATGCTTTTTTAAATTTATAGATATTTTAATTGAAGAATTATATGGTTCAAAAAGGTATTTTGAATAAAAATTTAATCTTTTATAATTAGATGTTTTGGTTCTGAAAATTGTTTAAAATGTGGAATGTTAAAAAAATATGTCTGGAAATTTTTAGATGTGGGTTTAGTTTATTATATTGAAGTTGTGATTTTGAATTGAGATTAAATTCTGGATGTCAGTGGATATTTATTTGGATATGACTAGAATGGGTCTTTTGTTTGACCCTATTATTGAATGTATTATCACCAGAACATACATAAGCACTGTGGGTTTTTTGTGGTCATCTGTTTGGGGTGATTCTTACCAGATGTGATTCCTTATATCATTTATTATTATTTTTCTTATGGATTGAGGTTTTTTTGGTTTTTTCATATCTCATTTTAGTGGTTGATTCCTTTAGAGTTTGAGTTTGCCTTGGGGTAATGATGTTTTCTTTCATTCCTTTGATAATAGTGTAAAACCTCCAATGTTCATTGGGTACCTTGGAAAAATATTGAACCAGGTGATATTTCATGCTCACTTGTATCTGTTGGATTTTGAGGGATCATTGTGTTCATGGATCATTGTGTTCATTGTTCTAGGTATGGGGTCCTAGGATACCACTTCTTATTCTTAACCCATAGTTTAATCCCATTTTATTTTAATAGGAATATTCATGGGTTTATTTTATATTATTGTTTTTCCTAGTTAGTGGGTTATGTGGCTATGCTTATATTGGGATTTTCTAGAGTGTTCTTAAAGTTTTGATCCCATTTGGGAAATGATTAGTGGATCTTTTTAGGTGCTTATTATTCATTTTTTATTCCTATAAATTATCAATTTCTTATATATGGGTTGTTCAATTTTATACCCATTTCGACGGATATCGAGATTTTTTAAGAATTTTTGGATTTATTTTTGTTTTGGTGTATTTAGTGTTCTCTTTTTGGTTGGCGTTCAAGTAAACATTCAAAGAATTATTTGGTTGATTCCCTTGGTTTATTGATCCACCTTCCCTTTGAATCTATTAAATAGTGGGGAGACCTACAACATGTTGCCCTTTCTTCTTTTTCCCATTAGCAGTTCAACGTGAGACGTTTCTTGCGGATTTAGATAAACTTTGGTATTTTGGATATTCTTTTAGTTAATTAGGTTAAAAAAATTATGTTAATTATATATCATGTATTAGATTTCCATTCCATTTGACTAATCTTCTTTTTCTAGTCTCCTATAACTCAATGGATTTATAGAGGACGAAAGTGTTATGGTGGAGAGGATTATGACACCATGTTTTTTATTTTATTAATTTATTTATTTGTTTTTTTGGATTTTTTCCAGGGATTGTTAAGGTTGTTCCTTTTAAATTTTTGAAATTTTAAGAATAACTGGAATGTCGTATGGTTAACACATGGTTTGTAATAACCATGCAGTGACTACGATAATGCATCTATAACCAAACAATAGGGTTATTTATAATTGGAACACAGTTTTCCAAACTATGTGAGCAAACCACGAAGGTTCCCTATGTGACCATTGAACGACTAATTTTTAGAGAATGGTTTGGTAAAACAATTTAGTAACAGTGTGTTATGACCAGACATTATAAATTAAAAAATTAAATAAACATACCCACATATATTTTACAACAAATCATATCCCCACCTCCTCACAAGATCTTTAATGATTCCCTTAGCTGAAGTCCCTCCCTATCATACATTCCTTCCTCTATTCTTCTCTCTTTGGGTATCTTATTTTTATTTTTGAATGTATTCTAGTCTCGGTAAGTCTCCATCTTCTCCTACATCCTCTTCTTCTCCTTACTTCTTGGGTTTCCTCCCTCTCTCTCATTTCATGAACTATAATCCAAACACTTAGTGGGTTATGTTTCAAACTTCATGTGGTTTTGGTGTCCAAGGTTGTGTTATTATTTCTTGGAGCCACCCTATTATCATTTTTGAATAATTCACATCTATGGTTCTTTCCTCGGGTAGATGTTTTAATGATTTTATGTTTCCCAAATTCGTTTCGCACTATTGGGTGTTTTAAATTGATTTTTAAAAAATTACGATCTCTATTTGGGTTTATTTATAATTATGTATTATTTTTTCTCAATACATTAAATTAAATAAAATTTATTTCCCAATTGGGTTTTGATGGTATTTATTTATTTTCTATATCCACTAAAATAATACCTTTTTCTTTTTTATGATAAAATACACATGGTGATTTTCCAAAACAAATAAGGTGTTATAAAACTAGTTGGGGTTATTTATGAATATTTATTTGATAACACATGAGTTAAAATAATTAATTAATTTGGTTTTTCTCATTTGAGAAATCTTATTATGTTTATTTGTTATTTATTGTGTTACATATTTATGAATAATGTGGTGGATGACCCTTTTATTTTTTGGTACTTATACATATGTGTGTGTTTGTCTGTGTGTACATGTGTTTGTGTGTGTGTTTATTCACAAAAGGATATGTGAATATGTACATTGAGTGGTGTTTATAAATATAGGTATAAATTCATTTGTATGTAATGTTTTGAAAAGGGATCTATTGAAATTTAAATTTATTTTTTGAGCTTAGTTTTCCAAAAAAAAATCAAAGATATGCCTTTAACTGGTTTTTATTTCATTTAAAAACATGTTTGAGATTATCGAGTTCTTGGGAAATATATTTAAGAAAGTTTTTTTTCTTTTAATTAAGCTGTCAAAAAAATAGGATTTGAATGGATGTATGGTTTCAAGGTGTGTTTTAATTATATGATGTTATAATTTATTGAATATATGATTTTTATCTGATATGTTATGTGGTTAAAAATTGGAGACTGTATAGAAGGGACTTACTAGATGGATACATCCCTAAATTATGTCATTATTCTTTCTAGGGTTCGTTGATCAGTGAGACCGAGGTGCTCCTATGTTTTATTTAGGTCCCATAGTTGACTAGTATTCTATGATAAAGTTTATATACCTTTGAGACCTATATGTCAGATGTAACACCCCGAGATTTTATGAAAAATATTCTTTTTAATTTCATTAATGTCTTGTGTTGTACGCTACACCAAAAAGAGCTTGCACAACACGCATCCTTGACTTGCCTTTCATTACACACAATCACGACCTTCCTCGATAGCGTGTGTAGTACGCAATACCGAGTTTCACTAAACAACGGTATGCTATTAAAATATTATTAAAACTAGCCGTTATGAATTGTAATAACCAATTTTTCAAATTTGGTAAATTTTATTTTTCAAAATGGAATTCATTTTTGGATTCGGAGTATCAAATTTAGCCTAAGGTGAAATTTTGGTACTTTTCGGATAACTTTCATATTCTGATGAATAGTGAAAATTACTAAATTTTAATTAAAAACAACTTTTTTAATCAAAATAATTAATAGTGATAAATTATTAATTCAAGTGGTTTTAAAGTATATTTAGAATATATTTTTACAATTTAATACAATGTTGGTCATTGGATGTAATTTCACATTTAAACTAGTCATAAACAAATGTCAATCTGTTGATGGTTATTATCTCTTAAAAACACGCTATTTGTTTTGACGATGGGAATTAATTTTTAAATTAATTAATGCAACTAATATGTTTTGAATTTGGTAAAATAGACATCATTTTTGAGTTCATAATATCAAATATATCTTAGGCCTAATTTTTGGTATTTTTCTGGAAACATTCATTTTTTGATGAATAGTGAAACCACTAAGTGGTAGTTAAAAAAATGAATTTTTCATAAAACTTAATTTTACCGCTTCTGTGAGTGTAATTTCAAAAATCCGAGAGACACGGTTGATGTTAGTAAGTAAAATGTGGTTCAATGAGATGAAAATAAGTTTTGGTGAATAGTAACTTTTTACTTTTTTACCAATGTTAAAAGTAAATAGGGTAATTAAGGGTAACAATGATATTATTATTACCCTAACACGTGTCCTAATTCTATTGGACAAGTGTAATTTGACCAAAAAACAACGTTAGGATTAAAATATGACCATTTAGGCCGACTTGGATTAGATTAGGACATTTATTATTAATTTATTTAAAGAAGGGTTAAAATAGTTAAAATCAAAGTTTAATAAGTAAATCATTTTTAATATGAGATTATACATAAGATAAATTCGACTATAAATATTCATTAGAAATCTAAAGAGATTTCCTACATAATGGTAGTTTATTTGTAATTTTTAGACATTAAATTTATTAATTTATTTATGACACAACGATGATGCAGTAATTATCTTATTAATGAAATATTGACATAATTGATGTTATAAATGCCCAAATAAATGTAATTTGAGACTTTTTATGACTTAAAATAATTTTATAAGTTAATATGACATGTTATTGGTGATTTGAGTAACTTGGTTCGAACTTATCATTCTGTTATAAATTTCATAAAAATCATGTACCAAATAGTGTCAAAATTGACAAAAATTAGTTTTTAAAACAAATTTAATATTATTAATTGTTATTTTATTCCTAAAAATCTAAGGTTCGGCAAAATGACTTAGATATGGTTATATATATTAATATTAAACAACTTGGGGTTCGTTTGTCTTGATATAGTAAGTTTATTAACCATATAGTGTAAGAAAACAAAAAGACATGGTAAAAGTTAAATTATTTAACTTAGAGTTAAATCTAATTGATAAGGGTAGAATAATAACCTAAACTTGTCTAAATACTATTGTATGAGAGTATTTAGACCCATCCCCACTTTAGATTCTAAATAATACCCTTTGGAACCATTATAAACCGAATTTGACCTTAATATAAAATAATATTTTGAGATTTTTCCTAAGGTGCCCCTCTCCTCCCTTATAAAAGGGCACCTCCTCCCTCTTCTCCTCACACCAATTTGAGCATTCAAGCTCGTCCAACCCCTACCTAAATCTCTTCTCCACTTCCCTAGTATCATCCTAGAGTTCCTGGTCTTCTTCAAGGACCATCCTTAGTTCTTTAAGTGGAGGTTAATAAAAGGAGCATCCAAAAGAGGTAATATCCATTACCGATCTTTTTCAATTTCTTTCTTCTTCAACTTCTTCTTATTTAGTTGTTTCATGATAAAGTAATAACATCAGTATTTATTATATACTGATATGTTATTATAAATATGAAACAACTCTAATTAACCTTTTATCTATCCTACGAAAAAAGGAAATCACCGCGCGTGTGTACGTACGAAATACCATCTCCACGCCGTGGTGTAATATATATTCCTCCACCACCTTAATTGGATGGGTATAATGGTGTAATGAGTAACTATATATGATTATTATAAAGTGATATTGATACTTAAATAGTATACATACACTTCAACACAATTTCACGACCATGGGAACGATATCATCGCTCGTGCGTACGTACGGACTACCGTCTCCACGACACGATGAGATTCATTCTCCACATTAACCATTCATGAATGATTTTAAAGTATATATAATGAATAATAATGAAATATATGACATTTTAAATCTACTGGATTTATGTGTATATATATATATATATATGTATGTCATCTACTTACTTCCATTCAAGACAATAAGGAAAGGAAAACAGCGCTCATGCGTACGTACGGACTACCGTCTCCATGAACGGTGTGTTTCATTTCATTTATCTATCTATTATATATATATATATATACTGAATATATATGATATTTAAATCATGTTTTATGTTATGTAAGTAATTAAATAATGATATAAGTAATAATAATGTCAAGAACAACAACTCCAAACACCTACGATAAATGAAATGATTTTACCCAAAACGCTTCTTTAACATGGAATTTTCAAAAGAACGGGTAATATAAAGTCATAAGTGAACCATATATGATATCAAAACAATGAATATGATTCTTTAATAAGTTAATGACATTATTTAAATCATTATACAGGAGGTTTGGATACATACAAAGCATATCGGACATAAGGTAAGGGAAATATCACAATCTCATTTTTATTAAAGATTGTTTATACTTTGGTATTTACTAGGGTGTATTTTATCATCGACATCCATGTTTCCTCAATATGTAATATTATTTCCATCCACCTACAATTTTTTTAAATCCAATTTTACCCTTCAGTGAGTTTTTTGTAAAAGATATGAAAGGAATCTTTTGTCGTTTTTCGTACGAGGTACTTTTTAACTTTTCCGACAAAAAGTACGAGAAGAATGTTATTTTTAACTTATACAGCATGAATGGATTTTTAAAACATTATTTCCAAGAAGCTTCCTTTACAAGTTTTCAAGTTTATTTTTAATCAACTTCTTTTAGTTTAATGTTGTATGACATGTTAAGAAAGGAAAAATCTTTTTGAAGAAGAAAGGATATTTTCCTCAAGAATGGAGTTCAAGTGTTTTATCAAAATTATTTTCCATATAAGATAATAAAGGGTTCTGTTTTTATCCCTATTATTACATTGATTTGATTATGTTGTGATGGAATTATTTTTATGAATTCCATTATCTTATATGAATTGTTTTATGATGTCATGATGTTTAAGATTCCCATTTGTATTACATGGGTTATGCAATGATGTATGATTTATGATTTTGTGGCACACATAAGAATGGTATCATTATGAGATGGGTGGGACATATATCTCCCTCCAATTCATTGGGTAAAGATTTTATTTCTCATGAGATAGACATGGCTGGAACGGTAGGTTATAACAGTTCAGTGAAACAGGACTGAAACGAGGGTGACTCGGTTTAGAAATGGACTTTGTCCACTAAGATAGTCTTGGAAATGAGTCTTGACTAATAAGATATGATTCTCTATGATTATGTGTGTATTCCACAAAGTTTCATGTTTTAAGTTATGATTATTGGGATTTCATTTCACTACTATGATTTATCCCATGTTATGATATTATGATCTCTTTTTCAGTTTAATATTTGCAAAATGTTATGTTCTTATGGATATGATGTGATTGATTTTTCTTTTGTTTACCCTTAATGAGCATTTGAGCTCACCCTTTTTTGTTTTCTTTTCCCCAGGATATAAAGAATGGTTTTAGGTAAGAAAAAAAGGGAAGATCTTTATGGGAGATGTTGAAGATCTCTCACCATGATTAGAAAATTACGTTCTGAGATTCCAAAGACACTAAACTATTACGGTCCTTGTTTGTGTGTTTTTGTTATGTAATAAGTATTCCGAAAAAGTAATGTAATGTCCTTGTACGTTAAGCTTCGGGTCTCTACAGTTGGTATCAGAGGAAAGGTTTAGTCAACCTTTGGAAACTAGGATGCAAGAACTTTAGTGAGATCCTTAGAGATATTTCTAAGGTATGTCTAGGGATGACCCTAAGGTTAAGTATACGTATAGGTTATAGTCCTATAATTACTCTAACGATCATATAATTAAACCTAAGATGTTAGATATTGAGGATACTCCCCCTTTATTATGTTGTTTTCCCTAGAATGATTTTTTCCTCTCACACTATTCTTTTGGGGTTTTAGACGATGGCTGGAACCCGAAGGAACCGTGTTGATCAATGCAATGGACAATGCAATGATTGTCCTCCTGAACAGACAAATTTTTTGGGAGATGGAGTGAAAAATCTTATTGCTATACTTACATAAGCTATGAATCATTCTGGACTTCTAAATGAGCAGATAAGGGAACAATATTCTATTGAGTCCTTCATGAGGCAATGTCCACCTTCTTTCAGTGGGTCTTCCGATCCACTTGTTGCTGAACAATGGATCCGTACCACTGAAAAGATATTTTCAGTTATTCAATGTTCTGAACACGATAAAGTCATCTTAGCAGTATGTCGTTTGGAATTTGAAGCAGATCAATGGTGGAATCTTATCAAGAATACGAGGCCAAGAGATGAAATTGAGTCCATGGAATGGGATGAGTTCAAGAACTTTTTTTTCAGTAAGTACTTCCATCGTATTCTATGAACAAAGATGGAAAAAGAGTTTCTTGAGATGAAGCAGAAGGATGATGAATCTGTTGGTATATACGAAGCGAATTTTACAAGACTTGCAAGGTATGAATCTGGCATTATCATCCAATCTGAAAGTAAAGTTGATCGATTTTTCAGTGGCATAAAACCAAGTCTTCGAAGGGCATTAGATATAAGAGACTTCAGTAGCTATAAAAAAATTGTGCATTGTGCTATCAAGGTAGAAATGGAAGTTAGTGTTACATATCCATCTCATGGTTTTGACAAGAAACGAAAGATGAAGTTCAAGGAGAAATCTCAGAATAATGGTGAAAAGAAGATGAATGTTTCCTTATGCACAAAGTGTGGAAAGAAGCATGGTGAAAATTTCCTTAAAGGGACTAGAAAATGTTTTAAGTGTGGAAAAGAAGGTCATCGAGCAGCTGAGTGTCGAAGTAATTGAAAAAGGGTTTCTAATGATGTGAATAAAGCAAACACTGCAGAGTGTGCACCACCAACACTTCAATGCTTCAAGTGCAAGGAAATGGGGCATTATGCTAATAAATGCCCTAATCCGAGGGTTAGTGATGATCGATGTGAGCAACCACTTAAGGCAAAGGACAAAGGGAAGTCACATGTGATCACCATTGGCGATGTTGAATATGACAATGATGTGGTGGAATGATTAAGTGTTTATGTAATGGGATTCCAAAATAATGTTGTATATAGTATCGTGGAATATTGGAATATTTATGTTTTGGTCTATTGTGGTTTTCAATAATTTTATGGCATCGGTACAATGAAAAGTGATTGAAATATTTTTGGAAAGCAGATGATATGCACAAAATGAAGGGAAAATGAGAAAATGAAATGTTTAACAGTATTCATGAGCTCATGATTGATATAAGGACTAAGTTATATCATGGTTTGAGTATATAGAATTTTGAGGATTTTGGTATGTGGAAAGTGTTAACTTTTAACTGTATTCATGTTTTCACTAAGGATCAATGGGTATTCATTTTTAAAGAGAATACATGATTAAGGCCTTCGAACATTTGTAATGGGACCAACAAGACATATCTTATGATATATGGGGATCAATGATGGTATTAACATGCTTCTAATATGAAATCTCTGGTAATTGTTTTCACTATAATATGAAAATGGACTGAAATATTATGGATAAGACTAAAGATTGGAATGGATTATGTTGGACATAAGTTACTATTGTTTAAGGATAGAACCTTTTTTCGATATTATTGATGGGATGATATAGTAGTGTAGTTTTAGAAAAAGGACAACCTGCAGGACGGGCGACAGCCCATCGCGTCGGACAAGGCTGTGGGAATCGAACCCACAACCGAAGTGCGACTGGCCTTTATCGCCTACCATTGACCTACAGGAAGTCCCTGTTTAGTAGAAACTAGTTTTATTATATTAAGCAGTATGATATATGAAGTATAAGTCCATTTAAAGAACTATATATGATTAATTTCACTATAGATGGACTTATGTTTTTTTTGATAACTTTTCTAACCTTTTGTTTGAGACAGATGGAATGACCCATCATTCTATCACATGATCTGCTAACACATCACGAATGAAAAATTCAACTTCATTTCTTTAAGAGATGAAGTGAAAATTGTCCAAAGAACGACAAACAGTGAGACTATACCAAAATCACGAAAGTATTTCTTCTAATTCCAATTTCATCAACTTTAGGGAAATGATCTTGAAAACCAAAAATGTTGTCCTAGTGATCATATATCTGATGAATCAGATGTTACCTTATATCATCACAAATTTATGGCTTTGTGATTGCTGGCTTTTCCATAGCCATGCTCTCTACCACTCTCCATCAGAACATGATGGTTAGATTTCTCTTCCATATCCATAGTTTCACCTATGTGGAAACCCAATGATTAGTTTATTTGGGTAACCGTTACGTTTCATACTTTTGTTTTTAAAGATTGGTTTTGGTATTCCTTTTTACGATGTGGGTTTCTATTAAAGAAACTTTCGAATAGTAAACCATTTATAACCCCGATAAATTTTGAGGGCGAAATTCATTTTAAAGGGGGTAGAATGTAACACCCCGATATTTTATGAAAAATATTCTTTTTAATTTCATTAATGTCTTGTGTTGTATGCTACACCAAAAAGAGCTTGAACAACACACATCCTTGACTTGCCTTGCATTACACGCAATCGCGACCTTCCTCGATAGCGTGTGTAGTACGCAATACAGAGTTTCACTATACAACGATATGCTATTAAAATACTATTAAAACTAGCCGTTATGAATAGTAATAACCACTTTTTTAAATTTTGTAAATTTTATTTTTCAAAATGGAATTCATTTTTGGATTCGGAGTATCGAATTTAGCCTAAGGTGAAATTTTGGTACTTTTCGGATGACTTTCATATTCTGATGAATAGTGAAAATTACTAAATTTTAATTAAAAACAACTTTTTTAATCGAAATAATTAATAGTGATAAATTATTAATTTGAGTGGCTTTAAATTATATTTAGAATATTTTTTTACAATTTAATACAATGTTGTTCATTGGATGTAATTTCACAATTAAACCAGTCATAAACAAGTGTCAATCTTTTGATGGTTATTATCTCTTAAAAACACGCTATTTGTTTTGACGACGGGAATTAATTTTTAAATTAATTAATGCAACTAATATGTTTTGAATTTGGTAAAATATACATCATTTTTTAGTTCATAATATCAAATATATCTTAGGCCTAATTTTTGGTATTTTTCTGGAATCTTTCATTTTTTGATGAATAGTGAAACCACTATGTGGTAGTTAAAAAAATGAATTTTTCATAAAACTTAATTTTACCGCTTCTGTTAGTGAAATTTCAAAAATCCGAAAGACATGGTTGATGTTAGTAAGTAAAATGTGGTTCAATGAGATGAAAATAATTTTTGGTGAATAGTAACTTTTTACTTTTTTTTACTACGGTTAAAAGAAAATAGGGTAATTAAGGGGAAAAATGATATTATTATTACCCTAACACATGTCCTAATTCTATTGGACAAGTGTAATTCGACCAAAAACAACCTTAGGAATAACATATGACCATTTAGGCCCACTTAGATTAGATAAAGACATTTATTATTAATTTATTTAAAGAAGGGTTAAAATAGTTAAAATCAAAGTTTAATAAGTAAATCATTTTTAATATGGGGTTATACATAAGATAAATTCGACTATAAATATTCATTAGAAAGATAAAAAGATTTCCTACTTAATGGTAGTTTATTTTTAATTTTTAGACAATTAATAAATTAATTTATTGATGACACAACGATGATGCAATATTTATATTATTAATGAAATATTGATATAATTGATGTTATAAATGCCCAAATAAATGTAATTTGAGACTTTTTATGACTTACACTAATTTTCTAGGTTAATATGACATGTTATTGTTGATTTATGTAACTTTTTTTGAACTTATCGTTCCGTTATGAATTTCATAAAAATCATGTACTAAATATTGTCAAAATTGACATAAATTAGTTTTTAAAACAAATATTATATTATTAATTGTTATTTTATTTATAAAAATCTACGGATCGGCCAAATGACTTAGATAAGGTTATATATATTAATAATAAAAAAGTTGGATTTCGTTTCCCTTGATATAGTAAGTTTATTAACCATATAGTGTAAGAAAACAAAAAGACACGGTAAAAGTTAAATTATTTAACTTAGAGTTAAATCTAATTGATAAGTTTATAATAATAACCTAAACTTGTCTAAATCCTATTGGATGAGATTATTTCGACCCATACCAACATTAGCTTCGAAATAAGACCCTTTGTAACCATTATAAACCGAATTTTGACCTTAATATAAAATAATATGTTGAGATTTTTCCTAAGGTGCCCCTCTCCTCCCTTATAAAAGGGCACCTCCTCCCTCTCCTCCTCACACCAATTTGAGAATTCAAGCTCGGACAACCCCTTCCAAAATCACTTCTCCACTTCCCTAGTATCATCCTAGAGGTCCTGGTATTCTTCAAAGACCATCCTTAGTTCTTTAGGTGGAGGTTATGAAAAGGCACGTCAAAAAGAGGTAATATCCATTACCGATATTTTTCAATTTCTTTCTTCTTCAACTTCTTCTTATTTAGTTGTTTAATGATAATGTAATAACATAAGTATTTATTATATACATATATGTTATTATAAAAATGAAACAACTCTAATTAACCTTCTATCCATCCTACGGAAAAAGGAAATCACCGCGCATGCGTACGTACGGAATACCGTCTCCACACCGTGGTGTAATCTATTTTCCGCCACCACCTTAATTGGATGGGTATAATGGTGTAATTAGTAGCTATATATGATTATTATAATGTGATATTGATACTTAAATATTATACATACACTTAAACACAATTCCACGACCATGGGAATGATATCATCGCTCGTGCGTACGTACGGACTACTGTCTCCACGGCGCGATGAGATTCATTTTCCACATTAACCATTCATGAATGATTATAAAGTATATATAATGAATAATAATGAAATATATGACATGTTAAATCTAATGGATTTATATATATATATATATATATATGTCATCTACTTACTTCCATTCAAGACAATAAGGAAAGGAAAACAACGTTCATGTGCACGTACGGACTACGGTCTCAATGAACGGTGTGTTTCATTTCATTTATCTATCTATTATATATATATATATACTGAATATATATGATATATAAATCATGTTTTATATTCTGGAAGTAAGTAAATCATGATATAAGTAATAATAATGTCAAGAACAACAAGTCCAAACACTTACGATAAATGAAACGATTTTACCCAAAACGCTTTTTTAACATGGAATTTAAAAAAGAACGGGTAATATAAAGTCATAAGTGAACCATATATGATATCAAAAAAATGAATATGATTCTGTAATAAGATAATGACATTATTTAAATCATTATACAGGAGGATCGGATACGTACAAAGCATATCAGACATAAGGTAAGGGAAATATCACAATCTCATTTTTATCCGAGATTGTTTATACTTTGGTATTTACTCGGGTGTATTTTATCATCCACATCCATGTTTCCTCAATATGTAATATTATTTCCATCTACCTACACTTTTTTTTAATCCAATTTTACCCTTCGGTGAGTTATTAGTAAAAGATATGAAAGGAATCTTTTATCGTTTTTCGTACGAGGTACTTTTTAACTTTTCCGACAAAAGTACGAGAAGAATGTTAATTTTAACTTATACGGCATGAATGGATTTTTAAAACATTATTTCCAAGAAGCTTACTTTACAAGTTTTAAAGTTTATTTTTAATCAACTTCTTTTAGTTTAAAGTTGTATGACATGTTACGAAAGGAAAAATGTTTTTGAAGAAGAAAGGATATTTTCCTCAAGAATGGAGTTCAAGTGTTTTATCAAAATTATTTTCCATCTAAGATAATTAAGGGTTCTGTTTTTATCCCTATTATTACATTGATTTGATTAAGTTGTGATGGAATTATTTTTATGAATTCCTATATCTTATATGAATTGTTTTATGATGTCATGATGTTTAAGATTCCCATTTGTATTACATGGGTTATGCAATGATGTATGATTTATGATTTTGGGGAACACATAAGAATGGTATCATTATGAGATGGATGGGACCTATATCTCCCTCCAATACATTGGGTAAAGATTTTATATCTCATGAGATAGACATGGCTGGAACGGTAGGTTATACCAGTTCAGTGAAACAGGACTGAAACGAGTGTGACTCAGTTCAGAAATGGACTTGGTCCACTAAGATAGTCTTGGCAATGAGTCTTGACTAATAAGATATGATTCTCTATGATTATGTGTTTATGCCACAAATTTTCATGTTTTAATTTATGATTATTTGTATTTCATTTCACTACTATGATTTATCCCACGTTATGATATTATGATCTCTTTTGCAGGTTAATATTTCCAAAATTTTATGTTCTTATGGATATGATGTCATTGATTTTTCTTTGGTTTACCCTTACTGAGCATTTGAGCTCACCCTTTTATATTTTTTTCCCAGGATATAAAGAAAGGTATTAGGTAAGAAAAAAAAGGGAATATCTTTATGGGAGATGTTGAAGATCTCTCACCATGATTAGAAGATTACGTTCCGAGTTTCCAAAGACACTAAACTATTACGGTCCTTGTGTGTGTGTTTTTGTTATGTAATAAGTATTCCGCAAAAGTAATGTAATGTCCTTGTACATTAAGCTTCAGGTCACTACATCTGACCTCTTCCATGAACCATGGAATCTTCTTGTGATGTTACATGTTATTTTGAGCCCACTTCTATTTTTTTATGTTGTTGTGATTTTGGTTTACTGATATTAAATTCCATGATTGTTTACTTATGTTTTACGATAGTTTTTATTTTGTATTTTTATTTATTATTTCAGTTTTTGTTTCAATTTAATATTTTTAGATGTAATTATCAGTGTAATTTTTACAAGTAATGTAGAAAGGAAATTTAGAATTCATGTTTTACATGGATTGGTTTTATTTAAAAATGTATTAATAAATGTGCATTTTTAATAAATGAGTCTTGGGAAAATAATATTACTTACAAGTGATTATTTTCATTTAATGAAAATAAATGGATGTTTTGTAAAACAAGTTGAGTTTTTCTCCTAAAGAGGTAGAAAATAATATTTTAAATATCACATTTAAAACTAACACTGTGGTTTCTTCTTGAAAATAAAGCCATAGACTATATTGTTCTTACCTATTGGGTTATAGAGCTCATACCCTAAAACACCACACATTGTATATAGACCAAGTATACATTTGTATGTATTTTTTGATTCTCATAATGAGATCCACAATTTAATGGAGTGTGAAATCATATCACATGAGATAGATTGATCAGGTATTCAGTGTTTATTTATTGTGTTTTAGTAGCTTTATCCATTTAGGCCATTTTCTTCTTTCAATTATGGTTATATTTTGTGCATTATATTTTTTGAGATCATAGAGTGACATAGAGTTGGTTATGGGTGAGGGTGTTAGAGGGCGAGTAGAGGGATTTATTTTTTCATTAGTGATACTACTGATTATTTAAAATTTATTATCTTATTTCTCTACCTAATTAGTTTAGTATGGATGTTGGATGGGTCATACTATAATTCTGGTAGAATTTTATTACTATTAAAATTATCTTTATCTGGAAGAAACCATCCCCAATTATTTCTTGTGAGGATTATGAAACTTTTCATTAGCCTGTAGGGATTAGGGACACCCTATAAGTCAATGACGAGCCTGGTCCTATGTCAGTTTAGGTGGAATCCTAAACCGGGTCATTACACACAATAAGTGTATCAAAAATAAAAGTAAATTATAATTAATTTAATATTATAACTAGATATTATTCTCAGCTTTTGGAATAAAATTATTCAGGTAAAATTGATCAGAATTATTTAATCATTAGATATTCGAGTGTAGAATATGTGATATGAATTTTAACTCATTTTTATTATTCACTAGGTGATAAATAAATATATATTAATTCATGACTTTAGGGAATATAATATTTATTTATTTATTGAGTAAATAATATTTATTTTTAAAAAAAATATTATTTGAGGCTCAATAAATTCCATGGAGCATTCGTGGGCCAAGTTAATTTCCCAATGGAAATGACATTTTAATTTTGGAATCATTTAAAAAAAGTTTATCTTATTTAACAAATGGTATTTAAATAAGTTGATGTTATAATAAATAAATAAATAAATAAGTGTATATATATATATATATCCACAAGGTGTATTACATAGATTTAATATATTGATAAGGGCCTATGTGAAATTATTAATTCTTTTAATCCTAAGTTTAAAATTCATATTATATCATTTTAGAGGGTGAAGAGACATGTTGTGCATAAAAATAATATCTCTATAATTCTCTCATACCCTAGACATATTTTTCCTCCACTCTCCATCTGAAGAATATAGAGAGAACAATATAACCGCATATTTCACTCAACAATATACAATATAAAAAAAATATATATATCATTCTTATCACCTGATGATTTAAGGTCTTCATCTATATTTTTTTGGAGCATGTTTGGATACACCTAGAAGAATCCCTTCTCATATTCTCCTTCTCAACAATGAAACGTTTAAATTGTAAAAAAATTGATCAAAAGGATTATCATGATTAAGGAAAATTTTAATTTAATGTAATTATAAATTAAGGGTAAAAAAAATTATCTTGGATATTATAAGATTTAGATTATAAGGTTATTTAGATTAATCTTTTAAAATCTATAAAACATCCAAATCGGGTACCTACCCCCATTTCTAATTCTTTAGAGGGATAAATATGTGTGCTTTGTTTGTAGGATAATACTAGTTTAACTTGCGTGTTTGAATAAATATATTTCTACTATTTATTCTTTTGATTTCTTACTTTCAATAATCAAAATATTCTGTGATGGGGGTAAATGATAGTTTCCCACCATTTCACTTTACTAGAAAAATATTTATATTATCAACTCAATCCAAATTCCCCTTACTTAGAAATAAAGTACATAATTATTTAATTGGGAAGTTATTTAGGTATTTTTCTATAATAATGACAATGTAGGATGGGGTACATAGCCAAGGATTAGTTACTAAAAGGAAATATACAACAATTTAGATGTTTTGAGTTATTAAAATAAATGTACCATTAAAATTACAAAGGGCTTGTAAACTAGTTTTCATAAGATAAGGATATAATTGGTCTAGAAATATAATTATATGGATTATCATTTTAGAATAGTCAGTGTTGAATTGTGACAAAAATCCACTAAGGAGAAATAGAGTTAGGGAAATTCATTTTGAAAAGTGATCAGATGAAATTGGATAGCTCTTAAAAAAGTCCGTAATTCTTTCTAACTTCATTAAACTACATTTAAATCACATGAATTTTACTTTTATTCTAATAAACACACAATACCTGTATAAATTTATTATATATTAATGAAAGACATAAAAATAAAATAATGTGATAAATGAGAATCATTATGTGACGTACATCGTCCTTTTGACTGACCTAGAGGGATTCTATTATGCTATATTCATAGGTTTATAAAGTTTTAATTTAATTAAACCATAAAAATTCAATAATTTTTATCTTTATATTATGTGGAGGGTGTTTGGAAAAAACACTTTAGGTCAGAAATGTGGTTTGACCACTTGGGTGATTTGACTATCAAGTTATCAATGTAGCATTCCATGGATTTTCCAAGGTAGATCATAAATACAATGTGCATTTACCTTTGATATGTATCTCCAACATTTTTTAATGTAAAGGGAATCAACTAATTAAAATATGCTCATTGGGATGTACAAAAAGTGGGTTCCTCATCTTTGTGGGCTATTTTTAATTTGGTTGTAGCCAAAATACCCAGACAATAAAGATAGGTCTTGAAAACTAGTCATTACATAAATCATTAAATGTGTGATTGGGATTGGGAAATAACCCATTGTACAATAATGGTTAGATTCAATAATGTTGGTAAAAAACTAATTTATCTATTAATTTTATTGAAATGGATGATGTTGGTTATCCACATTGGGTAATAAACCTCTCAAGTAAATCAAGATTTGATTATCTTATATATTTCCTAATTCAATATAACAAAATGATTGGGATGCATTTATCTCACTGTTTGTTTGTAACCATGGTGGTTAGCTATTGATCCCATGTTGTGGATGAATATTTGAGTATCTAGTCGGGAAATTTTTATCTTACAATAATAAAATACATATTGATACTGCTTAATGAATAAAATATACTACTCTTACTCTGGTGATTTTATTTGATGGATATGGTGTAAGAAACTCTCCTTCACATTTTTCCGTGAACTATAAAGAGTGGATTTTAATACATTTTGGGACACCACTTGTTCCATTTTTTCTATATGTGTTTGATTACATCCCCTATTATAATATTATTCATTGAGTTAACAATATTTACATGAATAAAATGGGGAACTATCACTATAAATCAACCAATTTTTTATTTATAGAATACTATATTCATTGGTATTATGAATAAGGTATTTTTATATATAATTGAAGTCATGAGATTTTTTAGAAACCATTAAAGGTGGTGTCATAGCATACCACCATGAAATCTGAGTTAGAAACAATATCTTTAAATTAGGTTTTAAATTTTATTCTCACCCATGATTTTTTTGACTCATATAAAAAACCAAATTTACTAAATCAAAATGAACCAAATCATCTTCCTTATATCACAAATGAAGAAGGGTCTGGGGTAGAATGATATTGATCTATAAACTATATTACATTACTTCATAAAAAATATTAACATCATTGAAATTTTCAGGTGTATATAAGGGTATTATGTTCCCTTGTATGGTAATTTCCCAGTGTTATTCTATAATGGAAATGATTGTGTGAAATTTAGTGGTTCCAATATCATAATGATATACTTCAAAGGTATCCAATTTAGTGTTAAACTCATGAGGGTTTATTAAATCCTCAAAAATCGGTTTTCTTAGTTCTTTGGAAAAATAGAGGGTTTTGAAAAATAAATGTATCGTTGACATAATTGATAGATGTCATATCCTATAAAATTTTTGGGCTAAATGGATATATCTATTTTCATGTGATTTTTCTCATGTTTTAAGAACAATGGTTTAAGGGGACCCCAAAAATATTTTCCCTAAGGTTACATTTGATATCCCTATAATTGTTTATTGGTTAAGGTGATCATATCCCACTATATTCCATGGTTTATTTGGTTATTAAATATTAGATAATTGATCCACCAATTATATATGTTTCAAAAATTCACTAGAAGGTCCCAACTTGGGTTGGTTTTTTAGGCTCATTGAATAACCTTTCTCCTAATTTTGGTAGAATTTGTTACATAATCAATGATAACTCCTCAGTCTAGGTCCATGCATTGGATGTGTCTTCTAATATTTCAAATAATTCCATGGGAATTTTTAGAAGATCTTAGTTTATAAAACTTATCTTTCTCTATAAAACTTTTTACCAATTATATGGAATTAATAAAGTTATGTTATACTCTTCATATAATAATAATTCTCATTTTAGGTTAGGATCATCCTCTGAATGATAGGGATATGATGTTTGTAAGGGTCTAGACTTGTTAGGTACCTATGGGGGTTCAACTTCCTGAAATTTTCCATGTTATTGTTTATTACATAATTTTTAATAATATTATGAAGTTTACGGTGTAACTACTTATTATATAGAGGATATTAGGTCCATAAATGATTAATTCAGTCATTCCAAGCTGATTTCATGTGCATGACTCACTAACATATGTTCTATCCATTTCAAAAACATTAGTGAACTATTATTTTGTAGTTATTTATATTCAAATTTTTCATAAAGGAAATTTTATCTCACATAAGTCACTTGTTCCTTGGGATTATTAAATACTACTTGGATTTCATCTACTATTTTTTGGAGTTGTTCTTTAAAGACAAATATGTCTTGAATTATATCACTGAATATCTGATGAATGGGGAAAAAATAGAGAGGTCAATCATCCTGATATCTCTAGGACTGTAAAATTCATTAATAATGATAAAAAATTACTAGGGCATAAATTAAATACTCTTGAACTTGATCATTCTTGAGAAAATAGGCCTTGTTTTTTTAAAATAAAAAATCAGGATCTATGTGACTATGAAGAGGGTGAGGGGTGAATAAATGATCTTTTATTTTATATTTTCTCAACATATAAAACAATATTTACCTCCTCTTAGTGAGAAATTACTCTATTGTAAAATAAGAAAACATTCCCAATCATAATAAAATGGGTATTTCAAGGTTCACTTACTCAATAATAGTATTTGTTCCTTAGAATGGTTTGGAATAAATCCAATACCAAAGAAACAACTATAATCAAACACTTGGAATATTGATACAAAAAATCATGGAGTATCCACAAACTTGTGTAGAATTATATTCAATTCACAAGGAATTCTCATCCCATAGATATAAATTATATAACAATGTTTTGTAACTAATTTAAGAACCATCCCCAATAGGATTATGTATATTGTCATTATAATTCTTGAACTTTCTTCACACATGATTTTATTTAATGTAATTATTATTATTCACTTTCCAGCATAGAATTGGATAATAACCTTCAT
The DNA here is from genome assembly GCA_963277665.1 of Viscum album. Lineage (NCBI taxonomy): Eukaryota > Viridiplantae > Streptophyta > Magnoliopsida > Santalales > Viscaceae > Viscum > Viscum album. The sequence goes on along the minus strand of OY728142.1, from coordinate 795,021,580 downwards.
CATTTTGATGGAAGTTTGTATAATTGGTTTGTCTAGTATTATTTTTCCAATGTCCATCTGATATACTCTATCCAGTGCCTTCTTGTAGACAGATGCCACTTCTAATTTGATGTTCATCTCATCACCACATCACACTATCTATCTGATACCATCAGATAGGATCCAGTATCATTCCAACAAATTCCTCTTCAACCTATTTATTTGATCTACCTTCCAATTCCTCTTTTTTTCAACTCTTCATCAAATTACACACTTTACCTTGGCACACAATCCCCCTTTATATTGGAATAAAACTTCTAAAATTTTAGCAAATCATGTAAACATTATTTCAAACATCCCACTAACTACTTTTAAGTGTCCTATATGAAACAATCATAACTTTAACCACATTAACCTCTCGAAAAATATAGGATCTCCCATTAAGACTCTACGATAACATTATTCTACAAACCACCTTAAGACTTTGAATGAATCATGATCTTCCTCCACGTTTTTTAGAATGTTGAATGGAAAACTCAACATCATAAAATTTAATATCTTTATGAGAACATGATAAATTAATTCAAAAAATTTATCTTTATACCAGTCATATATCTTGTCAAACATTATAGTATCACTTATGATTGATATAAATCCATATGGAATTCCAAAAAAAAATATAGTAATGACTCAGAAGACATCCACCAGATACTTCCACCATCTATTGAAATACATTAGAACTCTTTGATTATTACCTACACATGACATCCTTTAAATGAGTAACTTCATACAGAGTCATATGTTCAATGAATTCAACCAAAAACATCTTCTTGATGACTCAGATACTTCCTTACGATCATTCTAAAATAAAACAAGTGGTTCACCTGATGGACTGATACTGATGACATTGTAAGAGATAATCAAATGCTCTTCATTTGCTGTTATTCCCTAGTGACTTACCTTTTTTACTTCAATAAATATCTTATAATTTGAAGTCTTAACAAATTATTGACTAATAACTCTTTATACCAACAAAAATCAATAACTTCACAGATATCAAATAGAAACTCAATACAGTCGTACCATCACATCTTCATTATCCTAGAAAAAAAACTCAACCTTTGTATATAGGCTTGGATAATGAAAATTTTTAGTAGATATGATGTTAAAAACATTATGAATAATAAATCGTCACCACATTCCTTCACTAAACATTTTTCCTAATTAATCATGTAATAATGATTGGGTGATAATTCAGCACAAAAACTCAGGCTGATCACCCAAGTCCAGTAATTTTTTTCTGATATACATTAGTTGATAAAATCGGTATAATCACATTTCTATGATATCTCAACAATTTAATGTGATTTAAGATATAAAAAAAATAAAACACTTTGAGAAAACATATTCAGATCAAAACAGACATATTATTATCATAGAATCACCTCAAAACATCTTGGTCCCAAAAATCTCCCCTTTGGATTTTGTTGTTAACCAAGTAACGGAAATCACAAAAAAAATTAACTCATGGAATGGATGCATTTTTCAACAATTCAAATCCAACATGATTTAATGTCTTGTAGGAAATGAGAATCATTGGATAATAATTCCATGATATTTATAAGTAATGATTTAATATACATTTCATAAACCATTTAAGATAATTTTATAAAAAAAATCAAACTTCTTCCACTTGGAAAGTTCATCAGTAAATAAATATTCTTCCTAAAAGTAAAACATTTCCTAAATCCACCTAAAAATAATGTTAGAATAGTTCAAACACACTTGAATTGCGTATTTCCCCTTTTAAAAACTCCCCCTAAATACATTCATTACTTTAAATTAAAAACCACATACCAAGGGATAAATTTATGTTACATAATTTTTATTTCCCTTCAATAACACTATCCAATGAAAATGGGTTGGGGGAATGGAAATCATATAACTTAACATTAAATATGGAGATTTTGTACACCCATGGTCAACCTCATCTTAGGAAATTTTTCTTTTTAACGGATTTGGTGAAAATATTAGAAACTTTCTTCATTATTGGAAAAAAATCCAACTTCAGCTCATTATTTACCACATCCTATTTGATGTAGTGATGTTTTATATAAATGTTCTCATAATAATAATGGTGCACTATATTCTTTTTCATATTTATATAACATTTATTATCACAACCCAAGGTAAATAGAAACATCATATTAACCAGGAAATCTTCCAACTATGTCTTCATCAATAATAAATGTGTTGGAGCTTTAGTATAAGATACATACTCCTATTTTTTTATACTAAGATCATTTAATATTTTTTTATTTATATGTTAGCTAAAAAACACTCCCATGTAAAGAACCCCACCAGTTGTGGATTTTATATCATATACACTTCCTAGACAATATATATATGGGTAACCAAATAGATCAATCAGTCTTATATATTAATATTTCATCCCAAAGATAGTTATGTATATAATATATCTGATAATTCTCTTTCTAACCATGATATGAGATTCCTTTTTTGTACATTCATACCCTGGAAAAATTTTATAATGCATAAAAAAATATATGTCCTTCAACCAATTAAATATAATTAAATTCATACCAACATTCTAAACTCCTTTAGATAAACATTTTTTCAATACCCATATTTTGAAAACTTGGTTCCCACTAAAATAGATTTTGAAACAAGATTTGATTTATCTATGAATTTTTTTTTTGAAGATCATTATCATAATTATGTCAATATAGGCAAATTTATTTGTAAATTTGAGTAATCTTAAAACCAAGAATGTAATTTATTTCTCTTATCATGTATATCTCAAATAGCTTATTCATCTCTTTATAAACCATCTAATATGTTTATTTATCAATCCCTATGAATATAATTCCATCAAAATAAAAAATATCAATAAGGGTAACCACTTTATTTCCTTTTATGTAGAGGTTTCTATCCACTATTCCTTTCTTAATTTTAATCTTCCTTAGGGAAGTATCCAATTTAGAAAAATAATATCTCAGATCTTTCTTCAACTCATGAAGATCCTTCATTCACTTTCACGAATAGATTTCATCTTTCCCAAGAAAGAGGCCACACATTTGTTTAATTGAAATGTCTTTAGAAATCTATCTATTATGAAAAAATGTCCTCAAATCCATCTGGAAAATATTATATCTTCATTTTATAATGATATAAAGATAGATTCTGATATTTCTAATCTTGAAACTAGAGAAAATATCTCATAAAATTCTATGTCTTCAATTTTGAGAAGCATTTACAAACTAGTTGTGTCTTTTTTTATCACTTCACATTTTGTATTCAAATTGTTTTGGAACTCCCACATTGTACCATTCACATTCTTACTGTTTGATTTGGGAACAATTTACCATGTCTAATTTATTTCAACCTGATCTGACTCATCATTTATGTAATCTACCCACTCTTTATGATCTATAGCTTCTTCAATATATTTTTGATCAACCTATTAATATAAGAAAATATGTGAAACAAACCTCAATGTTAGTTTAGATTAAACCTATTTTCCTTGATCACTAATGATATTTTGGAATTTCCCAAATTTCCTCATCATAGGATGAGATGAACATAACTATATGTCATTACATGAGATATCCCATTGAAAATATTCACCTTATAAAACATCATCACTATTAATTTTTTCCAAAAACATTTTCATGTTGTTTAGTTTAAACCACTTAATCTTCTCTTTCTTTTATTTATTCATTTTTCTATGAAACTTTCTTATACGATTTCTCTATAACATTCAAATATATGGAATTAATGATATTTCTTATTTATTTATTATAACACATGTAGCCTCTACCATTAGTAGGTTAGAGATGAAATATTCCATCAATACCACTTCGATCAAACTTCCCATGATTATCACCTTTGACTTTAATAATGTAATGGCTTTCAAAAACGCTTAGTTATTTAATAATTAGGGTATATTAACAATAAATGTCATAAAGAGTAATATAATATTTGAGAATATATAAACATTTTTTTAATATTCACATCATCTCTAATATCCTACATCCTAAAGTATCGATAAGTATCATGTTCATTCAACATTATTTATTCCATCATAACCAAACTTCTATTTCTTCGTTCAAAAACACTATTTCATTATGGTGTGTATGGTGCACTAAATTCTTGATGAATTCCATAATTTTAAAGATATTATATAAACTTCCGATTTTATACTTATTGCCTTTATCTATTCGAATCTTCTTCGTCAACTAGAAAAATTATTTTTTAGCACTTCTCTTGAAACTATTAAAAATATTCCCTTACTCTAACTTATGTTTGAAAAATATAATATTTTTAATGTGAGTAAAATTATGAATAATATAAATAGGGTACTTATCTTCATTTTTTTATTTAATTCTCATTGAACCACATATATCATAATGTATATGCTCCAAGGGATGAGTTGATTGTATCTAAATTATCTTATTTATGGAGTCTTTAATATTCCCATTTTGACTTATTGAATAGTACTAATATCATCTTATTGAAATGTTTTCAATATCACATATACTTTATCTCTTTATTAGTTTACTTATATTTCTATGAAACATTGGTCCCATCCTCTTATTCCATAACTGATTTTCTTCCATCAAGATCAGATACCACAGACCCTATACTTATCCCAGTTGAAACATGTTTCTATTTGTACATTAGAATATCATTGTAGAATTCCCATACTTTACCATCATAACAAAAAAACTTGAAATATTAAAAAAATTCTATATTCACCGAAAATTTGTGAAATAGCTAACAAATTTTATTTCAACCTATTAACAAACAAAACACTTCTGGATTTCTATTTTTCATCTCGATGATAGAAGATCCAATGCCATTGATTCTGATTGAATAATCATTGATAAAAATAATTATATCTTTATTATAATCATTCACATTATTCAAAACTTAAAATATCATGTAATATGTGATGAAACACCATTATCCAATATCCAATGTGATTCTCTGTTTATATTAATGAGCGAATTTTCAGAAACTAATGCCTTTTTTCACTTCATCTTCCTTCACATATGGATTTTGATATGTTTCGTATAAACTATGATTAGATTTTAGAATAACAAGAAATCCCTTTTCACGGTGTATAGAATAATCACATATTTCAAAAATGGTTTCAGAGGTTCAAATGTATTTCTTTTTTTTAAACTTGACTCCTTATGTTTATTTCTATGATTGGGTTAACTCCCCCTACAACATCTCCACCAGTTTCTTTGTAGTATTGTTGATTGAAAAATAAAATATTTTAAATATTAAAAAAGAATACTTAGTTCCAAAAATATCTATATAAATCATATTTTTCTCTATAGAATGCTTTCTCACAATAATTATGTACTTGTTTTCCATCATCTTTCTTACCAAAAACCTGGGAACTTTGTTATGTACTAAACTTTTTGTAACCTCCAAACATCTTATTCTTCTGATTAAATTCCTTCTCAAGCATAATAGAATCTCTAGTTGTAAAATAATTAGTATTAGACCTTTAAAACTTAGAATATTTAACATGGGTTGTTTGGAAATATACATGGTCTTTTTAGATTTTATTTTCTTCCAAACATATTTAAACTTGTTTTTAAACTTTTTGAAAATTTGTTTTGATCATTTTAAGGTTTAAAATACTTAAACATTTCACTTACTTTTGTAAAAGAGTTTTTGAAATTTACCTTTCCTTTCTTGGCATTGAATTTTTTTTTGGTCAATATTTAAAACATTCTCCTTCAACATTATCTTTTCTTAAAGCTTATGTTTTAGGTCCATATCTACATCAAGTGATATATTCAGATAATATATAACTTTTAGAAACTTTTATTTTTCTTCCAAAAAATATTATTGATTTTTTTGGAAATATTTTCTTTCTGAAACATATTTTTTACTTTATCAAGTATAATAATATTTATAAGACATTAGTTCAACTCCCAATTATTCATAAACTCCATCTGAGTATCTTTATCTTATTCAATAGAGCTACCTTTTTCATCACTGGTGAACTTTTAATCATTCACATCTATAATTAAAATTTATTTAGTAGCATCATGACTGGAATCGTTATCCTTCTATTCACTATCATCATCTTCTTCACATTGTTTCAAAAAGATTCCCCTTTTATATTTAGATATCTTCTTATCATTTCCATTATAAAAGTACATAGATTCATATGTATTATTATTTGGATATCACATTAACTTTCTACCATCCTCATCGCTATTTTAATCTTCCTTTAGTCTTGGATAATATTTAGTAATTTTTCTAATAGATTCATAACCAAGGAACTTCATTGGTAACTTCCATTTGTACTTTAATATGCCTCTTTTCATCTTTTTATAAAATAATAACATAACTAATTCAAAATTTTAACTAACATAATATTGAGTATTGGAATCACTAACTTCTTCTACATCCAAAAAATTAAAATTTTATTATTTTTGAGGCCATGATGAATATTTCTCTATTATCTTTTCATTATTTATGAAATTATTTTCTATTATAATTTCATTTGTAATGATAATGATATATAGATCATCTATGGAAAGAGTTTTGACATTTCTATCTTCTATGGATGATACATTGGCATTAAATTTATCCATAATAATTCATAATATCCTTTTAGTAATTGTTAAAATTTTCAACTTCCCCCCAAGACAATTGATGGTGTATACAATGTCATTAAAACTTGTAAATAATTTACCAACATAATCATCATCAACTATTTAACGATCTTCATATTTTAATCTCTAGATTCGTTGATTATCTTCCTTCAATTTCATATTATCTTCACCAATTTTTTTAACTACTCCCAAATAACTTTATTCCGATAAATTTATTTTAACTCTAAGAAACTGATTTTTAGATATTGAGGAAACTATAGTGTTTAAAAAACACTCATCTTTCACCAAATTATTATTATCAGTAGCTATTAAGTGAATAAATTTGGAATTAGGATTGAAACCATATATATAAACCTCATAAACACTACAACCAATGGATATGATAAGGTAGCATTCCATACATACAAATATGATTGTTCTTCTTATAAAAGACCAGAATTTACTTATTGTTAAAAAAGTTATGATTATCCATGGAAGATTTCATTTTCTTCAAACTTCATCAAAGAGATAATGATGTAAACTTTGTCTCTAATACAACATTAACGGAACAGTTAGGATCAATGTGATCACTGATAGGGGGACGAGTGAATCAATGATGTTAGCTTTCATGTATTTTCATCTTATGAAATAACCTTCACCTCCTATTAGTGATCAATGAATCTACTAGAAAATAAGAAAACAAGAACAACCATAGGAACATAGTTATTTTCAAGTTTTATTACTCAATAAGAGTATCATGTCTTTTACTTGGGTTGGATGTAATCCAATACCACACAAACCACTAGAAAACAATCCATTGAATGTGGTTACTATAAGAAGGGAGAACCATTACACTTGCATAGAACTATAGTCAATTGAAAGTGTAAGTGATCCTTTTATAGGTAACTTATGTAACAATATTTTGTAACAATAGTAAGATCCTTCACGAAAAGGGTTTAGTATGTTGTTAAGGTATTGCTTGAAATTTTTTCACGCTTTGTTTTCTGTTAAGTACTTATTCTTTTCATTTTTTAGTGTGGTGGGAAATAACCTTATTTATTCTAGTGATAGTTCATATAATATGATTCTATAGTATACTTCATCAGTTTACCATATATTATACTCTATCTAGTTCCTTCTTGTATACTGATACCACTTCTGATGCATTATTTCTGAACACCTTGGAACATTTTCTTTTTAATACCACATGATAAGATCCTCCATTTTGTATCATTTTGATTGATGTATCCTCAACTTGTTTATCCTATTTGAATTCCAATTCTTTAGTAATTCAAATAACTTCCCTAATTTCCTCACTTCATCTCAGTGCACAAACCAAACATATATAGGAATAACACCTCTAAAATTTTAGGGAAACGTTTTACCATTATTGGAAACAACCTTCTCAAAACTTTTGAGCAACCCAATTTGGAAATTACAACCTATAGAAGTCATGAACTAACCTGGTTTGACCCTGAACCGGGCACCTGATCTAATCTATGACATATTTTGAGAGGCATTCTCGATAATCCCATTTTGTAAACTAGTGCGAGGTGTCAATAATATCTCAATTTAGAATTATTTTTCCTAAGAAACAGTAGATATAAATCAATAAAAGGTATAAAAGAACAAAAATTGGTAGTATAAAATAAACTAATACTATGAATATCTTCATGTGACCTCATGGGTCACCTCCATCCACAAAACCAATATTTCTGCTGAAGTGATCCAAATTTGAAAGGACATGAAACTAAAAATGAAAAATGTAGGTGTGAGAACCAATATTCTCAGTAGGTTTGACAATAGATAAAAAATAAAAATTCCTTATCTATAAAAAATTCCAAATCATGTTATTTTGAAAATAATATATTCAAATTATGTTGTTCCATTCCTTTCAAATACAAGTAACTAGCTTCGATTTTATATAAAAAAATTTCGAGTGAAATTTTAAAAAAATCATAACATTTTCTAAAGAATTAGTGACATCTCAAATGACTTACCTATGATATTTTTTAGTGCTAAACTATTTTCTTCAATATGAAAAATTAGATATAAATTCCACATAATAAAAAGGATATAAATAGGGGGAAAGTAACATACATTTAAAATAGCTGTCATGATATCTTAGGTACTGTTTGAGATATCCTATGAAAAATATATAATGAACACATCACAATAAAACACATCCATCCATAAATAAATAAAACCACTTACCTAAAACTCAGAGACAACCTCCTTAGCTTGACTGAGGTGTACATCCTATGGGTAGTTAGTTTACCTATTAAGGGTCAGTAGCCAGTGCCTAATCTAACAAGTAAATCATGTGCACCTTGAGCTCCCACATAACTACACACGGGTTCCCATGATGAATATATGTCGGTTATTTTTATTAAACTTTAATATACAAACATAGAATACATTTCACACAAAAAAACAATTCACTATCTTTCCCTTAAACTGACACCATATGTAAAACCCCTTTCCATGTCACAAAAACAAATCATAAGCCCATAATTGGGAAAATATTTTATGATAAACATTTAACAAACGTATATCAAACATCTATTTCATGGGGTCGTTACATAAGACTGGTTTTCTAATTTTATAAAACCATACAATGGGCCCATCAGTCCTCATTAATTTTTTATTTGATGACCAACTAAACATTGAAAAAAAACTATATGTTTCAACACAATGAAGAAATATTTTTTTAACATGAGTAACCCATGTTGTAATCTTATGTAAATTTGAAAAAAATAAAAAAAAAATCTTTTTTAAAGAGTCACAACCAATTTTCATAGCATATACAAACTACATAATAATAAAAACACACTTTAAAAACACTCCAGAAATTAAATAATTCAAATTAATGGCTCATACATTGGGAACTGTGATCAAAACATGTTTTACATGGGGATGGTATCTCAAATCCCCATAAAATAGGTCTAATAAGAAAATAGGCATAAATAATAACACCAGAAAATAGAAATTCCACATTACACTTTCAAGCATATGGACCTTTTTGTATTTATATATATTCTCCTCTTTTCTCTTTATACTTATTCACAATTCCATTATTCAATATTTAAAAATATGGTACTTTTTTATATATACATTCATACATATGCATACACATCCAAGTTTCATTCATCAATGGTGACTCGAATCCAACAAAAGGATGTCCAAGGAACACTATAAAAAAACAAAAAACTCAAAGGTCCAAAAACCCAAAATAAAATTTGTTCACGAAATAACAAAAGTGGACCTACCCAAACCCAATGGTAAACTTACTGCCTTCGATAGTCATTGAAACAACCATCCATAATTGAGGATAAAGTACCCTAAACACTAATAATAAAAAATTAAAATAACCATAATGGGGTTATGATTCAGATGGGGCTCGCACACCACATGTAAGAGGAAGAAAATTCAATGAAAATGTATGATGAAAATAAAATAGGAGGAGAATTTATTACCAGTGAATATCAATCCATGAAATGGTTTGGAAATCAGATAAAAATGGAGGTTGCAGGAATAAGGGGAAATAGATGGAAGAGAGGGGGCTCGTGCATCGAGCATAGAGAGGGGAGGGGAAGAATGAAATATCATTTAATTGGTTTTACCATTATTAATTATTTTTTATAATTTTTTTAAAACATAGTCATGTTACACGGATTCGACACATAGTCTACCAAACCATGCTAGAACTTATTTCCCAAAGGGGTGAGGCTACACTATTTGGTAAATTGTATACCTAATCATGTGTTCCCTTTTTTCTCTTTCTTTAGGTCATATCGTGTTCGGGGAAAGGGCCCACACTTGTATGCCTATCTTTGGGTGCTTACTAGTGCCAATTAAATGGATGCATGGTTTGAAGAGCGCTGGTTCATGGTTTCTCCTAAGTAGTCACCAACCATACACGACCCCATTGTCCCTCCAAAACTCCAAATTTAGGGGAAAACACCTTTGAAGACCATGAAACAAAATTAATAAAAAAAATAAAAAAAAAATATTGTTGGTTTTGTTTGGGGTGTGAAATTTATTCTCACAATTGAAAATTTTTCCATTATAAAGTACAAAAATATATAACTGTACATGACATTAGATAGATAAAAAACCCCAACCAAAAAAATTGTCACCACCTGAAGACTGAAAATGAAAAAATCATTTCCTTCTAAAAAATAAAAAGTCCAACATTCCAAGAGGCTAGTAAGAACATCCAAAAGAATCTATTTCAAAAACCTAATAAGTAGATGAAAATATGAAAGTACTTGAAACATAAAATAGAAGAATCGGAGTAGAGGACTCACATATCCAAACATACTTTAAAAACAAGGAACACCTAGACCCCTCACATAGAAATCACCAATAGAAAATTATCATGGTCTATTCAGGATATCTACAAGTATCTATCGCATGACCAACTATCCAAGCTATAAAAACTAGTATGTTCAATTTTGGGAGGGGTAGGAATAATAAAATACCCCATCAAAATCATTTGGAAAATTGGTTCATCATAGGATCATCCATTGGTGACATCCCCACCATAATAAGACTCTGGTAAAACATTGATTTCTCAATATGAAACAAAAATAAAATCCTCACCAAAATAACAAAATAAGGGAAATGATATATAAAAAAAAATAATTCCACCATTTTATAATAATATGATTTATATTTTCCAAAAAAATAATTTTTATTAAAGATAGAAATCCAAAAAAGGTACCCCGCAACATTCTCTATTCCCAAACAAAATACATCATCACTAAACACCACATAAAAAACATAAATCATTTATAATTAATTAAAATTTAAATATGTCCTAGATCTACACCATGTTTCTATAAATAGTTTGGGAGGACCTTCAGAGGGGTGGACCTAGCTCTACATCACTTCCTGGAAGCACCCTTAAAACCAATTACAAATGACCCATGCATCAGCAATCACAAAAAGACTTTGGTGCTCTAAGACAAGACTACTTCTTGTTCCCTAACCTTGCAGACTGATTTAACCCCCACTTCTTTCCTCTGGATGTGTCTGTTACGAAGAAAAAAAATCCTCTCCAATCCAACTCCTAATAGTCTCATCACTACTCCTTTCCCTTTCCCTTTAATAGAACCACATCAATCATTTCCAAGGATATTAGAAACATACACCACAATTTTTTCACCATATATACCATCCTTATCTAGAACAACTTGCTTAACTGCTTCTTCATATGTATTGGAAAAATATTACACTTCCTAAAGAGTTCTGATCGAAGGCCCTTTTCAAAGAACTAAGGCTTTATCGAATTATTTTTAAAATGTTCTGGGAGATATGTCACCTTATCTTAAAATTTATTATCATACTCTATAACCATTGAATCACAATTCTCAAGTTTTTACAACTCGATCCCCTTTGGTACCTTCACAGTCTTGGGGAGAACTCGTTGGATGAATGGGGCCTTAATCATTCTCATGAATGTCACCTTCATGGTTTGGAACATAAAATAGACTTCCACCACTTTCAAGTTGTGCCCTCCAGTATGATGGTGGTGAAATTGATCTTAATATGATCAGGAATCTCAAACCACATGAAAATATCCATGATGATTTTCAACCATTCCTCACCTTTCCTAAGTTCTAGCTTCTTAAAGAAGTTAGGAGGGTTCAACTCTTGGAACATCTCGATATTCCTAAAACTGAGGACCACCAGAATCCATGTCTGAAATGGATGAATCAAATGACTAAGGCATGCATCTACCAACCAAATACACACTATATAATATACACCTTAAATCTTTTTTTGTATTCCTTATAATATAGTGTGGGAATACTCTGAAAAAATAAAATCAATACCAAATCAAAACACATCACAAATGAAAACTCCACACTTCAATAAAAAATTATAAATCTATACTAAAAATACAATTCCATTAATATTTCTAACATAATAGAAGAAAATACCTGAAAAATAAAAATTCAAACATAAAAAGGAAGAACCACTCCATATCCACAGTTCAAAACATTGAAATCCCCCATTTTTTGAAAAAAACATTCCGAATTAAAATAAAAACACATGAGTTTAATAAAATACTATCGGTATTCCATGAAGCCTCACATATACAACATTATGATAGCTCAAGAACCCACCCACACATATCCCAAACCATCCACTTACCACGTACATATATCCATACAAGTCCACATTCAAATGAATACTAATGGTAAAATGAAAACGGGTTTATTTAAAATTGATTTTAATAAAGTTAAAATAAATTTAAAGTCACACTTATCAATAAAATCAAAATATTTTCAAATCCCCAATCCACATTCCATTCCATTTCATTTAAAAAACATTTCAAAATTGAAAAACAATTTCCTTCCATAATAATTTTGATACCATTTTTAAAATGAAAAAAATTATTCATTTTGGAAAATATTTGTTAAAATAAACATTCTCCCAAAATACAAGATAAAACCTTCCATGAGACTCAAATATCATAAAAACCCACTACGCATGTGTTGGCCACACGGTTTGACTGGTTTTGGGAAAACATGGTAACCACACTTGAGGTTAACAACTGTAGTTGCATGGTCTTATCATGGTTTTCTTGGAAATGAATATAAACCATGCACCCATTTAATCCCTCTAAAATAACAAAAAATATGAATACAAACTATAATCACCTAAAAAGAAACAAAAAAATCAAAAACATATGAGTACTATGCTCTGATTTTGAGGCAAAACCATCTTGAACCACACTATAAATTCAAGTGTGCTTCTAACTAAGTGCTGATAAAGAACATAGCCACAAATGAAAACATAAATTCTTCCATTAATAGCTCAAGAATACAAGAAATACACAAATAAAAAAGACATAATTGATCAGATACCATTTTATCATGAAAAAATATGGGCACCCAAGTGGATCTGTGATAAGGCCTGAGGGGTGTTCTCAATCCTCCTGGTCATACAACTAGTGTTAGACATGAAGTATAACTCAATTAGGTATGATTTTCATGAAAAACAGAATATAAAAAATCAAGAATAGAAATAAAAAAATAAAAAATGGAAATAGAAATGAAACTATGACTAAACATACCACCACATGACCTCATCGTTCACTTCAAACCCTAAAACCAAGCTCGGTCTAGGGGTGATCCAAAGCTAAAAGAATCTAAAATCTAAAATCATAAATATAGGAATGAGCACTGAGATTCTCATTAGGGATACCAATATATATATAAATTCAAATATCTTACCTTTATAAAAAATCAAAATCATGATATCTTGCAATATATATATATATATATATAAAAGTATGGTTTCCCATGTTTTTTCAAAATCAAGTAACAAGCTTCCATTTATGTCAAACCATTTCCATACCTTTTTTTAAAACCATTTTCAAAAAATACATAAATCATGATAGAAATATCAAATGACTTCACTATAAGTGTATTCAATGTTAAAACAGGTGCTTCAATATGAAAAACAAGATAACAATTTCACATAATGAAGATTCTAGAAAATGGAGGAGAGTGGCTTGAGTGTAAAATATGTTTTATGGGATCTTAGGTACTCATCAAGATGGACTACTAAAAAGCTATAATACACTCATCTCAATAAATCTAATCTATATGGATATCAACAAAACCACTTCCCTAACACTTAGTGATACATTCTATGGCTTGACCAAGGGGCACATCCCATGGGCAGTTAGGTTACCTACTCAGGGCCACTATTTAGTGAATAATATCATCTAGTGAAACATGTGTACCAATTTCTCCCACCTAACTACCAAATCATTTACATGATTAATAAATAAAGGTGACTTTTATTGAACTAGAATATATATACATACTACACATTTCACTCAAAAGAAAACAATTTACTATCTCACCTTCAAAGTCCCACCTTAAGGTTAACCCCATTCCAAGTCATATAAAGAAATCGCAATCCCATCACTAAAAACATATTTCATAATTCACATTTAACACACATATATCACATTTCCATTTCAATGGGCATGCCATAAGAGGGATTTTACAATTTCAAAAAAACAAAAAAAGTGCTAACGGAGACTAATTACTTTAAGAATAAAAGGCAAATTGAAAATTGAAAAAATAATTTATATTTTAAAATAAGACAGAAAGAATATCTTAACATGTATATTCCATGTGGAAGATTAGGTAAATTATGTAAAACATACGAAAAACATTTCTAGGAGCCACAACCAATTTTCATGGAATATATATACTATATAATAATAAAAACACACATTTTAAATACATGAGCAATCAATGAATTAAAATTAAAGGATAAGAAATAGGTAACCTACCTCAAAACATGTTTTTTTTGTGATGGTAGCTCAAATCCCCTTCAAAGAGGTCTAAGAAGGAAAGAGGAACAAAGAATAACACTAGGAAATAAAAAATCCCCTTTACACTTACACACATAAGCATCTAAATATTTATATAAGTGCATCTTGAATCTTTGTACATATTCAAACACCCATGATGGAATATGTACAAATAGGGTAATTATATATTTATGTCTACCTATGTATACACATATAGGTCACCTTCAATGTAAGAGGATTGAATCCAACTCAATGATATCCAAGGAACACTATAACAAAACAATAAACTCAATGGTTTCAAAATCCATAAATAAAATTATGATATCATAGAATAACAGAAGATAATCAACTATAAACCAATGGATAACTCACTAACAATAATGAAAGTGTTAAGAACTAACCTTAATCAATGTTCAGGAACTTCAAACACCAAGAAAAAATTATTAAAATACCCAAAATCAGGTTAAGGTTTAGGCGGGGCATATTCATCACATGGAAGTGGAAGAAAACACAAAAAGATGGAAGAGGAATAAAATAGATGATGATAAATTCTTACAAGTAAAGATTTAAACAATGAATAGCATAGAAATTGGGCAAAATGGAGGTTATGGGAAGATCGGTGGAACACATCTATAAGAGTGGGGAGGCAGGCTGGTGCATTGATCATATAGAGGGGAGTGGGAGAGGAAAAACACGTTAATAAGTTTCATCATTTTTAATATATTTTTATCTTTATTTTTTTAAACATGATAAGGCTGCATAGTTTGGATACTATGTCTTATCGATTATTCACCAAATATGTGATTGCTTCTGTACCAAAGTGAGGAGGCTACATGGTTTGGGATGCATAATTTTTCAAATGGTGTGCCTAACCATGTGGTGTCTTATTTCTCTATCTATAGGCTGCAAGGCCTCATTGGGGAGTATGTTCACCCATGCACCTAACTTTGTGGTTTCATTAATTCCTCTCATTGTTCTTTATAGTTTTCAAAGGGAAAGCACAGTGTTTCCTTAAACTGTGTGCCACCATCTAATCCCTCCAAAACTTATAATTTCAGGTAAAAACACTTGGAAGGACCAAAAAATAAAATTAATACTAAAAATAAGTATAATCATAGAGCAGTGTTGGGTTTGGGTACGAAATTTATTCCTATTATTGACCCTTTTTACCCTCTTAAATTCTTAAAATATTTAACTTGATATAACACGAGATAATGAAAAATACATTCCAAAATGAAACCTTTATCTTCTGAAGACCAAAAAATTAAAACTCAATTTCTTTATAAACCCCTCAATTTTGAAATGTAAATAAACTAGTAATCACATCCTCGCTAAACATTCCTGATAAACCAAGAAGTAGCTATCAAAACCAAAGGACTTAAACCATAAAATCAAAGTAACAAAGGGAAGGACTCGCATCTCCAAAAATTCTCTGAAAACAAGACACGCCTCAAACACTAACATAGAAATCACCATGAGAAACCCATTAGGGTTAGTTCAGGATCTTCATGAGAATCCATCATGCGACCAAATATCCATGATATTTGAACCAATGTGATTTGGGTCAGGTAGTATAGGAATAAGAAATTTCCCCATCAGGAACACCTAGAAGCTGGGTTCATCCCAATATCATCTTATGGTGGCCTCCCTACCATATTTGGACTCGATTAAAACTTCTATTTCCTATGAAAAAATTACTCTTTAATCCTAATGAAAACAAAACCTCAATGGAAACGATGCTTGAAACAATGAATTCCATCATTCTATGACAATAAGATTCAAATTTTCACAAAAAGAAACATCCATTTAGAACCTAAATCCCAAATAGGAACTCAAAATAATTCTCCATTCCAAAAAATAGATAAAATCAATAAAAACACATCAAAAATAGAAAACATTTAAAATAAATTAAACTCTAAATTGATCAATTATTATCGCCATTTTTCTACTAATGGGATGGGGGTACCTTGATGGGGTGGACCTAGCTCCACATCTGGGCCATTGATGCCAACACCAAGGAAAGAGTGTCCCATGTGTCCATGCTTGGTTGCAGGTAAGTTGGAAGTAGTCACGGACACACAGAAGGCCACGATCCTGCATGCATGATGGTGTACATAGAATGGTGGTGGGAGAATGTCATGACCCAATCATGGGGGTCCTTTCCCACACCAGTTAGAACATAAAAGCTATGGTTCATCTGGTTAGTCCCTATCTAAGAGATGGGAGTCACCCCGACAAAGAGGAGGATGGTGCATGTCAACATTGACACCACTAGTTGGGAGTTGGGGCACTCTTCTGATGAGTCCATGGCCTGACAAAACCAGTGAACGACACATATTAAGAGCTGGATGGTTGAACCCCACTCACCTTTGAGGGGGCTGGGGTGCCGCACGGGCGAACTGCTGTGCCAAGATGCTCAGCCTATAATAATTGGTATCATACGTGGTCCCAGCCTTAAGTGTAATGCATTGCATGTGTTGAGATATAGGATCCACAATGAGGACCTTGTGATCTAAAGGGGGGTGATTGTAACACCCCAGAATGATAAAGGGTAAAATGATTAAATTGTATGACTCATGTCAACATGTTGCACCTTCCTTCTTGGGATCTTGTCTGATTAGAACTCCACAGTTAATCATTCTTGGTCTGGAGTAGTGATCAGGATGGATGAACTTCTAGGATGTTTCCTAGGATGTGTGTGAGTGAGGAAAAAACACACTATAAAGGACATGTGTTGGACTATGGGGACAATCATTAGTCAGATGACCCGTTTGGGCGTGTGGGCGGGCCCCAGGGTGGGGACCATGTGTCTGTGGGGCAACTAGTGGTACCTGGTAGGCTAGGACCCAAAGGCCATGTTAAGGCGGGGTTTCTGTGCTATCACTGGGACCCAGTTGTGCAGAGGGCAGCAGTATTAGCCTCTCCAGAGCAGAGTTAGGAAAGGAAATATCATAAGCAATGACAATGTCAATGTAATTCGAGAGTATGGTAAGGGTCTTCACAGCCCAAGGAGGAAGAGAGGGAATAAGGAAAATAGGGATCCATGGAGTTTCATTGCCAACAAGAAGAAGAAAAATAAGGGGTGTAATGACTACTTAGGCCTCCCTGAACCAATAGAGATACGGTCGGCTAAAAAGGTGGTAATATCAAGAAGCTAGAGCTTCAGGGAGTGGAGGGAAGAAAGAGGAATCCTATGCCAATTGGTGAAGACAATGTGGTTACAAAGGGGAATGATCGTCTGGAAACATTGGAGGTTTCTCAAGGGGAGACAGAAGAGCTGTAGGTTGGGGACCTTCCTGGTGGGAATCTATTGCAATCTGAGGACATGGTATTGGAAGAGGAGGCTACAGTCACTATGGGAAAGTCTAATGGATATCTGTGGGAGGCTGCTATAGAACCTAAAAGTGATTTGGAAATTTTTATGTATTCAGGAGAAGAAGTAGAGGAGAAAGTTCTTACAATTATTTCCACAAAAGAGGAAGCAGCGAGGATGATGGAAAGATAAATACGTGTGGAAACTAATAGTAAGTAAAGTGAAAGGATTGACATGAATGAACTTATTTTGAATACGGGCTTCAATGGAGTTAAGATCAATATTTATGAGTACCTACAGGTTTGGGATCATTTGGAAACATACTTTGAAGATCTAATAATAGAGGACCGAGGATTATAGGTGCCATCTCTTTCCTGGGAATTATGTTGGGAGAATGCCTCTGGTAGGATTAAGTTAGTTTTCAACAAGTATTTGGTTCACTTTAGTGGTGTACCGGGGTGATCTTGAGGTTTCTCACTTTTCTTAAAATGTGTTCTGATAATAAAAAATTAACTTTTAGTTCCATAAGTGTTGAGGAAATATGACACTTCCTAGAAGATTTTTTATTATATTTTCAAATAACTAATCCATAAAGGATTCATTTTTGAAAAATTTTGGGGGATATGTCACTAGTTCAACAAATATCATAGAATACTCCAAAACCATTGAATCAAATTTCTCTTGAAATTGGAGCTCTATCTCCTTCACTACCTTCCTAGTCTCAAGAAAACCGCACTGGATGAATAAGGCCTTGAATATTTCCCACTAATAGTCACTTCATGGTTTCAACTGTAAAATATACTTCCACCAATTCCACCTCAATCCCTCCAATATGCAGTTTTTTAACATGAGTTTAATAGGATAGATATGCTTAAGATGAATTAAAATCTCCTTGATAGTTTTCAAAAATTCTTCATCATTAATTGATTTCAGTTTTCTGAAGAACTGTAGAGGGATCTCCTCTTGGAACTTCTCAATGAATTCATGATACTATGTACCTCCTTGCTTCATGTATGTAATGAAAGAACCAAATTACTAAGGTAATAGTTGATCAAAAAAAGAAATGATGTTTAAGAGGAAATCATTTCAAGATTCCCCCAATCTTAGTCGGGGTATTCTCTGAAATAAGAACCACAAAACCAAATCAAAACAAATCACAAACCAAAACTAAAAACATGAATCACATATCACAAATACGTACTCAAAATACAATTCTAACAAAATTTACAACACAATGGAACCAAAATTTGTAAAAGTAAGTCTCCAACCCTAAAAAGGAAACATCATTCTACACCCACATTTCAAAACATTTAAATCCTCTATTTTTTAAAACACTTCGTAAAAAAATAATTACTACCACAAGATTATAAGAATTTAGCATTGGTATTCCCAAAATACTAACATATAAATCCTAGTTCTGGATCAATACACCATCTTCACTTACCCAAAACCATCCACTTACCACTTATGTGCATCAATATATGTGAGCATTCATAAAAATACAAATAGAACAATGAGAATGGATCCATTTAATATCGATTTTATAACAATTCCAACAAATTTAAAGACACCATTTTCCATTAAAACAAAAAAAATCTCCATTTCACATTCCATATCACATCTGTTCAAAACATTTAAAAATTTACAAACAATTTCTTTCTAAAATAATTTTCCTATCATCTTCAAAATGACAAAACGTTTTTGTTTTCGAAAACTTTTTTAAACCCAAATTTACTCCAAAATACAATGAAAAACATTCCAAAAATAACAAATCATAGAAAAAAACTACACATGGGTTGGCCACATTGTTTTCTAGGTCGTACACTAATAAGGTGAGGCACTTGATATTAATATAGGTATAGGAATGGTCTGTGTATGGTTTATCTGAACATGCATAGAAAATGTGTACCCTCTATGTCCCCAAAAAATAACAACCAAATATAAATACCAACCATAAGGATTCAAAAAATTACCAAAACAAAATGAATCTGAGTGTTATGTTCATATTTTGAGGCAGAACCATCTTGGAACACGCTATAAATGCAAGAATTCTTTTGAATAGGTATTGATCAAGAACCTAAATGTGACTGAATACATGAATTCTGAAAATACTAGATATAAACTACCATATATCACAAAATAAAAATGGATAAATTCTATGATACCATTTTTTCACAAATCATCCCTGTTCAACCCTGAACTGGGCACTCAAGTCGATATGAGACAAGGCCCAAGTGGCATTCCCAATCCACCAGGGATGACAACTAGTGTTAGGTATCTAGTATAGCTCAATTTTGAATAATTGTTCATGATAAATTTTATATATAATTATAAATAATATTCAATATCATTCTAGTTTAAAAATAAGATATATAAAATAATGTTTTTATATTATTTTTTAAAAAAGAAACAACATTCCATTTTATGTAAAACCATTTCCATCAGTTTTTATAAAGAAGAATTATAAAGAAATATAAATCATAAAATAAATCTCAAATTATTTCACTATAAGAGTAATTAGTGATAAAATTGTTGCATCAATATGAAAAAAATACATAAATTCCACATAATGAAGATGTTATAAAATAGTGGAAAGTAGCTTGCATGTAAACTAGGTTTCATGGGATCTTATGTTTTAGATGAGATGGTATGGAATAATTATATGGTAAACTCATTATAATAAATCTCATATAGCTACATATCAACAAAAACACTTCCCTAACACTTGGTGACACTATCCCTGGCATGAATGAGTGGAACATTCTATGGGTAGTCAGGTTACCTACTCCAGGCCACTAGCTAATGAGTAATCTCAACTAGTATTACAAGTGTACCAAATGTTCCGACCTAACTACCAAAGTATTTAATTGAAGAAAAAATAGAGGTTAGTTTTATTAAACAACCATATACACATATACCATACATTTAAAAAAACAAATAATTCATGACCTCACCATTAAACTCCCACTTTAATCACTTCACCTTTCTAAGTGACATAAACAAAGCACAAGCCCATTATCAGGAATATATTTAATAACTCACATTTGACACACATATATCAAATTTCTATTTTTATAGAGAATTATTTAAGAGGTGTTTTCAAATTTCATAAAACCAAAAAAAAATTCAACCTGACCTCATCAATTTAATATTAGAAAACCAATTGAACAATGAAAATATACATTAAATTTTATAACAAGTTTGAAATCACATTTTAACCTGAAGAACAAATTTTTGATGCTCATTTAAATTATTTAAATTAATTAAAACCCATTTCCAAGATCCACAACCAATTTTCAATGAATATACATACCAACAAAGTTCAAGCTTTTATTAAAAAGCATAACATGGGAACATATATAGAGAAAAAAAATCATAAAAAGCCTGCCTAAAAACATGTTGGTCATGGATATGGTATCTAAAATCCAACTAAAAGAGGTAAAATAGGGAAAGATGAACCAATAATAACATTAAATAATAAAACACCCTGTTAAACTAACACGCATATGCACCTTTTTCTATACATATATATAGTAACATCTTGCATCTTTATATATATTCACCTCACTATGAGTGCACATGTACATGTAGGGTACTTATATATACAAATGTATTCCTACCCATGAATACAAATGTATGTGGAATTCAACAACACCTACTCAAATCCACATCAAGGAGGTCCAAAGAACACAATAAAAAAACACAAAGGTCACAAAAGAGGTAAATAAAATTAAGGAAAAAATAATATTTGAAGGCAACCTGCCAAAAACTATTGGAAAAATAACTACCATCGGTATCCATGGAATGCATTAGTCACAATCTTGGATTGAGAACCCTAAACACCAAGAATAATCAACTAAAATATCAAAAAATCTGGTTGGTGTTCAGATAGGGTGTGAACACCACATGGAAAACGAAGGAAATTCAACCAAAAATAGAAGAGGAAAAAAATAGAGGATGATAAATGCTCACTAGTGAAGATATCACCAAGAAACAACATTGAAATTATACAAAATTGAGGCTATTGGGAGAGGTGGAGTGTATGGATGGAAGAGGGGGTGAATTAATAATGGATATGGGAGGGGTAGAAAGAAATCCCCTTTAAGGAGTTTTATGGTTATTAGTTTTTCTATTTCAATTTTTAATTTTTAAAACCCAGGAAGGCCATATGGTTCATATTTACGGTATTCCAGATCATACTAAAACCGTTTAGGTTCTTCTTTATCAAATTTAGGAGGCCACAAGGTTTTGGTCTGTACAGTTTTACAAACTACTCCCATAATTGTGTGGGGCCTTGGTGCTCCTCCCTTTGGCAACCCAGTCTCCTGGGGAGGATGAACTCCCTTGTGCTAACTATGTGTGATAACTGGTGCCTCTCACAAGGCCAAATTCTTTTCCAAGGGATAATGAATGGTTTTCCCTAACTGTGTGTTAACTGTAGGCCACCCCCTTATCCCTCCAAAACTGCCAATTCAGTGGAAAGAACCAGGGAAGACCGTGAAAAAAACAACACAAAAAATAAATAAAATAAAAGAGTAGTGGTGGGTTGTGGTGGGACATTGAATTCATTCAATTATTTTAAAAAATTGGAACTCTCCTTAAAGATTAGTGATAACATTATTATTCACAACTCATTAAGACTCTATGAGAATCCTGACCTTCTTCCATGATTTTAGGAAAATTGAACAATCAATTCAACATCGTCAAATTTGGTATCTTTATGATAACCTTATAGATTCTATCAAACCTATATTTCAATAAACCAATCATAAATATTATGAGAATTTATATCACTTCATATAACTATTGAAACTATGTCTACATCTCCTATTAAACTTTATAAAAATGACTTAGAATTCTTCTACGAGATACTTCCACCATCCATTTACTATCATATGAAACCTTCAGTCACTGCATTGATATGCCAATTTTTGACTAATGAATTTCATAAAAATAATATTTCTGATGACATCATCCATAAACATATGTCTAATGACTCAGAGACTTTTATATGATCATCCTAAGATAACCAAAATGACTATTATGAGGAAATCTTAAAAATGAAATTTTCATAGAACATTTTATGTTATTCATCTGATGACATTCCTGAGTGAATTTCTTTTTCACATTGATATTTTTCATCGAATCATTAATATTTAGAAGTGATTGTCCAATAATGCATAATTCCACCCCAACTCTAAAACATCGTAAAATTCATCATAAAACTTCATAAAACTACACCATCACAAATTCATAATCCGTGAAGAAAAAATATTCCCTTGCACATTGGTTTGTATCATAAAAATGTTTAATTGAGATGATTTTATATAAATTAAGAGAATTGAATTTTTACTAGTTATTTCAATAGTCATTTTGAATTATAGAACATATGAAAAAAGATACTAAAAACATTCAACCTAAAAACTCAAGACAATCACCCCATATCAGTAACATTCATATGATATACAAGGGATGATAAATTTAATCTGACCAAGTTTGTAGGAAAATACAATAATTTAAATTTATTTATGTTATATTACATAATAAAATACTTTTAGAAAACATCTTCAATCCAAACAAACTTCTTATGATAATTTTATCACATCAGACTATCCTGGTCCCAACATTTTTGTTCCCTAAATCTTAATTTCCTTTCAAATTGTTCAAATCATGTGTGTTTATTTTTTGGAATGGGAATTTTGTTATTTTTTATGCCTAATAGATTTTATTTCAATAACCTATCTATCTTATGGGTGAAATTCTATACTAATTTTATTTTATAAGTTACAGTAGTAGTTTATACCATTTTGGACCACCTTGTTTTTAATATGGTTATTTACTAGGCTTAATTCTAGCCTGATGGATATTTTCCTCAAGAATTCTTATTATTTTTGTATATTCCATGAATTCACTTAGATATTTACATAGTATGGACTAGTATCCAACTCTTCATACAAGTATTCCACTCATATATACAAAACTTCTCTTAGGGAAGCTGTATCTCTAAGAAATTTGTCAGAACATTCCATCTAGTGATGAAATATAAAACTATTTAATTTTATCTTTGTTTCAAATAGTATAGGTCATGGGTGATTGATTTTATTAATATTAATTTTAATTGGTTAATAAATTTATGGAAGATATTCTCCCAAATAGAGATAAATCCAGCTACTTGGTTAATATGCTAGAATAATACAGGATCCATCTATAAATTTTATAAAATAATTCAAACAATTGTTTTCTTATTATTTATGGGTTACCAACATTATTATAAATTGATAATAAAAATGAGTGAGATGTTTCCTTGAGTATCTCATTACATTGAATAGTGAAAATTTAGGATTGATAATGTTCAATGGTGGTGGGTTGGTGGGGGGGAAGTTATGTCCAACCTCTCATAGTAGGGTTTCTTCTCTAGCCGTATCATTACATGTCATACATTGATAGCCTATATTCGAGTAGTAATGATAATTAATATTTATACATGTGGATTTTTTTCTTATATTGAGTACTATCCTATATGAGTCACCTATTTTTTGGATTTATAAAGGTCCAATAAGAAAAAAAACTGACTATTTATTGGTGACGTGATTATTTAAATATGCTCATTCTGTCATGGGTCAACTGGATGAATCAATTATTCTTTTTTTGGTTGAATACTCTCCTATTAATGAAGAGTATTATCATATGGGTATATAGACACAAACCAAGAATTATGTTCCTTGGGAATATTTTCTGTGTGTAATTAAGTATAAATTTTTTATCGTTTCTATAACTATTACTTAAACTGCTTGACTTTTTCACCAGAAAAAATGACCTCATTAGATTTTGGTAGATAGTTAGATTAACACATTGAAATTCTATTTTCAGTGCTTATGGAACCTCAATCATCCAATAATGTTAGATTGGGTGGGGAACATTGATATTTCTAGGTGCACAAAAGTTGGTTAGGCCCATTCCCAATGACAAGTTTTCATTAAATCTAGGGAATAGATCATTAGAACATGAAAAATACAGACATGTCTCCTAATTATATATGACAAACAGTAAAAAATAATATCATAACCAAGATAATGGATCTTTCACATTCAATGTATATTTTATTTAATAACAATAATTTACCTCAACATTGAGTACTTTTTTTGATGTAGGTGTTGATTGATCAAATTGTTCTTCGAGTTATACTATAATTACATTAAAAATACCATAAATATAATCCCTCTAGTAGTGATACAAACATGCTCTTTGATATCAAAACATCTTATATGGTACTCCGGGTGTAATCACACTGGTACTAATCATTTTGTGTCACTCACCTTTGAACACAGCAAAATCATTTGGACTTAAAGGATTAATTTTGATTCTCTAATTCCTAAGAGGGATATGGGGAATATATTTTTACAAACCTGAGAGAAAAATACTAAAGATATTTCTCATGGAGACAATTTTCTAGAGAGGAAATCATTGTGAATAATACATGATTTCATTGCATCACATATAATTGACATAATTGGGTACAAATAAAGAAAGGATAAAGAATTAGAAAATTAAAATAGTCACTTAGTCAATATCAGAGTCCTTAAAACCCCACATATTATAATAATAATATTATTATTATTTTGTTGATGTCTAAATGTCTCAGGGATAATATTAATATCAATAAAATAATTCATATTTATTTAAATTATATTTAATATATCATTTCCTTTATCAGGAACATCACTCAATATGTCCACCTTCCTCGGCATTTACCTAACCATGAATAATAAATATAATTAATTTGATACATAAATAAATATTTTTCATGGTCTTTTGAATAAATATTTACTCAATATTCAACTCATATAAATTTACTGATTGTATACTTACAATCAATAATTCTTGATTCAATATTATTCCTCTGTCCTAAGAATAATATTTATTCCAATAATTAAATTCAAATATATTCAACTTTGATAAGTGGAAATAGTATGTGTGTGAACCATTAGGCATCTTACTCAATGGAATTAGACAACCATGCCTATATTACAATATTATTATTTAAAAACATTTAAAAGAACCTATATTGGACGAATTTAATATCACTATGACAATAACCACATAAAAATTCTCACTCTGTAATATAATCCCTTTTTCTTGATATCTCATCTAGTTGGTTGAAAACTCATTTCATCAACCTATATTCTCAATATATCTTTATTCTACTACCTGAAATGAACCTATCAATACACCATGGCCATCTATTTTATTTTGACAGTTCCATTCCAATCAAAGGTTCAATATATCATCTTTTATAAAAAGGGTAGGTAAAAATACTTCCTCAACTCACTCATTAATAATATATCATTCATGATGTAACTAACATATCCTAAATCATAGAAAAAAATGGTGTCATCATTTTAGTAAATACATCAAAGTATTCAAGTCATGATATGTATTAATAATATCCATAATGACTAAGGACCATTAACATGTTTATACACATGAATATCCAAAGACACATAAACATGTGTAATCCCAACTTATAGGTATGTCATCATGATCTCCCATCTTAGAGATTATAAAGGGTAAAAATCATGATATTAATCTTTATTTTCTTATTCGATCCTTTAGAGCTCTCTTCAGTTTCACATTCTTAGTCTTTTGTGCCACTTTTAGTGGGTTTTGGGCTTGGGGTATATCAATTTTTGGTAGTGCGACTGGGGAATGAATTTCTGGAATTCCCATGTTTCCCAATACCCAATTTTACTTTCAAAGAAGCCATTTGACACCCCTCCTTCATCTGGGAAGTTCCCAGTCCCACCCAAATTCCCTCTTTGATAGCATCAACATAGATCTGTCCCCTGACCATTTCACGTTTGTCAGTTCCAACGATGGAAAGTTCTGAGCCAAATATTATCGATAGTCATTGCTTTTCTATTAGGTGAGTGACCAGTGGGAAATATGCCTCTAGTGAAATTATACCCCTATAAAATTCACTTTTCCACTTTTTCAGATCACACACTAGGCCATTACCATAGATTTGGAGATTAAAGGAAAAGGTGTTCGGCTTTCCTCCAAGTGTGAATATTGTCTTTCCCCTTTGAATAAATCCATATTTCACCTTTTCTTTCAAAGTTCATGGATTGTGCTTACTTGGGGAATTATTTTTTAGTTTTACCCACCTCCTAGTGCAGTTGAAACCCTAATTTAATTCTTCGCAAAATAATTTTGTGGATGCGTCAATAACACACAGGAGTCTTCGGCTAGGGAGACCCTCTTGGTGGTAGGATATTGGTGCATCTGGAAGGAATGAAATCATGCATGGCATGGGTCCTATTGCTCTGATATTTCTCTGATGGACAGAGTCAGGTGCCTTTTTATAGAGATGGTCGGCCTCTTTCCCCTACAAAAATTAATTCCATCCCTTCAATGTTTTCTTTCTATGACCTCTCCTTCATATCTCTCCAGCCCTGGGCATCGAGGGCGTTAGGTCTACTAGTCTCCTCCTACCTCAGTCCTAAAACTCAATGTTGATTTCACTTATGTGTATAGAAACATGCATGACATCGGTGTGGTTAATGTAGGCTGAGGGTCAGTGATCTTTGCATTCAGTTCCTTCTATGGACTTGGGAATTCTCTTAATGTAGAGGTGATTGTGATGCTCAGTGATCTCTCTTTATATATATATAAAAATATCATCTTGTCTATTTTTGAAAAGGACTACAAAATGTTCTAGATATCTCTCATTGGAACCTCAAATGGTCCCTATAAAATCACTTATTTGATCTAAAAGTTCAAGGACCTTCTTTTTAGGGACATGGAAATTCTCCTTGTGTGGAGTGAGGGAAACCATGTGGCTGATTTATTTACTACATTTTTTACCCATGAATTCCCCTATTTTAGTTTTGTTCCCTTACCTACCTTCCCTCACGATGTGTGGCCCATGTAATCGGTGATGCTCTTAGTCTTCGCTTCTTTGGTCCACCGTCACTTATGATTCCCTTTCTTACCTCAATAGAAGTAATATTTATATGTGTCATAGTAAGGATCATCTATATCCCATAAAATGACATCATATGACCATAATAATTTTATTCTAGAATATTATCATTGAACTTCAAGGTTCTCATCAAAGTGGGGAATTTATAAAACCTTTTAATTTGATAAATACTCAAAAGAAATTATCACATTAATGTAACATAGAAGAATAATCAATATGTGATAATATTTTTATTAGTATTAATAATTATGTATACAAAGGAAATATAAAGTAAAAATGTAGCTGGTTCTTTGGAACAATGTCCTATAGACTCCCACTTGGACTAGAGCCAACTACTAATAAATTTTAGTCCACTGGCTCTCACATGATATTCACGTATCTACTAAGATAGGGATTTTTTGAATGTGTCCAACAAATTATATTTTATGGAAACACTTCTCACTACGATCTCAATTCTATAAGAAAAACCTACAAGAAATGATATTTTTAAAGTATATACATTATCAGCTGATGTGACCTTGGATGCTTGGATATTGACACCACTACGGTGTTATCACAGTATAGTGTGATAGGATCTTTACTATTAGAAACCATAACATGATCCTAACTGAGGTTTAATATCTAGGATTCTTCCTTGGCAATATCAAAAGATTTAATATACTCAGTATATTCTATAGAATTATTGAACACTAATATATTTGGGACATTCAATCTCATAAAACCTCCATTGGGATTGAAGATATATGATGATAATGATTCTATGTTATCTTGATTTGTTTCAAAAATAGCATCTTCATGTCCTTTGATAACAAGTTTCTCAAATACTCTATATAATAGAAAAATATATTTAGTACACCCAAGATACATTAAGATAGTCTTGATTGGAATCAAATGGATTCCTCTAACATCAGGTTGAAATCTTTCTACTACTCTTATGGTGTAAACACCATTTAGCTAGGTATATAGCATAATATTCCTGATTGTCCCTATCATGGATATTTATGGTATTTATTTCACCCTAATATATCTTCATGTTTGAGGAAACATTAAATTTTAAAGATTTATGTCATGTGACAATAGAATAAATCCCTTATTGGATTTATCTATACTTAATATCGTTAGTGTGTTGTCGATATGTTTACATTGGCATAGTCCATGAAACCTCTAGGGTCTATCATGATGGATCTTGGTCCTAGGAATATATGATTATCCTCCTAATTATTTGGTGGAGAATAATGTTCTCAACCAAGTCTGAGAATACTATAAAACTTGTATTTCAATCCAAATAATTAATATTTCAACATTATATATTATCAAGAAAACTATTTCACTCCCACTAAACTTCTTACAAACACAAACTATGACATTCATTATTTATAAAAAAAATTCCTAATGGCCATAATAAAATAGAATTTACCAGGACCTACATTCCTTCTATAATCCATAAATTAACCTTTGAAAATTGAAAAGCTTATTGGTATCCTTTTGTGTCACTAACCCATCTGTTTGTGTCATATATTAATTTTTCTAGAGGTTCCTTTTAAGGACAGTTCTTTCGACATACATCAAAAAAATCACATAGTCATGGAAAGATGCTATAGAAAGTAGATTCCTTGTGCATTTTAGAATAGAAAATTAAGAAAATATTTCCTCATACTATATTCTATGACAATTTTTAAACCCTTATGCAACCTATGATGCCTTATAGGCACTGAGTTTTCCAGCTTAGTCTAGTTTCTTCTTAAATTCCCATTTTCAACCAATGGTAATTACATCCACTAGAGGATCTACCAAACTCTAACTTTTTTTATTACATAGAATACATCTCAGAATTCATTGATTGTTTCCATATAGAATATTTTATTCCATTTACAACTTCCTTCCAGGTTTTAAGTTCATTTTTACTGACTAATAACGAGTCTTCATCCTCAGTGAATAGAAAACCATGTCTTTCAAGTTCTATAACCTCTCTTATTGTCCAACACAGTACTTTTTTCTTTAGAATATCCCCTTAAAAAGGTATTTTTGGGATATATTACTATTTCAAACCATTTTTGTCTTGAACCGTGACTTTATCTATAATACCCTGATATTTTGGAATATTTATTTCTTTTATTCAATGAGTTTGATATCTTTATTTACACAAAAAACATAACTCAAACAAACCGTGATAGAAATAGTATAAAACCATGTCATTGGATTGGAATGAATTAATAATAAAATAATATTCTGATTTATATGAAGAAAATATTTCCTTAATAAAATTTCATTAAACAATGTTATGGAAAATGAGTGATCAATTTGGAATGTTAAGAATAAAATCATTTAATGTCAAAGTATCTATTTTTTTTAATATAGTATTTTTGTATACATTATGTGTCATAATCACTTATTAAATTTTATTTTCAGGAAATATAATTTTTAATTAACTAATACTAACTCATACATTGTTCATAAATTTAATATAAATGAAGAGAAATTCATTTTATAGTAAAAGAGGAACATTTTTAGTTGATGGTTTATAAGTGCACAATATATTTCTATTTTAATAAATTAAAATAATATCTATTGATGAATTATTTTAATGTTTATATAATATATTCAAGTAATTAAATTATCATTTATATAATTTTTATTACTAGGAAAACTATTACAGTAATTTCATTTTATGCCTAAAAATTCATTTTTTCTAAAAAATTGCCTTCATCATTTTTATGCGTGTATTATTAAATAATTTTGTCCACTTAAAGTAATTGAATTAGATGAAATGGTTTCCATATTTAAAATATTCATTTTAAAATTTGTTAAATAGTACAAATTGTTTTCTATAATGAATAGAAATTGAGGTAAAAATGCATTACTACGTTAAAAGTTAAAAGGGTTAAAATAACCAATTTTTTCTCTAAAACCTATTGGTAGAATTTATATTGATCCTATATCGTCTAATATTATTAATATATCCAATTTGGGTCCACATAATAATTAAATTGATCATATATTATTTAAAAATTGAGAACAAATACAAGTGGCCCACTCCCCTCATTTATAAAGGGGGACCACCTCTTCTATCTTCTTCATACCATCTTAAACCACTTAGATCAGAAACCCTAGACCTAAAGCTATTATTATATTCCCTTTCAATTATATAGAGGGTTTTTCATCTTAATCTACTACCCCAAGGGTCTTTAATAAGAGATGCAAAGGATTTGTTTCAAAGAAGTGGTATAACTCACATTCGAGTTCTTTAATGTTTATTTATTTTTCTTCCTCCCTCAAACCTATCTTAACCATCTAAGTAGAATAAAATAATTATTTCCAATATAATAAAATTTTATTATTTTTATTTTATTCTCATTTTTCATCTCCTTTAAAACATATGGGAAATTATAACATCACTTGTGTGTGTGTGGGGACCACCACCACCACAAAGTAATGTGTTTCATTCTTTATTGATGTCTCTCATGGATGTTTACATAGTTGGATTTAATGAATATATATAATTTTAATAATAAACTAATTATTATTTAAATTTTAATTATATTTTATCTTTATTTTCTTCCAACCATTGTAAAAATGAAACTTTACTCATGCATACATATAGAGTAATATCCCCATGAAGTGATGTAATTAATTTTTCTTCGCCACCCTATATGAATGGTTATAAGAGTTTATAAAATAAATAAATATGAAACTTACAACATGATTAATAATATATATACTATGAAATAATAACCATGGTGTAAGGACTAAAACCATTTAACCAATACATTCCTTGAAAACCGACCAGTTTTCAGCCTAATAAGGATTTTAATGAAAAATTATTAATTAAAGTGGAATTATAAATTATAATTGGATGATATATTAATATATATATATATATATAATATTTATTATTTATATAATTATAATAAATCTATATTTATTATCCATTAGGTTTTAATACATATAAAGAAATATGGGACCTGAGGTAAGGGTTTATGCAATAATCTCATTTCCTTTTAGGATTGTCTATCATAAATTCTCCCAAAGGGAAATAATGTGATCCTTATCTTTTGAACCCCATATATTTTCTTATTCAATATTTTTATCTATATTATTCATGTTTTTATTTCATTATCTTCTCTTTTTTTATTAAAATGAGAAAGAAACTCTTTTTAATAAAATCCAACAATATATATCTTATTTGGTCAGTGAAATTTTTATACCATGTCCATGTTATTTAAAATGTTTTAAATAACTTTATTTTATTTGATAAAATATTATATAAATTCGTTTTAAATAATATTTTTATTTATTTTAAAATTATTTATAATGAAATTTTACAAACTCTACTAAATTGGTTAATTATGACTTTTTAAAAAAAATTGGAAGAAATTTTTTTAAAATTTACAACATAATTGGTTTTTCCACCATAATGAACATTCATTAACTCTAAGCTTAAATTAAAAGATTATAATTTTGATTATAAATTATTTTTTCTCAATATTCTATAAACACTTAGTTTTTAATGATACAAAATCAAAATAATATTTTTCTATATTTTTTTAAAAAATGGCAAGTGACCTTTTAAAGGAATTATTCATATATGATCTCATCCTTAGAAGATTATTATGATCCATTGTGTATATGTTAAAATAAAACCATCCAATTACATTTACTAGATGAATTATTATTATTTGAGGATGAAATATTTATAATTTTTATCTTTTTCCAGGGTTATGCTATGATGAAATGATGAATGTTTTTATGATCTTGTAGAAAACATATATATAGTTTCTATAATGGGATAGGTGGGCCAAAAATTCTTTATACTTATAATTAATTTGGGTAGTTAATGATATATTAAGAGAAAATATGGATAATAATTGGGAGTGAAACAAATTTAATAAGGGACTATGTCCATTATGATAGTCTTAATAGCGAGCCTTGACTATGGAAATGATAGAATGGGGAGTGAAACCAATCCATTATCATACCCTATCCACAAATATTGTCTTGGGAGTGATATTTGATTAAGTAAATTATTTTTACTGATTACATGTATACCAAAAAATTATATTTTATGATTATGATATATTAAAATAACACATGATTGATTAATAATGATTCTGCACTCTTATGAATTATGTATTTTTTTAAAAGAAATCTTTATTACGTGACTCATGATTAAGTATTTTTTACCAATTGGGTATGAATTTCATAATTTATGATCGTATTATCATATAATTATCCTAATCTTAAGCCCAACTATGACCATTTACTTATATCTCTTATGTTTACCTTTACTAATAATCTAAAATCACCCTCTATTACACTCCCATTTTCCCAGGTTATGAAGAATGTTTTTAAATAGGGTATGTCTTAGAAGGGTACTGTGTGAGATGAATTATGTGGGAAATATTGGATATAATTCATGAAATAAGTTCATATATTTCTAGTATCTAAAGACACTAAACCATAATATTTATGAGGCATGTACTATGATGAGATGTATTAAATATTCATCTAAAATGATGTAATACTTATTTATGTTATGTTTTGGTTTCCTGAGTTGGTATTAGAGTAGGATTTATTTATTTTTTTGATATTATTTTACGAGGAAAATGAGGAAATAAACAAATATGACATATGATGAACTAAAAGATAAATTGGATAAACCTAAAGTCTCATAGTTTGATAAGAATGTGTCACGATTTAGGAAATAATTAGAATTAATTTTAGGATTATATAATTATACACTCTGATTAACGATGATTGGTTATCACAGTGTGATTTATGGTTTTAGTCAATGGCTATCACCAGGAGTAATCATGTTAACAATTAATATGATGTCCAATGAAAAGACTATCCTCATGAAAAGCCAAATAAAGTAAGATTTAAGACGTGAAATATTGTGTAAATTGTCACCAAACTCTCTCAATTTATAAATAGTAACATGAATCATGATGAATTTATAAATATACAAAAAATGAATCAACTCACAATTGAATCTTTTGTGAGACAACATCCACCTTCCATTAATTATTCCCCTCATCCACTTATCTCTAATAAATGTATCATTTTCATAGAAAAGATATTCTTCAATATACAATGCTTCGACCATGAGAAGGCTGTTTTTCCTATGTATCACTTGGAAGGTGTAGTTGATAAATAGTGAAATCTAATCAATAATACAAGTTAATAGGGTGAAAATTACTCCTTGACATGGTAAGTGTTTAAAAATATATTTTTCAATAAGAATTTTCTTCGAACTCATTTCACTAATATAGAGAGGATGTTTCTTAAACTAAATCAGAATCATGATAAATCCATTAGTATCTATGAGGAAAATTTCACCATACTTTAAAGGTATTATTTGGGTTTTATCACCATATATAAGATAAAAGTTGATCAATTATTTACTTTTCTATGTCTAAGTATCTGAAAGTCATTGGATATAAGAGACTATGATAGCTATGAAGAAATTATTTTATGTGCTCTCAAGGTATTAATGAAGACATGAGACTCTCATTATTCTCATGGTTTAGGGGACAAGAATAAGAAGATTGATTTTCTATGATATTATATTAATAAAAAAAATAGGAAATAAAATTAAACTTATTTCATAATAAAATTGTGGAAGAAATCATGGAGTATTAGGTAAAAACATTAAGTGTGGAAAATAATTACATTTAGAAGTGATGAGAAGAATACATCCAATAAAATTTTTGTTGAGAAATATCAACACAAAACTTACACCCACACATCAATGATATAATTGAAAGGAGTATAGATGTTATTCTAATTAGTTCATGGATCCAAGGTTTAATGAATAAAATTTGTTTCAACAACCTCTTAATCCAAAATAAAAATGGAAATATCATGAAACTACAACTTCTAATGTGGTTAATGAGAATGAAGTGGTGAAATTTATACTTACCATAAAATATATAATTGAAAATTCCTGATTTTGATAAGTTCTACCCACTCTTTATATTTTAAGAATTTATTAAGTTTATCACATCACCACCTCAATGATTAGTTGATGAATTATTGGTGACAACTCTTAATGATATGATGATCATATCTCTAGTCTATATCTCCCTACTAATAGAAGTTTGGAGGAATGTGCTTTATGAAAATATTGTGATTATTCCTCTATTTAAAATTGATTTGTTTTTTGGAATGGATTAAATTTATTTATATATATCCTATAAATTTCTAAGTAAGGGATGTTATATTTCATATTATAAATAAACCAATTAGAATATTTTAGTGCGAGGATGAATATGAACTTATAATGGAAGTAAATTCCATTATATGGGTATTTTTGGTCGGAGTGGATACTCGAGAGGGGGGTGAATTGAGTTCCAATTAAAATTTCTGTTAAAAATTATTTCTTAAAAGTTTTCCCCCAAAGATTAAGTATAACCCATTTAATCAAGGTTATACTTATAATAAGTTTTTGACTATTTAAGTAACTTCTTATAAGATTTATTAATTCTCGGTAATCTTAATTTGTGTTATTAATATTACTTTTGAAGTTATTCTACTAAGACAACCCAGTTATAACTTCTTTCCAAGATTAACTATCTAAGTGAAATTATTGATTTCTGTATTATACAGTAAAGCAATAAAATAGAGATAACTAAATTTAGCAGCACAACAGATATGAAACAAGTGGTTCAGTCTCAATCTCAGACCTAATCCACTCCACTTGGTGATCACCTACCACCAAGAAGTTTATATAAATTTAAATAAAATTTGATCCACACCCTGGATCAGGGTTTACAATAGTACTCAGACTATCCAGGTCCTCAAACCTCTACCACATTTCTACGTGGGTAAGAAAAAACAATAGTACACAGGTTGTCCAGTTCCTCTAACCTCTACCACAATTCTACGTGGGATACATAAAGGTGTAAATAGTTTGGTGTGAGGATTTTAGTATCCTCCAGTTCAGCTTCGGAGTTAGTGTGTGTCCAGAAAGACATAAGCACACACTTCTCGTAATGTAAGGAAATTAATGATCACAACATAGCAAGAATATAGAGATTTGTTTATAATTCTCTTGTGTGATGTCAATGTAGCTCTGGAATCCTTTGGAATGATGCAGATAATGCTTTGATTTTATCTCTGGAAGTTGTGTGTAAAAGAGAGTGTCGCGATTCATCTTGTGTTCTTCATGAAGTTCAACGAGCGAAGATGTTATTTAAGCTTCAAATATGCTTCGTGTGTTCAGTAGAGTCGATTTTCATACATTGTCCCTTTATTTTGAAACTTCCTCTATGTATCTTCTTCATTATTGTGCTCAGTGCCTTGATTTTTGTTTTTGTATTTCACACACACTAATTCTTTGCCACACATCGCTTTTAACATGGAATGCAAGTGTTGGAGCTGACAGGTTTCATGTGTTCTGCACCTAGTACCTCGTATTTTCTGATGATATGTCTTCAAAGAAACATTAATTATATCAGTGCATTAAAATCATCAAATATTACCATTAGGAATTAAATTGAATGACAACAAAATAGTTTAAGAAACAGTGTCACAGTAAGTCATGGAAATGGTGTCTCCTTCACATGGTGTCTAGATTGATCATGTTGTATGAGTGTCACAATGTCTCACGGTCACGGTGTCTTGTTCATGGTGTTTGGTTCATGGTGTCTTGCTTCACGGTGTCTGCTTCACGGTGTCTTGCTTCATGGTGTCTTGCTTCACGCTATCTGCTTCATGGTGTCTTGCTTCATGGTGTCTGATTCATGGTGTCTTGCTTCACGGTGTCTACTTCATGGTTCCAGAAATACATAGCTAGTGGCAGACTCATAGTGTCTTATACTTTTCAAAGTAACTGTGTTCATGATTAAATAATGTTGATTATAGAAAGTATTAGACTTAATCATTTTTCAAAGAAGGTTTTATGAGAGTATATTGAAGATAGTATAAAGTAAGTAAACTGAATATAGAGTAATTAATATCTTGCATGGCTCTTCATAAATCATGAGAAAACGTTAAACATAAATACAAATGATTGGATTTAATTTATAAGAGTTAACTTGGTTGAGTAATATTTGTGATTATTAAAACATGATTAATACACTAGGAGTCCAACAATCTTCCCCTTTTTGATGATCAGAAATCATGTACAGTTAAAGTGTATATTGGGTTCAACTATAGAGATAAAAGGATATAATGGGCTAGAATATAGAAACTTCTCCCCCTTTTGGGATTATAAAAAATATGGAATAAGAGAAGTCAAAAAGTGCACATTCCATTAATAGAAAATAATTGATCGTACAAAACAGAAGAGTAATAAAAAATCAATAGCATCCCTATCAAAAAAAGAGTAGACATTGTGCTTCTTCATGGGTTGTCCTTCTCTTTGCCTTTAGCAGTAGTGGTAGAAGAGGAAGCCGTAGGATCAAAGGTTGAGGTAGAAGAAGGTAGTGAGTTGGTTGATAAAGACGGTAAGGGAAGGCCTTCAAAGACTGAGGGAGCCAAGGTAGGAGTAGTAGAAGATCTAGGAAGTTGTTGATCAAGAATCACAGGCCTGGTCTGACTCAGTGCTTGGCTGATAGACATAGTGGTTGAGGCTAGGGAATAGGAGAAAGTAGGAAGCCCAGGTTTGAGAGGTGCAACCGCTAGAGTACCAATGGCTGTACTCTAGACATAAAGATAGGGTCTCTAGAGTTTGATGAAATCAGTAATGCTCTCTCCACCATATTTCATGGATTTCTAAAAATCGTCATTCTTCTCTATAATCTTGTCCAAAAATCATGTAAACACTGTGAGCTTCTGGACTTGGGTCTTGAAAGATTGAGTCATAGGAGGAATATGTATATTTTGTACAAAGTACATGAAATGTTTTGTCATATTGGTCCTGGAGAATATTTTGTTGATGTAGAAATTCACTTTCTTGGAAATCTCTTTCTGAGCATCATTAGTAATTTTGGAGTGGATTTGTACTAGGTTAATAAATATATCACTATTCTTGAACACTTCCGATAAAGAATCCTGATCAAAACCACCGAGTACATTCTAAAGATCTTCTTTGACTACAGTTTTGAGCACATCACTATCCAAAGAGGGTTCAGAGGATTGACCAGATTCTTTGACAGTTGTGGTCAGATATTTTAGTTGATTCATCATTTTTTGAAGACACCTTGTATACTCATCAGTGAGTTTATTAAGATTGGAAACATGCTCTTTCATTTCCTTCAAAAAAAAAATTATTTCAGTGATATTTTTATCTAAGGATGCTAGATAAGGTTGAATACGAGACACACCAACCTATGGGATTTGAGGAGCAACAGTTTTTATAGGAGGAGCAACAAATTCAGATCTCGAATGAAACTCCCTCTGCATGTCTTCAACCATAATTCTCAGGGTTATCACGTCATTTGCTGAGAAGCTTATTTTCAACTCTTACTTCTTTAATCACATGGAGCATCTTAGGTTATATTTTCTAAATAATTTTCCCCAATAATAGTGAGGATTCTACCTCACTTAAATTTGTCACATGACGAGGTTGGGTATTCATGAGTTTCTCAACTCCGAATAAGAGAGTTGCACAAAATTCTTTCAAATCATCCTTACTCACAAAGGATGGTTCTTAAGATAAGGGTTTGAGAGTAGGGACTGGTACAAGTTCAGGTTCCTTCTCAGGTGCGATAATGAAGACTAATTTCAACTGAAATAGGGAGGAAAGATCAATTCTGGTTGTTGTAACCTGCTGAGAGTCATCCACATCATAGAAACTGGGGAATTTATACTAAGTGTCTATAGGACTTGACTCAGTTTAATGTGAGGATTCAATAGAATCAAGATTTGGGGTTTTCTCCCCCTCAATAGGTGCCTCTTTCTTAGGACTAAGAAGCTTAAGATCTTGGTCTAATTCCATAGACTTTTCTCTAAGTTCCTCACTCATTTCCTGTCTAGCCAACTGAAAAGCTATATCCATCCATTCTTCAGCTGAAGTTATGATTTCATGAACAGATTGTTCCACAAGGAGTTTTTCAAGATTGACCTCTTTCAAAATAGGTGGCTTATCCACTATAGGCTCTTCTATGGAATTCATTTTAGATTCATTAACAACTAATTATATTTTTTCCTCGGGTTGAGTTTCCAGATTAATAGCTTCATTAGAAGTAAGGACTTAATCTTCAAGAACTACATTAGGAATAGTAGTCCAATCTTCCTCAAAAATAACAGCTTCCCTGGGTGGTAGTTCATCCTCTTCTTCCTCTTCTTCAGGATTCACAAATATCTCAACTAGTTCCAAACCAGGATCAGAAATATCTCATGGTGTTGAGGGATAATCCACCAGATTGAATTTCTCAAAAATCCTATAATTTTCTTCCACCCATTCTTTTATCCAAGGATTCCAGTTTAACATCATTATTTTGATAGCGGATTTTGAGAGACAGTACTCATAGTCCTTAATCACTTACTCATTAGGTCTAATCATACCTTTGGAAAGAACCACGATAGAGATTAGTCGATATTAGGACATAGAAGTTGACTTGGATGTGACTTTGATCAAATCACACATATGGTGTTTGATATACTTTCACAGGTTGATCTTATGCCCATTTTTCATAAGGTGAATCAAAAACACATCATGATATTTTAAAATAGAAAAATAACCTTTCCTGGGAATAACCAAATTTTTTATAAACTTGAACATAACCCTTGATTCTCTATCTAATTCAGTAGCAATAGCTCTCCTCTGGGTTCCGTTTCCAATTAATGTTTTTAGGGAATCTTCTAAATCAAAAAATTGGTTAAAGGTGGAGGTCCTCTCTAATAATCGTCACAGATGCCTTCTTGAGTTATCCTAAGGGATGAAACCTATAACCTCGAAGAGAATATGCATCTTTGGCCATTGACCCAGCATCTTACAACATAACTCTCACCAGAATAAAATGAGAATTGTACGTACTCATAAAACTGAGCCACGAACATAGGGTAGATGGGTCTATCTTCCTTCGAGAACCATTCTAAATAGACTTACTGTTCTAACACTTTTAATACCAAATACTTACTATACAGAAGCCATTTGGGGAAAATCTCTTTCTTAGGCACAACAATGTGGTTTACCAGATTTAGATTTAAAGGTCCTTCATGTGTTATCATAGGTGCAATCTTCTTTCTATTCGAGATGTGCTTCTCAGGTGTCGATGATGACGGATGTTTCATTCTTGGCATTCGCTAAAGGTTCAAGTGAGAGAATGGTTGCAGGGATTATGAAGGGTTTTAAAAGAGTAGGTAGAAGAAAACTTGAGTGAAGAATCGAGTGATACTTTCTTTGTTTTATCATTTAGGAATACCAAATGTCACAAAAATAAAAATGCAAGAAAATAAAAAAAATGTGAAAAGGATAATTACCACGATACGAGTTTAAAGAAAAACATAAATAATTTTTACAGTGAGACTGTGTCTAGTCATTATAGTGAGATCGTGAATGAACTTCTTAGTGTGTGTTATGGTGAGATAGTAAACGTTAGACATTAAGTACAAAATACCAACTGTGAGAACATAAACATAAAACATTACAGTGAGACAGTACATATGAGAAACCATAATCATAAAACAGTAAAGTATAACACAGTAAGATATCGAATAGTAAGACCTAAAATAGTAACAAGTAAGGTATCTATTTGAGATTTATCATGCCTAGTTCATGTATGATGTAGTATCTTCTCTCAGAATTTAATGGTTTGGTGAATATATCAGCTTGTTGATATTTAGTACCAATCAATTCAAAATTGATATCACCTTTTTGATAATGATCTCTCAAAAGTGATGTCTTACATCAATGTGCCTTGTCCAAGAATGTGAAACTGTATTTTTTGGGATGTTAATAGCACTTTTTTTGTCAAAATTTATAGGTACATGTCTGAATTGATATCCATAATCTAGTAATGTGAGTTTCATCCACAAAATTTGTGCACAACAACTTCCAGTAGCTATGTATTCAGCTTCTACAGTAGATAATGCAAAATAATTTTTTTTCTTACTGCACTAAGATACTAGTGACTTGCCTAAAAGGTGATATGTTTCAGAGGTTCTTTTTCTATCTAACTTATAGCCACCGAAGTCAGCATCAGAATAACTAACTAATTCAAATGATTGTCCTTTAGGATAAAACAGTCCTATATTGGGTGTATGCATGAGGTATTAGAAAATTCTCTTTACAACATTTAAATGATATTCCATAGGGTTTTCTTAAAAACAGGCACACATACACACACTAAACATAATGTCAGGATGACTTTCAGTTAAGTAGAGTAAACATCCAATCATTCCTCTATAAGTGGTTTGATCAA
This sequence comes from Viscum album, assembly GCA_963277665.1. Lineage (NCBI taxonomy): Eukaryota > Viridiplantae > Streptophyta > Magnoliopsida > Santalales > Viscaceae > Viscum > Viscum album. The sequence continues at coordinate 794,980,011 of OY728142.1, read as the reverse complement.
TGGATTTTCCATTTTCATCAATATCCAACTTATAAGTGGTGCTCATAGAAGTGTCACTACTTTTATTTCTATCCAATCCAAAACATTTTAGAATATCCTTTTTATTTTTACTTTGAATTAAAATAATACCATTTTCATTTTGAAAAACATGAAATCTAAGAAAATATTTGAGTTCTTCCATTAAACTCATTTGAAATTAATTTTGCATCATTTTAGAAAAATGAACACATAAAGTATTCTTCGAAGATCCAAAAATAATGTCATCTACATAAATTTTAACAACTAAAACATCATTAGAAATATGCTTTATAAGAAGGGTAGGATTGGATATTCTTTTGTAAAACCTTTGGAAATAAGAAAAGTACTCAATCTATCATAACAAGCTCTTAGATCTTGCTTTAAACTATATAAAGCTTTTAATAGTTTAAAAATATGATTTGGAAAATGGGGGTTTCTAAATATAGGGGGTTGTTCAACAAAAAGATCCTCAGCTATATACCCATTTAAGAATGCACTCTTAACTGCCATTTGATATAGTTTGAAATTCAAATGTAAAGCATAGGCAAGCAGGATTCTGATGGCTTAATGTTTGGCTACTGGTGAAAAGGTCTTCTCATAGTCAATTCATTCTTCTTGACTATAGCCTTGTGCAACTAGTCTAGCCTTGTTTCTAACTATGTTACCAACTTCATCAACTTTATTCCTAAAAACCCATTTAGTGCCTATCATGAAAGTGTCCTTAGGTCTATCTACTAAATCCCAAACTTTTTTCTTTCAAATTGATTCAATTATTCTTGCATAAACATCACCCAAAATTCATCATTGATATTTTTAGGTTCAAGCTATGAAAGAAAAGCTTGATGTTCAAACTGGTTTCTTAAAGAAGCTCTAGTTTGTGTCCCTCTATCTAAATCTCATACTACAGCATCTAAAGGATGGTTTTTATGGTCCTAGTTGGACTATGTAAGGTCAGGCTAGAAATTATAGTTTCATTTATAGGTTTGGTATGTACAGAAACATGTTCTAGAAATTTTCCAGAACTTCTTGTCATAACAATAGGTTCACTGTTTTTTATCATTAAGGTTTAGAATGGACATATCTTCTTCAAAAATTTTAAGAGGGGTCTTAGGTTCATGTGGATCAGTTTCATCAAATTTGATGTGTAAAAATTCTTCCATAAATTTGGTTCTATTATTGAATACTCTATAGGATTTACTCATGATTGAGTAACGTAAGAAAATTCTTTTATCACTTTTGGAAGAAAATTTGTCAAGATTATCTTTAGTATTAAAGATAAAAACCATAAAAATAAAAACTCTAAAGTAATTAACCTTAGGCTTTGTAACACCCCGAGATTTTATGAAAAAATATTCTTTTAATTTCATTAATATCTTTTCTTGTATTCTACACCAAGATTACCTTCCACTATACGCAACATCGTATTAGCTTGCAGTATACGCAACACTATTCTTGGACCGTGTTACCCACAATTTTGATAATAGTTATTCTACGCAACATTGAGTGTATATATATATATATATATTCAATGTATAAATGGAATATGGTTGGATTCTGTTATACGAAACAACGAAGTATTCTTTCACAACATGCAACCCTGACTTGGCTTGCATTACACGCAATCGTGACCTTCCTCGATAGCGTGTGTCGTACGCAATACCGGGTTTTACTAAACAACGATATATTATTATAATATTATTATGAACTAGAAATTATGAATAGTATTAACTAAATTTTGAATTTTATAACATTTTTATTCATCTTACACATTTTTCTAGAACATGGTATAAGAACAAAATAATTTTTTTGGGTAAAATAAGTATTTTTCATAAATGCAGTTTTCCCGCCTTTTGATGGTGCACCCACTTTAAATCTAGTTTTTGACATGTTTATAATTTCAATTTGACAAAATAAAATTCTTATTTGGAATCAATAAATAAAAATTTACTTTGGATAAATTTTTCATATTATTCTGGTAACATTCATATTTTGATGAATAGTAAAAACACGCTATATTTTAATGAAAAACAAATTTTTCATCTTAATAATTTATATGGTTAAATTATAATATTGAATGGTTTTAAAGTATAAATATAATATATTTTTACCATTTAATATAATCTATGTCATTAGCATTGATTTTACATTGAATTCGTTGGTTAAATCAATTCAATCTTCTGCAATGTTTTAAACAAAAACCCGTTTTCATTCGACAACGGGATTAATTTTAATTTAATTTCTGCCACTTCTATGTATTGAATTTGAAAAAATGGATTCCATATTTGAAATCAGTGGGTTCAAATTATGTTAATATGATACTTTTTATTTTTTGGGAATTATGAATAGTAACTACTGTAAATTTTATTTACCATAGTTAAAGGTAAATCGGGTAATTAAGTGTAAATATAATATTATAAAATTATCCTAAAACATGCCAAAATTCAATTGGATGGATAAAAGTAAACCCATATCAACTAAGTGTCTGATTAGATTCATTTTATGGACTTTTGACCATGAAAATAATTTAATTATTATTAAAACCAAAGAAAGTGACAACATGTCACTCTCTTAAATCTTATAAGTGTAAAAATTTTAATTTAGTGATAAACATCATAAAACTTCGAACATTAATAGTCTCCAGAAAGCTAATAAAATTATAAACATCATGATAATTTATTTAGAATTTTTAGGGATTAAATAATTGTCATTAATGGTGATACATTAATGATAGAGAAATTATTTATTAAGTGGAAAATAAGTAATATAGTTTTTATTGAAATAATAATACCCATTAAAAGGCCCACAAACCTGAAAAAAACTTATTTTTAGTATATATATATACACCTTAATCATCCAATTACCTAATATATAACCGTTTGGATCTTTATAAAAGTGATTATGACACTTATATTATTTAATTTTAAATGTTGCCAAAGTTGTCACATTCATAATTTAATAAATATAACAATTTAAATATTGGGATTTTAAGATGATAAATTAGAGTAAAAGTATTATTGTGAAATTTAATAGATTTATCTTCATCATAGGATTTTATTTTAAAATTTTATGCAACAAATCAGTATATTAAATAATTATAAAAAATGTTGAAATAATTATTTTATTAAGAGATAAACCAAATAAATGGTTTTAAAAATAATAAAATAAATATTATATGAACTATTTAATGTGATACAAAAATTTTATAGATACATATGACCTTTTATGAATCTATTAAAGCTTTTATTTCGAACATATCTTCTGTATATATTTTATTTAAATTCAAATAAATGAATAGTGTCAAAATTGACACTATTGTTATTTTATAAAAATAACATATTACAAAATTTTTAAAAAATCACAAAAATATTTAAAAATTATAAATTTAAATTTATATGGTCTATAATTTTATAAAGTAAAAAATTATGGAAAATTCCCAGCAAATAAGTAATTATTTGTTATAATTTAAAATTTTGAATTTTATTACCACAAATAAACTTAAATAGATTAAATAAGGATAAATCAAAATGATAAGGTTTAAAATAAGATCCAAACATGTCTAAATTTGATTGGTTGATGATATTGAAACCCTATCTCATCTAATATTCAAATATGAGTCATTTTTGGAGGTTTTTAAGTGGGGTTAGATTTATTTTAAATTAATATTTTTAAGAATTCAAAGGTGCCCCTCTCCTCCCTTATAAAAGGGCACCTCCTCCCTCTCCTCCTCACACCAATTTGAGACTTCAATCTTGGCCAAACCCTGCCAAATTATCTTCTCCACTTCCATAGAAACATCCTAGAGGTTCTGGTCTACTTTAAAGACCAATATTAGTTCCCTAAGTGGAGGTTTTAAAGAGGCTTATAGAAGAAGAGTTAATTTATTCTCCTGATTCTTTCAAGCTTCTATCATCTTCAACTTCTTCTTCTTTAGTTGTTTGATTATAAAGTAATAACATCAGTATTACTAATATACAGATTTTTTATTATAAATTTGAAACAACCCCATTTCACCTTCTATCCATCCTACAGAAAACAAAATCATCGCGCGTGCGTACGTACAGAATACTATCTCGACACTGTGGTGTATTTTGTTTTTCCACCAACACCTTACATGGATGGGTATAATGGTGTAAATAATAACTATACATAGTTATTATAACATCATACTGATTTTGGTATATTGTATCATCCACTCCAATTCAATTCAATAATTATGGAAATGATATCATCGCTCATTCGTACGTACGGACTACCGTCTCCACGACGCGATGAGATTCATTCTCCATGTTAACCATTTAAGAATAATTATAAAGTATATATAAGCAATAATAATGAAATATATGAAATTATGAAGCAACTGGATTTATGTATATATGTATTTCATCTACTTAATTCCATTCAACTCAATAAGGAAACGAAAACAGCGTTCATGCATACGTATGGCCTACCGTCTCCATGAATGGTGTATTTCTTTCCATTTATCGATCTATTATATATATATGTAGATTCTAAATATATATTTTATATAAATCATGTTTTATATTCTGGAATTATGTAATCATGATCTAAGTAATCATATGAATAATTACAAGTCAAAACACGGATGACAAATGAAACGATTTTACCCAAAACACTCTTTAACATGGAATTTACAAAATAACGGGTAATATAAAGTCATAAGTGAACCATATATGATATCATAACAATGAATATGATTCTGTAGTAAGTCAATGACATTATTTATATCATTATACAGGAGGTTCAGATACATACGAAGCATATCGGACATAAGGTAAGGGATAAATTTTCAATCTCATTTTTATCCGAGATTGCTTATACGTAAGTATTTACTTGGGTTACGTTTATCATCCATGACCATGTTTACTAAAAATGATTTCATAAAATTTTTACCATTCTTACATGGATGTTTAAAGTCACTTTTACCCTTTATTGAATTTTTACCACATTGTATGAATGGAATCTTTCCTTTGGTTACCATATATGGTACTTTTTGACTTTTCCGAAAAAAGTACAAGGAGAATGTTATTTTGAACTTATACGGTGTGAACAGATTTTTATGGTTTCATAACACCTCATTTTCAAGAAGCTTACTCTACAAGATTGCATGATTATTTTCAACAAAAACCTTATCTTATAAAATTTCATGGAATTTTGTGAAATGCAAATGATTTTAAAGAAGAAAGGATATTTTCCTCAAGAATTCATTTCAAGTGTTTTGTCAAAACTATTTTCCATCTAAGATGACATTATTTCATATGTGTATGTTTCATGTAAAATGTCTCTATGATTTAAATGGTTTCAAATCTCTTATGATGAAATGATATCAATTGTTTATGGATTATGTTATGATGGCATGATGTTTAAGAATCCCATTTTATTTCATGTGTTATGCTATGATATATGATTTATGATTTTGTGGAACACGAAATAATGATTTCATTATGAGATGGGTGGGACATATATCTCCCTCCAATGCATTGGTTAAAGATTTTATATCTCATGAGAGATAAATGGCTGGAACGGCAAGTTAAACCGGTTCAGTAATATAGGACTGGAGGGAGGAGTGAACTCGATTCAGAAAGGGACTTTGTCCACTAAGATGGTCTTGGCAGCGATGCCTTGGCTACTATAGAAATCATATCATGTTCTTAATGGTTTCCACAATTACATGTTTTATTCTCATGCTATTTTATCATGGTTTATGTTCCATTATGATCTATACCTAATGTACTTCCATGTTTTATGTCGTTGCTCAAGATTTTAATGTTTAAACATTATGTTCATGTTTTTTTAGTTCCAATTTATATGGTATGTTTTATTTTATCCATGCTTCCCCTTACTGAGCATTTGAGCTCACCCTTTTTATGTTTTATTTTCCCCCAGGATCAAAAGAAATGTTTTAGGTCAGGAAATAAAAAGTGGAAGATCTTTATGAGATGTTGAAGATCTTTCACAACGATTATAAGATTACATTCCAAGTTTCCAAAGACACTAAACTATTACGGTCCTTGTGTGTCTGTTTTTGTTATGTATTAAGTAATCCACAAAATTAATGTAATGTACATGTACCTCAAGCTTTGGGTCTCTATAGTTGGTATCAGAGGAAAGGTTTAGTCATCCTATGGAAACTAGGATGCGAAAACATTAGTGAGATCCCTATAGATATTTCTAAGGTATGTCTAGGGATGTACCTAAGGATAAGAATGCGTATAGGATATAGTCCTAGAACTATGGTAAAGATCTTAGAATTTATCCTAAGATGTTAGATATTGAGGATACTCCCCCTTTACTATGTTGTTTTCCCTAGCATGATTTTTTCCTTTCACACTATTCTTTTTGGGTTTTAGAAAATGGCTGGAAACAGGAAGATTCATGATAATGGAGGATATGACGGACAATGGAATGATATTCTTCATGAGAAAACAAATTTAACGGGATTTGTAAGACCAAACATCGTTATTACGCCTAATCAGAAATCTCATAATATGATCAATAATCTCAACTTTGGTAAGTTTCCCGACTCAGATAATAAGAGAAATATGGAGTTTCATGATGATCTTAGAGGAAAGAAAGTTCAATTTCCCTCATGTAAATAATGTGGGAAGAGGCATCAGGGAGATTGTTTCAAAGGAACTGGAAGATGCTTTGGGTGTGGAAAAGAAGGACACCAAGCAGTAAGTGCAAAGGAAAAGGTTCATTTAACACCATGGACAAGGATAATGGTATTGCTACAACATCAACAATGATTAGATTATTTAAATGTGGATTGTACGGGCATTATGCAAACCAATGCCCTAATGGAAAATCTCATGAAGAGAATCAACATGGTTATATGGGTAGTATTTATGAGGATGATGATGAGGAGACTACAAATGATATATCAGTTGAAAGAAGTGTTGAATCTTAGTCGGTTGTTTTAGAAGTTAGTGGAATGATTGTATGTTTATCAAGAGTTATGTTGTATAGTTAATGGTACTATGGAATAAAGAATCATCTAAGGATTATTACACTATTGTTTTTCCTAAAAGTATTTGAAAGTATATATTGAATGGTACCAGTAACCATGGAATGTTATTCAGATATTTTTTTAAAGTAGATGATATGCGCATAATGAAGGAATAATAAGATAATGAGATGTTTGATTGTATTCATGTGCTAATGATTGATATAAGGACTAAGTGATATCATGGTTTGAGTATATAGAATTTTGAGGATATTGGTATGTGGAAAGTGTTAACTTTTAACTGCATTCATGTATTCACTAAGGTTCAATGGGTATTCAATTATTCAAGAGAATACATGATTAAGGCCTTCGAACGTTTGTAATGTGACCAACAAGACATATCTTATGATATATGGGGATCAACGATGGTATTAACATGCTTCTTATATGAAATCTATGGTAATCGTTTTCACTATAATTTGACAATGGACTGCAATATTATGGATAAGCCTAAAGATTGGAATGGATTATGTTGGATATAATTTAGTATTGTTTAAGGATAGAACCTTTTTTTGATATTATTGATGAGATTATATAGTAATGTAGTTTTAGAAAAAGGACAACCTACAGGATGGGCGACAGCCCATCATGTCAGACAAGGCTGTGGGAATCGAACCCACAACCGAAGTGCAACTGGCCTTTATCACCTACCACTGGCCTATAGGATGTTCCTGGTTAGTAGAAACTAGTTTTATTTTATTACGTGGTATGATATATGAAGTATAAGTTCATTTTTGGAATCGTATACGATTAAACTCACCATAGACGGACTTATGCATATTTGATAACTTTTGCTAAACTTTTGTTTGAAATAGATGGAATGACCCATAATTCTATCACATGATCTATTAACACTTCATGAATAACAAATTCCAATTCATTTCTTTAAGAGATGAAGTGGAAATTCTTCAAAGCACGAACAACAGTGAAATTGTACCAAAATCATGTAAGTATTTCTTTTAATTCACCAACTTTAACGAAATGATCTTGAGAACCAAAAATGTTGTCCTAGTGCCCTTATATCTGATGAATCAGATGGTACCTTAGATCATCGCAAATCTATGGCTTTGTGATTGTTGGCTATTCCATAGCCATGTTCTCTACCACTCTCCATCAGAACTTGATGGTTAGATTTTTCTTCCATATCCATATTTTCACCTATGTTCTCCTACGTGGAAACCCAGTGATGAGTTAATTTGGGTAACCATTACATTTTATACTTTAGTTTTTAAAGCCAAGTTTGGGTATTCCTTTTTACGATGTGGGTTTCTATTAAACAAACTTTCGAGTAGTAAACCATTTATAACCCTGACGAATTTTGAGGGAGAAATTCATTTTAAGGGAGGTAAAATGTAACACCCCGAGATTTTATGAAAAAATATTGTTTTAATTTCATTAATATCTTGTGTTGTATGCTACACCAAGATTACCTTTCACAATACGCAACACCGTATTAGCTGGCAGTATACGCAACACTATTCTTGGATCGTGTTACACACAATTTTGATAATAGTTATTCTACGCAACATTGATTGTATATATATATATATATATATATATATATATTCAATGTATATATGAAATATGGTTTTATTCTGTTATACGAAACAACAACGGATTTTTTCACAACACGCAACCCTGACTTGGCTTGCATTACACGCAATCGCGACCTTCCTCGATAGCGTGTGTCGTACGCAATACCGGGTTTTACTAAACAACAATATATTATTATAATATTATTATTAAATAGCCATTATGAATATTATTAACTAAATTTTTAATTTTATAACATTATTATTCATCTTACACATTTTTCTATAACATGGTATAAGAACAAAATAAATTTTTCGGGTAAAAGAAGTATTTTTCAAAAAATGCAGTTTTGCAGCCTTTTGATGGCGCACCCACTTCAAATATAGTTTTTGACATGTTTATAAGTTCAATTTGACAAAATAAAATTCTTATTTGGAATCAAGAAATAAACATTTACTTTGGATAAATTTTTTGTATTATTCTGGTAACTTTTATATTTTGATGAATAGTAAAAACACGCTATATTTTAATGAAAAACAACTTTTTTCATCGTAATAATTTATATGGTTAAATTATAATATTGAGTGGTTTTAAATTATAAATATAATATATTTTTACCATTTAATATAATGTATGTAATTAGCATTGATTTTACATTGAATTCGTAGGTTAAATCAATTCAATCTTCTGCAATGTTTTAAACAAAAACCCGTTTTAATTCGACAATGAGATTAATTTTAATTTAATTTCTGAAACTTCTGTGTATGGAATTTGAAAAAATGGATTCCATATTTGGAATCAGTGGGTCTAAATTATGTTAATAGGATACTTGTTATTTTCGGGAATTATGAATAGTAACTACGGTAAATTTTATTTACCATAGTTAAAGGTAAATCGGGTAATTAAGGGTAAATATAATATTATAAAATTACCCTAACACATGCCAAAATTCTATTGGATGGCTAAAAGTAAACCCATATCAACTAAGGGTCGGATTAGATTCATTTTATGGACTTTTGACCATGAAAATAATTTAATTATTATTAAAACCAAAGAAAGTGACAACATGTCACTCTCTTAAATCTTATAAGTATAATAATTTTAATTTATTTATAAACATAATAAAACTTCGAACATGAATAGTTTTCAGAAATCTAATAAAATTATCAACATCATGATAATTTATTTCTAATTTTTAGGGATTAAATAATTTTCATTAATGGTGATACATTAATGATACAGAAATTATTAATTAAGTGGAAAATAAGTAATATTGTTTTTATTGAAATAATAATACCCCTTAAAAGGCCCAAAAACCTGACCAAACCATATTGGTAGTGTATATATATACACCTTAATCATCAAATGACCTATTATATAACCGTTTAGATCCTTATAAAAGTGATTATAACACTTATATTATTTAATTTTAAATGATGCCAAAGTTGTCACCTTCAAAATTTAATAAATATAACTATTTAAATATTGTTATTTTAAGATGATAAATTAGAGTAAAAGTATTATTGTGAAAGGAAATAGATTTATCTTCATCATAGAATTTTCTTTTAAATTTTTATGCAACAAATCAGTATATTAAATAATTATACAAAAATGTTGTAGTAATTATTTTATTAAGAGATAAACAAAATAAATGGTTTTAAAAATAATAAAATAAATATTATATGAACTATTTAATGTGATCCACTAATTTTATAGATAAATCTGACCTTTTATTAATCTATTAAATCCTTTATTTCGACCATATCTTCTATATATATTTTATTTAAATTCAAATAAATGAATAGTGTCAAAATTGACAATATTGTTATTTTATAAAAATAACATATTATAATTTTTTTTTAAAATCACAAAAATATTTAAAAATTATAAATTTAAAGTTATATGGTCTATAATGTTATAAAGTAAATAATTGTGGATAATTCACAACAAATAATTAATTATTTGTTATAATTTAAAATTTAGAATTTTATTACCACAAATAAACTTAAATAGATTAAATAAGGATAAATCAAAATGATAAGGTTTAAAATAAGATCCAAACATGTCTAAATTTGATTGGATGATGATATTGCAACCCTATCTCATATAATCTTAGAATATGAGTAATTTTTGGAGGTTTTTAAGTGGGGTTAGATTTATTATAAATTAATATTTTTAAGAATTCCAAAGGTGCCCCTCTCCTCCCTTATAAAAGGCCACCTACTCCCTCTCCTCCTCACACCAATTTGAGCCTTCAAGCTCAGAAAAAACCTGCAAAATTATCTTCTCCACTTCCTTAGAAACATCTTAGAGGTTCTGGTATACTTTAAAGACCAATATTAGTTCCCTAAGAGGAGGTTTCAAAGAGGCGTATAGAAGAAGATGTAATTTCTTCCCCCGATTATTTCAAGCTTCTTTCTTCTTCAACTTCTTCTTCTTTAGTTGTTTCATAATAAATTAATAACATCAGTATCACTAATATACTGATTTGTTATTATAAATATTAAACAACCCCATTTCACCTTCTATCCATCCTACGGAAAACAAAATCACCGCGCGTGCGTTCGTAAGGAATACCATCTCCACACCGTGGTGTAATATGTTTTTCCACCAACACCTTACATGGATGGGTATAATGGTGTAAAGAATAACTATAAATAGTTATTATAACATCATACTGATTCTGATACATTGTATCGTCCACTCCAATTCAATTCAATAATTATGGAAACGATATCATCACTCGTGCGTACGTACGGACTACCGTCTCCACGACGCGATGAGATTCATTCTCCATGTTAACCATTTAAGAATTATTATAAATTATATATAAGAAATAATAATAAAATATATGACATTATAAAGCTACTGGATTTATGTATATATGTATGACATTTACTTAATTCCATTAAACTCAATAAGGAAACGAAAACAGCGTTCATGTGTACGTACGACCTACCGTCTCCATGAACGGTGTATTTCTTTCCATTTATCGATCTATTATATTTATATACATTCTAAATATATTTTATATATAAATCATGTTTTATATTCTGTAATTATGTAATCGTGATCTAAGTAGTCATATGAATAATTACAAGTCAAAACACGGACGACAAATGAAACGATTTTACCCAAAACACTCTTTAACATGGAATTTACAAAAGAACGGGTAATATAAAGTCATAAGTGAACCATATATGATATCATAACAATGAATATGATTCTGTAATAAGTCAATGAAATTATTTAAATCATTATACAGGAGGTTCGGATACATACTAAGCATATCGTACATAAGGTAAGGGATAAATTTTCAATCTCAATTTTATCCCAGATTGCTTATACGTAAGTATTTACTGGGGTTACGTTTATCATCCATGACCATGTTTTCTAAAAATGCATTCATAAAATGTTTACCATTATTCCATGGATTTTTAAAGTCATTTTTACCCTTTATTGAATTTTTACCACATTGTATGAATGGAATCTTTCCTTTGGTTACCATATAAGTTACTTTTTGACTTTTCCGACAAAAGTACGAGGAGAATGTTATTTTTAACTTATACGGTGTGAACGGATTTTTATGGTTTCATAACGCCTCATTTTCAAGAAGCTTAATCTACAATATTGCATGATAATTTTCAAAAAAAACTCTTATCTTTTAAAATTTCATGGAATTTTGTGAAAAGAAAATGATTTTAAAGAAGAAAGGATATTTTCTTCAAAAATTCATTTCAAGTGTTTTGTCAAAACTATTTTCCATCTAAGATGACATTATTTCATATTTGTATATTTCAAGTAAAATGTCTCTATGATTTAAATGGTTTCAATTTTCTTATGATGAAATGATATCAATTGTTTATGGATTATGTTATGATGGCATGATGTTTAAGAATCCCATTTTATTTCATGGGTTATGCTATGATATATGATTTATGATTTTGTGGCACATGAAAGAATGATTTCATTATGAGATGGGTGGGACCTATATCTCCCTCCAATGAGTTGGGTAAAGATTTTATATCTCATGAGATAGACATGGCTGGAACAGCATGTTAAACCGGTTCAATAATATAGGACTGGAACGAGGAGTGAACTCGATTCAGAAAGGGACTTTGTCCACTAAGATGGTCTTGGCAGCGATTCCATGGCTACTATGGAAATCATATCATGTGCTTAATGGTTTCCATAGTTACATGTTTTATTCACATGCTATTTTATCATGTTTTATGTTCAATTATGATCTATTCCTTATGTACTTCCATGTTTTATGTCGTTGCTCAAGATTTTATTGCTTAAACATTATGATCATGTTTTTTTCAGTTCCAATGTATATGGTATGTTTTATTTTATCCATGCATACCCTTACTGATCATTTGATCTCACCATTTTTATGTTATATTTTCCCCCAGGATCAAAAGAAAGGTTTTAGGTCAGGAAACAAAATGTGGAAGATCTTTATGAGATGTTTAAGATCTTTCACCACGATTAGAAGATTACGTTCCAAGTTTCCAAAGACACTAAACTATTACGGTCCTTGTGTGCCTGTTTTTGTAACGTATTATGTATTCCGAAAAAGTAATGTAATGTCCATGTATGTCAAGCTTTAGGTCTCTACAGTTGGTATCAGAGGAAAGGTTTAGTCAACCTTTGGAAATTAGGATGCGAAAACGTTAGTGAGATCATTAGAGATATTTCTAAGGTATGTCTAGGGATTTACCTAAGGATAAGAATACATATAGGATATAGTCCTAGAACTACGGTAATGATCTTAGAATTTAACCTAAGATGTTAGATATTGAGGATACTCCCTCTTTACTATGTTGTTTTCCCTAGCATGATTTTTTCCTCTCACACTATTCTTTTTGGGTTTTAGAAAATGGCTGGAAATAGGAAGATTCTTGATAATGGAGGATATGATGGACAATGGAATGATATTATTCATGAGAAACCAAATGAAATGGGATTTGGAAGTCCAAACATCGTTATTATACCTAATCAGCAATCTCATAATATGATCAATAATCTCAACTTTGGTAAGTTTCCCGACTCAGATAATAAGAGAAAGATGGAGTTTCATGATGATCATAGAGGAAAGAAAGTTCAATTTCCCTCATGTAAATCATGTGGGAAGAGGCATCAGGGAGATTGTTTCAAAGGAACTGGAAGATTCTTTGGGTGTGGAAAAGAAGGACACAAAGCCAGTAAGTGCAAAGGAAAAGGTTCAGTTAACAACATGGACAAGGATAATGGTATTGCTACGACATCAACAATGATTATATTCTTTAAATGTGGAATGTACGGGCATTATGCATACCAATGCCCCAAGGGAAAATCTCATGAAGAGAATCAACATGGTCATATGGGTAGTATTTATGTGGATGATGATGAGGAGACTACAAATGATATATGAGATGAAAGAAGTCTTGAATCTCAGTCGGTTGTTTTAGAAGGTAGTGGAATGATTATATGTTTATCAAGAGTTATGTTGTATAGTTAATGGTACTATGGAATAAAGAATCATCTAAGGATTGTTACACTATTTTTTTTCCTAAAAGTATTTGAAAGTATATGTTGAATGGTACCAGTAACCATGGAATGTTATTCAGATATTTTTGTAAAGTAGATGATATGCGCATAATGAAGGAATAAGCAGATAATGAGCTGTTTTATTGTATTCATGAGCTCATGATTGATATAAGGACTAAGTGATATCATGGTTTGAGTATATAGAATTTTGAGGATTTTGGTATGTGGAAAGTGTTAACTTTTAACTGCATTCATGTTTTCACTAAGGTTCAATGGGTATTCATTTTTTCAAGAGAATACACGATTAAGGCCTTTGAATGTTTGTAATGTGACCAACAAGACATATTTTATGATATATGGGGATCAACGATGGTATTAACATGCTTCTTATATGAAATCTCTGGTAATCATTTTCACTATAATATGACAATGGACTGCAATATTATGGATAAGCCTAAATATTGGAATGGATTATGTTGGACATAAGTTAGTATTTTTTAAGGATAGAACATTTTTTCGATATTATTCATGGGATGATATAGTAATGTAGTTTTATAAAAAGGACAACCTGCTGGAAGGGCGACATCCCATCGCGTCGGACAAGGCTGTGGGAATTGAACCCACAACCGAAGTGCGACTGGCCTTTATCACCTACCACTAGCCTACAGGAAGTCCCTGGTTAGTAGAAACTAGTTTTATTTTATTACGGGGTGTGATATATTAAGTATAAGTTCATTTTTGGAATCGTATAAGATTAACCTCACCATAGATGGAATTATGTATATTTGATAACTTTTGCTAACCTTTTGTTTGAAACAGATGGAATGACCCATCATTCTATCACACGATCTATTAACACTTCATGAATAAAAAATTCAAAATCATTTCATTAAGAGATGAAGTGGAAATTGTTCAAAGCACGAACAACAGTGAAATTGTACCAAAATCATGTAAGTATTTCTTTTAATTCACCAACTTTAGGGAAATGATCTTGAAAACCAAAAATGTTGTCCTAGTGCCCTTATATCTGATGAATCAGATGGTACCTTAGATCATCGCAAATCTATGGCTTTGTGATTGGTGGCTATTTCATAGCCATGTTCTCTACCACGATCCATCAGAACTTGATGGTTAGATTTTTCTTCCATATCCAAATTTTCACCTATGTTCTCCAACGTGGAAACCCAGTGATGAGTTAATTTGGGTAACCGTTACATTTCATAATTTTGTTTTTAAAGCTATGTTTGGGTATTCTTTTTTACGATGTGGGTTTCTATTAAACAAACTTTCGAGTAGTAAACCATTTATAACCCCGACGAATTTTGAGGGAGAAATTCATTTTAAGGGGGTAGAATGTAACACCCCGAGATTTTATGAAAAAATATTCCTTTAATTTCATTAATATCTTTTGTTGTATGCTAGACCAAGATTACCGTGCGCTATACGCAACACCGTATTAGCTTGCAGTATACGCAACACTATTCTTGGATCGTGTTACACACAATTTTGATAATAGTTATTCTACGCAACATTGAGTGTATATATATATATATATTCAATGTATAAATGAAATATGGTTGGATTCTGTTATAGGAAACAACGAAGGATTCTTTCACAACATGCAACCCTGACTTGGCTTGCATTACACGCAATCACGACCTTCCTCGATAGCGTGTGTTGTACGCAATACCGGGTTTTACTAAACAACGATATATTATTATAATATTATTATGAACTAGCCATTATGAATAGTATTAACTAAATTTTGAATTTTATAACATTATTATTCATCTTATACATTTTACTAGAACATGGTATAAAAACAAAATAAATTTTTCGGGTAAAATATGTATTTTTCAAAAAATGGAGTTTTGCCGCCTTTTGATGGCGCACCCAATTTAAATATAATTTTTTACATGTTTATAAGTTAAATTTGACAAAATAAAATTCTTTTTTGGAATCAAGAAATAATAATTTACTTTGGATAATGTTTTCGTATTATTCTGGTAACTTTCATATTTTGATGAATTGTAAAAACACGCTATATTTTAATGAAAAACAACTTCTTTCATCGTAATAATTTATGTGGTTAAATTATAATATTGAATGGTTTTAAAGTATAAATATAATATATTTTTACCACATAATATAATGTATGTCATTATCATTGATTTTACGTTGAATTCGTAGGTAAAATCAATTCAATCTTCTGCAATGTTTTAAACAAAAACCCATTTTCATTCGACAATGGGATTAATTTTAATTTAATTTCTGCAACTTCTGTGTATTGAATTTGAAAAAATGGATTCCAAATTTGGAATCAGTGGGTCCAAATTATTTTAATAGGATACTTTTTATTTTTGGGAATTATGAATAGTAACTACGGTAAATTTTATTTACCATAATTAAAGGTAAATCGGGTAATTAAGGGTAAATATAATATTATAAAATTACCCTAAAACATGCCAAAATTATATTGGATGGCTAAAAGTAAACCCATATCAACTAAGGGTCAGATTAGATTCATTTTATGAACTTTTGACCATGAAAATAATTTAATTATTATTAAAACCAAAGAAGGTGACAACATGTCACTCTCTTAAATCTTATAAGTATAATAATTTTAATTTAGTGATAAACATCATAAAATATCGAACATGAATAGTCTCCAAAAATATAATAAAATTATCAACATCATGATAATTTATTTAGAATTTTTAGGGATTAAATCATTGTCATTAATTGTGATACATTAATGATACAAAAATTATTTTTTAAGTGGAAAATAAGTAATATAGTTTTTATTGAAATAATAATACCCAATAAAAGGCCCACAAACCTGACCAAAACTTATTGGTAGTGTATATATATACACCTTAATCATCCAATTACCTAATATATAACCGTTTGGATCTTTATAAAAGTGATTATGACCCTTATATTGTTTAATTTTAAATGATGCCAAAGTTGTCACCTTCATAATTTAATAAATATAACAATTTAAATATTGTGATTTTAAGATGATAAATTAGAGTAAAAGTATTATTGTGAAAGGTAATACATTTATATTCTTAATAGGATTTTATTTTAAATTTTTATGCAACAAATCAGTATATTAAATAATTATACAAAAATGTTGTAGCAATTATTTTATTAAGAGATAAACCAAATAAATGGTTTTAAAAATAATAAAATAAATATTATATGAACTATTTAATGTAATCCAATACTTTTATAGATACATATGACCTTTTATGAATCTATTAAAGCTTTTAGTTTGAACATATCTTCTATATATATTTTATTTAAATTCAAATAAATGAATAGTGTCAAAATTAACACTATTGTTATTTTATAAAAATAACATATTATAAAATTGTTTAAAAATCACAAAATATTTAAAAATTATAAATTTAAATTTATATGGTCTATAATGTTATAAAGTAAACAATTATGGAAAATTCACAACAAATAAGTAATTATTTGGTATAATTTAAAATTTAGAATTTTATTATCACAAATAAACATAAACATATTAAATAAGGATAAATCAAAATGATAAGGTTTAAAATAAGCTCCAAACAAGTATAAATTTTATTGGTTGATGATATTTCAACCCTATATCATCTAATATTATAATATGAGTCATTTTTGAGGTTTTTAAGTGGGTTTAGATTTATTATAAATTAATATTTTTATGAATTCCAAAGGTGCCCCTCTCCTCCCTTATAAAAGGGCACCTCCTCCCTCTCCTCCTCACACCAATTTGAGCCTTCAAGCTCGGTCAAACCCTGCAAAATTATCTTCTCCACTTCTCTAGAAACATCCTAGAGGTTCTGTTCTACTTTAATGACCAATATTAGTTCCTAGGAGGAGGTTTCAAAGAGGCGTATAGAAGAAGAGGTAATTTCTTCTCCCGATTCTTTCAAGCTTCTTTCTTCTTCAACTTCTTCTTATTTAGTTGTTTCATTATAAAGTAATAACATAATTATCAATAATATACTTATTTGTTATTATAAATATGAAACAACCCCATTTCACCTTCTATCCATCCTACGGAAAACAAAATCACCGTGTGTGCGTACGTACGGAATACCGTCTCCACGCCGTGGTGTAATCTATTTTTCCACCAACACCTTACATGGATGGGTATAATGGTGTAAAGAATAACTATACATAGTTATTATAACATCATACTGATTCTGATATATTGTATCATCCACTCCAATTCAATTCAATAATTATGTAAACGATATCACCGCTCGTGCGTACGTACGGACTACCGTCTCCACGACGTGATGAGATTCATTCTCCATGTTAAACATTTAAGAATGATTATAAAGTATATATAAGAAAAAATAATGAAATATATGACATTATAATGCTACTGGATTTATGTATATATGTATGTCATCTAATTAATTCCATTCAACTCAATAAGGAAATGAAAACAGCATTCATGCGTATGTACAGCCTACCGTCTCCATGAACGGTGTATTTCTTTCCATTTATAGATCTATTATATATATATGTATATTATGAATATATATTATATATAAATCATGTTTTATATTCTGGAATTATGTAATCGGGATCTAATTAATCATATTAATAATTACAAGTCAAAACATGGCCGACAAATGAAACGATTTTACCTAAAACACTCTTTAACATGGAGTTTACAAAAGAACGGGTAATATAAAGTCATAAGTGAACTGTATATGATATCATAATAATGAATATGATTTTTTAATAAGTCAATGACATTATTTAAATCATTAAACAGGAGGTTCAGATACATACGAAGAATATCAGACATAAGGTAATGGATAAATTTTCAATCTCATTTTTATCTGAGATTGCTTATACGTAAGTATTTACTGGGGTTACGTTTATCATCCATGACCATGTTTTCTAAAAATGCTTTCATAGAATGTTTACCATTATTACATGGATGTTTAAAGTCATTTTTAACCTTTATTTAATTTTTACCACATTGTATGGATAGAATCTTTCTTTTGGTTACCATATAAGGTACTTTTTGACTTTTCCGACAAAAGTACGAGGAGAATGTTATTTTTAACTTATACGGTGTGAACGGATTTTTACGGTTTCATAACACCTCATTTTCAAGAAGCTTACTCTACAAGATTGCATGATTATTTTCAACAAAACCATTATCTTTTAAAATTTCATGGAATTTTTTTAAAAGAAAATGATTTTAATGAAGAAAGGATATTTTACTCAAGAATTCATTTCAAGTGTTTTGTCAAAACTATTTTCCATATAAGATGATATTATTTCATATGTGTGTCTTTCATGTAAAATGTCTCTATGATTTAAAGGGTTTCAATTTTCTTATGATGAAATGATATCAATTGTTTATGGATTATGTTATGATGGAATGATGTTTAAGAATCCCATTTTATTTCATAGGTTATGCTATGATATATGATTTATGATTTTGTGGCACACAAAAGAATGATTTCATTATGAGATGGGTGGGACCTATATCTCCCTCCAATTCATTGGGTAAAGATTTTATATCTCATGATATAGACATGACTGGAACGGCAAGTTAAATCGGTTCAGTAATACAGGACTGCAACGAGGTGTGAACTCGATTCAAAAAGGGACTTTGTCCACTAAGATGGTCTTAGCAGCGACGCCTTGGCTACTATGGAAATCATATCATGTGATTAATGGTTTCCACAATTACATGTTTTATTCCCATGATATTTTATCATGGTTTATGTTCCATTATGATCTATGCCTTATGTACTTCCATGTTTTATGTCGTAGCTCAAGATTTTAATGTTTAAACATTATGTCCAGGTTTTTTTAGTTCAAATGTATATGGTATGTTTTATTTTATCCATTATTACCCTAAATGAGCATTTGAGCTCACCCTTTTTATGTTTTATTTTCCTCCAGGATCAAAAGAAAGGTTTTAGGTCAGGAAACAAAAAGTGGAAGATCTTTATGAGATGTTGAAGATCTTTCACCACGAATAGAAGATTATGTTCCAAGATTCCAAAGAAACTAAACTATTACGGTCCTTGTGTGTCTGTTTTTGTTATGTATTAAGTATTCCGAAAAAGTAATGTAATGTACATGTACGTCAAGATTTGGGTCTCTACAGGCTTCATATTGTTCCAATTCTCATAAGAAGTATTTTTAAGAATTGGTCTAATCAATACTCTATTGATAATGTAACAAGCGGTATTAACAGATTCAGCCCAAAATTAAATTTGAAAACCATATTCATTGAGAATTTTCTTAGCAATATATTGAAGAGTCATATTTATTCTTTCTACTACACCATTCTGTTGAGGTGTTCTAGGATCATTGAAGTTTTCACTGTATCCATTGTGTGAGTAATAAGATTCAAACTCTTGATTTTCAAACTCACAGCCATCATCACTTCTCATGGTCTTGATCCTAAGTCCACTATGGTTTTCTAAAGACTTGGAATATTTGATAAAATAAGAACAAGCTTCACTTTTGTGAGCAAGAAAGTATACCCAAGTGTACCTAGAAAAATAATATACAAGAAAATAAACATAGTGCTTCTCATTTAGACTTGGAACTCTTGATGCTCCAAACAAATCCATGAGAACCAACTCAAGAGGTTGAGAAGTAGAAACTTTTTTCATTGATTTGAAAGAGAATTTGTGTTACTTTACATTTTGACAAGGATTGCACACTTTGTTAGGTGGGAATTCCAGTTTAGGTAAGTCTCTAACTAAACCTTTCAAAGTCAGTTTTCTATGTGAGTTCACATTATAGTTTCATAGCATTCTGTTCCATAGCCAAGATTCTTTATGAAAATCATTTAAACAAGTAACATTTTGTTTAGCTAAATAATTGAAATCTAAAACATAAACATTTTCATTTCTTAATGCAGTAAATGCCAAAACATTTTTAGAATTAAAAAAATTACATGAATCATTTTAAAATTTTACATTTAAACTATCATGATACAACTGAGAATTATTTAGCAGGTTTTATTTTAATCCATCAATAAATAGTACATTAGAAATTAAAATTGAATCAGTGTTACCAATCTAGCCTAAGCCGATGATTTTTTCTTTTGAGTTATCCCCAAAGGTGACAAGTCCTCCATAAACATTTATTAATCTCTTAAATCATGATTAGTCTCTTTTCATATGCCTTGAACACCCACTGTCCAAGTACCATATCTTCATACATGAAATTTTCAAGCATGTTTCCTACAAAACAGATTTAGACAGACGATAATTTGGGTACCCAGATTTTCTTGGGTCCAGAAAGGTTATCAAGTAAAACATTAGCCACCTATATTTGTCTAATGGGTTTCCTATAATTAATAGATTCAAATTATTTTGATAAATAAACTTCTTTTGGTCTGTAAGAATTTGAATATCCAGATAAACCATAAGAGTTTCCAGAACATGAACTACCAACATACTTTCCAGATTTAGGAATAAATTTATTCTTAATAATCTGCCTCTGTCCAGGTTGGTATCCAAAACCAGTAGTATATTTTGGTGCAACTTGTTTTCCAAGAATTTGAGTTAGAGTATTATTTTCTTTTGTGAACATCTCTAAGTCTTTTCTATGTTGCTCATTAACCAATTTGAGTTCAGTATTCTCCTTTAAAAATTGAGAATTATTTTCCTTTTCTATAATAAGATCAGATTTAACAGTACTAGTCAAGGAATATTGTTTCTTTAATGATTTTTACTTATCTTTTAGCTCATTACAAGTATCTTCTAACAACATAGAGTATTTAAATAATTCATATTTAGAAATATTATCATCATTATTTGAATCAATTTTATTCCCAGAATAGTAATCATTCAGCATAGAGAAAATAGGTACCTTAGATGTTTTAGTCATGAAACACATGTTGGCATGATTCTTTTCTTCAGACTCAGAAATTTCAAATCCACTTGAGTTGTATTCCGAAGCACTACATGATTCCTTTATATCTTTCTTGTATTTTTTCTCCTTATAATCATATTTCTTCTTAAACATCAATTTTGTACTATCACCCTTAACATGCCCTTTCCTTTTACATTTATAACAGACTATCTCATCATTTTTATCATCTTTCTTCCAATCTCTCTTCCAATTACCTTGTTGGTCATACTTACCCTAATAATTTGATTTTTTGAAACATTTCTTATTTCTATAGAATTTCTTGAATCTCCTTGCTATATGAACCATCTCTTCATCACTATCTGAGTTAGAATTTTCACTAGTTGATCTTTCTTTAGTTATGTGAACTTTCTCTTTATCCTTGATTTTTGAAGCAGAAGAATTAAATACCACTGACTTATTCTTAGGTTTATCATCTTCCTCTTTGTTTGACATCAGCTCTTCTTCATACATCATCAGTTTTCCAATCATCTCCTTGACCAGTAGCTTGCCAATGTCACATGATTATCGTATAGAGACAATGGTTCCTCCATATCTGTCTAGTAGGCATCTTAGTATCCTCATGATTTTCTCCTTTTCTGGAATAGATTTTCCCAGTGAGCTCTTTATATTGACTATCTCATTAAACCGGAGATACATATCAGAAATAGATTCATCAGATTTCATTTCAAAATTATCATATTTAATTGTGTATTTATTTTGTCTCATTTCCATAACATTGGTTGTTCCCTCATAGGAAATATCCAGAGTATCCCATATTTCATAAGTAGTCTTAGAAGCAGATATTCGATTAAATTCTTCATCTCCTAAAGCACAATATAGGGAATTCATTTCTTTATAATTATTATTGTATGTAGCTTCTGTAGGTTCATCCCAAGTAGTTCTAACAGTTTCTGGAATCTTATATCAAGTCTTTATAGCAGTCCAAATGTTATATCTCATACTGTCTAAATGGATTTTCATTTTTATTTTCCATTGGGCATAATTGACACCATTAAAGAAGGGTGTCCTGCTAGTATCTACACCTTCTAATCTGTTATCCATAATTAGATTTTAGAAAATGTAATTAAAGTGAAAATTTTTTAGAAATAATAGAAATTTAAGATCTTTAAAACACAATTAAAATCACAGTTGAATAATATTACACAGAGCCCTAATAAATACCCTCTGATACCAAATGTTGATTGGAGTGGATACTCAAGAGGGGGTGGGGGGGTTGAATTGAGTTCCAATTAAAATTTCTGTTAAAAATTATTTCTAAAAAGTTTTTCACCAAAGATTAAGTACAACCTAGTTAATAAAGGTTATACTTTTTATAAGTGTTTGACTATTTAAGTAACTTCTTAAACGATTGATTAATTCTCTTTAATATTAATTTGTGTTATTAATATTACTTTTGATGTTATTTACTAATACAAGATAGTTATAACTACTTTCCAAGAATAAATATCAAAGTGAAATTAGTTATTTCTAGATTATATAGTAAAGCAATAAAACAGAATTAACTAAATTTAGCAGCACATTAGATATGAAACAAGTTGTTCAGTCTCAACCTAAGACCTAATCCACTCCACTTGGTGATCACCTGCCACTAAGAAGTTTATATAAATATAAATAAACTTTGACCCACATCCCGGATCGGGGTTTACAACAGTACTCAGTCTGTCCAGGTCCTTAGACCTCTACCACAGTTCTATGTGGAAAAGCAATAAAAATAGCACAGAGGTTGTCTAGGTCCTTATACCACTACCACAGTTCTATGTGTGATACACAATGGTGTAAATAATTTGGTGTGAGGATTTCAGTATCCTCCAGTTCATCTTAGGAGTCAGTGTGTGTCCAAATAGATAGAAGCACACACTGCTCGTAATGTAAGGAAAATAATGATCATAGTAGATCAAGATTATAGAGATGAGTTTAGAATGCACATGTGTGATGTCAATGTTGCTTTGGACTCCTTTGGATTGAAGCAAATAAATCTTTGAGTTCTTCTTTGGATGTTGTGTGGAAAATAGAGTGTCGTGATTCATCTTGGGTTCTTCGTGAGGTCCAACGAGCAAAGATGTTCTTTAAGCTTCATATATGCTTCGTGTGTTTATCAGTGTTGATTTTCATGCAGTTTCCCTTTCTTTTGAAACTTCATTTAAGTATCTTTTTCATTATTGTGCTCACGACCTACCTTTTTGTTTTTTTCACGCACACACTAATTCTTGGCCAAACTTCACTTTTAACTTGGAATACATGTGTTGGAGACAACATGTTGCATGTGTTCTGAACCTCGTACCTTATACTGTCCAATGATATGTCTGCAAAGAAACATTAATTATTTCAGTGCATGAAAATCATCAAATATGACCATTAGAAATTAAATTTAAAGGTGACAAAATAGTTTTAGAAATGGTGTCACAATAAGTCATGGAAATGGAGTCTCCTTCACACGATGTCTAGATTGATCACATTTTCAGAGTGTCACGATGTCTCGTAGTCACTGTGTCTTGTTCATGGTGTATGCATCATGGTGTCTTGATTCATGGTGTCTGCTTCACGGTTTCTTGCTTCACCGTGTCTACTTCACGGTGTCTTGCTTCACAGTGTCTGCTTCACAGTGTCTTGCTTCAGGGTGTCTGCTTCACTGTGTCTTTCTTCACGGTGTTTTCTTCATAGTGTCTTGCTTCACAGTGTCTTGCTTCACGGTGTCTTCTTCACGGTGTATCCTTTACGGTGTCTTGATTCATGGTGTCTGCTTCACCGTGCCAGAAATACAAAGCCAGTGGCAGACTCACTGTGTCTTAGACTTTTCGATGTAACTGTGTTGATACTTAAGTAATGATGATAATAGAAAGGATTAGACTTAATCATTTGTCAAAGAAGGTATTAAGAGTGTATATCAAAGAAATTATAAAGTAAAATTAATAAAGAGAAATTAAGATCTTACATGTCTCTTCATAAAGCATGAGAAAACATTAAACATAAATTAACATGATTGGATATAATTTATAGGATTTAACTAGGTTGAATAAGATTTGTGATCATTAAAACATGATTAATACATAAGGATTCCAACAGGTATTACTAACTTTTAATGAGGTTTATTTATCTAAAATGGTTATAGAGATATTTATCATTGAGATACGCCATTATAAAATAATACAATGAGGTATTTACAGAAGAGTGTCTTAGCCTTCTCTTGAATCATGATGTTGAGGTCTCAATAAAACCCATTCCATGTGTTATTTATATTTAAAAGAATCCTTGATGAATAGACTTGATTGAGTTATAGGAATTTATTAATAAACTCTATAAAAATGTTAATATGGGATTCATTCAACCCAAGTGAATCACTATGCGGTGAACATATAAATTTTTATGAATAAAGATAATTTAATCCCTCATTGAATTGATTATTGATAGGTTAATGATATCACTATTAAGAAAAAGTATCTTCCACCCTGTATTTTGATTTTTTTGATCAATTAAGTGGAGCTCAATACTTCTCAATGATTAACTTTTGTCTTGGAAATCATCAATTGAGGGTAAAAAATGATGACATATCTAAGATAGTTTTCCGTATGGGGTATGGACAATTTGAATTTACAGTTATGCAAATTGGACATACCAATTACCCTTATATATACATGGATGTAATAAATATAGTCTTTGTAGATTACCTTCACTAGATTGTGGTAGTATTTATTGATTATATTCTTATATATTCTAATATAAAGGAATATCATGTATAACATTATTTTATTGTGTTGAAGACCTTAATGAAGGAGATGTTATATTCCAAATTTACTAAGTGTAAATCTTGGCTATAGAATGTTTCATTCTTGGTTTATATAATCTCAATCAATGTAATATCAGTGGCCTCTTCAAATATGGAAGTTATTATGTAATGGATTAGACCAAACATGTTGTACAAAATATATATTTTTCTTGGGTTGGATGGATAATATTGACAATTTGTGAAAAACATACCATGGATATAAAATCCAATAACCAAATTGATTATTAAGGGATCCATGTTTTTTAGACTGATTAATGTGAAGAAAAATCCAAGGTACTAGAGAAGAGGTCGGTCAATGAACACGTGATCACACTAACTTGCAAAATAGAAGGGATTGTGATCTATAATGAAGCATAAATGAAGAATTTGGGATGTTTTATGATACATAATTTCATGGTGGTAGATTATGACTCATTCCAATTGAGGTTTCATGAATAAAATTACCCAACTCATTATTTATAACATACAGTGGAAATTTTTCCATTAAATATATAAGAATCATTTTCTATATCATGAAATGTATGATATATATAAGGATTAGAAAATCATAAAGGATATATTCATATAGAATTATTCGAATATGAGTTAGAGGAGATTTTTGAAACTAATTAAATGTTATAACTAATCAATACATTACCACCCTTAGAAAGTGAAAAAGGTGGTTGATGTTTGCAGTCCAAAGGTCCAATCTAGTTTTTCTATGATGATAATTGAAAGGGATTCCATACTTATGTATTTGTAGAGTATTAACCTTGAAATCATAAGGGAAGGAGAAATATCTTATATTTCTCTGATGATTGGACAACCATCCTTTCATGTGATGATTATAGAGGTGTAAAAGGATGATTTGGATCATTAAAATATCGTAAAAATGTTACTGAGTTCAGTTATGATAGTGATGTAATGATAGGGTTCAATAATTGAGTATACATTTGGTCAGTATTATTCTTGAATAGGGAGTTGTTAGATTAATATCATAGTTCATCATTCTCTATTAATAATGGAAGTATGATGATTTATAGAGATCTTAAAGATCATTTATGGTGGGACAATATGAAAAGTGCTATTGTAGAGTATGTATCTCAATTCCTATTATGTGACCAGGTTAAGGATATGAGATAAAATTATAGGGGGATATAATTACAATTAACTATACCTAAGTGTAAATGAAAAAACATGACCATATATTACTTCACAGGACACCAAAAACATATGAAGTCCATAATTTTACTTGGGTTATAGTTAATAGATATATGAATTCAGAAAATTTCATTATTGTAAGATAATATTCCTCACATGATCATATTTCCAAGATGTACATCATTGAATTTTAAAGGATTATTAGAGTACCACATTTTATTATATCTTATTGGGATCTTCAGTTTACCTTGTAGTTATAGATAAGTTTGTTGCATTATTTGAATATGATGTTTAGAATTATTATAAAATATCATCCTCAAATAGATGATCATTTTAAGAGGACCATTAAATCCCCATAAAATTTTTTGACAGCTTAGTATATGGATTTCAAAGATGTTTGGGATCAAAACCATCCTCTAGTCAAATGTTCTTATAAAAATAGCTTTAACTCAATAATTTAGTTGGATCATTATAAATCCCTCTATTTAACAAAACATATAACTCAAATATATTTGAATAATTTTATATAATGAAAGATTTTGGGACCTATGTAGTTTAGTAAATTGAATAGAAGTTTATATCTATTTAGAAACACATCAATGGTATCTTATAGGAGACAGAAAATCATGTAAACAATCAATAATGAGGTCTACAGGTTAAATTTATATAAGCAGTATTCCTATAAATATCTCACTTCCATAAAGTTAGGGTATTTGGAATCAAGGGAATGTTAAGACCTATATAAATTTTCCCCTTCGAAATTTTTTATTAGATTTAGATTGTTTCTTATCACTTGAAGCTTCCATCGAATCTATCTCAAGTTCATGATGTCTTACATGTAAAACTTTTGTGAAAGTACAGATATGATACTTCACATGTAATAAACAAAGAGGTTTTACCACTAGAGAATGATATTTATTATGAGGAATAACCAATGGAGAATTTGGATTGAAGAGAGAAAGTGTTGCATAATATCACCACTCACCTAGTCAATGTTTTGTGGTTAAACCATAAATTTAAAGAAGCTATGTGGGAACCTGGGGAAATGGTGGGGAAAAAGTATCCTCATTCCGTTTTAGAAAAATAATTGAATTTAAAAATTTAAATTCATATAATGGGTGTAGAATGCAGCACCCATATATTTTGGAATATATATTTCTTTTTTTAATTTTTTGATAGCTCTCTTGACATGAAACATTGAACTCAAACGAACAATGATTTAAATTTTATATGTAACCTAGATATTGTATTGGAGTGTATAAATAATAATGACTAAATTATGAAATATATTAATAAAATATTTCACTAAAAAATATATTGAAAAATTCTAAGGAAAAATTATTCTCAATTTGAAAAGTAATGAATAAAACCATTTAATGTTAAAGAATATATTATTCAAGATATTTTAATTTTTTATAGATTTTGTATTATAATAACTAATTAAGATTAATTTTTAGAAAATTTATTTGTAATTAATGAACAGTAATTCAGATTTTTTTTATTAATTTAATAGAAATAAATACAAATTCATTTGAAGGTGAAATGGGTCATTATATTAAGTAAAATATTTTAAGTGCACAATGTATTTATATTTTAATAATTTTAAACTATTTATATTGAAGAATTATTATTATATGTAGATTATATATTTAATAAAATAAATTTACAATCATCTGATTATTGTTACCAAAAAATAACTACAGTAAGTTCATTTTATGCTTGCAAAATATATTTTTTAAATTTTTTTCATCTTATTTTTTGCGTTTATTTTTAACTTGATTTTTTATACTTTTAAGAAATTAATTTGATAAAACGTTTCCCATATTTTAAAGTATAATTTAAATTTTTTTTGAATAGGTCAACTCATTTTTTGTCATAATGAATTGTAATCAAGGTAAAAATTCATTACTACGATAAAGGTTAAATGGGCCAATGAGGTCTTAAACTAAAGGGATATTAGTAAAAATAAGATAAAAATTTGTGTAAATACCATTCTTTGAATTTATTAAGTCCATATCTCATCCCATATTCATAAATTATCTAATTTGGAGCTACTTTCCACTCAATATGACCTTATATTATTTTAAATTTTAGAGTAATTACAAGTGTGGCACTCCCTTCACTTGTAAAAGGGTAACTGTTGTCCAATATTATTCACACCTTATTGAGATGCTTATCAAAAAAACAATATCCCTAAAAAAATTTAAATTTATCTATCCATGTATTTGAGGTTCTGCCTTCTTATGATTCAAACCTATAGATCCTTAATAAGAGATCTGATGGAGGTTTCTCAAAATAGTGGTTTCACTATTAAATGAGTTATTTACGGATTATTTATTCTTCGACATCCATAAAGTATATCATAACCATGATGGTATAATAACATAATTATTTCGAATATATGTAAATTTTATTATGTTTTTGTTAAACCCTTTTGGAATTTAATTTTCTGCCATATGGGAAATAAAAGACATCACTCGTGCGTATGTGTGGACTACCACCTCCACGAAGTGATGTGATTCGTTTTTAAATATTTTTTCTCATGGTTGGTTATATATATGTAATTAAAAAACAAATACTATATTCATGATATAATAATAATTTTTTTAATATGAATTATTTTTACCTTTATTTATTCTCAACCATTGAAAAATGAAAACATTACTATTGCGTACACATGAATTGTCATCTTCATGAAGTAATTTTATTAATTTTTCATCACCACATTATATGACTAGTTATAAAAGTGTATATAATGAATATATATTTTATTTATGACATTAATTAGATATTATAGATAATGAAACCATTCCCAAGGTTCAAGTATTTGAACTATTGAACTGAAACATGTATAGAAAACAAACTAGTTTTCTCCTGAATAATGAATTTAATGAAGAATTTATAATAAAAGGGTAAATATATATTATATTGGAATTTTATATAGTATAAATATATGAATATGGATTTGTAATATTTTTATAATAAATATATTTTTATTATATTGGTGTTTTTAATGTGTAAAAATGAAGATGAGACTTGAGGTCAGGGTTTATGTTACAATCTCATATCTTTTCATGATTAAATATGTTAAATTTTAATTGATAGAAATTATATAACACATATCTTTTAAACATAATATGTATTATTATATTATATTTTTTTATATTTTTTTTCATTTTTTATTTCATTATACTATCTTTGCTACTTAAAATGATCGGCAAAAATGTTTTTAAGAAAATCCAACTTTATTTATCCTCTTTGGTCGATGAAACTTTTCTTCCATGACTGTGTTCTTTAAAATGATTTCAATAATGTGTTTTTCTAGGAACCAATTATTTTTTGAAGTCATTTTCAAAAATAAATTAATTTATTTTCTAATTATTAAAAATGAGTTTTTATAATGTTTTCTGAACATGTTTTTCTTGAGTTTTTATAAAAAGTCTAAAAGGAATGTTTATTTTAACATTTACCACATGATATGATTTTACCATCTACATGAAATTTTTTTGATTTGAATAATCCATTAAAATATTCCTTTTTTATTTTCAAAATAAATTATTTTTCTCAAAATTCAGAAATTTTCATTTTTTAATATTACTGAAGGAAAATATTATTTTCCCATATTTTCAAAAAAATGTTAAAATAATATTTTAAATTATTTTTCTTGTTAAATATCATTCAATTTTTATTATATTACTCTATGGAAAAGTTATAATGATACTATTCACTTACATTCTTTAGATGGGTTATGCTAGGATGAAATAATTAATGTTTTTATGATCATGTAACACACTTATGTATGGTTTTAATTATGTGATCAGTGGTACCATAATTATATAACCGTAAAATGAATTAGGAAATGAATGATATATCATGATATAATATAGACAATAATGGAGAGTTAACCCAACTCAATAAGTGACCATATCCGCTAATGTAGTCTTGGTAGTGATCCTTGACCAGGGAATTGATGTAATAGAGCATGAACCCAATACACTCTGGGAATCTATCCACTAAGATTGTTTTAGTAGTGATCCTTGACTTAGAAAATGATTTATATGATTATGTGAATTCTAAAACATTGTGTCTTATTCTTATGATTTGTTCACATGGTTCCTGATTTATTATTCCTGATTCCATACTCTTATGATTTATCTTTTTTGTTAAGAAAAAACATTATTACGCCACTCATGGTTAATGTTCTTTGACTCATTTGGGATTGAATTTCATAAGTTCTGATCATTTATTAATACTCTTATACTTCAATTATGTTCTCTTATGGTCATTGATTTATATCCCTTATGATTACCATGGAAAAGTATCTAAGATCACCCATTCATATGTTTCAATTTCCCTGGGTTAAGAAGAATAGTTTTAAATAGGGTATTTCTAAAAGGGGTACTATGTCAAAAAAATATATAAGATATGTTGAAGATCATTCATGAAATATGTTGATTATGTATCTTGTCATCAAAGAAACTAAACCTTTATAGTTTTATATCCAGTATTATAATGAAATGTACTAAATATTTATCTAAAATTATGTATTTTATATGTATTCTGTTCTTGGTTCACCTCTTCATTAAATCCTATCTCACTCCCATTATCATTTCAAGAGATATGATCCCTCTTTAGAAATATAGGACATTTTTTAACCAAAAACGTCTTATATGAGGGTTCATGTAAGTAATATACTTTATATTCCACAGGATAGATTATAAATATACACATAGTGCCTTGTGGTGTAAGTTTGTTACTTGAATAGGTCTAAAAAATACTTCACAACCCGACAGTCATATATCTGACAACATGAGTTTACTTCTATACCAAATTTCAATGGAATACCTTTTTCCAATTTGGTTGGAAATTGGTTTAGTATGTGTACCATTGTCTATAATTTGTATCCATGTAAGGATAATGGAATATGTTTGTGAATCAATTTTAATCTCACCATGTCTAGAAAGGTGTGGTTTCTCATTTTAGTTACATCATTCTATTGTGGTGTATAAGGTGAAGTGTGTTTGGATAAGAATCCCAAACTCCCATAAATAATCAATTAACTCCTCGTAAATATATTTTACACTACGGTTTAAGATATATTTTTTATTTTATTACTAAGGTGATTCCCAAACTCATTGTTGTAATCTTTGATTTTATCAATGGAATCTGACTTATAATACATTAAGTTAACTTATCCATATAAAAAAATTTCTTCAGTAAAATTTATAAAGCATAAGTATCCACCCCTAACATTGATAAGAAATTGTCCAAATGTATCTGTATGGAACAATTTAATAATCTCT
The DNA here is from genome assembly GCA_963277665.1 of Viscum album. Lineage (NCBI taxonomy): Eukaryota > Viridiplantae > Streptophyta > Magnoliopsida > Santalales > Viscaceae > Viscum > Viscum album. The sequence goes on along the minus strand of OY728142.1, from coordinate 794,947,751 downwards.
ATGTCCCTTTTACCTTTTCCACTATATTTATATATATTCATTTTTCAATGAAAACAAGAATGAAATATTCCATTTGGTTTTAGTTCAAAAGAATCTAAATATTCAGGAAGGTATAATTTAGTCCTGTGATTTTTGATTACATGACATGGTAGTGATTCCATATCTGGGTGAGATATAAATTACGTGGAATATATTAGTTATCAATTTCCATTACCTTTTTTATGTAATATATCTCATAGAAATAATTATTTAGGGGTTACACACCATAACATATTCTATATTTTTAAAATTTGTAACATTTATTCCCAAACATTAAAATAAATCCATCCATATAAAAGCTGGATAAAAAATGTTTTTGGTAACTGATGGAACTTAATGATAGTTCCTTAAATCCAAGACCAATCATGTTATTAATGTGAGTTGGTAGTCTCCAATATCAATTTTTTGGATTCTATAACCATTTTCATATTATAGATACACATCACCTCATTTAACTCTTCTAAATCTAGATGTTTTCTATAATTGGATGAAGATGTGAGAATCATAATCTATATCAAATACCCAATTTTTAGAAATAGATAGATTTCACTTGATGATGAATAATCCTAAATCTTCCCCTTTATTCTTATTCAAGGTGTTTTTCTTCTCCCGGTGGATCTTCCTACAATATACAAAACAAACAACAACATTATTTCTTGTATTCATTATATTCATCCTTCACTTAGATAAGTGTTTGGAATAATCCATATACATAGAATCAGTCTTGAGAATTTTCACTTTTTCCTTCCTCTTATTCATAATAACTAAATAATACTTCCCACACATAATATCCTTCTCTACCTGGATAATTTGATTAAGGAAATCTGTGAAATACTTCTCAATGATTCTCATATTAATATTAAAAATAGAGCTATATAATCTCTGATGGAATGAGGTAATAATGATATCTACACAAAAATCATTATTTAGTTTAAACCATAAAATATATAGATTACTAAATTAGTTGCCCAACACGACAATCTAAGTCCCTGATGGAACACATTCTCTATGTTTTTTAGTGAGGATAGCCCTAAAGATCCCAAACTACTCCAATCTAGCTCTCTCCTAATAATGATCACAATGATCATTGATAATTATATAAGAATCCATACCTTAGAGATCTTAAACTTCTAAATTCTAGCTATCTCTAGATAAAGATCAAAAAATTTCTTGAACATTCTATAAGAATCCCTTCTATCATGATATTTTTTTATATCATTAAACATGGATGAAATCATCAAACACTAGAAATCTAGAACTTCATCCATGTGTTTTTAATAAGTAGAGATCTCTTTCTTACAAACCTATGTAGTAAGTGGATTAAAAATGGGGACTTTATCATGTTAATATTCTTTTCAATGAATAATATAACGTGCAATCACATGTATCATTCTTTTATGTTACTACCAATAATATGATGGTCTTTTTTTAGAATATATCATAGGGCTATTGTGCTTTATAAACTATCCATTTTTATTTTTTCTTCCATAAATTAAATTATATATAAACAATTTATATTAATTTTCAAAATATATGAGATGAAATAAATTTAATTTTATTATTAGTCTCTTAATATTTTATCAAGTATCAACACCAACTGTCGTTGGACTTAGAATGTATTGTTTCATAGACATTCTAGTGGAAAGGATCTGTATTTCCCTTAATATAAACCAAACTATGCCCATGAAAATGGTAAGAAAGAATTTAGGTAGGTGGTTGTTCGAACAGCTAGCTTAGAACTCCTAGATCTATTTAGTGGACTCCCTAATCATTAAATCTCCATTCAAATTTCCCCAACACTTGTCTCCAAATTTTCATTTAAAAAACTATGGTCATTAAAATAAATACATGTTTGGTTAAGACATCCCATTATCCCTGTTTAAGCTTTCCAATAATTAAATGTTCCCTTGAATATTTTAAGGACCCAACCTTAAACATTACATAATATATAATTTTATGTCAATAATTAATTATATTATATTTTAGGATCTTTTAATGTTGATATTTTTAGAGAATTTGGTACTAACACAAACATAATAGAACCCATAAATTACAAATAGGAAACATATTTTTCTTACCCATTTCCCCCTCATATAAAGCTTTTAAAATAAATAATTATTTATTTTCAGGGATAATATTCACAACATTAAACATGACTTCTTTAATTCAATTACCAATACCTAAACATGGGGAAAACATTTTAAAATTCATGAGGAGAATAAAAATATTATTAAGGGACATAAAAAAAAGACAAAATGATAGTCTAATGAAAAATATGAAATCCCATTAAATGTCTTGTCCTTAATCTAAATGTTATTTGAGACAAAGACATAAATAATTTTCACCTGAAAAAAAAAGTTTTTTATAAAATAATATCATTAAAAACCATAACAATAAAATTAAAACACTTTTTGGAAACATAAAAAATCTAATTAAAACCGCATTTTAAATCTATATCAGAAGTAACTAGAGAACATTTAAATGTATATGATAAACCCTTTATTACTTCCCTAATTATTTTTTAATAATAAAAGGAACATTATCCAATGCATTTAAGTACTATTTGAGTGCCCCCATCATATAATCAATATTTGAATCACCCAGCACTATCTATGTGCACCCATCTTATAAGAAATATCTCGATCACCCGATGATATATGGGTGCACCAATTTATAAAATAATTATTAATTAATATATCATCAATAATAAATTTTATTCTTTTTTTTCAATTTTAATCATTTGAAAATAGCTTTTAAAATCATATGAAAATCACTTTCAGATAGTAAAATACAATTTTCTTTTAAAATCCAATTTTCAATAACAACGTACCCTTTTCATTTAAAATCCCATTTTCAATATGAAAATACATAGAAAAATGGAATAGAGGGTTTTATTTGGATAAATCATGAAATATTTTAAAGGAATACATGATTAAAATAATTATTATGGTGGTAGAAAATTTGTTGACATCGTACACATTAAAATAGAACAATCCTTTTTTATTTTTCAAAAAAGTCATACATTTCGTAAAAAAAATTCATTTTCTGAAAATCATTAAAACAATGAAAAAAATTAAAATTTTAAACCACTCATGTCAATAATAGAATAATTTTAAAAACATGGACATGGGAGAAAAATATATTTATATAGAAAACATTAAAAAATATTGTTTTAAGAAAGGCCTAATATCACTTTGAAAATAATTGAATCTTAATATCCATGAAAGAAAAATATTAAAAAACATTAAATACCATTAGAATACATAAATTAAAGACATACAATCTAAAAGAATCTATATATAAGACTTATAATATAATATAGGTCCATAACATCAAAATATTCCTCAATGAAAGGAAATTTAGATGGATTCCATTTCCTTGTGTTCAATTCATAATGTTCATTATTTATCTTCATGATAATTGAATTATTTAAATTATTTACATGATTTAGTAACTATTTAAATTGTATTATTTCTTTTATTTCACATATTACCATGTCATATATAATTAATTAAATAATTAATTTTACTTGAGAGGCTTTGACGGTACTCGGCTTATATGTAAAAAATAACAATGGTAGGTTGGGTATTAGTCAAAGAGTGTAAGACCCCGGGACACCCTAAGAGGGGAGGGGTGAATCAGGGTGACAACTCTTTCTTTTAATGTGAAGGATCTTATTCCCACGTTGGTAGGAACTTGTTAACCCTGTATGATGAAAAGGATCAGAAAGCAAGCATTCACATAAGAAAGGTGACACATCACTTTTTACATGGTTCACCACTAAGGGCTAAGTCCAAGGATAATACGCCGACATGTTGTCGGTCATACCAAAATCCACTATGCTTCACTAGCTGTAGATTACAAAGGTTTGGGAACAGTCACTCTGTCCCAGGCTCATTGCCTTTACAAAAGTTCAGTGATAGCTCACTACGTCCCTTGGGTCACTCCCGTTGACTCCCCCTGGCTAACTGCCTTTGGTGAAGTCCCACTCAGTTTATACACATGAAGGTCTCTTCATCATAGAAAAATGAATGCTTCCTCTGTTGTGTGTAGATGCTCTGTTGAAGTCCAACTTTCTCCCGTAAAATTATCACCCTTTTCCCCAAGGGTATCGGGCATTTTTCTAGCTTTCGTGCAGCTTCAAATGGACCGGCGTACAACAACCTCTCCTGGCGCGATTCTCCAAGACCGGCGCGCAAGTTCCAAGAACAGCAAGAAAGTCACTTGCGTGGTACAAAATCGGTGCGCAAGTGAAACCAACCAACTTGCGTGACACTTCCTTTCTCAATTCCACACTTGCGCGATGCTGCGCCTTTGATTCCCAAACTGCCTTCGTCACGCAGCTAACAACCAGCCCGCAACCTCTATTTTTGCGACCCAACTATCACTTGCGCAAATCAACCACTTAGGCGATGAGATCTCAAAAAATATCTAAGTCTTGAACTTCATGGGAAATGAGGAGGGGTGGTCCTCTATTTATAGGAATACAGGTGAACTTGTGCGGCGGCGCGCAAGTCACCCCTCAGCGCACAAGTCTCAGCGCGCAACTCATCTCTCCTAGCCTCTGTCGCACAACTCACATGCGTGACCCAACCAATACTTGCGCGGCCTTATTTCCTTTGCCATATTTTGAAGTTTTGTTCTTGAATAACAATAGGGTCACAAGTTTCCAATCCTTCTAGGCATTGGCGCGCAAGTCTCTTCACGGCGCGTAGGTCACTTGCACGACCAACCCAACACTTGTACGACCCTATCCCCTTTGCCATTTTACCATGTTATGATCTTGAAAATCATATGGCACGCAAGTTTCCTCTCAATAAAGTACACGGCGCACAAGTCTCTTTTCCAAAATCACTTTTCTCCAATTATCGATTTTCAGGCCCAAAAATTTGGCAAACACTGGGAAATGGTGCCTCCTACCATACCATTGTCTACTAGAACTGTATGATCACTTTGTTGTTGCACATTCTGAACATCCACTGAGGATTGACAACAAACACAAACCATACTCCAATTCATGCATTGAAGACCATGGTTCCAACAAAGAGGTCATTATTCAACATATCTTGAGTAATATTAATGATATAATTATAATTTTTAAATATAAAATATAATTTTAATACCAATAAGTAAATATGGTTTTTGAGAAATGAAGTGTGTTATGATCATAGAGACAGTAGGTTGTACGTCTACATGAGTAAGATTTCCATTTTTTCTAAAATCATTATGGAAAAGAGTAAGTAATATTTTATATTTAAATAATGATCATAATATCATATATTCCATATTTTTATAATATACTTATATATATCATTCCTATGATTTGGGGATGAAAAAATGAATTGTATCGCTTTGTGGAGGTGGTAGTCCACATGTACAAGAACGACATTATCATTTTTCAGTATACGAAATAAAATGATATATTATATTTTAAAAATTTATAAACAATGTATATATATAATAATTATTTCATTTAAATTAAACATATTCATTAAAATTATCCTTATTACCTTACATGTAAATCATTAGTCAAAAACAAATCACATCGCTTCACTAGGCGGTAGTATGTCATACTCATGAGTGATGTAATCGTTTCCACCACAAAATAGAAAGTAAGAACATATATTTTATATAATTACAAAATAAGATAATATATGTTACAAATATCATATAAATACATTAAAACTATCATTAAAATTGTCCATCTAAGGCAATTATTGAAAATGAATGACATCGGTTCATGAGGCGGAAGTCCTCTGTACACACAAATGATGATTTTGTATCCCATTTTATAAAAGAAAATATGGATTTTTGTTATGAAATTAATATAATAAAATCTCATTATATGGGATATATTAGTTTTAGTATGTAATAATACTTTAATAAGACTTTAATGAGTTTTGAGAAGAAATAATATAAAGCTGCTCAATAAATCTTGCTACATCTTCTTCATACAACCTCCTTAGGTAAGCACCAAAATCCTCCTTATGATATTGTTATGAAAAAGATAATGTCTCTACTTTTTTTTGTGAATTGAAAAATTTATTTGGGAAGGTCCAGGATGATACAAAAATCTTTTAATGTTTTTATAGGAGAATAGAAGGGTATCCTTTTATAAGTGAGGTGAGTAGAACATTTGTTAATTTTGAAAAGAAAAGGGTGTACCCATGTTTTTCACTTGAAAAAATGTTAAAAAATAGATAAAATTAAATATTAAGATACTATAAGGTCTAAATATGGCCATATAATTTATTTTTTACTAGTTTTTAGGTCATTTTAAAATTATATTTTTAGTTTAACCCCTCGATATAATGATTTTTACATTAATCACTGTAAATAATTTTTTCATTTTTCACTCTTATTTTTAGTAAAAAATTAATTTGAAATTATTATATAATATAAATTATATTTACTTAAAATATGAAATTTATTTTAAAAAATTCAATTTAGGTAATTGAAAAAAATGAAATTTAAAAAAACACAAACGCAACGAAAAGGTAGGTTTTCCAGAAGTGTATTTTTGAAGAAAAATATGATTTTATTATAAATTAGTTATTAATAACAATCTTTTCAAGAATATAAATTAATATTAATTTTAATATGTTTTATAAATCTTTCTCAAAACAATTTTAATTAGGTATTATTATAAATAATTAAAATAGAGAAACATTATATACATTAAAACTACTTTCAGAAATATATATTTTTTGAACAAAAAAACAAAATTATACTAAAAAATTTAAGTTAATTAAAATTAAATTAAGTGGATTAGATGTAACTAAATATTACAGAGGTTAATTTAATAAATAATCAAAACATAATGCTAATTTTATAATAATTAATTTATGGAAAATAAATGACCATTTTTACAAAATTCGATATTTTTCTCTATTCATTGAAAAATCAAGATGTTATGAAAAATACCAAGATTTAACCCTAAGTAAGTTTTGATATTATGATTTCAAAAATGTTATTAATTTTTAAAAATTATAATTATATGTTATATAAAATAAACTTTTAAATAAATCATTATAATAAAATTGTTTAATTAATATTATTCTCTAAATTAAAATTTATATAAATATATTAATAAACATGAAAGTGACTTATTCTATAATTACCTAAGTTGTAACATTATTAACCCATTTTGGAAATATTAAATTCACAATTTTATTCACTTATTAAAAATGTGGTGACATCATTACCTCATATCATTTTTATATCCCAATGTTTCCTCTTCTACTATATGGGTTTTCTATAAAACCATATCCTAGTGAATCACCTTATTTTGAAACACATGATCTCAATGGTTTAGAATATAAATGGGATATTCCTCATAAGAAATATTTTCATTTGACATAAAATAATTTGTTCTCAGAAAAAATATCCATCCCGCACATATTTTCTTAACCTCAAGACATGAAAAATGTATGTACCTGGGATAAACTCTAGGGAAAATCCACTTGGTAGGAAACCGATCCATCTTTCTCCAAACTTTCATATGCTCAAATGAACCTTGGAATTAGCTTCCAATTTTTACTAAAAATTCATAATAATATTTCATATAGATGCATTAAGAATAACATGTTCACTAACCTCAAAGAAAACAATTTTTCCCTGCTTATCCACATAACATTTCTACTTACTCTAAGCTAGCCTCATATTTTGTTGAATCAACTTCACCTTATTAACCATTTATTCTACCAAAACTTGTCTCATCAACATCATTTATCCTAATTCATACCAAATATATGGTTTCCAACATGACTTTCCATATAATTCCTCAAATTGTTCCTTTTGTATATTGAAATGAAAACTTATTTTATAAAAACAACTCAACAAAAGGAAGATATCGATACCAACTTCCCTTTTAATCAATTGAACAATAATGAATCATATATTCAATGATATGAATCATCCACTAAAACTGATATCGAGTTGAGGATGAAAAGAAATATTGGAAATTAATTTAGTAAACAATTATTTTTTATGTACTTTCCCAAAATTAGATGTGAACCTAGGATCACAGTCTTATACAATAGAGAGAAGAACATCATATAACCTAACTATATACTTTATATACAATCAAGAAAGTTGATCTAAATACAATGTCTCTTTAATGGGAAGGAAATTGTCATATTTAATTGATCTATCAATAATAACTCAAATACCATTATTACCACCTGATTTACTTGTCAATCCCACCATGAAATCTATGAATATATTTTGAAATTTCTTCTCCTTCACTAGAAGATTTTGAACCATTACCTTTGAAAATTCATGTTCTACTTTAACCAGATGACAAGACCAAAATTTCATGGTAAATTCAATAGTATATATTTTTATTCCATCCCACTAGTAATACTCATGAAGGTCTTTATACACCTTAGTTTTTCATAGATGATTCAAAAACACAGAAATTATAAGCTTCACCCAATAATTATTTCATAAACTAGGAGTCACAAAGCACACACAATCATTATCCATACCTAATAACACTATCTTCATCAATATTAATATCATGAAACATAACATTCTTAAATTATTAAATGTTTTACTATAGAATATAATCCTCTTTATGATATTTATTAATTATTTTAGAGAACGTTGATAGTAATGGAACGTATAACAAAATAGAGTATATCCATACATCCACAACAAATATGCCAAAACTAATCAATTACTTAACAAAATGGTCATGTTCCAGACATAAAATAGTTAATGTAATGTTATTTTTATGAATCAAATCATCGCCCACTTTGTTTGATTTTATAGGATGGTAATGAATCATGCAATTGTAATCCTTAATGAGTTCCATCCATCTTCTATATGTCATGTTTTATTATTTATAAGTTAATATAAACTTAAAAAATTTGTGATCAGTATATATTTCACACATAAAATCATAAAAATGATGCCTCTAAAATTTTAAAGTAAAAAACTAAATAATGTATTTCCAGGTCATGTGTAGGGTAATTTAACTCATGAGGTTTCAGATGTCATAAAGAATAATAAATTAATTGATCATTTTACAACATGACATAGCCAATTACCTTAAATGAAGCATCATTGTAGATGAAAAATTCACCATTTCTCAAATATAGGTCCAAAACAAGATAATTCACCAATAAATTTTTCAGTTCTGTAAAAAATCCTTCCTGATGTTTGTTCAGATGAATTTAACTACTTTGTGAGTTAACATAGTCCGTGGGATAGGAAAATAAGAAAAGTTTTCAAAAAAAGTTCTTGTAGTAACCTTCTAATATAGTAATACTCTTAATCCTTATTTTTGTTGAATACTGAGCATATTAAGACTCAAGAAGTGTGTTGAATTGGGTTCTTTAATATTTTATTCACTTAGAAAAACTACCCTCTCTTGTTTATAAACACATTTTGTTATTTTATTTAAGAAATCATTCATCAAAAATTAAATCATAAAGAAAATAAATATACATTGAGGTATTTATAGTGGTTTAAGGAATATAAGTCCCCTAGTACACTACACTGCCACTCTTCTCTATGATTGTGATGATTTTCACTAGACCAGTCCTTTATCTGGGGATTTTCAGTTCTTTTTCAAGGGACTGCATGATTTATTGTAGACATTAAACACTTGGTATAAGCACACAAATATTCAAAAGGGATTCAAAAAGTATTTATATGTAACTTCCATCAAAGGATATTTTTCGGATAACCATTAATATGAAAGATAAAAACATAAATTTTACAAAAATTTCAACCCATATCTATAGGATATAGGAGATAAAAAAGAAGGATCTCTAATATAAATGATCTAAAGAATAAGAATCATAAAAATATTCTTATGGAATTATCAAGAATTAAAAATAATAATAGATAATGAAAAAAAATACTTATTATTCATTATTTTCATAAAAAAGATAGAATTTTCTAGAGATCTTTGAGAATGAGATCACTATCTTCTCTTTTGTGCTACACTTATCATGCATAATATCCAACACCTATCATAACTTTGTATATTAAAATAAATACACTCAATATTATTTAAAGGAATAGATCATAATCCATAGAAAAACAAGGATTAGTGACATCCCACTCTCCTTGAAATTCATCAAAAACAGTAGAGAAGAATAAAATATATCATTCTTGCATTCTGTCTTGGTATATGGATATTATTATATTTGATTTTTTCTTAAAGAGAAAATTGAGAATTTAATTATTGAATAGTAGTATTAAAATTCACACTTGAGTGATTCAATAGTAATAAATACCAACTTCTAGCACGGTATAACCGAGCTAAAGAATTGAATCCACGTTGTTCAATTTTCATCATGTAGTTAAATAGAATCATGTAGGCTTTTCATTCACTTAGATAAATGCAATTTAAATGATTGGGATGACATATCCATTTTACCATGTAGATGATTTATGTAACTGATTACTTCATGTAACTCATTTACAGATTTGTTTATCATGTAGATGATTGCTCAGGTTTTTGATTACTCCACATAACTGTTTTATATGGGTAATTGATCACATATGTTATTTCTCCCATAAGTGATCTTATCAACGTAAAAAATTTCAACATATGAGCTTCTAAAATGTTGGAAATTTTATTTTTCTAATCACTTTAAATAGACTATTTAATGACTAATCTATTTTCACCATGTATTCAAAAACATTTATGTAGCCATTTTTTCCAAACATAGGAATTTTTCATCCAAAAACATAAAAATTACATATTTAATGAAATTAATAGCTGAAAAAAAGGAATAAAATAAAAACGGATAAACGTGGTCAGAAAAAAAGATCATCATTAAAGTAAGAAGGGTTTTTGATATCATTAGAACTTAAAGTCCATTGGATATGTTGGTTCAATATTAGTAATCTATCAATTTCCCCCCTTTTATGATTACAAAACCCATAAAACCCATTTGATATTCTAGTAGTTATCAAGTATGGAATTTTTAAAAATATTTAACAAATAATAGATATAGAATATATAATAGAAATTTAAATGTAGTGTTTCCCCCCCTTAGGTAGTAACTTCTATCCTTTCAAAAATATAGAAACTTCTCAAATTTTTTTCAAAGACTTCTCCCCTTTTTATTAAATGATATAATGTAGACAAAATATCCCCCTATTTTAAATTTAAAACAATCTTGTGTAATTAAAAAGGAAGGATAAGAGAGATAAAACACACTTTACTTTATCACATTTGAGTTATGAACTATTTAAACATTTTGTTAAATCTGAATAGTGAATTACGGTAAAATTGAGTTTCATAAATTAAAGCAAATAGATAAATAACATCAAATGAAAATAATCACTAAAAAACACATTTTAAACATAAAAATAATTAATCATTTCATTAATTATTTTTAAGTACAAATACAAATTAACACAATAGAGTTACAAAATTTTAGTCAATGAACCCATTTAGGTTTGGGTAAAGTTGGTTTTAAGGTTTGAGTGAGTCTAGAGATATATTTTCATGGAAATGATGATTATAATGGATCATGAAAACCTTGTATTATTTTTATGGTTTTTTAAAAGTAATATATGAATTAGAATCAATAGGTATTATTCTTATTCTCATTTTAAATAAGGATTTAGAACACAATTTGATCCTTAAAATAACATCAGATTTATAAAATTCATGAATCAATAGATATTATTTATTATGAAATTTAGAAACATATGCTAATTCATTCTAGATATACATATTAAGATGTTATACCTTACCTTAAGATAAGAATTCATACTCAATGGCGGTTGGAGGGTGAAGAAAAGGGGAAATTTCTGTGGTTAAAATTCCAGAAGTCATATCCACATGAATCTTATTCATAAAAATATTCCAAGATGTCTGTATATTTATTGGCTTACTAATCAGTGATTGTACATTATCGTCTTTGTTGTTCAATTTTTCTAGAATAATCTAAACAACTACCTTAACATCACTAGATTGGATTTTAATAATCGATCACTATCATTCAGATGGGATTTGACTAACCCCAAAATAATAGTCGGTTTGTAATCAATAAAATCCAATATTTTAGTTAGAACTAGCTCTTCTGATGCTTCTTATAATTCTAAAAATTATTCTAAACTTTATTCTATCATGTAACACAGATCAAAAACTAGTGAATATATTTATTTCTTTTATTTTAAAAACACTTCAGTGTTATTTCCATTAATTTGAATGAACCGCTCCAATAAATCTATTTCTTCTGTTGAAACACAAAAATTTTCTTTTACCAAATACTTAATATATTTCCCAAGATGACCAATGTGTTAATTCATGCAAAGATCAAATACAACACTAAACTTCTTAATATATTATATTTTTTTAGGAAACTGAATAAAAGGAACCTTTTTAATCTCATTCAATAACACTGGAGAAAGAATATCAACTTTGATTCCCTGAATCTGGGAAGCAATAGAACTTAACTCTGACATTATCTGACTGAGTAAATTCTGAAAACCTTGATGAACATGAGAAACTGAAGGAACAATAGTAGAGGTTTGAATTTTATTTATAAATTAAAACTAATATAACATAACACTTTTCACAGTTTACAAGGTCTCTTTTCACATCATCTTGAAATACATTGATTCCATCATGCACTTCCAATGATATATTTGATTTAATTGAATAAGTATTATTACATACATCCCTTATAGATGAAACTAAAGAAATAATCTAACAAAACTCAATATTTATAGGATTAATGTCTTTCAAAACACTTATCAAGTCATTCATTTCCTCAATTTACATAGATATTTTATTAGTAATTTCATTCATTAGAGTTGAATTTTTTCAAATACTATTGATCAAAGTTGATTAGGAAGGAACTATTTCATATAACTTATTAAATTTTGATTCATGGATAGTGGACGCTTTATGATATCTAATATCATTTCAAACAAATAATTATCTCCTATTTTAAGTCAAAATTATCTACTCTTACATTATCAAGCTCCATCATTACCTCACTAGAAAATGAGTCCTTTTCCTTGTTTTTTCAAATCTTTTTAATAGATGGATCTACTTCATGAGAAGTTGAAGGTGAATATGGTACAAATGTTGTAGGGTCATTACTTTCATACTACATAACCACATCATCATACTTTCCCCTACCAATAGGTGATCTAGGAAGAATAGGATCAACATATTCATGAATTGGACTTCTCTGAACTTCAAAACTTGCAGTCCTTGTCTTAGCTAGACTATATTCAGAAAATGACATAGTTTTCCAAACAAATATCTCTACATTTTAATATTCCATCGAAGATACAACAAATTCACCATAAACATGGCTCTGAGTAGGAAAATCCTCCAAAATTCGGTCAGAATCTTCCACTATTTAACTGATGACTTGAACTAAAGACTTAGTTCTTACAAAAGTTGTCTCCATTACTTTCTAAGTATACACTATCTTTATTGGTGTTTCATCACTAGTTCATGAGGTCTAAGCTGACTCTCACTAATCCACGCTTTACTAAACAATTTCATTCAAGAAAATTAAATCATAATCCTAGAAATGTCTAATAATCTTAAAGAGAACAAATAATATGGTATTACTTATTAATGTTATTATATTTCAACCCATCACCTTCATTTAAATCTAATTATTTCTTTTTCAAAACCTATGAAAATAATCTGCCATAAGGATCATAGTCAAACTTCCATTTTCTTTTTCAATATTTATGCATGTATCTCACCATATATCATGGAACACTCAAATTTAAAGTATTGATAAAGACATATATAAAATAAATTTATTAAAAAATAAATTTATTCATCTCCCTTATTCTTTATATTATACCTATATACACAAACTTACAAAAAAATTTCCATCAAATTGGAATACTCTTTCACAAATTTCATTTCCAAAAAATGGTCCCAAAAAAACTTGAACACATATTTTGGTCCTAATGGTCCTGTACCAATAATAAATTAACTAAAAGGAACCTCCCCCTCTTTTAGATAAAGATATACATCATCCATTTCAACTGAAGAAACTTCCACTATCATTCTTGTAACAATAAATTAGATAACATACTCTATTTTATTGAAATAAAAATCATCATACAATAAAAAATTGATATCTTCCTCCAGAAAAAGAAAGATGTGTTTTTTTCCATCAAACACTAGAATCAATCCTTGAATCTCAAGTGATTACATTGACATCATTTTGGTTGTCTTCATTCAAGTCATAACGATAGATTTTACCTCAATTACTCTTCTTATACACCATTTGTATTTCATAAATAACCCAACTTTCCAGCATCAAAACACTTCGAATCTCTCATTTTGAACAGGTCAGTTGAAGGTTCGATATGGATTGAAAGTTTGGAGACAATTTTTAGGATTAAATGGAATGTTACATTTTCAAATGGAAAATGGATTGAGAATCGATTTTTTATTTGGTCACCTACTTAAATCCTAATGGTCTTACATACCCGATTTTTTTAGGGTTACCTCTAACTGAAAAATAAATAATAAAAATAAAGAAAAAAATGACAATAAAAAATTTCTATATTCTAAAATATAAATAAACAAAAAAACAAATAAAAATAATTTTTATATTGAATTTAACTAAATAATTTAAAAGAACACCCATTTTTAAATTTCAATAATAATAAATAATATAAATAATATAAATTCATTTAAATAATATTAAATAAAATACATTAATCCTATTTAAAAATGGATAAACCTGATTCTCTTTTAATAAAATCAAAATGCTCGTATGCAAGGGTTTTGATAAAAATATCCACTAACTGATACTCTATAGAGATAAATTTAAGTGAAATATCACCTTTTGGAGAATCATCTCTTCAGAAATGATTCCTCAAGTCTACATGATTTGTTCTTGAATTATTTATAGGACTCTTAGTAATTTTTATATCAATATTGTTATCACATTTAATCGAAACTTGGTTATAATTGAATCCAAAGTCTATTAAGGTGTGTTTCATCCATAACACTTGGGCACAATAACTACTAGAAATAATATATTATGCTTCTGAAATAGATAATTCAATAGATTGTTTCTTTTTATAAGGCCAAGATACTAGGGATTTACCTAGAAAATTGAATGTTCCGAAAGTACTCTTTGTATCTAGTATAAAAAAATAAATTGGACATCTAAGTATGATTTTAAATTAAAATTTGTAGTTTTTTTTAAATCACGGAATGATAAATTGTTCTATTTTAATACCTCAAAAAATTGGATCTTTAAAATGGTATTCATTAGGATTAGCTATAAATCAAGCATAAAGATATACTTAAATCATAATATATAGCCTATTATTAGTCAAATAGAAAAACCATTAATTAGTACTCTCTATTTATTTTTGTCAACAGGTTTCCCACCTTCATTCAAGTCATGTTTTTCATTACAGATCATAGAGTTAATATGTAAATTACCACTTTCAATTCCAAACCTTTTAAAAAATATAGTATGTATTTTCATTGATTCAGTATATTTTCAAATACGTTTTGATAAATTTTAAAATTTTAAAATAATAAAACTCATCCATCATTGTCATTTCAAATTCTTTTTCCATGATTTTGGAAAATTAATTACATTGTTTTTTATTTATAGAACCATAAATTACTCCATAAAAATATATTTTCCCAAACATGATATCTAAAGATGAGGTTTTTTTAAACAAAGTATAATCGAAATTAACTAATCAAAATCCCTTTGAAAATAGAAAATAATTTAATCCCTCATACCAAGCTCTATGAACTTATTTATGACAATAAAGTGATTTGTTATGTTTAAAATTGAATTTGGAAAAGGAGGATTTTTAAAATCAAGGGATTTTTCAACATAAACATCCTCTATTATAAAACCATTGAGAAAAGATGATTTTATATCCATTTCATGTAATTTAAAATTAATATAAAATGCATAAACTAAAAGTATCCTAATAGATTATAGTAAAGCTACTTGGGAAATGTCTCCTCATTGTCTGTACCTTATTCTTGATTATACCCTTTATATATTTATCAATAATTATTCCTATTTATCACACCAAGATCATCATTTTTATTTCTAGAAACCTATTTTGTTACTATAACAAGAGAGTCATAGGTTCTATCAACTAACTTTCATACCTTATTCCTCTTGAACTGGTTTAATTCCCCTTATATATATACAACCCTACTTTCTTCGACTAAGGATTCTTCTATATACTTAGGTTCTTACTAAGATAAAAAGGTGAAAAAATATACAAGGTTTTCCTAAACTTCTTCTACATATAATTATTTCATCTAAACATCCTATAATAATTTCTAAAGGATGGGTTTTAAGGGATAAATACTATCTTGGTAGCACACATTGAGGTTCACTGGAATCCAACCATTCGAGATTTGGTTCTAGAAAATGAAGTTATAATTATTAATCCATTTTTCTTAAGAAGGTGGTTTATGTATCATGTTTTAAAAATACTCACTTAGTTCATCAATTTGAGTTACCTTGTGATCAAAAGGATCACTTTCATAAATCTCACATGGGTTGATTCTTCAATATTTGATCATTTTTTGAAAACTCTATAATCTTTTCACGTGGTAGAATATCTTAGAATGATTTCATCATGAACATTTGGATCAAACATACAATGATTATCCTTAGTGTTTTGAATATAAATCTTTAATCTACAAATCTCAAAGTATCCACCCCCCAGATTTGTATTATTCCATAGCTTATATTGTGTTTTCTTTAAAGTAGGCTTAATTAGAACTCCTTTTATGACAAAATATTTTTTATTTACATCTTCTTCCCAAAATGAGATGGTAGGTTATAATCACATATCATTGTTTTGTAAATTTATTACAAATCCCTATTCCTCCTTTTAATAACATCAATCTTTTGAGGATTCCTAGGGAAGGAAAAGATATGCTTGATAACATGATTGGATCAATAGTCATTGATCTAATGGTTTTAAAATTGTACTATATGGTCACTTCTTAGAGAAATAACTTTTTCATCTTTCCCTTCTTGAAATAATTTGAAAAAACATATAAAAATTGAACAAGAATAACTTTTAATAATTAAATATAAAACCCAAGTAAATCTAGAAAAACTATCAACTAAAACATAAAAACATTATCTTAGTTTTGCAACTCTATATGGCCCAATAAAATAAATATGAAGTAGTTATAGGGTTTTAATTGTATAAGACACTTTAATTGGTTTAAAAGATAATGTTTATTACATTCCTATATGGCATGAATCACATAGATTCTATTTACTAAATTTAACTTGGGGAAAATCTAAAACTAAATTAATTTTGGAAATTTCTCTCAATGAATGCGCATTTCAATGTCATAATATTATATTCCATATCCATGAATAATTTTTTATACATTTAAAAAATTCACCTTTTGTATACTTAAAAGATTTAATCTCTACAGTATAAATATTCTTTATTTTTGGTGACATAAATTTAATAATGTTATATTTAGAAATAGATAGTTAATTATTAGAAATATATACAAAATAACTTTCATAACAATGTTGAGAGATACTTATCAAATTATTCTTTAAACCTCACACATAGATAAATTGATTGATAAGGATATATTTGAAAATTTTAGGTGATCAAAGTCCCTTAATTTTTTCTTTAGCTTTGTCACCAAAAGTTTCATGACCTTTGTCTTTATTTGTTAAAGAGTGAAAATTAGATAAATCTCTTCTCATGTTCTTTGATCATCCATTATATATATAATATCTTTCATCAGTTATCTTGGACCTTTGTTTCTACAAATAAAAATTAAACATGAAATTATTTTGGTGTCCATATTTTCTTAGGTCTATAAAGGGTAGTAATTAATGATTTTTGTTCCCAAATATTATTGGGCTATCTAAAAACTTCAGCACTATGTTTTGAAAAAAAAATTAACTCCACATAACTGTGGGTTTCACAAAATGAAATCATTTTAATAGTTTCATATCTCTTCACCATTAAAATAGGTAATTTTTAAAAGATTTTTATTCTTTAAATTAGGAACAAAATAGTTCTTATAAAACTTTTTTTTTCATCAACTATTAGTATTCAAAATAAATTATTATGTATTTTATTATTATTAAGAATTTAATTGAAATAATTTTTACTTTTTTAAAATACACTTTCCACATATTTAAATAGAAGAAGATACTTTTTATTTTTTTATTTCAATGTTCAATACATGATGTTGTATAATTATCTAGTATGTTTTTAAAAATTATAATTTGTACAGTTAAGTCTTTATATTCATTAATGACCACATCATAATATTTTTTAATAGGATTATTTTCCTTTTTTAAAGATTACGCTTTATCTTCTAAAATGGAATAATATATCTCTAGTTTTTCAAATTGAAAATTTTCATTTTCTGTTCTAATTATATACTTGAAATAATATAAAGAATATACCTCATTAGTAATTTTCATAATAAACAAGTTGGATTTTTAATTAGAATCTTCGTATTATGATTCGGAAAATAAAACATCACAAGAATCATATAATTAATTCCATGTTTTCTTTATGGATTTCTCATCCATCTTATTATAACTAACTTTTTTAAAATATTCATTTTCTTAATTTTTTTCTTGTTTAAGTTATGGAAAATCAGGGTAATGTGTAAATGATTATTTCACTGATAATATCTTACTTCCTTAAATTTTCCATCTGAATTATTATAGTGGTTTAATGGTTTCTAAAAAACTCTTCTCTTTTTATAAAAAATATCATATTTTCCATGGAAATGTGTGAGATCACTATAAAAAATTTATCTAATTGACGATATTTTATTATATGACACATGTATCTGAATTTCATTACACATATTTCCATCCTTTGAAGTTGATACTTTTAATGAAGAATTGTATTTCATAAAAAACATTTAACCTCAAGCTTTAGCTTCCATATCAGCCTCATACATCTTTATAGTTCCAATAAGATATTTCACATTGAAGTTTTGTTACCTCTGTTGATTGTTTGATGGAATCCAAAACCCAACTCCACGTTAGTGGTATTATTCACAGAGATTTAAAGGCTAGATCTTGTTAAGTAATAGGTGTTCCTAAATCAACAACATTATTTACCATTTTTTTTCTTCCATTCAACTATGTGATACTCTAAAAATCCATCATTCTAAATGTTTCAAACTTTTGATCGTATATATTATATCAAATATCTCACACATTATCTATTTCATAATAATAAACAGAAATTGTAATCCACATTTCATGAGATTTTGAAATTGAAAATCTTTATTAAACCCATCTATAACTAATCCATCAATTATATCATTCTTAGATTTAGAATTCATATCATAGTTTTCTTCAGTTACAGTGTACCATGTTTCTAGTTTTTCCTTAAGTATTTGATAAGGCCTCATGAATTTGTGATAAAACTTTAGACTAGGGTTATATATATATATATATATCATATTTTCCTTCCAAAATTTATAATTATCACCATTCAAATATAGTGATCTGAACATAGAAATTCATTCTAGGTTTTCAATAATATATCCATTGTTGAAGATATATTTCTATTTCGTGTTTTACTATTAAGAAATTAGGAATCACTACATCTAATACCAAATTTTTTCAAAGACTAATAAAATTAGGACTCAAATGGGGGTGATTTTTGTTCCTTAAATTTTTCTCCACTTAGAAGAACCACCCTCTCTTTATTATGAGTCCCTTTTTTATATTCCTTAACAAATCAGGCATTATAAAAAAACATGAAGAAAGGAAATAAATAGATATATTTATAGTGTTTCTAGGAATACTAGTCCCCTAATCCACCCTATAACCACTACTATCCATGAGTGTGATGATTTAAACTAGACTGATAATTTTTCTAGGGGATTCTAGTTCTTTTTCTAGGTACTTCATGACTATGTGCAGTTATTCCACACTTGTTATAAACACAATATCATTCAACTGGGATCTATAAAGGATTTATTATAAATAGACTTCAATGGATATTTTATCAAGAACCTTTACAATGAAATATAAAAACATATGTTTTAAAAATATTTCATCTCTCAACTCGAAGATATAGCTGACAAAAAAAAAGAAAGATAACCAAGAGAAATTACCATAAGTATTAGGTACTTGAAGAGAGTCTTCTGAATATTAAATGAATTTAAAATAATCACAGTTGAAGAAAATACTACTTCTTTATCCTTATTTTCATAGAAAATAGAGATTCATTTCTGGATATCTTTAAGAATGAGTCCACTCTCTTCTCTTGTGAGCTTCACTTATTAAGCATAAAATTACACACCTCATAGTCTATATCTTGAAATACATGCACTCCCTATTATTTAAATGTGTAACTCATAATACATTTCCAATAATGGATCAGTAAGACATCCTTCTACTTTAAATTTCTTGCCAAAAGTAGAGACAAATAAAATATATCATCTTTATCTTTTATCTCCATACATAGAACTTATTATATTCAATTTTATCTTAATGAGGAAAGATATAATTTAAGGATTATAAAGAATCATTAAAATTATCACTCAAGTTCTTTAAAGTTAATAATTACCAACATACAACTTAATGTAGTTGATCTGAAAAATTGAATACATGTAGGTAAATTTTCATCATATAGCCAAATTGAATCACACAGTCTTTTCATTCAAATAGTTGAATTTAATGTAGCATATTGAGACAACATAGACATTTTTCCATGTAGATAATTCACATAATTGATTCCATCATGTAACTAATTTAGATAACCATTTGATCACATATGTGATTGCTTGTGTATTTGATTACTCTACTTAATCATTTTATATTGTTGATTGATCAAGTATGTGAATTATCATGTATGTTATCATGTCTGTGCATGAAATTTTAACATGGTAACTTTTGCAGTATAGGAAATTTGATGTATTTAATTAATTTACATAGGTTATTGGATAATGTATCCATTTCCACCCTAAATCCAAAAACCTTCACATAGTATTTTTTCCAAACTTAAGAATATTTCATCCAAAAATATCCAAAACACATATTAAATGGAATTTAATGGCTGAAAACATATGAATATAATAAAACCAAATAAAAAAACTTGAAAACAAGATCATCAATAAAGTTAGAAGATTTTTTGAGATCTTTAAAACCTAAATTTCATCGGATGTATTAGATCAACATTAGTAGTAAAACATATATGATATTTTTGGGTTTTTTCCATTCTTGAACAACTTTTGTATTAACATTGTCAAAATTTATTCCATCATTAGAAAAATATTTCCATGGAAATAATTTTTTTGCAAAAAAAATTAACACTTATTACATTTACCATATATTTTCTTTTCTTTTAATGTTCCCAAAACACCCATTAAATTTAATTCATGTTCCTTATAAATTTTAGAATACACCAAAATTTCATCGATAAAGACAACTAAAAATTATCCAAAAACTCAAGGAAACTTCTATTCATAAGTTCCATAAATATAGCAGGTGCATTAAAAACCCCAAAGGCATAAATTGAAACACATAGTGCATATATCTAAAACAAAATTCAAACTATAGAATTTCAACCTCCTTTACATTTATCTGATGGTACCAAAACCGTAGATAAAGATTAGAAAAATACTGAGCTCCTATAGCTAATCAAAAAAATCATTAGTATGATGAAAATGATATTTTTTATTAATAGTGAAATTATTCAAGGATTTATAATCAATGAAAATTATCATTGATCCATCTTCAATTTTGAAAAAAATTGGATAACACCATGATGCAGTTCTTGGTCTAATGGAACCTCTATATAACAACTCTTACAGTTTCATTTTGATTTCTGAAAGATCTACTCGATCCATTTGATAAGGGGGTTTAAAAATAATATTAGCATTATAAACTAATTCAATAGTAAAATAAACCCTATGATCAGGAATAAAAATATGAAAATCATGAGGAAATACATCCCTGTATTCATTCACTATTAGAACATCACAAATTTTAATAGATTCTTTCTTTTTAGTAATATGATCTATGTAACTTTCACTACTATATATAATCAATTTCTTGGCTTCATGGTAAGTTATTAAAGATATGAAATCATTGAATAAAATTTTCATTGACCTAAAATCTATATTATCATGATAAACTAAAATAAAGTCTATATGAAGAATTATATCAAACTCTAATATGGTCAATTTAGAAAGATTTTTAGGAAACACCATCTCACTAGTAACAACCAGAAGATTTCTATTAATCATGGTTTATTTAATATTTCACCTATAGTTTCCCAAAAAAGATATATCTTACTTTCATGTGGTGATATTACCAATCTACAAGAAAATTTAACATAAATGAAAGAATTTGAATATCCAAAGGCCAATAGGGAATTGACAAAATTCAAATAAATTAGTAACATATGTGCGACCACTTTATTTGACAGCACAACATCAACTATAGTAGATGAAAATGAATTTAATATACATTTATGTTTTTAATCATAATGATTTATATCTTATTAAACTATCTTTAGAAGCATTTTTTCATAGTAACCCAACTCATTGAATCTAAAACACCATACTTTTGGATGAATATTGGTAACTATATTATTTAGTTTTTTATGGATCTTTTCTTTATAGTCACAAGACCTATGACAAAATGGCCACATGAGAACCAATTTACAAATCCTATAAAACATTCCTTGAATTTTTTTACAACACTTGGAAAATTTTGTGGGATTAACTCTAGATTTATAAGGTGTTTTTTTTAATTTCCTTCCACTTTGAAATTTTTCTATTTTTTGTCATCCTAAGAAACAGACAAGTTCGAAAACACCATCTGATCTTCCTCAAAACAAAGAACCACTTCATCATAAATTCTATATTATAATTTGGATAAATCTATTCATAAACATAGGTTCGACCCTGAGTAAAATATATACATTTTATTATGCTTTTCCTGAATAAACTTTCACACATACCTAGAAAATGTGGTGAAGTTTTCTTCATATGAAGCTAAATAATATTAAACTTTTTATCTCAATTCTAGGAATGGTTTTTCATCCTAAGATAAAAAAACATAGGTAAATATTATTCAAGTAAAATATCCTTAAATTGTTTCCATTACATGGAATCAATATCATCTTTCTCTATAGTATTCTCAACCAAATACCACCATCGATTATCCTCACCTTTAAAATGATAAACAAAACGAGTTTCGATTTGACATCCAAACATCCCATTACCTCAAATATTATTTCCAGTGCATTGATCACTACTTTAGAAACTATAAGGTTAGATAATGTACTGAATCATGGGGTATGTTTCCAAATAAAATTATCCACATTAGACATGTTATTTTGTGGTAGATTGGGTTCCTCTCTATCATAGATACTAGCACTGTTAATGGATATGTTTGAAATGAGCCATCACTGAAACAGACTATTCTATTCCAATTTCAACCGTATCAGGATACTGTCTTATAAGGATATTTTACTGTCAATTCCATCCCACTATATCTTCTTGTTTCTTATTTTAAAAACAATTCTGAATCAACATATTTTAGATGAAGCAACGTGGTAGTATTAAAATTCTATATCATTTCAAAATAACTTTAATGTGAAATATTTCAAGGTCATTAATTGCATTGTCGAGCGCGTCAAATTAGTTGTTTAATTTTGACTAGAATTTCTACAGTATAGCAGCAACCATAGGTCGTCCTTCGACAGATCCTTAAATGATTAATTTAAAAATAGGGGTTTGATTGTGGAAGTAGAAGGTGAATTAGGTTTTTTGAAACATGGGGGTGTATGATTAATGATGAAAATAGGAAATTAATGTTATAAAACAATGTATAAATGAACAAGCTTGATTAAACATGATCAACTCGGGGAAGTCTCGTGATGCTCATCCTTCATCGCTTCAGAATATGGGGTTATGATATTTTAATCCCAGGTTTCTTACACCAAGAACCAGAATGTTACTGAGTTTATACTAGGATACCTCCAAGGGTTTAGTCGAAAACACATAAAGATTCACCGGACATCGCCGATGATTGGGTTATTTGTGTTCGACATCATAACTGAAACTCACCAAGGAAACACATGAAGAATTCAATGTGCTGTCAAGGTTTGTATGTTATTTCATTTTGATACCATGAAATAAATGTGCATGACCTTGATAGTGATTATGTGTGTTCAATTTACCAATATGAACCACACAAACACCACAATTGGAAGGGGGAAAAGAATGTGGTAAATAGTGTGTGAAACATCACATGAATGGGCACCCCCAAATATGATCATATGAGTTGAGCATGACATACCAATACTTAACTCAATAAAATAATAATAGAGGATGAGAAAAAACAACATAAAACCTAGAATTAAAAATATCATTCAAATTGATACAACTTTGAAGCTCGGGATTACATCACATTTCTCCCCGGGTGATCACAAGGGGTTTAGAAACCCATGGGAGGGGAAGAAGAAGAAGAGGTTGAAGTAGCACCACCCATAGCCTCTTGAACTTCTATGGATGTTAAGAAGACTCCTTGGGGACTCCAAAATGGAAGCACCTTTCTTATTGGCCGAACTTGAAAATGGGGAGCCCAAGGTGTCATTTTATAAGAAAATATGAAGGTGGTTTTAGGCACACAAATTTCATCAATCCACTTTTACCATGCGTTTCAGCCTTCAGACAGTCTTATCTCGCTTTGGAGAAAATATTAACGTTGTATCCCTATCTCTAGACTGTCTCCACCTATATTTTGGCACCCTTTGGAAAACTACAGCTCAAGATATTGATAAAATACAGAACACCACATTTGACTTGGTCCATATTCAGTGTCTTGGAAAGATCAGTACGGATGGGCCCCATATATGCCAAATCGGGATTGTGTTCCTTAAAAAGAAATGTATCCTAAAAAATTTTTGATATACCCACAAAATTTCAGCCCATTTGGATTCACTTATTTCGTGTACTATGCAAAATAGTGGATAGATGTCCATGGATCCATGCAATTTTGGCCCATTTTTCTTCCACTTCATCAAAGGACCTCCGAATCATCTACACCTACATTGAAATAATAAAAACAAGTAACATTGCCCATATTAATAATGATTAACATTATTTTATTGATTCAAACATAATGTTCAATTCATTATTATATTTGGAATATTCATTACAAAACTAGTTTAAAACTGCGGTGTAAGGGTGGAATAAAACAGTGAATCATGGTACGATCACAACCCCAAACCTAAATATTTTCACTTCTGGGAAAAGTCACATATCCATATACAATGATGCATATATATATATATATATATATATTTCCAACATCCTGAAGATTTATCATTTGAGTAAATTTTATTTAATGTAAAGTCATCACTGCACGAACCCCACCAAGGAGTTCTTTCTAGTGAAAATAGAAGAAGATGTCTCATAAATCATATCATAGAGAAATTCAAAAAGATTCATGATAACCAATTGAGAAAGGAATTCAAAAGTAAACCATGAAACTAACTCTCCATGTGTGTGTGTGAAAACCATTCCACGCTATTCTTTCCACATGTTATCCAATAAATATAGGTTATTTTAACATTTTTCACCTTAAATGATTTTGTCACCGAACCTGTCCTACATCCTTCGCAATCATATTTCAAGACCCACTCATTTAAGCATTTCCATATGTCAAACCATAAGCTCCCGACCTAGATATCACCATATGTTGCACATTTCATCACTCCCCTCATTTATTATATTTTTTTGAAGTTGCAATTGGAACAAATATCACACTCATCTCTCAACCCTTGTTTGATCTCCTCACGACACTAATTACAATAGTTATAACAAGATCAAAGGTTTAGGAGGAGTGGTTTTTGACCTACCCAAGACACAAATTTTTTTTGAGGGCCTATAATAGTCAGACATTAGGTACACACGCATAGGTCAATCTGGTACAGTAATAAAACAGATCGGATAAGGAACGAACGTATGGAAATATCATTTAAAGCTAAAAAATATTAACCCAACATATATTTACTTTATATTAAGTAATAAATAATCACACTTTGTCATTTGGTGGAAAATTTTTGGAGATATTAGTGACACAGTTTTCCCAAAAACTACTCACACAATGGGAATCAATCATCTCCAAGGTTTAACAGAGATATGACCATTTATATTATTGACAGAAAACCAATTCACTAAAAATAACCCCCTGATGTAAAATTCATAAAAAAATTCTTTTTAGCCTTCATTATGGTATTTTTAGTTTCCCCCATTTTTGGTCGCCAAATCATGGAACTTCGAAATTGTTGATGGAAAAAAAATGAAAATACCATAAAGAAGTCCAAAAAGAGAAAATAAAAGGAGAAAACGATGAAAATTCATATCTAACCCTGGAATGTATCCACCCCCACACCTAGAGTGTGCAGTGTCCTCACTGAAATAATTGAGAATGTGAGATGGAAGGATAAAACCTGCTGTGTTTTATTGGTATGATGCGTCGAGAAGGTGGATTCCCTCCACCGGATTCTTCAGAAAATCCTCAAAGAAGTTTTTAAGTCGCTGCCCATTGACGGTAAGACTTCATCCACTCTACTCATGAAATACCTGTATTGCACCAAAAGGGTAAACATTAGTAACAGTATAAGTACCGAGCCATCGGGAACGAAGCTTACCTGGGAGGAGCTTAATCCTGGAATTGTACATGAGGACCTTCTCACCAATATGGAACTTCCGCTAGTGGATCTGCTATCATGAATAGCCTTTGTCTTCTCTTTATAGATTCGGTAGTTTTCATATGCATCACATCGAATTTCATCCAACTCTTGAATCTGCAGCTTTCTTTCCTCACCAACATCTGAAAGGTTCATATTACATTTTTTAACAGCCCAATATGCACGGTGTTGTACCTCCACCGGAAGATGACAAGCTTTTCCAAACACAATCCTTTATGGTGACATTCTGATCGGTGTTTTAAAAGCATTACGGTACGCCCAAAGTGCATCATCCAAGCGCAAACGCCAATCTTTCCTATTGGGTTGTACCGTTTTCTCCAAGATTCGCTTAACTTCTCGATTTGAAATTTCTTCTTGTCCGTTAGTTTGGGGAAGATATGCAGTGGAGACTTTATGAATAACCCCATACTTACGAAGCAAGTTTTTTATGTTACGATTGCAAAAATGTGAACCCTGATCACTAATGTTTAATCTTGGTAGAACAAACCTACTGCAAATTTGGGACCTCACAAAATCAACAACCACTCGAGAGTCATCGGTCCTGGTGGCCTTTGCTACCACCCATTTAGATACATAGTCAACTACCAATAAGATGTACACAAAGTAAAATGAATTTGGAAAATGCCCCATGAAGTCAATGCCTCATGCATTGAAGATTTCACAGAATAACATGGGATGTTGGGGCATTTCATTCCTCTTAGATATATTCCCTGTGAATTTACATCGAGTACATGATTTACAAAAGCTCTATATAATTTTGGCCAATATAATCCTGAGTCAAAGACCTTTCGAGCTTTACGTTGAGAGCCAAATTGGCCCCCACATTCCAAGGTGTGGCAGAATGTCAAAACAGAGGTCTACTCATGGTCAGGGACACATCGACGAACTACTTGTTCACTAAAACTTCTTCCCAAATATGGGTCATCCAAAATGTACTATCGAGAATCAATTTTAAGTCTCTGGGATTGTGAAGTGCTAAGATAAGTGGGGACCCTAGATGTTTCTAGAAAATTCACAATGTCTACATACCAGGGGGTAAGGTCCACAACATCACAAAGGTTCTCATGAGGGAAGAATTCTCCAATGGGTATGGGTGAGTCAACATGATGGTCCAATGGTTGAAAAATCCTACTAATGTGGTCAACTACCACATTCTCCAACCCACTCTTATCTCTTTTCACAAGGTCAAACTCGTGGAGGAGGAGTATCCACCGAATGAGGAGGGGTTTGGCTTCAGGTTTCTATAAGAGGAAATGACGGGCATCATGATCAGAGAACACAATCACTTTTGACCCAAGAAGATATGAACGAAATTTTTCCAAGGAAAACACAATAGAAAAAAGTTCTTTTTATGTGGTGTGTAGTTTACCTGGGCAGGGTCAAGGGTACATGAGGCATACGCAATGACATGAGGAGCCTTTTCAACCCTTTGTGATAAAACTACCCCAACTGCAAAGTCAAAGGCATCACATATAAGCTTGAAGGGGAGATCCCACCTTGGTGGTTGGATTATGGGAGGTGATGTGAGACTCTTTTTTAGTGAATTGAATGGATCCTCACAATTTTTATCAAACACAAACTCAGAATCCTTTTGTAATAACCGAGACAATGGAAGTGCAATCTTACTAAAGTCTTTAATGAATCAGTGGTAAAAACTAGCATGACCCAAGAAATATCGCACCTCACAAACACATTTTGCATATGGAAGGGTTGAAATTAATTCAATTTTAGATTTATCAACTTGAATTCCCTTATTTGAAATTACATGCCCATGAACTATCCCCTGCTCAACCATAAAATCCCATTTCTCATAATTTAAAACAAGATCTTTTTCAATGCAGCGGCGGAGGACAGAACCTAGGTGTTCCAAAAAATTATCAGAAGAAGAACCATAAACTGTGAAATCATCCATAAAGACTTCCATACAACTCTCAAGGTACTCAGAAAAAATACTCAACATACATCACTGAAAATTAGTAGGAGAATTACATAGACCGAATGGAATCCTTCTGTATGAAAATGTGCCAAATAGATAGGTAAATCTTGTCTTTTCTTGATCCTCAGGGGCTATATGGATTTAGAAATAACCCGAATAGCCATCAAGGAAAAAATAATGGGACTTACCAGCCAATCGTTCTAACATTTGGTCAATGAAAGGTAATGGAAAGTGGTCCTTTCACGTGGCTTGATTCAGTCGATGATAGTCAATACAGAGTCGCCAACTGTTTTGTATACGTGTTGGAACCAATTCATTCCTTTCATTTGACACAACTGTTATTCCTGTTTTTTTTAGGCACAATTTTCACTGGGCTAACCCATTTACTATCAGATATAGGATAAAGGATCCCCACAGTAAGTAATTTACTGACTTCCAATTTTACCACTTCAAGGAGATTGGGATTCAACCGGCGTTGAGATTGTCTTATGAGCTTAGCCTCATCATCCAAAAGTATATGGTGCATACAAATATATGGGCTAATCCCAGGAATATCATCCAATGTCCATCCTATTTCCTTTTTACACTCTCTCAAAAGTTTTAGCAGTGTCGATTCCTGTTGTGGAGATGGGTTATTGGAAATAATGACGGGAAATTGGTCAATACCCTCAAGATATGCATATTTTAAATTAGAAGGAAGTTGTTTAAGCTCCAACACCGGTGGTTTCTGGATTGAGGGAGGGGACTTAGGGGGAGTGAGGTCCATTAAACTGTCTATCTGCTCATTTTTATTCTCTATAGATACAGAATCTATAGAAATGAGATTTGCATAATCATCGACGGTCATGGGTACCTCAGAATGAACACACTCATCAATTAAAGCACAAAATTTACACTTTTCAGAACTGACACAAAACTCAAAACATGAATCAAAACTCAAATCATTCAAGGGTGAAGAAAACAAAAATAAATCAGAGTTTGGGTTTAGGATAGAATTGTGTGTGTGTGCATCGTTTCAGAGCACTTCCATCGAATAGACAGGAAGAGTGGAGTTCTCTTCAACGGGGTGTTTCATAGCCTCAAGGATGTTAATACTTACCTTTTCTCCACCAAATTCCATGTAAAATGTACCATTGTGAAAATTTATGATCGTCTTTTCTATTTTGAGGAATGGCCTCCTATGTATGAGAGGAGTGTATCCTTGGGTTCAGGTATCTTCTATCTCAAGAATGTAGAAATCAGCAAGGAAGATTAGATTCTTCACTCTAACAAGGACATCCTCAATCACTCCTATTGGATGTGTTGTACTCTGTTTGGCAAGTTGCACAACAATTCCTATTTTTGAAGCTCTCCAATCTTGTAGAGAAGTATACACGGAGCGAGGAATTACATTAATGGAAGCACCTAAATCTAGCATAGCATCCGAAAAGAAGGTCTCCCCTATGGTACATGGTTTCGTGAATGTTCTCGGATCCCTGCATTTGGTTGGAATTTCTGGTTGAATCAAGGCTGAGACATTCCTACCCAATTTGACTCTCTCATTCCCCTTCAGCCTTCGTCTATAGGTGCAAAGTTCATTAAGAAATTTGGTATAACAGGGAATTTTCTTGACTGCATCCAATAATGGGATATAAACTTGAACTTTTTTAAATATATCCATTATTTTATTTTCAATCTCATTATCAAAGTTTTTCTTAGATATAGAGAGTCTTTGAGGAAAAGTAAGAGGAATTTATTGTTCATGGGAATCCTTAATGATAATTTTATTGTCATTTTTATTTTGTTTTTCTTCATTGGAATCTTTCATGGGTGGAGAAAGAGTGTTTTCAATAGGGGGACATACCTTTTGAGTAGAATCAGTAGAAGGAGAAGCTTTTTTACCACTATGAAGTGTAATTGCACATAAATTACCTTTGCCCTTCAGATTGGGAATGGGTTGGGATGGTAGTTGTCCAGACACTTGCATCTTAAGCTCACCGATGGTGTGTACCAATTTTACCACTTGAGTTCTCAAATCTTGAATTGCTGATTGTCTGGTCTATTGGAACTGGAGGTTCTGGGTTGAAATTTATTTCACCATGTCTTCGAGGCTTGGTTTAGATTTGGGAGGAGGAGGATGATTTTTTTGAGAAGTTGAAGGAGAAGAAGGTTTCATACCTTGGCCTTGTTGATACCAATTATACTTGGGGTAGCTTGAGTTTCCTCCTTGTCGGTATTGGGGTTGTGCTTGGCACCCTGGATTTGGATTTGGCCTGAATTTTTCTTGCTTGAAGGGAGGTGCTTGTTGGAATGGACGCCCTGGGAACACAGCTACACAAGACTCAGATGAATCTTGAAGTTGTGGGCACTGGTCAGAAAAATGAGTGTTATCAGAACAAATACCACAATATAATGGAACGGGAGGAGAGTGTGAGTTACCTTGTGCTTGAGATAATTTCCTTAGAGTGGTATGCATCTCATCAAGTTTATTATCTAACATTTTTTATAGGGATGAATGACTTACCTCATGAACTCCTCAGGTTGGTGCAATAGCTCGTGTACCAAATTGTTGTGCATTCTGAGCCATGTTGGCTATTAAGTCACCAGCAACGGAAGGAGTTTTATCAACTAGGGAACCACCAGCTGCAGCATCAATCATTCCACGGTCTATGGGGATAAGTCCCTCAAAGAAGTATTGAATTAAATGTTGTTCACTAATCTGGTGGTGGGGGCAGCTTGAGCAAAGTCTTTTGAATCTCTCCCAGTATTCATGAAGGGTCTCTCCTTGTGATTGCCTAATTCCACAGATTTTTTCCTAATTGACGCAGTTCATGAGGCAGGGAAGAACGTCTCTAGAAAGAGTGTTTTAAGGTCATTCCATCCCCCAATAGTGGTAGGAAAATAGTATATCCAATCTTTGGCTACACCATCAAAGGAGAAAGGGAAGGCCCTAAACTTAATGAGGTCCTCAGACACATTTTGGTGTTTCATGGTGGAGCACACTATGTGAAACTCCTTTAGATGTTTGTGAGGGTCCTCTCCAGGAAGACAATGGAATTTTGGAAGGAGGTGGATGAGACCTGATCTCAGCTCAATGTTGGTCACTTCCTCAGGATATTGTATGTACGCAGGTTGGTACTCCACATCCGGGGTGGTCAGTTCTTTTAATGTTCGGTTATTTGTAGCCATGATCTCTGGGGTTTGATTTAGTTCAATTTTTGATTGGTTTAAGACCACTTGAGGTTCCAAATGGGGTTTCTTAGTGTTACTTGACTGTCCTACTCTTGATTACATGATTTGTGAGTGGAGTGGCTTTTCAATTTCAGGGTCAAATTCAAGTAGTGTTTCTTTACCAGATCAGGTCATGCAAATAAGATGTGAAGTTTGTTTTTTTTATTTTTGAATATGGATGAAATAACATAAGGGTAAAAAGAGAATATAATATTATAATACATAATTATAGATAGGGATATGGAGAAGAGAGAGAGAGAGAGAGAACAAACACACTAAAAACAACCAAAAATGAAGACAAAACCCAAAATAAAAACAATCAAATGGGGGTGGGGTATTTAAAGGAGTACTAATTAAGAAGTAAAATAAAAAAATAAAAGGAAATAAAGAAAAAAATGATCTTGGCTCCCCGAAAAAGGTTCCAAATTTTGATCATGTTGTCCAGCGCGTCAAATTAGTTCTTTAATTTTGACTAGAATTTCTGTAGTATAGCAGCAACCCTAGGTCATCTCTCGACGGAGCCTTAGACCATTAATTTAAAAATAGGGTTTTTATTATGGAAGTAGAAGGTGAATTAGGTTTTGTGAAACTTGGGGGTTTATGATTAATGATGAAAATAGGAAATTAAAGTGATAAAACAAAGTATAAATGACCAAGATTGATTAAACGTGATCAACCAGGGGAAGTCTCATGATGCTCATCCTTCATCTCTTCGTGATATTGGTTTATGATATTTTAATCCCTGGTTTGTTGTAACACCCGAGACTTTTATGAGAAATATTTTGTTTTTATGTTACATAAATCATCAATGGAATCTTTCGTTGCACGCAATCGCGACCTTTCTCGATATCATGTGTAGTAGGCAATACTGAGTTCCACTAAACAACGATATATTATTATAATATTATAAACTAGCCGTTATGAATAGTATTAACTGAATTTTAAATTTTAAAACATTATTATTCATCTTACACATTTTCTAGAACATGGTAAGAGAACAAAATAATTTTTTGGGTAAAATAAGTATATATCAAAAAATGCAGTTTTGCCGCCTTTTGATGGCGCACCCACATTAAATATAGTTTTTGACACATTTATAAGTTAAATTTGACAAAATATAATTCTCCTTTTGAATCAGGATATAAAAATTTACTTTTGAAATTTTTTTGATATTTTTCTGATATCTTTCATATTTTAATGAATAGTAAAAATACGCTAATTTTTAATTAAAAACAACTTTTTTCATTGAGATAGTTTATATGGTTAAATTATAATATTGAATGGTTTTAAAGTATAGATAGAATATATTTTTACCATTTAATATAATGTATGTCATTATCATTAATTTCACATTGAATTCATAGGTAAAAACATTTCAATCTTTGGCAATGTTTTAACTTCTAAAACTCGTTTTCTTAACAACGAGATTTATTTTAAATTAATTAGTGCAACTTATATGTTTTGAATTATGAAAAATCGATTCCATATTCAGAATCAGTGGGTACAAATTATGTTAATAGGCTACTTTTTATTTTTGGGCATTATGAATAGTAACTACGGTAAATATTATTTACCATAGTTAAAGGTAAATCGGGTAATTGAGGGTAAATATAAGATTATAAAATTACCCTAACACCTGCCATAATCATATTGGATGTCTAAAAGTCGACCCATATCACCTAAGGGTCGGATTAGATTCATTTAAAAGACTTTTTTCCATGAAAATAATTTAATTATTATTAAAACCAAAGAATGTGACAACATGCCACTTTCTTAAATCTTATAAGTATAATAATTTTAATTTGGTGATAAACATAATGCATCTTCAAACATGAATAGTCTCCAGAAATCTAATACAATTATATACATCATAGGAATTTATTTATAGTTTTTAGGGATTAAATAATTATCATTAATTATGACACATTAGTGATGTTGAAATGATTTTATTAATTAAAATATCAAATAAATGGTTTTAAAATATTAAAATAATTACTATATGCACTATTTGATGTTCTCCACTAATTTTATAGAA
Organism: Viscum album; assembly: GCA_963277665.1. Classification (NCBI taxonomy): domain Eukaryota; kingdom Viridiplantae; phylum Streptophyta; class Magnoliopsida; order Santalales; family Viscaceae; genus Viscum; species Viscum album. Next base: position 794,913,825 of record OY728142.1, on the reverse strand, counting down.
ACATATGACATTTTATTAGTCTATTAAAGCTTTTAGTTCGAACATATTCTCTGTATATATTTTATTTAAATTCAAATAACTGAATAGTGTCAAAATTGACACTATTGTTATTTTATAACAATAACATATTATAAAATTGTTTAAAAATCACACAAATATTTAAAATTTATAAATTAAAATTTATATCGTCGAAAATGTCATAATGTACCAAATTATGGAAAATTCACAACACATATGTAATTATTAATAATAATTTAAAATTTAGAATATTATTACCACAAATAAAATTAAATAGATAAATAAGGACAAATCAAGTTGATAATGTTTAAAATAAATTCCTAACATGTCTAAATTTTATTAGTTTATGATATTACAACCCTATATCATCTAATATTTGGATATGAGTCATTTTGGAAGTTTTTATGTGGGGTTGGGATTTAATATAAACTAATATTTCTTATATTTCCAAAGGTGCCCCTCTCCTCCCTTATAAAAGGGCACTTCCTCCCTCTCCTCACACCAATTTGAGCCTTAAAGCTCTGCCAAACCCTGACCATTTCACCTCCCCTCTTCCCTAGAATCATCCTAGAGGTTCTGGTCTTCTTCAAAGACCAACCCTAGTGCCCTAAGAGGAGGTTAAGAAGAGGCACGTCAAAAAGAGGTAATATCCATTACCGATCCATTCCAAATTTTTTCTTCTTCAAAATATTCTTCTTTAGTTGTTTCATTATGAAGTTATAACATTAGTATCACTCATATACTGATATGTTATTATAAGTATGAAACAAACCTATTTCAACATCTATCCATCCTATGGAAAACGAAATCATTGCGCGTGCGTACGTAAGGAATACCGTCTCCACACCGTGGTGTAATCTATTTTCCCCCACCACATTACATGGATGGGTATAATGGTGTAAATAATTACTATATATGATTATTTTAAAGTGATATTGATTCTGAAATAGTATAAATACACTGCAATACAATTCCACGATCATGGGAACGATATCATCGCTCGTGCGTACATACGGAATATCGTCTCCACGATGTGATGCGATTCGTTCTACAAGATATTCATTACATAATGATTATATAAATGAATTCAATGAATAAATATGATATATAGTACATTAATACCATTTTGTAAATGATTTATCTATAACCAAAAGGGATGAATAATAATTTATTCGACAAAACACGCATAAGAACAAAAAGTTATAAACACACAAATAACAAGTAGCAATGAAATATTACTACTAAGAAGCTAATAATATGACCATATATGATATCATAACAATAATTATGATTTTTTAATAATTAAAAAACATTATTTAAATCATTATACAGGAGGTTCGGACACTTACGAGGCAAATCGGACCTAAGGTAAGGGAAAATATCACAATCTCATTTTTATCCGAGATTGTTTACACTTTGGTATTTACTGGGGTGTATTTTATCATCCACATCCATATTTCCTCAATATGTAATATTATTTCCATCCACCTACAATTGTTTAAATCCAATTTTACCCTTCGATGAGTTTTTAGTAAAGGATATGAAAGGAATCTTTTTTCGTTTTTCATACGAGGTACTTTTTGACTTTTCCGACAAAATTATGAAGAATGTTTTTTTTAACTTATACGAAATGAATGGATTTTTAAAACATTATTTCCAAGAATGTTCCTTTACAGGTTTTAAAGTTTATTTTTAATCAGCTTCTTTTAATTTAAAATTTTATGACATCTTTAGAAAGGGAAAATGTTTTTGAAGTAGAAAGGACATTTTTCTCAAGAATGGAGTTCAAGTGTTTTATCAAAATTATTTTCCATCTAAGATAATAAAGGGTTCTGTTTCTATCCCTAGTATTACATTGATTTTATTATTTTGTGATGGAATTATTTTTATGAATTCCTTTATCTTATATGAATTGTTTTATGATGTCATGATGTTTAAGATTCCCATTTTTATTACATGGGTTATGCTATGATGTATGGTTTATGATTTTGTGGCACACATAAGAATGGAATAATTATGAGATGGTTGGGACCTATATCTCCCTCCAATGCATTTGGTATAGATTTTATATCTCATGAGATAGACATGGCTGGAACGGCAGGTTAAACCGGTTCAGTGAAACAGGACTGAAACGAAGAGTGTACTCCGTTCCGAAATGGACATTGTCCACTAAGACAGTCTTGGAAATGAGTCTTGACTAACAAGAAATGATTCTATATGATTATGTGTGTATAACACAAAGTTTCATGTTTTATGTTATGATTATCGGGATTACATTTCACTACTTTATCCCATGTTATGAAATTATGATCTCTTTTGCAGGTTAAGATTTCCAAAAGTTATGTTCTTATGTATATGATGTGATTGATATTTCTTTTGTTTACCCTTACTGAGCATTTGAGCTCACCCTTTTGAATGTTTTATTTCCCCAGGTCAGGAAGAAGGTTATTAATTAGGATATTCCAAAAATGGACTCTATATATGATGAAATAAATGGGAGGAAAAGTAGATGCTTTATGAACAAGTTGTTTATGTATCCCAGTTTCTAAAGACTCTATACCTATACAATCCTTTCCGAGTTTTGTTATATGTTGTAATAAGTGTGCTTAAATTCTGAAGTAATGACAATGTATGTAAAGTATGGGTCGTTATAGTTGGTATCAGAGGAAAGGTATAGTCAACCTTTGGAAACTAGGATGTGAAAGCCTTAGTAAGAATCCTAAGGATAAGTCTAAGAATAGAACACAATATTAGTGTTTTAGAAATGGCCATCAACAACCTATGATAAGAACTTAAGTGTGAAATTTTATTATTGATTATGTGGTTTTACTATTATAATTAGTGTTGCTCACACTATTCTTCTTGGTTTTAGTCAATGGCTGGAACCTGAAGGAACCGTGTTAATGCGGAATGCGACGAGAAATTCAATGATTGTCCCCCTGAGCAACCAAATGTTATGGGAGCTGGAATGAAAAATCTTATAGCCATGATCACACAACTTTCTCAAGATATGAATCATGCAGGACTTCCAAACGAGCAAAGGAAGGAGCAACATTCAGTTGAATCCTTCATGAGGCAGCGTCCACCTTCTTTCAGCGGGTCTATTGATCCATTAGTTGTTGAACAATGGATTAGTACTACTGAAAAGATATTTTCAGTTCTTCAATGTTCTGAACTTGATAAATTCATCCTAGCAGTGTATCGTTTGGAAGGAGATGCTGATCAATGGTGGAATCTTATTAAGAATATGAGGCAAAGGGATGAAATTGAGTCCATGGAATGGGACGAGTTCAATAACTTATTTTTCTAATAAATACTTCCCTCGTATTCTCCGAAAAAAGATGGAGAAAGATTTTCTTGTACTGAAGCAAAAGGATGATGAATCTGTTGGTACTTATGAGGCAAATTTTACAAGACTTGCAAGGTACGCTTCTGGTATTATTATCCAACCTGGGAGTAAGATCGATCGATTTTTTAGTGGCTTAAAACAAAGTCTTCGAAGGGCGTTAGCCATAAGGGACTTCAATAGCTACGAGGAAATCGTTTGATGTGCTCTCAATGTCGAGATGGAGATTGGAGTAACCCATCAGTCATATGGGTTTGAAAAGAAGCGGAAAATGGAATTCAAAGGAAAATCTAAAGAGCACACTGAAAAGAAGATGAGATTTCCCTTATGCTCAAAGTGTGGAAAGAAACATGGAGGGAGTTGTCTTAAAGGGACAAGTAAATGTTTCAAATGTGGAAAAGAAGGTCATCAGGCATTTGAATTCCGCAATGATGGGTAGAAGATGTCTAATGATGCCAACAAAGGAAGGGACACACAGAATGAACCTACTACACTTCAATGTTTCAAGTTCAAGGAGATGGGGCATTATGCTAATCAATGTCCAAATCCAAGGGTTTATGATGATGGTCGACGTCAACAAACTCTTAAGGCTAAAGACAAAGGAAAGTCACATGCAATTTCTATCAGCGATGTGGAGTACGATAACGATGTGGTGAAAGGTACACTTACCATCCACTCTAAAGTAGAAAATGTTTTATTTGATTATTGATCCACCCACTCCTTTATTTCTGAAGAATTTTCTATGGATATCACCGTATTACCTCAACAGTTAGATGTTGAGTTAGCTGTGACGACCCCTAATGTCACAACAGTAGCATCAAAAGTTTATAATTCTTCTCCGATTGAAGTTTGTGGGAAAGTGCTTCCTGCAAATCTTGTGATCCTTCCTATAGTGGAATTTGATGTGATTCATGGCATGGATTGGATTTCTCTACATGGAGCTCATATCAATTGCCAAAGAAGGGAAGTCACATTTCATATTCCAGATCAATATATGATCGTCTATCGATGCAAGGATGAACATAACCTTCCAGTGGAAATTTCATCCATTTTATGGGTATTTATTCCACTAAATGAAGGTTATTTATCTCAAATTGTTGGTGATAAACTCATGATTAAGAATATTCCCATTGTACGGGAGTTTGATGATGTCTTTTCGAAGGAATTACCGGGTCTTCCACCAAATCGTGATGTTGAGTTTTCAATAGAACTCTTACTAGGTGCTTTGCCTATTTCAATGACACCTTATGGAATGGCCCCAATTGAGTTGCAGGAATTGAAGAAGAAACTCCAAGAGAATATTGATAAGGGGTTCATACACCCAAGTGTGTCACCTTGGGGAGCACCTGTTCTGTTTGTTAAGAAGAAAGATGGATCAATGAGACTCTTCATTGATTATCGAGAACTTAACAAGATCATTATCAAGAACAAATATCCTCTCCCATGCATTGATGACTTATTTGACCAACTATGAGGAGCTCAATACTTTTCCAAGCTTGATCTTTATTCAGAGTATCACCAATTAAGGGTCAAAATGGAGGATATACCAAAGACGACTTTCCGTACAAGGTATGGACACTATGAATTTATAGTGATGTCATTTGGTGTTACTAATGCCCATGCTATCTTCATGGATCTAATGAATAGATTCTTTAGAGACTATCTTGATCAGTTTGTGGTAGTCTTTATAGACGATATTCTTGTATATTCAAAGATCAAGGAAGAACATGAAGATCACTTGAGAATTATATTGAATACCCTGAGAAAGGAGAAGCTTTATGACAAATTTACCAAGTGTGAATTTTGGCTTCAAAGAGATTCATTTTTGGGTCACATAATCTCAAAAGAGGGGATATCTGTGGATCCAGAAAAAACAGAGGTTATCGAAAGATGGTCGAGACCAACAATAGTGACTGAGATCAGAAGTTTTCTTGGTTTGGCTGGATATTATCGACGTTTTGTGAAAGCTTTTTCACGATTATCTAATCCACTCACCAAGTTGACTTGGAAAGGAGTTAAGTTTGTTTGGATGGAGGAATGTGAAGAGAATTTCAAGGAGTTGAAAAGAAGGTTATCCAGTTCACCTGTGCTCACACTGCCTTGTAGTGGAGAAAGGTTTGTGATCTACAATGATGCATCCAAGAAGGGTTTGGGGTGTGTTCTTATGCCAAATGATATGGTGATAGCTTATGCCTCAAGACAGTTGAAAATACATGAGCAAAATTACCCAACTCATGATTTGGAGTTAGCTACGGTAATCTTTACATTAAATATTTGGAGGCATTACCTTTATGGTGAAAGGTGTGATATTTATACTGATCATAAAAGTTTAAAGTATATTTTCACACAAAAGGAGCTGAATATGTGCCAAAGAAGATGGTTGGAGCTAATTAAGGATTATGACTGCTCAATTCATTACCACCCTGGGAAAGTAAACAAGGTGGCAGATGCATTAATTCGACAAGACCATGCCAGTTTATCCATGATGAGGATCAAAAAAGATCCAATATTTATGGATTTACAAAGGATGGATCTTGGAATTACAATGAAAGGGGAAAAATCATATCTTTCTCAAATGAATGTTTAACCATCTATACATGTGAAGATTAAAGAGGCATAGAAAGAAGATGTCGATTTACAAAAGAAGGTGAGAAATGTTCCTGAATTCAACCTTGATTGTGATGGGATAATAAAGTTCAGGAATCGGGTTTGTGTTCCTCCCATTCCCGAATTAAAGGACCTGCTGGATGAGGCTCATAGTTCTCTATTCTCTATTCATCCTGGAAGCACGAATATGTATATAATTTCAGGAATCGGGTTTGTGTTCCGCCTTTTGATGGCGCACCCACTTTAAATCTAGTTTTTGACATGTTTATAAGTTCAATTTAACAAAATAAAATTCTTATTTGGAATAAAGAAATAAAAATTTACTTTGGATAAATTTTTCGTATTATTCTGGTAACTTTCATATTTTGATGAATAGTAAAAACACGCTATATTTTAATGAAAAACAACATTTTTCATCATAAAAATTTATATGATTAAATTATAATATTGAATGGTTCTAACGTATAAATAGAATATATTTTTACCATTTAATATAATATATGCCATTAGCATTGATTTTACATTGAATTCGTAGGTTAAATCAATTCAATCTTTTGCAGTGTTTTAAACAAAAACCAGTTTTCATTCGACAACGGGATTAATTTTAATTTAATTTCTGCAACTTCTGTGTATTGAATTTGAAAAAATGGATTCCATATTTTGGAATTAGTGGATCCAAATTTTGTTAATAGGATACTTTTTATTTTTGGGAATTATGAATACTAACTACGGTATATTTTATTTACCATAGTTAAAGGTAAAAATCTGGTAATTAAGGGTAATTTTAATATTATAAAATTACCCTAACACATGCCAAAATTCTATTGGATAGCTAAAAGTAAACCCATATCAACTAAGTGTCGGATTACATTCATTTTATGAACTTTTGACCATGAAAATAATTTAATTATTATTAAAACCGAAGAAAGTGACAACATGTCACTCTCTTAAATCGTATAAGTATAATAATTTTAATTTAGTGATAAACATCATCAAACATCGAACATGAATAGTCTGAAAAAATCTAATAAAATTATCTACATCATCATAATTTATTTAGAATTTTTAGGGATTAAATAATTGTCATTAAGGGTGATACATTAATGATACAGAAATTATTTATTAAGTGGAAAATAAGTACTATTGTTTTTATTGAAATAATAATACCCCTTAAAAGGCCCACAAACCGGACCAAACCTTATTGGTAGTGTATATATACACCATAATCATCCAATTACTTAATATATAACCGTTTGGATCCTTATAAAAGTGATTATGCCACTTATATTATTTTATTTTAAATGATGCCAAAGTTGTCACCTTCATAATTTAATAAAAATAATAATTTAAATATTGTGATTTTAAGATGATAAATTCGAGTACAAGTATTATTGTGAAATTTAATATATTTATCTTCATCATAAGATTTTAGTTTAAATTTTTATGCAACAAATCAGTATATTAAATAATTATACAAAAATGATGTAGTAATTATTTTATTAAGAGATAAACCAAATAAATGGTTTTAAAAATTATAAATTAAATATTATACGAAATATTTAATGTGATCTGCAAATTTTATAGATACATATTACATTTTATGAAACTATTAAAGATTTTATTTTGAACATATATTCTGTATATATTTTATTTAAATTCAAATAAATGAATAGTGTCAAAATTGACACTATTGTTATTTTATAAAAATAACATATTAAAAAATTGTTTAAAAATCACAAAAATATTTAAAACATATAAATTTAAATTTATATGGTCTATAATATTATAAAGTAAACAAATATGGAAAATTCACAATAAATAAGTAATTATTTGTTATAATTTAAAATTTAGAATTTTATTACCACAAATAAACTTAAATAGATTAAATAAAGATAAATCAAAATGATAAGGATCAAAATAAGATCCAAACATGTCTAAAAGTGATTCATTGATGAGCTTACAACCCTATATCATCTAATCTTAGAATATGAGTCATTTTTTTAGGTTTTTAAGTGGGGTTAGATTTATTATAAATTAATATTTTTAAGAATTCCAAAGGTGCCCCTCTCCTCCCTTATAAAAGGGAACCTCCTCTCTCTCCTCCTCACACCAATTTGAGCCTTCAAGCTCGGCCAACCCCTGAAAAATTATCTTCTCCACTTCCATAGAAACATCCTATAGGTTCTGGTCTACTTTAAAGACCAATATTAGTTCCCTAAGAGGAGGTTTTATAGAGGCGTATAGAAGAAGAGGTAATTTCTTCTCCCGATTCTTTCAAGCTTCTTTCTTCTTCAACTTCTTCTTATTTAGTTGTTTAATTATAAAGTAATAACATCAGTATCACTAATATACTGATTTGTTATTATAAATATGAAAGAACCCCATTTCACCTTCTATCCATCCTACGGAAAACAAAATCACCGCACGTGCGTACGTACAGAATACCATCTCCATGCCGTGGTGTAATCTGTTTTTCCACCAACACCTTACATGGATGGGTATAATGGTGTAAAGAATAACTATACATAGTTATTATAACATCATACTTATTCTGATATATTATATCATCCACTCCACTCCAATTCAATAATTATGGAAATGATATCATTGCTCGTGCGTACGTACGGACTACCGTCTCCACAACGCGATGAGATTCATTCTCCATGTTAACCATTTAAGAATGATTATAAAGTATATATAAGAAATAATAATGAAATATATGAAATTATAAAGCTAATGGATATATGTATATATGTATTTCATCTAATTAATTCCATTCAACTCAATAAGGAAACAAAAACAGCGTTCATGCGTACGTACGGCCTACCGTCTCCATGAACGGTGAATTTCTTTCCATTTATCAATATATTATATATATATGTATATTATGAATATATATTATATATAAATCATGTTTTATATTCTATAATTATGTAATCGTGATCTAAGTAATCATATGAATAATTACAAGTCAAAACACGGACGACAAATGAAACGATTTTACCCAAAACACTCTTTAACATGGAATTTTCAAAAGAACAGATAATATAAAGTCATAAGTGAGCCATATATGATATCATAACAATGAATATGATTATGTAATAAGTCAATGAAATTATTTTAATCATTATACAGGAGGTGGGGATACATACAAAGTATATCGGACATAAGGTAAGGGACAAATTTTCAATCTCATTTTTATCCGAGATTGCTTATACGTAAGTATTTACTGGGGTTACGTTTATCATCCATGACCATGTTTACTAAAAATGCTTTCATAAAATGTTTACCATTCTTCCATGGATGTTTATAGTCATTTTTACGCTTTATTTAATTTTTACCACATTGTATGAATGGAATCTTTCCTTTGGTTATCATATAAGGTACTTTTTGACTTATCCGACAAAAGTACGAGGATAATGTTATTTTTAACTTATACAGTGTGAACGGATTTTTACGGTTTCATAAAGCCTCATTTTCAAGAAGCTTCCTCTACAATATTGCATGATTATTTTCAACAAAACCCTTATCTTTTAAAATTTCATGGAATTTTGTGAAAATAAAATGATTTTAAAGAAGAAAGGATATTTTCCTCAAGAATTCATTTCAATTGTTTTGTCAAAAATATCATCCATCTAAGATGAAATTATTTCATATGTGTATGTTTCAAGTAAAATTTATCTATGATTTAAATGGTTTCAATTTTCTTATGATGAAATGATATCAATTGTTTATGGATTATGTTATGATGGCATGATGTTTAAGAATCCCATTTTATTTCATGGGTTATGCTATGATATATGATTTATGATTTTGTGGCACACGAAAGAATGATTTCATTATGAGATGGGTGGGACCTATATCTCCCTCAAATGCATTGGGTAATGATTTTATATCTCATGAGATAGTCATGGCTGGAACGGAAAGTTAAACCGGTTCAGTAATACAGGACTGGAATGAGGAGTGAACTCGATTCAGAAAGGGACTTTGTCCACTAAGATGGTCATAGCATAGATGCCTTGGCTACTATGGAAATAATTTCATGTGTCTAATGGTTGCCACAATTACATGTTTTATTCCCATGCTATTTTATCATGATTTATGTTCCATTATGATCTATGTTTTATGTACTTCCATGTTTTATGTTGTTGCTCAAGATTTTTAATGTTCATGTTTTTTTAAGTTCAAATGTATATGGTATGTTTTATTTTTTCCATTCTTACCCTTACTGAGTATTTGAGCTCACCCTTTTGTATTTTTTATTTTCCCCATGATATAAAGAAAGGTTTTAGGTAAGAAAAAAAGGGAAGATCTTTATTGGGAGATATTGAAGATCTTTCACCACGATTAGAATATTACGTTCCAAGTTTCCAAAGACACTAAACTATTACGGTCCTTGTGTGTCTGTTTTTGTTATGTATTAAGTTTTCCGCTAAAGTAATGTAATTTCCATGTACATCAAGCTTTGGGTCTCTACAGTTGGTATCAGAGGAAAGGTTTAGTCAACCTTTGGAAGCTAGGATAGGAAAACGTTAGTGAGATCCTTAGAGATATTTCTAACGTATGTCTAGGGATGTCCCTAAGGATATGTATACGTATAGGATATAGTCCTCAAACTATGGTAACGATCATAGAATTTAACCTAAGATGTTAGATATTGAGGATACTCCCCCTTTACTATGTTTTTTTCCTTAGCATGATTTTTTCCTCTCACACTATTCTTTTTGGGTTTTAGAAAATGGCTGGAAATAGGAAGATTCATGATAATGGAGGATATGACGGACAATGGAATGATATTCTTCATGAGAAACCAAATGAAACGGGATTTGGAAGTCCGAACATAATTATTATGCCTAATCAGAAATCTCATAATATGATCAATAATCTCAACTTTGGTAAGTTTCCCGACTCAGATAATAAGAGAAATATGGAGTTTCATGATGATAATAGAGGAAAGAAAGTTCAATTTCCCTCATGTAAATCATGTGGGAAGAGGCATCAGGGAGATTGTTTCAAAGGAACTGGAAGATGCTTTGGATGTCAAAAAAAGGACACAAAGCCAGTAAGTGCAAAGGAAACGGTTCAGTTAACACCATGGACAAGGATAATGGTATTTCAATGACATCAACAATGATTAGATGCTTTAAATGTGGAATGTACGGTAATTATGCAAACAAATTCCCTAATGTAAAATCTCATGAAGAGAATCAGCATGGTCATATGGGTAGTATTTATGTGGATGATGATGAGGAAACTACAAATGATATATGAGCTGAAAGAAGTGTTGAAGCTCAGTCAGTTGTTTTAGAAGGTAGTGGAATGATTGTATGTTTATCATGAGTTATGTTTTATAGTTAATGGTATTATGGAATAAAGAATCATCTAAGGATTGTTACACTATTGTTTTTCCTAAAAGTATTTGAAAGTATATGTTGAATGGTACTAGTAACCATGGAATGTTATTCAGATATTTTTGTAAATTAGATGATATGCGCATAATGAAGGAATAAGAAGATAATGAGGTTTTTGATTGTATTCATGAGCTCATGATTGATATAAGGACTAAGTGATATCATGGTTTGAGTATATAGAATTTTGAGGATTTTGGAATGTGGAAAGTGTTAACTTTTAACTGCATTCATGTTTTCACTAAGGTTCAATGGGTATTCATTTTTTCAAGAGAATACATGATTAAGGCCTTCGAACGTTTATAATGTGACCAAAAAGACATATCTTATGATATATGGGGATCAACGATGGTATTAACATGCTTCTTATATGAAATCTCTGCTAATCGTTTTCACTATAATATGACAACAGACTGCAATATTATGGATAAGCTAAATGATTGGAATGGATTATGTTGGGCATAAGTTAGTATTGTTTAAGGATAGAACCTTTTTTTGATATTATTGATGGGATGATATAGTAATGTAGTTTTAGAAAAAGGACAACCTGCAGGACGGGTGACAGCCCATCGCGTCGGACAAAGCTGTGGGAATCGGACCCACAACCGAAGTGCGACTGGCCTTTATCGCCTACCACTGGCCTACAGGAAGTCCCTGGTTAGTACAAACTAGTTTTATTTTATTATGCGGTATGATATATGAAGTATAAGTTCATTTTTGGAATCATATATGATTAACCTCACCATAGATGGACTTATGTATATTTGATAACTTTTTCTAACCTTTTGTTTGAAACAGATGGAATGACCCATCATTCTATCACATGATCTATTAACACTTCATGAATAACAAATTCAAATTCATTTCATTAAGAGATGAAGTGTAAATTGTTCAAAGCATGAAAAACAGTGAAATTGTACCAAAATCATGTAAGTGTTTCTTTTAATTCACCAACTTTAGGGAAATGATCTTGAAAACCAAAAATGTTGTCCTAGTGCCCTTATATCTGATGAATCAGATGGTACTGTAGATCATCGAAAATCTATGGCTTTGTGATTGTTGGCTATTTCATAGCCATGTTCTCTACCACTCTCCATCAGAACTTAATGGTTATATTTTTCTTCAATATCCATATTTTCACCTATGTTCTCTTATGTGGAAACCCAGTGATGAGTTAATTTGGGTAACAGTTACATTTCATACTTTAGTTTTTAAAGCCAAGTTTGGGTATTCCTTTTTACGATGTGGGTTTCTATTAAACAAACCTTCGAGTAGTAAACCGTTTATAACCCCGATGAATTTCGAGGGAGAAATTCATTTTAAGAGGGGTAGAATGTAACACCCTGAGATTTTATGAAAAAATATTCTTTTAATTTCATTAATATCTTGTGTTGTATGCTACACCAATATTACCTTGCGCTATACGCAACACCGTATTAGCTTGTAGTATACGCAACACTATTCTTGGATCGTGTTACACACAATTTTGATAATAGTTATTCTACACAACATTGAGTGTATATATATATATATTCAATGTATAAATGAAATATGTTGGGATTCTGTTATACGAAACAAGGAAGGATTCTTTCACAACACGCAACCCTGACTTGGCTTGCATTACACGCAATCACGACCTTCCTCGATAGCGTGTGTTGTACGCAATACCGGGTTTTACTAAACAACGATATATTATTATAATATTATTATGAACTAGCCATTATGAATAGTATTAACTAAATTTTGAACTTTTTTAACATTATTATTCATCTTACTCATTTTTCTAGAACATGGTATAAGAACAAAATAAGTTTTTCGGGTAAAATAATTCTTTTTCAAAAAATGAAATTTTGCCGACTTTTGATGGCGCACCCACTTTAAATATAGTTTTTGACATGTTTATAAGTTCAATTTGACAAAATAAAATTATTATTTGGAATCAATAAATAAAAATTTACTTTGGATATCTTTTTCGTATTATTCTGGTAACTTTCATATTTTGATGAATAGTAAAAACACGCTATATTTTAATGAACAACAACTTTTTTCATCGTAATAATTTATATGGTTAAATTATAATATTGAATGGTTTTAAAGTATAAATAGAATATATTTTTTCCATTTAATTTAATTTATGTCATTAGCATTGATTTTACATTGAATTCGTAGGTTAAATCAATTCAATCTTTTGCAATGTTTTAAACAGAAACTCGTTTTCATTCGACAACGGGATTAATTTTAATTTAATTTCTGAAACTTTTGTGTATTGAATTTGAAAAAATGGATTCCATATTTGGAATCAGTGGGTCAAAATTATGTTAATAGGCTACTTTTTATTTTTGGGAATTATGAATAGTAATTACGGTAAATTTTATTTACCATTGTTAAAGGTAAATCAGGTAATTAAGGGTAAATATAATATTATAAAATTACCCTAACACATGACAAAATTATATTGGATAGCTAAAAGTAAACCCATATCAAATATGGGTCGGATTACATTCATTTTATGAACTTTTGACCATGAAAATAATTTAATTATTATTAAAACCAAAGAAAGTGACAACTTGTCACTCCCTTAAATCTTATAAGTATAATAATCTTAATTTAGTTATAAAAATCATAAAACATCGAACACGAATAGTCTCCAGAAATCTAATAAAATTATCAACATCATGATAATTTATTTAGAATTTTTAGGGATTAAATAATTGTCATTAATGGTGATACATTAATGATACAGAAATTATTTATTAAGTGGAAAATAAGTAATATAGTTTTTATTGAAATCATAATACCCATTAAAAGACCCAAAAACCTGACCAAAACTTATTGGTTGTGTATATATACACTTTAATAATCCAATGTCCTAATATATAACCATTTGTAACCTTATAAAAGTGATTATGACACTTATATTATTTTATTTCAAATGATGCCAATGTTGTCACCTTCATAATTTAATAAATATAACAATTTAAATATTGTTATTTTAAGATGATAAATTCATGTAAAAGTATTATTTTGAAAGGTAATAGATTTATCTTCATAATAGGATTTTATTTTAAATTTTATGCAACAAATCAGTATATTAAATAATTATACAAAAATGTTGTAGTAATTATTTTATTAAGAGATAAACCAAATAAATGGTTTTAAAAGTAATAAAATAAATATTATATGAAATGTTTAATGTGATACACTAATTTTATAGATACATATGACCTTTTATGAATATATTAAAGCTTTTAGTTCGAACATATCTTCTGTATATATTTTATTTAAATTCAAATAAATGAATAGTGTCAAAATTGACACTATTGTTATTTTATAAAAATAACATATTATAAATTTTTTTAAAAATCACAAAAATATTTAAAATTTATAAATTTAAATTTATATGGTCTATAATGTTATAAAGTAAACAATTATGTAAAGTTCAGAACATGTAAGTAACTATTTGTTATAATTTAAAATCTATAAATTTATTACCACAAATAAACTTAAATAGATTAAATAAGGATAAATCAAAATGATAAGGTTAAAAATAAGATCCAAACATGTCTAAATTTGATTGGTTGATGAGATTACAACCCTATATCATCTAATATTAGAATATGAGTCATTTTTGGAGGTTTTTATGTGGGGTTATATTTATTTTAAATTAATATTTTTAAGAATTCCAAAGGTGCCCCTCTCCTCCCTTATAAAAGGGAACCTCCTCCCTCTCCTCCTCACACCAATTTGAGCCATAATGCTCGGAAAAACCCTGCCAAATTTTCTTCTCCACTTCCCTAGAAACATCCTAGTGTTTCTGGTATACTTTAAAGACACATATTAGTTCCCTAAGAGGAGGTTTCAAAGAGGTGTATAGAAGAAGAGGTAATTTCTTCTCCCGATTCATTCAAGCTTATTTCTTCTTCAACTTATTCTTCTTTAGTTGTTTCATTATAAAGTAATAACATAAGTATCACTAATATACTGATTTTTTATTACACATATGAAACAACCCCATTTCACCTTCTATCCATCCTACGGAAAACAAAATCACCGCGCGTGCGTACGTACGGAATACCGTCTCCACGTCGTGGTGTAATCTGTTTTTCCACCAATACCTTACATGGATGGGTATAATGGTGTAAAGAATAAATATACATAGTTATTATAACATCATAATTATTCTGATATATTGTATCATCCACTCAAATTCAATTCAATAATTATGGAAACGATATCATCGCTCGTGCGTACGTACGGACTACCGTCTCCACGACGCGATGAGATTCATTCTCCATGTTAACCATTTAAGAATGATTATAAAGTATATATAAGTAATAATAATGAAATATATGACATTATAAAGCTATTGGATTTATGTATATATGTATTTCATCTTCTTAATTCCATTCAACTCAATTAGGAAACGAAAACAGCGTTCATACGTACGTACGGCCTACCATCTCCATGGACAGTGTATTTCTTTCCATTTATCGATCAATTATATATATATGTATATTATGAATATATATTATATATAAATCATGTTTTATATTCTGGAATTATGTAATCGTGATCTATGTAATCATATGAATAATTACAAGTCAAAACACGGACGACAAATGAAACGATTTTACCCAAAACACTCTTTAACATGGAATTTACAAAAGAACGGGTAATATAAAGTCATAAGTGAACCATATATGATATCATAACAATGAATTTGATTATGTAATAATTCAATGACATTATTTAAATCATTATACAGGAGGTCGGATACATATGAAGCATATCAGACATAAGGTAAGGGATAAATTTTCAATCTCATTTTTATCCGAGATTGCTTATACGTAAGTATTTACTGGGGTTACATTTATCATCCATGACCATGTTTTATAAAAATGCTTTCATAAAATGTTTACCATTCTTCCATGGATGTTTAAAGTCATTTTTACCCTTTATTTAATTTTTACCACATTTTATGAATGGAATCTTTCCTTTGGTTACCATATAAGGGACTTTTTGACTTTTCCGACAAAAGTACGAGGAGAATGTTATTTTTAACTTATACGGTGTGAACGGATTTTTACGGTTTCATAACGCCTCATTTTAAAGAAGCTTCCTCTACAAGATTTCATGATTATTTTCAACAAAACCCTTATCTTTTAAAACTTCATGGAATTTTGTGAAAATAAAATGATTTTAAAGAAGAAAGGATATTTTCCTCAAGAATTCATTTCAAGTGTTTTGTCAAAAGTATTTTCCATCTAAGATGAAATTATTTCATATGTGTATGTTTCATTTAAAATGTCTCTATGATTTAAATGGTTTCAATTTTCTTATGATGAAATGATATCAATTGTTTATGGATTATGTTATGATGGCATGATGTTTAAGAATCCCATTTTATTTCATGGGTTATGCTATGATATATGATTTATGATTTTGTGGCACACAAAAGAATGATTTCATTATGAGATTGGTGGGACCTATATCTCCCTCCAATGCATTGGGTAAAGATTTTATATCTCATCAGATAGACATGGCTGAAACGGCAAGTTAAACCGGTTCAGTAATATAGGACTAGAACGAGGAGTGAACTCGATTCAGAAAGGGACTTTGTCCACTAAGATGGTCTTGTCAGCGATGACTTGGCTACTATGGAAATCATATCATGTTCTTAGTGGTTTCCACAATTACATGTTTTATTCCCATGCTATTTTATAATGATTTTTGTTCCATTATGATCTATTCCTTATGTACTTCCATGTTTTATGTCGTTGCTCAAGATTTTTAATGTTCATGTTTTTTTAAGTTCAAATGTATATGGTATGTTTTATTTAATCCATGCATACCATTGCTGAGAATTTGAGCTCACCCTTTTTTATGTTTTCATTTCCCCAGGATATAAATAAAGGTTTTAGGTAAGAAAAAAAGGGAAGATCTTTATTGGGAGATGTTGAAGATCTTTCACCACGATTATAAGATTACGTTCCAAATTTCCAAAGACACTAAACTATTACGGTCCTTGTGTGTCTGTTTTTGTTATGTATTAAGTATTCCTCTAAAGTAATGTAATGTCCATGTACGTCAAACTTTGGGTATCTACACAAACATTTTAAGGATGATTTAAATAAAGACAATGTATTTCACGTTTTAAGTTGTCATGTAATGTACCTAATTCCAAAATAATATATAATTATTGATAATTTGTGTTGTATTAAGAGTAATATTATATAACAAATCATGTGTTAATTTGTAATAAAGAGAAGGATTATTATAGTTGGTATCAGAATAAATTTTTTGTTATTTTGGGATTAGGATTCGTAAAATATATAGAAATACTTAGGGATAATATTAAATATAATGAAACATCCTTAAATTTTGGAAATTATAGAGTATGTGGTTTATCAAGAAAATACATTGGTGTCTAGATACTACAAGTAGATGTGGATCTAGAACATATATACCTTCAAGTAACAACTCTAACAAGGTGTTCCATGCCTAACTCAGGGTAACATGGTACATGATAACATGCCTTACTGTGCACCTGGTTTGACACACTTGGGGGATATTCTTTGGAAAATTCATACGATCATTATGAACCATTATTAAGGGAACAAAAAAATCCCATTATAATAAATGTTGGGAAATAGATCATGGATAACATATATTGAAGCCTAAAAATTCATAAGTTAATGAAATAAATATTTTTTATAAGTTTACCATTTAATTTAATTGAATTATATTTTATTATTTTAATATATTAAAAATACCCATCCTTATTTTTCCTTTTTATTCAATCTAATGACTGGTAATAGGAGAAATCAGGTAAAAATCAATGTGACGGATATGTGATGACTACCCCAATGTAATTCCCAACCTGATGGTATTAGGGATCGTAAAATTGATAAAAATAAACTCTAATATGAATCAGGTTCTAACTAAAACATATATTAGGATGAGCGCTGACCCCCCCCCCCCCCAAGAGAGAACAAGTTGTAATTTAGAACTTTTTGCGACAAAGGCCTCCTACTTTCAATAGATCATCTGATCCTTTAATTGTGGAATAATGGATCAACTACATTGAGATTATATTCTCTATAATTCAATGTAATGAAAAAGATAAGTTACTCTAAGATTCTTATTGAATGGAGGGAGAAGCTGATAAATGGTGAAAACTAATCAATAATAAGAATCCTGAGTAAGATATCGATGTGATGGAGTTGAAGGAATTCCGAAAAATGTTTTTTAATAAATATGTTCCTCAAAACCTCTAACAACAAATGGAATGGGTTTTCTTTCACCATAAGAAAAAATATGAAGAATATATTGGAGCATGTTAGGAAAACATCACAAGAATTGTGTGATATTCTTTTGTATTTGTCCATACCCAAGAATGCAAGGATGACCTCTTCTTTGGGGGGACAAAACCTAGTCTATGAAAATCCCTGGTGATCCTTGGCATTGATAGATATGAGGAAATTGTACGATATTCCTTCAACGTATAATTGGAGAGCCTAAAATCTCAAGGGTATCATGGGGATAAGAAGTGGAAAATGGATTTTAATTCTGGAAGTCAGATGGAGAAATCTAATGGTGCAAGGAAATTCCAACATCTTACTCATCAAAGGTGTGGAAAGAAACACTCCTAAACATTCCTAAAGGGGATGAATAAATGCTTTAGGTGTGGTAAGGAATGAAACATTTTCAATGATTGTTGATAGGATAAACTTGTTAATGTGAATGAGGAAAGGAATTCTCCAGTTAAACCATAGCTCATTGTTCAATGCTTCAACTATAAGGAACTAGGGAACATTGAAAATCAGTTCCCTAAGCCAAGGACTTCCATAGACAAATAAATCTCCAAGGCACCAGGGGTGGGAGTTTTCAATCACAACCACTGAGGTTGATTCCAACAATGAAGTGGTGAGAGGTTCACTATTTATTCATTCATAAATAGAAAAAAAATATTTTTGATTATTGTTGTACACAATCCTTCATATGATGAAATTTTAGTAGGACTATTTAAACACCACCAAAAATCATGGAATTAGATATGAAAGTGAAAATAGAAAAGGGGAAATTATATTATACTAAGAATATAACTCCCCTTTGTCATAATTTATGGGATGAACATACCAAGAACCCTTTTCATACTCCCTTTGGTGGAATTTGATGTCAATATGGTCATCAGTTGGCTTTCCTTAGGTATATCCAACATAAATTGTTCTAATAAAGAAATCACTATTCATATTATGAATAAACCCTTGATTATGTACAACTTCAAGGGGGAGGATGAATCTTCTTTATCACCATCATCTCAATATTCGATATTATTTTCCTACAAGAGAGTGTATCTTGATCAAACGATTGAGCCTAATGAAAGAACTATCCACGAAGACATGACTATTATGAGGGAGAACATTGATGTGTTTCTTGAGAAATTGTCTGGTCTTCCTTCTAGTTTAGAGGATGGAATTTCAATCAAGATTATTCTTGGGGAACTACCAATATCCAAGACTCCATATAGAATGTTTATTATGAAACTCGATGACCTATAGAAACAACTACCTGAGAATTTAGATAAATGGTTCATACACCCAAGTGCTTCACCACTAGGTGCACCAGTACTCTTCATCAAGAATAAGTATGGGTAAATCTACCTTTGCATTGATTATCATGATATCAAAAATATCACAATAAAGAACATGTATCCTCTACCAAAAAAATTATGACTAGTTCAATCAGATACATAGTGCACAATACTTATTCGAGGTGGATTTTTGGTTGGGATATTACCATGTTAGGGTTAAGAAAGATGATATCCCTAAGTCTTCTTTTCTTAAAATGTATTGGAAATATGAGTTCATATTGATTCATTTTGGGCTCACTAATGCTCTGGTAATATTCATGGACTTGATGAATAGTGTATTCAGTGATTACCCTGAGATATTTGTGGTAGTCTTCATAGATGGTATTATAATATACTCCCAAACTAAGGAGTAGCATGATGAGTATTTCAGAACTGTTCTAAATACCTTGAAAAAGGAGAAGATTTATGAAAAGTACAACAAGTGTGAGTTATGGTTGAAGGATATCTCATTCTTTGGCATATCACCAAAATAAATTGTATATATTTGGATCCTTCAAAGAAAAAAATCAATTAAAGGATGGATGGTGCCAATATCCATGATAGGTATCCATAGTTTCCTTTGTTTGGCTGAATATTACAGTCAATTTGTGAGAAATTAATTATGATTGTAAAACACTTTGACAAAGCTAACTTAGAAGGGAGTAATGTTTTCCTGGAATTATGAATATGTAGAGAGCCTAAATGAGTTAAAAATAAGACATATCATTGTTCATGTTCTCACACTACCCACAAGTGGAGTACTTTTTCTAATATTCATTGATGCTTCGAAGAATGTATTGGGATATGTTTTGATGAAAAATGACAATGTCATAGCCTATGCTTTAAGGTAGTTGAAATTTAATGAAAAAAAACTATCCAATGCATGATATAGAGTTGGTTGTACTAATTCTCACTTTGAAAATATTGCATCATTATCTCTTTAGGGAAAAGTGTGAAATATATACGTCTTACAAAAGTATAAAATGTATATTCACATAGAAAGAGATAAATATGATCCAATCTTTATGGTTAGATCTGATCGTGGAATATGACTACTCAATTCTCTATCATCCTGGTAAAAATAATAAAGTGGAAGATTCTCTAAGTAGACAGGATCCATAAATATTGTCATTAATGAGAATTGAGAAGGATCCAATATTCTTATAATTGTAGAGGATAGACATAGGAATCATAAAGGAAGGAACATTAGTAATCCTTTCACAAATTATTTCTCAACTGTATCTTCTTGAAATGATAATAGAAGATCAAAAATATGATTTTGGAATTCAAAATAAAGTAGAAGATTTAAGAAAATGGTAATCCTCAGAGTTCAATGTTAATGATGATGGAATTGTGATATTTGGTTCAATAATATATGTTCCATCAAATCCTGAGTTAAAGAAGGGACTATTAGATGAAGAACATAATTTGACATTCTCCATTCCCCAAGGAAACACAAATATGTATAAAGATCTCCAGGATCACTATTTTTGTGGAAACATGAAGAAGTAGATCATTGAATATATATCAATGTTCATGGTATGTTAGCAAGTGATGTCTGAAAGGTAGTAGTATAAGGGGATGATGCAACCATTTCCCATACCATCTGGGATATGTGAAAACATCACCATAGAATTTTTCACCATACTTCTGAAGATATCCAAATGAAACAATTCTATCTGGGATGTTTTATACCGTCTTACAAAGACATCACACTTCATTGTGATTTGAGCTGATTTCTCAATGGATCATCTTCCATGGATACACATCTATAATTAGTAAGGCTGCATGGAGTACCACTATTGATTGTGCCCAATCAAGATAAAAGATTCCCCTCTATGTTTTGGAAAATTCTTCATCATACTCTAAACACTAACTTGAACATTAGTATAGTTTAATGCCCTCAAACGAAATTCTAATCTGAGTGGACTATCAAAACACTTGACGACATGTTGAGAGCGTTCTCAATTGACTTCAAAGGAGGATAGGGTCAATATCTTTCTCTGGTTGAGTTCTCTTTCAACAATAGCTTTCACTCAGTCATCCAAATGGCTCTCTTTGATATCTTTATGGGAGGAGGTGTATAACACTTTCATGTTGGGATGAATTTGGGGAACGCAAAATTCTAGGTCCTGAAATCGTCAAGAAAATGGTGGAAAAGTTTAAGACCATTCACCAGCACATCAAGGCTGGTCAAGGTCGACAAAAGAGTTATGGTTTCAATCACTAATGAGATCTATAGTTCAATGTTGGAGAAATGGTATTCCTCTACATATCGCTATGGAATAAAGTTATGAGATTTGGGAATAAGGGATATCTTATTCCAAAGTACATTATCCCTTTTGAGATCCATGATCTCATAGAAACGGTGGCATATAGACTAGTAATCCCACCAAACCTATCTCGGTTACATGATATATTCCATGTGTCCCTCTTGATAATTTACATACTAGACCCATCACATGTACTCAATACAAAGGTGGTACCTTTAGTGAATAAACATTCCTAAGATTCAGAGTCAGTGAAAATCATAGATCATAGAAAACAATTTATACAAAATAAGGCAATGAACCTTGTCAAAGTGATATGGAGAAACAGAAAATTTGAAGAAGTAACATGGGAACTAGGGGAGGTGATAAAGAAGAGTTTCCCTCTTCTTTTTTACATTGGGAAATGAAAATTTTGAGGGTAAAATTTCTAATGTGGGGAAGATTACAAAGTCATGAACTATTATAAATACAATTCCACTTTTTATTAAATAATTGTATTATTATGTAATATTGTTATATAATATATATGTACATCTTTTTTTTATTATATCCAATTGGATATAAAGACTGTTATGTGTCATTACAATTGATAATATATATGTTTAACCATGATCATGTGATTAGTATAAATATAGGGATTTAACAATTCAATTGACACAGACAAATGAATTGATGGAATCAACTAGTAGGATCGTACCCTATGAAGTTCATTAATTAGATATTCCTAATGAAATAACTTCTATAGGATTTACTCTTGACCAGGACCAAGATTAGATCAAACAAATTAAGAATGAGTGATACTTTTTCTGGGAGAATTTCAAGCTCATCAAGATCACGAGCCCAACTATATTCTCTAAACCACCCAATGAAAGTCCCGCCATTGGGAACCTTAATCATAAGACATATTCTGGTGTATTAAATGGATATGATTCAATAACCTATCATTATAAATATATACATTATTTTTTATAGAGTAGTGAATATATTTTCATCTTTTTTTTACGTTTTAAATTATTTTTAATTTGATATAATAAAGAAAAAATTGTATTTTTAGTTAACATTCAAAATTAAATTAATAAATTTATGCAATTAATGTACTTCCAAATACTATTTTAATAAAATAATATAATTTAATATATTTTATCGAATGTAAATGATCATATATTCAAATGTAATTTTTAAAAGTGTTGGAAAACTGCTATTGTCAAAAAACCCAATGTTTCTTAATAAATATCTATTTTAATTTAAAAATAAAAATTCACAAAATTACAAAAATATTTACATAAAAGAAATATTATTTCTGGATTAAAAACATCAAAAGTATCCAATAATTATTTTTTCATAATTTTCATAGATAGATGAATTTTTAGGTAAAAAAAATATCGTATAAATCTACTTTCTATTTTATAATATCAGAATGACCCAAAATTTATGTAATAATTTCTATGAATAGAAAAAATACCAAATATATTTTTTATAATTAAAATAATTTTCTTTTATGTTTACTTTATTTATTTTGTAAAGCAATTATTAATCCTCCAAACCATATAATATATTTTAATGTTTACAAATCCTTTCATTAAGAGTGTGAATCACCTCCAATAAACAAAGGAATTACTTTGTTAATTCCTACCCTTATAATTTTAAAATAATGAAAAACAATCTATTTTGGATGAATCGATTGGGAAAACCATGGGATGCTTTGTGGTTATGGATATTTTATTATGTAGAGTCCAAAACCTAAATAATAAAGAATCCCCCAAATTTTCCTACATAATCCCACTAAACCTTCCATTTCAATTCACTCAAACTCCTTGGAAAACAACAAAAGTCTTACGGACACTATCTATGGTCCTCCAAAAGTTCCCCAAGCTCTGAATTATCCCCTCCCAATCATTTGGAGTCACATACCCAAGTAAGGGATCCTTACATTCCTCCCCACCTTTCAATTCAAGTACCTTGTTTGGAAATTATCTAATTAATTGTAATTTTTTATATTGTAGTTTATTTATAAATATTACCTTAATATAAAATTTATATCATTTAAATGAGTTATTATTTATCCGCTCATTTTGAAATTTATCTAAGTAGTTACTATGCCTAAATATTGTAAGGGGTTTATCTCCTATGTTTTTATTCAATAATTCTATTTTTTGTTTTTCATTTTAATTTCAGTTTACTCATGATGGAATAAATTTTTCCATATCCACCTTACTGTAAATTTTCTGTTTGAATGATGATATTATAGATTTATCTCTCATTAATCCTCCCATGATCCTTTATGTACACCCATTACCATACTGAAAAATAGTTAGGATTGTTTTCTTTATTCATGCATTTTCATTGCCTTATGCCTTTAATTTCAAATTTATAATGTTGGGGTATGCTTCTCAATGACCCTGTTACGTTCCATTTTATGTTTATGTGTTTATATTCCCTTTTCTATATTATCAACCAATTTTTATGAATCTATATGTGATGCCATTATGATATCGAAATATCACCGGTATTTTTCAAGAAAACCAATAGTGTAGTAAATACCATACCCATTTCCTATCAGGGGTGTTTATCTTTATGCACATATAATTTTATTGCAGACTTACATGTATTTATTCTACACTCCTTGATCTTTGAATAAATTATTATGATGAATGAACCCATTTTGTATGATCCATGTGGCACACTTAAGCATCAGGATGAAATGAAAATGATGGGTGTGCCCAGATAGCACTCTAAAGAATTGGGCATTATTTAATATTATGATACACAAAATTGGGAAAGGTAGTGAACATGATTCATTTATGGAACATTTTCCATTGTCCATTTTTGTTGTATTTACCTTGATCTATGTTTATGATTCGTTGTTTTCAGTTGTTTCCACATTTCCCATGTTATGATTATCATGCTATATCACGTCTTATTATTCATGTTCCTTTAATTCCCCATTGATATACCTATTGTCTAACTTGTATTATATTCTTCATTTTATGACTTGTTTATTCCCTTAATATGCTTTATAACAAACCCCTTGGTTATTTTTTTCTTAGGTTATCCCATGTAGTTTTAAGTATGAAGGAATATTATGAACATGTTAATGAGGTTTTCAATAAGGACGATATACTTCATGGTTTAAGTTGTTATGTAATGTACCTAATTCACAAAGAAACTAGAAGTATCAATATTTTGGGTTTTATTAAGTCTAATCGTATGTAATAAATTATGTATTAATATGAAATAAAGAGAAAGGTTTTTATATTGAATCAATGGTATACTATTTTTACAAATTCTATTACTTTAAATTAATTATATGTGATTGATGGATGTATTTATCCCTCATCATTAATACTAATCCTCAACCAATAAGCAATAATAACAAAAAAAGAACAAAATTTAGTGATTTAAAAGGTTCAATACAAAGTCCCAATCCTTTAAATGATGTTTAGATCAACCAACAAGGATTTTGAACTATATCATAAGGTCATTACAATAGTAATTGGTTAGACCGCCCAATTACAAACTGTTTATACCCCCCGCTCCAACCAGACATCAACATTTTGTTAGACCCTATAAATGCATCTTATTCATAGTGATTGGTTACCCCCCCCCCCCCCAATCACAATATTCAATAACTGGTTTAACCCCCCCAGTTGCAGCGTTCAATTTCAAATGGCTTGATCCACTATAGGAAGATCAATTAAAGATCCTCCTCTCTTAGCTCATTGGATCACACTAGATTGTGTAAAATTTTAGGTACATCTACACTAATGTTGTAATTTCTCAAATAATATATACTAATTGTATAAAATAATCTTCCTTAGTAAAACATTTTTCTTCTAATAATTCTTTATTCTGTAGAAGACTTAGCATCACTAAACACTGATAAACATAGAAACAAAATTTCTTCTATATCACTGATAGTAATATTATCCTAGCTTTAGTCTCAAAACTCTACTCACTAATTGTGAAATATAAATTTCATGTGCATTTAACAATCTTCATTCATGAAAACAAATGCATGGTCATCTCATGGTTTGTCTGTATGAATTTAAGCATGAAACAAATACATTAAAATTTTATTTTCATGATTCACACACCTCACTAAATTCTTATATAAGAATTCAATCAAATGCATATATATTTTTCTATGAATTATGGTGCAAGAATTCTACACTACCACTTCATTCATTTCACACGCACATTGTCTCGACACTCTATTTTTTCACAATATGTGTATATTCCCATATGAGTCAAACCATGCATGAACCACCTTACCACCTTCATGCATGAAAAACCATAATGTGGTGAAAGTGAAAGATTTTTTCTAAATAAAAATACTCTTTCATGTAAGATTCACACCATCTCGCTAAGTTTTCTTCAAAAAAATATTACACATGAATTGTATGTACTCTATGCAAGGATATAAAGAATATTCATGTGCACTATGCCCCACTTCTACCTCAGGCACAAAAATCCTTCACAAAAAACTGGATGCTCACTATTCAAACATTAACCATGTATGCTCACTCCTCAAATAAATTAATTCTTCCCTATTATAAGCAAACCCATATGGATATATTCATAGTATGTATAAGTACTTCTTTACCAGATGTAGTGTGAGTAAACACTATCATGTGTTATCTCAAATATGTTCATGAAAACATGGAGAATACAGGGGAAATTTATCACACAGACTTGATGGGTTTACAAAACTTAGTTCCTCACATGACTACATCGAGAGCGTTAAACACTTGTCAAAGGCCTCTAGATGCCTATTCTTCTTTGTGTAATATTATCCCCAGAGAAGGCTTCTCTTTCATGAAAAAAGATTCATAGTGTCTCTGTTTTCTTTAAAAAATGATATCACATCTCAATTAATCAGTAACAAAAAGCAAACAAACCCTTAGATGTTAAAAGGAAACAATCCACTGATGTTACACAATCCATCTTCAAGGTTCATGAACTACTGAATCACTATCTTCATAGAAAAAAATTTTATACACATTATATATTTTCCATTCGATCTTCATTTAAATCATGAATACATATCAACATTTATTTTTTTATCATATTTAGATTTTTATAATAATGAAATAATGATTATTTCCTTTGATCGAGCTTATATAATTCATGGTGATATCCAGATGAACAGATGCCCTCGGATGGGATTAGTGAAGAAGACGACATTACAAAGATATTAGATGACCCAAATGATCATCTAATAGATCGCATAGTTTTTTTATAGAAACACATTCCCATATTGAATTAGAACATGTTTTTGCACCCTTTATAATACACTTCCCATCCAAAAATGCTTAGATAAAATGGTTACCTAGAAGCCCATAACTGCCTAGATTCACCCCATTCTTCTATTCACCTTCACCATTATGCCACCCCTACACAGTGGCTCACTGATGCTCACGAACCTCTCGTAGGAACTTCTACATGAATTCGGCCACCACTTTGATTGATAACAACTATGGATGATATTAGTTCCCATATAAGCTATGGTGCACCTAGATCCAATGGCTAGTTGGATTTCATGTCCTTATTTTTTAAAAAAAATATCTATTATGAAACTATATCCACATTCCATAAGACAACTTACTCAAAATTAAAACCACTAACATAAATTCGTCAGAAAAAATTAACATTAATTATCAGGGATTCTTCTTAAATTAAAATCATAAATTCCAAATATTAATTTCTTATCAATGTTGTAAACCATTATTTCAAACTCAAATAACCAATGAAACATGTTTTTCTGAACTAAAAAACAACTCTATAAACATAAGATTAAAAAAAAACTTAGAACATATTAAAATATTTGATCAAACACTCACTGAAAACAAATTCAATTTTCAAGAAACGTAAATCTCCCCCTTTTATTTTTTAATACTAAAATGATGTCAATATATTTACTTATCTTTCTACCCCTTATTAGAAATTATTAAAAAGTTCAATTTTGTAGTTCAAACTTTAAGAAACTTCTTCTCAACTTCTATTTTTTAGCATTATTAAACATCACTCAATAAAATAAATGAGATTTTAGTTAATCAAATCAATTTAAAAGTTGGAAATCTCAAATTATAAAACAAGAGATATGTTGCCTCAGAATTAAATCCATTCAAATCCTATAATGTTATACAATTTTCAAACTTTTTTAATTGGTGAAAATTTGAACAAGGTTGCTAATAGATTTCTTGCATGCATATCAATAAAAAATTACATATTTTATGTGAAAAAATAAATATCTTCTACTATTAAATTTAGATTAAAATTTGGGATTGATAATTATTTTCCCAAAATTTTGAATATTTGACAGCTTCTAATCATCCATGATCCCCCTCGAGGGATGCAATCATCTACTTCAATTCTATGCATGTTTGAACAAAATCATTTATATAAGGTAATAAAGAGGAACATGTTAGTCTATTAGAAATAGCACCCAGGGTGAGATTTTCCTCTTAAACATTTTTCTGTTCCTCCTTTTAAACTCAGATTTAGAAGAGTTCTCATTCATCACTTGGACTGTTAGAAGCATAATAAAAGGTTTTGTTCCATACCTAATTTTTCTACACATTTCACACTTTATAATTCTAAATCAATGATTTTTAGATGAATCATCATATTCAGTAAATTCTTCATATGTCACCACTTTCTCTTCTTTTTCTCAGATAAGCTTCTGACCTTTTTAAAATTGTTTCAACTTCTCCCACAATTCACTGGTGGATGTAGATTTATTCAATATATGAATTCTATTCTCATATTAATTATGGGGATTCTAACATGATAAAAAACTCTATAATTCTCATATTTGTGGCCTTCTTGACTGCATCTTTCATGACTTCATTCAAAAATTCATATATGTAGTACATTGAATGTTTAGATGAACTCTTGATCACAGTCTTCCCTTTATAATATTTTGAATTCGTCTTCCCATCATTTCTCCTCCTTGATTCATTCCTCTACTTTGATAGTGGAATTTTATACAAACAAATACAAAGTTTATGACCAAACACTGTACAAAAATAATAGTATCCTTTGAGTCTTGATCTTCTAGAATAATATAAATTTGGATTTTAATATTTTAGTTGTTTTTTCTCACAGACTTTGGATGTATCTAATTTGGTGAAAATATTGTTACTAAATTAGTACTCTCTTCCTTTGTGGAAAATATTTTCTCATTTGTTCTTTTGGATCAATTTGATTCAATATTGTATTTGAAACCTTCATTATTAAAAAAACCAAATGTACATTGGGATTTATTTGGTTTAGAATAAATATTTTTCTTTGAAACCTTTTTCTCAGAATCATTATAATATTCACCCTTAACATAAATATCTTGGGGGAAGTATTTTTCATATTATTCAACTCACATTGAGCTGCAAGATAGATGTATTTTTTCATAGATAATTCCTCCAATTTCTCAACAAGTCTCTCTTCAATATCATTCACCATTTTTCAAATTCAACTAATTTCAAATAGATTTGTTTATTATTTTTTTAAAAATGAAACTTCTTCCTTGTCACGCTCTTATTTTTTTTAATATTTTTCATATTTCTTTCAATATTAGTGGTCTTTATATTATATCCCCATATTTCATTAAGATGAATATCCTTTTTCCTGACATGTTATTTATTCTAAAAGAAAATATTATTAATTTGTTTCTTTAGTTTTTTCTTTTCCATTATGAGTTGCATATTTTCCACAAGAGTCGATTCTAGATTTTTATTTATCATTTATTCAAAATCAATTCTCTTATCACCTTTATCGCATTCAAATGAGTCTCTAGATTTCTTGGACTTTCCTATAAAGAAGATTTGATTCATAGAATATCTTTCATCTTCTGACTCACGAACTGATGATATAAACTCATCCATTTATATGCTCATGATATTTTACTTCTAGGAAGTAAACATATTCTTATTCTTCTTCTACTTCCTTTTCTGATACTTATTTTATTTTTCATCTATGTTAGTTTCATTAGACTTATTCATTAGACAATTACTAGAAAAATGACCACTATTTTGAAAATTCTAACACTTTGGTAATTGTTTTCTATTTCTTTTTCA
Organism: Viscum album; assembly: GCA_963277665.1. Taxonomy (NCBI): domain Eukaryota; kingdom Viridiplantae; phylum Streptophyta; class Magnoliopsida; order Santalales; family Viscaceae; genus Viscum; species Viscum album. Next base: position 794,883,472 of record OY728142.1, on the reverse strand, counting down.
TCTTCCCCCTTTGTAAATTCTTCTAAAAAAGTCCATAATTTAACATAAATTTGGTTTATATTTTTCATCCTTATAATCACTTGATTTTGGTTCTTCATTGATTTTAGTTTTACCTTTTTTCATGGATTCAATGTCCATCTTATATATTTCCGTTTTCTTTAACATAGTAAATTTTCTCATTTCATAAGATATGAGATTATTATAATGTTAATCCAATGATAGTTCATATCTCTTTTCTAGTGAATAAATATTTGAGTTGAATCTATCTAGGAAATTTCTCATAAGATTCTTCAGAATATTAGAATCATCCAGTTTCTCTCCAAAACCTTTGATATTGCAGAAAATTTCATTTACTCTTGTAAAGTAGTCATAAATACATTCATCTTAATCCATTTTTATATATTCAAACATGCTTCTCAGGATTTGAAATTTGGCTTCTCTAACTATTTGATTTTCTTCATAATTGTTTCTCAGTTTTTTATAGATATCCTCAGAAGTTTGGAGACCCATCATTTTAGTGTAATCATATTCTGATCAAGCCATCAAGATTTTATTCAGATACTTTCCATCAACTTCCATATTTCTCTTGTTAGCTTGAGTTAAAGAAACATATTTATTAATAAGATGGAATCACACTATTGATATACCTCTCACTTATAATCCTAGACATATAATTTAATTAAGCATCCTATTCCTCCAACAATGGTAGTTCATTCCATAAAAATAAAGAATTCCTTGATTGTTCACTGAGTTCCAATTCTCCATTTCTCATAATGTTTTTAGGATCTACAGAGGGTGCCTAGTTCCCTGATACCAATTATAGTGTCCAAGGACCGGTTAGATACCACTAAGAGGGGGTGAATCATTGGTATATTGTTTTTAAAAATTCATTTACATTTAATTTAAACTATAGGCCTAAATAATCTCTTGATCCCTCACCTTTAATACTTAGCCTCACCTTGCAAGAAATAACAACTATGAAAGCACCAAACATAGGGATTTACCAGGTTCAGTAAAATTACCTACTTATTTCCATGATGGTTAGACAATTCAACATGAATTATCTACTATATCATAATGTGAGTAAAATAATAATTGGTTTTAACCAAAATTAAAAACTAGTTATACCCCTCAATTATAATTAACCTTAAATATTTGGTTAGACCCCCCAACTACACCTTCTTCACCGTGATTTTTTCTTCTTCTTCTTCGTGATTGGTTAGACACCCAATCATAATCTTCAGCATCTAGTTAGACCCCCTAGCTAGATCCTTCAATTTCAGATGTCTTGATCCACTATAGAAATATCAATTGAAGATCCTCCTATATAAGTTAGTTGGATCACATTGTCTTGTGTACAATTTAAAATACCTATTAACAATTGTTGGACTAGATCATATAATATATGATCGTTGTACATAATCAGCTTCCTTAGTAAAACACTACTTAAGAAAGAATTATTTCTTCTACTGAAGTTCCAGCATCACTAAACCCTAAAAAACACGAAAACATAATTTATTATGTATCAATTATAGTAATATTGTCCTATATTTAGCCTAAAAACTCTATACCCTAATTATGAAATATAAATTGCACGTGAATTTAAGCAACCTTCCTGAATGAAAACAAATTCATGTCCATATCAGGTTTTGTACATATTAATTTATGCATTCATGCACCACACTACACTTTTCTTTTCATGATTCACACACCTCACTAGCTTCTTGTGCATGCATGTGATCAAATTTATATTTATTTATATATGCATTAGGGTACATGAATTCTCCCATGCCTCATTGATTATTTGAACACACACACTGTCCACATAAATTTTTTGTTTCCAAATATGTGTATATTCACATATCCATTCAACCTTTCATGACCCCACTACTGCCTTCATGTTTTCTGACCAGAATATGGTAAAAGTGAAAGCTTCTGTCTAATTCACAATACTGCTTTGTGAAAAATTCACAAATTCTCAATATGTTTTCATCCAAAAATAATACACACACATTGTCAGTAATCAATTCAAGGCTATAAATAATATTCATGTTCACTATGCCTCTCTTCTGCCACATGTTCACAAATCATTTTCAAAAAACTTGATACTCACTATTCAAGCCTTAATAGTGTGTGATCACTCCTCAAATGAATCCCTTCTTCCCTCTTATGTGTAAAACCGAAAGTGTATAGGCTTAGTACATGCAAGGTATTCTTCCCAAGATGCAGTGTGAATAAAAATTGTCCATTGGTATCTTAAAGACATTCGTGAAATCCACAAGAATACAATCAAAATGTATCACACTCCCTTGATGGATTCATGAAAATTAGTTCTTCACCGAAATTTATCAAGAGAGTTAAAAAAAATTATAAGTCATATGAATACCTCTTCTACTTCACGTAAGATTATCACGAGAAAAGGATTCTCCATTGTAAACTAGAGAGTCACAATGTCTCTTTTTTATTTGAAAAATAAGATAAAATCATGGTTAATCAGTAACAATAAGTAAGCACACCCTCGAGTATTTATAGAAAACATTCCACTAACATGAACACCATCCATATTCAAGTTTTGCAACAACTTGAATCACTATATTTGAAAAAAAATCCAAACCCTGTATATCTTTGGATATATTTTCATTTAAATCCTGAAAACATATTAAAATCTAACTTCAATAATATTTATATTTCTAGAATAATGAAATAATGACTAGAAGGCTCATATTGAGATTCAGAAGACATGGCATAGTGATATCCCAAAGAATAGATTATATTAGATGGGCTTTGTGAAGAAGACGACATAAAGAAAGTATCAGATAGACCATATGATCATTCGAAATATCACACGGTTGAGATTATTTTGATGGTATAGTGTCCCTTTCCCACATCGAAACCACACATGTTTTGTACACCCTTTATAATACACGGTCCATCTTAAGTGGCTTAGATAAAATGGTTACCTGGACTCCCATCACCATATGGAATCTCTCGGAGCTAGCATCCACCTTTTCAACCATGTCAGCACCACACAGTGTCTCACCAACACTCATGCACCTCCTATAGGTGCTTCTCTATGAATTCATCCACCACTATGCTGGCCAGTAGCTGTGGTTGATATTAGTGTCCACTAAAGAAGTGATGCACCTAGATCATATGGATGGTTTTCTATTTTGGCATGATTTTTTAATATACTCTCCATTAATAAACTTTAGCTATATTCAATAATCCAAACTACTCAAAATTAAAACCACAAACATCAATTCTTCATGAAAAATTACCACTAATTTTCATGGATTCTTCAAAAAATCAAATAATAAATTCCAAATCTTTAATTCTTCTCAATGTTGTAAACCTTGGTTTCAAACTCAACTAACCAATGACACAAGTGTTTCTGAAATACAAACCATCTCCATAAATGTAACAATAAAAACCCATAAAAACATTGAAATATTTCACCAAACACTCAATAACAACAAATGAACTTCTCTGGACACTTCAATATATAGTTTTAATCCAATAATTCATTCTATTATATTTGAGTATCTTTTTAGGTTTAGAGAATTATATAATAAGGTCATAAATCACACATAACAAAAAACATAAATTACCAAGTGGACACTTCTGATTAGTATCCATTTTTCCATAATATAAAACATTTAAAATAAACCATGTTTTCTTTTCATTCAAAATATTCATGATATTCAACTGGACTTCATCCTTTCAATTACCCATCCTTAAACCCAATAATTATTTTTAAAACATGGCATAATAACAAAAATATTATTAAGGGATAAAAAAGTATGAAAACTCATTAGTCCAATGAAAAAAAAATCCCACAAATTTTTTTACCTTTTTCTAAAAAATATTTGACAAAATGAAATAAATCATCGTCACATAAAACAAATCTTTCTTTTTCTCAAAGAAAATAGTTAAACCCCATAAAATGAAAATAAAAACCCTTTTTTGAAACTTATAGAATCATATTCATACCCATTTTATACCCATATTATATGTGTATGGAGCCTAGTTAAATACATAATAGAAACAATCTGGTAAGCCCCTTCTTCTTTCCTATTAATACAAGGAACATTACCTATTTCATTGGTGTTCAATATGGTCACGCCTATAAAATAATCTATATCAACCTCACCCGCTGTTATTTGGGCCCACACATTGTATAAGCTATAACAAAATCACCTGCCATAATCTAGGAGTACCCATTTCTCATTTAATGATGAAGTTATATGTCATGAATAAAACATTTTATTCTTGTATTTTTTTCATAAAACATTTGAAAAACTCCTTTAATCTCGTATGAAAATTACTTTCAGATATTAAAATACTATTTTCTTTTATAACCCATTTTTCAATACCCAAATACCCTTTATTTTAAAATCCCATTTACAATACCAAAATAAATAGAAAAGGAGAATGGTGGTATTTATTTGAAATAAACACGAACATGGACATGGAATAAAAAGAGAGTTATAAGGAAAAAATTAAAATATATTTTTTAAAAGAAAATTTCTTTACCACTTTAAAAATATTTGAATCCTAATCCCCATGGAATAATAACCTTAAAAACATTAAATACATTGAGAATTGATATATTCAATATATAAAAAGTAAAATGGGATTTATATGTACCTTATTATTAAATATAGATTCATAACATCAAAATAGGTATCAATTAATGATAATTGAGATGAAGTCCATTACATTGAGTTTGAGTAACCATCTATTTTTACTCTATTCATTAATTATAAATATATGTTAATTATTCAATTTATCTAGAACAATTTATAATTTTATTATTCTGTATAATTCATGTGTTACTATGTCATTTATAATTACTTAATTAATTAATTCTACTTTAAATGTTTTGATAGTATTCAGCTTATATGTCAAAAATGACTATGGTAGGTTGACAATTGGTTGAAGAGGTAATTATTAAAAAAACTAAAGAATAATAATCATGAAATAATTATTATTTTTATAAATAAAATATAATTTCAAGACCAAACATGAAATATGGTTTAGTTAAATGTAATATGTTATGATCAAGGAGATGGTAGGTCGTACGTATGCATGCGTAACATTTCCATTTTTTCAACGATCAATATGGAAAAGAGATAAGAAATATTTCATATATACATAATGATAATAATAGCATATATATCATATTAATTAATTTAATATACTTATATATATAATTCTTGTGATGTGGTGATTAAAAATGAATCACATCGCCTCGTGGAGGTGGTAGTCCACACGTACACAAATGACGATATCATTTTTCAGCGTAAGAAAGAAAATGATATATTATCTTCTCAGAAAGATTAATATTCCATTATTATCATAATAATTTCATTAGTATCATATATATTAATTAAATGTATCCTTATTACCTCCCATGTAAAGAATTAGTGAAAAATGAATCACATTGTTTCGCGAGGCAGTATTCCATCGTACACACGACCGACATTATCATATCCCCCACAGAATGGGATTTTAGGAGGAATATGTAATATAATAACTCCATAAGTATAAATATGGAACCAATATCATATATATAATTTAAAAATTCATTAAAAAAATCCATTATGGATTAATATGGAAAACAAATGACCTCGATTTGTGAGGCAATAGTCAATTGTACACACGAATTATGATTTTAAACACATTTGATTAAAGAGTTTTGGGATTTGGTTATGAAATTATGATAATAACATCTCATTATATGTTATATAATGGATTTATTGTATAATAATAATTTAATAATATTTTAAGTAGGTCTAAGAAGAAATAATATAATGATGCTAGGTAAAGAACAATACCTCTTCATAAAAAACCTCTTTAAGAATGAACCAAAAGCCTTAATAGGATGTATTTATGATAAAAAAAGGGATCTAGGATGTTTGGAGGGACTGTATGAAGGTATTTGGGTAGGTATTTTCTGATCCAAATATATTTTATGGTTTTAATAGGAGAGGAAAGTGGGTGTCCTTTTATAAGGGAGGTGAGTAGCACAATTGTAGTTTTTGAAGAGAAAAAGGTGTACCCAAATATTTCACATGAAAAAAGGGTAAAAAATAAATAATTATTTATAAATAGACATTTTAACATCTAAATATATCCATAAAATATATTTTACACATATTTTAGTTCGTTTTAACCCTTTTATGTTTTGTTTAACCCCCGGTAAATCCATTTTTACCTTTATCATGATTATTATTTTTTGCTTTTTTACAATTCATTTTGATTAAAAATTCAGTTAAAATTATTAGATAATATAAATTATTATTATTCAAAATATGGAATCCATTTTACTAAATTTCATTCAAATAATAGGAAAATTTTAATTTTAAACAAAACCATGAAATGTGATAAAAAATGGGTTTTCAAAAAGTGTGTTTTCTAAGAAAAATATGAATTTATATTAAATATATGGGTAATAATAATCATTTTATTAATAATAATTAATCTTTATTGATATATATATATTATTAATTTAATTTAAAACATTTATCATTAGGTATTATCATAATTTATTCAATTTCAGAAACATTATTCACTTTAAATCTATTTTTAGAAAAATATCATTTTTAAACCCAAAAATAAATCTCTTGTAAAATAAGATATAAATTTAAATAAAAATAAATTAATTGTATTATATATTACTAATGAAAAATTACGTTACTTTAAATCATAATAAAAAAATAATTTTAATTTTAAATTACTTAATCTATTGGAAATAAATGATTATTTTTACAAAATAATGTATTTTTTACTATTCATTGAAAAAAGAATATTTTCCAAAAATATCCCAAAATACCACCCAAAATAAATTTTTATACTTTAATTTTAAAAACAATATTAATTTTTTTCAAATTCAAATTCTAAAATTTAGAAATTAAAATTTTAAATAAAACCTTATAATAAAAGTGTTTTGTTAAAACTATTTTATTACTTAATATTTTTATAAAACTATATTAACAATCTTGAAAGTGACTTATTCTATCATTAAATAGATTTTTAAATTACTCTCGCTTTTGGAAATTTCTTTCTTGGAATTTTATTCACTTATTAATAAAATTTTGATATCTTTCCCTCATATCATATTCAGATTCTCTTGTTGCCTCTTCAACATTATGATTTTTACAGAAAACCTTAACCTCATGAGTCACCTTATTATGTAACACATTCTCTCTTAGGTCAGTAATCTAAAAATGATATTCCTTATAAGAAATATTTGCTTCTAAATGAACTGCTTCAGGGCCCAAAACATGAGATGAGTCTGGAACATATTTTCTTATCATCAAGGCAAGAAAAACGTTGTGTACCCGGGATAAAATCAGGTGAAAAGATGCATAGTGGGAAACTAATTTACCATTTTCTAGGATTTAATGTATTCCCATAATAAATAGTTTTATCTTCCCCTTTTTAACAAAATTAATAACACTTTTCAATGGAGATACTTTAAAAAACCTGATCACCTACCTCAAAATCAAGATCTTTACTCTAGTTTCCCTCATAAATTTTCTACCTTTGTTGTGATATCCTCATATGTTAATGAATCATAAAAACCTTCTCATTTTGTTCCCTTACCAACTCTAGTCCCATAAACATCATTTCGTATACATCATCACAAAAATATTGTGTCTAAAACCATTTTCCATCTAATTCATTAAATAGTTCCATATGTATATTAAAATGAAAACTATTATGATAATAAACCTCCACCAAAGAAGTATGATGATCCCAAATTCCCTTATAGTCCATTGAATAATAAAAACTCATATCTTCCATGGGCTAAATCATTTACTTAGACTGACCATTAATTTGAGGATGAAAATATGTACAGAAATTTAATGCAGTACCTAATGATTTCTAAGAACTTTCTAAATATTTTTTTTGACAAAATAAGACGAATCCATTAATGATGGAGATCAGCATAAATACAGTCGCATAACCACGATGGAAAATAATTAAACCAGAGAAAATCCTCATAAAGAGGGCCAACGGCTGCCATCTTGTGAGAGGCTTCATTCGCTTCCCTTTTAATAAATGAGAAATTGCAGGATGTGAAGCCTTGTCTCAGAGAGTGAATACACCGAGTAATGGAGCCGAAAGGTTGGAGCATGTCATCAGTGAGATTGATGGCATTGATTACGGTGAGACAATCAGATTCAATGTGAATGGAATCCCAAACACGGTCTTTTGTGAAGTTTAACTCAGCAAGGATGACGGCGGCCTCCGCGACTGAGGACTCCCAAAGTGCGTAGCGTGCTTCGTATTTGGCTGCGATAAGATTTCCCTGGTTGTCTCGGGCCAGCAAACCTAGTCCAACTGGGCCATCCGTAGGGAGAGAGGCATCCACATTGATCTTAATAATCCCTTCCGGTGGGGGACACCAATGTTGGGAATGAGGAGAGGGGGTGAAAAGTCTTTGCTGCTCAGGGTTGTTCTGCCAAACCGCAATCCATAATGATGCCCGGTCAATCCAAAATCTGGGGGCCTCCGAAAAAGATTGAAAATGGCCTCGTTCCGCCTATCCCAAATAATCCAAGTCAGAATGCACAGGGCGCCTGCTTTAGCCGGTGAAAAGGAGGAGCACCATCGCATTAGGAGAGAGGTAATATCCGAGGTGACGTCCAGGGACAGCTCCGTAGTAGATCCCCAGCCATTCCAAACCTCCTGAGCCCCGGGGCATTGAATGAGAGCATGGAGAGGGGATTCAGGCACAAAAGGGTAGAAGGGGCATGAGTTGTCGTTTGAAAAGTGTATGTAGGCTAGGAGGCACTTAGTAGGAAGGATACCGGTGCAAAACTGCCACCAGAAAAAGCGGACTTCAGGGGGAACATTAAGCTTCCAAATTGATGTCCAGGGCCTCGCATCTCCTTCTGTAATTCGAGCAGTGAGAGCTCGCCGGTAGCCAGCTTTCACTGTGTACTCTCCTGATGTGTCATTTGACCAGTAGAGATGATTCGGCCCTGCGTCTGGCACACAGGGGATACTCAGAATAATTCTCCTGTCCCTCTCATTAAACCAAAAAATAGAGTTTTTCCAGACAACATCCCACCCCATGATTATCAAATAGACAACAGACTGTGGCGTGTTCGGAGCCTGGATAAATAGGGGATGATGCCTTAGCGCCTGCCTAATCAATAAGCCAGGGATCAGTCCAAATCATGACCGTTAAACCATTACCAATCCTCCAGCCTAGTCCTTTCCTCAGAAGATTGCGAGCACCCCAAATGCTTCTCTAGAGAAAACTAGGTCGATATCCAAGATGGGAATCCAAGAAATCCTTATGTGGGAAATATTTAGCCCGAAGAACTCACATGCATAGGGATGATGGGTTATTAATCATACGCCAACCTTGTTTATCCAGCAAAGCATCATTAAAAAGAGAAAGGTCCCGGAATCCCATTCCGCCTTTAGATTTTGGTTGGAAGAGAGCAGACCGGGCGATCCAATGGAATTTATTTTTGCCGTCCTTTCGACCCCACCAGAAGTTAGATGTGCTGGATTGAATCTGTGAAAGCACCACGTCAGGAAGTTTAAAAATAGACATCAAATATCTGGGGACATATTGAAGTTCCTCCTTGATGAGGGTTTCCTTCCCGGCCTTGGAGATTGTTTTGGGGGTCCAACCTTGTATTTTTCTTTCAATTCGATCCAGAATAGCTGAACAGATTTCTTTCTTTGGCCGTCCAACCACTATCGGGAGCCCAAGAAACTTCTGGTGCTTATCGACCCCTGGGATGCTTGCTATAGAGCAGAGTTCTTCTCTTTTCGGCTGAGGGACTCCAGAGCTAAAAGAAATTTCTAATTTACTCTGGTTGATCATTTATCTTGAAGCCCGTTCATACTTTTGAATCACATGGCAGATTGCAATACACTCATTAGGGGTAGCTCCGGAAAATAGAAGGCAATCATCGGCGAAGAAGAGGTGGGAAATCATAGGGCCCTTGCGGCACACTTTTTCCCCATGAATTCTGGGAGACAAAGCTGCCCTGGAATGGAGGTTAGAAAACACATCAGCCACAAAAATAAAGAGGAAAGGTGAAAGAGGATCTCCCTGGCGAAGCCCACGGGACGAGGAAAAGCCTCGGGTGAGAACCTCGTTGACATTAATATAGAAGGACACTGACGAGACGCATTGCATGATCATGTCAATCTATTTGGTGCAGAAACCCATCTTGAGCATCACAAATCCGAGGAAGTTCCATTCCACTCTATCATAGGCCTTAGCCATATCCAATTTCCAAGCCATGGTCCCTCTCTTTTCTTGTGTTCTTTTTTTCATGGAATGAAAAATTTCATGAGCAATAATGGTATTATCAGTGATTAACCTTTTTGCCAAAAAAGCGCTTTGGTTCTCTGAAATGACGTCGGGTAACCCTGGAAGCAACCGATTCGCCAGGATCTTCTAGTAAATCTCACGATAAAATCCAAGGATATGTTTTCAAATTTTCTCTCTCGAACTAGAAAATTAGGAATAATTCCTTTCAAAAAAAATTTATACTTTAAGTTGTTGACATGTCAAAAAGTTCATGTTAAATTCAAAAATATATCCTTTTATTCTATCCCACTATTAATACTCCCAAAGGTGTCTTTACATCTTAATACTGAATGGATGAATGAAAAATAGAGAACTACGAGCTTCACTCAACAATTATTTCTTAAACTAGGAGTCATAAAGGACATATAATATTTTTATAAACCTGATAACCCTATCTTCATCAAAATTATAATTAGTATATGTACCCTTATTAACAGAATATACATTTTCTTACCAATAATGATCCTCCTTCTGAGCTTACTTAATTCTTTCTCCCAAATTCGATTGAACTGAAACATGAAACAAGACGAAGGATGTCCCTGCATCCATAACATCATGTCCAAAATTCATCAATTCATTTACCAATGGAGAATGTTCCAAATGTAACATGGTTAATGTAGATTTATTTTTTTTGACTACAAACATCAACCACATTACATTAGTTTTTTAGTATGGTAATGAATTGGGAAATCATAATCATTAATTTTATCCATCCATATTCTAAGTTTCATGTTTATTTATTTCTAAGTGAATAAATACTTCAAAAAATTTGTGATCAGTATATATTTAAAACTTTAACCCACACAAATTATACCTCAAAATTTTTTAATTAAAAAACACAGTAGGTAATTTAGGATCATGTGTAGGGTAATTAAACTCATGTGGTTTCAATTGATGTGAAGTATAAGAAATTACCTGATTATTCTACATCTGGATACAACCAAGTCCCTTCAATAAAGGATCTCCATAGATATAAATTTAACCATTTCTGGAAGGTAAGTCCAAACTGAAAAATTGACCAATATTCTTTTTAATTCCTGAAAACAATCATCACATTCTTTTATACAGATGAACGTAACTCTAATTTTAGTTAACTTAATCCATAGTGTAGACAACCATTAAGTGTTTTCAACAAACTGATAGCAGTAACCTGCTAATCCAAGAAAAATACAAATCCGTATGTTATTTTTGGGTCTTTTTAATTCATCAAAAACTATGTTTAGATGGTTTAATAGTTATTCCATCTTTAAAAACATTTTGTCCTAGGATAGATTTTTTTTTAATCAAAATTCACACTTACTAAATTTCCCATATATTTTATTTTATTTTAATTTCTACAAATAAATCCTTAGGTGGCTCTCAAGATCCTCCTAACTTTTAGAATAAACTAAAATTTCATCAATAAAACAACAAAAAACATATCCAAAAACTCATGGAAAACTCTATTCATAAGGTCCATAAATACAATAGGTGCATTATATAACCCTAAAGGCATAACTACAAACTCATAGTTCCCAACTTTAATCTAAAATATAGTCTTTACCTTCATCTAATGGTACTCAAACATTATATCAACCTTTAATAAATGATGAGCTCCATAGATCTAATCAAAAAAATCCTTGATATGAGATAAATGATATTTTTTATTAATAGTGATTTTATTAAATGATTAATAATCAATACAAAATCTCATTGAACCATATTACTTTTTCACCAATCGAAATAAAATCACCATATAGTGAAGTTATTATCTAATTAAACCTTTATCTAACAACCCCTCTATTTTTTTAATTATAAAATTTTTACTTGAGAAATTTTATAGAGGGGTTTATAAATAGGATTAACATTAGGAACTAATTCAATAGTGAACTCAACCTCATGATAACAAATAACACTGTAAAAATCATCAGAAAATAAATCTATGTACTAAATCACCACTAGAACATAACTAATTTGAACAGTTCATTTCTTTTTAATAATATGATCTAGGACACATTCACTACCATCCCTAATAAATTTTTCATCTTCTTAGTATGTTATTAAAAAAAGGAAATCATTGAATAAAACATTCATGGATATATAATCTATATTAGCATAATAAACTAAAATATAATCTAAATCAAGAATTATAGAAGCTCTAATATGTCTAGTTCAATAGGATTTAAATGAATGACCATCCCACTAATAACATTATGAATATATCCTCTTTTTCTTTAATATTTCCACCCGGATTATTAAACAAAAGTATTATCTTACATTTATGAGGTGATATTCCCAATTTAACTGAAAATTTATTAGAAATTAATGAATAAGAATATCGATAGTCAAATAGGGTATTGGTATAATTCAAATAATCTAGTAACATACCATTTACCACTTCATTTGATGGCCAAACATCCCTTTTATTAGTAGAAGAATAATTTTATACACCTTTCTATTTTTGATCAGGATGATTTCCACCATGTAAAACAATCATCGGACACATGTTAGCATAATGACCCAACTCGTTGCAACTAAAACACCTCACTATTAGATGACTATCAGTTAAAACATTTTTTTTGTTCAAGACTCTTTTACTTATATCCATGATCCTTGAAACCAAATTGATCAAACCAGAAACACTTTCTATATCCTATCAAACATTCTTTTAAATTTCATTTACCACACCTGGAACATTTGTGGGATTGCCTCAAAAATTATTACATAGCATCATCTCAGTTTCATACCACGTTGTCCTTTTCTTACTATTTTCATTATGAGGAACATAAATGTTATAAAACTCTATCTCAAACTTTTTAGCACAATGAACCACTTTCTCTTTACTTTTAAATTCTCAAACAACTAGACATTATTGTAAAAAATGGTTTAAATAGTGATAAAAATATATAAAATTTAGTATCAGTGGCCCAGATAAAGTATGGAACACAACTGGCCAATATTGTGTTGTTTTCTTCATATGTAGCTATATAATATTTTTCTTTTTTCCCCAATTCTAGGAACTTTTTTTCTAGGTGGAGTCAAAAAAAATTAGGGGAATATTTCTCAAGGAAAATATCCTTAAAATTTTATCAACCCATTGGATCAAGGTAATATTTATATCTAGTATACTTAACCAAAGACCAAAATAGATGGTCTTCCCTTCAAAATGATAAATGGAAATAGTTACCTTTTGATGTCCCAAAACCTCATGAATTTAAATATACTCTTTAGTGCATTGATTAATCATTTAGCTACCACAAGGTCAGACGGTTCATTGAATAAGGGGGGATGTTGCCACATAAAATTCTACAGAATAAAAATGATCCTTCATGGTAAATCAGGTACCTCTCTGGCATGGATACCACTATAATTTATGGCTTTTTTCAACTGATCCATCATTGAAACAAACTATTTTGTTCAAATTCAAACCATATTAGGATGCTAATTTAGATGGATATTTTTCTCTAGGTGCTTTCCCACTACATATTTAATGTTTTCTCTATAGAAACCCACTCTGAGCATATATTTTTTAGATTAAGTAACAGGGTAATATTTAAATTCTATATCATCTCAATATTACCTTAAATTGAAATATTTTATGGGAATGCTGTTATAATTATCCTAAACACTAAATTTATCTGAACCAATATATAATAACAACAATAAAGACCCAGCCTTAAACATTAAATAATATTGATATTTTTGTTAATATTCCATTTTATTAAAATTCAATACCTTTTTAGGTTTTTAGTTTATTAGAATTACGTTATAATTCAAACATAACAAAAAACATAAATTAAAAAGTGGAAAATTTTGATTTGTATCATTTTTTCCCATAAAATAAAACATTTAAAATAAATTATGATTTCATTTCATGGAAAATCTTCACAATATTAAATATGAATTATTCAATTCCCTTGCACATCCTTAAACCATTTGAGTAATATTTTAAAATGTGGGGTCTATACAAATATCTTAGTAAGGGACCTAAATGAAAGAAAAGTCATTAGTCTAATGAGAAACATGAAAACCCAAGAAATTTTTTACCTTTATATCAAGGATATATGATTGAAAGAAATAAATAATTTTCACATGAAAACACACACACTTTTTTCCCACTAAAAATCATTAAAATCCAAGGAATGAATATTCAAACCCTTTTTTTAAAATTAGAGAATCTCATTCGTAACACATTTTAAACCCCTATTAGACGTGAATAGAACCCTGTTAAATCCCTTGGAGAAACCCTTTGGTAACTAATTCCATGGATAGTAATATAAAAAACATTACTTAATGTATTTTAGCACAATGTAGTTACACCCTATGTATAAGCTCTATCGGGTTCACCTGATACTATCTGGGAGTACACGTGGTACAAGAAATATTAAGCTCACCCAATACTATTTGGGCACACCCATTTCATATATAATTCTCAAGTACCATATCATGACTAAATAATTTTATTATTTCTTTTTTATGTTAAAAATTTGAAAAACTATAACAAACTCGTATTCAAATCACTTTAAGATATTATAATTCCCTTTTCTTTTTAAAATCCAATTTTCATAACAAAATACCCATTCATTTAAAAAAACATATTCAATAGAAAAATACAAAGAAAAAGGTAACAGGGTTCCTATTTAGAAAAATTAAATCTCTTAAACTAATCCAAACGTCAAATAACAGATATGATGGTGGAAATTTATTTTCCACCATACACATTAAAATAGAACATTCCTTTTGTTGTTTGAAAAAAAGTAACACATTCTGTAAAAAGATTAATTTTTTTAAAACATTTAATGAAAGGGAAAAATACCATTTTCAAAACTATCATCTCTATAATAAAATCATTTTTATAACATGAACATGAAATAAAAAATAGAGTTTGAAGGAAAAAATTAAAAGAATTTTTTTTAAAGATAAGACCCACATCACTTTGGAAATATTTTAATCAAAACCCCCATGAAAGAATAAAATTTATAAAAATTACCATGATAATAGATTAATTAATGATTTAAAATTTCATAGGGACTATATATACAACTATAAATAGAATATAGGTTCATAATACCAAAATAATCCTCAATGAATGGAAATTGAGATGAAGTCCCTTACCTTGAGTTCGATTTGTCACATTTGTTCTTTATCTTCATGAATAATAAAACTATGCTAATTATTTAATATCCTGATAAAAATTTTCAATTTTATTTTTCCTTTTACTTAAATTTTGAAAATTTCATATATAATTACATAATTAATTATGTTTACTTTATATGTTTTTATGACACTCTTCTTATATATCAAAAAAGACTATGGTAGGTTGAGTTTTGATCAAATTTTTCATTATTAAATATTTAAATAATAATAATAATGAAATAATTGTCATATTTAAACATTAATTATAATTTTAATACTAATTATGAATTATGTTTTAGATAAATTATGTATGTTGTGATCAGGAAGATGGTAGGTCGTACGTACGCATGAGTGGTGTTTCTATTTTTCAACAGTCGTTATGGAAAAGAGGTAAGTAATATATTATCATTAAAAAAATTATTAATATACAAAATACGATAATATTTCTATAAATATACTTATGATCATTATTATTTTTTATGTGGTGATGACAAAAAGGAATCACATTGCTCTGTGGAAACGGTAGTCCACGCATACAGAAATGACCTTATCATTTTTTGTGTGTATGAAATAAAATGATATATTATCTATTTATAATGGTAAATAATTCATTAATATAATTATTATGTAATTTATATCACATATATTCATTAAATATTTACTTATTATCATCTATGTATAGCATTAGTGAAAAACGAATCACATCGCTTTGCGAGGCGGTAGTCCATCGTACGCACAAGCGATGTTATTGTATCCCCCATAAAATGGAAAGTAAGTAGTTATATGTAATATAATAACTAAATAAGTATAAATATTTTATAAATATATTATATATACATTCAATTCATCATTAAAAATCTATGATAATCGATTATGGAAAATATATAACATTTGTTTGCGAGGCGGTTATCCACTGTACACATGAATGATGATTTCTTATCACATTTGATGGAAGTGGTGATACATTATTGTTGTTAAATTAAAAAATAAAATCAAATTATATGGGCTATACTGGTGTTATTATATAATAAAAATTGAATAATATTTTAAGGAGGTGTAAGAAGAAAGAAAATAACGATGCTTGGTAAAACATGGAACCTCTTCTTCGGGAAAACTCCTTATATAAGCACCAAAATCCTTCTTATGATGGATTTAATATAAAAATAAGGGATCTAGGTTGTGTTTGGGAAAATTATTAAGGTACTTGGGTAGGTATTGGATTATCCTAATGGATTTTAATGTGTGAATTAGAGAGGAGAGAGGTGTACTTTTATAATTGAGGTGAGTGACACACTTGTTATTTTTTAAAAGAAAAAGGTGGACCCACATTTTTTACATGAAATAGGGTTAAAAAATGTTAAATTATATATAATTTACATGATAAGGTCAAAATATATCTATAAATTTTATTTTATAAAATTTAATTTTTTTCCCTTATCATTTATGTTTAACACCCCTTTAAATCCATTTTTACAATAACCATGGTAATTAAATTTTACAATTTTCTCAATTCATTTTAGTCAAATAATTAAGTGGATATTATTAGATAATATAATTTATTATAAATAAAAATATTTAATCTATTTTACCGAATTAAATTTACATAATTGTAAAATTTTAATTTAAAACAAAACCCATAAACGTGACAAAATAACTAGTTTTAAAGATGTGTATTTTTTCTAGAAAAAGATGATTTCATATTAACTCTATAATTAATAATGATCATTGTATGAATATCAATTAAAATTTATTGATAATATATATATACATCAATTAAAATATTTCTCATTATTTATTATCCTAATTAATTAAAACGGAGAATCATTATGCACTTTGAAACAATTTTCTGAAAAGTCATGTTTGTAAACCCTAAAAAACCGGTACTAAAATAAAATGTAATGTGGATTCAAAAATAATTACATTGATTATATATAAATAAATAGTTATTATTTTAATTTAAATCATAATAAAAACATAATGGGATTTTTAAATTACTTATTTTATTGGAAATAAATTAATTGTTTTATAAAATTTGGTTCTTTTCACTACTCATTGAAAACCCAATATTTTTTGAAAAATCCTGAAATTTATCTATAAGTAATTTTTTATTTTCTAATTTCAAAATATTTATTCATTTTACCAAATTAAAATTCAAAAATTTATTAATTAAATTTCTAAATAAAACTTTATAATAAAAGTATTTAATTAAAACTATTCCCTTACTTTATATTTAATTATAACTATATTAATAAAAATAAAAGTGGTTTATTCTATCATTAACTAGGTTTCTTCAGCTATGAACTAGATTGAAAATCTATCTATGGTTCAATATTAACTTTGATAATGGGAGGATTTTATATAAATAATATTTCCTTAGGGTATTTTTTTGTTAGGCATAAATTCCATTATTTGACATTTTACAAGCCTTGTTAATATTATGTGAACATTACATAATTAATTCAACATGTTATGATAAAAAAATATAAGAATAGTCCAATAATTTAAATTCTATATTCTGTGCTTATTAATTAATTAATTTATGTGATCATAATAAATCATCCATAAAAATTAATAATTCAATAGATAAAATGACTTGATTAAGAGTTTTCAAATGGTTTATTTATTGATCAAGTGATTAACCAGCCTATGACCCTAGGGGAATAACTCATTGATTTGATCTTGGCTTTAATTTTTTCATTTCACCATCGAATATTGTATCTTTAGGTTTGGTTCCACCTTGTCTCGTGTTCTGAACCACCTCCTATCCTTAGAGATTAATATTTTACATATTTTAATCACTCGTAGGTGAGGTGAACTAGGGGTTAAAATATATAAAATAAACAATGAACAAGAAATTCATGCATAATAAATATGGGAGGGATGACTCATGTTCTATCAAATTTAATTAGATAAAACATTATTATATATATAATCCATGAAATAATACTAAATTAAATAGATATACAACACATACATAGGTCAGTCAAGATCATGACAAGTCACAAACATGTGATAACATCACATTAAAAAAAGATATAATACATTTCTTTGAACCCAATTAATTAAGATAAATTTTTATTCATTTAATAATTAATTTTATTATTGATTAATTAACTCTTCATCATACTTATTAATCCAAGTAGTCCTTTTGATTCATAAGATAAACTATCCATTGAAATTTAAATAAATTTTATATATTAAAATTACATTAATATGCGTTTTGTACTAGGATTATACAAGGCGTGTACCCACCCAAACTATGAATCTTCTTTTATGATCGTGTACAATGTACATAAATGAAATGTAATTTACATGATCTGTCACATAGTTACACAGAATTTAAACACATGAATAAACTATATAGTGTGTGCCAATTTGAATGCTTGTGTAACGTACACAATGTATAGGACCTCTACATGGTGTATCATTCCAAAATTTATGAAGAATTAATTAGTCATTTATTACTCTTTAAAACCCAATCACATGTTGTATATACCAGCTACCCGCCATGTTGTTCAGTTTTAATTCCAAATTTAATTTTATTCTATGTAATTTATTTCATGTGATATACAACTTGTCTTGGCATATACTCCATGTAAATGGGTCTGAGTTACAAGGAATTTGTGTCAGCTACATAGTGTGTAATTCCCTTGTGAAAATCCCACATTTCACACCTAAGGACTCAGTATATAATCCATATGAGATAATATTATGTTACTCATCATGAATGACAGTTACACATTGTATAACATAGTTAGATCTATATCGACTGGATTGCATTTAACATACGACATGTGCATTTATTACACTCTATATATGTTAAAAAAACTACCACAACATCATGAGGGTGTGACATGATATAATAATTCATTAATTGTTTTGTAATTTTGAAAAGAATGTTCCACCCTGGAAGTCAATACATGATTAATTTACAAAACATGTAAATACATCCCACATCGCCATTTGGGATTGGTGTAACCACATATTTTTATAGTTGACCATAACTAAAAGATGTGTAATTAGGCCACACTCTATATAACAATGTCATTCATTCATCATCCTTATAAAATCCATATGATGTCTCCACAAATCCTCCACATATTCTTGGCATGTTCTTTGTCATATGGTAGAGAATTAACATTTTATCTCAACATTATGGATTGTGAATGATAATAAAAATTAAAAATTAAAAAATAATTCTGATTTTTAGAAAAAAAGAATTAAAGAAAAATAAATATGAACATGACCACTCTGATACCACTTGAAAATTCTAGGTGTAGTCAGAGATGAGTAGTTCCATGCTCAATCATGTTTTTTCATTGAATCCAATAATTTAATTATAAGAACATGAAACATAATGAAATATATTGTGATTACATCCATAGAACCATAATAAACGAATCTCATAACCATCAGAGAGGATATTTCACATTAAAATTTTAATTAATTAAAAAAAATCCACGGTCGTTTATAATTTCGTCAATGTACCTATTGATCGATCCAATCTCCATTCGAGTTGTACCATTATTGCATAGAAAAGATCCAAAGTAGAATCTATATAATGGTACATGCTCTATGATGGCAAAGAATTATCGATGGTAACATCGGTGTGAGAATGGTGGTATCAATCAAATGTTTTATCACCTTTAATCTAAAGTCAATCCATCAGTCTTGATGGATTAATTCTTGTTCCCTCATTCTTGATATAGAGAATGGCGGTGGAACAAATTATCTCAAGCTTGAGAGAAAAAACCTAGAGAAGTTCTATGTGGAGATAATTCTCTAGAGTGTAAATCATTATGCACGACAAATTATTAAATTACATCATATAAAAATGATATAATCAAGTATAAATACAGTTAGGTTAGGTAATTGGTAATTCCACAGAGGTCTTTAGCAGATCTCATAACCCTAAGAAAACCCCCTATCAAATAATAATAATTTTAATATTATTATTCTTTGATGTTTTTATGTATCATGGAAAATATAATTATCAATAATTAAATATTTATTTATTTAAAAAATATTTAATACATCACTTCCATTACTAGGAACATCATTCGTCCCATACACCATCTTAACATTTCCTGAACTGCAAATAATTGCTATTATTCAATCATTAAATAGAAAATAAATATTTTCCATCATCTTGTAAAAAAATATTTTTTTAATATTCAACTCATATAAATTTAGTGACTGGATATTTGAGATAAATAATTAACAAATAAATACAATTTCATTGTCTTGAGAATAATATTTATTGTAATAATTAAATTCAAATAGAATTTAACTAATATCAATGGAATCACCAAGTTTTTGACCCTCTGGGACCCTTCTTAAATGGAATTAGATGGGATTCCCTAAACTCCAATATCAACATCTAGAAAAACATAAGGTAACCCATAGTGAAATATGTTAATTTCATGATGAAAAAAACCACATACGAACACTCATAATGTAATATAATACCTTTTTATTTATATCTCATAAAGTAAATTTTAGACTCATGTCATCAAACTATATACTTCATATGTCTTGCTTAAACTATATGAAATGAACCCACAAATACACTATGTTCCTGGATTTTAGTTTGAAACTTATATTTCAATAAAAATGATTTGATATCGACTTCTATAAACATGGAAGGGAAAAATATTTCCTTGAATTATTTATTAATAACATATCATTCATAACATACTTAGTTTATCTTACTTCAACGCAAAAAAATTGCATCATAATTTGGGGAAATATATCAAATTTTGCGAAACATGTTATGTATTGATAATAATCATATATAATAAGGATCATGACATGAATTCATATATAGGAATATATAATATAGATGTGAGAATTTTTACATGTGGTTCAGCCCTTATAATTTCTCATATTAGTGATAACCAAATGTGAACATCAAGTGATGAATGCTTGTCTACTTATGATAATATATAACTTGATATACTAAATAATACGTGTCCTATCAGATGGTATCATATGGCAAAATGAATTAAGTTCTATAATATTATCATTAAACTTTAAGGTTCTCATCATAACATGGACCCGATATTACCTTTCTAATGGATAAATATTCTAATGACATTGTCCCATTATTTTAACATGTGAGAATAGTCCATATATGATAATATTTTTATTAATATTCAAATCCATGAATACAAAATCAATATAATGTATAAATTTATTCTTCTTGGGAACTAACTCCAACCACATTAATGTTTTCCCATGCCTTGGTACTCAGAATGTGACCCTTCTTTATATTTCTCGGTTCAAGTGAAATTATCTACGAATGTATTTTCCCTATCTGAATCATTATCATCATCATGTTTCAATGAATTAATATGTCCAATGATGATGTAACTTACTAATTTAAATTAAAAAAGATTTAATTTTTAATAATCATATGTGAAATATAGAGGTTCGTAAACTTTAGAGAAATTATTGAGGGTATCATCATAATCAACCCTTACTCATAATTTTTTATAGTGACATATAGCTTTATATTCCTTCTGAAATTATATTTTACTATTAAAATAACCTTATCTAAGTGAATTGGGAGACTTATAATGACAATTTATAAGGATTATATTTCCTCTAACTAAAACTAATCATGATCCTAGAAGGAGGATCATCTCACCAATTATATATACATATACCTCTATAATTGTAAACATTAAATTTCTTAGAAGAGTAATGATAGGTATCCAAATATCCTTCTAGTTGAACAATGGTGTATGGGGTGGTTGGTGTAGAAAATATGTCCCCAAACCTATGCTTAAGGTGGAACTCTATGAAAATCTTATTACAGATACAACTTTTATCACCTCTCATGTTCAAATTATAATAAGAGTTGGTTGTAGTGTATCTTATGGTGGTACTAGATAAAGAGTACCCACCACAAGATATGGTTTTTCTTTATATTTTGTTTCATATATTATATTTAATGCCTCGTTTTCATTCTATATGGATCCATGGAGGAGACAATAAATTACATGATCCCATTTGGTACGTCTCCTCCATGATCAAGATACCGTATGGATTTATTGAAACAAATTAATGGTATTATCATACATAGAATTCAGATAAGTATATCTAGTGATGAAATTATAAAATACCTTATGTCATCAATCCTCTTGATAAATGAGAAGGGAAAATATGGAATAAAAAACTCTCCACATCCTCTGATTCACTTTTGGGGGGAATATTCCTAGAAGATTTGGAAATTTTAATTAAATCTATTCACATTGGAAAATTTTAGGTGATCATGTTGTTTTCTAAATTTATAATATTGTACTACCAATAGGGGAAAAGTTTAACATAATAAAATTGTTCATCAAGTGTATTAAGATTATCAACCTAACTAAATTAATTAAATCATCGATTTAATGACCTGCTTCATTATGGGTAGTGAAACATAGGGTGTGGGGGGTTTATGTTTTCCATCCTATAGTAGGGGCCATACTAATAATTTTGGATTAGATTATAATTCCAAAATTAGATAATTATCAAGGAGATTTTTTTGGATATGTATCGAGGCTTGTGAGGTGGTTTAGGTGATTGAGTGAAGGTCGGAATATTTTTCTTGGAGGTTAAAATTTCTAAATGGGATTTTAGTACCATGAATGGTATAACGACCCATACTTTACATACATTGACATTACTTCAGAATTTCAGCACACTTATTACAACATATAACAATACCAGGAAAGGACCGTATAGGTATATAGTCTTTAGAATCTAGGAAACATAAACAACTGGTTCATAAAGAATCTACTTTGCCACCCATTTATTTCATCATATCTAGAGTCCCTTTTTGGCATATCCTACTTAATAACCTTCTTCCTGACCTATGGAAATAAAACATTTAAAAGGGTGAGCTCAAATGCTCAGTAAGGGTAAACAAAAGAAATATCAATCACATCATATACATAAAAACATTACTTTTGGAAATCTTAACCTGCAAAAGAGATCATAATTTCATAACATGGGATAATGAAGTGAAATGTAATCCCAATAATCATAACATAAAACATGAAACATTGTGGCATACACACATAATCATAGAGAATCATTTCTTGTTAGTCAAGACTCATTGCCAGGACTATCTTAGTGGACAAATTCCATTTCTGAACCGAGTTCACTCCTCGTTTTAGTCCTGTTTCACTGAACCGGTTTAACTTGCCGTTCCAGCCATGTCTATCTCATGAGATATAAAATCGTTACCCAATGCAGTGGAGAGTGATATAGGTCCCACCCATCTCATAATGATACCATTCTTATGTGTGCCACAAAATCATAAACCATACATCATAGCATAACCCATGTAATAAAAATGGGAATCTTAAACATCGTGACATCATAAAACAATTCATATAAGATAAAGGAATTCATAAAAATAATTCCATCACAACATAATAAAATCAATGTAATAATAGGGATAGAAATAGAAACCTTTATTATCTTATATGGAAACTAATTTTGATAAAACACTTGAACTTCATTCTTGAGGAAAATATCCTTTCTACTTCAAAAATATTTTCCCTTTCTTAACATGTCATACAATTTTAAACTAAAATAAGCTGATTAATAATAAACCTGACAACTTGTAAAGGAACCTTCATGTAAATAATTTTTTAAAAATCCATTCATGCTGTAAAAGTTAAAAAAACATTCTTCATAGTTTTGTCGAAAAAGTTAAAAAGTACCTCGTATGAAAAACGACAGAAGATTCCTTTTATATCCTTTACTAAAAACTCACCGAAGGGTAAAATTAGATTTAAACAATTTTAGGTGGATGGAAATAGTATTAAATATTGAGAAAACATGGATGTGGATGATAAAATACACCCCAGTAAATACCAAAGTATAAACAATCTCGGATAAAAATGAGATTGTGATATTTTCCCTTACCTTAGGTCTGATTTTCCTCGTAAGTGTCTGAACCTCCTGTATAATGATTTAAATAATGTTATTGACTTATTCCAGAATCATAATTGTTGTTATGATATCATATATGGTCATATTCTTAGCTTCTTAGTAGTAATATTTCATTGCTACTTGTTATTTGGGTGTTTATAACTTTTTGTTCTTATGCGTGTTTTGTCGAATAAATTCTTATTCTTATCTTTTGGTTATAGATAAATCATTTCCAGAATGGTATTAATATACTATATATCATATTTATTCATTCAATTCATTTATATAATCATTATTCAATGAAGATCATGTAGAATGAATCATATCACATCATGGATACGGTATTCCGTACGTACGCACGAGCGATGATATTGTTCCCATGATCGTGAAATTGTATTGGAGTGTATGTATACTATTTCAGAATCAATATCACTTTACAATAATCATATATAGTAATTATTTACACCATTATACCCATACATGTAAGGTGGTGGTGGAAAATAGATTACACCACGGCGTGGAGACGGTATTCCGTACGTACGCACGCGCGATGATTTCGTTTTCCATAGGATGGATAGATGGTGAAATATGGTTGTTTCATACATATAATAACATATCAGTATATGAGTGATACTGATGTTATTACTTCATAATGAAACAACTAAAGAAGAATATGTTGAATAAGAAAGAATTTGGAAAGGATCGGTAATGGATATTACCTCTTTTTGACGCGCCTCTTCTTAACCTCCTCTTAGGGCACTAGGGTTGGACTTTGAAGAAGACCAGAACCTCTAGGATGATTCTAGGGAAGAGGGGAAGTGAAATGGGCAGGTTTTGGCCGAGATTGAAGGCTCAAATTGGTGTGAGGAGGAGAGGGAGGAGGTTCCCTTTTATAAGGGAGGAGAGGGGCACCTTTGGAAATATAAGAAATATTAGTTTATATTAAACATTATCAACTTGATTTATCCTTATTTATCAATTTTATTTTATTTGTGGTAATAATATTCTAAATTTTAAATTATTATTAATAATTACATATGTGTTGTGAATTTTCCAAAATTTGATACGTTATGACATTTTCGACCATATAAATTTTAATTTATAATTTTTAAATATTTTTGTGATTTTTAAACAATTTTATAATATGTTATTTTTATAAAATAACAATAGTTTCAATTTTGACACTATTCATTTATTTGAATTTAAATAAAATATATACAGTGGATATGTTCGAACTAAAAGCTTTAATAGATTAATAAAATGTCATATGTATCTATAAAATTAGTGGAGAACATTAAATAGTGCATATAATAATTATTTTAATATTTTAAAACCATTTATTTGATATTTTAATTAATAAAATCATTTCAACATCACTATTGTGTCATACTTAATGATAATTATTTAATCCCTAAAAATTATAAATAAATTCCTATGATGTAGATAATTGTATTAGTTTTCTGGAGACTATTCATGTTCTATGTTTTATTAAGTTTATCACCAAATTAAAATTATTATACTTATAAGATTTAAGAAAGTGACATGTTGTCACATTCTTTGGTTTTAATAATAATTAAATTATTTTCATGGACAAAAGTCTGTTAAATGAATCTAATCCTACCCTTAGGTGATATGGGTCATCTTTTAGTCATCCAATAGGATTTTGGCAGGTGTTAGGGTAATTTTATAATCTTATTTACCCTTAATTACTCGATTTACCTTTAACTATGGTAAATAAAATTTACCGTAGTTACTATTCATAATGCCCAAAAATAAAAAGTAGCCTATTAAAATAATTTGGACCCACTGATTCTGAATATGGAATCCATTTTTCAAAATTCAAAACATATAAGTTTCAGTAATTAATTTAAAATAAATCCCATTGTTAAGAAAACGGGTTTTAGAAGTTAAAACATTGTCAAAGATTGAAATGTTTTTACGTATGAATTCAATGTGAAATTAATGATAATGGCATACATTATATTAAATGGTAAAAATATATTCTATCTATTCTTTAAAACCATTCAATATTATAATTTGACCATATAAATTATCTCAATGAAAAAAGTTGTTTTTAATTAAAAAATAGCGTATTTTTACTATTCATTAAAATATGAAAGTTATCAGAAAAATATCAAAAAATTTATCCAAAGTAAATTTTTATATCCTGATTCAAAAGAAGAATTTTATTTTGTCAAATTGAACTTATAAATGTTTCAAAAACTAGATTTAATGTGGGTGCGCCATCAAAAGGCGGCAAAACTGCATTTTTTATAAATAATTATTTTACCCAAAAAATTATTTTGTTCTCTTACTATGTTCTAGAAAATGTGTAAGATGAATAATAATGTTGTAAAATTTAAAATCCATTTAATACTATTAATAAAGGCTAGTTTATAATATTATAATAATATATCCTTGTTTAGTGGAACTCAGTATTACGTACTACACACGCTATCGAGGAAGGTCGCGATTGCGTGCAGCGAAAGATTCCTTTGATGATTTATGTAACATAAAAACAAACTATTTCTCATAAAAGTATCGGGTGTTACAAACGGTCACCACATGGTTAGGAAAAACCATGAAGTTTGCTAGGAAAAACTATGTGGGATAGTTTTTTTCTCGGCCACATGTATTGAGAATTATTTTAGTGGATTTCTTGAGGAAAAAATTTGTAGTGATATATTTTCTTAGAGGAATTTGTATGCTTTGATCATGGTTTGGAAAACCGTGCATAAAAACATTGAAATATGGTGTGTCTTGAGATGGTCCAACCCACAATGTTATTTCATGGTTCATACAACCATGGATCCAAATAATTTGGCAACATATATTTCTTAAAAACGGGTGATTTACATTTTTTCCTTCACTAATTTTAATCCCTCTCCACCTATTCTCCCTTCCTCCCATGTAGTTAAACCAATGGTCTTTCCCCCTCTCTTATTATCTCAATTAACCCTTGATTAATGGTGTTTTCTTGGTAATTTTTAATATGGATTGGAGGTATGGTATTGTGACCCAGGCTTCCTATACATGGATATTACATCTTTTTAGATGAATATTTATTACATTATACAAATGTAAAGACCCGATTATTTTCATGTAATTTTTTTTAATTATATGGAAATATTAAAAGTCGGAAAAAATTGACGACATGTGATTATGAGACCCGGTGTGCCTGAAATGAATTTCTGATCTTTTTTTCGGTATGTTCAGTAAACGCACGAGCAACATTTTGTAACTTTTGAACCGGTGCTCGAAATTGAAATCTAAGGACAACGTTGAACTTGCAGTGTCGATATTCACTTAGGGAGACCATCACCTCGACCGCAGTAGGTCAAGGGTGGAATTTGATTCTTTCATTTTTCATAGGGGATTAAATAAAATAAATATAATTTATTTTAAAAAAATATCCTCCCACCTCTCATTTGAATCTTGTTGGTGGGGACCACCTCAACTCCTCTTTTAATGTGAGTTAACTCTTAGAATTTCCACAATTAATGAGCCAACATTAATTGAATTAATAAACTTTACTCAATTAAAGTTGGATCCTCACCTCTCATGGGGTAGATCGTTGGAAAAATCTTTTGTTGGAGAAATATTGGGGGAGGAATCTCGGAAGCTCCAATGAATAACGAACAACTCTCTCGATCAATAACGTTGAACCGACATTGGAGTGTGGTTTGGAAGCGTGTTGCGGGAGCGACAGACGTCTGCATCTTCATCTTCTTCGTCTTCTTCCTCAATCCATCCCCAATGGTCGAGGTACGGGATTGTTCATTATGTTCATTGTGATGAATCATTGTTTTCAAACTTTGAACCGCCTGCTATCGATTTAAATTGGAGGGTGTGGTCCAAAAAAACAAGGCCCGACCCCTCTACTACTCCATTGTTGACGTGTTCTTCGTGGGAAGATCGACGAGTAGAGTGGAACACGACCACATCACCGGCGACCAAAACCGGTGGGGTACAGGCAGTGGTGCAATCACGCCGCCAGAAAAGGCCACGGCCTGTTGGCCACAGAAGAGGAGGATGACTGCTAGCACGCCGGCCGGCTACGTGGAACAAGGGAGGTGCAACTCCGCGCCACTGGGGGCAGAGAGGGCCACAACCCGTTGGCCGCAACGGTAAGGGGAGTGGCCAGAACGTTGGCTGGCTACGTAGAGGCAGGGCAGCGCGTGTCTGCGCCAATGGTAGAGGAGGAAACAGGTGACTTCTTAGTTGAAGCGGTGCACCCGGAGGGTGGCTGGCACCCAGATGACTGTGGGAGGACAGTGGTGTCGTCGTGCCACTAGAAGCGGGGAGCTGGATAGGGCTGTCGGTCAGCCGCATCACACCAAGTGGGACTACTCTGGCGGGTCCTCTATGCCAGCAGGCGGCGCCACATGGCGCTGTCGGGATGGTAAAATCATCTGGCCATTTGTGAATCCGGGGGGGGGCGCATCCCCTGGGTGTCGGCTAGGGTGGACCACGCCACGGCGGGCCACCCTGGCTATGGGCCGTACTGCCGACCGCCCTAGTGGGCTGGCCCTCCCCCTTTGCGGGTCAGGTCGGACAAGACCTAGACACTACTAGACCTAGATACGCCTTTTTGGCCATATCTTGAGAACCGAGCATCCGTTTGACGAACCGTCTATGGAGCCAGAATACTTGGATCGAGACGGACCTTTTGGTATACACCAAAATAGTTTTGGATAATTTTGGAGTACATCTTGGTCATATCGAACATGAATCCAACTGGGCTCTCAGAACAGAAACACTAATATCTTACATACCGAGCGTCTGATTGATGCGTCGTTTATCACATTGGGTCCCTTATGACATGGTAGATCTTCTATATTTTTTTCTCAGGGTATTTTATGGTATTTTACATATCGACTGGTGGCTCGAGGAGCGGAACCTCCTAGAATCATGTGTACTTAGTGCGACCAACTTGTGGTTCGCTGTACATGAGGAGAATTCAGATCCTATGTGGGTTATCTTGGGATCCTGTGTGTGTCATCATCTACAGATCCTATGTGGGTCATCTTCATATCTTGTGTGGGTCATCTCCAGATCATGTGTGGGTCGTCTCCAGATCTTTTGTGGGTCATCTTTATATCCTTTTGGGGTCATCTTCGATCCTGTGTGGGTCAACAACAGAGCTTCTCGATGAAGTAAGATGATCTAACAGGATAACTAGTCATCTATACTTCCATACTTAAGTTATACCTTGTGGGAGTTGTGACTTTACCTTTGTGGTATTCTTCTCTATGGCATACCATTGTGGTACTTACCTTCGTGGTGATACCTTAGTGGTATTCTTCGGTGTGGTGTACCTTTGTGGTAATTACCTTCATGGTGATACCTTTGTGGTATTCATATGTGTGGTGTTACCTATTTGGTACATACCTTTGTGGGGATACCTTCATGTTATTATTTCCTTCATGGAATATTTCTTCTTTTCGATAAAGAGTTGGGCCATGTGTTTCGTCTTGAATGAGATGGGTATACTTGATAACTTAGGTATATGTATGGGCATATACCTATGTAGGGTTGACTATTGTTTTCATGATTATTGATTTCAGTATTTCTCTATGGTTTATCCATTATGGATTCTGAGATACCTTTGGGGTTTTTGGGGTCCCTAATGAGTATCGTTATACTCACCCCTGCGTGGGCTTCACCCGCAACATGCAGTGTCTTGTGAAGACGAAAGACAATGTTGACCGAGGATGAGGGTACTAGGACCGGAGGCTACTCAGAGGTGTACATTAGATGAGACGATCCGCGGAGAAGACCGTACAAGAGTGTTACATACCCTTTAAGTAGGATCCTTGATGGGTATTCAACAGATCTATTTTCAGTTTTACTTGTACTTTCCATTTGGGCATGTATTCTGGATCCCTTTACTTACTGTACACACTCTTTTTACTATACAGTTTACTTTGTGATCGTATCTTGTTGTGTTCTTGGTTGTGTGAGTTAATAGGTTATAAAGGAAATTCCTTCCTAGTTTTAAGGATATTCCTTTCCGGTGCAAGTCTCCAACCCTTGACCTATTGAAGGCGGGCTTAGGGTAGTCACAGCACGGGCCCCGGGGGACGGGTCATGACAACAAACACACACCTGAGAACTATAAGAGTTCAGTGACTTGGGAAACATGGAACACAATAACATTAAATAAACCGTTCAATATCATGAAAATAATGGTATTAATTATATAAATTTCCAATGGGTATTATATACACCACATAAAATAATCACATGGCCAATTTTGATATGTCTCCTAGAAATAAAAGAGACACCAGAAATCCCCTTACCTTACATCTTGACTTACATTGTACTTATTAAAACTTCCAATATAATAAATATATTTTTATTATACTTGTATTACAGAAACATATTTAAATATATATAATACCATATATTATTTTCTTATAACCTTTTATTACCAATTTATTAACTTTTTCATGTTAAAGTCGTGTTTCGGGTAATAACTGCTTTGTTTTTCAAGTATGTTTTGACTTTTTATTTTTTGTTATTTTATATAGAAAATGATTTAATCAACATAATTATTTAAATACTGATATAAATATTTTATATATTCATTATATATGTTTTTAGAGTAATCCAAAAAATATAGTGACCGGAAATAAAATACAACGTTCATGGAGACGGTAGACGGTACACACATGAATTTTATTTCCATTTTCTTATAAAATTGAAAAAAATAAAATTAAATGATAAATTATAATTAAAAAAAATATTATGTAAAATATATCACATGTGTTCGTTAAAACCATCCTTGATACCTTCCATGTAAAGTGTGAATGAACCACATCGCTTTCTAAGGCGGTATCCCACTGTAGACACGAGCGATGTTATTGAATGAAACAAAATAGAAATCATGAAGGTATGTTTGATATTTTAATACTATAAGTATAATAATATCAATAATTTATAATATTAAAAATATATCCATCATTATTCCAATAGTGAGAGGTGGTGATGGAAAAATGAATGACATCGGTTCGCGTGGTGGTAGTCCACCGTACAAACAAATGATGATTTTATAACCCATTTGATTGAAATATATATAGTTATATGTCATTACATTAAAAAAAATATAATTATTATTAATATTCTAAGGTTATTATTTCATAATGTTATAATATTAATTTATGTATTTTAAGGAATATAAAAATCTCATTGAAGAACGTTACCTCTTTTTCAGGTAACCTCAATAGGTTTGGACCAAAATCCTTTATATGTAGTATTTATGGCCTAACTAAGGAATATAGTATGATGGTATGGAATTTGGGAAATAATTTGGGCATGAATTTTCTAATCCAAAAGTTCTTGAAGATGTGAATAGGATAAGAGAATGGGTGGCCTTTTATAAGTGAGGTAAGTGGAGAACTTCTAATTTTTGGAAAAGATTCAATAATACCCACATTTTGATATTGAAAAAAAGACCATAAATGGTACATTATAGATCCTATATGATATAATGTCTAAATATGTCTATAAAATGATTGTTGTAAAATAATTAACGTCATTTTCAACCATTATCTTCTTAGTTAAACCCCCCGGTAAATCTATTTTTACCTTACCCATACTAAATAATATTTACTTCATTCACCATTAATTTTGGTAAAAAACAAAGTTGAGTATATTATAAATTGTATATTACATTTATTTAAAATATATAATCCTTTTTTTTAAATTAAATTGATATAAGTAGAAACTTTTAATTTAAAATTAATCTCACAGATGCCATGAGACTGTGGGTTTTTAAAGAGAAAATGTTCAAAAGATCACAATGTTTTTATATAAAAATTCAACATGAAATTAATTAAAATGACATAAAATGGATTAATTGATTTATAATTCGACTAATCTTAATTTAACACAAATTTTAAATATAATTTAACTTTTTAAATAAATTGACCGAGAAGCCAGTTTTCAATTAAAATTCAATATTTTTCACTATTCATTAAAAAAGAAACATTTTATAAAAATATCATATATTAACCATAAGATAATTATGAAATTATGGTTTAAAAATGAATTTTATTTTATCAAATTAATTTTCTAAAATCTTTAATTATTAATTATATAATTGTTCACAAAAATAAATACATTTTTTTGAGAAAATAGTATTTTAAAAATATATAAAGACTTTTCTAAAATTTTAGTATCTTTTTATAAATAAGTTTTTTATATAAAACCATTATACTTAAAATTTAAAAATTAGATAATATTATTCATATCTCTGTGTTTAACAGCTAGGTTATAATTATTGTTTTCAAATAACTATATTAATAATATACCATGGTTTTGTTAAAAATAAGCGTCATGTGTAATGAAAGATAACCCGGTGTTGCGTGTAGCACATACATAACTTCATGTTTCATTTATGGAAAGATAAATATGGTTTCTATGAAATGAAATATTAATTTGGTTTTGTGTATAATTAAATCTATATATAATGTTTTTCTTAATGAAAAATATACAAAATGTTACATTTAATTAAACAAATGCTTCATAAAAACTCAAGGTGTCACATACGGTATTCTAAATCTCACAATATTATTCTTGTCCTCTTTATTTGACATATTTAGGTTTTCAGGCTTTGGGATTTGAGTGAATATTACACTGAAGCATCGTAGAATGTCCTGAATGATGTTATTTTCCTTCGGTATGGATATGGGACATCTTGGGAAGAAGAAAGCGTGTTGTTTCTCATTTTTTTTTGTTAATTGTACACTACCCAGTGACTTTATTTTGGATTTCTTCCAAAATATAATGAGATTGGAAATTGATCAAGTTTTAGTTGATAAGAAGTTTTCATGAGATGGTGTTAAGAGTAAACCATGGGCCTTATGATTACATATGGTTGTGGTTGTGTGGTATGTTGGACCATTGAGTTGTTAATAAATTATACATAATTTAATTAAATTGAATAATTAACTATAACATGGTATAATTAATTTTTTTTGGATTTTATGGATTGATATAAAAGATCAG
The DNA here is from genome assembly GCA_963277665.1 of Viscum album. Taxonomy (NCBI): domain Eukaryota; kingdom Viridiplantae; phylum Streptophyta; class Magnoliopsida; order Santalales; family Viscaceae; genus Viscum; species Viscum album. Next base: position 794,850,069 of record OY728142.1, on the reverse strand, counting down.
ATGTTAATTCAAGCATAGATGTGTCTTGGATGATCTTAGTAATGGTAGATAATATTTTCTTAAAGTGGATAACCTCATATGAGGCAGGTAGTCCCTGAAAATCCATGTCACAACATATCCAAAACAACATGGCCAATAATGTTCTAAACAGGACCACAATACGATCCGAAGGGAATTCCCAATCCTGATATGATGGAATCTAGGATCCAGGAAACCAACAATAACCTCAAGGAATCATTTTCACAGCCCTAAACAAGGTACAAATCCTACAAAAGAGAATAATAACCAAGAATAAGTATTCTGCTGTCAAAATAGAACAACCGGTAGTGATATAAGCACAAGTACCAGGATAAAAACACATATATCCATAAAAACAACCCATAAAGGACCACTGAAGCTATCCGTAGCTACTATATGTGATATGTGTTTAACATACCACCATATCAACACCAACTACCCATTCCTTGTGGATAAAAACTCTCAATTCCTCACATTGGTTCATTTCCCCTTCCTTTATTAGATAAAAAAGGTCTATACACCCCCATGGGAGTGTGCAGGGTGTGAGAAAAACATTATCAGTAGAACCACACCCATGTTTTCCATAACTGGTTTCCATTAAAACAATCCTAATATGATTAATTTTAAAATAAAATATATAATGACAAATAGTGGTCACATTTATTCCAAAAGTATGGAAAACATTTCCCCCTTTTATAGTTATAAAACCATGCCATATAACACATTTTCAAAAAATATTTTAAAAAATAAATTTATATTTGTCAAATCAAGAATCATATCATATCAAAACCACAACAGTTCAAGCTAAGCACAATAGACAGCACCCAAGGATAAAAAATATTATGATAGCTTGTTCACTCACACCCCAATAAAAATTACAACTACTTTGCACATTAGAAATCCTATAAAACAATATATCCTAGGGAATGGGGGAACACCCCATGAATGAACCCTGTATGATGTTAAGTTCAAGTTCCTAGACCCAATGTATTTACGATATGTGAATAGAGTAACACCCTATAAAGTGAACCCTTTATGGTGTCAAAGAAAAAAGGGCCAACATTAAACCCTCTTCCTAGGTACCCAAGGCTCCCATGTGTTGTACTTCAAATTATTTTCAAGGGTTTATCAGATTTCACAATACAATTCCAAACAACCCCTTTTCCCCAAAATCATCTTTTGAAAATCCATTTCACAAACCATTTTATAATGATTTTAAAATCATATTTATTTTATCAAAATGGCGGTAAAACCCATATTTTATCAAAATATATTTATGAGAACATATCAAAAAACAAGGAATCAAGAAATTATATTTTAGAAATAAAACTAAAATCCAAGAGAATCAAAGGATCATCAAACATAGGCTAAGGATAGAACCACCTAACTGAAACTCAGATCACAGACCAACCACCATAGTATCCACATGATGGAGGAAAATGGAATGATATAGAAATTTAGAGGAGGCCCTAAAAATTTATTCACACAACTTTGAATCTTATTTCTATAAGTTAAAGGATAATGAATATGAGAAGAGGTCACATAACTTCTTAAAACACAAGATCCAATCCCAACCCAATTGGATTCATCATCTAGGAACAAATGCATAGCAAGAAAAATTATATCAAAAAAATGATCTAAATTTTCAAAATGAGATGATATAAGGTAGAATGGAAATCTAAAGATATGCCCAAATATCCTCTAAAAACACCCAACTCAAAACCCGAGATTGAGAAATAGAAAGGAAGGGATTAATGGAGGTAAAATATGAGTCCATAATGAAATAAACAACCCCTTATTATGATCTCCCATGTTTTTTTCAACAATAAAAATGGTTTCCACAAAAATAGGTGTCCAATTCAACCATTAAAATTATCCAAAATAGATCCCACCATGGTATGGTGTTCACTCACCAAGACCATAATAGACTTGGTGTAATCGCACCATACAACCAAACATACCCTACGAACATAGTGTAGCCCTGAGTTCTTAGCCATTTTTTCTAGTCCACAGCCTCCCATATTCTTTGGTTTGGAATTATTGGTCTTGGTTGATAGAGAAACCACCCATGAGGTAAGCCATAGGCCACACCCTACGTTGTTAATGGTGGTTGTTCTTATGGAACACCAGAGACACCTAGGTGAAAAAATATTGGATAATGTTGTGGTCTAGTATATTTTCCCTTGTGAAAAGAAAAAAAACTACTTTTATCCAAAAATCCATTTCATAACATACTAAACAAATAAATAACCAACCCAAATATCAAAATGGAATATACCTTAAAATGAGATATTATAGTATCCAAACAACAGAACATTTTATCCCCATAAATCCACACTAAAGATGGATGCTCTAGAAAAATGGGAGGCTAGTACTCGCTAACTAATTCATTAGGGTCCTAAGTCTTGTGATATTATTATATGTGCCATAACAACACTTTGAATAAAAAATATACTTCCCACACATAATTTTAATCAATGAATCAACAATCTCTATTGGATCCTCTACAATTAAAATGCATTGCTCTAACATAATCCTTTCCCAACTAATAACATTAGAAGTATTAGGGTGGTACTTATTGTGTTGATATATTTTTAAAACATCAAAAACACTTTTAAATTAATTCATTAATACAAACCAAAAAACAAACCTTACCTATCGACTCAATTGTCTCAAATGGTCCAATATACCTCGGATCCATATTTCCTACTTTCCCAAGATGATGGGGACCAAACCAAGGAGAAACATTCAGGAAGACCCGGTAACCAATGGAAACTCCAAAGGATGATGTTGATGATCGGCATATGATATCTATTAACTATGAACTGCAACCAAGTGTTGATGTATATCATGAATCCTTATTGATTTCTCCTGAATAAGACTTGGTCCCACAAGAGTGGATTATCCTACCTCTGGCTAATAAATAGGTGACCTACATGGGATAATATACAAATACTTAAAGGGATCCATTCTAATTGATGAATGGGAACTATTATTACAAGAATACTCAACTAGTCCTAGGAAGTTATCCCATGATCCACTGTAAAAAAAAGTTGCAATCAAGAAGCATAGCTTCTAAAATCTATATGACAAGCTCTATTTTGATATTAATCTATGGATGGTAACATAAAACAAATATAACATCAGTCCTCATCACCTTTCAGACACTCTTCCATAATCGTGGATCCCTATTAGGGACAATGGAAGAGGGGACCCCATGAAACCTCACAATATCCAACACATATAACATACCCATATATTAAACATTAGTGGTGTCCCTAATCAAAATAAAATATGTCTATCTTTTTAACTAATAAATTACCACCCAGATATCATTTTTTCTTCAAGGATTCTATTTTAGTCCAACTGTAAAGACTAAGGACACCATTTCCCATTTCTATAGTGGAACTAGAAGTGGGTGGTGAATACTTGTATTCTTTATGCACTCTTCCTTTATTTGATGTAATGTGTAATAATAGGACACATTATCAGTGATTTTATTCTTTATACCCAACCAATAGAAACATAATCTCATTTAATATTAAATATTTTTGGGGTTGGGATGAATGATCCACAATCAACTATGAAATCATGAAACAAAAAATTCATGATAAAAGAATGGAAGAAAAAATGACTCTCAAAATCAATAATTCCATCAGAGGGGAGAGACCAACCATGAATGGTCTCCCTACAATATAAGAAATCTATAACCCCTATTAACTAATAATACTATATCTAGTCCTATAGAATAGACTCAATAAGAGATTATGAAAACTAAACACTATTTATAACCATACCTAAGTCACCCTCTTATACATATAGATGAAACTGATTGAAAAGTCCCTAAGGTTTTACTCCTCTTTTCATTCCAGGAAATCCTTAGATGGGACCTTTCTACTATGAGATTCATCCATGAAATTACCCATCCTCGGGGTATAGGTGATATCAAAGTAAAACTTCTAGTAGTACTTCTTCCATCACCTCTACCAAAGGTTTAACTCTATATAAGAAGATATGCAACTCGTTCTCTTATAATAAAAAAAGAATATGAACCTCTCCCCAAAGAGTTAGTGTCTCTATCTATTAATTTCAAACATAATTGTGGTAAGCTCCAAATCATGGGTGGGGTAGTCATTCTCATTTAGTTAAATATATATAAACTCATACACCACCACATTGTTATCCTGCATAAGAATGCACCCCAGAATAGCACAATAAGTATCACATTATACGATATATCCCTCACCAAGTGCGTAAAAGATCAAGATAGGAGCCGATGTGGGACCCCATTTCAACTCAATAAAGAGGCTTATTATTTATCATTTTTAGAGATTTTTTTCCAGTCTTTGTATGATCCCATAAAGATGTCGCCAAATTTGAGAAATCATTGAAAACCCATCAATGGTATCTGTCAATACCCATGAAGCTCTGTATCTTGAAGATATTTCATGGGTCTTCCTATGAAAATAATACCTTCACCTTTCTAGGATCGAATGAGAATCCATTTTAGAAATTACATTCCCCAATAATATCACCTCTTGGATCTAGAAATTTCACATTGATAGGTACCCATAAATCTTATGAATCATCAATGTTTTCAAAACCACATTCATATATTGATCATGCTGATGTTACAATATCAAATAAACCAATATATAATCAATTTATACCAAAAAAGGTATTGATATACTATGGTTATATCTGATTCATTCAATCCATAAACACTTCAGGAGTTTTAGTTTATCCAAAATGCATCTTATGATATTCGTAGTAATTATACCTACACCTGAAATAATTCCTCAGGACATCCAATTATTTAACTATGAGATGATGTTAACCCCATAGAAGATTTTTTTAAAACTACCTTTCCCAATTTATCTAATCAATCAAGTCATCGATATGGGGAAAATTAAACTTGTTCTTTATTTTCACCTAATTCGGATTTTGATTGTTTGTTCATAAATAAAGAGAACTTAACATACTTATTGGTAATGATACTTGGGGAAACCCATAAAAAACACTGGGGTGAATAAATCCCTTCGTTAACTTGTTTTACTATTGAATCACGTACTCTATTATCTCATCAGGTTCCATACAATAAGAGGGTATAGAACTAATAATCATGCCTAGAACCAGATCTATCATGGAATTTACCTCTCTTTATAGAGAAATATCATAAAAGTCATCAAGGAAAATATTAGGGAAATTCTGAACAAGATCTAGGTGCAAAGGTTCCCTCATAAGTAGACCTTAGGTCACACTCCCCCTAGAACACTCGAGATATCCCATCGATAATAGAGAATGAAACAAGTGAATGATAACAATATGTCTAGGATCTATGAGTGAAAATAAAATCTATATTGATGATAATGTCAAAAGATCAAGATTGGGAATAACAAAACTAGATTATCTTTGTGTCAGTTACATATAGAGAACACACAGCACAATGAAACACCAACAACATCCTATTTACTAGAGGTGTTTCCAACTCCTTAAAAAAGTACATGACCTCCATTCAAAGTTTCAACACATATACAAAACATGAAAATATGGAATACTATTATTCACTAGTATCAACCAGAGTAGTTCTTATTGTAGTTGTGGAAAAGCTGGTACATATCATTGCATTTAGTCCTATATCAACTTTGTAACACCCCAGGTAAATAAAGTGTATGAAATTTTCACATTTATCCATATTTGTGAATAAAATATTAATATAAATTTAAAGTGGACGCTATGCTCGATGGCGTACCCAACACGCAACAATGAGTTTCTTGGGAATCTTACGTTTCACTCTAATAATAAAATAATATTATTTTAAATGGTAGTTAATTCCTAGCTGTTGTGATGGTAGGAATGAATAGAACTAACTAAAAAATGATTATATGTTTTTGTCAAATATTTTTACTTTTTACAATAAATGTTAGAGGATTAAAAATTCGAATGAATCCAATTTTAAGCGTGGAGAGTCTAATATTTATTAAAAGGTCGATTAACCGCCTTTTAAAGGAAAACTTCTTTTAAATCCACTTTTTCACAATTTTATGTGTTATATTTGATAAAATAGAATTGTTATTTAGAATCGGGACATCAAAATTTACCTTGTGTAAATTTTTGGTATCTTTCTGATAAAGTTCATTTTTTAATGAATAGTGAAAACTGTTGTATTTTAATTCAAAACCACTTTTTAATATAATTTAGTTATATTATTAGATTATCTTTTTAATTGTTTTTAAAGTGAAATTAGAATATATTTTTACCATTTAATCCAATAGTGGACGTTGGAATTAATTTCACTTTGAAATTGGTCTTAAACTGGTGTCAATCTTTTGATACTTATTGTTTCATAAAAACACGCTATTTGCTCTGACATCAAGAATTAATTATTAAATTAATTAATACAACTTATATGTTTTGAATTTTTTAAAATATAAATAATTTTTGAATTAGGAATATCAAATATAGCTTAGGGTGATGTTTTGGTTTTTTTCTGGAAAACTTCAATTTTTGATGAATAGTGAAACCACTAAGTGGTACTTAAGAAACTGATATTTCGTTTAAATGAAATTTTACCACCTCTGTGTTCTGAATTTCAAAAATCCAACATACATGGTTTTCATTATGAAGTAAAATGTGGTCCAATGGGATTAATATAATTTTTTGGTGAATAGTAACGTTCTGTTTTTAATCGCGATTAGAGATAATTAGTGTAATTTAAGGTAAAAATAATGTTTTAATAATATGAAATGTCCTATACACATACCCTACCCTCATTGGATGAGTCATGGACGACCAAGACAATCCATGGGTCAACTTGGGGACCCCATGGAGCCACTTTGGTTGGAAAATGACATAAATACCTTTTTATTTAATGTTTAAATTAAAATGTCACAAACATGAGTTGTTTAACTAAAAAAATTACATGGGGTTATACAAGTCATATTTTTGACTATAAATTGTCATTGGAAATATAAAAATATTTCAAACATAATTTTATTTTTTAATAATTTCTAGACATTAAATAAATTAAATTATATATGACATCATGATGATGCAGCGATGACCTCATTATTTAAAGATTTAAATAAAATGAAAAGATAATGTAAAATCTAAGACATAAACATGTCCAAAACCTATTGGATGGGTGTATTTCGAACCCTTATCACCTTATACTTTAAACACATCAATTTGGGACCATTAAAATCTGAAACTCATTCTAAAATAAAGTAACATTTCTTTACTTTCCAAGAGTTCCCCTCCTCTCCTCTTATAAAAGGCCCCCACCTCTACCTCCTTACCCACACTTCCAAAGCCTTTGGCTCGGCCAACCCCTGCCCATTTTGTCTCTCTACATCCCTCTGTAACTCTTGGAAGCCTCACTTTGGGCATAAGTCTTCCCAAGGAAGCCTTTGAGCTCAAACCAAAGGGAGTTACCCGATTTTAAGGTAATGTCTTCACTTGAGCCCTTTTGTTTTATTTTGCTTCTCCAACCCCCTAAACTCATTTTATTCATTTCTTTTGTAACAACACCAGAATATTCCATATAATAGGATTTTGTTATAATAAGTATTTGATCTACACTTACACACACCTACATCTAATGGTTAAAGAACATACTGTTTCTGTGGATGGCGAATTTCTGCCTCTCGAAACGATGATTGTTCAACATTCCTTTAACACCTTCAAAGGTGGCCATTAAGATGACACTATATTTATATATGAAATATAATATGTTTATTTTTTCTTTAAGCTTCTGTATTTTTCATTAATGGCATACCTTTATGGGTTCCATTATGGGTATACGTGATATCTTCATTTTAGGAAGTGTGGACTACCGCCCCCTCAAAGTGATTTGATTCGTTAATACCATATGTGGTACGTATAAAGGATATATTTAATGATATTATATTTGATACCATACTGGAATTAAAATACTATTATGTATCATTATGTTTTAATTCCACTAAATATGAAATAGACATGGAAGTAGCGTTCATGCGTACGTACGGATTACCGTCTCCATGAACGGTGCATTTCATTTCTTAACTCTAAATGTTATGTAATATTATAAATGCATGAATATACTGGATATATATGATATATATGATATCTAAATCATGAGTAAAATTCTGGATATAATGGATATTTTACCACATGAACAACTTGTAATTATAAAGAGTTTATTTTTTTGACTCAAGTACCAATGATCGTTAAAACGACCATTATTAACATAAATAATAACATAGTGTTCATGACATGTTAATAACTTATATAAAAGGAATAATGAACTTGAAAAAGGTTTCTTAATGAAGTAGAAATTAACTCAAGTTTTTTGTTCAGGATATTAAAGAATTATCGAGTCAAGTCGGACCCAAGGTAAGGGATCCTACTCCTCTCTTTTTTTTTAAGTACACTCCTTTATGTCATTCCTTTTAAATCTCATCTTTATTGTTATTGGGATATTCTTTTATATTACTATTACTGTAATTTTTATGTTCATATGATGAGAGACCCTATTCTCTCTCATCAATCCATTTTGGAAGTTTTGAGTGGCGCCGTTAGGCTACTGAATTTTCGTAAGGGATCATACTCCTCTCTTTCTTTTTAAGTACACTCTTTTATGTCATTACTTTTAAGATAATCTTTCTTATGATTGGGATGTTCTTTTATATTAATCCTACTTTACTTATTATGTTCATATGATGAGAGACCCTATTTTATCTCATCAATCCATTTTGGAAGTTTTGAGTGGCGCCGTTAGGCTGCCGAATTTTCATAAGAGATCTAACCTCTCTCATTCTTTTTAAGTACTCTCATTTATGTTACTTATTTTAAGCTCCTATTTGTTATGATGGGGGATGTTATTTTATATTACTCTTGCTGTAAATTTTATTTTAATATTATTAGAGACCCTATTTGATCTCATCAATCCATTTTTGGAAGTTTTAAGTGGAGCCGTTAGGCTGCCGAGTTTTCGTAAGAGATTTTTCATCTCACTTTTATTCCCGTGGGATTTATGCTACATTTGCCAAAATTTCCTGTGAGTGGTGTATGTACTGCCCATTATTTTAAACATTGTGTAATATAATTTCATTTATAAGTATTTACATGAATGTTGTATTGTCTTTCTTTCACGGGGTGTATGTTTCGAAAGTTACCCAAGTCGGTAAGGGAACCTTTCACCCTCCTCTTTTTAAAAGACTTATTTTGTTATGTCTTTTTATTCACATACTATTATGTTGGGATATGTTATTCTATATCCTTATTGATGTAAATTTTATGTACAAGTGATGAGATACCCTTTTTATCTCTCATAAACTCTCTTTCTGAATTTTGAAGTGACGCCATTAGGTTGTCGAATTTTTGCAAAGGAACTTCTTAACCCAATTTTGATTCTTTGGGATAAAATTTTACTCCTTGAATATGTCATAATATGAATATGTGTGAATGTCCTCTGATTGTTTTACACTTAATATCCACTTATATTTGGTGTATTAGTTTGTCACACATAATTATGTAATTGATTTATCCTTAATCCCAGGATACCGTCTTTGTATGGGACTTCGTCTCAATCTCCATTCATTGAGCCATATTTTGTTTTATACACAACCTTCTTTTATATGGTGTATAAACCCCTTTGACTTTTATGTTTATCCAAAAGTAGTCTTCTTTATACGAAGCGTTATACTAAATGAAAAAAGGGAATGTTTTTGTCGTACGTATACGGTGACAATGACTTCTCTGCCGCCATGACCATTTTTTGAGTTTCGGCTTCCTCTACAAGCCATACATTTTTTTAAAGAAAAATAAATACCATGTTTTAATTTTCTTTTATTTTGGTATTGAAAATGGTTTTCATAATGTTTTTATATCAATGTGTTGTATTGATATCTTGTGATTGAAAAGTGGAAATGTTATGTTTCTTTTATGCATGTTTTATGTGATACGATTATGTTATGGTTCTTTGGCATTATAATGATGATGGGTGGTTCCGTGAAAAACTAAGGGCGGGTGAGCCCGATATAGCTCTCCAATGGATTGTGTAACGCGAAGGAGTGAAACGTTAAGGTTTCTCCGAAGAGATTTAGGGAATATACTGTGGTGGGTATTCCAAACGTAACCAAGAGGGTTATTCCCTAAGTAAGAATGTTATGAATGCCTCAAGTTACCTTTTATGTTCTATGATTTATATGATTTATTCATGATTTGATGAGGTATGTTAAAGTGCCTACGTTTTATGGGTAAAGTATGATTTCATTCTTATGTATATATGAACTCATGTTTCCTTTCCATATTTTTATATCCCTTACTGAGATTTTTATGATCATCCCAAGTTTTTTTGAAATGTTTTTCACAGGTCAAGGGAAAGGTACATGATATGATGATAGTGTCAAGGAAGTGTCAAGAAAAAATCCATGTTTTATTTTAAATATGTTTCCATTGATGGGAAAAAAATAATACTATCTTTATGTAAAAACTTTGCTTAAATGTGGAATGTGATGAAAGTTTTATGATATAATTCTCTAAAACTCTAAACCTGAAAATATCCTCAATGTGTAATCTTGTATTAACTCAAGATTAAGTATGGTTTAAGGATGGGGCCTTATAAACTTTCACTGGAAACTCATCCACTACATAAAGGAGATTCACTAATGAGGATTATGGATAGATATATATTTACTTTTAATATTATGACTATGTTGTAGAGTCCATTAGTGTTTAAGAACCTTGGTTATATAAGTCTGTTGATAGAGCTGGACCAAATCGTTATATTTGACCAATATGGCCACAAGAACTGAAATTATTTGTTGGTGTAGGACAAGACTGTTGAGATTTCCCTACCTTACCACACTTCTCACACATCAGGTGAATACTAATAACTACTTATAATGAATAAAAATATGTATGAAACTGAGAAATACCTCCTCCACACTTCTAATTGTCAAGCCACTTCCTCTTCTTTCCCTCTACACCATTAGAGTTGACATTGGGGGAAGTGATGTCCTTGGAATGAAAATATTTCAGTCTAAATATATCTCTACCTACATATCTATATCTATAATATCATAATAGGTGGTGATATTAATTATGTTTACCTAGTATTAGGTATATGATTGTAATCCTTGCAGGTATTTTTTATCTTTAAGTTGATCATTCATCACCACCTCTTGTGAAAAATGAACCAACTCTGAAAAACGGTTTGTGTACTCTGACATCAAATTCTCACTATGATTCAAGTAGAATAAATACAATGACTTCAACATCATCAAATATTATAGGAAAACTTAGTAAAATATTAGGGTCTTGAACCCCTTCCACTCCAAGCCCACATGACAATTTTCCTAAACAATAGAATTCCACAACCTCTTGTTAAGACCCTAAAACATATATTTTTAACACTTCACCTTGAACCCCTTAGGTTTTCATTTTAATTCAAATGCCTATTCAATATTTTATATCCATTCCTCTACCTCTATCGGTTTATCGGTACCCTTAAAAGATAGGGGATTTTAGCATAAGAATGCACGCGCTTGATCCGTGTCTCCTCCAGCTCTATGTTTTGCCTCAATAGTTTGGTTTTGAAAAAGAAATACATTTTTTCCATGGGTCTAACAACCAATATGATAAATTATAAGAAATTATAATAAATATTAGGGTTACCTAGAGGATCATTATCTATTGAACACTTTGGTAGAACCATTGGAAGACAACTAGGAGACATAATTCTACATACTAAAAACAAAAGTAAATGATCTGATAATGAAACAAACACATTTTAAACTCAAGATAACACAAGAAGAAAATGAGATTTAGATTAAAGAAACATATAAAACATACAACCCAACATTAGGTGGTGGATTGATACCCTTCATGGTATGATTAGGAAAAACACTCACCATAGCTTTCCCATCAAGTCTCAAAAATCCTATCTCATATCTATCAACTTCCCAAGACTAAGAATAACATTTCTATGATATCAAATTTTAATAAACCATCCTATAAAACCCATCCAAAATGTTCTAAACCAGATCGTGGAAAGACCCAAAGGGAATTTTTGATCCCCATGGGCTAGCGACTAGCACCTAAGAAACCAACAACAACAAACGAGAAAAACATTTCCAACCTAAAACTAGAATCATGGAATAAAAAATATAAGGATAACCGAGAATAAATATGTTTTTTTCAAAAGAGAAAAAATGGTAGTGATAAAAAAAATTACCCTAATAAAAACCCACAAATTAAACACCCATAAAAATAACCAAAAAAGGAAAACCAAATCTGTCCACAACTATTCCATGTGATATGTGGGAAACAACCCACCATATCACCCCCAACTACCAAGAATCAACTAATAAAAACACCTTCCACATCACTGTAACTCTATTCCCTTTCTGGAATCATAAAAAACAAGGTTTACACCCCCCTGGAAGAGTTTGTAAGTTGTGGTCTAAACATGATCAGTAGAATCTAACCCAAGTTCTCAATAACAAGTCCCTATCAAACAATCCCAATATGTACAATTTTAAAATAAAACATGGCATAGTAAAAAGTTTTGACATTAATATCAAAATCATGTTAAAATAGTTGTCCCTTTATAGTTATAAAACAAATATAGATAATATAGTTTCATATCATTTTTCAAACAAGACATTTACATTTATTGAATCATGAATTTTATCATTTAAGCGACACAATAGAGAAAGTAAAGGACAATAGATATCACCACAAGGATAACATAGGTCAGCCTATCTAGGTCACTTATACCCCATTAAAAATCAAAAGTAGTTTACACACTATAAAAGTTTGCAAAAACAACAAGACCTAGGGAATAGGGGTACCCCCCATAGATGAACCCCCTATAATTTCAATGACATGTTCCTAGATCCAATGTATCTAAAACCTAGAAATAGATGAACGCCATAGAATGTGACCTCCCCCATGGTGTCAAAGGAAAATCACCAATAATAAACCCTCTACCTAGGTACCAAGGTCTCTCATGTGCAACATTACAAAAAATTTAAAAGGGATTACCAAATTTCAAAATACAATTCCAAACAATCCATTTTCACCTAAAAAATGATTTGAAACACAATTTCCTGAACCATTTAATAATTCTTTTAAAAGAATGTTTAATTTACCAAAATGATTTTAAAACCCAAATTTATGAAAATCCATTTGAAAACACATATCTAACATCAAGGAAACATACCCATTATATTTTAAAAAATAATTTATAAATCCAAGTGCATCAAATGTTCATCAAACATAGTCTAGAGATGGAATAACCTACCACAAACTCAGCTTGCACACCACCACAATAGGGTCCACATACTGGAAGGAAGGGGAATGCTAGAGAAAAAATAATAGGCCCCCTGAAATGATTCATACAATTTTGAATCTTGTTTCTATAAACACAAGGTTAGAGGATATGATAAGAGCACACTTACCTTCCTAGAACACATGTTCTACCCCCAGACCAACAAGATCCAACCTCCTATAACAAACCCACAGTAAAAAAAAGTTTATGGTAACAAAAATATCTAGATACATAAGGTGAAACGACATTAACCAAAGCAAAATGGTTGAAAAAATCTACACAAAAAAAGCTTCTATAGTAATTCCTTATTCAAAAACATATATTGGGAAAATAAAATAGAGGGATTAATAGTGGTGAAAACCTTGTCAAAAACACAATAGATGACCCTTAATTATGATCTTATGAATTTCCCTCAACAAGTAAATGGTTTACAAAAAAATGTGTGGCTGATTCCTCCATTTGAATTCCATAAAATAGATGCCACTATAGTGTGGTTTCCACACACCATACCATTGGTGGCCTTAGTGGCATCCCAACATAATAACTAACATTCCCTATGGAGAAAGCATAGACTTGGGTTCTTGGCTGTTTTGGCTTGGACACAGCCTCCACAACTCCATGGTTGGGCCTTGTTGGCCATTTTTTATAGGGAGACAACCCGTGATCCATGCCTAAGGTTATTCCCTATGTTTGGAATGGTGGTTTTTCTCAAGGTTCATGGGACATGCCTAGGGAAAAATAACTTAGGCCACACCATTTTTTATCCCATTTTTACCTATGAAAAGAAGAAAACACCCACTTTAAGCCTCTATGATATTCCACAATATCCCAAACCTAGAAATAACCAACCCAAACCTCAAAAATGAATGTACCAAAACACAAGATGTTACAATATCTCTTAGATCTATTCATATTATTTATATTTCATGTGATATGTTATCTCTCCATTATGAGTGATCAACATTTTTAATTAAATAAATTATTTCATCAAAATAAAATTTTGGTGGATAGATGAATTGAAAAGGGATATGATAGAACCTTGAGTACTTGCTCAGTTCCTTAGTCAATAATGGGCGAGGGATTGATTATAAATATGTGTTTCAAGGTACATGAATCCTAGAGAGGTACCAGTGAGATAATAATGAACATAGTGGGACCTGATATGTACCCTTAATTCCCTTGAGTATAGAAGAGTGATGAATTAGAATGGTTGGCCTAGAGATAGGCCATATGAGAAACATGATATTCATTATTGTATTTAAGCTATTTGAAATGATAGTGGGGTGATTATTTCTCCTATAATGATACATGAGTGATAGAATAGGTTTTCCATGTCTAGGATTGTGGATAATTTGGATAATGAAGAATGACCTAGTTGATATAGAAGTTGATATGGTATTTATTCTATCTCATTAGTGTGACTTTATATAGTATTTGCTATGAAAATGTTTAATCTATAATGTGATAATGGTTATGTTTAGAGGTGTAATACCCTCATAGTGAATGGAATCATCCTTAGAGATGAGAATGAGATAGTGGTTACATTATAGGGTTTCTGGATAATGATATGTCCTAGGATACCTCAATGGGTTCCCATACCCGATGATGGCCCCTGGAGAGGTAATAAAATGGGATAGTATGGTTTTAGCCTAGAATGGGATGTGAGAAGAGGATTAGAACCTACCCCTTAAGAATATATTTTAGTAAGAGTCTATAGGTTTTTAAAACACCATGGGTGTATTGGATGTGTATTGATGCATATGAGAAGAGACTGATGTATTATTAAAGGACCCTAATGGATACCATTGTGGGAGAGATAAGGATACTGATGTTTTTATCCTGAATTTCACACATGATAGAATTGGACTAGTGATATCAGCCTAAGTAGATAGATGAATTTTGAGTCATTCCTTGAGATTTGGGGTTAGTACTGAGTGGTATTAATCATAGTGATATGCTAATGAACTTGTGGGTGGGAATTGATTACCTATTTTATGTGTCCTATATAATGATATTAGGGAAAAATTATCAACCTAGGTGTATATAATATATGATGAGATATCATAGGGTATAAATAGCCCACCTATGAATATATAAGATTTTAATGGGTTTATTTCATTCCCTCCATATGATAGATTAGATAGCAGAAGGTGATCATTATTCCTCTCAATGATATATTATGGGGATGTTGTTATTCCCCAAAAATGATATGAAAATATTATGGGGTGGGAGTTATTTCACCCTAATGTGTAGTATAAGTTATTACAAGGTGGGTTTTATTCTCCTCCATGATATTTATTGGTGGGGAACCATTCCCCCTTATATGTATTACGATTCTTGGGTAGGGTTCCATACCCACCTAATTTAATATGTCACGTATAAGGTGAGTTCCTTTACCCCCCAAGCATTTTATATGTGAGATGATTCGAGGGGTATTTATTTTTCCCTTAATTGATAATATATACTTATATATATTAATGGGTTTTTGGCATAGGAAATATATCCCACCAATATTATGTTACATTCTTAGAGATATCTAGAACTTTTTGAAAAGGTATGGTTGACCTCAAGTGTCATCGTAGAACCTAATGGTGAAATATGGTTATTTTATTGTGCTCCCACTTTTATTCATTTATTTATATTGAGAATATCTCTATCTCATACACTATTATTATTGTTATTTTTATGGATATCATTGATGGTGGCCTACTGTGTTTTATTCCCATCTTTCTTGAGTAGTCATGAGAATAGGGTACCTGAGAAAACCTCATTGATTGAAATTTCATGTAAGGTATAAGCCGAATATTGCATGAATAGTCAATATAGCATATATAGATATTGAGATGATGTGTGGTGCAAGGACGAAAATAAAAAATATTATTTATTTTTATTATTTTGTTTATTTTGAATATGTTGTTTTCCCATTGAGATACCATTTATGAGGTTTCACTACATGAAACATCATATTGGTTATAAAATTATTGTTATGTATCAATTATGCAACTCTAATTATTTTTATGGATCTGTTATTTAGGTTTTTGATTACTCTGGTATGAGGGTGTAGTATCCCCTTGGTAACACATTAGACCCTAGTTTTAAGTTGATATCCTCTGGCTTATGAGGAGGCATACCTAAGGTCCTATAACACACCATGTCTAAAAAAATTTAATGGTCTATGGATAGTAGGGAATTACAAAGTGGAATCATAGTGAATTTATATTTATATTTTTGTTTTGTTTATGGTTGATAGAAAATATGGATCTGTCAGAGCTTGTGATGGACCTCATATAGGTGTGTTGTGAATACCTTTTTTAGTGGGATCCTTGGTTATAAAGGATTTGAGAATTGGTTTTGGGTTTCACTATTATGGTTGAGATATTATTTCAAATATGACGTGTGTATTTAAGATATTATTATGGTTTTCAAATTTTGGTCCATTGTTAAGATTCCTGTGTATATGAATCATTCTTCGAATATAGGAATCACCTGAAATTTGTGTTCCTACATGTGATTGATATCACTGATGACAGGGGAGTTATATATTTTATGTGTCAACCTAAAGATATAAGTTATTTTTCTCATATAACTTTTTAGTGGTATTCTACTTAGGTGAACCACGTAACATGTTTCTCTGATGATAGGTAATGTGTATCTTACAGAGGGATGTTCAATAGTTATAACTATATAGTCTATAACAAAACAATATTTTAGTATGAATTTATCTTTCAATAAATACTATGTTAAATATCATGTATCACTCACAATACAAAGCCCAAATGAATCAAGGTATATTAATGAGATAAAATTATTAAATGTGTCTGTTATAATAAATCCATTTAATTTTTAATTATAAATATAAGTAATAACATAATAAAATATTTTTATAAAGGATATGAAATGGAATAAATTTGTGGGATTCTTCTATACAAGGCTCAATTAAATGAGATTGTAAAAGAGTTAGTGCCACTAGAGTTTTCTCTAGACTAATCCCATGATGAAATTTAATAAGTGTGGCTTGGGAGAAATCATCTATCAGGGGTGTTCAAGCTCTTGAAATCAGTAAGAGGCCCATGTTAGTTGAATCACCTATAGTGATTTCCACCATTTCTTATCTTACCTTTAGATCCAACATGCTGGTCATAATGGGTTTAATAGGTTGAATTTGAGATGATATAGACATTCATATATAATCATATCATGTCTCGTGATATATTATATAATAATTTCACATTTAAAATTATTGTGTTTACCTCATGATATAAAATATATTTTTTAGGGGTATCTCTTTAACATTAATTCTATTTTTACCAAACTAATGTATTATCTATTTTTTTTTGATATTTTATAAATGTATATTTATTTATATATATGTATTTATATTGATTTTTATTATTATAAAAAAATTATCAAGGTATGAGACATGAATATGGTTTTTCATTTGAGAAAATAATAGTTTTTTTGTTTTTCCATATACTATATTAAATTATTTAAAAGTTAAATTTTAAAATTTTAAAATTTGAATTTGATAAAATAAACACAACTTTTCGAGTTGGTATGTCCAAAATATCTTAAGATAATTTTTGTGATTTTTATAAAAAGGTTGAGTTTTTAGTGATTAGTTAAAATAAAGTATTTTCAAATACCATAGCTTTCCTGACATAATCATGATATTAATATGAATATATAATTTATAAAAAATTATTTCTTGACTAAAAATGTAATTTAATAGTAAAATAATTCATTTTAAAATAATTTGTTTAATCTAGAAACCTATGTTTGAAACTTTGAATCCCAAGTAATATTTTATTCTAATAAAAAACAATAATCGGTTATTTTCCTTTAATTAAGTACTCAAAAGATATCATTCTATTTTTTGTTGGTATAAGAATAAAATAAACCACCTTTCTATAATAATATATATTTAGAATCAATATTATTCCTAATCTTGGGCCTAAATAAGTGTAAATTAATTTTTATTTATAAAATACATTTTTCTCTAATTTTTTTTCAATGATATGAATTTTATGTTAAAATTAATTATATAAATTTTATAAATAGAATATAGTAAAATTTATTTTAAATTTTTAATCATAATTTCAATATTATGTAATTATTTCAATTTAATTTTTGATCCTTAAAATAACTTGCCTAAGTTGAAAGTTAGTTATCGTAGTAATGACTAAAATAATATAAATGAGTAAATAAAGGGATATGATCCCAAAATATCACAAAACATATCGTTAAATGAATGTATGAGGTATTTTCTAACCAAAAATCAGCTTATCTCTCTTCATTTTCAATTTTTGATCATCATTATTTGAATATGACATTCGTTTTATGTGAATAAATATGTATTTATAAAAATTTAACTCCTCTTTCTTATAAAAAGAACCATCCATAACCAATTAAAATCCACACATAAATTTTTTACTCCCCTATATATTATTACATATTTCCTTACCTAATAATCTTATTCTGTATTGTGTAGCTTCTAATACAAATTTATTTTTTAAATTCCCACAAAACCAAGAAGGTTTCTAAGAATATATATGATAACTTCTTTATAAGTAATAACTCATTATTATTATTTTTAATTTTATATTATTAAAAAAAACTATTATTAATTCTAATTTAACTCTTTAATATAATCTGAATAATATCATTATGATTCAGTATTGATGATATTATAATAAAGTCACTTTATAATCATACTCATCTATTGGTTATAGTATGTTCTTGTTTAGGTAAGTTTAACTACATATATAAACGATGAAATAAATGATTATGGATAGAATGGCCTGAAGGTATTAGATATTTATTTTTATTATTGCATAATAGCCTTTTTTAACTTGTTTTAAGGGAAACCCTTATAATACTTGAAGACTAATAGGTAGAAATATTAGATTTTAGGGCCTGAAGTCATTACTATTACATACTTCCATCAATTCTTGAATTTCATTGGTTTTACCTTGGTGACTAATTCTACTTTTATCTACCCACCTAGGTATTATTTAGTAAGTTTATTTGTACTTCATCGTGGCCTCTTGGTCATTTGGCCTGAAGGATTTTTTCTAGCCTGAAAACCCAACAGTCCAAAGCCATGATTTTATGGCCCAAACGCCCATTAATAGTGAATAGTATTGCTAATATAGTATCGCACTATTATAACCAATATTCTATAGTCCTATATTAATTCTATAGTATCCTTTATTGTACTACAATAATACTTTTATAAATTATCTCCCACATGGTTTTGATGTAGGGTTACAATGAGCCCTTACCACTTAGGTGATCCCCTGAATGCTGCATTAAATTATTATCATGGATAGTTATGGAAAATAATTTTTTGGTATGATATGATTTTAATAATTAAATTCTGTTCTTATTAGGGATTGGTAATATTAATATTTAACCCGTTGTTATTATACAACCTTTCATTCTTTACAAGTCGCCAAAACAAGCACTTTTTGGATTTCATTTTGGTTAACTTTACCCAAAAATCCCATGGAATGAACTTGGAACTTCATAACTCATTATGGAACTTATATTCTACTAACATTAGTATCATATAAAATATTAACCTAGGAGCATTTAATGATAACCGAAACTAATATACATAAATATAAAAGAACCGGTTAAAACTACTAACATTAATGATCAATATTGACTAAAAATAAGTAATAAATATATAATAAATTAATATAAAATATTAACATAAAAGGTAATAAATATTAACAAATGTATAAAATATATTTTTAAGGAGTTTATGATTAATATACAATATGTTAGAGCATGTTCGATCAAGAGTGAATCCAAGGTAAGGGTTTTGTTCACTCAATTTTTTTGGATCATTAATTTTCCTCCTTAACTATGATCTCATATGTTTCTTTTATTCTACAATTTCTCTATTATATATTCATTTTTCTATTTATATCTATGGAATCTATATATTCACATTCAAATATTATTCATTGATGTATTTTATTCTCTATAAAAATGTGATTATGTTATAAGTAATTTGGATCATTTCTAATGGATCTTTCCCTTCCATATCTATATTCTTTATATTGTTTCAAGAATATTCTTATATATACTTTAATGATTTTTTAATTTCATTTTAATTTATATTTTAAATTATTTAAGAGGGTTAAAATGGAATCTTATCAATATTTCCCACACAAGTAATTCTTTAATTTTATTATAATAGTATGAAAAGAATCTCATTTTTAATGTTTACTGTATCTATGCCTTTCTACATATTTTTAAACCTTTTTCTTAATAAATCTTATTGTTTAAATTTTCAAGTTTTTCAAAAGGTAATTATATTCCCATTTTTTTGTGAATTTTTAGTTTTTATAATAAAGGTTCATGTCATAAAAGAATAATATTATAATTTCATTCCACCTATATATATTTCACATCACAGTTGTTATATAAGATTTCATTGTTTTTAATGTTTCAATATTTAGAATTATTTTAAAATTAACGTATACAATTTCCTCTTTTAACCCCCTTAAAATGGATTTTTTAAGTGACTTATATGCTTTTTACAACCATGTTACAAACTCTAGGAAAAATATTTGTAAAAATGGCTTCCATTTTTCTCTCTACCTAAAACGAATCTACATATTTTAATTAATTTTCATGATCATGCTCTAAATTGTCTTATACTCCTTTTGGGATATTAAATTTTTTCTATCAACCAATATATTTTTGATGTAATTTTATATGATTTTATTTGGAAATAATATTAAACCAATTTTATTTCCATGGGTTTTCAGGATACGTTTTATAATTGATTACATATGTCACTCATATATATGGTTTTCATATTGTGATGGGTGGGTACTATATATACCACTAATGCATTGGTTAATGTTTTATATATCATGAGGTAATATATGGAGAAAATTATGATTAGGTATAATTAATACAAAATAGGCTTTTTAGAGCACTGTTATTTATCAGTGCTGGGAAAAAGTGATTATAAATTGAAACTTTATCAGCACTTAAGAAAGTGCTTATATATTTAATCCTTTATCAGTGCTTTATTTTTAGCATTAAAAAAGGGTACCCTTTATCAGTTCTTTGTTTTTTGTATTGATTTAGGGTTTCCTTTATGAGCACTATATTTTTAGTGCTCATAAAGGAATCCTTTATCATCGATTTTTTAGTAATGATAAAGGTTCCAATAAAAAAATGAAATAATTCAAAAATAAAAAATAAAAAATAAAAAAATGAGTTTATTAAAAAAATATTACACAATTTATTAATTAAATAATTTTTATTAAAATTTAATACATTGATTATACTATATGAAAACTGTAAATACTAATAAATAAAATATATTTAATATATATATATATATGTAAAATGAAAATTAAACAAATTAAATTAAAAACTAAGTAAATTGAGAAAAATATTAAACATTTTATTAACTAGATGATTATTGATAATGTTAAAAAATAGTATATATTAAATATGTAGTTATATATTAATATATATAAATATTATTTATATATTAAAAAATATTTATGCAATTTACATTAAATAGACATATATTTAATGAATAATGGTTTAAAATTACAAATTGATATGAATTAAAAATATTGATTAATTGCAAAGTGTAATGAACATATAATTGAATATCATTTGATTTTTTTATTTAACATAGATCAAATGTGTGTTATATTGATTCCACATATAAGTGATTAATGCATTGTTATATACAATTCACACACACAAATTATATCCATTTTTCCAATTTTTTAAAAGTGTCCTTATTTTTAATTTTTTCAATTTTACTCATTTTTAACATGTAGCCACTTAAAATTATATATTAATTAATAATGTTAAAAAATTATTTATAAGAAATTATTTGTAAAAGAATATTTATAAATAAATAAATTTATAAATGTATGTGCTATATTTATAATTAGAAATAAATAAATAATTTTTTAAAGTCTTTATATTATTATAAATGAAATTTTTCATATATATTTAAATAATTATATGTATTTAAATAATTATTAAATTTATAATAAATTTAAATAAAAATGAATATATTTACTAAATTTATATTTATATTTATTTATTAAATATATATATAATTATAGAAATATATATAATGATATAAATATATATAATAAAATAAATTTTATTTTTAATAAATATTTCTATAATTATAAATAAATTATTTTGTATTTAAAAAATTAAAAAATTATAATAAATATATTTAAATAAGGAATATGTTTAATATATTTGTATTTATATATATTTATTAAGTACATATATATTTTACTAATTTTTTATTTATAATTGTAATAATAAATCCCTTATTAGCAATTAAGTAATAAGTACTGATAAACTAAATATTTATCAGTGTTTTTTCCACTTTTAAAGGTGAGGGTTTATCAGCAATAAAAAAAGTGCTGATAAAATCAATATTTATAAGTGATAAAACTTTTTCACTGATAAAGATGAACTTTATCAACGTTTTTTTAGCACTGATAGGGATATGTCTTTTTCAGTGCTAACAAATGTAGATAAATAAGACTTTTATCAACACTTATTACTTAAGCATTGATAAATGGACTCTTTATCAATGATTTCTTTGATGGTGCTAATAAAAGTACCCTAATACATCTAAAAAATCCTAACCAGTTGTGAACCCATCATGATGTCAGAATCTTTTTGTAGAAGCCACCCATAATTGTCCCTCCTTGATGAATCGAAGCATGAATCACACAAACCCACTCGAATCACACAAACTCACTCCCTCTAGTTTCTTAAACATAGTCCAGCATCCGATTTTCTCTTATAGTTAAGGTTTCTAAAGAAAACATTTAAATCTAGATCTAAGGGTTTTATATTCTCTTCAACCTAGAAAGGTAGACCCGTGTTTTCCTTTTTAGGCTCTGATTTTTTTTCTATATATCTCATTTTATTTTTTTTGTTTATCCTTCGATGATGTCATCATTTACATATGGTCTGATCATTTTATATGGTTTTATTTTGTTTATGATCAATTGTTTGCTTGACTACTAATTTGGACATCATTTTATGGTCTTTTAAAATGGTTTTTTAATCAATTGTATTTGATTTCAACATTTATACCCCAACTTCCTCTTCAATCTTAGTTTTTTCTTTATCTTGAAATCTTATAGAATCACCTCTAGTGTAACACCCGATATTTTTTGGAGAAATATTTTGTTTTTATGTTATATAAATCATCAATGGAATCTTTCACTACACACAAAACTATCTTGGCTTGATTTACACGCAATCACGACCTTCCTCGCTAGCTTGTGTTGTACGCAATACTGAGTTTCACTAAACAACGATGTGTTATTAAAATATTACTAAAACTAGACGTTATGAATATTAATACCCACTTTTTGAAATTTTATAAATTTTATCTTTCAAAATGGACTTCATTTTTGGATTCATAATATCGAAATTATCCTAGGGTGAAATTTTGGTATTTTTCTGAAAACTTTCAATTTTTGATGAATAGTGAAAACACTGGGTTACTATTTAAAAACTGACTTTTTATTTAAATAATTATTGATTTTATTTAAATTTATTTTAGGTAAAAATTGATACATAATACCTATATAAGTTCAATGTTATTCATTGGTGTTATTTTATAATAATTGTAGATATATAAAAAAATTATTGAACTTTTCACCGTCTTTTACCTACCTCCTAGGAGCTTTTTGGAAATTTACATAAAACTTAATTTTACCACTTCTGTGAGTGTAATTTCAAAAATCAGAGAGACATGGTTAATTTCAAGGAGTAAAATGTGGTTCAATAAGATAAAAATAATTTTTGGTAAATAGTAACTTTTTACTTTTTTTACCACAGTTAAAAGTATATATGAAAATTAATGGTAAAAATGGTATTATTATTACCCTAACACATGTCCTAATTCTATTGTATAAGTTTAATTCGACAGAAAACAATCTTAGGAATAAAATATGACCATTTATGTTCACTTGGATTAGATTAGGACATTTAATATTATTTTATTTAAAGAAGAGTTAAAATAGTTAAAATCAATGTTTAATAACTAAAACAATTTTAATATAGGGTTATAAATAAGATAAATTCGACTATAAATATTCATTATAAATATAAAATTCTTTCCTACATAATGGTATTTTATTTGTAATTTTTTTAATTTAAATAATTTAATTTATTTATGACACAATGATAATGGATTAATTACCGTATTAATGAAATATTAACACAATTGATGTTATAAAAACACAAATAAATGTAATTTTAGACTTTTTATGAATTACACTAATTTTATAGGTTAATATGACATGTTATTATTGATTTAATTAACATTTTTTGGACTAATCATGCTGTTATGATTTTCACAAAAATCAATTCACAAATAGTGTCAAAATTGACATAAAATAGTTTTTAAAAAAAATATTATATTATTAATTGTTATTTTATTCCTAAAAATAAAAAGTTCGGACAAATGACTTAGATAATGTTATATATATTAATTATGAACAACTTGGGGTTGTTTTTTCTTATTATAGTTTGTTTATTAACCATATAGTGTAAGAAAACAAGAAGACAAGGTAAAAGTTAAATTATTTAACTTGGAGTTAAATATAAATGATAAGGTTAAAATAGTAACCTAAACTTGTCTAAAATCTATTGGTTGAGATAATTTAGACCCATACCAACCTTATATTTGAAATAAATCAATTTGGAGCTATTAAAAACTGAATATGACTTTATTATGAAATAATATTTTAAGTTTTTTCTTAAGGTGCCCCTCTCCTCCCTTATAAAAGGGCACCTCCTCCCTCTCTTCCTCACAACACTTTGAGCCTTCAAGATCATCAAAAACCAAAAAATTTATCTTATCCACTTCCATGGAAGCATCCTAGAGGTCTTGGTTTTCTTCAAAGACCATCTTTAGTTCCCTAAGAGGAGGTTAAGAAGAGGCACTTCAAAGAAGAGGTAATGTCTGTTACCGATCCTTTCCAATTTATTTCTTCTTCTACTTCTTATTCTTTAGTTGTTTCATTATGAAGTAATAACATCAGTATCACTCATATACTTATATGTTATTATAAATGTGAAACAACCCTATTTCACCTTCTATCCATCTTACGGAAAACGAAATCAGCACACGTGCGTACGTACGGAATACCGTCTCTACGCCATGGTGTAATCTGTTTTCCACCACCACCTTACTTGGATGGGTATAATGGTGTAAAGAATAATTATATATGATTATTTTAAAGTGATATTTATTCTGAAATAGTATACATACAATTCAATAGAATTCCATGATCATGGGAATGATATCATCGCTCGTGCATACGTACGGCCTACCATCTTCACGATGTGATGCGACTCGTTCTACATGATCTTCAATGCATAATGAGTATATAAATGAATTTAATGAATAAATATGATATAATATTACACTAATACCATTCTGTAAATGAGGTATCTATAACCTAAAAATAATAATAATAATTTATTTGACAAAACACGCATAAGAACAAAAAGCAATAATGAACCGAATAACAAGTAGCAATGAAATATTACTAATAAGAAGCTATGAATATGACCATATATGATATCATAACTATGAGTAAGATTCTGGAATAAGTCAATAAAATTATTTAAATCATTATACACGAGTTTTGGACACATACTAAGCAAATTGGACATAAGGTAAGGGGAAATCTCGCAATCTCAATTTTTATCTGAGATTGTTTATAATTCAGTAATTACTGGGGCATATTTATCATCTACATCCATGTTTCGTCAATATGTAATATTATTTCTATCCTCCTAAAATTTTTTAAATCCAATTTTACCCATTGGTGAGTTTTTATTAAATGATATGAAAGGAATCTTTCGTCATTTTTAGTACGAGGTACTTTTTTTGACTTTTTCGGCCAAAGTACGAGAAAAATGTTTTTCTTTAACTTATAAAGAATGAATGGATTTTTAGAACATTATTTCCAGGAAGATTACTTTACAAGTTTTCGAGATTATTTTTAATCAACTTCTTTTAGTCTAAAATTGTATGACATGTTAAGAAATGAAAAAAAAAATTTAAGTAGAAATGAAGTTTTCCTCGAGAATGAAGTTCAAGTATTTTATCAAAATTATTTTCCATCTAAGATAATTTGGGGTTCTGTTTCTATACTTATTTTTACATTGATTTTATTATTTTATGATGGAATTATTTTTATGATGTCTTTTTATCTTATATGTATTATGTTATGATGGCATGATGTTTAAGAATCCCATTTTTATTACATGGGTTATGATATGATGTATGATTTATTATCTTGTGGCACACATAAGAATGGTATCATTATGAGATGGGTGGGACCTATATCTCCATCCAATGCGTTGGGAAAATATTTATATCTCATGATATAGACTTGGATGGAATGGAAAGTTGATCTGGTTCAGTGAAATAGGACTGAAACGAGGAGTGAACTCGGTTCAGAAATGGACTTTGTTTGCTAAGATAGTCTTGGAAATGAGTCTTGAATACTAAGAAATGATTCTCTATGATTATGTGTGTATGCCAAAAAGTTTCATGTTTTATGTTATGATTATTGGGATTACATTTCACTACTATGATTTATCCCATGTTATGCAATTATGATCTCTTTTTCATGTTAAGATTTCTAAAATGTTATGTTCTTATGAATATGATGTGATAGATATTTCATTTGTTTACCCTTACTTTGCATTTGAACTCACGCTTTTGTATGTTTTATTTTCCCCAGGTCAGGAAGAAGGGTATTAAGTAAGATATGCTAAAAGGGACTCTAGATATGATAAAATAAAAGTGAGACAATGTGGATGATTTATGAACCAGTTGTTTATGTTTCCCAGTTTCTAAAGACACTATACCTATACGGTCCATTCATGGTTTTGTTGTTTGTTGTAATAAGTGTGCTTCAATTTTGAAGTAAAAAAATGTATGTAAAGTATGGGTAGTTATAGTTGGTATCAGAGGAAAGGTATAGTCAATCATTGGAAACTAGGATGTGAAAGCCTTAGTAAGAACCCTAAGGATAAGTCTAAGCATAGAACACAATCTTAGTGTTTTAGAAATGTTCATGAAAAACCTATGATAAGACCATAAGTGTGAAATTTTATTCTTGATTATGTGGTTTTCCTATTATAATTAGTGTCTCTCACACTATTATTCTTGGTTTTAGTCAATGGATGGAACCCGAAGGAACCGTGTTAATGTGGAATGCGATGGGAAATGCAATGATTGTCCCCCTGAGCAACCAAATGTTATGGGAGATGGAATGAAAAATATTGTATCCATTCTCACACAACTTTCTCAAGCTATGAATCATGCATGACTTCCAAATGAGAAAAGGAAGGAGCAACATTCTGTTGAATCCTTCATGAGGCAGCGTCCACCCTCATTCAGCAGGTCTACCGATCCATTAGTGGCTAAACAGTGGATCAGTACCACAGAAAATATATTTTCAGTTCTTCAATGTTCTTAACATGATAAAGTCATCTTAGTAGTATATCTTTTGGAGGGTGAAACTGATCAATGGTGGAATCTTATCAAGAATGCGAGGAAAAAGTATGAAATTGAATCCATGGAATGGGACGAGTTCATGAACTTATTTTTCAATAAGTACTTCCCTCATATTCTTCGAACAAATATGGAGACGGAGTTTCTTGAACTAAAGCAAAAGGATGATGAATCTGTTGGTACCTATGAAGCAAATTTTACAAGACATACAAGGTACGCTTATGGGATTATTATCCAGCCTGAGAGTAAGATCGATCAATCTTTTAGTGGCTTAAAACCAAGTCTTCGAAGGGAATTAGCCATAAGGGACTTCAATAGCTACGAGGAAATCGTTCGATGTGCTCTCAAAGTTGATATGGAGATTGGAGTAACCCATCAGTCATATGCATTTGATAAGAAGAGGAAAATAGAATTCAAAGGGAAATCTAAAGACCACACTGAAAAGAATATGAGTTTTCCCTTATGCTCAAAGTGTGGAAAGAAACATGGAGGGAGTTGTCTTAAAGGGACAAGTAAATGTTTCAAATGTGGAAAGGAAGGTCATGAGGCATTTTAATGCCACAATGATGGGAAGAAGATGTCTAGTGATGCGAAAAAAGAAAAGGATACACATAGTTCCCCTCCTACACTTCAATGTTACAAGTGCAAGGAAATGCGGCATTATGCCAATCAATGCCCTAATCCAAGGGTTTTTTATGATGATAGATGCCAACAAACTCTTAAGTCCAAAGACAAAGGATAGTCACATTGAATTTATATCAGCGATGTGGAGTACGAAAAACGAAGTGGTGAAAGGTACACTTACCATCCACTCTAAAGTAGAAAAGGTTTTATTTGATTCTGGATCCACCCACTCTTTTATTTTTGAAGAATTTTCTAAGGGTATTGTCGTATTACCTCAGCAGTAAGATATTGAGTTACCTGTGACAGCCCTTAATGGCACAACATTCACATCAAAAGTTTGCATTTCTTCTCCAACTTATATTTGTGGGA
This sequence comes from Viscum album, assembly GCA_963277665.1. Lineage (NCBI taxonomy): Eukaryota > Viridiplantae > Streptophyta > Magnoliopsida > Santalales > Viscaceae > Viscum > Viscum album. The sequence goes on along the minus strand of OY728142.1, from coordinate 794,821,171 downwards.
AAGTGCTTCCAAAAAATCTTGTGATCCTTCCTATAGTGGAATTTTATGTGATTCTTGACATGGACTGGCTTTCATTATATGTAGGTCATATCAATTTCCAAAGAAGGGAAGTCGTATTTCATATTCCAGATCAATCTATGATCGTCTATTGATGCAAGGATGGACATAACCTTCCAGTGGAAATTTATTCCATCTTATGGGTCTTGATTACACTAAATTAAGGTTATTTATCTCAAATGGTTGGAGAGAAACTCACGATTAATAATACACCCATTGTACGAGATTTTGATGATGTATTTCGGGAGTAATTTCCTGGTATTCCACCAAATCGTGAAGTTGAGTTTTCAATAGAACTCATACCGGGGGACTTAACCATTTCAAAGACACATTATAGAATAGCCCCAATTGAGTTGCATGAATTAAATAAGCAACTCCAAGAGAATCTTGATAAGGGATTCCTACGCCCGAGTGCATCACCTTGGGGAGCACCTGTTCTGTTTTTTAAGAAGAAAGATGGATCAATGAGACTCTGTATTCATTATAAAGAACTTAACAAGATCAATATCAAGAACAAATATCCTCTCCCACGCATTGATGACATATTTGACCAACTACGTGGAGCTCAATACTTTTCCAAGATTGATCTTCGTTCAAGGTATCATCAATTAAGGGTCAAAAGGGAAGATATACCCAAGACGGATTTCCGTACAAGGTATGGACACTATGAATTTATAGTGATGCCATTTGGTCTTACTAATTCCCCTGCTATCTTCATGTATATAATGAATAGAGTCTTTAGAGACTATATTGATCAGTTTGTGGTAGTCTTTATAGACGATATTCTTGTCTATTCAAAGAGAAAGGAAGAACATGAAGATCACTTGATAATTGTATTAAAGACCCTGAGAAAGGAGATGCTTTATGAAAAATTTACCAAGTGTGAATTTTGGCTTAAAAAAGCTGCATTTTGGGTCACATAATCTCAAAAGAGGGGATATCTGTGGATCCAGCAAAAACAGAGGTTATCAAAAGATGGCTGATACCAACAATAGTAACTGAGATCCAAATTTTTCTTGGTTTGGTTGGATACTATCGACTTTTTGTGAATGATTTTTCATGATTATCTAATCCACTCACCAGGTTGACTCGAAAAGGAGTTAAATTCTATTGGACGGAGGAGTGTGAAGAGAATTTAAAAAAGTTAAAAAGAAGGTTATCCAGTGCACCTGCGCTTACACTGCCTTGTAGTGGAGAAAGGTTTGTGAACTATAGTAATGCATCCAAGAAGGGACTGGGGTGTGTTCTCATGAAAAATGATATGGTGATAGCTTATGCCTCACGAAAGTTGGAAATACATGAGCAAAATTACCCAACTCATGATTTGGAGTTATCTACGGTAATCTTTGCATTAAATATTTGGAGGCATTATCTTTATGGAGAAAGGTGTGATATTTATACTAATCATAAAAGTTTAAAGTATATTTTCACACAAGATGAGCTGAATATGCACCAAAGAAGATGGTTTTAGTTGATTAAGGACTACAACTACTCAATTAATTATCACCCTGGGAAAGCAAACAAGGTGGCAGATGCATTTAGTCGACAAGACCATGCTAGCTTATCCATGATGAGGATCACAAAATATCCATTATTTATGGATTTAAAAAGGATGGATCTTGGAATTATAATGGAAGGAGAACAATATTATCTTTCTCAAATGAATGTTCAAACATATATACATGTGAAGATTAAAGAGGAACAAAAAGAAGATTTAGTTTTACAAAAGAAGGTGAAAAATGTTCCTAAATTCAACATTGCTTGTGATGGGATAATAATGTTCATGAATCGGGTTTGTGTTCCTCCCATCCCAGAATTAAAGAAGGAGCTGCTGGATGAGGCTCATAGTTCTTCATTATCTATTCATCTTGGAAGCCCGGATATGTATAGGGACCTGGAAGAGTACTTCTGGTGGGATGGCATGAAAAGAGATGTTGCTAAATATGTCTCTCGATGCTTGGTTTTTTAGTAAGTTAAAGCTGAGAGATATAAGTCTAAGGGGATGTGACAACCATTACCCATACCTGAATGGAAATGGAAAAACATCACTATGGACTTTGTCCCCAGACTTCCTCAAACATCCAAAGGCAATAATGCTATATAGGTCATAGTTGATCGTCTTACAAAGTCGGCACACTTCATTGCTATTAGAGAGGATTTCTCTATTGATAAGCTTGCCAGGATATATGTAAAAGAAGTGGTAAGATTGCATGGAGTACCACTTTCCATTATATCTGGTCGGGATCTGAGGTTTACCTCGATGTTCTGGAGAAGTCTTCAGCATACTTTAGATACAAAGTTGAGTTTCAGCACTGCTCATCATCCTCAGACAAATGGTCAGTCTGAGAGCCCAATTCAAACTCTAGAAGATATGTTGAGAGCTTGCACTGTGGATTTGAAAGGAGGTTGGGATAAACACCTACCTTTGGTGGAATTTTCTTATAATAATAGCTTTCACTTTAGAATTCAGATGGCTCCTTATGAAGCTCTCTATGGAAAGAAATGTCGAACTCCAACTTACTGGGATGAAGTTGGGGAAAGAAAGCTATTAGGACCTGATCTTGTTGATGAGATGGTAGAAAAGTTCCGATCTATTCAACAACACATAAGATCAGCTCAGAGTCGACAAAAAAATTTATGTCGATAACCGAAGAAAAGACCTATAGTTTTAAGTGGGTGATAAAGTGTTCCTACGAATATCTCCTTGGAAGAGAGTAATGAGATTTGGAAAGAAGGGAAAGATGAGCCCTAGGTATATCGGTCCTTTCGAAATACTGGATCGTGTTGGAAAGGTAGCTTACCGATTGGAGCTTCCATATAATCTCTCTCAAGTTCACAATGTGTTCCATGTATCTCTCCGGAGAATGTACATACCCGATCCTTCACATGTACTCAGCTCAGAAGTTGTACCGCTGGAGCAAGATCTTTCTTATGAAGAACAACCGATAGAGATTCTGGATCGTAGCGAAAAAGTCCTACGGAACAAGACCACTCACTTGGTGAAGGTTTTATGGAGGAACCACCAATTAGAAGAAGCTACATGGGAGCTTGAGGATATTATGAGGGAGAGGTATCCTCATCTGTTTGTTATGAAGTGACAAATTTCGAGGGTGAAATTCATTTTAAGAGGGGTAGAATGTAACACCTGAGATTTTTATGAGAAATATTTTGTTTTTATGTTATATACTTCATCAATGGAATCTTTCACTACAGAAAAAACTAGCTTGGATTGATTTACACGCAATCTCAACCTTCCTCGATAACTTTCGTTGTACGCAATACCGAGTTTCACCAAACAATGATATGCCATTAAAATATTATTAAAACCAGCCGTTATGAATAGTATTACCCACTTTTTAAAATTTTATAAATTTTATCTTTCAAAATTGACTTCATTTTTGTATTCGGAATATCAAAATTAGCCTAGGGTGAAATTTTGGTATTTTTCTGAAAATTTCAATTTTGATGAATAGCGAAAACACTAGGTTACTATTTAAAAACCGAATTTTTATTTAAATAATTATTTATTTTATTTAAATTTATTTTAGGTAAAAATTTATACATAATACCTATATAAGTTCAATGTTATTAATTGGAGTTATTTTACAATAATTATAGATATATAAAAAAATTTATTGAACTTTTCACCGTATTTTACCAACCTCCTATGAGCTATTTGCAAATTTAAATAAAACATAATTTTACCACTTATGTGAGTGGAATTTTGAAAATCCGAGAGACACGGGTAATTTTAGGGAGTAAAATGATGTTCAATAAGATAAAAATAATTTTTGGTGAATAGTAACTTTTTACTTTTTTTACCACGGTTAAAAGTAAATAGGGTAATTAAGGGTAAAAATGGTATTATTATTACCCTAACACTTGTCCTAATTCTATTGGATAATTTTAATTCGACTAAAAAAACCTCAGGAATAAAATATGACCATTTAGGTCCACTTGGATTAGATTAGGACATTTAATATTATTTTATTTAAAGAAGAGTTAAAATAGTTAAAATCAAAGCTTAATAACTAAAACATTTGTAATATAGGGTTATAAATAAGATAAAATCGACTATAAATATTCATTAGAAATATAAAAGTATTTAATATATAATGGTATTTTATTAGAAATTTTTAGACATTAAATAATATAATTTATTTATGACACAATGATGATGCAGTAATTACCGTATTAATGAAATATTAACATAATTGATGTTATAAATACCCAAATAAATATAATTTTAGATTTTTATGAATTTAACTAATTTTATAGGTTAATATGACATGTTATTATTGATTTAATTAACATTTTTCGAACTAATCATGCTGTTATGAATTTCACAAAAATTAATTACCAAATAGTGTCAAAATTGACATAAAATAGTTTTTTTAAAAAGTATTAAATTATTAATTTTTATTTAATTCCTAAAAATCTATGTCTTCGAAAAATGACTTAGATAAGGTTATATATATTAATAATTACCAACGTGTGGTTCGTTTGGCTTGTTATAGTATGTTTATTAACCATATAGTGTAAGAAAACAAGAAGACGCGGTAAAAGTTAAATTATTTGACTTGGAGTTAAATCTAAATGATAAGGATAAAATAGTAGCCTAAACTTATCTAAAATCTATTGGTTGAGAGGCTTTTACCCATCCCCACCTTATATTCGAAATAAATCAATTTGGAGCTATTAAAAACCGAATATTACTTTATTATAAAATAATATTTTAAGTTTTTTCTAAGGTGCCCCTCTCCTCCCTTATAAAAGGGCACCTCCTCCCTCTCTTCCTCACAACACATTGAGCCTTAAAGCTCAGCCAAACCCTGAAAATATATCTTATACAATTCCCTATAAACATCATAGGGGTCCTGGTCTTCTTCAAAGACCATATTTAGTGCCCTAATAGGAGGTTAAGAAGAGGCACTTCAAAGAAGAAGTAATGTCCGTTACCGATCCTTTTCAATTTATTTCTTCTTATACTTCTTATTATTTAGTTGTTTCATTATGAAGTTATAACATCAGTATCCCTCATATACTGATATGTTATTATAAATATGAAACAACCCTATTTCACCTTCTATCCATCCTACGGAAAACGAAATCACCGCGCTTGTGTACGTACGGAATACCGTCTCCACGCCGTGGTGTAATATTTTTTCCACCACCACCTTACTTAGATGGGTATAATGGTGTAAAGAATAACTATATATGATTATTTTAATGTGATATTAATTCTGAAATAGTATACATACACTTCAGTACAATTCCATTATCATGAGAATGATATCATCGCTCGTGCGTACATACGGCCTACCGTCTCCATGATGTGATGTGACTCGTTCTACATGATCTTCAATGAATAATGATTATATAAATTAATTGAATTAATAAATATGATATATATTACACTAATAACATTCTGTAAATGAGGTATTTATAACCTAAAAAGAATAATAAGAATTTATTCGACAAAACACGCATAAGAACAAAAGGCAATAAACACCCAAATAACAAGTAGCAATGAAATATTATTAATACAAAGCTAAGAATATGACCATATATGATATCATAACAATGATTACGATTATGTAATAATTCAATAACATTATTTAAATCATTATAAAGGAGGCTTGGACATGTACCAAGAAAATCATACCTAAGGTAAGGGAATGTCTCGCAATCTCAATTTTTATACGAGATTGTTTATAGTTCGGTAATTACTGGGGAATATTTATCATCCACATCCATGTTTATTCATTATGTAATATTATTTCTATCCTAATAAAAATTTCTAAATCCAATTTTACCCATTGGTGATATTTTAGTAAAATATATGAAAGGAATCTTTCATCATTTTCAGTACGAGGTACTTTTTTTGACTTTTCCGACCAAAGTACGAGAAGAATGTTTTTCCTTAACTTATACGGCATGAATGGATTTTTAGAACATTATTTCCATTAATCTTCCTTTAAAGATTTTCATGTTTATTTTTAATCAGATTCTTTTAGTCTAAAATTGTATGACATGTTAAGAAATAAAAAATGTTTTTGAAGTAGAAAGGATATTTTCTCCAAGAATGAAGTTCAAGTATTTTATCAAAATTATTTTCCATCTACGATAATATGGAGTTCTATTTCAATCCTTATTTATACATTGATTTGATTATGTTATGATAGAATTATTTTTATGATTTCCTTTTATCTTATATGGATTATGTTATGATGGCATGATGTTTAAGAATCCCATTTTTATTACATGGGTTATGCTATGATGTATGATATATGATATTGTGGCACAAATAATAATGGTATCATTATGAGATGGTTGGGACCTATATATCCCTCAAATGCATTGGGTAAAGATTTATGTCTCATGAGATAGACATGGATGGAACGGCAGGTTGATCCGGTTTAGTGAAACATGACTGAAACGAGGAGTGAACTCAGTTCAGAAATGGACTTTTTCCACTAAGATAGTCTTGGAAATGAGTCTTGATTACTAAGAAATGATTCTCTATGATTATGTGTGTATGCCACAAAGTTTCAGGTTTTATGTTATGTTTATTGGGATTTCATTCCACTACTATGATTTATCCCATGTTATGAAATTATGATCTTTTTTTGCAGGTTAAGATTTCCAAAATGTTATGTTCTTATGAATATGATGTGATTTATATTTCTTTTGTTTACCCTTACTGAGAATTTGAGCTCACCCTTTTGTATGTTTTCTTTTCCCTAGGTTAGGAAGAAGGGTATTAAGTCAGATCTTCAAAAAGGGACTCTAGATATGATAAAATAAAAGGGAGATAGTTTAGATGATTTATGAACCAGTTGTTTATGTTTCCCACTTTCTAAAGACACTATACCTATACGACCCTTTCATGGTTTTGTTGTATGTTGTAATAAGTGTTCTGCAATTTTGAAGTAAAAACAATTTATGTAAAGTATGGGCCATTATATCCAGTCCAATGATAAATGAATTAAATAAATATTTATACCACTATGTAAACAATAAAGTATTTGAATATAAAAAACGTAAATGAATGAGAAAAATGATTTATCAGTCCCATTCTCTGTCTCATAATTGTGTGAAGTAGTAACAAAAGCTTATATTATGCAAATAATGTAAGGGAGTTTATTTCTATAAATTCTGGTGAAATGGTTTTTACATAAAAAATTATTTTCTCAGAATTGTGTTGTGTTATTTTAAGATAAATATTAGTAATGGTGATACCATATTTATTTATTTACAATGTCACCCTTTTTTCAAAATTAGTATGGGGTTGCATTTATTTTACTATGTTGTGATATTCTTCTATAACAATTAAATATATTTTTATTAATAAATGTTTATTTTATAAATATAAATATATATATAAATTTAAATATATATGTAAATATATATATTTCTCTCTATATATATTCATTTTTAGAAATCATAATGTAAGGGAGATTTTATAATTATTTATTCACAAATTATGGTTCTGGATTTCCAAATGAGGAAGGGATTATATTTATTTTCATTAAAATTTATGTTTAAATGTTCTTTTTTTCAATTATGTGTATTATAAATTCCATGTTATATATATGTCTATGTGTTTAAATGTCTATGATATAAACATTGTTAGGGTTGGTGTGTTTTTCTCTCTTTTTAGTGATTAATATTGTTGATGTGTGTTATTTCTTTATGCCAACTTCTTTATGGACCTCCCTAGAATCTCAAGGATGGGTCAATGTGTATTATATAGACTCCATTGAATCCTTCGTATGGGTAGATCTGATGTGATGACCTCCCAAGGATACTTGGGATGGGTCAGTGTAGTAATATGAAATCACAAGAGTCTTGAGATGTTTTCAAATATTTGGTATACCATTAATTTTAAATGTAATAATTCTTTAGGTTGGTACATCACTTAATATAAATAATAAAATCGAAGTTATAAAATTCTATATGTTAGAAATTATGTTTAGGTATTCATCATTTTATATCTACATCTATGGGTTCCACCCCTAGGAAACATTGAATATTATCCACATATACGAAATTACTCATTATTTATTAAAATGTTTGATTAATACATTTTTATATCTTCTAGTCGATTGAATGAGAGTTTAGTATTCTTATTTATCATATTTGGGTTTTTTATTATTCATTAATTTCCTATATTATATATTCATTTGTTTAGGGGATTTAAGAAATACATTTTATGTGGAAACAAACAATTATTATTTCATTTTGTTGCTTGAGACTCATCCACCATCTCTTTTATAGGCAACTATCATCCTCATAAACTTCATCTCCCATAAATTCATTACTATAATTTGTTAATTAAAACTCATCCCTCATCTATTTTATGTTTCTTATACTACTCTGATCATTATTCATCCCATGGATTACTACTACTTAGAGTATTTCAAGCAACATATGTGCGTTTCCATGAGAGATGAATGATGTTTCAAACTACAGAATTCAATGATAAATGTTCAAAAGATGAGTTTATGAAGATGATTTATATATAAATATCACATTTTAATGAATTCATAGGATAACACCTTCCATAGTGGAGTAATTCAATTTATAAATTCAATTACCCGTTTTCTTCAACATATTGATATTATTTGAAACAATAAAATATTGAGTTTCCCTTATTATAATTGTCTATAACTTTCACCTTTGATAAGGAATATTTTATGTGTATATACCTACTTTTTGTAAAAAAAATTAATCTTTATTAATCCAATAGGATGGATATGAATTGAAAATGTTTTTGTGTTAATTGTTTGACAAAAAAGTCCAAAGATAGAGTTAAATATTTCATCATGTTTGTATGTGAGCATGCATAAGACCTTTCTCAAATCCTATGTTTGTGTATATGTTTTTTATTAAAGAAACAATATGTCTGGAAGAGTTGGAAGAACATTTTATTAGTCCAAAAATTGATCAAAGTAATAAATTTTGGACTAAACATGGGGAAAAACTAAATGTGAACTCTGATTGGGATGATACTGTGGTTTATGGATCATTTGATATGAATACCAATTTAAATGATAATGGAGATCGCATGAAAGAAATGATAATGGAAATTGAATATGACCTTCATGATTTTACAAATTTTTTTGAGGAGATAAATAGTTTTTCAATAAACCATTGTATATTGGTTGTACTAAATACACAACACTGTTAGCTATATTGAAGTCATATAATTTTAAAGCTAGCAGTGGATGGAGTGTCACCAGCATTATAGAACAACTTTTCCTCCTGAATAATATGACACCAGAAGTAAATGAACTATCTTACCGAACATATAATTCTAAATGAATGTACGTTCAATGTGCATGATCTCTAAAAAAATTAAGACTCATCCAAATTATTTCATATTTTTTTGTATGTACCATGAATCACTCATAAAATTCCGTAATTATAGCAGAAATCAATACAGGAAAAATGAATCAATTCCTTCAAAATCGGAATGGTACATTCCTACTATTCCATAGTTTATAAGACTGTATTGATTTCATGAAATCATGATACAATTGACGTGGCATCCAGATACAATAATTAAAAATGGGATCCTACATCATTCAGTGGAATATCATTAGTTGATGAAAATTAAGTACAAGTATCTTGGATTTGGAAATGATCTAAGAATCATTTTTCATTCATTATCTATAGATAGAATAAATCCCTTTGTTGTATATATTAGTAGTCCCTACATGTCCCATCATGTTGTTAAATTATAAATTGCCACCATGGTTATGTAGGAAGTCCAAATACATTAAGTTGTATCTACTTATATTTGGACTAAATAAACACGATAGTGATATTGATGTCTATTTGGATCCATTGATCGAATATCTAAAAGAGATGTGGGATACATGTGTTATTGTTCATAATTCTCATATAAGTGAATAATTCACTTTGAGGACCATGTTATGTGGAATAATAAAGGACTTCCCTGCTTATAGAAGTTTATCAATCTATCACATTAAATGAATTTACGGGTGTCCCATTTGTAAAAAAAACACACATACTCTATTTAGTTCAAAAATTCCTCAAATACTGTTTTTAGGACATCAGAAAGTTTAACCTTGATGAAATAAATACTGATCCTGAATGATAGTATTTTATTGGAATATCAAACAATGTACAACATTATCTCCATTAATGAATTATCAACTGTACAATAATGTAAATGACATTGAAACTATTTTTGGTAAACCATTTTTGAAAAACCTTAAAAAATCAAGCTGGAAGGAGAGATTAATTTTATTTGAATTATAGTATTACAATTATTTGTATGTCATACATTTTTCATGAAGTAAAGCATGTAGAAAAAAATTATATTTGATGGTGTTATTAGAACATTTCTAAATTTTCCTAGAAAAATGAAATATGTAATCAAGGCTAGGATGGACTTGATTGAAATGGTAATAAGGGAAGTGTTGGTACTGGTGAAGGGTAAAAGGAATACTTTTCTTCCTCCAACAGCTTACACTGTATCTAGACTGAAAAAATTACATTTTTTCCTTTTCCTTAATAGTGTAAAAGTTCCACAGTGGTATTCATAAAATATCAATAATGATGTATAGATGACTAATTTGTGGTTACAAGGACTAAAATCACATGACTATCATTTTTTATTCAAGATTTAATGCATGTTTCATTTCATTGGATTCTTCCTCAAAGTGTACGACAAACTGTAACCAGACTCTAAGTCTTTTTCAAAGCCGTATGTAGTAATTTTATAGACCGGGAGAAGCTACCCATCGTGAATAATGAGGTTTTAGTCATATTATGTGAATTATAGAAGGTCTCCTAACCATTATTCTTTGATATAATGGTCCATCTGATGGTTTACTTGGTTAGAGAGGTTCAACTATATTGTCTTGTCCATTGCAAATGGATGTAACCCATTGAATGGTATATGAATATTTTGAAAGGGTATGTTAATAATCGAAGTCACCCAGAAGGTTTTATTGTAGAATGATATATTATTTAAGATGTTATTGAATTATATACTGATTACTAATTAGATATTTACAACATTAGTCTCCCAAAGTCTAATCACAATGAATTCCTTATTGTTGAAGGGATTTCCAGAAGAGATGTTGTTACAATTACCTTGGTAGAGTGGGAGAAATCACACATTTACATTTTAGATGATATTAAATATGTTGGTCCATACATTGAATCCCCTAAAGATATTATTAGTGATTTGAATCCATTAATGGATGAAGGATGGATATCAAATACACATAATAAATAGTATATAGGATAGTTTTCAGATCATATTGATATGGAGTTATCTAAAAATATGAATTTAATTGTTGAAATAATTTAATGGCTAGCCAAAGGACTGAAGGAAAATATTATATATTACGCTATTTTTTTAAAAAAATGGATATATGTTCTACGAAAAAGAACATGATTACTACAATAGGATGGGAAACAATGGTGTTACTCTTATTGCTGAAGAAATGCACATATCAGGTTCTAAAGATAAAAATACAATTTATCGAAATATGTCATATTTTGGTATTATTTAATAGATATACGAGTTGAATTATACAATATTTCAAGTGCAAATTTTCTATTACAAATGGGTTGAAAATATCATTGCAATGAAGTTAATGAAATGGTATTTGTGAATGTGAATTTTATAATGGAAGGGGAAAATGACTAGCCATTCATAATGGCATCATAAGAAGTGAAAGTATTTTATGTATCAGATCCAAAAAAACAATAATTGGTTAATTTTCCTATTGGTGACTAAAACAAATGTCAGGTAAGATGAAAATTAAATTGAGGAGGACCATTTTTTTGGGAGATCAAAATCACTTCGTGTCAATCTTAATATAGATAATGTCTTGTACATTTTAGGGGACCACAAAGAGTTGAATTTTATTCTCTACAGAGGAACCTAATCCCTAAAACCATTTAAAAAATAAATAGAGTTCAATGAGAAGGTAAAAGTGTTTTTTTATATACCATGTTTTTCTCATAATATTATATATTCTCTAATTAATTTATGTAATCAAAATTAAATATTTTACTACTCATGCAGACAATGTTCTCTACAAGTGATGATGTTAACGATCCTTCAGAAGAATAAACTATAACAAAAGAAATCATTTGGTATGATATAAATATAATGTTACAACATAATTTATCTATTTTATTGAAAAATTATATAATAGAATGATGATTCAATTTTCATTATTCCTTATTGAGTTTTCTTATTTTAGAATATTCCTATATATCTATCATTAATTTGTAGAAAGACAATGACAATGTATCTACTCAAACATAGATTTAATCTTGATGTTTTCACAGTAAAATCATTGTTCATGGAATTAATGTATTGTTTTATATTTATTTTAAATTTATTTATTTTCAGTATTACTTGTATTATAATTCATTTCATATATAGGTGTATTTGTTTTGAGTTGGGGTGTTTTTTCCATCTTTCATACCTTTCGGTACCAAAACATCCACAGACATCTTCTCCCTCAAAACCATTTCAACCCTTAAGAGTTACATTTATAACTTTCCTTAAAGTTTCCTCCATTGAATTTGCAAGAAGAGCCATGACGCTGCCTCTTCTCCATCACATATGTATTCTTAATTTTTTCACAATAAATTCATTATCCATAGAATTAATATATTGTTTCATATTTATGTTTAATTTATTTCATTTTAGTATTACACACATAATAATTGTTTTCTTATATAGGTGGATTATGTTGTTCGAGTTTGGGTGATCTTCCTATTTTTCATGTCATTGTGCACCAAAACTTATATAGACTTATTCTACATCTAAAACTTTCACCCCTGAAATGTTGACATTTTTCATGTTCCTTGTAGTTCCCTAAATTTCTCAATAATAGAAGAAATATTTATGATTACACAGTAAAATAATTATCTATAGAAATAATTTTATATTATTTATTTATTTATTATTTATTTATTTTTATTATTAATTATTTAATATTTTTTTCATATATAAGTGAATTATTTTTTTCAAGAAAGGCTGATTTATTTGATGTCTCTCAGGTAGTGTGGATAGTTCAACAAATAAATTCAATGGATATCATGGAAACATTTATAGATATAATTTTTTTGAGACATTTGGATCTGTAGGAATTATCTTCACCTCAATTTTACACATGGTGGGATTGGTATGACTCCCAGTAATTATTTTAATTTAATATTGACATTAATTTTTGTAAAATAGAGAACTAGCATACTCAAAAATAAAAAAAAACATATTCATATTTTTTTGATACTTTAAGAAAATGTACAATAACTCATTTTTTATGTATAGGAATTAGTTCCACCTTAATCGGATACATGATGTGCCCGGTATGGCTCAATGTGTCTGTTATCAGTTTAAAATTGACATTTTAGTTCAAAAATGTCACTCACTAAAAACAAATCAAATTTTCTCGGATTTTCTTGATAATTTAGTACAAATATTCATAAGATATTTTTGAAATGTAGGAATTGGTTTCACATCAAACAGATACATGACATGATCGAAATAATTCAAAAGTGTGAGTTCCTAGCTTAGAATGACATTTTAGTAGAAAATACAACAAACATACTCAAAACTAAGAAAAAACTATAATATTGATTTGATACTTTATTAAAATGATCCACAAGCATTTGAGATGTGTAGGAATTAGTCAAACCTCAATCTGATATATGGTGTGACCAGTATGACTCAAAGTACGTCTTTTTATTTAAAATTGTCATCAATATTTGTAAAATGGAAAATTAACGTACTCAAAACTAAGAAAACAAATTAAAATTTTATTTATACTATATGTAAGGTTTTTATAATTCGTTTTTGACATGTAGATATCATCCAAACCTCAATCTAATACACAATGTTCCTGGTATGACTCAATGTCTTTGTTATCAGTTTAAAATTGATATTTTAGTTCAAAAAGTGCCACTCACTAAAAAATGATAAAAAACTCTTTGTTTTTCTCGATAATTTTGGAAAATTATTCCTAAATCATTTTCAACATGTAGGAATTGGTCTTACATCAAACCAATATACTATGTGGTTGGAATTAGTTAAAGCGTGTGTTTCCTGTTAAAAATAAAATTTTTGTAAAAAAGAAAACAAACACTCTCAAAATCATGAAACACATTATTATTGATGTGATAATTTAAGAAAACTATTTAAAAGTAATTCGAGATGTGTAGGAATTAGTTTCAACTCAATCTGACCCATGGTGAGATTGATATTACTCAAAGTGCATATTTTTAATTCAAATTGGCATCAATTTTAGTAAAATGGACAACAAACCTACTCAAAACTGAGATAACAGATTCTGATTGTATTGATACATTATGAAAATTATCCATAAATAGTTTTTTTTTGAATCAAAGAGACCTCAATTTGATACTTGATATTCCCTGTATAACTTAATGTGTTTGTTATCATTTTAAAATCCACATTTTAGTTAAAAAAGTATCACTCACTAAAAACTAATCAAATCTAATTGGATTTTCTTGATAATTCAGAAAAATTATTCATAAGTCATTTGTGATATATAGGAATGGATTTCACAGAAATACAATACATTATGTTATCAGAATGAGCCCAAAGTTTTTCTTTCCAGTTTAAAATGACATTTTAGTAAAAAGACAACTAACGTACTCAAAATTGAGAAAACACATTTAGATTATTTTGACACTTCATGACAGTGATCCACAAGACATTTCAGATTCTTTGGAATTATATTCATCTCAATAAACCACCTTATGTGACTGGTATGACACCAAGTACATCATTTTAATAAAAATTGACATCAATTTTTGAAAAATTAACATCAATATTTATAAAATTAACCCTTTCCATTAATTTATTTCTTTATATTATTACTAATATAATATTATTTTTATAATATAGTTGTGTTATTTTTCTCAATAAGGTTTGGGTTTTTCTAAAATAGAATGATTTAGGGTTAGGATAAAAAGACAAAGGAACCTTAATGTTTTTGAATGTATGTAATAATTTGTATTCATGTAATTGTAAAAACCAGTGTTTGAAATTTCTATAATATAGTATTTTTTGTTATATTTCTGTTGTAATTTTCATTTAATTTGAAATATAAATTGGGACTTTTTAGTTGATATCTTGGGTTTTTCTGGTGCTGTTGTGTGTTGTTACATCACATTACACTGGTTCTGTAGTGTGTTCTTGCAGAACACTGCAGTATGGCCCTTTATTAATGCTTTTATAAGTGCTGATAAAGGACACATTTATCATCTCTTTTAAAAGTGCATATAATGTATACATTTTCAACACTGATAAAAGAATAATTTTTATTTCTTTTAAAAGCACTGATAAAGGTACCCATTATCTGTTTTTTAGCTCTGATAAAAGACCATGGGTTTTAATCTCACTCAGGTAGTCAGAACATTTCAAGCACTGATAAAATCTATCTAAAGCACTATTATTAGAACATTTTGTAGTATTGTATGTTCACAAGATATTTTTTGGGAATTATTTTTATTAGATGTGATCACAAGATAATGTGTGGAGATGATTTTGATTATCTATGTTCATAAGATAATGTGTGGACATGATTGTTATTAGTTATATTTATAATATAATGCATACACAAGATTATAAATATATATGTTCATAAGATAAAGCTTGGACATGATTGTAGTTGACTATGTTCACAAGATGATGTATGGATATAGTTTTGATTGGTTATTTTAATAAATTTATGCATGGCTATGATTTCAGTTAGCTATGTTCACAAGGTTAGTATTTTATATGATTATTCTCCTATCACATTATTATATTATAACACATGCCAATGATATGATCGATGGGTCATGATTATTGTCTCATTCCTTATAATTCTTACATCATGATATATGTTTGATACATGAGGTCATATTTTTTATGGTCATGTCTTATAGACAAATCTTATGATTCTATGATCCTTTTAATCTAATATTTCTCCCATTTTTATGTTCAATGACATGATTATAATCTAACTCCTTTATAAATAATTGAATTTTTTCCCTTGGAGAGATTTTTTTCTCACCCTTCTTTTAGTTTCTGTTTTCCATGGTTATAAGGAAGAGTATAATGTATTATGTGAATATAAGGAAATTACATAAGAAATAGATTTATGGTAAATTTTTAAGATTTATTGTAAAATAATATAATCGCATAGCTAATCTATAAAGAAAGTAAAACATTATGTTCTTAGATTGTGTATTTTTGTGAGGGGAAATTTTTAAGTTAGGGAAATAATGTAAAATATATTTATTTTACACACCAATCGTATCACTTGGTATCATAGATGGTATGTAAAGAATATTTTTTTAAATCAGATATGGGAATCAGGTTCTAGTGAAGTTCAGTTAGTATTAGATAAAGGTATAGTTATTTATGTTTATTAGGTTAAGAAGTATAATAGAACCCAACTTAAAGCAGTCTAGTCTGAACTAATAGTGTCTTAGGGTAGAATTGATTTTTTGTAGAATAAGACATCATAAATTGAAAATTTCAAATTCATATAGTTATTCAGTTTTATTTTTTATGATATTTTCATTTATTTCCCATTTTAGCCATTTCTTGTTTTATTAGATGGTTAGAATCTAGAAGAATAGATTTAACAATTAGTGTAATGGAAAATAAGGTGATTTTCCAAATGAGAAACATAATGGGTTAGTAGATGGATTTCAAACATTCATGGAAATTCTCCCTTGGGTAATGAAAAATATCCTAAATCATGTTGTGATTTCAAATGAACCAAGGAGAAACATGAAACTGATTCCTTTAATGAAAATTATCTCCCTTATTTAGTGGGTATTTCAATCCATTAATAACTGAACGATTGATTATTTTAAAAGAAAAGATATTTTTCATCATGTAGTTTTCAAATCATTAAAATGTTGTCTTAGTCATTTATCATTTGGAATGATAATATAACCAGTGGTGGACTCTCATTAAGATAACAAGGCCAATGGATGAATTCGACTCAATGAAATGGGAGGTTTTTTAGAAATTATTCTTCCCCAAATATCATTATCGTAATTTTTTGACTAAAATGGAGTGATAATTTATTGATTTTAAGAAAAATGATGATAAATCAAATGTTTCTTATAATTAAAACATTATAATATGTACAAAAAACAACTTTTGTTTTATTACTTCCAAAAAAGAAATATCACTCATTTCGTTAATGGCCTAAAACTAATGAAATATCCATAAGGGGATTCAGTAGCTATAAATAAATTGTTCTATGTGCTCCAAATGTGGAAATGGAAATATGAGACTCTTGTAATAATCATGGATTTAGTGATAAGAAAAGTAAAATGGAGTTTCATAGAAACTAGAATGATAAATCGCATATAGAAAATAAAATTCACTTACTTATATGCCAAAAATATTAGAATAATCTCCTGAAAATTGTTTAAAATGGTAAAATGATTCAAGGGTGGAAGGGTTGGAAAATTATGTGATGATTATCAAACAAGGATGAAGAGTCCAGTCAACACAATATAGGATAATAATGTCACATTTAATGCATGAACAACACATTAATGATTCAAATTCAATGAGTTTGTGAATTATGAAAATTAGTTGCCTAACCCAAGGGCTAGCTAGTATAATATAAAGCATAACCACCAAATACATTTAATAAAGGTATAATCTATACAACTATAACTATAAAACTGGGTTACAAAAAAGGAGTGGTGTATGTAGACTCATAATCCAATATGGAACTAAAAATGTCTTATTTGATTTTAGTTTTTCAAACTGCTCTATCTCTAGAAGTTTCTAATGTCACCACTCTAATGATTAAATAATTAATTGTCAATGAAAACTCCTAGTGGTATGATTATTTCATCCTATTTTTATAACTCCTTTAAAATGTCAGTTCTTTGAAATGTGCCTCCTATAGATATTATTATTCCTTTAGTGGAATTTGATATTTGACATGGATTAAATATATCTATATAAAAATCACATTTATTTTCAGGACAGTGAATTAAAATTTCATTAGAAAAATAAACCCCTAGTCTTATATCGGTGTATGGATAATTATAAACTCCTTATGTGAATTACTTCCATTATATGAGTCTTAATTCCCCATCACAAGGGGTACTTTTTTGAAATCATTAGGGAGAAACTCATTTTTGTGGATATGCCTATTAATATGGTAGATATTAGTTTCATAGTCTCACATAAGATAGTGAGTTTCATATTTTGATATAATTTATATCTTTGTTCATTCCCATCTTATAGATACCCTTAGATATTTTCATTTGTGAGAGAATTAAAATTATGAGGAATCAATTTATATAAAGGGATATATGTAACACCCTAATATTTTAGTGTGTATTTATATTTAAATAAATAGTATCTTGAATATCTTGTATAAAATGAAAAAGTAAACCAATAAAACATTGATATATTAGTGAGATAAAATTATAAAATTTGGATATTATAATATTTGCGTTAAATTTGTAGGTATAAATAGAATTAACCACATTATGAAATATATGTTGAAAAGTGAATAAATGGAAAAAAATTGGGAGTCTTCCTTATGAGGATCATTTTTTAGATCCCAAAAAGAAGGTAACATCACTATGTATTTCCCTATAATAAGAACAATCTAAACATCAATAAGTACAGATTTAGAAAAATCATCTACGAGAGAACATCAAGCTAGTGGAAATTACTATGAGATACATACTAGATGAATCACCACAGGTGACTAACACCTCTTTCTATTTATACCTTAGATCTTATTAATAGGTCTTTAATGTTTTTTAAGTAAAATTTAATAAGATATAAACATGTATATATGTTTATATTATGTCTCATAATCAATAAGATAGTTATTTCACATTAAATATTATTATGTTTAACTCATGATATAAAATGTTTCATATTTAAATGTATTACCTAAATAGGTTTTTTATTATTAAATATTTAGTTTATTTGGGTTATAATACAAATAATCACAAAAACACACACACCCTTAGGCTGGACGGATAGGTCATAGACCCAAGGGATAACTCAACCAAACAACCTTTTTCTAATGAATAGTTTTTATTTTTATCTAAATAAACAATTTTATAATTTGAATATATTTTATAAATATATATTTATGTTAATAATATATATTTACATTAATAAGTTTTATAAAAATTTATTTTATCAAGGTATGAAATAGGGTTATGGTTTTTCATTTGAGAAAAAATAGTTTTTATTATTTTTTCGTATCATATATGGTTTAATATAAAAGTAATTTTTTTTTACTTTTTAAATTTTAATTTGATAATATAAAATCTAGTTGTGTATTCATATTGTGAAAAATATCTTATGGAGTGTTTTTTTATTTTTTCTAAGTGTAGATTTTTTAGTGAATAGTGAAAATACAAATTTTATAAATACCATAAATTTTATGACATCACCATGATATAAATATTAATTTAAAATATATAAAAAAAATTATAAAAAAATTATTATAGTTCTAATATTGTGTATTTAAAAATAACATGTTGAATTTCAAAAAAATTGGAAGAGTAATTCATATTTTATGAAAAAAAATTATTTTTCTTTCTCCATTAATTAAGTATTCAAAAATTTAAATTATGTTTTGGCTTCGTTTGAAAACCAAATTACACTATTTTTATTAATAAACCAATAAAATCAATTTTATTCATAATATTTATCTTAAATGACTATAAATTAATTTCTGTTCATTAAAATATATTGTTTTTCTAAACAATTGTGTGATATGTGTTTTATATTAAAAATAATTTTTATCACATTTATAAATTGAAATTCATAAAATTGATTAAAAATTTTTAATCATAAAACCTATATTTGTTAAAAGGTTAAATTTCATTTTTTTCATAAAAATATGTTACCTAAGATAAATGTTGGTCACTAAAGTAAAGTCTAAAATAAGATAAATGATTAAAATTATTGTATAATATCACAAAATATCACAAAATATTATCTTTAAATGAGTGGATTGGGTCTTTATCGACCACTATTTATCTTATCTTCCTTAATTTTCAATTTTGATATTCACTTGACTTGAATATTACATTCCTTTTATATTAAGAAATAAAAAATATAAAACTGTCACTCCTCGCAATATTAAAAGGACCCCTCCACCACCCCTTAAAATATACACTTAAAATGACAATTCCCTTCCATTATCTCTAATATATTTTCTTCCCTAATAATACTCCCCCAATTTGTGTAGAATTTCGACCCTATATATTTCCCAAATTCATTGAGAACCACAGTTTCTAAGAAGGGATATAATTTATTCTTTGTAATTAGTAATTACTTATCATTATTTTTCATTTATATTATTTACAAGAATATTATTTATTCAATTATATCTCATAAATAATGTATAAATAAATTCATTATGTTTCTATAATAACTATTTCATAATCAAGTTTCTTTATAATTGTACTCATCTATTGGTTATAGCATGTTCTTGTTTGGGTCAATTTAATCGCATACATGAACAATGCTTAAAATTATTATCATGGATGGTTATGGAAACATAATTTCTATTATGATATGGTATAAATAAATATGTAATGTTTATTTCAATATTTGTAATATTAAAATTTAACTCATTATTAATATAAAACCTTTTATTCATTAAAAATAACTAAAACAAGTGCGTTATTGATTTCATCTTGGAGAACCATACCTGAAACTCCCATGGAATGAACCTAAAGATTCAAAACTAATTATAGAATTTATTATCCAGTAAAATTAATATTATGGAAAATAAGATATCATGAACTTATAATGATAACCGAGAACTATTATACAAAATAAAACAACAAATGATTAAAACTACAGACACCAAGATCAATATAAACAAAAAATAAGTAATAACTATTTAAGAAATGAATATTAAATATTAATATTAAAGGAAATAAATAATAATAATGTCTAAAAATATATTATTAATTAGTCTATTATTATTAAATAGGAGTTTATAATGCATCTTATCAAGTAGGAATCCATGGTAAGGGTTTTTTCAACATAATTTCCTTTTTATTGGGTTGAAAAATTTATTTGTTAACTATGCTCATCTAAATTTATTTTATTCTTCCATTTCCCAATAACATATTAATTTTTCTATTTTTGTCTTGGGATTTTACTTCTTTATATCAAAATATTTTTCATTTATGGATTTATAATCTGTAAATATTTGATGTTGTTAAGAGTAATTATAAACCTTTCTAATGTATCTTTCTCTTCCACATCCATTTTTTTTTCAATAATTATATTCCCTATAATTAAATTATTATTTATGGTCCTTTTAAAGGTAGTTTTTATTAAATAAAAAATGTTTTTATTTAATCTACTTAATGTTTTATTCTGGATTTATTCTTCACTTTCATTACAATGGTGTGAAAAGAATCTCATTTTTAATGTTTACCGCATTAGATAAATTTCCTTCATTTATAACCATTTTTCTTAATAAATTTTACTCTTCATGTTTGCATGGTTTTCCAAACAAATTTAAATTCCCATTTCATTAAAAAAAATATAGGTTAATGTTTTAGAAAAATAAATGAAGAGATTCCATTCCACCTATGTATATTTTTATCTTACAATTCAATTTTCTATTCTTAAACATAATATATTTCTAAAGATTCAATATTTGGAATTATTTTAAAATTATGGAATTAAGTATATTCTCATCACCACTTCAAATGGATTTCTGAATTTTTGTTTATGATTTTTTTTATAATTATGTTTCAAAAGATTTATAAAAATTATATTTATAATTTAACTTCCATTTTTATCTCTGCCTCTAAAGAATATATATTTTATGGAGTAATACTTATGATCATACTCTAAATTATTTTATAATCCTTTTTTGGAGATTTAATTTTGAGTATCAATTGATCAACTCTTAATTTCCTATTATGTGATATTGTTTGGAAATTATAAGAAAACTATTTTTTCCATGGGTTATCATGATATGTTGTGTAATTGATTTAATATGGAACACGTAAGAACGTTATATCATTTTTTTGACCGGGGTCCTATATAGCCCTTAAATGTATTTCTTAAAGATTAACATCTCACGTTATAATGTATGGACATGATTGTGATTACCGATCTTCATCATATAATGAATAGAAATGCTTATTATTTTCTATATTCACAAGATAATTCATGGACATTGTTTTGATTATATATCTTCACAAGATAATGCATAGACATGAAGGTGATTAGTTACATTCACAAAAATAATATGTGTTTAAGATTGTGATTTTCTATGTTCAAAATATAATGTGTGCTCATTATTGTGATTACATGTGTTAACAAGATGATTTCTGGACAAGATTTTGGTTAGATATGTTCACAAAATTATGTATAGACACTTTTTTTATTAGCTATGTTAACAATGTTAAGATTTTTTATGATTATTCTTATGTCGTGTTCATATGTTATGCCATATGACCATGTTATGCTCCATGTTTTGAGATTATTGAATCTATCCTTTGAATTCTTACACCATGGTATATTTATGATACAGGTTATATGTTCTTTGATATTATCTTATGGAAAACTCGTATAATTCTATGATCCTTTTAGTCTGATATTCATCCCATGATCATCTTTTCCCACATTCTTATAATCTCACTCTTTTGTGATCAATTGAAATTTATTTCCTTTATAGAAAATATGATCTCACCATTGCTATGTTTCTCTTTCCCCATGTTATAAAGATGAGTATAATGTATGATGTGTATATAAGGTTATCACACAATAAGGCTATCTGTGGGAAATGATGAGGAATTATTGTAAAAGAAGTATATCACATGTCTAATCTCCAGACACACTAAAACTATGGGTTCTAGTGTTGTGTGTTTATTTCTGAAAATAAATTTTTATGTAAGAGAATTGATGTAAAATATATACATTTTATAATCAATTCTTCACACTTGCTATCAATTTTTGTGAAAAGAAATATTTATTTTCAACCAGATATGGAAGTATAACTTTGCGGAGACTCATAAACCCTCTATTTAAGGGATATATATATATATAGGTTTAGTGGTTCAGTAAATAAATTTACATGACTTGATGAAGAATACCTTATGGGGGATAGGAAACGGGTTTTATTACTTATAGTTTAAAGACCACATGTAATCACATTAGGAGTTTCACAATGACTCAAGTGGGGGTATTTAGTTCTTGAAAATTTTCACCAACATATAACATCCTTATAAAAACTATTCGAAACTTTTGATTTCATCCTTAAAACTTATATAATATATGAAATAGAAAATTAAATGTAATATAAATATCCTGACATATAAAATTTATAGTGGTATAAGGAGATATGAGCTGCCCCTATTCCACTCCACTAACACTCAATCTGAGTATAGTAATTTTAATAATCAAGTATCATTTTTCCTAGGGGATTCCTAGATGAGTGTAAGAAGCAATAACTTGTTAAAAATAACGAATGGATTTCAAAAAGGATATATCTTCCAGAGACCAGTCTATGACCTTTGCATACTTAGTACATAGAGTGCTCACTTTATGAAGAAATAAATAGATAAGATAGAAATAGTTTCAACACATAGTCATAAGAAGAAACTGAAAAAAGATTTAGCTTCTTAATAGAAAATGATAAAATTCTAATCATCTATGAAGCACTTCATTTTTTAGATATAACTAGAAATCACACTTAAATAGTATATATTTTTTTATCTTTCATTTTTGTACTAAGTAATAATGAAAAAAAATATTATATTATCATGGTTTTTATTTCTTAGAATCTATTATTAATTTTGTACATAGACTTCATCTTTAATTAAAATAGTTGACTGTAAATACAACAACTAATGAAATTAAAATTTGTCCTTTTTATGTGACTTTCTCTTCCAAAAATAGAAAAAGAGATGTAGTTTTATGATGTGTCTATGGTCTTCCTTGGAACTATATAATTTCCTGGAAATAAATTATTTAATTAACTAATTATTTCCTTATTTAGTCATCCCATTTTTGATAAAACTAAATTAGGATTGGAATTCTCTCTAAATAAAACAATGGTAATAAGTTATAATAAATTGTAATGATATATAAAAAATACATGTCTTTTAAAGTCTACAACTTTATATGTATTTATTTTGTATGTCTTTAGATTTTGTAAGACTACTTTCTCTACATAAGTCTTTAGCATATGAATTTCTTCATTCATCTTAATTTTCTCTAATCATATGGATTTTATTCTAAGGATTGAATTTAGACTCTAATAATAAGACTTCATCCTTCTTAGTGAATGAATTTCTTTTGATCATATGACTTTTTAGTAAATGTATGACTTTGGTCTCTAATCATATGTTATGGAACCAAAAATATTACTTCAATACATAGAAATAAAATTATTTAGACATAAAAATATATATTATTAAAAAATTATAAAATTATAATATCATCCTTTATACTATAATTAAAATCATTACCAAAAAAAATTATGGGTTTGGAGTATTAAAGCATTGGATAAAATGGTATAGGTTAGAACAACATTAGTGTGTATAGAAATATCCACCTTTTTGATGATAACAAAACCCATAAAAATTTTAATATAAAATTTTAAATATTTGTACTAAAATTAAATTCAGAATTAAAATACATTAAGGAGTGAATATAATTAAATAATTTAGAATTTTAAAATAGTGGAGTGTCTGATCTGACATGTTCTGCACTATTGTGATTTTCTTTCTTATATAATGTGTAATGATCAAAAGTAACCTAGAACTTCTTTTTAGTACTATGATATCTATCCGGAATGGAAATGACTTGAGAATTTATATCCAATACATGGTTTATGATATTTATTTTTGAGCCTTGTGATGTTTTTTTATGGTTCAAGATGTTATGGAAGGTTCTTGGTGACTTTAAGTGTGATTTTTATCATTTTGGTTGAATAAGTGAAGAAATATAATCTTGGTACAAGATATGTTTTTCCTAGAAATCACTTATTTAAATTTGGGAGATCAACACAACTCGGTTGGGTGTGGGCATTAGGATGGAATGTGGGGAGTCTCCCTGTAGAACATGACCAAATTACCCCACCACACCATTATATAAGTCATAGTGGATCAAAAATAGCCATGGTTTTTTCTCTATTCTATAGTCAATCAGTATGGTGGATCTTATAATCTTGATGTGGTCAAATCCACCACAAATATGGTGGGACTAACCACATTATGGTGATGGTTGTTCAAATTTTATTTAAATGGATTAATCAAACATTTGATCTTCAGGGGGAGTTACACACATTCATGAGAGCACATTAAATCTTTAATTGAGGGTTATTAATTCATCTTTGTTTTGATTTATCCTTAAATATTCCTCATTTTCAAGATTTTATGAATCTAAGTGATTCTAGTGTGAGTTCTGGATGGCCTTCTATTTTTTGAAAGGGTTCCTTAAATAGTATCTCTCTTCTAGGTCTATTCTGGTTATGTTTTTATTATTATTTTGGAATAGAGGAGCTCTATTTCCCTTCATCTTGTGGATCTCATTTAGTTGTTGGAAATTCCTAGTGATTTAGGTTGGAGTTCTTGAGTAATCCATTTTTTATTTATTTTTGATATTTTCTTGTATATACAATGTGTGGTTTTTCTAACACATTGATTACTTGGACTTACCCATTTAATAACTAAATTATGATCCATAATTAAATGTGTTAGAACTTCCCATAGGCTCAAAGTGGTCGGTTTTCAAATAAATACTGGGATATAGACCACCATGTAAGGTGCGCTATCCTTTTATAATTAAAGCGGAATTAAATTGGTGACTCTAGGAGTGTCATGTACTTAAAAATTTCTAGTGTATTTTTTAAAATATTCTTAGGATGTATCCTATATTCTAGTAAATAAAATTATTTCATTTATTTATAACCTCTGATTAAGTGTTTAAATGATGAATACTTATTAAATTCAATATGATGGTTAATAGGATAACAAAATAATGAACTCATGATTATGAAATTGATTATGTGGTTATTATTCGATAATGAAATGATGAGATCATGATTACAAAACTGATTATATAGTTATTATTATTTTTGTAGTTGGGTACCTTGATGTGATTCCAAGGATCTAGTATTCTCATTATTATAATCATTATTTTTTGGGGACCGCAACATGATTCCAAGGATATGGTATTCCCATTATTATTATTATTACTATTAGGGGACCTTAATCTGATTCTAAGAATTTGGTATACCTATTATTTATATCATTATTTTTTAGTTACCTTTATGTGGTCCCAAGGAATCTATATTCTAATTATTATTATTATTATAGTTTGGAGACCTTGACGTGTTATTAGGATTTGTTGTTCATGTTATTATTATTATTATTTCTATTGGGGTACTTGATGTGATTCCAAGGATCTGTTGTGACCATTATTATTTTGATTACTTATGGGGGACCTTGATGTAATTCATAGGATCTAATATGCTCATTATATATAGACATGATTATGGTATTTTGTACAGATACATTCATCTCTAGCCAAATCATATAGGGTTGACCCAAGGATACACCCTGGACATGAGGGTTGATGGTATATATATTATTTTGTATTTTTATTTCCCACCTTTTGATTCTTGTGTGTTGATAAATACTACATTCAGATGTAATATTCTTTAGACCCCATTGGTGGTAGCCTATGAAGTTTTACACACCCCTTGTTTAGTCTGCCTTTTGTTCCAAGGAATACTTCATGCTTGTAGGCTGGGATAGTGGAAAGGCCCCTATTTATAATGAGTAAATTAGTTATGTTGGGATTGGAGGATGAATGGTGGGACCATGGATGTCCTCAAAACCATTTTGGTTATATATATATTTGGGATTATTTTAGAATTTTTCGAGTTTACCTTATGATTATCACTCCTTTTTTGAATTGTTCTATATTTTTGTATTATTTTTCACATGCCTTGTTATACACTATTGATTATATGGGATTAATGGATTGTGATGATTTCTACTATCACTATTAATCTAACCAAAAGTTATAGTCTCCCCATGATATCCTTTAAACCCTCCCCACTATTTGTCAGTATTTGGAATACGAGGAGTCATACTTGAGTCCATGTGGTTATTCGATTCAGTTAATCATGAATGAAATAGTCCAGGAACCTTAAAAAAGTGGTGTAAGATCTGTTTTCTTTTTCTAAAAATTTGTGGAAAGGTAGAAAATAGAAAAGGTGTTTTTGAAACTTTTTACTGAACATGTATATCAAAGTATCTTACCCATGTATGAGGAAATCCCAACTTACTAGGGGTGGGATTGCTATTTTGGTTTTGTAGTTACTATTGATTGATTTCACCTCAAGTGAAGTACCAGATTTGTGGGGTTTAATATTTATGATATTTTACTAGGGGTATAGTATGTAATGAGAGTTATTTTTCCTGAAAAATGATAGAAATATATAGATTTAACTTTTTGTGTGTTTATTTTGGGGATGTAGTGGGGTAAACATTTATTTCCTTTATAACGTGTTAATTTTTTAAAATAAATAGCATGATGATATTCTTATTGTGATTTCCTTTACATATATTTCCCTAAATTAATATATTTTGG
The DNA here is from genome assembly GCA_963277665.1 of Viscum album. Classification (NCBI taxonomy): domain Eukaryota; kingdom Viridiplantae; phylum Streptophyta; class Magnoliopsida; order Santalales; family Viscaceae; genus Viscum; species Viscum album. The sequence goes on along the minus strand of OY728142.1, from coordinate 794,793,450 downwards.
TTCAAGGAATTTGTTATAAAATTTAGGGTAATTCCTCCTAAAATAATTCAAATAGTATAATGATACAATGGAAATTAGAACACCCCTCTGATTGTTAGACTAGAGCCTCCAGTATCTCTAGAGAATATAGAAGATTTCCAACTTTATTATAGCTTAAAGTGAGTTATAAATTCAGTTGATAGAGGGCTTCCACAAGATAAGAAAATGATTTCAGGCCTCACCATAGAGTTTTAGCTACAAAACTCCTTAAAAAGTATAGGTAAAGGTGGACTATGGTTTGAATAATTATGGGTGGAGTCGGTGTGGACCGTATTTGATCATCTATATACCCCCTCATAGGGGAGAGTAAAGATTATGGTTTATATTCTTTCAGGATTGGTAAATAAAGGGTGAGATATTTTGTCCCATGAAAAAAATATGTTGGAAATAGCGAGAAGGAATTATAGAAAAGGTTTTTCAGATGTTTATTTCTAGAGACCATGAAGGAACATTACATTAGGGAGTTCTTGAACCTTCAGTATGAAGGTTTGGTTGTGATGGCCTACGCTTCTTGTTCCATGGACTTCAGTGTTTTCTCTAAAATTCGATGGGGATGAGGTAACCAATATGAAGGTATTTTAATATGACCATAGGTCTGAGATTATGTCACATGTGAATGTCTTTAAATATTAGGATAGGTAGTATCATCCATGATAGTTAGTTGTGAATCTTCTAGTAGTAAGAAGAATCCTTAAGAGAATTATCATCAGGGAAATAGTGGGAAAATAGTTATGGCTTTGAGCTAGTGAAATGTTATTAGTGTGGAAAGGCTGGACACAAGTGACTGTAGTGTGAAAAAACACTAATAGAATGTAACATACCAAGTAAGTAATGAATAAGAGATATATTTATCTACGTCTATTAATGAATTAGATAGTTTTTTAGAGGCTTAAAATGAAAATAAATCCAATCTTAAGCATGGAATACACTAATATTCTTACAAGATTGTTTTACTGCCTTTTGATGGAAACCCTTTTTAAATAAAACTTTTGACAATTTTATAATATATATTTGTCAAAATAAACATATTAATTATTATTGGGACATTGAAATTTACATTGGATAAATTTTTGGTATTTTTCTGACAATGTTCATTTTTTAATGAATAGTGAAAAATACTGCATTTTACATCAAAACTTGTTTTTCATTTAATTTAATTATATGGATAGATTATATTTTTAATTGGTATTAATGTGTAATCTGAATATATTTTTACCATTTAATCCAATTTTGGTCATTAGGATTAATTTTACTTGGAAATTGGTCATAAACTAATGCCAAACTTTTCATAGATATTGTTTAAAAAAAACCGGCTATTTGTTTTTACAATGGGAATTATTTTTAAATCAATTATTGAAATTTATGTGTTTGGAATTTGGTAAAATGGATTACATATTTGGAATCATAAGGTCCAAATTATGTAATTAAGACTCTTTTGTTTTTGGACATTATGAATAGTAATGACGGTAATTATCTTTAATTATCTTGATTAATGAGTAATCGGATAGTTAAGGATAATAAAATAATATCATAATAATAAAAAATGACACCAAAATGTGTCCTAAGGCTACTGGTTGTCTCATGTCCGACCATGGGATGCCTTGGGCCAAACTTGGGGGCCCCATGGATTCACTTTTGTGGAAAGTGACTTGTTATCTTTTTATTTTTTTAAAATAAAGTAAATATAACAAGAATGTATCACCTGATTAAATCATTTTTAATTTTGTCTCCATAGATTATATTTTAGACTATAAATATTCATTGGAAAGATAAAACGATTTCCTAAATCATAGTAGTTTTTTCATAATTTTTAGACTTTAAATAAATTAAATTATTTATGACATCATGATGATACAGCGATTACCTCATTAATAAAGGATTTAAATAAAATGAAATGGAAATGTAAAATATATGGCCTAAACATGTACAAAACCTTTTGGATGGGTGGATTTCGAACCCTTATCACCTTAACCTCGAATTATATCAATGTGGGACCTTTTAAATCCGAAAATAATTTTCAAATAAAGTAACATTTCTTTACTTTCCAAGAGTGCCCCTCCTCTCCTCTTATAAAAGGCCCCCACCTCTACCTCTTTACCCACACTCCCAAAGCTTTTTTCTCGGCCAACCCCTGACCATTTTGTATCTCCACATCCCTCTCTTACTCCTTGAATCCACACATTGGGGATAAGTCTTCTCAAGGAATCCTTTGAGCTCAAACCAAAGGGAGTTACCCGATTTTAAGGTAATGTATTCACTAGAGTCCTTTTGTTTTATTTTGCTTCTCCAACCCCCTAAACTCTTTTTATTCATTTCTTTTTTAACAAATCCAGTATCTTCAATATACTAGGATGTTGTTATAAGAATTATTAGAGCTACACTTACACACACCTACATCTAATGGTTAAAGAACATACTGTTTCCGTGGATGGCGAATATCTGCCCCCGAAACGATGATTGTTCAACATTCTTTTAACACCTTCAAAGGTGGACATTAAGATAAAACTATATTTATATATGAAATATAATATGTATATGTTTTCCTTATGCTTCTGTATTTTTTATTTTGGGCATACCTTTATTGTTCCCATTATGGGTAAACACGATATCTTCATTTAAGGAAGTGTGGACTACCGCCCCCTCAAAGTGATTTGATTCGTTAAATACCATATGTGGGACGTATAAAAGACGGAACTATGATATTATATATGATATTATACTGGAATTATAATATACCTTTATATAATTATGATTCCATTCTATAAAATATGAAATAGAAATTAAAGTAGCGTTCAAAGGTACGTATGGCTTACCGTCTCCATGAACGGTGCATTTCATTTCTTACCTCTAAATGATTATGTGATATTATAAATGCATGTATATACTGGATATATATGATATATACATCATGATTATAATTCTGGATATAATGGATACATGAACAACTTGTAATTATAAAGGGATTATTTTTGACTCAAGTACCAATGATTGTTAAAATGACTGTTATTAACTTAAATAATTACATAGTGTTCATGACATGGAAATAAGTGATATAAAAGGAATAATGAACTTGAAAAATTTTCGTAAACAAGTAGAAATTAACTCAAGTTTATTATTCAGGAGATTAAAGAATGATCGAGTCAAGTCGGACCCGAGGTATGGGACTTCATCTCAATCTCCTTTCATTGAGGCATATTTTGCTTTATACTGAATCTTCTTTTATCCGGTGTATAAACCCCTTTTAATTTTACGTTTATCCAAAAGGAATCTTTTTTATACGAAGCATTTTACTAAACGACAAAAGGGAATGTTTTGTCATACGTATGCGGTGACAACGACTTCTCCACCGCCGTGACCATTATTTGAGTTTCGGCTTCCTCTACAAGCCATACCTTCTTTTTAAAAGAAAAATAAATACCATGTTTTACTTTTCTTTTATTTTGGTATTGAAAATGGTTTTCATAATGTTTTTATATCAATGTGTTGTATTGATATCTTGTGATTGAAAGGTGGGAATGTTATGTTTCCTTTATGCATGTTTTATTTGATACGACTATGTTGAGTTTCTTGGAAAATATTATGAAGACGGGTGGTTCTGTGATAAACTAAGGGCAGGTGAGCCTGATATAGCTCTCCAATGCATTGGGTAACGCGAAGGAGTGAAATGTTAAGGTTTCTATGAAGAGATTTAGGGAATATACTATGATGGGTATTCCAAACGTAACCAAGAGGGTTACTGCCTACGTAAGAATGTTATGAATGCATCAAGTTACCTTTATGTATTATGATTTATATGATTTATTCATGATTTGATGAGGTATGTTAAAGTGCTTATGTTTTATGGGTAAAGTATGATTTCATTCTTATGTATATATGTACCCATGTTTCCTTTCCATATTTTTATATCCCTTACTGATCTTTTTATGCTCATCCCAAGTTTTTTGAAATGTTTTTCACAGGTCAAGGGAAAGGTACATGATATGATGATAGTGTCAAGGAACTATCAAGAATGAATTCATGTTTTATTTTAAATATGATTCCATTGATGGGAAAAATGAATACTATAGTTATGTAACCACTTTGTTTATATGTGGAATGTAATGCAAGTTTTATGTTCTAATTCTCTAAAACTCTAAACCTAAAAAGATCCTCAATGTGAAATCATGTAATAACTCAAGATTAAGTAAGGTTTAAGGCTGGGGCCTTATAGTTGGTGTCAGTGGTCGGTTTAGATAACATTAGGAGTTAGAATTCTATCCAAAAATATTTTTTTATGGTCAAATTGAAGTGATATAGTATTTGAAGATTACCATGTTGTTTCATCTAATACATGTTTGTTCAGAATGGTTTTCCGTAGAGGAAATAGGGAAGCAGTGCTAGGAAGGCATACAGAAGGAAATAACCTTCCGAATCAGCATCCCAAGATGGTCGGAATTGGAACTGAACAGTTTGTTGCAGTAATGGCCCAGTTGACTCAGGTGATAAATGGTGGTGGTATCCATGCACGAGATCAGCCAGATCAACCGCAGAGGAACATGTCAGTGGTTGAACATTTCATGAGGCAACATCCCCCATCATTCAGAGGATCATCTGACCCTATGTTATCTGAAGGGTGGATTAAATCACTAGAGAAGATTTCTGATGTCATGGGGTGTTCAGACAATCAAAAGGTTAGTCTTGCTATTTACCGTTTGGAGGGTGAGGCAGATCAGTGGTGGTCTATGGTTAAAAATATCAGGGACGCCGATGAGATTGACGCTCTTGACTGGGATGAATTCAAAGGTATGTTTCTTGAGAAGTATTTTCCTAAGGCTGTTCAACTTAGGATGGAAGAGCAATTCTTGGAATTTAGGCAAGAGGAAGACTCATTGGCTACCTATGAAGAAAGGTTCACTCTATTGGCAAGGTATGCTCCAAATTTTATCTGAGACCTTGATAGTAAAATCAATCATTTTTACTCAGGATTAAAGCCAAAATATCGAAGGGAATTAGCTTCTCATGAGTTTAAAAGTTATGAGAAGCTTGTTCGATGTGCTGAGAAGGTGGAAATGGAGTTTTCCGATGATCAAGTGTTCTATAACAACCAGCAGAAAAAGAGACCAAGGTGGCAGGAGAAAGGGAAGAATTCTTCAAAAAAGTTTGATGGTAAGAAATCTAAGTTTCCATTTTGTGATAAATGTGGCAAAAGGCATGCTGGGGAATGTCTTCTGAATTTTAGAAAGTGCTACCGATGTGGTAAGATGGGACATAAGGCTCTTGATTGCACTAAAAATGATAAAGGTGAAGGTAAGACCAAATTTTATTTACAGTTAGTGAAATGTTTTAAGTGCAATGAGATGGGTCACTATGAAAACGAGTGTCCGACAAAGATCTTGAGTGATGGGAAGCAGTTAGACTACAAGCAGAAAGGGGTGGTGAACTCCTTTGCAACTACTTCAGAAGATGTCGGGCCATCAAATGAAGTTATATCAGGTACTTTGTTTGTTTTTTCAGATTATGCCAGTGTGTTGTTTGATTCGGGGTCTACATATTCTTTCATCTCTGAAAACTTTTCTAGTAAAATGGGAATACCATCTCAAGAAATGACTCCTGAACTTCTAGTAAAAACACCTGGGGGAAATGTTGAGGCAAAAAGAATTTATAAGAATCTTCCTATCCTTATCTGTGGAAAGAACCTACTTGCAAACCTTATTGTTCTACCTCTAGTAGAGTTTGATGTTATCTTGGGTATGGATTGGATCTCTATTTACCATGCTATGATTGACTTTAGAGATAAAAAATTTTCTTTTCAGAAAGACTTTCAGTTTGTGTACAAGAATGAACCCTTACTATTGATAACACATCAAGAGGCCAAGAAACTTGTAAAAGATGGAAATAAATGTTACCTTGCACACATCGTTGAAAATAAAGGAACTGTTCAGATTAATGATGTGCCCGTGGTAAATGTGTATCCTGATGTTTTCCTTATGAGTTGCCTAGAATAATACCAGATCGGGAAGTTGAGTTTACTGTTGGCTTAGTTCCTGATGCTAATCCAATTTCAAAACCCCCTTATCAAATGACTCAAATTTAACTTTTAGAGTTGAAGGAGCAATTGAAAGATTTATTAGAGAAAGGTTTCATTCGACCTAGCACATCACCATGGGGTGCTCTTGTCTTGTTTGTTAAAAAGAAAGATGGATCAATGAGACTTTGCATTGATTATAGGGCCTTGAATAATATTACTGTTAAGAAAAAATATCCTTTGCCTCATATCGATTATTTGTTTGATCAGCTCCAGGGAGCTCAGTATTTTTCAAAGATTGACCTGAGATCGGGGTACCATCAGGTGAAGGTAAAGGAAGCAGATGTTCCGAAGACTGCATTTTGTACAAGATATGGCCATTATGAATTTATAGTAATGCCTTTTGGGCTAACCAATGCACCTGCTGTATTCATGGACTTAGTGAATAGAATTTTCCATGAGTTGCTTGATAAGTTTGTGGTGGTTTTCATTGATGATATTTTGGAGTTTTATTAAAGTAAAGAGAAGCATGAAAGACATTTAAGGGTTATCTTGCAAACCTTAAAAGAAAAGAAACTGTATGGAAAATTCAGCAAGTGCGAGTTTTGGTTGCAACAAATTTCTTTCCTTGGTCACATTCTTTATAAATATGGGATAACTGTTGATCCTGCAAAAACAAAGGTTGTTGAAGAATGGCCAAGACCCACAAATGTAACAGAGATTCATAGTTTCCTTGGTTTGCCAGGATATTATCGAAGGTTTGTTAGAAATTTTTCACGGTTATCTAGTCCAATGACTAAGCTAACTCAGAAGGGTGTTAAGTTTATCTGGACAAAATAATGTGATGATTGTTTTAAGGAATTTAAAAGAAGATTGTTGAATGCTCCAGTTTTGGCACTACCTTCCAGGAATGGTGAGTTTGTTATATACAGTGATGCATCATTGAAAGGACTTGGTTGCGTCCTAATGCAGAATGATCAGGTAATTGCTTATGCTTCACGACAGTTGAAAACTCATGAGGTAAATTACCCTACACATGATTTGGAATTAGCTGCTGTTTTTTTCTTTAAAAATTTGGAGGCATCATTTGTATGGAGTAAAGTGTGAAATATATACCGATCACAAAAGTTTAAAGTATATATTCACTCAGAAAGAGTTAAACATGAGACAGAGGAGATGGATGGAATTAATCAAGGATTATGATTGTACAATTCATTACCATCTAGGAAAATCAAATAAAGTGGCTGATGCTTTGAGTTGAAAAAGTAATGCTTCAATAGAAATGTTGCGTTTGGAACGTGATCCTTTGGTTAAGGATTTTATGAACTTTGGCATAAAATTTGTTGGTGCAGTATGTTCTTTTGTTTTGTTTCAGGTATCAGTGAGATCATCTCTATCAGACAGAATCAAGCAAGCACAGAAGCAAGACAGTGAGTTGCAGAAAAAGGTAGAGCTAGTTCAGAAAGGTTAGTTACCTGAATTCAACATTGATAGTGATTGCATTTTGAGATTTGGGAAGAGATTGTGTGTGCCTTGTGATTCACAGTTGAAGAGAGAGTTGTTATGTGAAGCTCATAGTTCTCCGTTTTCAGCTCATCCAGGCAGTACTAATATGTATAGAGATCTTCGGGAGTATTACTGGTGGGATGGAATGAAAAGATATATTGCTGATTTTACTGTGAAGTGTTTGACTTTTCAGCAGGTTAAAGCAGAGCGTCAGTTACCGAAAGTGATGCTTCAACCTTTACCAGTGCCAGAGTGGAAATGGGAGAATATATCCATGGAATTTGTTGTGGGATTACCGAAGACATCTCGAGGTAATAATGCAATCTGGGTTATTGTTAATCGCTTGACTAAATCTGCTCATTTCCTTGCTATACGAGATACTTTTTCCCTATATCAACTTTCCCGTTTGTATCTTAAAGAGATAGTCAGGTTACATGGAGTTCCTCTATCCATTGTATCTGACCGTGATCCCAGGTTCACTTCTAACTTTTGAAAAGGCCTTCAGAAGTCGTTGGGTACTGAATTAAATTTTAGTACAGCTTTTCATCCTCAATCAGATGGGCAGTCAGAACGAAAAATTCATACATTGGAGGATATGCTACATTCTTGCTCTATGGATTATCAGGGATGTTGGCACCAACATCTTTCTTTGGTTGAATTTTCATATAATAACAGTTTTCATTCCAGTATACAGATGGCACCATTTGAGGCGTTATATGGGAAGAGGTGTTGAACTCCAGATTTTTGGGATGAAGTGGGTGAAAGGAAGTTGATGGGACCAGAATTGGTAGAAGAGATGGCAGAAAAAGTTCAGCTGATTCAGAAACACATGGGAACAGCTCAGAGTAGGTATAAGAGTTATGCAGACAACAGGAGGAAGGATCTAACTTTTGAGGTAGGTGATCATGTTTTTCTCAAAGTCTCACCATGGAAAAGTGTGATGTGATTTGGTAAGAAAGGAAAGCTGAGTCCAAGGTTCATTGGACCATATGAAATTCTGGAGAGAGTTGGATCAGTTGCATACCGGGTGGCTTTACCTCCAAGTTTATCTCAGGTACACAATGTTTTTCACATTTCTATGTTGAGAAAGTATATGTCAGATCCATCTCATGTTTTGAGTCCAGAGGTAGTTCAGCTGGAAGAGAACCTATCATATGAGGAACAACCGGTCCAGATTCTTGACCACAGGGAGCATGTGTTACGGAATAATTTGATTAATCAGGTAAAGGTTTTGTTGAAAAACCACATGATGGAAGAGGCAACATGGGAATCTGAAAATGCAATGAGGGATAAGTACCCCCATTTATTCGATAAGTAAATAAATTACGGGGGCGCAATTTTCTAAAGGGGGGAAGGATGTAACATCCCAAGTAAGTAATGAATAATATATATTTTTATCTATGTCTATTAATGAATTATATAGTGTTTTAGAGGCTTAAAATGAAAATAAATCCAATCTTAAGCATGGAATACACTAAATACTTAAAAGATTGTTTTACTGCCTTTTGATGGAAAACCCTTTTTAAATCAAACTTTTGACAATTTTATAATCTATATTTGTCAAAATAAACATATTCATTATGATTGGGACATTGAAATTTACATTGGATAAATTTTTGGTATTTTTCTGACAATGTTCATTTTTTAATGCATAGTGAAAAATACTGCATTTTACATCAAAACTGCTTTTTCATTTAATTTAATTATATGGTTAGATTATATTTTTAATTGGTCTTAAAGTGTAATATCAATATATTTTTACCATTTAATCCAATGGTGGTCATTATTATTAATTTTAATTTGAAATTGGTCAAAAACTAATGCCAAACGTTTCATAGATATTGTTTCAAAAAACCCACTATTTGTTTTGACAACGGGAATTATTTTTAAATCAATTATTTCAATTTATGTGTTTGTAATTTGGTAAAATGGATTACATATTTGAAATAAGAATTTCCAAATTATGTAATTAAGACTCTTGTTTTTGGACATTATGAATAGTAACGACGGTAATTATCTTTAATTATCTTGATTAATGAGTAATCGGGTAGTTAAGGATAATAAAATAATATCATAATAATAAAAAATGACACCAAAATGTGTCCTAAGGCTACTAGTTGTCTCATTTCCGACCATGGTATGCCTTGTGCCAAGCTTGGGGGCCCCATGGAATCACATTTGTGGAAAGTGACTTGTTATCTTTTTATTTTTTTTAAAGAAAGTAAATATAACAATAATGTATCACCTGATTAAAACATTTTTAATTTTGTCTACATAGATGATATTTTAGACTATAAATATTCATTGGAAAGATAAAACAATTTACTACATCATAGTATTTTTTCATAATTTTTATACTTTAAATAAATTAAATTATCTATGACATCATGATGATGCAGCGATAACCTCATTAATAAAGGATTTAAATAAAATGAAATGATAATGTAAAATATATGAACTACACATGTAAAAAACCTATTGTATGGGTGGATTGAAAACCCTTATCACCTTACCCTATAATTATATCAATGTGGGACCTTTTGAATCTGAAAATCATTTTCAAATAAAGTAACATTTCTTTACTTTCCAAGAGTGCCCCTCCTCTCCTCTTATAAAAGGCCCCCACCTCTACCTCCTTACCCACACTCCCAAAGCCTTTTGATCGGCCAAACCCTACCCATTTTGTCTCTCGACATCCCTATCTTACTCCTTGAAGCCTCACTTTGGGTAGAAGTCTTCCCAAGGAAGCCTTTGATCTCAAACCAAAGGGAGTTACCCGATTTTAAGGTAATGTCTTCACTTGAGTCCTTTTGTTTTATTTTGCTTCTCCAACCCCCTAAACTCTTTTTAATAATTTCTTTTGTAACAAATACAGTATCTTAAATATACTAGGTTGTTTTTATAAGACGTATTCGAGATACACTTACACACACCTACATCTAATGGTTAAACAACAAACTGTTTCGGTGGATGGCGAATTTCTGCCCCCCGAAACGATGATTGTTCAACATTATTTTAACACCTTCAAAGGTGGACATTAAGATGACACTATATTTATATATGATATATAATATGTTTATGTTTTCCTTAAGCTTCTGTATTTTTCATTTTGGGCATACCTTTATGGTTCCCATTATGGGTAAATGCGATATCTGCATTTAAGGAAGTGCGGACTACCGCCCCCTCAAAGTGATTTGATTCGTTAAATACCATATGTGGGACGTATAAAGGATGTAACTTTGATATTATATATGATATTATACCTGAATTATAATATACCTTTATATCATTAGGATTCCATTCTATAAATTACGAAATAGAATTTAAAGTAGCGTTCATGCGTACGTACGGCTTACCGTCTCCACGAACGGTGCATTTCATTTCTTACCTCTAAATGATTATGTAATATTATAAATGCATGTATATACTGGATATATATGATATAAACATCATGATTATAATTCTGGATATAATGGATACATGAACAACTTGTAATTATAAAGGGATTATTTTTTACTCAAGTACCAATGATCGTTAAAACGTCCGTTATTAACTTAAATAATTACATAGTGTTCATGACATGGAAATAATTGATATAAAAGGAATAATGAACTTTAAAAAGGTTCTTAAACCAGTAGAAATTAACTCAAGTTTATTATTCAGGATATTAATGAACGACCGATTCATGTCGGACCCGAGGTATGGGACTTCGTCTCAATCTCCTTTCATTGAGGCATATTTTGTTTTATACTCAACCTTCTTTTATACGGTGTATAAACCCCTTTGACTTTTACATTTATCCAAAATGAATCTTTTTTATACGAAGTGTTTCACTAAATGACAAAAGGAAATGTTTTGTCGTACGTATGCGGTGACAATGACTTCTCCACCGCCGTGACCATTATTTGAGTTTTGACTTCTTCTACAAGCCATACCTTCTTTTTAAAAGAAAAATAGATACCATGTTTTACATTTCTTTTATTTTGGTATTGAAAATGGTTTTCATAATGTTTTTATATCAATGTGTTGTATTGATATCTTGTGATTGAAAGGTGGGAATGTTATGTTTCCTTTATGCATGTTTTATGTGATACGATTATGTTGAGGTTCTTGGGCATTATTATGAAGACAGGTGGTTCCGTGATAAACTAAGGGCGGGTGAGCCCGATATAGCTCTCCAATTCATTGGGTAACACGAAGGAGTGAAACTTTAAGGTTTCTCTGAAGAGATTTAGGGAATATACTGTGAAGGGTATTCCAAACATAACCAATAGGGTTACTCCCTACGTAAGAATGTTATGAATGCCTCAAGTTACCTTTATATCTTATGATTTCTATGATTTATTCATGATTTGATGAGGTATGTTAAAGTGCTTATGTTTTATGGATAAAGTATGATTTCATTCTTATGTATATATGTACCCATGTTTCCTTTCCATATTTTTATATCCCTTACTGATCTTTTTATGCTCATCCCAGGTTTTTTGAAATGTTTTTCACAGGTCAAGGGAAAGGTACATGATATGATGATAATGTCAAGGAAGTGTCATGAATGAATTCTTATTTTATTTTAAATATGTTTCCATTTATTAGAAAAAGTAATACTATCTTTATGTAACCACTTTGTTTATATGTGGAATGTAATGCAAGTTTTATGTTCTAATTCTCTAAAACTCTAAACCTGAAAAGATCCTCAATGTGTAATCTTGTAATAACTCAAGATTAAGTATGGTTTAAGGCTGGGGCCTTATATAGAATACTGATCTTGTTGAAATATTTGGAAGTTGAAAAGTTTTTATAAGAACCCTCCACAAACATTTTCTAATGATGAATTTAAGAAGAGATAAAATTATGGAATGTGATCAGTCATGCCTTAGTGTAAAGGCATTGGGATCTATACATGTCATATAGGATAAGGTGGGGGACATGGTACCCTAGGGTTAGGAAAAAATAACCAGTAAAAAGGTGCAATATAAGGGGATATATGGGACTCAAATCCATGTAAGAGGCTATCAACAAGTTTCATAGTCTACTCTAACCAATCAGGATGTAATACTTTCCACTGTTTAATTTATGATTATAGTGGATTATACATTAGTATGTTTTAATTGATAAAATATCTTCCCATTATTTTTTGGTTGTTTTATTCATTGAGATCTTAGAAATAATTTTGGAGTACCTATCAATAATGATTACTATAGATACACCACTAGAAAATTGGGCGAAGGGAATTCGTCACTATAGGGAATATGGCCTCAATATTCATGCTTATCGGTTTCATTGGGATTTATACTTGATCGAAATGATTTATATCTATCTAATTATTAGGATGGATTAGTTATTACTATATCATGTTCATATCAACTATTACTATCATTTGATATCCTTAACATCTACCAGTGGTAGTAAACAAATTTATATGAGCAAGTGGGATTTACAGGCAGGACATTCCTGACCTCCACATCTAAATTTGGGTGCAATTATTTCCCAAGAGGTTAATCATGTATTAGATGTTTAAATATAATAGAAACATTGTACCCTCCGATCGTTGAATTGTTCCAAGATGTTTTTCCAAATGATTCATCCACTAGTACAAAAAACACCTTTTTACGTCGGTTTTTTTAGTTTTTTAACATCGGTTTTGAGGACACATCTTTGTGAGTGATGTTATAAATATTATTTTTAACATAATTTATTTAATAAATATCTTTTAAAACGTTTTTTATGGTTTTTCAAATCAGTTTTTAAAAAATAAACCTAAAAGACCATCTGAATTACAAAAAATTACGTGCCATTTTTTACATCAGTTTTTAAAATGCCAACATTGAATGACATTTTTAACATATTTTATTTAAATAGATGTAAAAAATTTCTATAATATTTTATATAATTTCCTATTATTCGATTTGACTAGTCTTAGAGCTCAAACGGAGTTACAAATCCAAATTTATGACCATTATAAGTTTGATATATTTTTTTCGAGGAAAGATTGAATGAGCCAACCATAACTTCGTCTTAGAAGAAATTTTATAATTAGAAGTATTATTTTTAGTTTTACCATGATAAGAAGCACTATAAATCATTATAATAAAATAATAATCATTAAATTTAATATCAATTGAGAAAAATTCTCATAAAAACATAAATCCTGGAAAAATAATTACAAATTCCATGACGAGATCGCAGAAAAAAGAAATAGTGGATTCCCGATGAAGATCAAATGAGTTGAGTCGGTGGAATAACGATGATTGAAATAAATGATGATTAAATGGTATAACAATTATGAAAACTAATCATAAAAAATAAGTGATAAATAATTACAAATACCTTGATGAGATCATGGAAAGAAGAAATAGTGGATTCACATTGATGATCAAATGAGTCGAGTCAGTGGAAAAATGATAGTTGAATGGAATGATCATTTAATTATGATATTTGTATAATGAAAACATATAATTTAGATGGTAAAATAAAACATGGTACTAAAACTTTTAGGTGGAAATTGAAAATTTGGATGTTGTGATGTAAAAAAATTGAAATTCTACGTTGCTGGGATATTAAAATTATCTTTAACATCGGTTTTATGGTAACCATTGTAAAAAGATACTAAAATTCTTTCAGATTTTTCATGTCCTTAATATAAGAGTCGATGTGAAAAATAAATTTTCATGTCTTCTTTTTTTCGGTTAGAGATGATCAATATTTGATGGCCATAACATTTGATATGCAACTCTGTTTAAGCTTTGAGACCAATCAAATCAAAGCTGGGAAAATGAGATACATGTTTATAAAAAAAATTTCATATTGGTTATTAAATAACCAATGTAAAAATTTACTTTTAATGTCAGTAATTTAATAATGATGTGAAAAAGTCAAAAAAAATTATTTTTCACGTCAACTCTTATATAAACAACGTGAAAAATCAATTTTCATAAATTTTTACATCAGTTCTAAAAAACTGACATGAAAAAGGTGATGTTAAAAAATAGTTTTTTTACTAGTGATTTATACTACCACCTGCGTTATAGGTAGAGTTCACCATAGTGAACATGTTGGGGGTAGAGTTAATTTCTATTCCTCTTTATTGGATAGATCTTATGGAAATTCATGAATTTAAATCTTAGATGGAACCCTTGGAATCCAAGGGATTTACCTAGATGGGTACCTCTCAATGGGGTTCTCAAGTACTATTCACTAGAAAGGTAAATGGTTCCTTGATATTGTGTATGGATTAACAAAGGTTAAACTAATTAATGATCAAAAAATAGATAACCACTTTCAGGTATAGAAAATCTACTTGATAAACTCATAGAACCCCTTTTGTTTAACATGAGATCAGGTTAAAACCATTTTAGGTTAAGGCCTTTAGATATGCCATAAACATCCTTTTAGAGTATATATGGAATGTATGAGTATTTATTCATATAATTCAGTTTAGATAATCACTTATAGTGTTTATGGATTTGAGGAATAAAATTTTCCACCCATTTTTTTAAAAATTTGTGGTCATTTTTTCCAATAATAACCTTAGGAGGACAATGTCAAAGGAGGAGCATGTACGAAATCTAGATATTGTTTTGGTAACCTTGTTGGATCATTACTTATATGCTAAGAAATCAAATTTTTACTTCTAGATTGACCAAGTACACATCTTAGGTAATGTGATATCTAATGTTGGAATTTCATAAGACCCTGAAAGGGTGAGTATAGTACTTTATTGGGAGTATCTAAGGGATTTTATTGATATTTATGGATTTCTAGGTTTGGTTGACTACTACAATAGTTTTATTTGGGACTTCACATGATTTTATGAATTTAATATTTATCTAAATAATAAATGTGATACATTAATGTGGTCTAATTATTTTCATAACACCTTTCATGAGTTGAAAGAATGTTTTAACTCATAATTGATTCATATATTACTTGATACAGGTGAAGAGTAGCCCTTGTATTATTATCCATCTAGAGTTGGACATGGAGTAGTCTTGATGAAATATGGTCATGAGGTTACTTATTGATCATGTAAACTAAAGATGAATGAGAAAAACAATTTGAAACATGACTTGGAATTTGAATTTGTGGTATGCTCTTTGAGATATTTGTAGAATTTTCTGTTGGGTGAGAGGTTCTTGGTATATACAACCCATAAAGGATTGAAATACACTTTATCAAAGAATCATTTAGATATTCAAAAATGGATATGATTTGTTTACCAAAATCCCTTTAATATTTAATTACCATATACCCCTATGAAATGAACTTCTATTTTCAATTCCTTTAGTAGGAAAAATCACACTCAGGTTTTGTAGGAGTCCTCTAGATAGTGGAAGATGATGGTTCTTTTTGTAGAGATTCATTTAGATCATCGTGATTATTATAGTAAAGTATCATTTATATCCTTATCCACTACTTATTCACTTTTAAAGAATATAAATAGGATAAAGATTCCATATCCAAAGTGTTTATACCTAATAGATATCATATATAATGGGGATCCACATCTAGTCTAGACCATCGATGATGATTCAATTATTTATTCCTATGGTCATGTCTTAGTTCCCCCAAGTTTATAAGAGGAATTAATGAGTCAATTTCTTGATTCATAGTGGGTGGTATTCCCATGATTGAAAAAGATGTATTGTGACATTCATAGTTAGTACTAGTAATCACTGAAGAAAAAGGAGGTATCAGGTTTCATGACATAGTGCTCTACCTATCAGTAGCTGGAGGTTGAGAACTAGCAGACCACTAGTCATCTTCTACCTTTTCCTATACTTGAGTAGAAATGGGTTTATTTCACTATGGAATTCATAACTATTATACCAATAACACCTCATAGGAATGACTTTTTCTAGGATATCAATGACAAGTTGAATAAGGTAGCTCCTTTTTTTCAATTTTTTATATGTTCACTGTGGATGAGTTGGGAAAGATTTATGTTCAAGAGATGGTGCATCTACATGGAGTACTATAGAGTATAGTTTCAAATTATAAATCTCACTATACCACATGATTATAACATGGAATACATAAGGCTCTCAGTACACCGTTACACTTGATGACTACATTGTATCCTAAATGTAATGGATAATCATAGTAAACTATTCATATTTTGGAGGAAATTATGATATATTGAGTCTTATATTTTGGTGGCTACTAGGAGGCCAATTATCCTTAATAGATTTCACTTAAAAAATATATTCTAAGATTCAATTTCGATGGCTCTATTTTGGGCCTTGTATGGTAGACCATATCATTCAATGTTGTGTTGGTGAGAAGTAGGTGACTCTGTGCTCATCAAATAGAGTCTCATATAAGAGATTAAATATATTGTTTAGTTGGTTATAAGTAGATTAGAAATAACATAGATTATAAAAATGTCATATTCAGATCACTTATGGAGACCTTTGGAGTTATTGGTTAGAGAATAAAGTCTTCTAATGATTTTTCCAAGGTTTGGAAATCGTTTTATTCAGAAGTATGGAAATTTGGTGCCCAGGTATGTTGGGTTGCTTGAGATAATGGATCATATTAGTATTTTTTCTTACAGGTTGGTCCTTCTAAAGAATTTCAATTCCACACACAACATTTTTTATGTGTCATAACATATCTTTTATCATTCTAACCCATCGCATTTGATCGTCATAGATGACATCAAACTTCATACAAATGCATGTTTTGATGAGAATCTTGTTCGTATACTCAATCAGAGTGAGAATACTATATGTGGGAAGATTATTCCTCTAGTATGATTGTTATTACAACACAAACCCATCAAGAAGGAGATGTGGGAGTTGGAGAAATATATGCAATCCCATTGGCCTGATTTTTTTACTGAAAATTCTTTTTGATGCTCATGAGGATAGCTCTAGGATGAGCTATTATATGGTGTGTTATTTTCATTTCCATGGTTTAATGTATATATATTTTAGCCTTATGATGGATTTATTAGGGTATATGATGTTTCATATATTTCCTAGTGACATTAAATGGGGTTTGGAGAATTTTACATGAAAACACAATTTAGACCACATTATGGTCTATGTTTTGTTTCTCCTAGATATTTACTATTTAAAATGAGTAGATTAGCATGCCCATAATGGGTGTGGTCATGAGTATGGATCATGAGGATTCTCCCTGTATAACATGCCCAATTTGGACTCACCGATCCATAGTTTAAGGTGTGGTCAGTCTAAAAAAACTATAGTATTTGTTCTATTCCATGGTCATCTATCCTATTGGATCTCTTGGGAATGGGGAAAATGAATCCACTATGATTGTGGTGGGAATCACCACTCTAAGGAAATAACTATTTGAATTTTTTTGAAATGGCCGAATCAGCTGTCTGATGATCATGGGAAAGTTATTCCCATTGATGGGAGAGAATTCAATATTTAATGGAGGGTTATTAATTCATCCTTGACTTGATTTCTCTTAAATTGTTCCTCATTTTATATATTTTATGTATATAGATGATTCTAGGGTGTGTTCTAGATGACCTTTGTAATAACCTACCCCCTAGTATCCTAGAGTCGGTGGTTACATTATTACATTGGTTCTACATACAAGTGATCAAATCCGAAAAGACAGAATAGTTTTGTAATCCAAGTAAACTAGATACATACATGAGTCTTTCATTAAATTTGAAACTATAAATTAAAACATAATTTAAGTAAATATTATATATCCTTGAAATCATTCAACAATTCTTTCTTTATATCCTGTGGATGGGAAACAAAATAAGGGAGATATCAAATGGTTAGTAAGGGTTATGTACATCAAAAGATGTCCTAAATCAATAAGGCATAAACAATATGGAAAGGTAAATAACTAAAAAAACATTTCATTAAATCAATAACTTGAGTATAATGATTAATATAGTATGAGTAAATACTGATCAAATAATTCCATATATATAATAAAATGATCATAATGTCAATTCATGAATATCATAACTAATAAAATAATCATATGGACATCAATAACTAAATTCTCAAGGAAGGAAATGAATAATATTATACTTCATGATTTTGGATATCATGATATCTGTATCATCAAGACCTTAGGCCAAGACAATTTAATTGATGTGTAGGTGTACAAAAAATTTTTATTTAATGCTATTTTATTGATTGGTCTCCTGAGATATATTGATTCATCGATGGGAAATATAATTATGGACCCCAATTTTCATTGCATTCCAATGAATTCCTCATATATCAAATGGTTCATTTAAATCATTAATAATATGAAATATCGATAATTTTCTATGTTGAAAAAATAATATTGAATATCAATATTTCTTCAACAAATCAAATAAATTTAAAAGTAAAACACCATATTTAGAAATGAAATACACTTTAATAAATAATAATATCCATCATAAAGAATATAGATATTTAAGGTAAATTTAATGTACAGATATCATAATATATTTTATGTTTCAAGAGAAATTTAATAACCCCAAAATTAATAAGTGAAAAGAGATGACCATCATTTCATCAGTAATATAGGTTTTGTAATAAAATAATGTCCTTGAGAAGAATAAAGAGAATGCAAGTGAAATATTAAAATAATCTTTCATAAAATATTTTTCTTTGTAAAGAAATTGATAATATTTATATAAAGCTAAAATTTCTAAAATTTTCATGGTGGTGAGGAAGTCTGTTAACACCAAATATGTTAAAAACCTTACTTTTGACTTTTTGTAATGAAAGTTTAAAACAAACCATTCTGAAAAAATGATAAATTTCAATTTAAAACCCCTTAAAAAATTCTAGTATAACATTAAATATTCTTAATAAATAATTTGACCAAAATAAAAGGAATTTTGTAAAATAATCTTCAAAATCATGGACATGGAAGAAAAATATATCCCATTAAAAGAGAGATATAATCACTTATTCTTTTAAGCTTTTATTTTATTGATTTAAGTACCCAAAAGACTATAATTTAAAAGAAAATAGGTCAAATTCTTAAATATCTAATGGAGAATAAAATTATTGGTTCTTATTACGGATAAATTTTAATATTCCTTCAATGAAAATAAAAGTGATCCCAAAAGAAAGTGAGATTGTAAAATAGATTTTCACCTCATTGATTACTTTTAAAATTTAAAACCTTGAAATAATAGAACTAAATTTAAACATTAATCATCATGAATACATATTTATTCTTTTAAAAAATCATAGTATTAGTATATACAACACATAAAGGTGAAATGGTGAATAATAAAAAATATGCCTCAATGGAGTGTAAATTAAGATGAGATCCCTTAAAATGGTTTTAAATTTGAAGTGGGGATTAATAAATGAATTTATTATGTGAATAAAATAAAAATATACATAAATAAAGTTTAAATAAAACATTAAATAATCAAAAAACATCAAACATATAGTCTTATAATATCAAAGATAATGAATAAGTACTATAACCCAATGAAAATAAAACGAGTTATAAAATTGTTTCCCACTTGGTAACTATGAACATAGATCCCCCGAAATGAAATAATTAAAATTTAGAAAAAAATAACCTAAATTATGAACTATTTCTGATATTAAATTTAAATGGGGCACTATATATCCCATATAAAATAAATTAGGTTTGTAGCATTAAAATATGTTTCAATGAAGGGAACATTATATGAAGCCCCTTACCTCCGGCCTCCCTTTGGTGAATGTGGTTTAACCTCATTTATAATTGTTTTAAGAATGATATTAATTTATAAAACAATCATAATCATATTTATAATATCATACATGATCCTCTTATTATATATTACCACTTTTTAATTAATAAAATTTCATTATTACCATTGTTTTGGTTGTTAACTGCTTCATTTTATCATGCTTGTTTTGTCATGGAACATCTAGTTCTTGTGCATAGGATATAGAAACATTATCTTAAAAATAATATTAATGTTATAAATACAAAAAATATTCATTATATACCTTTTTATAAAAATTATATAATGTTTTACGTGGAAAATGAATCACATCACATCATAGAGATGGTAGGACATACAAACGCACGAGTGAAGATATCATTCCCTTATTGGGTGAAATGCTAAAAATGTGGATGATATATTAATTTTAAATAATCAATATAATGTAATATGTGTAATATATATTTATTATTTCCATTATTATTACTATACATGTTATACAGTGATGGAAAACAAATTACATTGATTCGTGAGGTGGCAGTATGTCATACACACAAGTGATGGTTCTGTTTCTCATTTGATGGAAGAGTAGAAAGATAAATTTTATGCCATAAAATTAATAAAATATTAGTTCATAGGAGATAAAGGTGTTATTATATTTTATTTTTTAAGGAATAATTTAATGTTATAAAAGAATAAGTAAAAGAAATATCACGTTGGAGAAGATTACCTTCTCTTGGAGAAAGCTTTTTTAGATCACTTATTGAGGACTATAGTATTGGTATTTTGGGAAGAAAAAACGTCAAAAATGTTATTAAGGATTTTGGGGAGATATTTTTGTAGATTTGGATCAATATAAATGTCATAATCTGTGTGATTAAGTAATGGTAGGAGTTTTCCTTTTATAAGTGGTGGCAGGGACCTTCTTGGAAACCACATGAAATGTTCCTAAAAGAGTACAAAATAATAAAGTCATTCCCATGAAAAAGGATTCCAAATGACCTTATATTTGATGGAGGTGTATAATAAGGTCAAAACAGTTCCATGCGATATTATAAGGTCTAAAAATGGTCATTAAATAGTATTTTTGACAAGTTTAATTAGCAAATATACACTTATCTTTTGGATTAACCACCCCCTCTAGTAAACCGGTTCAACCTTAATCGGGTAATTAATTTTTATTTTTTTACTATTTATTATAACAAATATTTAATTTGACCTTATTAACTACTATTAATTATTATAAATACAAATATGGAATCCATTTTATCAAATTCAATTCATATAAGTGGCCTAATTTATTTTAAAAATAAACCCACAAATTATATCAAAAAACAAATTTTCAAGATATACTTGTTTCAATTATATGATGATATTAAATTAAATATATGAATATTGATCAAAATTATATGGATTTTAACTCATATATTTATATATATAATATATAAATTTTATTGAAACATTTCTTTATTAGTGTTCATTTTAGTTAATTAAAATAGAGGAACATTATGCAATTAAAAATAGTTTTTAGAAAAATATGTTTTTAAGCCTAAAGATAAACTTATAAAAATATATAGTATAAACATGATTCAAATTTAATTAATTATATTAAAAATAAATAAATAAATATTATGTTAATTTTAAATAAAATTAAAATCATAATTTACTTTTAAATTACTTAATTTATTGAAATGAGATGATAGTTTTACCAAAAGAATTAGTTTTCTCTATTCACTAAAAAATAAATCTTTTCAGAAAAATACAAAACAAATCCCCCTAAGATATTTTTTATACGATAATTTTAAAAATGATATTGTTTTTATAAAATATTATTTCTGTAATAGTTATAAATTATTAATAACTTCTAGACATAAAATGAAAAATAAATCCATTTTTGAAGAAAATGTATTTTTGAAGCATTAAATGTTTTTATTGAGAATTAAGTACTTATTTATAAAAAATTTATATAAAAAATTTATTCCCATTTTCATAATTTGATTAAAAAAATGTCCCTTCCCACCAATTTAGTAGCTATTTTATAATGTTTAAATTTAATAATAATATTTTAATATTATATTGTGGTTTTCTTAATACTTGGTGTTGTGTGTTATATATGATATCAAACAAAGTTTTCATCCTTTCAAATATCAAGGTGTTACAACCTTCCATCATTTGAAAATATAACTTGGATGATATCTCTATTCTAGGTATATTCTAATCAAGTTTTTTCGATGTGTTCAGACTAGGGGATCCCGATTTTCCTTCATTTTATGGATATTATTCTATTATTTTCTATTTCAAGTGTATGAGGCAGGTGGTATCAATATATTATTTTATGAATTCATGTTATTTTCATGTATATATGATTTGAATCTATGCCAATATATTGTGTAATTGGCCTTTCCTATTTAATAATTGAAATTTAATCCTCATTTAATTATGTTAAATGTTCTCATGGGCTCTAAGTAGTTCACTAGCATGTAAATACCAAGACTTATGCCACCATGTAAGGTTATCCAACCATTTAAAATTAAAATGTAATTAAAGTGGTGACACTAGTAGTGTCATGGACTTAAACAATTACATGTGTATTTTTTTAAAATGTGTTTTGGGTGTATCATTAATTAACAATAACTAAATTAAATTATTTTTTGATGAAACTTGATAGAGATTTTATTTAAAGGATTCTTGGTCAATGAAATTTTATGGTTTATAGGAAAAGAAAATGATGAACTCATGATTATGAAATTTATTTTATGGTTATTGTTTGCTATTGAAATGATGAGTTAGTCATTATGAAAGTTATTATATGGTTATTAAGGTTGTTTTTGTTGGGGGCCTTGATCTAATTCCAAGGATATGGTATTTCCCTTTATTAAGATCCTTGCTATTGGGGTACCTTTATGTGATTCCAAGGATCGAGAATGCTCATTATTATGATTTTTACTATTGGGGGGAACTTTGAATGATTCTAAGGATCTGATATACCCATTATAATTATCATTATTATTGGGGGACCTTAATGTGATTCCAAGGATGAGGTAGGCCAATTATTACGATTATTACTATTGGGGGACCTTGATGTGAGTATAAGGATCTGGTGTGACTGTTATTATGATTATTACTATTGGGTGACCTTGATGTGATTCTAAGGATCTAGTGTGACCATTATTAAGTTTATTACTATTGGTTAGACTTGATGTGATTCCAAGGATATTTAATTCCTATTACATTTAAACATGATTATAGTATTGTGGAATGAGACATCTAGAAATAGATAAAGCAGGAATGGTTGACACTGGGTGCCACCCTAGACTTGAGGATTGATGGTATATATGTTCTTCTCCATTGTAAAAACATTCCTTATTTTTTGTACATTAACATTTGTACATAATAAATTCAAATTGAATATTCCTTAGACACTAATGGTGGTTTCCTTCTGAGTTTTATTGAAGCCCTACTCAAACTGCCTTTGGTAGCCAAGAAGACTTAATGCTTATCGACAAAGATAAGGTAAAGACCCTATGTATGAGGGTTGATATGGTATTTCAGTATTGGATCATGGATAGTGGGAAAATGTGTGGCCTCAAAACTAGTTGGGTTTTATGTTTTGTCAATTATTATTTTTGGATTTTACTATTTTACGATATGACCTTCACTATATATCATCATGTTTATATATTTTGGATTACTTGAAAATTTCTTTATTACGTTGTTATAATGGTATGTGATTGAGGGATTTTTATAATTTCTATTTTTATTGATACATTAAATAGATGGTACATTATCCCCCATGATATCTATTAGACCCTAAATACTAGTTAGAAACCTTTAGAGTATAAGGATGCACGCTTGACGGAATGTGTTGACTCGATTTGGTCACTCATTAGTAAACCAGATCAGGTACATTGCATCTTCTACATCTAATATAAAAGAGATAATTAGCATATACATCAATCCTTTTTATGACAAATTATATACAAAAGTCAAGGATAAAAGTGTATCATTGCCAAATATTTCACCAAAAAACACTATGATGCTCCTTTAAATCTAACTTTGAAGAACATATGGAATGTATAAACCTAAAAACTTCCAATTGAATATTTTAAAACCACTTAGAAAAAAATGGATAGTGACTAGTTGTGGTTTTATAGTAACATATACTAATTTTCATTTGTAAATATTCATTCTACCCCTCAATAGGTTCATTATATGATTAATTTGAAGATGAAGATCCAGACTCTGATGATTTATAATTTTAGGTGAATGAATTATCAACTTCGATACTAATTTATTTTATTTTAAAAAATAAGATAGAAAAGGTAGTATTTAGAGTAAGGTAACAAAAATTTAGCATGTGAAGAGTCTTCTCAGAGGGTATGAGATTATCTAAGGAGGCTTTATTGAAAGGGTTATTCTATTCCTCAATAAAATAATTATTCACAGATATAGATTTTTCAAGTCATTGAATCCTCTATCTATAATCAATGATGGAACCCATGATTTTAAAAATTAAATCCATTTTAACCGATACAAAATTGTCTAACGACATTGTGTCACATGAAATTTATTCCACACATTATTTAAATTCATATAAGTTTGATAAAACAACCATCAACTTATTCTCCATAGATTAATGTAAAGATATAGGTCCAGGTGCAGATGTCTGAATAGGTTTCATAGTTTTAGACAATACAGGTTGGGCTTTCAATAATTCCTTAAAGTCATCAAATTTTTTCATAGATATTAGACTAGGTTGAGTAACAGGAAACCTTTTGATGTATTCAAACTTTCATCTTATCATCATTCTTAGATAATCATAATTAGTCTTGTAAATAGAATCACCTTGTAAATAATTTAGTTAATTATTTAAGGATTTAATTTCTTTCCCCGCTATAGAAAGACTACCTTATTTAATTGGTTTTCTATTTATAATATCTCACCTTGAAGATACATAACTTCCATCATTATATTGAAATTATTATTCGAGATTGGAATTTACTTCAAGCTCAGAAAATCATCCTTTGAATCTTTAAACTCAACCTTGAGCTCATAAATATATCCTTAAGAATTATCAAACTTATTGATTGTACTAAAAGAAAAGTTTAGAACATTCTATCTAAAATCAGATTGAGTTTCATCCTAGTTGATTGAGGGAACAACATGTTCTTCATTAGTATTAAGAGATCATGGTTTTCAAGTATCACCAGATAAATGGATATCTTCACTTATTTATTTTCTAACTGGTATACGAATACTCTCATATATAACATGATTAAATCTCATTATTAGAGATAATTTATCATTTTCACTTATTAAATCTTTAAAATTTTCTCTCATTAATTTAACATCTTTAGATCCCTCTCTATCTACAGGTAATTAATTTTCTGAACCAGCTTCAATACTAGTCTTAAAAACCATAATATGATCATTTAACATAATATTATATCTCTAAAAACATGAAATGATATTTTTATGATCCCAATATCTTGTATATTTAGTATAATCTATGATCAAAGTATCAATAATATTATCAATAAGGTCAATATGAATGTCCTCTTTATCTTTTTGTCTATGAATATTATCAACACCAACCAAAATAGTGTTGTCTTGAACAAAAAAGGGTTATTTAAAATTATCCCTATCATAAACCCCCTCAAAAGTAGTTTCATCCAAATTAATTTATTTAGTGGACTACTCTCCATGAGTAACAGTATGGTTCTCATATTCTTTATCATTTCCTTTATCTTATTTCTCCCCTTTTTTCTTCATTACCATATTATTTTAATATTCATCCCAAATTATTTCAACATTACTTATAAATCCATATAAAAGGGTGGTATGGATTTTGAAATTGATATACTTAGTTTCATTGAGTGATACTTCCTTATTCTCAAAAATTAGGGTTAGTATCCTTCAATAAGGATATAATTTTAGCCTTTTATTTTATTAATAATAATGATGCATATAGTGAATCATATATCTAAAAAAATTACCTTATGTTAATTTAATATCAGATACATAAAATTGATGTATTTAAAGAGAACATTTTCATATTCATCATCACTTTGGGACGTTCTGAACTGAATAAACATGGATAGAACCCTTTGATCTAGTTTCAATTCTTTTTTGAGAATTTTTTTAAAAAAAAGAATCAAATAGAGATTCTATTATGACTGAAGGTATAAGATCATAATAATATATCATGTAATGGTTATATCGATACCTACCTTATTGGGGAAATTGTAAATCTTCAACTATCTCCATGGAGGAAATGGAAATTTCCCTCCCATTCACATTTGACTAAACAATATCTCCATCTTGAGTGAAGAGAAATTGTGAATTCTTATAAAACTCATAGACGTCCTATTCAAATATAGCTCCAATCTTCTTCTCATCAAAAATTTATTCCTATTTATGTAAACTCAATACCATTTTTGACAGTAGATTTGTACCATTCAGCCAATGATAATCAATTAGTTTACCTGGTATAACTTTTCTTTCAACACTACATGACCAAATTTTCATAAAATGTTTTGGGGATCCAATTTTAGATCTCTTAGACATTCTCATAGTTAAAAACATGGATGGAGGTTCAGTAGTGGTTCAAGAGTTATAGGATTCAAAGAATTTAGAAGAAGTTAAATTTGGATCCATAATTTCTTAATATATTGGGTTCATTCCATATATATAATCTACTTCTAATGCGTTTCTGAAAAATAATCCCCGTGCACCATTTGAGTGATGTGACATGTGATGTTTTGAATTAAAATTAAAAAAAATAAGGGATAAATGAATAAATAAATTATAATTTCTAAATAGTGAAAATGGATTATCTCACATAAATAAATACATAAGATGAAAATGAAATTACCTTGAATACTTAATAGATGCTGAATAAATTTTAAATCAAAATAAATTCATTTAAATTAAAAAAGTCCAAATTCACTTTTTTTTAAATCTAATCCATCAACTGGTAAAGGATTTTTAAATATAACTACAAGCTTATTGTCATTAAAAATGATTTATAAATAGATATTACACTTTCGATCTTTACCCATTATGAAATAATGCCTTAAATTTATATTCTTTGTTTTCATATAGATTAACAGATTCTTAGAAATGTTGATAGCACTAGCTTCATCACATTTATTTAGTTTAGGATCAAAATTACATCTAAATTATATCAAGATGTATTCCATCCACAACACCTTAGAAACAAATTATCTACTAAAATTTACTCAACTTCATCAGTTGATAGGGAAACAAAGTGCTTCTTCTAAAATTATTATGTAACTAATGATTTGACTATAATGTGTTAGGTACTTGAGATAATTTTCTTATCTAACCTAAAACCTATAAAGGTGGTATAAAAATATAAAATTAAATCAAACCCAAAAGTTTCGGGAAAATAGTAAATAAATAGAAATTGTTCCTTTTAAATGCATTAAAATTATATTGGCTAGAATTGAATGATATTATTCATGGTTTTCTAGAAAAATATCACCATAACATAAATAAAATATAATATCTAGTCGACTAGAAAATAGATTTAATAAAATCCAAGTTATTCCTCTAAATAACTTGTTGTCAACAAGTTTACCAACTTCATCCGAATGAAGTTTAATATTTGAAATCTCATGATTTGAATACCCCATTATATTTTCAAGTCTAAAACTTTTTAGTAGATCATATATGTATTTACATTAATTACAGAAATTCATTAAATATTTATAATAAATTCGAAAACTAAGAATGAAATTCAATTCTCCCAACATACTCATTTAATATTCCCTTTACATATGTTTTGAAAAATCATTACATAATTTATTATTTTTTTATCTAAAAATAAAATCATTAACATAAATTTAGAAGAGTAATATATATTTTTATAATGTTATATTATGAAATTCTGTTATAAAAAATCCACTAAAAAATAATTTGACAAATGGAAAAAAGATAGTCACTTATAAAAAAGCTCTTCGGGATTGTCTGATACCATAAAGATATTCGGTATGTTTGAGAACATAATTTGGAAATTGAGAATTTCCAAAGTATGAGGTGTTTCAACTTATACTTCCTCCATAATAAATCTATTTCAAAATGTTGATTCGATAACCATCTAGAAAAGTTTAAAGTTCATACGAGATGCATAATCTAGAAGGGTTTTGGTGTTTTATAGTCCAGTTATAGGAGAAAAGGTATCCTCGTAACCATTATCTTATTTTTGATTATAACCTTGAGCTACTAGTCTAGATTTATTCTATGGGATTATATCATGATCATCCTTTTTATATCTAAATACCCATTTAGTAGTTATCATAGTATAATGAAAGGGTTTATCAACTAATTTTAATACATGTATCCTCTTGAACTAGTTTAACTCTTCTTGCATTGCTAAAAGAAAACTCTCATCACTCAAGGATTCGTCTATGGTTTTGGGTTCAAGATGCGATAAAAAATCAGAGAACATAACTATTTTTATATCCCTTCTTCTAGTCATAAATCCTTCATCTAGGTCTTATATGATGGTCTCTTAGGGATTGTTTTTTAAGGTTATAGGTTTTCTAGGTATTACACTTTTAGTTTTATCATATTTGGTTATTTTTGGTCTTTATTGTTTATGATCATGTTCCAAATTACTATATTAATTATCATAAAGAAGTGGTTTGAGTCTCAAGTTATCAAAAAATTACTTAAGTCATCAATTTTAATTTTCTTATGATTAAAGGTATAACTTCATAAAATTTTACATGGGTTGATTCTTAAACAATCGTATAATGCTTATTGAAAACTATATCAAATTTGGAAGTGGTGGAGTAACATTGGAATATTCCTTCTTCATCCTTTAAATCAAACCTACCTAGATTATCCTTGGTGTTTCGGATGTACACTTTTCATCAAAACACATTTAAGTAACCAACCTTTGTTTTTATATTATTCTATAACAAATAGTATGTTTTATTCAAGATAGGACATATTAGAACTCAATTAATAACATAACATACTATGTTAAGTTATTTGTCCGAAAAATTAGGGGGTATGCTATATTCAATTCACCTAGTTCTAGAAAATTATTGAAAGGTATTATTTCTCATTTTGACTACACCATTCTGTTGAGGTTTCCTAAGGGTAAATAAGGTATTTTTGTAACAAACCAAGTAAGTAATGAATAATAGATATTTTTATCTATGTATATTAATGAATTATATAGTGTTTTAGAGTCTTAAAATGAAAATAAATCTAATCTTAAGCATGGAATACACTAATATTTTTAAAAGATTGTTTTACTTCCCTTTGATGGAAAACCATTTTCAAATCTGAATTTTGAAATTTTTATAGGCTATTTTTGTCAAAATAAACTTATTATTTATGATTGGGACATCAAAGTTTACTTTGTGTGAATTTTTGGTATTTTTCTGACAATGTTCATTTTTTAATGAATAGTGAAAAATACTGCATTTTACATCAAAACTGCTTTTTAATCTAATTTATTTATATTATTATATTTTCTCTTGAATTGGTTTTAAAGTGAAATTAGAATATATTTTTACCATTTAATCCAATAGTGGTCATTGGAATTATTTTCACTTTGAAATTGGACTTCAACTAGTGTCAATCTTTTGATACTTATTGTTTCAAAAAAAACCCGCTATTTGTTTTGACAACGGGAATTATTTTTAACTCTATTATTTCATTTTCTGTGTTTGGAATTTGGTAAAATGGATTACATATTTGGAATCAGAAGTTACAAATTATTTGATCAAGACTCTTTTGTTTTTTGACATTATGAATAGTAACGACGGTAATTATCTTTAATTATCTTGATTAATGAGTAATCGAGTAGTTAAGGATAATAAAATAATATCATAATAATAACAAAATGACACCAACATGTGTCCTAATTCTACTGGTTGTCTCATGGCAGACCATGGGATGTCTTGTACTAAACTTGGGGACCCCATGGAATCACTTTTGTGGAAAGTGACTTGTTATGTTTTTATTTTTTTTAAGAAAGTAAATATAACAAGAATGTATCACCTGATTAAAACATTTTTTATTTTGTCTACATAAATGTTATTTTGGACTATAAATATTCATTGGAAAGATAAAAAGATTTTATACATCATTGTATTTTTTTATAATTTTTAGACATTAAATAAATTAAATTATTTATGATATCATAATGATGCAGCGATGACATCATTATTTGACAATTTAAATAAAATGGAATGATAATGTAAACTCTAAGACCTACACTTGTCCAAAACCTATTGGGTGGGTATATTTCGAATTCTTATCACCTTATCCTCGAATTATATCAATGTGGGACCTTTAAAATCCGAAACCCATTTGAAAATAAAGTAACATTTCTTTACTTTCCAAGAGTGCCCCTCCTCTCCTCTTATAAAAGGCCCCCACCTCTACATCCTTACCCACACTTCCAAAGCATTTGGCTCGGCCAACCCCTACCCATTTTTGTCTCTCCACTTCCCTTTATTACTCCTTGAAGCCTCACTTTGGTCATAAGTCTTCCCAAGGAAGCCTTTGAGCTCAAACCAAAGGGAGTTACCCGATTTTAAGGTAATGTCTTCACTTGAGTCCTTTTGTTTTATTTTGCTTCTCCAACCCCCTAAACTCTTTTTATTCATTTATTTTGTAACAAATCCAGTATCTTCAATATACTAGGATGTTTTTATAATAATTATTCGAGCTAAACTTACACAAACCTACATCTAATGGTTAAAGGACATACTGTTTTCGTGGATGGTGAATTTATGCCTCCCGAAACGATGATTGTTCAACATTATTTTAACACCTTCAAAGGTGGCCATTAAGATGTCACTATATTTATATATGATATATAATATGTTTATGTTTTCCTTAAGCTTCTGTATTTGTCATTTTGGGCATACCTTTATGGTTTCCATTATTGGTAAACGCGATATCTTCATTTAAGGAAGTGCGGACTACTGCCCCTTCAAAGTGATTTGATTTGTTAAATACCATATGTGGGACGTATAAAATAAATAGGTATGATATCATATAGGATATTACACTGGATTTATAATATACCTTTATATCATTATGATTTCATTCTATAAAATACGAAATAGAAATGAAATTAGCGTTCATGCGTACGTACGGCTTACCGTCTCCATGAACGGTGCATTTCATTTCTTACCTCTAAATGATTATGTAATATTATAAATGCATGTATATACTGGATATATATGATATATATGATATAAACATCATTATTATAATTCTTAATATAATGGATACATGAACAACTTGTAATTATAAAGTGTTTATTTTTGACTCAAGTACCAATGATCGTTAAAACGACCGTTATTAACATAAATAATTACATAGTGTTCATCACATTGAAATAAGTGATATAAAAGGAATAATTAACTTGAAAAATGTACTTAAACAAGTATAAATTAACTCAAGTTTATTATTGAGGAGATTAAAGAACGATCGAGTCAAGTCGGACCCGAGGTATGGGACTTCGTCTCAATCTCCTTTCATTGAGGCATATTTTGTTTTATACACAACTTTATTTTATACAGTGTATAAAACCCTTTGACTTTTATGTTTATCCAAAAGGAATCTTTTTTATACTAAGCATTTTACTAAATGACAAAAGGGAATGTTTGGTCGTACGTATGCGGCGACAACGACTTCTCCGCCGCCCTGACCATTATTTGAGTTTCGGCTTCCTCTACAAGCCATGCCTTCTTTTTAAAAGAAAAATAAATACCATGTTTTACTTTTCTTTTATTTTGGTATTGAAAATGGTTTTCATAATGTTTTTATATCAATGTGTTGTATTGATATCTTGTGATTGAAAGGTGGAAATTTTATGTTTCTTTTATGCATGTTTTATGATATACGATTTTGTTGAGGTTCTTGGGCATTATTATGAAGACGGGCGGTTCCGTGATAAACTAAGGGAGGGTGAGCC
Source organism: Viscum album (assembly GCA_963277665.1). Classification (NCBI taxonomy): domain Eukaryota; kingdom Viridiplantae; phylum Streptophyta; class Magnoliopsida; order Santalales; family Viscaceae; genus Viscum; species Viscum album. Next base: position 794,761,266 of record OY728142.1, on the reverse strand, counting down.
CGATATAGCTCTCCATTGTATTGGGTAATGCGAAGTAGTGAAACATTAAGGTTTCTCCGAAGAGATTTAGGGAATATATTGTGATGGGTATTCCAAACGTAACCAAGAGGGTTACTCCCTACGTAAGAATGTTATGAATGCCTCAAGTTACCTTTATGTCTTATGATTTCTATGATTTATTCATGATTTGATGAGGTATGTTAAAGTGCTTATGTTTTATGGGTAATGTATGATTTTATTCTTATGTATATATGTACCCATGTTTCCTTTCCATATTTTTATATCCCTTACTGAGCTTTTTATGCCCATCCCAAGTTTTTTTGAAATGTTTTTCACAGGTCAAGGGATAGGTACATGATATGATGATAGTTTCAAGGAAGTGTCAAGAAAGAATCCATGTTTTATTTTAAATATGTTTCCATTGATGGGAAAGAAGAATACTATCTTTATGTAACCACTTTGTTTATATGTAGAATGTAATGCATGTTTTATGATCTAATTCTCTAAAACACTAAACCCGAAAATATCCTCAATGTGTAATCTTGTAATAACTCAAGATTAAGTAAGGTTTAAGGCTGGGGCCTTATACTTGGTATCAAAGGTCAGTTTAGATAACTTTAGGAGTTAGAATTCTATCTAAAAATATTTTTTTATGGTCAAATTGAAGTGATATAGTATTTGAAGATTACCATGTTGCTTCATCTAAGACATGTTTGTTCAGAATGGTTTTCCACAGAGGAAACAGGGAAGCAGTGCTAGGAAGGCATACAAAAGGAAATAACCTTCCGAATCAGCATCCCGAGATGGTCAGAATTGGAACTGAACAGTTTTTTGCAGTAATGGCGCAGTTGACTCAGGCGATAAATGGTGGTGGTGTCCATGCACGAGATCAGCCAGATCAACCGCAGAAGAACATGTCAGTGGTGGAACATTTCATGAGGCAGCATCCCCCATCATTGAGAGAATCATCTGACCCTATGTTAGCTGAAGGGTGGATTAAATCATTGGAGAAGATTTTCGATGTCATGGGGTGTTCAGACAATCAAAAGGTTAGTCTTTCTATTTACCGTTTGGAGGGTGAGGCTGATCAGTGGTGGTCTATGGTTAAAAATATCAGGGACGCCGATGAGATTGATGCTCTTGACTGGGATGAATTCAAAGGTATGTTTCTTGAGAAGTATTTTCCTAAGGCTATTCGACTTAGGATGGAAAAGAAATTCTTGGAATTGAGGAAAGAGGAAGACTCAGTGGCTACCTATGAAGAAAGGTTCACTCGATTGGCAAGGTATGCCCCAAATTTTATCCGAGACCTTGATAGTAAAATAAATCGTTTTTACTCAGGATTAAAGCCAAAATATCGAAGGGTATTAGATTCTCGTGAGTTTAAAAGTTATGAAAAGATTTTTCGATGTGCTGAGAAGGTGGAAATGGAGTTTTCCGATGATCAAGTTTTCTGTAACAACCAACAGAAGAAGAGACCGAGGTGGCAGGATAAATGTAAGAATTCTTCAAAAAATTCTGATGGTAAGAAAACTAGGTTTCCAGTTTGTGATAAATGTGGAAAAAGGCATGCTGGGGAATGTCTTCCGAATTCTGGAAAGTGCTACTGATGTGGTAAGATGGGACATAAGGCTCGTGATTGCACTAAAAAGATCAAGGTGAAGGTAAGACCATATTTGATTTACAGTTAGTGAAATTTCTTAAGTGCAATGAGATGGGTCACTATGAAAACAAGTGTCTGACAAAGAGCTTGAGTGATGGAAAGTAGTTAGACTACAAGCATAAAGGGGTGGTGAAATCCTTTGAAACAACTTCAGCAGATGTCGGGCCATCAAATGAAGTTGTATTAGGTACTTTGTTTGTTTTTTCAGATTATGCCAGTGTGTTGTTTGATTCGGGGTCTATACATTCTTTCATCTCTGAAAACTTTTCTAGTAAAATGGGAATACCATCTCAAGAAATGACTCCTGAACTTCTGGTAAAAACACCTGGGGTAAATGTTGAGGCAAAAATAATTTATAAGAATCTTCATATCCTTATCTGTGGAAAGAACCTACTTGCAAACCTTATTGTTCTACCTCTAGTAGAGTTTGATGTTATCCTGGGTATGGATTGGCTCTCTATTTACCATGCTAAGATTGACTGTAGAGATAAAAAAGTTTCTTTTCAGAAAGACTTTCAGTTTGTGTACAAGAATTAACCCTTACTGTTGATAACATATCAATAGTCCGAGAAACTTGTAAATGATGGAAATGAATGTTACCTTGCACACAACGTTGAAAATAAAGTAACTGTTCAGATTAATGATGTGCCAGTGGTAAATGAGTATCCTGTTGTTTTTCCTGATGAGTTTCCTGGAATAATACCAGATCGGGAAGTTGAGTTTACTGTTGACTTAGTTCCTAATGATAATCCAATTTCAAAACCCCCTTATCGAATGGCTCAAATTGAACTTTTAGAGTTGAAGGAGCAATTGCATGATTTATTAGAGAAAGGTTTCATTCGACCTAGAACATCACCATGGGGTGCTCCTGTCTTGTTTGTTAAAAAGAAATATGGCTCAATGAGACATTCCATTGATTATAGGGCCTTGAATAATATCACTGTTAAGAGAAAATATCCTTTGCCTCATATCGATGATTTGTTTGATCAGCTCTAGGGAGATCAGTATTTTTCAATGATTGACCTGAGATCAGGGTACCATCAGCTGAAGGTAAAGGAAGCAGATGTTCTAAAGACTGCGTTTCATACAAGATATGGCCATTGTGAATTTGTAGTAATGCCTTTTTGGTTAACCAATGCACCTGATGTATTCATGGACTTAATGAATAGAATTTTTCATGAGTTCTTGGATAAGTTTTTTTTTCGTTTTCATTGATGATATTTTTGTGTTTTCTAAAAGTAAAGAGGATCATGAAAGACATTTAAGGGTTATCTTGAAAACCTTAAAAGAAAAGAAACTGTATGGAAAATTCAGAAAGTGTGAGTTTTGGTTGCAACAAATTTCTTTCCTTGGTCACATTGTTTCAAAAGATGGGATAACTGTTGATCCTGCAAAAACAAAAGTTGTAGAAGACTGGCCAAGACCCACAAATGTAACTGAGATTCGTAGCTTCCTTGGTTTGGCAGTCTATTACCGAAGGTTTGTTAGAAATTTTCACGGTTATCTAGTCCAATGACTAAGCAAACTCGGAAGGGTGTTAAGTTTATCTGGACAAAAGAATGTGATGATTGTTTTCAGGAATTGAAAAGAAGATTGGTGAATGCTCCAGTTTTTTCACTACCTTCCAGGAATGGTGAGTTTGTTATATAGAGTGATGCTTCATTGAAAGGAATTGGTTGCGTCCTAATGCAGAATGATCAGGTAATTTCTTATGGTTCACGACAGTTGAAAACTCATGAGGTAAATTACCCTACACATGAATTGGAATTAGCTGCTGTTGTTTTTACTTTAAAAATTTGGAGGCATCATTTGTATGGAGTAAAGTGTGAAATATATACCGATCACAAAAGTTTAAAGTATATATTCACTCAGAAAGAATTTAACATGAGACAAAGGAGATGTCTAGAATAAATCCAAGATTATGATTGTACAATTCATTACCATCCAGGAAAAGCAAATAAAGTGGTTGTTGCTTTGAGTCGAAAAATTAATGCTTCATTAGCAATGTTGCGTTTGGAACTTAATCCTTTGGTTAAGGATTTGATGAACTTTGGCATAGAAGTTGTTGGTGCAGGATGTTCTTCTGTTTTGTTTCAGGTATCAGTGAGATCATCTCTATCAGACAGAATCAAGAAAGCACAGAAGCAAGACAGTGAGTTGCAGAAAAAGGTAGAGCTGGTTCAGAAAGGTAAGTTGTCTGAATTCAACATTGATAATGATTGCGTTTTGATATTTGGGAAGAGATTGTGTGTGCCTTTTGATTCACATTTTAAGAGAGAGTTGTTATGTGAAGCTCATAGTTCTCCGTTTTCAATTCATCCAGGCACTACTAAGATGTATAGAGATCTTCGGGAGTATTACTGGTGGGATGGAATGAAAAGAGATATTGCTGATTTTACTATGAAGTGTTTGACTTGTCAGCAGGTTAAAGAAAAGCGGCAGTTACCGAAAGGGATGCTTCAGCCTTTACCAATGCTAGAGTGGAAATGGGAGAATATATCTATGGACTTTGTTGTGGTATTACCGAAGACATCTCGAGGTAATAATGCAATCTGGGTTATTGTTGATCTCTTGACCAAATATGCTCATTTCCTTGCTATACGAGATACTTTTTCCCTAGACCAACTTTCTCATTTGTATCTTAAATAAATAGTCAAGTTACATGGAGTTCTTCTCTCCATTGTATCTGACTGTAATCCTAGGTTCACTTCTAACTTTTGGAAAGGCCTTCAGAAGTCGTTGGGTACTGAATTAAATTTTAGTACAGCTTTTCATCCTCAATCAGATGGGCAGTCAAAACGAACAATTTAGACATTGTTGGATATGCTACGTTCTTGATCTATGGATTATCAGGGAAGTTGGTACCAACATCTTTCTTTGGTTGAATTTTCATATAATAACAATTTTCATTCCAATGTACAGATGGCACCATTTTAGGCATTATATGGGAAGCGGTGTCGAACTCCAGCTTTCTGTGATGAAGTGGGAAAAAGGAAGTTGATGGGACCAGAATTGGTATGAGAGTTGTTAGAAAAAGTTCAGCTGATACAGAAACGCATGAGAACATCTCAAAGTAGGCAGAAGAGTAATGCGGACAACAGGAGGAAGGATCTCTCTTTTGAGGTAGGTGATCATGTTTTTCTCAAAGTATCACCATGGAAAAGTGTGATGTGATTTGGTAAGAAAGGAAAGCTGAGTCCAAGGTTCATTGGACCATATGAAATTTTGGAGAGAGTTGGATCAGTTGCATACCGAGTGGCTTTACCTCCGAGTTTATCTCAGTTACACAATGTTTTTCATGTTTCGATGTTCAGAAAGTATATGCCAGATCTATCTCATGCTTTGAATCCAGAGGTAGTTCAGCTAGAAGAGAACCTATCTTATGAGGAACAACCGGTCCAGATTCTTGACCACAGGGAGCAAGTGTTATAAAATAAGGTGTTTAATCAGGTAAAGGTTTTGTGGAAAAACTACATGATGGAAGAGGCAACATGGGAATCTGAAAATGCAATGAGGGATAAGTACCTCCATTTATTCGATAAGTAAATAAATTGCGGGGGCACAATTATCTAAAGGGGGAAGGATGTAACATCCCAAGTAAGTAATGAATAATAGATATTTTTATCTATATCTATTAATGAATTAGATAGTGTTTTAGAGGCTTAAAATGAAAATAAATACAATCTTAAGCATGGAATACACTAATATTTTTAAAAGATTGTTTTACTGCCTTTTGATGGAAAACCATTTTTAAATCTATCTTTTGACAATTTTATAAGCTATGTTTCTCAAAATAAACTTATTCTTTATGATTGGGACATCAAAATTTACTTTGTGTGAATTTTTGGTATTTTTCTGACAATGTTCATTTTTTTAATGAATAGTGAAAAATACTGCATTTTACATCAAAACTGATTTTTAATCTAATTTATTTATATTATTAGATTTTCTTTTGAATTGTTTTTAATGTTAAATTAGAATATATTTTTACCATTTAATCCAATAGTGGTCATTGGAATTAATTTCACTTTGATATTGGACTTAAACTAGTGTCAATCTTTTGATACTTATTGTTTAAAAAAAAACCCGTTATTTGTTTTGACAACGGGAATTATTTTTAAATCAATTATTGCAATTTATGTGTTTGGAATTTGGTAAAATGGATTACATATTTGGAATCAGAATATTCAAATTATGTAATCAGGACTCTTTTGTTTTTGGACATTATGAATAGTAACGATGGTAATTATCTTTAATTATCTTGATTAATGAGTAATCGGGTAGTTAAGGATAATAAAATAATATAATAATAATAATAAAATGACACCAACATGTGTCCTAATTCTATTTGTTGTCTCATGTCCGACAATTGGATGTCTTGTGCCAAACTTGGGGACCCCAAGGAATCACTTTTGCGGAAAGTGACTTGTTATCTTTTTATTTTTTTAAAGAAAGTAAATATAACAAGAATGTATCACCTGATTAAAACATTTTTAATTTTGTCTACATAAATGTTCCTTTGGACTATAAATAGTCATTGGAAATCTAAAAAGATTTTCTACATCATGGTACTTTTTATTATAATTTTTAGACATTAAATAAATTAAATTATTTATGACATCATAATGATGCAGCGATGACCTCATTATATGACAATTTAAATAAAATGAAACTATAATGTAAAATATAAGACCTACACATGTCAAAAACCTATTGGGTGGGTATATTTCTAACCCTTATCACCTTAGCCTCGAATTATATCAATTTGGGACCTTTAAAATCCGAAACCCATTTGAAAATAAAGGAACATTTCTTTACTTTCCAAGAGTGCCCCTCCTCTCCTCTTATAAAAGGCCCCCACCTCTACCTCCTTACCCACACTTCCAAAGCCTTTGGATCGGGCAAACCCGGCCCATTTTGTCTCTCCACTTCCCTCTCTTACTCCTTTAAGCCTCACTTTGGGCAGAAGTCTTCCCAAGGAAGCCTTTGAGCTCAAACCAAAGGGAGTTACCCGATTTTAAGGTAATGTCTTCACTTGAGTCCTTTTGTTTTATTTTGCTTCTCCAACCCCCTAAACTCTTTTTATTCATTTATTTTGTAACAAATCTAGTATATTCAATATACTAGTATGTTTTTATAATAATTATTCTAGCTACACTTACACAGACCTACATCTAATGGTTAAAGGACATACTGTTTCCATGGATGGTGAATTTATGCCTCCCGAAACGATGATTGTTCAACATTATTTTAACACCTTCAAAGGTGGCCATTAAGATGTAACTATATTTATATATGATATATAATATGTTTATGTTTTCCTTAAGCTTATTTATTTTTCATTTTGGTCATACCTTTATGGTTTCCATTATTGGTAAACGTGATATATTCGTTTAAGGAAGTGCCGACTACCGCCCCCTCAAAGTGATTTGATTCGTTAAATACCATATGTATGACATATAAAAGAAGGAGTTATGATATTATATATGATATTACAATGGAATTATAATATACCTTTATATCATTATGATTCCATTCTATAAAATACGAAATAGATATGAAATTAGCGTTCATGCGTACGTACGGCTTACCGTCTCCATGAACGGTGCATTTCATTTCTTACCTCTAAATGATTATGTAATATTATAAATGAATGTATATACTGGATATATATGATATATATGATATATACATCATGATTATAATTTTGGATATAATGGATACATGAACAACTTGTAATTATAAAGGGTTTATTTTTGAATCAAGTACCAATGATCGTTAAAACGACCGTTATTAACAAAAATAATTACATAGTGTTCATGAAATGGAAATAAGTGATATAAAATGAATAATTAACTTGAAAAAGGTTCTTTAACAAGTATAAATTAACTCAAGTTTATTATTCAGGAGATTAAAGAACGATCGAGTCAAGTCAGACACGAGGTATGGGACTTCGTCTCAATCTCCTTTCATTGAGGCATATTTTGTTTTATACACAACCTTCTTTTATACGGTGTATAAACCCATTTGACTTTTATGTTTATCCAAAAGGAATATTTTTTATACGAAACGTTTTACTAAATGACAAAAGGGAATGTTTTGTCGTACGAATGCGGCTACAACAACTTCTCTGTCCCCGTGACTATTATTTGAGTTTCGGCTTCATCTACAAGCCATACCTTCTTTTTAAAAGAAAAATAAATACCATGTTTTACTTTTATTTTATTTTATTATTGAAAATGGTTTTCATAATGTTTTTATATCAATGTGTTGTTTTGATATATTGTGATTGAAAGGTGGAAATGTTATGTTTCCTTTATGCATGTTTTATTTGATACGATTATGTTTAGGTTCTTGGGCATTATTATGAAGACGGGTGGTTCTGTGATAAACTAAGGGCAGGTGAGCCCAATATAGCTCTTCGATGCATTGGGTAATGTGAAGGAGTGAAACTTTAAGGTTTCTCCGTAGAGATTTAGGGAATATACTGTGATGGGTATTCCAAACGTAACCAAGAGGGTTACTCCCTACGTAAGAATGTTATGAATGCCTCAAATTAACTTTATGTCTTATAACTTCTATGATTTATTCATGATTTGATGAGGTATGTTAAAGTGATTATGTTTAATGGGTAAAGTATGATTTCATTGTTATGTATATATGTACCCATGTTTCCTTTCCATATTTTTATATCCCGTAATGAGCTTTTTATGCCCATCCCAAGTTTTTTTGAAATGTTTTTCACAGGTCAAGGGAAAGGTACATGATATGATGATAGTGTCAAGGAAGTGTCAAGAAAGAATCCATGTTTTATTTTAAATATGTTTCCATTGATGGGAAAGAATAATACTATCTTTATGTAACCACTGTGTTTATATGTGGAATGTAATGCATGTTTTATGATGTAATTCTCTAAAACTCTAAACCCAAAAAGATCCTCAATGTGTAATCTTGTAATAACTCAAGATTAAGTAAGGTTTAAGGCTGGGGCCTTATAATTTTAATTCTATGTTTTATGAAAAATTAATTAAATTCATGTTTCTAAATCACTCACACAATACATTCTACATATACATGCAGTCCATGATGGACCAAACAAATAAATTTGGTTAAGTTGTAGTGGCCTAGAAGTAAAAACCTATTTAATTGGTTCAAAATATTAATTTTGTTGCTTTCCCATTTGGAATACATTAAATAAATTAATTATTTCCAATTTAGGTGAAGGAAAATCAGAAATTATATTTTACTTAAACAATTTTCTCAAATAATAAATGTTGCAAATTCCAAGTCTACTATACTAAATCCAAGATTCATTTATTTCAGTATTAAAACTATTCACATTCTATTTACACAAATAATTTAGATCTAAGGTGTTAGAATTATCAGTTCAAGGTGATCTAAACTTAATAAATTTATCTTTAAATATAGAAAATTCATTATTTGAAAAATAAAATAATAATGCATTCTAATGGAGTTGATAGATACTTATCAGACTATGTTTCATAGATTCAACATAAATAATTTTTTTTATAATCCCTGAATAAATATCTCCAACCAAGAAAAATCTAATAATATTTTTATAGAATTGACACCAAAGGTGACATAACATCCATAAAATTTTTATAGTAAGTATACATTTAAAAAATATCCAATCATGTCCCTTAAAAGGGAACTATCCATGTACCACTTTATAGGGTTGTCCCTATGGGGTTTACCTTAAAACATAAATTGCATAAGAAGATTTATTGGTACCCATATTCTCTTGGGTCCGGCTATATTATTTACGAAACAATTTAGAATAAAAATCTATTTATAATGACCATAATTTCCATCCTTGAATTTAGATAAATTCTTCAAAAAAAATTAATGTTTAAAATAATATAATTTAGGATTTTTAAAGTGTTAATCAACTACATAATTTCCATTAACCACATAATTAAAAAAAGTGATAGTAGGAATGATTTTTCTTTTAGATCTAGGCACAAAGTAATTTCTATATAGCTTATGCCTTTCACTATTACTTCATATTCCATGTTTATCTTTATTTTATTTTTACATACAAAGGATTGGAAGAAGATAATTTTCCCACTTAGTAAGAACACTTTAAGGATCTTTTAGGTCCTTAACCTATTCTAAAATACTCTTAATCTTGCTGTCATTTTTAGTATATGAAATAATATATTTATCTAATTTTTACATCAAATTAGAAATTTGGTAAGTTACGACTACTATATCACAAAAAATAACGTCATATAATTTATAAGAATATTTTTATTTTTCTTCAAAGATTCATAGTGGTCTTTTAACATAGGGAAATTCTCATTTAATTCTATAAAATTATAATTTTTTTGTTAAAATCCAAATTAAAAAAGAATAATAATAAGTAGGCTGTACCTCTTCTGTCTGATCCAAAATGTACATATTTTATTTTTTAATAGAATATTAATATTCTTAGTTAAAAGATTAAAATCAGTTGAGTATTCATAATAAAACCAAGTAGAATTCATATATTTATTCTCATTTTTCTTATAATCAGTTTTTAAAACTTATTTTTTAATATCCTCTTCCCTTTAAGTTGTAGACACTCATTCTTGATATATCCAATTTTTTTGCACTCAGAAAGTCTCGGTTATTTTGAATTTCCTACAATATTATTATCCTTGGTAAAGGATTTTCTATCCTCTTTTATTATTATTTAACTTTCAAACATCCTTAAAAATTGAAAAAGTTACCTATTCGATTATGGATAGCATGACTCCCCTTCATCAAATGATTAAGATAAAAAAAATTCTATAGAATGTATCCCATCTTTGAGGTAGAAACATTGAGATCCATAAGCTCATTATTGAGCATCTTTTGATCAATCACCTCATCTTTCATTTCAAATTAATACATCATAAGATGTCCTATAAGATCAATTATTTTTAAGATCATTAACTATATTTTATTATCTTATTGAATCTAAAAGTCCACTCCATATAGATGGTAATACTCTAAGAATGTTCAATGAATGATCTGGTGCTAGAATTATAGCACTTAAGGAATCAACATAACTAATAATCATTGTTAATATTAAATTAATCTATGTGATTAATTGAACTTAAACCATTATAAATATATCTAAATTCTATTTTACACTATTGTATCTAAGTGGTATGACATTATTTGTCCCATAATAATCAATAGAAATAGTAGTCCATATCTCATAAGTTGTCTCAAACTGAAAAAAAATATTAAACTCATCTGATCCTAAACTAATTATAAGGTCATTCATTGTATTTGAATTTAAATCATAATCAGGTTCTTCAGTAGAATCTTATGCCTTAGGTCCACCTTTAGGAATTTTATAATCCTTTATAACTATCAAGTACACTTATAATCCATATTTGTTTAATTAAACGATTATAGTAACTTTCTAATACCCATAATTTTGTCTATTTTAGTGTGTTCCTACAGTCAAAGACATCCCCACATTGGAATCATACATTTTACAAACAAGAGAGATATTTAGACTTCAACAGGAAATATTTTAGGACTCAAAATTCACTACTCTAATAAAAACTAGTGTCCCAGTGGTAGTGGTACAATAACTCAAGAAGTTTGATGAGTAGAGTTCTTGAAATTTTTTAACAACTTAAAACCACCCTCTTAAAAAATATTCAATTCTATTGAAATTTTCCTTAAAACCTATTTCAGATATATTGTGGAAATAAAATTAAAAATAAAGGTCAGTACACTGAGAGTTTATAGTGGCTCATAGGAGTATGAATATCCTTTAATCATCTCCACAAACAATTAATGTGAGTTTGGTAATTTTAATCAAAACCATCTTGTTTTCTATAGTATTCTTAGATGAGTGCAAGAATCTATCACTTTTTAAAAATTTCAAAGAGCTTTCAATTGAAATATCCCTTCACAATCCATGTACACGACTTTGAAATAGTCAATACAAGGAGTGATCATTTTGTATAGAAAGAGATACAAAAAAGTATAATAGGTTCATCACACAATTGAAAGAAGAAACTGACATATAATAAAACTTATCTAGTAAAAAGAATAAATTTCAAAACATCTATAAATAAATTTTGTTGTTATAAATATTACTAGAATTCACACAATGGCATAATATTTCTTTTCATATTTTTATTTGTGTGCAAAAAGAGCATTTATAATTCCTCTATCCTAGTTCACTCTAAATAAACCAAACCAAATTGATACTAGGACATCAAGTGTGCCTCCCCATTCGATATAGGCTAAAAAATTAAAAGTGGGGGTCTAGGGTAGTACCATGAGAGACTATACCCCCCCATATGAGTTTGTAAAATAGTAAAAAGAATAACTAAATAGCTTAAAATAATTTAAAATAAAGTATAAGGAAGAATGTAGATATATCCAACAATAAAAAATGAATGTGGAGTCATACAATCATTGAAACTCATAGTCATGAATTTCACGCAACATGTTACTTCACACTAGGCTAGTTACATATATAGAAAAAATAAAAAATAAAATACATGGAGGCTCAATGTCCATCCCCAAGCCTTACAACATCTCAATCCCCAAGTTTCATATTAGCTATCATACTTGATCAAGCTACTTTAGGCCTCTTCCCAACCTAAACCTTGGATTAGTGAATTCATCTTAAGTAATTAAGTGTCAAGGATTCCTGAGAAGGGTGTGAGTAAAAATAGTAGGTTACCACCAATATTCTCACATAAAAAACGTCTAGATTCAGTGTACACATGTTATATGCTCAAAATAAAAAAAAATTATGATTAATGTTTAAATTAAATAACAACTATTGATCCTTTTGTTTTACCATGAAACCTAGGATCTACCCAAAACTTTTCTAAACAATTATTGAGTGTCTCTAAGAACATCTTAAATCTATTCCAACCAAAACAACTTCATGGATCTAGGGTTGTGCCTCTCCCCTTCATGGAATCCAACACATGGATTCAAGGTATTCATTTCTAGGAAAACTGCAATTGGATTTAGGGCGTTCCCTTTTTGGAATCCATCACCTTGATCTAGGGTGTACCCTAATAGAAAACTACATTGTCCAAGTCTAGGGGAGTGGAAATCCCATGTCCAACATCTCATCATCTGAGTCCAAGGGTGTGTTTCCCCAATCGAATATTACCTCATATGATTCCAAGGGAGTGATTTTCTTTGCTGGACATCAGATCATCTGAGTCCATGGATTAGGCTCCCCCTACTAGATATTACCTCATTTTAGTATAAAGTATGTATCTCAATATAGGATGTCAACTTTTTTGAGTATAGGGTCATGTATCTCCCTATTGGATATCACATCATTTAAGGCTAGTGGTATGGTTTCCACTAATAGATATCAACTCATCGGAGTCTTGGGTGTGATTGTCCCTATCATATATCACCTTGATTGAGTCTAAATTCATGAATATCCCAACAAAAAATCACATCCTATAATTATAAGGGTGAGGTTACCCTACTATATATTACCTCATCCGAGTCTAGGGTCTATCTTTCCTCATCGGGTATCACTACATCTAAATCCACAGAAAGTATCTAAGGCATCCCAAACCATGGTGTTACAATCTCGATGGGATATACATCCCACAATTTAGATCCAAAGATCATGTACATGGAATTCCAAACCATTATATCATTGGATCCAAGGATCATATATATCCAATTCATACAAAACTGTATCTCAAAACATCTTGATGGGTGGTTCATCGCACTGAAATCATCTTGTATAATGCATCTTGATGGGTTTCCCATCTTTTTGAACACATTCCATAGTTCTAATGAGGCATCTCACATGCACATACTTTCATTGAAATGACTATAATAGTCTCAATCTATTGATTCAGATTCTAACATGAAACCCTCAATCATCTATATCGTACTCATATACACCCTCTCACTAGTGTCAATATCTAAGTAGGGAACCATCAAGGGTCCCTTAAGTCCAATCACACCTAGGATACCCTATAGGGTTCCACTATCATGTTCTAATCTCTTAGGCTAGATACCATAACATTAAGGACCTCACTTACTTATACAAAGTCATGGTAATCTCAAGGCCTCATTTTCCACACAATTTTTCATCTCCCTGGGTTACACATGAGATATGGACTTAATCCCATCCTCTATTTAGCTCACCCTAGGTAATTCCTCACACCCAACCTATTATCCAATATCCATAGTGTTTACCCATCCATGTAAATTGCATCCCATTCTAGGAGAAACACTCTCCCCGTAGTTATCTCACTATCCTATTAGCCTTAAGGCATCTCATGTTTCCCACATGGCCAATACCTAGTCTTTCAATCATAAATCATCACTCATATATACTTTGAGGACACTAAGGGAACCAATCACTAGGTAAGATATATATTGTTATTTCATTTTATTTTATTTACAACCCTTTGGGTCCATGTTTCTTAGGGCATAAAAATATAACCATGTCCTCAACCATTGGTGTATGAGGCATAAAACCAACAAAAAAGGTTCCATTATTTACCTTAAAAAAATATTTAACTCATAGGAATTTCATTTAATAAAAAAAATTCTTAAATAAAAAGGGTTGATCACCCTTAGCGATAGAACACATATAACATGCCATAAAAACAAATAGATTAACCATATTCCATGCATGAGGGACCACATACCTCATTCATGAATCCATTTTCCTTTTTTATTTCACCAACAGGTATCTCATTCCCAATCACATCGAAGCTTATACTGGTATCCCAATAACCTATCTAGAACCTTAATATCTAATAATTAATTATAAATTATTTTTAATTTATTATTCAACTCATTCTATCGGTTTCTAATTAATTAAAAAAATAATTTAATTATTCATAAAACCGAAAATCCCATCTATTATCAACCACTCACTCAAACCATGAGCGAAATAGTGCTTAAAACTCTTAGCATACCCCCAAACCTAATCCATGTAAAATAAAAAAATTAAATACTTTATTAGATAATCCATTTCACCTAAATTCCAAAAAACATAGAAAAATCATATGATGATGTACCATTTCTGAAACAGCATGCAGACCTTGTTTCAGGATTCCATATAGAAAAAACATACAAAATCCCCCATAAAAATCAGACAATTTCACTATGATATTTTGAAATTATGAAGACCTGACATTAAACATTAAATAATATTAAGTTTTAAGTAAAAAAATAATTTTATTACATTCTAGGATCTTTATGGATTATAGTTTTAGAGAATTATTCCATCATTATTACATAAATAAATATTACATCACAAAGTGGAAAATTCCACTCTGTGTCCATTTTTTCTTAAAATAAAACATTAATGATATAAAACGTTTTCTTCTCATTACATGTCTTCAGAATTTTCATGTTTACCTAATCATTTTTCTTACTCTTCCCAAAAATCTTGTCAAAACCATTTTAAATTTTTAGATTAGCACAAACATATCAGTAATGGACATAAAAAGAAATAAAGAAACAATTTTTTCCATGAAAACTCATTAAAATTTTCCTTTTTCAAAAAAAACTTTTGAATCAAAATAAAAATTTCCATACCCATGAAATCAAATTATACACCCAAATCTAATCACAAAAAAATTATATTAAATCATAAGGAAAAATAAAACTCATAAATGTTTCTTTAAAATCATGGAAACTCAAAAAAAAAATCAAATTTTTTTTAATTTAACCCATAATAACAATCAAATACTTTCTTTTAAACACAATCTATTTTTATTACCTTTTGAAATAATAATATTTTTAACAAAACTATAGAAAGAATAAATAAATCATATAGGTAACTTGGGACATCATTTTCATATCACTCTTAAAAATGGAATAAACTACCTGGTAAACTTCTATAATGACCATTAACCAATGCATTAAGGGTTATGGAGGCCGTACATATTTTTTTTAACGTATCCACCTACGATGGGTTTATAATGGAACCACTCATCCTTGGTTTATAACATAGCCACATTTCATTGGTTTAAAACGGAACCACTCGTCCTTTTTTATAATGGAACCACCCATCATTTAATTATAATGGAATCAAATATCATCATAAATTTAATAAGAACCATAAAATCATCATAACACATCATAGATTTCATTTTCATCATCATATGCATAAAAATATTCTTTGCAACAATAAGAAAACATTTTTGGAAATTGAAATATATTTTCCTTTTAAAATAATTTTTTAAAAATACCCAGAACAAAGGGAATGATCATTTTTATTTGAAGAAAACAAGGATGTTTATAAATAAATCCAAACATAAAATAATGGTTATTATCGTCATAAAAATAGTTGATGTTGTATATGTTAAAAGAGAACATTCGTTTTTTCTTTTATAAAGAAATTCGAAATGTTCTCTAAAAATATTCCTTTTAAAAATATTTGTAAGAAAGAGATATAAAATATAATTTATGATTAATTTATGTCCATATAAATATATATATATATATAATGTATTTTTAATAATATGGATATAGAATATAATGATGTACAAAATAAATATTTTGAATATTTAAAGTGCGGTTTTTAATGCTAATTGTCTCTTAACATGAGTCTGAATCATCAAACATGTTATTTATATTCATGAATAATAAACATGTTTTAATTATTTAATTGATTAACAAATTTTTTATATTTTATTATTCCTTTTATTTTATTTTTTACCATATTATACACAATTACTTAGTCAATTATGTTCTCATCGGATGTTTCGATGATATTCGGTTCATATATCCAAAATGGATTTGGCAGGTTGACTACAATCAAAGATTTAATTATTAAAGCATCTGAAAAAAATAATAATTAAATAATTATCATTTTTATTCATCAATTATTCTTTTTAAAACAACCATGAAAGAAAAGGAACAATGTTACCCTCATGGAGACGGTAGGTCGTACGTATGCATGATAAATGTTTCAATTTTTTCAATGAACTTAATGGAAATTAAGTAATAATTATTTTAACATTTTATAATTATAATTATTTAATAAATAATATATTACTTATTTAAGTATACTTATATATAGCATCCATGTGATTAGATGATGAAAAATAAATCACATCAATTTGGGGATGAGGTAATAAACACGCACTCACGAATGACATTATCATTTTTAAATGGGTGTAATGGTAAGAAAAAAATGATGATATGTATCTATTAATAACTATAATTATTTATTTAATATCATATTTAAATATTAGATCAATGATTATAACCATCTATGAGATGTTGTGATGGAAAATTAATTACATCAGATCATGAGGCTGTAGTCTACCTTACACACGAATAACAATTTTTTCCAATTAGATGGAAGAGGAGATGGATACAGGTTATGAAATTAAAATAAAAAAATTTGGGTATGTAATAAAGGTTTTTTATTATTTCATAATGTTTCAACAAGATTTTAAATAGGTAGAATCTTAAATAAATCTAAAACATACAGTTAAAGACTATACTTCTTCTTCAGAGAAATTCCATTGATTTACACCATAACCCCTATAATGATGGTATTATTAACAAAAAAATACATCTAGAACATGATTAGGGATAATAAAAAGGGATTTTTTTAGGTCTTGGAATAACTAAAAGTCTTTTTAAGTGTGAATAAAAGAGGATATCATGTTCTGTTTTTATAATGAGAGGAGGGTAATTCTTGGGATTTCTTAAAGTATTAAATTCATATAAAATAGTTTTTATATCAAAATGACTATAAACATATTTAATTTGAAGATAATATTAGTATGAGTTCAAATCATCTCATATAACAAAAATTTTACAAGTTATGTTATTATTTTTACCCTTAAAATTTTATTTTAAACCTTTGTTCACCCTTTTGATGATTACCATGATAATAATGTTTTTATGCATTAGGGACAAGATATTAACTATAAAAGAATAATTGTACCATTAATGGAAAATGTTTGAAAATTTCAACCATATGCAGATAAATTTTTTACAAAGATAATATTTTTAGGAATTTTAAATCATTTAATAAAACATTATTTATTATAAAATATCATTAATGTAAATTTTGTAACTATTCATTTACTTTTGACATTGAAATAAACATGATAGTGAAGGAATTACAACATAATCCTTTCACATATATATAAAATTTTATATTTAACTAAAAAATCGTAACACATTAATTCATTCAAATTATATTACTTTTAATTTTTTAGGATCATTAATTTTATTTTTCTATTAATACAATAAATACATTGTTAGCATTTGTAAGCATTTAAGGTAATTATTTTATCACTAAAAATAGAAATAAATTACCATGATAAGAAACATTTATATTTAAAATGAATATTTATAAATAAACCTTAGTTTATTTGTCCCAATCACAAAATATCATAAGCATTTAAATAAATAAAGTAACATTTTTTTCTTTATATTTTACTGAAATATTATAAAGGTCAAGACCAAAGAAATATGGCACCATGTTTCCACATTTTAGAAACCATGATGTACATGGTCAAACTCCACTCATAAAATAGGAAAAAGGAAAGTTTTGTTATAATATCCCATGACCCACACTCCCGAATACTACATTGAAATCCATAACTTACATTTTTAATTTGAAGTCGATAATTTTGACCCAATTTTTTTCCATTAAAACCTTACAAACCAAAAGGAAAAATTAGATCACATACAACTTCAAGGAAATTTTAGGTTTAGAGTTTTAGAGAATTAGGAAAAACTCCAATATAAATAATTCCCATTAATTTAAATTATCATTTATCCCATTTAACCATGATTATCTTTTTTCATAGTAATTCATCATCATTGTCCATACGAAGTCCATTCTAGAAATAATTCGGTCAACCTCATTCTTTAAAACCTGGGGAAAGGGGAAAATAATAAGGGTTATTTGAAATGCTCTGTAAGGTAAAATGTAATAATTAAAAAATTAATTTCCCCAGTGAGTATTATAAGAGCATATGAGTTTGTTTTTATAATCAAATTGAATTTGTATTACATAATAATATTAATACCCATCAATACCTGGATCATCAAAATCAAAAACATGGAATAAGGAATTAACAAAGAAAGATGTCAAAAGAATAAAAAAACATGTTATATGTGATATCAATCTTGATCAAATGAAACATCAAAAACCCATAAAAACAATTAAAACCTGTTTTTGGTAACTTGGATCTTAAATTTCATAAAACCCTTTCAAAACCCTTTTAATTGGAATAACCATATTGATAAATTCCAACATTATCATCACCTAATATATTGGAGAGCTATAAAGGTCTTTCCCATCACTATCTGGTCCATCCCATTATATAAGTTGTAGTGGGATCCCCTGATACTATCTGGGCCACCCCATCATATAAGTTGTAATGGGCTCACTTAATGCTATATAGGTCACCCCATCATATAAGATGTCCAAGTAACACAACATGAATAAAATTCATATAAAAAATCATTAATCCTTTTCAAATTGATTAAACCATAGAAAATAAATGGGTACCATGTAAATATATTTGAAACACGATTAACCCATGGAATAGAAATAGTTTCCATAACAATATCTTTGAAATATGGTTATCCTGTGTAAATGAAACAGGTTATAAAACAATCTCTTCAAAACTTGTTTATCCTATGGAAAAGAGATAGGATACATAAAAATATCTTTATACATGTTTATCCATTAAGAAATTAAGTGGGTTCCATAAAAATCTATTTTATACGTGGTTATTATATGGAAAATGAAACTAGTTCACAAACAATCCCATTGAAACATGATTAATCCATCAGAAAGAAATTTGTTTCCTAGAAATATCTTTGAAACAAACATAATCTATCAATATAATGAAATAATATATATCAACACAAAATATCCCAAATGGAGGATAATTAAAGAAATGGGTTTTTGATGTTAATGTTTGTAAATACCATTAAAATATCATTAAAACATTTTTTTTAAAAAAAATAGAAAACATGGTTTGGGTAGAAAATAGGTTTCCAATAGAAGAGATAAATAGAGTTGGATTTCCTTAAAAAACTTTTCTCAACTATTCTAAGTACCAAAGATTGCTAAAATAAAACTATTACATGAAAAAAATCATGAATAAACAAAGGATAATATGATTAATTATAAATATAATATTTTAACAATAGATACTTAATCATACAAAATCTCAATAAATGATGAGATTGTAATAAAAGACTCTTACCACTTAGGTAACTCAGAAGCACAATCCCCATGAAATAATATCATTAAATAAAACATTGAATATCATGAAAATAAGAATATTCCTAACATAAATTCTAAAAGGATAATTATATACACCTTATAAAATAATATTGGTGTATAAAATAAAAAATGTCTCATAGAAGGAAAATTATGACATAAATCCATTGTTGTTTTGGTAACTTTGAAATCATAACCCCTTGAAAGAGATATCATAAAATGGATATGTAAATCCTCGTAAATTTAATTAAAAGAATCATAGAATTGCTTAATGTATAGTTTATAAACCAAAAAACAAAAAATAATTAGTGAATATGGAATAATTCTCATAGAAATAAAAGTGGGACTATAAATCCTCTTACCTTGATTCTTATCCATAATGTTTGTTCTTTATCTTCCTCTTCTTGAGTTAACTAATTTTTATTTGAACTAAAAAAAGTCCTTGGTTTTATTTCTACAAAAAAGGATGCTTCTAATATGATAGGAAGTATTTTGGGAGTCTATTTGGGCATTAGTTGGATGATACAAAAGGCTTGAGGGGTGGTAAATAAGGGGTGTGTGAATGCCCTTCTATAGTGGAGGAGGGTAATTCTTGTAAATAAAAAAGGTAAACACTATTGGGAGTTCTATCATACATCATGTTCCTCCAATAATAAAAAATTTTGTGAGACAAGATTATCGATCATTTTTTCCATTAATATTAATGTTTAACAACTAAGTAAACTCATTTTTACATTAATCATTTTAATTTAATTTATTTTATTTCACTAATATTTTTATTCAAAGACTAATTTTACCATTATAAAAATATAAGTTACTTTGATTCTAAATATAGAATCCATTTTTTCAAATTCCATTTAAAAAAGTTTTAGAAATTTATTTAAAATTAATCCCATAGATGGGATGAAACAACAGGTTTATAAAGTAAAAAAGTTCTGAAGTTTGAAATGTTTTTATATCCAATTTCAATGTGAAATTGAATTAAGTGACCTAAATTAAATTTATTGATGTTTAATTTAACTAATTATAATTTAAAACATATTAAAAATATAATTTAACTATATTAATTAAATATATGAATGAGTAGTTTTCAATTGAAATTTAGGGTTTTTCACTATTCATCAAAACATGAATCTTCTATGAAAAATAAAAAAAATCAACTAAAGTAAATTTTGATATTATCATATCAAAAAATAAGATTTTTTTAAATAACATTTACAATCATTTTAAATGTTTTTTTAAAAAATTATTCCCTTATAAGGAAGAAAAACTACTTTTTAGAAAAATACATCTTTTTATGCTTAAAATAGGATTTATTCTAATATCATTCTCAGAAAACAATAAGATGAATTTTGAATATTTTATTGAATGTATAATATATTTATTTAGTAAATATATTTTAATAAAAGTGATTTATTTAATTTATTAAGAAAAAACACCATTCTGGTCCTAAAAATAGTTTTTCATAAAAACTCAACCTTTATATTAAATTAGTTATTATTCTCATGTTTAATTAATTGGAAACAATTAATTTTATACAAATGTGTTAAATATATTTTCACAATTTAGTTAATCTCATTCATTCCCTCCATTATAATAGTTATGTGATAACTATCTTGTTAAATAATAAATATTAATATTATATTGTTGTCTGGTAAGACTCAGTCCTGTGTGTAACACAAGTTATCAAAAAAAAACACAATGTTACATGAAATTCTATATAAACATGTTTTTGCGTATAATGAAATATAAATATTGAATTTAATTTATGTAATTATATGAATGAATTTATATTAATTTGAAATGAGAGATTCCTAAAAATATTTGGATGTTACATCCCACCCCCCATAAAATTAATTTCTTCATCCAAATTCATCTTGGTTGTCTATGGATTAACATTTTTTGAATTACATTATTAAAACCTACATCATAAAAAGGCTTAATAAAATATATTCTTTAAAATTTATTCTTGGAAACATAAATATCACCTGATGAAATGCATAACATGGATTATGTATAGAAGAACATAGGTGGTAATGGTGGAAAAGTGTAAATAATTATGGATGGTGATTGATTTCATTGATAAAAAAAATTGAATGATCAATGGAAAGTTAATGGCCCCAAAAACATAAATCTATTATGATCAAAAATACCATTGGTTCATAATAATTGAAGTTATGAGGATAATAATTTTTTTTCAAGATCCTTTTCCAAGAGTTAATTAATTATCTTACCATCTAGACCAAGATAAAAAGAAAAAAGGAAATATACTCTCTTGATGAGTATAATTTCACACTTTAATCAATTTCCACCAAAATCTCATCTATTTAACATAATTATGAGTATTCACGATGAATTTTCCTATACCTAAATCAAAAAAAAATAAACTTATAAAGACCACATAATTATAAAAGGGATATTCAACCTATTACACTTGTATTTAAGAATTAAAAACCCAAAAATAGTTATCACATGGTAATATAATTCCTTAATTGAGTAAACATTTGTATGATACATTATTCTTAAAAAGTAAATAGTAATACGAAAAGATAAAAATAAATTATTCTATAAATAACTATTTTTAAAATTATTCATACAGGTTTTAGATGATTTTAAAACTAAAAGATTAAAAGGATATGATAATATATTATTACATGATAAATCGTCACTTATTCTTCAAATAAAATCACATATGATTCTGTAATGAAATAATCATTACTTGTAAAAAAATTTCATTCTAACAAGGACATCATGTAGGCCAATGGTAGTGCATGAAACCCATATCATCCTTCGGTCGTTGGTTCAATCCCCACCACCTCATCAGATATGATGGGTTTTCACCAGGCATATGGTTTGTCCCCCCTTTTTTATTTACCCCTAAAAAATAATTCATCTCTATAAAGACTTAATTTTGATCCTTGAGGTTACAAATACCACATCTAAAAAAATATCTCTAAAAATTTCTTTAATCTCTTTAATATCTCATAGCTTAAAACCGTAATGAGTTGTTTAATACTTTGAACTTTTGATCAACCTTAATCTTATAGAATTATGTTGGTATCCACAAATCATAATATATCATCACATGAAAACATAATAATATCCAAATTAATCAAAATTGACCATTGATTCCAACAAAAATATCTCAGTACCCACAAACCCAAATCCCCACTGAAATTCATAACATTACATTTCTGTCTTTGATGCTAAAAACACTTACAGTTTTCTTCCATTAAAACTACACACACCCAAAAAAAAGTATATGAATTACAACCTCAAGGACCTTTTCGGTTTAGAGTTTTAGTGAATTAGAAAAAACTCCAACCTAAACAATTCCCATGAATTTAAATGATCATTTATCTCATTTAACCCTTCTCTTCTTATTTCATAGTAAGTCATCATAATATTCCACATCAAATCTCTTATAGAAATAATTTTTTAAACCTCATTATTTATAACCTGATAAAATATAAACATAAAAAGTGTGAGATCAATTTCTTAGTAGTGGAAAATTTAATAATTAACAAATATATATCTTCAGTGAGAATAATAAGAGCACATGAGTATGATGACACAATTAATGTGTGTGATTATAACATAAGAATATTTATACCCAGCAATACCCAGATCATAAAACATGAAATCATGGAATAATGCATTAAAAAGGAAGAATTAATGAAAATAAAAAATCATGTTCTATGTGATATCAAAATTGGATAAATGAAACATCATAAACCCATAGAAAATAATTAAATCCCATTTTCAGTATCTTGGATCATCGATTTTATAAAACCTTTTCAAAAACCTTTTAATTGGAATAACCATGTGGATTAATTCTAATGTTATCATTCCCCAATGCATTGGAGAGCTTTAAGAGGCTCACCAGGCGTTATTTGGGTATCCCCATTATATAAGTTGTAATGGGATCACCCATTTATATCTGGTTTTCTCCATTATATAACCAATAATGGGAAAACTGGGTACTATCTTGGTCGCCCCATCATGTAATATTTCCAAGAACAAAAATAATAATAAAACACATAGAAACAATCATTATTCATTTTATAACTTCATCAAAACATGGAAAATAACTAGGTATCATGTCAATATTTTTTAAACACTTTTAACTCATGGAAAAAATATGTTCCATAAAAATCTACTTGAAACATGGTTATTACAAGGAAAATAAATGGGTTTTATAATAATCTCTTTCAATCATGGTTATCTCACTAAAAAAAACAACTTCCATAATATTCTATTTGAAACATGGTTATCCTATATAAAATAAATGGGTTCCATAGAAATCTATCTAATACATACTTATCCCTACGAAAATAAATGTGTTCCCAAAAAATCTCTTTAAAGAAATATTAACCAATGGGAATGAAATGCGATTCATAATAATATATTTGAAACAAACTTAATCCATCCATAGAAAGAAAGTGGATTGTATAAATATGAAATATCCCTAATGGATAATAATTAAAAAAATAGGTTTTGGTTGTTGACTAATGTAAATAAAATTAATATATCATTAAAAAAATTTAAAACATTTTTAGAAAACATGGTTTTTGATGAATATAGATTCCTAACAGTAGAGAGAAAAAAATTGAATTTCCTTAAAAATATTTTCTCAATTATTTTAAGTACCAAAGAGTTGAAAAATAGTAATATTCCATGAAAAAATAAATAATAACCATATTAGAATACAAGTCATGAGAATTATAAGATCTCAAAAATAGAGACTTATTCATACGCAATCCCAAAAAATGATGAGATTATAACAAAAACCCCTTAAAACTTTTCTAACTTTGAATCACAATCCCCATGAAATAATATCATTCAACGAGACTTAGAATATAATTAAAATAATTATATTTATGATATAACATGTAAAAATATAAGAATATACACATCTTAAAATAATATATATGTATAACATGTCAAACATCCCAAATAATGTAAATTGTGACAAAAATCCATTATTACTTTGGTAACTTTGAAACTGTAAACCCCATAAAAGAGAGTCATAAAATGTATTTTTAAATCTCAATAAATTCATTTATAAGAATAAAAAAATAAATTCATGGGAATTATATACACCACACATAAAAAATAGGTGAATACGGAATAAGTATTTAAGAAATAAAAATGAGACTAGAAATCCCCTAACATTGAGTTTGATCCATAATGCTTGTTCTTTATCTTCATCTTCTTCACGTCACTCCTTTTGTTTTTCACCAAAATAATTCCTAGGTTTTATTTCTACCCATATTGAGGATTTTAAAATGAGATTAGGGATGTTATGAGTTTATTTGGGGAGTGCTTGTATGATCCAAAAGGATTGAGGAGTGTGAAGAAAGGGGGAGTGTGAATGCTCTTTTATTGTGGAGGGGGAGTGGCATTCCTATAAATAGAAAAATGTAAAAATTATTGGGAGGTATCCATTACATAATTTGTCTCTAATAATGAACCAAATTTGATCCAAGAAGGTATATGGTCTAACTATTTACATCTAATGGGTTTTGGAAAAATTTTAGGTCATTTTCTCTATAATTATTTATTCACAAATTATGGTTTTGGATTTCCAAATGAGGAAGGGATTATATTTATTTTCATTGAAAATAATGATTAAATATTATTTTTTTCAATTATGTGTATTATAAATTCCATGTTATATATCTGTGTGTGTGTTTAAATGTCTATGATATAAACATTGTTAGGGTTGGTGTGTTTTTCTCTCTTTTTAGTGATTTATAATGTTGATGTGTGTTATTTCTTTATGACAAATTCTTTATGGAGCACCCTAGAATCTCAAGTATGGGTCAATTTGTATTATATATACTCCATTGAGTCCTTCGTATGGGTATATCTGATGTGATGACCTCCCAAGGATACTTGGGATGGGTCGGTGTGGTAATATGACATCACAAGAGTCTTGAGATGTTTTCAAATATTTGGTATACCATTAATTTTAAATGTAATAATTCTTTAGGTTGGTACATCACTTAATATAAATAATAGAATCGAAGTTATAAAATTCTATATGTTAGAAATTATGTTTAGGTATTCATCATTTTCTATCTACATCTATTGGTTCCACCCCTAGGAAACTTTGATTATTATCCACGTATACGAAATTACTCATTATTTATTAAAATGTTTGATTAATACATTTTTATATCTTCTAGTCAATTGAATGAGAGTTTAGTATTCTTATTTGTCATATTTAGGTTTTTTATTATTCATTAATTGCCTATATTATATATTTATTTGTTTAGGGGATTTAAGAAATACATTTTGTGTGGAAACAAACAATTATTATTTCAGTTTATTGCTTGAGACTCATCCACCATCTCTTTTATAGGCAACTATCATCCTCATAAAATTCATCTCCCATTAATTCATTACTATAATTTGTTAATTCAAACTCATCCCTCATCTATTTTATGTTTCTTATACTACTCTGAGCATTATTCATCCCATGGATTACTACTACTTATAGTATTTCAAGCAACATATGTGCATTTCCAAGAGAGTTGAATGATGTTTCAAACTACAGAATTCAATGATAAATGTTCAAAAGATGAGTTTATAAGGATGAGTTATATATAACTATCACCTTTGAATGAATTCATAGGATAACACCTTCCATAGTGGAGTAATTCAATTTATAAATTCAATTACCCGTTTTCTTCAACATATTGATATTATTTGAAACAATCAAATATTGAGTTTCCCTTCTTATAATTTTATGAAACTTTCACCTTTGATAAGGAATATTTTATGTGTATATACTTAATTTTTGTAAAAAAATAATCTTTATTAATCCAATAGGATGGATATGAATAGAAAATGTTTTTGTGTTAATCGTGTGACAAAAAAGTCCGAAGATAGAGTTAAATATTTCATCACGTTTGTATGTGAACATGCATAAGACCTTTCTCAAATCCTATGTTTGTGTATATGTTTTTTTATTAAAGAAACAATATGTCTGGAAGAGTTGGAAGAACATTTTATTAGTCCGAAAATTGATCAAAGCAATAATTTTTGGACTAAACATGGGGAAAAACTAAATGTGAACTCTGATTGGGATGATACTATGGCTTATGGATCATTTGATATGAATACCAATTTAAATGATAATGGAGATCACATGACAGAAATGATAATGGAAATTGAATATGACCTTCATGATTTTACAAATTTGTTTGAGGAGATAAATAGTTTTTCAACACACCATTGTATATTGGTTGTACTAAATACACCCCACTGTTAGCTATATTGAAGTCATATAATTTGCAAGCTAGCAGTGGATGGAGTGTCACCAGCATTATAGAACTACTTTTCCTCCTGAATAATATGACACCAGAAGTAAATGAACTATCTTACCGAACATATAACGCTAAAAAATGTACGTTCAATGTGCATAATCTCTAAAAAATTAAGCCTCATCCAAATTATTTCATATTTTTTTGTAAGTACAATGAATCACTCATAAAATTCAGTAATTATAGCACAGACCAATAAAAGAAAAATGAATCAATTCCATCAAAATCAGTATGGTACATTCCTATTATTCCATAGTTTATAAGACTGTATAGATGTCATGAAATCATGATACAATTGACGTGGAATCCAGATACAATAATTAAAAATGGGATCCTACGTCATTCAGTAGAATCTCTTTAGTTGATGAAAATTAAGTAAAAGTATCCTGAATTTGGAAATGATTTGAGAATCATTTTTCATTCATTATCTAAAGATAGAATAAATCCCTTTGTTGTATATATTAGTAGTCATTACATGTCCCATCATGTTGGTAAATTGTAACTTTCCACCATGGTTATTTAGGAAGTGCAAATACATTAAGTTGTATCTACTTATATTTGGACCAAATAAACACGATAGTGATATTGATGTCTATTTGGATCCATTGATCGAATATCTAAAAGAGATGTGGGATAGATGTGTTATTGTTCGTAATTACCATATAAGTGAATAATTCACATTGAGGGCCATGTTATGTGGAATAATAAAGGACTTCCCTTCTTATGGAAGTTTATCAATCTATCACATTAAAGGAATGTACGAGTGTCCCATTTATAAAAAAACACACATACGCTATTTAGTTCAAACATTCCTCAAAGACTGTTTTTAGGACATCATAAAGTTTAACCTTGATGAAATAAATACTGATCCTGAATGATAGTATTTTATTGGAATATCAAACAATGTACAACATTATCTCCATTAATGAATTATCAACTGTACAATAAAGTAAATGACATTGAAACTATTTTTGGTAAACCATTTTTGAAAAACCTTAAAAAATCAAGCTGGAAGGAGAGATTAATTTTATTTGAATTATAGTATTACAATTATTTGTATGTCATACATTTTTCATGAAGTTAATCATGTAGAAAAAAAATTATATTTGATGGTGTTATTGGAACATTGCTAAATGTTCCTAGAAAAATGAAATATGTAATCAAGGCTAGGATGGACTTGATTGAAATGGGAATAAGGGAAGTGTTGGAACTGGTGAAGGGTAAAAGGAAGACTTTTCTTCTTCCAACAGCTTACACTATATCCAGACTGAAAAAATTACTTTTTTTCCTTTTCATTAATAGTGTAAAAGTTCCAAAGTGGTATTCATAAAATATCAATAATGCTGTGTAGATGACTAATTTGTGGTTACAAGGACCAAAATCACATGACTATCATTTTTTATTCAAGATTTAATGCATGTTTCTTTTCATTGGATTCCTCTTGAAAGTGTACGACAAACATTAACCAGACTCTAAGTCTTTTTCAAAGCCATATGCAGTAATGTTATAGACCTGGAGAAGCTACCCATCGTGAATAATGAGGTTTTAGTCATATTATGTGAATTATAAAAGGTCTCCTAACCATTATTTTTTGATATAATGGTCCATCTGATGGTTCACTTTGTTAGAGAGGTTAAATTATATTGTCTTGTCCATTGTAGATGGATAAAACCCATTGAATGTTATGTGAAGATTTTGAAAGGGTATGTTAATAATCGAAGTCACCCAGAAGGTTTTATTATAGAATTATATTTTATTTAATAAGCTATTGAATTATATACTGATTACTAATTAGATATTGAAAACATTAGTCTCCCAATGTTTAATCACAGTGAATGCCTTATTGTTGAAGGGATTTCCAGAAGAGATGTTGTTACAATTACCTTGGTAGAGTGGGAGAAATCACACATTTAAATTTTTGATGATATTAAAGATGTTGGTCCATACATTGAATCCCCTAAAGATGTTATTAGTGATTTGAATCCATTAATGGATGAAGGATGGATATCAAATACTCATAATAAATAGTTTATAGGATAGTTTTTAGATCAAATTGATATGGATTTATCTAAAAATATGAATTCAATTGTTGAAATACTTTAATGGCTAGCCAAAGGACTGAAGTAAAATATTATATTTTATACGGTATTTTTTAAACAAATGGATATATGTTCTACAAAAAAGAACATGATTACTACAATAGGATAGGAAACAATGGTGTTATTCTTGTGGCTGAAGAAATGCACATATCAGGTTCCAAAGATAAAAATCCAATTTATGGAAATATGTCATATTTTAGCATTATTGAATAGATATACGAGTTGGATTATACAATATTTTAAGTGAAAATTTTCTATTACTAATGGGTTGAAAATATCATTTCAATGAAGTTAATGAAATGGTCTTTGTGAATATGAATTTTATCATGGAAGGGGAAAATGACAAGCCATTCATAATGACATCATAAGAAGTGAAATTATTTTTTGTATCAGATCCAAAAAACAAGAATTGGTTAATTTTCCTATTGGTGACTAAAACAAATGTCAGGTAAGATGAAAATTAAATTGAGGAGGACCCTTTTTTTGGGATATCAAAATCACTTCGTGTCAATCTTAATATAGATAATGTCTTATACATTTTAGGGGACCAAAAAAATTGTATTTTTATTCTCTATAGAGGAACCTAATCCAAAAAACCATTTAAAAAATAAATAGTGTTCAATGAGAAGGTAAAAGTGTTTTTTTATATACCATGTTTTTCTCGTAATATTATATGTTCTCTAATTAATTTATGTAATCAAAATTAAATATTTGACTACTCATGTAGACAATGTGCTCTACAAGTGATGATGTTAACGATCCCTCAGAAGAATAAACTATAACAAAGGAAATCATTTGGTATGATATAAATATAATGTTACAACATATTTTATCTATTTTATTGAAAAATTATATAATAGAATGATGATTCAATTTTCATTATTCCTTGTTGAGTTGTCTTATTTTAGAATATTCCTATCTATCTATCATTAATTTGTAGAAAGACAATGAAACTGTATCTACTCAAACATAGATTTAGTCTTGATGTTTTCACAGTAAATTTTTTTTTTCATGGAATTAATGTATTGTTTTATATTTATTTTAAATTTATTTATTTTCAGTATTACTTTTTTTATAATTCATATCTTATATAGGTGTATTTTTTTTAGTTGGGGTGGTTTTTCCATCTTTCATACCTTTATGTACCAAAACATCCACAGACATCTTCTACCTCAAAACCATTTCAACCCTTAAGAGTTACATTTATCACTTTCCTTAAAGTTTCCTCCATTGCATTTTCTAGAAGATCCATGACGCTGCCTCTTCTCCATCACATATGTATTCTTGATGTTTTCACAATAAATTCATTATCCATAGAATTAATATATTATTTCATATTTATGTTTGATTTATTTCTTTTTAGTATTACACACATAATAATTGTTTTCTTATATAGGTGGATTCTATTGTTCGAGTTTGGGTGATCTTCCCATTTTTCATGTCATTGTGCACCAAAATATATATAGACTTATTCAACATCTAAAACTTTCACCCCTAAAATATTGACATTTGTCACATTCCTTGAATTTCCCTCAATTTCTCAATAATAGAATAAATATTGATGATTACACAGTAAAATAATTATCTATAGAAATAATTTCTTAATTTTTATATATTTATTATTTATTTATTTTTATTATTACTTATTTAATATTTTTTTCATATATAAGTGAATTGTTTTTTTCAAGAAAGGGTGATTTATTTGATGTCTCTTAGGTAGTGTGGACAGTTCAATAAATAAATTCAATGGATATAATGGAAACATTTATAGATATAATTTTTTTGAGACTTTGGGATGTGTAGGAATTATCTGCACCTCAATTTTACACATAGTGTGACTGGTATGACTCCAAGTAATTATTTCAATTTAATATTGACATTATTTTTTGTAAAATAGAGAACTAACATACTCAAAAATAAAAAAAACATATTCATATTTTTTTGATACATTAGGAAAATGAACAATAACTCATTTTTTATGTGTAGGAATTAGTTGCACCTCAATCAGATATATGATGTGCCCAATATGTCTCAATGTGTCTTTTATCAGTTTAAAATTGACCTTTTAGTTCAAAAATGTCACTCACTAAAAACAAATCAAATTTTCTCTGATTTTCTTGATAATTTATTATAAATATTCATAAGAAATTTTTGACATGTAGGAATTGGTTTCACATCAAACAGATACACGACATGATCGAAATAATTCAAAAGTGTGAGTTCCTAGCTTAGAATGACATTTTAGTAGAAAATACAACTAACATACTCAAAACTAAGAAAAAGCTATAATATTGTTTTGATACTTTATTAAAATGATCCACAAGCATTTGAGATGTGTACGAATTAGTCAAACCTGAATCTGATATATGGTGTGACCAGTATGACTCAAAGTACATCTTTTTATTTAAAATTGTCATCAATATTTGTAAAATGAAAAATTAACCTACTCAAAACTAAGAAAACACATTCAAATTTTATTGAAACTATATGTAAAGTTCATATAAGTCATTTTTGACAAGTAGATATCATCCAAACCTCAATCTAATACACGATGTTCCTGGTATGACTCAATTTCTCCGTTATCAGTTTAAAATTGATATTTTAGTTCAAAAAGTGTCACTCACTAAAAAATGATAAAAAACTATTTGGTTTTCTTGATAATTTTGGAAAATTATTCCTAAATAATTTTCAACATATAGGAATTGGTCTTACATCAAACCAATACACTATGTTGTTGGAATGAGTTAAAGCGTGTGTTTCCTGTTAAAAATAAAATATTTGTAAAAAAGAAAACTAACACACTAAAAATCACGAAACACATTATTATTGGTATGATAATTTAAGAAAACTATCTAAAAGTAATTTGATATGTGTAGGAATTAGTTGCAACTCAATCTGACCCGTGGTGAGATTGATATGACTCAAAGTTCATATTTTTAATTCAAATTTGCATCAATTTTAGTAAAATGGACAAAAAACCTACTCAAAATTGAGAAAACGGATTCTGATTGTATTGATACATTATGAAAATTATCCATAAATAGTTTTTTATTTTTTGGAATCAAAGCCACCTCAATTTGATACTTGATATTCCCTGTAAAATTTAAAGTGTTTGTTATCATTTTAAAATCCACATTTTAGTTCAAAAAGTATCACTCAGTAAAAACTAATCAAATGTAATTGGATTTTCTTGATAATTCAGAAAAATTATTCATAAGTCATTTTTGATATGTAGGAATGGATTGCACATAAATACAATACCTTATGTTATCAGAATGAGTCCAAAGTTTGTGTTTCCAGTTTAAAATGACATTTTAGTAAAAAGACAACTAACGTAATCAAAATTGAGAAAACACATTTAGATTATTTTGAAACTTCATGACAATGATCCACAAGCCATTTCAGATTCTTTGGAATTATATTCATCTCAATAAACTACTTTATGTGATTGGTATGACACCAAGTACATCATTTTAATAAAAATTGACATAAATTTTTGAAAAATTAACATCAATATTGATAAAATTAACCATTTCCATTAATTTATTTCTTTATATTATTACTAATATATAATTTTTTTATAATATAGTTGTGTGATTTTTCTCAATAAGGTTTGGTTTTTTCTAAAATAGCATGATTTAGGGTTAGGATAAAAAGATAAAGGAACCTTGATGTTTTTGAATGTATGTAATAATTTGTATTCATGTAATTGTAAAAACCAGTGTTGGAAATTTCTATAAAATAGTATTTTTTTATTATATTTCTGTTGTAATTTTCATTTAATTTGAAATATATATTGGGAGTTTTTTGTTGATATCTTGGGTTTTTCTGGGGCTGTTGTGTGTTGTTACATCACATTACACTAGTTCTGTAGTGTGTTCTTTCAGAACACTACAGTATAGCCCTTTATTAATGCTTTTAAAAGTGCTGATAAAGGACACATTTATCATCTCTTTTAAAAGTGCATATAATGTATACATTTTCAACACTGATAAAAGAATCATTTTATTTCTTTTAAAATCACTAATAAAGGTACACACTATCTGTGTTTTTTTAGCTCTGATAAAAGACCATGGGTTTTAATCTCACTCAGGTAGTCAGAACATTTCTAGCACTTATAAAATCTATCTATAGAACTATTTTTAGAACATTTTTTAGTATTTTATGTTCACAAGATAATTTTTGGGAATTATTTTTATTAGATATGATCACAAGATAATGTGTGGAGATGATTTTGATTATCTTTGTTCATAAGATAATGTGTGGACATGATTGTTATTAGTTATATTTATAATATAATGCATACACAAGATTATAAATATATGTGTTCATAAGATAATGCTTGGACATGATTGTAGTTGACTATGTTCACAAGATGATGTATGGATATGGTTTTGATTGGTTATTTTAATAAATTTATGCATGGCTAGGATTTCAGATAGCTATGTTCACAAGGTTAGTATTTTATATGATTATGCTTCTATCGCATTATTATATTATAACACAAGCCAATGATATGATCCATGGGTCATGATTATTGTCTCATGCCTTATAATTCTTACATCATGGTATATGTTTGATACATGAGGTCATATTTTTTATGGTCATGTCTTATAGACAACTCTTATGATTCTATGATCATTTTAATCAAATATTTCTACCATTTTTATGTTTAATGAAATGATTATAATCTAACTCCTTTATAAATCATTGAAATTTTTCCCTTGGAGAGATTTTTTTCTCACCCTTCTTTTAGTTTCTGTTTTCCATGGTTATAAGGAAGAGTATAATGTATTATGTGCATATAAGGAAATTACATAAGAAATATATTTATGGTAAATTTTTAAGTTTTATTGTAAAATAATATGATCACATAACTAATCTATAAAGACAGTAAAACATTATGTTCTCATATTGTGTATTTTTGTGAGGGGAAATTTTTAAGTAAGGGAAATAATGTAAAATATATTTATTTTACACACTAGTCGTGTCACTTGGTATCATAGATGGTATGTAAAGAATATGTTTTTAAATCAGATATGGGAATCAGGTTCTAGTGAAGTTCAATTAGTATTAGACAAGGGTATAGTTATTTATGGTTATTAGGTTAAGAAGTATAAGAGAACCCAACTTAAAGCAGTCTAGTCTGAACTAAAAGTGTCTTAGGGTAGAATTGATTTTTCGTAGAATAAGACATCATAAATTGAAAATTTTAAATTCATATAACTATTCACTTTTATTTTTTATGATATTATCATTTATTTCCCATTTTAGCAATTTTTGTTTTATTAAATGTTTAGAATCTAGAAGAATAGATTTAACAATTAGTGTAATGGAAAATAAGGTGATTGTCCAAATGAGAAACATAATGGGTTAATAGATGGATTTCATACTTTCATAGAAATTCTCTCCTGGGTAATGAAAAATATCCTAAATCATGTTGTGATTTCAAATGAACCAAGGAGAAACATGAAACTGAGTCCTTCAATGAACATTCTCTCCCTTATTTAGTGGGTATTTCAATCCATTAATAACTGAGCGATTCATTATTTTAAAAGAAAAGATATTTTTCATCATGTAGTTTTCAAATCATGAAAAGGTTGTCTTAGTCATTTATCATTTGGAATGATAATATAACCAGTGGTGGACTCTCATTAAGATAACAAGGACAATAGAAAAATTTGACTCAATGAAATGGGAGGTTTTTTAGAAAATATTATTCCCCAAATATCATTATCGTAATTTTTTTACTAAAACGGAGTGATAATTTCTTGAGTTTAAGAAAAATGATGATGAATCAAATGTTTCTTATAATTAAAACATTATAATACGTAAAAAAAACAATTTTTGTTTTTTTACTTCAAAAAAGAAAGATCACTCATTTTGTTAATGGCCTAAAACTAATGAAATATCCATAAGGGGATTCGATAGCTATAAATAAATTGTTCTATGTGCACCAAATGTGGAAATGGAAATATGAGACTCTTGTTATAATCATGGATTTAGTGATAAGAAAATTAAAATGTAGTTTCATAGAAACTAGAATGATAAATCGCATATAGAAAATAATGTTCACTTACTTATATGCCAAAAATATTCGAATAATCTCCCAAAAATTGTTTAAAATGGTAAAATGATTCAAGGGTGGAAGGGTTGGGAAATTATATGATGATTATCAAACACGGATGAAGAGTCCAATCAATACAATATAGGATAATAATGTCACATTTAATGCATGAACTACACATTAATGATTCAAATTCAATGAGTTTATGAATTATGAAAATCAGTTTCCTAACCCAAGGGCTAGCTAGTATAATATAAATCATAACCTTCTAATACATTTAATAAAGGTATAATCTATACAACTATAACTATGAAATTGGGTTACAAAAAAGGAGTGGTGTATGTAGACTCATCATCCAATCTGGAACTAAAAATGTCTTATTTGATTCTAGTTTTTCAAACTGCTCTATATCTAGAAGTTTCTAATGTCACCACTATAATGATTAAATAATGAATTGTCAATGAAAACTCCTAGTGGTATGATTATTTCATCCTATGTTTATAACTCCTTTAAAATGTAAGTTCTTTGGAATGTGCCTCCTATAAATATTATTCTTCCTTTAGTAGAATTTTATTTTTGACATGGATTAAATATATCTATATAAAAACCACATTTATTTTCTGGAGAGTGAATTTAGATTTCATTATAAAAATAAACCCCTAGTCTTATATCAGTTTATGGATAATTATAAACTCCTTATGTGAATTACTTCCATTATATGAGTCTTAATTCCCCATCAAAAGGGGTACTTTTCTGAAATCGTTTGGGAGAAACTCATTTTTGAGGATATGCCTATTAATTGGGTAGATATTAGTTTCTTAGTCTCACATAAGATAGTGAGTTTCATATTTTGATATAAATTATATCTTTATTCATTCCCATCTTATAGATACCCTTAGATATTTTCATTTGTGAGAGAATTAAAATTATGAGGAAGCAATTTATTTAAAGGGATAGATGTAACACCCAAATATTTTAGTGTGTATTTATATTTAAATAAATAGTATCTTTAATAGCTTGTATAACATGAAAAACTAAACCAATAAAACATTGATATATTGGTGAGATAAAATTATAAAATTTGGATATTATAATATTTGCGTTAAATTTGTAGGTATAAATAGAATTAACCACATTATGAAATATATGTTGAAAAGTGAATAAATGGAAAAAAATTGGGAGTATTCGTTATGAGGATCATTTTTTAGATCCCAAAAAGAAGGTAACATCACTATGTATTTCCCTATAATAGGGAAAATCTAAACATCAATAAGTACGGATTCAGCAAAATCATCTACGAGAGAACATCAAGCTAGTGGAAATTACTATGAGATACATACTAGATGAATCACCACATGTGACTAACCCCTATTCCTATTTATACCTTAGATCTTATTAATAGGTCTTTAACTGTTTTTTAAGTAAAATTTAATAAGATATAAACATGTATATATGTTTATATCATGTCTCATAATAAATTAGATAGTTATTTCACATTACATATTATTATGTTTACCTCATGATATAAAATGTTTCTTATTTAAATGTATTACCTAAATAGGTTTTTATTATTAAATATGTAGTTTATTTGGGTTATAATACAAATAATCACAAACACACACACACTTAGGCTGGACGGATAGGTCATAGACCCAAGGGATAACTCAACCAAACAACCTTTTATAATGAATAGTTTTTATTTTTATCTAACTAAATAATTTTATAATTTGAATATATTTTATAAATATATATTTATGTTAATAATATATATTTACATCGATATGTTTTATAAAAATTTATTTTATCAAGGTATGAAATAGGGTTATGGTTTTTCATTTGAGAAAAAATAGTTTTTATTATTTTTTCATATAAAATATGGTTTAACATAAAAGTAAATTTTCTTACTTTTTTAATTTTAATTTGATAATATAAAATCTAGTTGTGTATTCATATTGTAAAAAATATGTTATGGAGTGTTTTTTTTTGTTTTTTTTAAGTGTTGATTTTTTAGTGAATACTGAAAATACAAATTTTATAAATACCATAAATTTTATGACATCACCATGATATAAATATGAATTTAAAATTATAAAAAATATTTATAAAAAAATTATTATATGTCTAAGATTGTGTATTTAAAAATAACATGTTGATTTTCAAAAAAATTGGGAGAGTAAGTCATAATTTATAAAAAAAAATATTTTTCATTCTCCATTAATTAAGTATTCAAAATTTTAAATTATGTTTTGGCTTGGTTTGAAAAGAAAATTACCCTATTTTTATTAATAAACCAATAAAATCAATATTATTCATAATATTTATCTTAAATGAATATAAATTCATTTTTGTTCTTTAAAATATATTGTTTTTCTAAACAATTGTGTGATATGTGTTTTATATTAAAAATAATTTTTATCACATTTATAAATTAAAATTCATAAAATTGATTAAAATTTTTTAATCATAAAACCTATATTTGTTAAAAGGTTCAATTTAATTTTTTTCATAAAAATAAGATACCTAAGATAAATGTTGTTCACCAAAGTAAAGTCTAAAATAAGATAAATGATTAAAATTATGGTTTAATATCACAAAATATCACAATATATTATCTTTAAATGAGTGGATTGGGTCTTTATCGACCACTCCTTATCTTATCTCCCTTAATTTTCAATTTTTAGATTCACTTGACTTGAATATGACATTCCTTTTATATTAAGAAATAAAAAATATTAAAATATCAGTCTTCGCAATATTAAAAGGACCCCTCCACCACCCCTTAAAATATACACTTAAAATGATAATTCCCCACCATTATCTCTAATATATTTTCTTCCCTAATAATAATCCCCCAATTTGGGTAGAATTTAGACCCTATATATTTCCCAAATTCATTGAGAACCACAGTTTCTAAGAAGGGATATAATTTATTATTTGTAATTAATAATTACTTATCATTATTTTTCATTTATCTTATTTATAAGAATATTATTTATTCAATTCTAGCTCATAAATAATGTCTAAATAAAGTCATTATGTTTCTATAATAACTATTTTATAATCAATTTTCTTTATAGTTGTACTCATCCGTTGGTTATATCATGTTCATGTTTGGGTCAATTTAAGCACGTACATGAACAATGCTTAAAATTATTATCATGGATGGTTATGGAAACATAATTTCTATTATGATATGGTATAAATAAATATGTAATGTTTATTTCAATATTTGTAATATTAAAATTTAACTCATTATTAATATACAACCTTTTATTCATTAAAAATAACTAAAACAAGTGCGTTATTGATTTCATCTTGGAGAACCATACCTGAAACTCCCATGGAATGAACCTATAAATTCAAAATTAATTATAGAAATTATAATCCAGTAAATTTAATATTATGGAAAATAAGATATCATGAACTTATAATGATAACCGAGAACTATTATACAAAAGAAAACAAGAAATGATTAAAAATACTGACACCAACGATCAATATAAACAAAATATAAGTACTAACTATCTAAGAAATGCATATTAAATATTAATATTAAAGGTAATAAATAATAATAATGTCTAAAAATATATTATTAATGAGTCTATTATTATTAAATAGGAGTTTATAATGCATCTTATCAAGTAGGAATCCATGGTAAGGGTTTTTTCAACATAATTTCCTTTTTATTGGGTTGAAAAATTTATTTTTTAACTATTCTCATCTAAATTTATTTTATTCTTCCATTTCCAAATAACATATTAATTTTTCTATTTTTTTCTAGGGATTTTACTTCTTTACATCAAAATATTTTTCATTTATGGATCCTATACTCTATAAATATATCATGTTGTTAAGAGTAATTATTAAACTTTGTAATGTATCTTTCTCTTCTGTATCCATATTATTTTTTTTGTTTCAAGAATTTTATTCCCTATAATTAAATTATTATTTATGGTCCTTTTAAATATTGTTTTTATTAAATAAAAAATGTTTTTATTTAATCTACTTAATGTTTTATTCCGGATTTATTCTTCACTTTCATTAAAAAGGTGTGAAAATAATCTCATTTTTAACGTTTACCACATTAGATAAATTTCCCTCATTTATAACCATTTTTTTTAATAAATTTTACTCTTCATGTTTTCATGGTTTTCCAAACAAATTTAAATTCCCATTTCATTAAAAAAATATAGGTTAATGTTTTAGAAAAATAAATGAAGATATTCCATTCCACCTATGTATATTTTTATCTTACAATTCACTTTTTTATTCTTAAACATAATATATTTCTAAAGATTTATTATTTGGAATTATTTTAAAATTATGGAATTAATTATATTCTCATCGCCACTTCAAATGGATTTCTAAATTGATGTTTATGATTTTTTTATAATTATGTTACAAAAGATTTATAAAAATTATATTTATAATTTAACTTCCATTTTTATCTCTACCTCTAAAGAATCTATATTTTATGGAGTAATATTTATGATCATACTCTAAATTATTTTATAATCCTTTTTGGAGATTTAATTTTGAGTATCAATTGATCAACTCTTAATTTCCTATTATGTGATATTGTTTGGAAATTATAAGAAACCCATTTTTTCCATGGGTTATCATGATATGTTGTGTAATTGATTTAATATGGAACACGTAAGAATGGTATATCATTTTTTTAACTGGGGTCCTATATAGACCTTAAATGTATTTCTTAAATATTTACATCTCACGTTATAATGTATAGACATGATTGTGATTACCGATCTTTATCATATAATGAATAGAAATGCTTATTATTTTCTATGTTCACAAGATAATTCATGGACATTGTTTTGATTATATATCTTCACAAGATAATGCATGGACATGAAGGTGATTAGTTACATTCACAATTATAATATGTGTATAAGATTGTGATTTTCTATGTTCAAAATATAATGTGTGGTTATTATTGTGATTATATGTGTTAACAAGATGATTTGTGGACAATATTTTGGTAAGATATGTTCAAAAAATTATGTATAGACACTTTTTTGATTATCTATGTTAACAATGTTGTGATTTTTTATGATTATTCTTATGTCGCGTTCATATGTTATGCCATATGACCATGTTATGCTCCATGTTTTGATATTATTGAATCTATCCTTTGAATTATTACACCATGGTATATTTATGATACTTGAGGTTATATGTTCTTTGATATTATCTTATGGAAAACTCTTATAATTCTATGATCCTTTTAGTCTAATATTCTTCCCATGATCATATTTTCCCACATTCTTATAATCTCACTCTTTTGTGATCAATTGAAATTTATTTCCTTTATAGAGAATATGATCTCACCATTGCTATGTTTCTCTTTCCCCATGTTATAAAGATGAGTATAATGTATGATGTGTATATAAGGATATCACACAATAAGGCTATCTGTGGGAAATGATAAAGAATTATTGTAAAATAAGTAGATCACATGTCTAATCTCCAGACACACTAAAACAATGGGTTCTAGTGTTGTGTGTTTATTTGTGAAAATAAATTTTTATGTAATAGAATTGATGTAAAATATATACATGTTATGATCAATTCACCGCACTTGCTATCAATTTTTGTGAAAAGAAATATTTATTTTCAACCAGATATGGAAGTATAACTTTGCGGAGACTCATAGACCCTCTATTTAAGGGATATATATATATAGGTTTAGTGGTTCATTAAATAAATTTAGATGAATTGATGAAGAATACCTTATGGGGGATTGGAAATGGGTTTTATTACTTATAGTTTAAAGACCACATGTAATCACATTAGGAGTTTCACAATGACTCAAGAGGGGGTATTTAGTTCTTGATAATTTTCACCAACATATAACAAACTTATAAAAACTATTCAAAACTTTTTAATTCATCCTTAAAACTTATATAATATATGAAATATAAAATTAAATATAAAATAAAGATCCTGACATATAAAATTTATAGTGGTTTAGGGAGATATGAACTGCCCCTTTTCCACTCCACTAACACTCAATCTGAGTATAGTAATTTTAATAATCAAGTATCCTTTTTCCTAGGGCTTCCTAGATGAGTGTAAGAAGAAATAACTTGTTAAAAATAACCAATGGATTTCAAAAAGGATATATCTTCCCGAGACCAGTCCATGACCTTTGCATACTTAGTACACAGAGTGCTCACTTTATGAAGAAATAAATATAGAAGATAGAAATAGTTTCAACACATAGTCGTAAGAAGAAACTGAAAAAAGATTTAGCATCATAATAGAAAATGATAAAATTTTAATCATCTATGAAGCACTTCATTTTTTTGATATAACTAGAAATCATGCTTAAATAGTATATATTTTTTCATCTTTCATTTTTGTACTAAGTAATCATGAAAAAAGTAGTACATTATCATGGTTTTTATTTCTTAGAATCTATTATTAATTTTGTACATAGACTTCATCTTTAATTAAAATAGTTGACTGTAAATACAACAACTAAAGAAATTAAAATTTTTCCTTTTTATGTGACTTTCTCTTCCAAAAATAGAAAAAGTGATGTAGTTTTTTGAAGTGTCTATGGTCTTCCTTGGAACTATATAATTTCTTAGAAATAAATGACTTAATTAACTAATTATTTCCTTATTTAGTCATCTCAGTTTAGATAAAACTAAATTAGGATTGTAATTCTCTATAAATAAAACAATGGTAATAAGTTATAATAAATTGAAATGATATATAAAAAATACATGTCTTTTAAAGTCTGCAACTTTATATGTATTTATTTTTTATGTCTTTAGATTTTGTAAGACTACTTTCTCTACATAAGTCTTTAGCATATGAATTACTTCTTTAATATTACTTTTCTCCAATCATATG
The DNA here is from genome assembly GCA_963277665.1 of Viscum album. Lineage (NCBI taxonomy): Eukaryota > Viridiplantae > Streptophyta > Magnoliopsida > Santalales > Viscaceae > Viscum > Viscum album. The sequence continues at coordinate 794,718,995 of OY728142.1, read as the reverse complement.
GATTTTATTTTAAAACTTGAATTTGGACTCTAATAATAAGACTTCATCCTTCTTAGTGAATGAATTTCATTTGATCATATGACTTTTTAGTAAATTTATGACTTTGGTCTCTAATCATATGTTCTGGAACCAAACATATTACTTAAATACATAGAAATAAAATTATTTAGTCATAAAAAAATATATTATTAATAAATTATAAAATTATAATTTCATCCTTCATACTATAATTAAAATAATTACCAAAACAATTATGGGTTTGGAGTATTAAAACATTGGATAAAATGGGATATGTTAGAAAAACATTAGTGTGTATAGAAATATCCCCCTTTTCATGGTAACAAAACCCATAAAAATTTCAATATAAAAGTTTAAATATTTGTACTAAAATTCAATTCATAATTAAAATAGATTAAGGAGTGAATATAATTAAATAATTAAAATTTTAAAATAGTGGAGTGTCTGATCTGACATATTCTGCACTATTGTGATTTTCTTTCTTATAGAATTTGTAATGATCAAAAGTAACCTAGAACTTCTTTTTAGTAATATGATATCTTTCCGAAATGGAAATTACTTGAGAATTTATATCCCATACATGGTTTAATGTATTTATTTTTGAGCCTTGGGATGTTTTTTTATGGTTAAAGATGTTATGGAAGGTTCTTGGTGACTTTAAGTGTGATTTTGGTTATTTTGGTTGAATAAGTGGAGGACTATAATCGTGGTCCAAGATATGTTTTTCCTAGAAATCACTTATTTAAATTTGGGAGATCAACACACCTCGGTTGTGTGTGGGCATTAGGATGGAGTGTGGGGAGTCTCCCTGAAGACCATGACCATGATTACCCCACCACACCATTATATAAGGCATGGTGGATCAAAAATAGCCATGGTTTGTTCTCTATTCCATGGTCAATCAGTATGGTGGATCTTATAATCTTGATGTGGTCAAGTCCACCACAAATATGGTGGGAATAACGACATTATGGTGATGGTTGTTCAACTTTTATTTAAATGGCTTAATCTAACATTTGATCTTCAGGGGGAGTTACACACATTCATGAGAGCACATTAAATCTTTAAGTGAGGGTTATTAATTCATCTTTGTTTTGATTTATCCTTAAATATTCCTCATTTTCTAGATTTTATGAATCTAGGTGATTCCAGTGTGAGTTCCGGATGGACTTATATTGTTTGAAAGGGTTCCTTAAATAGTCTCTCTCTTCTAGGTCTATTCTGGTTAAGTTTTTATTGTTATTTTGGAATAGAGGAGCTTTATTTCCCTTTATCTTGTGGATCTCATTTAGTAGTTGGAAATTCCTAGTGATTTAGGTTGGAGTTCTTTATTTGTCCATTTATTTATTTATTTTTGATATTTCCTTGTATATACAATGTGTGGTTGTTCCAACACATTGATTACTTGGACTTACCCATTTAATAATTGAATTATGATCCATAATTAAATGTGTTATACCATCCCACAGGCTCAAAGTGGTCGGTTTTCAAATAGATACTGTGATATAGACCACCATGTAAGGTGCGCTATCCTTTCATAATTAAAGGGGAATTAAAGTGGTGACTCTAGGAGTGTCATATACTTAAAAATTTCTACTGTATTTTTTCAAATATTCTTAGGATGTATCTTATCCTCTAGTAAATAAAATTATTTCATTTATTTATAACCTCTAATGAAATGTTTAATTGATGAATTCTTATTAAATTCAATATGATGGTTAATAGGCTATGAAAATGATGAACTCATGATTATGAAATTGAATATGTGGTCATTATTCGATAATGAAATGATGAGATCATGATTACAAAACTGATTATACAGTTATTATTATTTTTTTAGTTGGGTACCTTTGTGTGATTCCAAGGATCTAGTATTCTCATTATTATAATCATTATTGTTTGGGGACCGTAACATGATTCCAAGGATATGGTATTCCCATTATTATGATTACTACAATTAGGAGACCTTAATATGATTCTATGAATCTGGTATGCCTATTATTTATATCATTATTTTTTAGTTACCTTTATGTGGTCCCAAGGAAAATATATTCTAATTATTATGATTATTATTGTTGGGAGACCTTGACGTGTTATTAGGATTTGTTGTTCATGTTATTATTATTATTTTTTCTATTAGGGGGACCTGATGTGATTCCAAGGATCTGGTGTGACCATTATTATTTTTATTACTTATGGGGGACCTTGATGTAATTCATAGGATCTGATATTCTCATTACATATAGACTTGATTATGGTGTTTTGTACAGATACATTCATCTCTAGCCAAATCATATAGGGTTGACCCAAGGTTACACCCTGGACTTGAGGGTTGATGGTATATATATTATTTTGTATTTTTATTTCCCACCTTTTGTTTCTTGTGTGTTGATAAATACTACATTCAGATGTAATATTCTATAGAACCCATTGGTGGTAGTCTATGAAGTTTTACACACCCCCTGTTTAGTTGGCCTTTTGTTCCAAAGAATACTTCATGCTTGTAGGTTGGGATAATGGAAAGGCCCCTATTTATAATGAGGTAATTACTTATGTTTGGATTGGAGGATGAATGGTGGGACCATGGATGGCCTCAAAACCATTTGGGTTATATATATATTTGGGATTATTTTAGAATTTTTTGAGTTTACCTTTTGACTATCACTCCTTTTTTGAATTGTTCTATATTTTTGTATTATTTTTCACATGCCTTGCTATACACTATTGATTGTATGTGATTAATGGATTGTGATGATTTCTACTGTCACTATTAATATAACCAAAAGCTATAGTCTCCCCATGATATCCTTTAAACCCTCCCCACTATTTGTCAGTATTTGGAATACGAGGAGTCATACTTGAGTCTATGTGGTTACCCGATTCAGTTAATCATGAGTGAAATAGGCCAGGAACCATACAAAGTGGTGTCAGATCTTTTTCCTTTTTATAAAAATTTGTGGAAAGGTAGAAAACAAAAAATGTGTTTTTGAAACTTTTTACTGAACATGTATATCAAAGTATCTTACCCATGTATGAGGAAATCCCAACTTACCAGGGGTGGGATTGCTATTTTGGTTTTGTAGTTACTATTGACTGATTTCAACTCAAGTGAAGCACCGGATTTGTGGGGATTAATATTTATGATATTTTAGTAGGGGTATAGTATTTAATGATGGTTATTTTAAATGAAAAATGATAGAAATTTATAGATTTAACTTTTTGTGTGTTTATTTTGGGGATATAGTGGGGTAAACATGTATTTAATTTATAACGTGTTAATTTTTTAAAATAAATAGCATGATGATATTCTTATTATGATTTCCTTTAAATATATTTCCCTAAATTAATATATTGTGGTTCAAGGAATTTTTTATAAAATTTAGTGTAATTCTTCCAAAAATAATTCAAATAGTATAATGATACGGTGGAAATTAGAACACCCCTCTGATTGTTAGACTAGAGCATCCAGTAGCTCTAGAGAATGTAGAAGATGTACAACTTTATTATAGCTTAAAGTGAGTTATAAATTCAGTTGAGATAGGGCTTCCACAAGATAAGAAAATTATTTCAGGCCTCACCATAGAGTTTTAGCTACAAAACTCCTTAAAAAGTATAGGTAAAGGTGGACTATGGTTTGAATAATTATGGGTGGAGTCAGCGTGAACCGTATTTGATCATATATATACCCCCTCCTAGAGGAGAGTAAAGATTATAGTTTATATGCTTTCAGGATTGGTAAATAAAGGGTGAGATATTTTGTCCCATGAAAAAAAATATGTTGGAAATAGCTAGAAGGAATTATAGAAAAGGTTCTTCAGATGTTTATTTCTAGAGACCATGAAGGAACATTACATTTGGGTGTTCTTGAACCTTGAGTATGAAGGTTTGTTTGTGATGGCCTACGCTTCTTGTTCCATGGACTTGCAGTGTTTTCTCAAAAATTGGATGGGGATGAGGTAACCAATATGAAGGTATTTTAATATGACCATAGGTCTGAGATTATGTCACATGTCAATGTCTTTAAGGATTAGGATATGTAGTTTCATCCATGGGAGTTATTTGTGAATCTTCTAGTAGTAAGAAGCATCGTTAAGAGAATTATAATCAGGGAAATAGTGGTAAAATAGTTATGGATTTGAGCTAGTGAAATGTTATTAGTGTGTAAAGGCTGGACACAAGTGACTCTAGTGTGAAAAAACACTAATAGAATACTGATCTTGTTGAAATATTTGGAAGTTGAAAATTTTTTATAGGAACCCTCCACAAAAATTTTCTAATGATGAATTTTTGAAGAGATAAAATTATGGAATGTGATCAGTCATGCCTTAGTGGAAAGTCATTTGGATCTATACATGTCATATAGGATAAGTTGGGGGACATGGTACCCTAGGGTTAGTAAAAAATAACTAGTAAAAAGGTGCAATCTAAGGGGATATATGGGACTCAAATCCATGGAATAGGCAATCAATAAGTTTCATAGTCTACTCTAGCCAATCAGGATGTAATACATTCCACTGTTTAATTTATGATTATAGTTGATTATACATTAGTGTGTTTTAATTGATAAAATATCTACCCATTATTTTTTGGTTGTTTGATTCATTGAGATCTTAGAAATAATTTTGGAGTACCTATCATTAATGATGACTATATATACACCACTAGAAAATTGGTCGAAGGGAATTCGTCACTAAAAGGAATATGCCCTCAATATTCATGCTTATTGGTTTCATTGGGATTTATAATTGATCAAAATGATTTATATCTATCTAATTATTAGGATGGATTAGTTATTACTATATCAAGTTCATATCAACTATTACTATCATTGGATATCCTTAACATTTACCAATGGTAGTAATCAAATTTATATGAGCGAGTGGGATTTACAGGCATGGCATTCATGACCTCAACATCTAAATTTGGGTGTAATAATTTCCCAAGAGGTTAATAATGTATTAGATGATGAAATATAATATAAACATTGTAACCTCCGATCGTTTAATAGTTCCAAGATGTTTTTCCAAATGATTCATCAACTAGTACAAAAAACACCTTTTTACGTCGATTTTTTTAGTTTTTTAACATCGGTTTTGAGGTGACATATTTGTGAGTGATGTTATAGAAATTATTTTTAACATAATTTATTTAATAAATATCTTGAAAAACGTTTTTTATGGTTTTTCAAATCAGTTTTTAAAAAATCAACCTAAAAGACCATCTGAATTACAAAAAATTACATGCCATTTTTTACATCAGTTTTTAAAATGCCAACATTGAAAGACATTTTTAACATATTTTATTTAAATAGAAGTAAAAAATTTCTCTAAGATTTTATATAATTTCCTATTATTCTATTTCACTGGTCTTAGAGCTCAAATGGAGTTACAAATCCAAATTTATGACCATTATAAGTTTGATATATTTTTTTCGAGGAAAGATTGAATGAGCCAACCCTAACTTCGTCTTAGAAGAAATTTTAGAATTAGAAGGATGTTTTTTAGTTTTACCATGATAAGAATCACTATAAATCATTATAATAAAATAATAATAATTAAATTTAATATAAATTAAGAAAAATTCTCATAAAAACATAAATCCAGGAAAAATAATTACAAATACCATGACGAGATCGCAGAAAAAAGAAATAGTGGATTCCCGATGAAGATCAAATGAGTTAAGTCGGTGGAATAACGATGATTGAAATAAATGATGATTAAATGGTATAACAATTAAGAAAACTAATCATAAAAAATAAGTGATAAATAATTACAAATACCTTGATGAGATCATGGAAAGAAGAAATAGTGGATTCACGTTGAAGATCAAATGAGTCGAGTCAGTGGAACAATGATAGTTGAATGGAATGATCATTAAATTATGATATGTGTATAATGAAAACATATAATTGAGATGTTAAAAGAAAACATGGTACTAAAACTTTGAGGTGGAAATTGAAAATTTGGATGTTGTGATGTAAAAAAATTGAAATTCTACGCTGCTGGGATATTGAAATTATCTTTAACATCAATTTTATGGTAACCATCGTAAAAAGATACTAAAATTCTTTCAGATTTTTCATGTCCTTAATATAATAGTCGATGTGAAAAATAAATGTTCATGAATTCTTTATGTCGGTTAGTGATGATCAACATTTTATTGCCATAACATTTGATATGCAACTCTGTTTGAGCATTGAGACCAATCAAATCAAAGCTGGGAAAATGAGATGCATGTTTATAAAAAAATTTCATATTGGTTATTAAATAACCAATGTAAAAATTTCCTTTTATTTTCAGTAATTTAATAATGATGTGAAAAAGTCATAAAAATTTATTTTTCATGTCAACTCTTATATAACCAACATGAAAAATCAATTTTAATAAATTTTTACATCGGTTCTAAAAAACTGACATGAAAAAGTTGATGTTAAAAAATAGTATTTTTACTAGTGATTTAGACTACCACCTACGTTAGAGGTAGAGTTCACCATAGTTAACATGTTGGGGGTAGAGTTAATTTCTATTCCTCTTTATTGGATAGCTCTTATAGAAATTCATGAATTTAAATCTCAGCTGGAACCCTTGGAATCCAAGGGATTTACCTAGATGAGTACCTCTAAATGAGGTTCTCAAGTACTATTCACTAGAAAGGTAAATGGTTCCTTGATATTGTGTATGGATTAACAAAGGTTAAACTAATTAATGATCAAAAAACAGATAACCACTTTCAGGTATAGACAATCTACTTGATAAACTCATAGAACCCCTTTTGTTTAACATGAGATCAAGTTAAAACCATTTTAGGTTAAGGCCTTTAGATATACCATAAACTTCCTTTTAGAGTATATATGGAATGTATGAGTATTTATTCATATAATTCAGTTTATATAATCACTTATAGTGTTTATGGATTTGAGGAATAAAATTTTCCACCCATTTTTGTAAAAATTTGTGGTCATTTTTTTCAATAATAACCTTAGGAGGTCAATGTCAGAGGAGGAGCATGTACGAAATCTAGATATTGTTTTGGTAACCATGTTGGATCACTATATATATGCTAAGAAATCAAAGTGTTACTTATAGATTGACCAAGTACACATCTTAGGTAATGTGATATCTAATGTTGGAATTTCACAGGACCCTGAAAGGGTGAGTATAGTACTTTATTGGGAGTATCTTAGGGATTTTTTTGATATTTATGGATTTCTAGGTTTGGTTGACAACTAAAATGGTTTTATTTGGGACTTCACGTGATTGTATGAATGTAATATTTATCTAAATAATAAATTTGATATATTCATGTGGTCTAATGATTTTGAGAACACCTTTCATGAGTTGAAAGAATGTTTTAACTCATAATTGATTCATATATTACTTGATACGGGCGAAGAGTACCCCTTGTATTATTATCCATCTGGAGTCGGACATGGAGTAGTCTTGATGAAATATGGTCATGAGGTTACTTATTGATCATGTAAACTAAAGATGAATGAGAAAAACAATTTGAAACCTGACTTCGAATTTGAATTTGTGGTATGCTTTTTGAGATATTGGTATAATTATCTAATGGGTGAGAGGTTCTTGGTATGTACAACCCATAAAGGTTTGAAATACACTTTATCAAAGAATCATTTAGATCATCAAAAATGTATATGATTTGATTACCAAAATCACTTTAATATTGAATTACCATATACCCCTATGAAATGAACTTCTATTTTCAATTCCTTTAGTAGGAAAAATCACACTCAGGTTGTGTAGGAGTCCTCTAGATAGTGGAAGATGATGGTTCTTTTTGTAGAGATTCATTTAGATCATCGTGATTATTATAGTAAAGTATCATTTATATCCTTATCCACTACTTATTCACTTTTAAAGATGATAAATAGGATAAAGTTTCCAGATCCAAAGTGTTTATACCTAATAGATATCATATATAATGGGGATGCACATCTAGTCTAGACCATCGATGACGATTCTATTATTTATTCCTACGGTCATGTCTTAGTTCCCACAAGTTTATAAGATGAATTAATGAGTTAATTTCATGATTCGTAGTGGGTGGTATTCCCATGATTTAAAAAGATGTATTGTGACATTCATAGTTAGTACTAGTAATCACTAATGAAAAAGGAGGTATCAGGTTTCATGACATAGTGCTCTACCTATCAGTAGCTGAAGGTTGAGCACTAGCAGACCACTAGTCATCTTCTACCTTTTCCTATACTTGAGTAGAAATGGGTTTATTCCACTATGGAATTCATGACTAGTATACCAATAACACCTCATAAGAATGACGTTTTCCAGGATATCAATGACAAGTTGAATAAGGTAGCTCATTTTTTTCAATTTTTGATATGTTCACTGTGGATGAGTTGGGAAAGATTTATATTCAAGAGATGGTTCATCTACATGGAGTAATATAGAGTATAGTTTCAAATTATAAATCTCACTATACCACATGATTATAGCATGGATTACATAAGGCTCTCAGTACACTGTTACACTTGATTACTACATTTTATCCTCAAAGTAATGGATAATCTTAGTAAACTATTCATATTTTGGAGGAAATGCTGATAGATTGAGTCTTATATTTTGGTGGCTCATAGGAGGCAAATTATCCTTAATAGAGTTCACTTAATAAAATATATTCTAAGATTCAATTTCGATGGCTCTATTTTGGACCTTGTATGGTAGACCATATCATTCAATGTTGTGTTGGTGAGAAGTAGGTGACTCTGTTCTCATCAAATAGAGTCTCATATAAGAGATTAAATATATAATTTAGTTGGTTATAAGGAGATTAGAAATCACTTAGATTATAAAAATGTCATATTCAGATCACTGATGGAGACCTTTGGAGTTATTGGTTAGAGAATAAATTCTTCTTATGAGTTTTCCAATGTTGGGAAATCGTTTTATTCAGAAGTAAAGAAATTTGGTGCCCAGGTATGTTGGGTTGCTTAATATAATGGATCATATTAGTATTTTTTATTACAGGTTGGTCCTTCTAAATAATTTAAATTCCACACACAACATTTTTCATGTGTCATAACATAGATTTTATCACCCTAACCCATTTCATGTGATCATCATAGATGACATCAAACTTCATACAAATGCATGTTTTGATGAGAATCTTGTTCGTATACTCAATCAGAGTGAGAATACTATATTTGGGAAGATGATTCCTCTAGTATGATTGTTATTACAACACAAACCCATCAAGTAGAAGATGTGGGAGTTGGATAAATATATGCAATCCCATTGGCCTGATTTTTTTACAGAAAATTCTTTTTGATGCTCATGAGGATAGCTCTGGGATGAGCTATTATATGGTGTGTTATTTTCATTTCCATGGTTTAATGTATATATATTTTAGCCTTATGATGGATTTATTAGGGTATAGGATGTTTCATATATTTCCTAGTGACATTAAATGGGGTTTGGATAATTTTACATGAAAACACAATTTGGACCACATTGTGGTCTATGTTATGTTTCTCCTAGATATTTACTATTTAAAATGAGTAGATCAGCATGCCCAAAATGGGTGTGGTCATGAGTGTGGATCATGAGGATTCTCTCTGAATAACATGCCCAATGTGGACTCACCGATCCATAGTTTAAGGTGTGGTTATTCTAAAAAACTATAGTATTTGTTCTATGCCATGGTCATCCATCCTATTGGATCTCTTCGGAATGGGTAAAATGAATCCACCGTGATTGTGGTGGGAATCACCACTCTAAGGAAATAACTATTTGAATTTTTTTGAAATGGATGAATCAGTGGTCTGATGATCATGGAAAAGTTATTCCCATTGATGGGAGAGAATTCAATATTTAATGGAGGGTTATTAATTCATCCTGGACTTGATTTCTCTTAAATTGTTCCTCATTTTATATATTTTATGGATATAGATGATTCTATGGTGTGTTCTAGATGACCTTTGTAATAACCTACCCCCTAATATCCTAGATTCAGTGGTTACATTATTACATTGGTTCTAGATACAAGTGATCAAATCCCAAAAGACTAAATAGTTTAGTAATCCAAGTAAACTAGATGCATACATGAGTCTTTCAATAAATTTGAAACTATAAATTAAAACTTAATTTAAGTAAATATTATATCTCCTTAAAATCATTCAACGATTCCTTCTTTATATCCTGTGGATGGGAAACAATATAATGGAGATATCAAATGGTTATTAAGGGTTATGTACATCAAAAGATATCCTAAATCAATAAGGCATAAACAATATGGAAAGGTAAATAACTCAAAACACATTCCATTAAATCAATAACATGAGTATAATGATTAATATAGTGTGAGTAAATGCTAATAAAATAATTCCATATATATAATAAAATGATATTAATGTCAAATTCATGAATATCATAACTAATAAAATAATCATATGGACATTAATAACTAAATTCTCAAGGAAGTAAATGAATAATATTATACTTCATGATTTTGGACATCATGGTATCTATATCATCAAGACCTTATGCCAAGATAATTTAATTGATGTGTAGGTGTATAACAAAAATTTATTTAATGCTATTTTATTGATTGGTCTCCTGAGATATATTGATGCATCTATGGGAAATATAATTATGAACCCCACTTTTCATAGAATTCCAATGAATTCCTCATATATCAAATGGTTTATTTAAATCATTAATAATATGAAATATCGATAATTTTCTATATTGAAAAAATAATATTGAATATTGATATTTCTTCAACAAATCAAATAAATTTCAAAGTAAAACACCATATTTAGAAATGATATACAATTTAATAAATAATAATATCCATGATAAAGAATATGGATATTTAAAGTAAATTTAATGTACAGAGATCATAATATATTTAATGTTTCAAGAGAAATTTAATAACCCCAAAATTAATAAGTGAAAAGAGATGACCATCATTTCATCAGTAATATAGGTTTTGTAATAAAATAATGTCCTTTAGAAAAATAAAGAGAATGGAAGTGAAATATTAAAATAATATTTCAAAAAATATTTTTCTTTGTAAAGAAATTGATAACATGTATATGAAGCTAAAATTTCTACAATTTTCATGGTGTTGAGGAAGTCTATTAACACCAAATATGTTAAAACCTTACTTTTGACTTTTCTAATGAAAGTTTAAAAAAAACCGTTCCTAAAAAATGATAAATTTCAATTTAAAACCCCTTAAAAAATTCTAGTTTAACATTAAATATTCTTAATAAATAATTTGACCATATAAAAATAATTTTGTAAAATAATCTTCAAAATAATGGACATGGAAGAAAAATATATCCCATTAAAAGAGAGATAAAATCACTTATTCTTTTAAACATTTATTTTTTTTATTTAAGTACCCAAAATACTATAATTTAAAAGAAAATAGGTTAAATTATTAAATATATAATGGAGAATAAAATTATTGGTTCTTATTAAGTATAAATTTTAATATTCCTTCAATGAAAATAAAAGTGATCCCAAAAGAAAGTGAGATTGTAAAATAGATTTTCACCTCATTGATTACTTTTAAAATTTAAAACCTTGAAATAATAGAACTAAATTAAAACATTAATCATCATGAATACATAGTTATTCTTTTAAAAAATCATATGATTAGTATATACCACACATAAAGGTGAAATGGTGAATAATAAAAAATATGCCTCAATGGAGTGTAAATTAAGATGATATCCCTTACAATGGTTATAACTTTGAAGTGGGGATTAATAAATGAATTTATTATGTGAATAAAATATAAATATACATAAATAAAGTGTCAATACAACATTAAATATTCAAAAAACATCAAACATATAGTCTTATAATATCAAAGACAGTGAATAAGTACTATAACCCAATGAAAATAAAATGAGTTATAAAATTCATTTCTACTTGGTAACTATCAACATAGATACCCTTGAATGAAGTAATTAAAATTTTAACAAAAAATAACCTAAATTATGAACTATTTATGATATTAAATGTAAATGGGGCACTATATATCCCATATAAAATAAATTAGGTTTGTAGCATTAAAATATGCTTTAATGAAGGGAACTCTATATGAAGCCCCTTACCTCTGGACTCCCTTCAGTGAATGTGGTTTAACCTCATTTATAATTGTTTCAAGAATGATATTAATTTATAAAATAATCATAATCATTTTTATAATATCATATATGAACCTGTTATTACATATTACCACTTTTTAATTAATAATATTTCATTATTACCATTGTTTTGGTTGTTAACTGCTTCATTTTATCATGTTTGTTTTGTCATGGAACATCTAGTTCTTGTGCATAGGATATAGAAAAATTATGTTAAAATTTATATTAATGTTATAAATACAAAAGAAATTCATTATATACCTTTTTATAAAACTTATATAACGTTTTACGTGGAAAATGAATCACATCACATCATAGAGAGGGTTGGCCATACATACACACGAGTGAAGATATCATTCCCTTATTGGGTGAAAGGGTAAAAATGTGGATGATATATTAATTTTAAAGAATCAATATAATGTAATATCTGTAATATATATTTATTACTTCCATTATTATTACTATACATGTTATAGGGTGATGGAAAACAAATTACATTGATTCGTGAGGTGGTAGTATATCATACACACAAGTGATGGTTCTGTTTCTCATTTGATGGAAGAGTAGAAAGATAATTTTTATGCCACAAAAATAATAAAATATTATTTCATAGGAGATAAAGGTGTTATTATATTTTATTTTTTTAAGGAATAACTTAATGTTATAAAAGATTAAGTAAAAGAAATATCACGTTGGAGAATATTACCTTCTCTTGGAGAAACCTTTTTTAGATCACTTATTAAGGACTATAGTATTGGTCTTTTGGGATGAAAAAACGTCAAAAATGTTATTAAGGATTTTGGGGAGATATTTTTATAGATTTGGATCAATATAAATATCATAATGTGTGTGATTAAGTAATGGTAGGAGTTTTCCTTTTATAAGTGGTGGTAGGGACCTTCTTGGAAACCACATGAAATGTTCCTAAAAGAGTACAAAATAATAAAGTCATTCCCATGAAAAACGATTCCAAATGACCTTATATTTGAAGGAGGTATAGAATAAGGTCAAAAAATTTCCATGCGATATTATAACGTCTAAAAATGGTCATTAAATAGTATTTTTGACAAGTTTAATTAGCAAATATACACTTATCTTTTGGATTAACCACCCCCTCTGGTAAACCTATTCAACCTTAATCGGGTAATGAATTTTTATTTTTTTACTATTTATTATAACCAAGATTTAATTTGACCTTATTTACTACTATTAATTATTATAAATACAAATATGGAATCCATTTTATCAAATTCAATTCATATAAGTGGCCTAATTTATTTTAAAAATAAACCCACAAATTATATCAAAAAACAAAATTTTAAGAGATGCTTGTTTCAATTATACGATGATATTAAATTAAATATATGACTATTGATCATAATTATATGTATTTTAACTCATATATTTATATATATACAATATAAATTTTATTTAAACATTTCTTTATTAGTGTTTATTTTAGTTAATTAAAATAGAGGAACATTATGCAATTAAAAATAGTTTTTAGAAAAATATGTTTTTAAGCCTAAAGATAAACTTATAAAATAATATAGTATAAAAATGATTCAAATGTAATTAATTATATTAAATATAAATAAATAAATATTATGTTAATTTTAAATAAAATTAAAATCATAATTTACTTTTAAATTACTTAATTTATTGAAATGAGATGATAGTTTTACAAAAAGCATTATTTTTATCTATTCTATAAAAAATAAATCTTTTCAGAAAAATCCAAAAAAAATCCCCCTAAGATATTTTTTATATGATAATTTTAAAAATGATATTGTTTTTATAAAATAATATTTCTATAATAGTTATAAATTATTAATAATTTCTAGACCTAAAATGTAAAATAAATCCATTTTTGAAGAAAATGTATTTTTGAAGCATTAAATGTTTTTATTGAGAATTAAGTACTTATCTATAAATATTTTATATAAAACATTTATTCCCATTTTCATAATTTGATTAAAAAAATGTCCCTTCCCACCTATTTTTTAGCTATTTTATAATGTTTACATTTAATAATAATATTTTAATATTATATTGTGGTTCGCTTAAAACTTGGTGTTGTGTGTTATATATGATATCAGACACAGATTTCGTCCTTTCAAATATCAAGGTGTTACAACCTTCCATCATTTGAAAATATACCTTGGATGATATTTCTCTTCTAGGTCTATTCTAATCAATTTTTTCGATGTGTTCAGACTAGGGGATCCCGATTTTCCTTCATCTTATGGATATTATTATATTATTATAAGTTTCAAGTGTATTAGGTAGGTGGTATCAATATATTATTTTATGACATCATGTTATTTTCATGTATATATGATTTGAATCCATGAAAATAAATTTTGTAATTGGCCTTTCCTAATTAATAATTGAAATTTAATCCTCATTTATATATGTAAAATGTTCTCATGGGATCAAAGTAGTTCACTGGCATGTAAATACCAAGACTTATGCCACCATGTAAGGTTATCCAACTATTTAAAATTAAAATGTAATTAAAGTGGTGACACTAGTAGTGTCATGGACTTAAACAATGACATGTGTATTTTTTTCAAATATTTGTTGGATGTATGATTAATTAAAAATAACTAAATTAAATTATTTTTTGATGAAACTTGATAGAGATTTTATTTAAAGGATTCTTGTTCAATGGAATTTTATGGTTTATAGGATAAGGAAATGATGAACTCATGATTATGAAATTGATTTTATGGTTATTGTTGGGTATTGAAATGATGAGTTAGTGATTATGAAAGTTATTATATGGTTATTAAGGTGGTTGTTGTTGGGGGCCTTGATCTAATTCCAAGGATATGGTATTTCCCTTTATTAATATCATTGCTATTGGGGGAACTTTATGTGATTCCATGGATCGAGTATGCTCGTTATTATGATTATTACTATTGGGGGGAACATGGAATGATTCTAAGGATCTGATATACCCATTATAATTATCCTTATTATTGGGGGACCTTAATGTGATTCCAAGGATGAGGTAGGCCAATTATTACGATTATTACTATTGGGAGTCCTTGATGTGAGTATAAGGATCTGGTGTGACTGTTATTATGATTATTACTATTGGGTGACCTAGATGTGATTCTAAGGATCTAGTGTGACCATTATTATGTTTATTACTATTGGTTAGCCTTGATGTGATTCCAATGATATTTCATTCCTATTACATTTAAACATGATTATAGTTTTGTGGAAAGAGACATCTAGAAATAGATAAAGCAGGAATGGTTGACACTGGGTGCCACCCTATACTTGAGGGTTGATGGTATATATGTTGTTCTCCATTGTAAAAACATGCCTTATTTTTTGTACATGAACATTTGTACATACTAAATTCAAATTGAATATTCCTTATACACTAATGGTGGTTTCCTTATGAGTTTTATTGAAGCCCTGCTCAAAATGCCTTTGGTAGCTAAGAAGACTTAATACTTATCGACAAAGATAAGGTAAAGACCCTATGTATGAGGGTTGATATGGTATTTCAGTATTAGATCATGGATAGTGGGACCATGTGTGGCCTCAAAACTAGTTAGGTTTTATGTTTTGTCAATTATTATTTTTGGATTTCACTATTTTACTATATGACCTTCACTACATTTCATCATGTTTATATATTTTGGATTACTTTTAAATTTCTTTAATACGTTGTTATAATGGTATGTGATTGGGGGATTTTTGTAATTTCAATTTTTATTGATACATTAAATAGATGGTACACTATCCCCCATGATATCTATTAGACCCTCAATACTAGTGAGAAACATCTATAGTATGAGGAGGCACGCTTGACGGAATGTGTTTAATCGATTTGGTCACTCATTAGTAAACCAGATCAGGTACATTGCATCTTCAACATCTAATATAAAAGAGAGAATTATCATAGATATAAATCCTTTTTATGACAAATTATATACAAAAGTCAAGGATAAAAGTGTATCATTGCCAAATATTTCACCAAAAAACACTAAGATGGTCCTTTAAATCTAACTTTGAAGAACATATGGAAAGTATAAACCTAAAAACTTCCAATTGAATATTTTAAAACCACATAGAAAAAAATGGATAGTGACTAGTTGTGGTTCTCTTGTAACATATACTAATTTTCATTTATAAATATTCATTCTATGCCTCAATAGGTTCATTATATGATTAATTTGAAGATGAAGATCCATACTATGAAGATTTATAATTTTAGGTGATTGAATTATCAACTTCGATACTAATTTATTTTATTTTATAAAATAATATAGAAAAGGTAGTATTTAGAGTAAGGTAACACTAATTTAGCATGTGAAGAGTCTTCTCAGAGGATATGAGATTATCTAAGGAGGTTTTATTGAAAGAGTTATTCTATTCCTCAATAAAATAATTATTAACAGATATAGATTTTTCAAGTCATTGAATCCTCTGTCTATAATCAATGAAGGAACCCATGATTTTAAAAATTAAATCCCTCTTAACCGATAAAAAATTCTCTAACAACATTGTGTCACATGAAATTTATTCCACACATTATTAAAATTCATATAAGTTTGATAAAACAACCATCAACTTATCCTCCATAGATTAATGTAAAGAGATAGGTCCAGGTGCAGATGTCTGAATAGGTTTCATAGTTCTAGGCAATACAGGTTGGGCTTTCAATAATTCCTTAAAATCATAAATTTTTTCATAGATATTAGACTAGGATGAGTAACAGGAAACCTTTTGATGTATTCAAACTTTCATCTTATCATCATTATTAGACAATCAAAATTAGTCTTGTAAATATAATCACCTTGTAAATAATTTAGCTGATTCTTTAAGGATTTAATTTCTTTCCCCAGTATAGAAAGACTACATGATTTAATTGGTTTTCTATCTATAATATCTCTCCTTGAAGATACATAACTTCCATCATTATATTGAAATTGTTATTAGATATTGAAATTTACTTCAAGATCAGAAACTCATCCTTTGAAGCTTTAAACTCAACCTTGATCTCATAAATATATCCTTAAGAATTATCAAACTTATTGATTGTACTAAAAGAAAAGTTTATAACATTCTAACTGAAATTATATTGAGCTTCATCCTAGTTGACTGAGGGAAAAACATCTTCTTCTTTAGTATTAAGAGATCATGGTTTTCCAGTATCACCAGATAAATGGATATCTTCACTTATTTATTTTCTAACTGGTATATGAATACTCTCATATATAACATGATTAAATCTCATTATTAGAGAGAATTTATCATTTTCACTTATTAAATCTTTAAAATTTTCTCTCATCAATTTAACATCTTTATATCCCTCTCCAGCTACAGGTAATTCATTTACAGAATCGGCTTCAATACTAGTCTTAACAACCATAATATGATCATTTAACATAATATTATATCTCTAAAAACATGAAATGATATTTTTATGATCCCAATATCAAGTATCTGTAGTATAATCTATGATCAAACGATCAATAATATTATCAATAAGGTCAATAGGCATGTCCTCTTTGTCTTTTGGTCTATGAATATTATCAACACTAACCAAAATAGTGTTGTCTTGAACAAAAAAAATTCTTTAAAATTATCCCTATCATAAAACCCCTCAAAATTAGTTGCATCCTAAGTAATTTATTTAGTGGACTACTCTCCATGAGTAACAGTATGGTTCTAAAATTCTTTATCATTTCATTTATCTTAATTCTCCCCTTTTTTCTTCATTACCATATTTTTTTAATATTCATCCCAAATTATTTCAACATTACTTATAAATCCATATAAAAGGGTGGTATGGATTTTGAAATTGATATACTTAGTTTCATTGATTGATACTTCCGTATTCTAAAAAATTAGGGTCAGTAGCCTTCCATAAGGATAGAATTTTAGACTTTTATTTTATTAATAATAATGATGCATATAGTGAATCATATATCTAAAAAAATTACCTTATGTTAATTTAATATCAGATACATAAAATTGATGTATTGAAAGATAAAATTTTCATATTCATCATCACTTTGGGATGTTCTGAACTGAATAAACATGGGCATAACCCTTTGATCTAGTTACAATTCTTTTTTGAGATTTTTTTTTAAAAAAAAAGTATCAAATAGAGATTCTATGATGACTGAAGGTATAATATCATAATAATATATCATGTAATGGTTATATTGATACCTACCTTATTGGGGAAATTGTAAATCTTCAACTATCTCCATAGAGTAAATAGAAATTTCCCTCCCATTCACATTTGACTAAACAATATCTCCATCTTGAGTGAAGAGAAATTGTGCATTCTTATAAAACTCATAGACGTCCTATTCAAATATAGCTCCAATCTTCTTCTCATCGAAAATTTATTCCTATTTATGTAAACTCAATACCATTTTTGATAGTAGATTTGTACCATTCCGCCAATGATAATCAATTACATTACCTGGTATAACTTTTCTTTCAACACTACATGACCAAATTTTCATCAAATTTTTTGGGGATCCACTTTTAGATCTCTTAGACATTCTCATAGTTAAAAACATGGCTATAGGTTCAGTAGTGGTTCAAGAGTTATAAGATTCAAATAATTTATAAGAAGATAAATCTGGATCCATATTTTCTTAATCTATTGGGTTCAATCCATATGTATAATCTACTTCTAATGTGTTTCTAAAAAATAATCCTCGTGCACCATTTGACTGATGTGGCATGTGATGTTTTGAATTAAAATTAAAAAAATAAGGGATAAATGAATAAATAAATTATAATTTCTAAATAGTGAAAATGGATTATCTCACATGAATAAATACATAAGATGAAAATGAAATTACCTTGAATACTTAATAGATGCTGAATAAATTTTAAATCAAAATAAATTCATTTAAATTAAAACAGTCCAAATTCACTTTTTTTAAATCTAATCCATCAGCTGGTAAAGGATTTTTAAATATAACTACAAGATTATTGTCATTAAAATGATTTATAAATAGATATTACACTTTTGAGCTTAACCCATTATGAAATAATGCCTTAAATTTATATTCTTTGTTTTCATATAGATTAACAGATTCTTAGAAATGTTGATAGCACTAGTTTCATCACATTTATTTATTTTATGATCAAAATTACATCTAAATTATATCAAGATGTATTCCATCCACAACACCTTGGAAACAAATTATCTACTACAATTTACTGAGCTTCATCAGTTGATAAGGAAACAAAGTGTTTCTTCTAAAATTATTATGTAACTAATGATTTGACTATAAAGTGTCAGGTACTTGAGATGATTTTCTTATCTAACCTAAAACATATAAAGGTGGTATAAAAATATATATTTAAATCAAACCCAAATGTTTTGGGAAAATAGTAAATAAATAGAAATTGTTCCTTTTAAATGCATTAAAACTATATTGGCTAGAATTGAATGATATTATTCATGGATTTCTAGAAAAATATCACCAAAACATAAATAAAAATTAATATCTAGTCTACTAGAAAATAGATTTAATAAAATCCAAGTTATTCCTCTATATAACTTGTTGTCAACAAGTTTACCAACTTCCTCCGAATTAAGTTTAATATTTAATATCACATGATTTGAATACCCCATTATATTTTCGAGTCTAAAAATTTTTAGTATATCATGTATGTATTTACATTAATTACAGAAATTCATTAAATATTTATAATAAATCCAAAAACTAAGAATGAAATTCAATTCTCCCAACATACTCATTTCATATTCCATTTACATATGTTTTGAAAAATCATTACATAATTTATTATTTTTTATCTAAAAATAAAATCATTAACATAAATTTAGAAGAGTAATATATATTTTTATAATGTTATATTATGAAATTCGGTTATAAAAAATCCAATAAAAAATAATTTGACAAAAGAAAAAAACCTAGTCACTTATAAAAAATCTCTTGGGGATTGCCTGAGACCATAAAGATATTCGGTATGTTTGAAAACATAATTTGGAAATTGAGAATTTTCCAAAGTATGAGGTTTTTAAACTTATACTTCCTCCATAATAAATCTATTTCAAAATGTTGATTCGATATCCATCTAGAAAAGTTTAAAGTTCATACGAGATGCATAATCTAGAAGGGTTTTGGTGTTTTATAGTTCAGTTATAGGAGAAAAGGTATCCTCGTAACCATTCTCTTATTTTTGATTATAACCTTTAGCTACTAGTATAGAATTATTCTATGGGATTACATCATGATCATCCTTTTTATTTCTAAATACCCATTTAGTACTTAGCATAGTATAATGAAAGGATTTATCAACTAATTATAATACCTTTATCGTCTTGAACTAGTTTAACTCTTCTTGCATTGATAAAAGAAAACTCTCATCACTCAAGGATTTATCTATGGTTTTGGGTTCAAGATGCGATAAAAAATCAGAGAACATAACTATTTTTATATCCCTTCTTCTAGTCATAAACCCTTCATCTAGGTCTTATATGATGGTCTCTTAGGGATTGTTTTTTAAGGTTATAGGTTTTCTAGGTAGTACACTTTTAGGTTTATCATATTTGGTTATTTTTAGACTGTATTGTTTATGATCATGTTCCAAATTACTATATTAATTATCATCAAGAAGTGGTTTGAGTCTCAAGTTATCAAAAAATCACTTAAGTCATCAATTTTAATTTTATTATGATTAAAGGTCTATCTTCATAAAATTTTACATGGGTTGATTATTAAACGATCGTATAATGATTATTGAAAACTATATAACATTTGGAAGTGGTGGAGTAACATTGGAATATTCTTTCTTCTGCCTTTAAATCAAACCTCCCTAGATTATCCTTGGTGTTTCAGATGTACACTTTTTATCAAAACACATTTAAGTAACCAACCTTTGTTTTTCTATTATTCTATAACAAATAGTATGTTTTATTCAAGATATGACATATTAAATCTCAATTAATAACATAACATACTATGTTATGTTATTTATCCGAAAAATTAGAGGGTATGCTATATTAAATTCAGCTAGTTCTAGAAAATTATTGGAAGGTATTATATCTCATTTTGACTACACCATTATATTGAGGTTTACTAAGGATAAATAAGGTATTTTTAATTCTATGTTTTATGAAAAATTAATTAAATTCATGTTTCTAAAACATTCACACAATACATTCTACCTATACATGCAGTCCATGATGGAACAAACAAATATATTTGGTTAAGTTGTAGTGGCCTAGAAGTAAAAAACCTGTTTAATTAGTTCAAAATATTAATTTTGTTGCTTTCCCATTTGGAATACATTAAATAAATTATTTATTTCCAATTTAAGTGAAGGAAATCAGAAATTAGATTTTACTTAAACAATTTTCTCAAATAATAAATGTTTCAAATTCCAAGTCGCCTATGCTAAATCCAAGATTCATTTATTTCAGTATTAAAACTATTCACATTCTATTTACACAAATAATTTAGATCTAAGGTGTAAAAATTATCAGTTCAAGGTGATCTAAACTTAATAAATTTATCTTTAAATATAGAAAATTAATTATTTGAAAAATCAACTAATAATGCATTCTAATGGAGTTGATAGATACTTATTAGACTATGTTTCATAGATTCAACATAAATAATTTTTTTTATAATCACTGAATAAATATCTCCAACCAAGAAAAATCTAATAATATTTTTATAGCATTGTAATCAAAGGTGACATAACATCCATAACATTTTTATAGTAAGTAGACATTTAAAAAATATCCAATCATGTCCCTTAAAAGGGAACAATCCATGTACCACTTTATAGGGTTGTCCCTATGGGGTTTACCTTAAAACATAAATTGCATAAAAAGATTTATTGGTACCCATATTCTCTTGGGTCCAGCTATATTATTTACAAAACAATTTAGAATACAAATCTATTTATAATGACCATAATTTCCATCCTTGAATTTAGATAAATTCTTCAAAATAAATTAATGTTTAAAATCATATAACTGAGGATTTTTAAGGTATTAATCAACTACATAATTTCCATTAACCGCATAATTAAAAAAAGTGATAGTAGGAATGATTTTTCTTTTAGATCTAGGCACGAAGTAATTTCTATATAGATTATGCCTTTCACTATTACTTTATATTCCAAGTTTATCTTTATTTTATTTGTACATATAGAGTATTGAAAGAAGATAATTTTCCCACTTAGTAAGAATACTTTAAGGATATCTTAGGTCCTTATCCTATTCTAAAATACTCTTAATCTTGCTGTCATTTTTAGTATAAGAAATAATAGATTTATCTAATTTTTTCATCAAATTAGAAATTTGGTATGTTAAGACTACTATATCACAAAATATAACGTCATATAATTTATGTGAATCTTTTTATTTTTCTTCAAAGATTCATATTGGTCTTTTAACATAGGAAAATTCTCATTTAATTCTATAAAATTATAATTTTTTGTTAAAATCTAAATTAAAAAGAATAATAATAAGTAGGTTGTACCTCTTCTGTCTGATCCAAAATGTACATATTTTATTTTTTAATATAATATTCATATTCCCAGTTAAATGTTGAAAATCACTTGAGTATTCGTAATAAAACCTAGTAAGATTCATATATTTATTCTCATTTTTCTTATAATCAGTTTTTAAAATTTATTTTTTAATATACTCTTCCCTTTAATTTGTAGACACTCATTCTTGATATATCCAATGTTTTTGCACTCAGAAAGTCTCAGTTATTTTGAATTTCCTACAATATTATTATCCTTGGTAAAGGATTTTTTTATCATCTTAAATTATTATTGAACTTTCAAACATCCTTAAAAATTTAAAAAGTTACCTATTCGATTATGGATAGCTTGAGTCCCCTTCATCAAATGATTATGATAAAAAAATTCTATAGAATGTATTCCATCTTTGAGGTAGAAACATTGAGATCCATAAGCTCACTATTGAGCATCTTTTGATCAATCACCTCATCTTTCATTTCAAATTCATACATCATAAAATTTCCTATAAGATCAATTATTTTTAAGATCATTAACTATATTTTATTGTCTTATTGAATCTAAAAGTACAATCCATATAGATGGTAAAACTCTAAGAATGTTCAATGAATGATTTGGTGCTAGAATTATATCATTTAAGGAATCAAAATAACTAATAATCATTGTTAATATTCAATTAATATATGTGATTAATTGAACTTAAACCATTATAAATATATCAAAATTCCATTTTACACTGTTGTATCTAAGTGGTATGACATTATTTGTCCCTTAATAATCAATAGAAATAGTATTCCATATCTCATAAGTTGTCTCAAACTGAAAAAAAATATTAAACTCATCTGATCCTAAACCAATTATAAGGTCATTCATTGTATTTGAATTTAAATCATAATCAGGTTCTTCAGTAGAATCCTATGCCTTAGGTCCACCTTTCAGAATTTTATAATCCTTTATAACTATCAAGTAAACTTATAATCCATGTTTTTTTAATTAAAGGATTATCCTAACTTTATAATACCTATAATTTTGTCTATTTTAGTGTGTTACTACAGTCAAAGACATCCCCACATTAGAATCATACATTTTACAAACAAGAGAGATATTTAGACTTCAACGGGAAATATTTTAGGACTCAAAATTCACTACTCTAATAAAAACTATTGTCCCAGTGGTAGTGGTACAATAACTCAAGAAGTTTGATGAATAGAGTTCTTGAAATTTTTTTACAACTTAAAACCACCCTCTTAAAAAATATTCAATTCTATTGAAATTTTCCTTAAAACCTATTTCAGATATATTTTGGAAATAAGATTAAAAAGAAATCTCAGTACAATGATAGTTTATAGTGGCTCATAGAAGTAGTAATATCCCCTTATCATCTCCACAAACAATTACTATGAGTATGGAAATTTTAATCAAAACCATCTTGTTTTTTATAGTATTCTTAGATGAGTGCAAGAATGTATCACTTTTTAAAAATTTAAAAGAGCTTTCAATTGAGATATCCCTTCACAATCCATGTACACGACTTTGAAACAATCAATACAAGGAGTGATCATTTTATAGAGAAAGATATATAGAAAAGTATAATAGGTTCATCACACAATTGAAAGAAGAAACTGACATATAATAAAACTCATCTAGTAAAAAGAATAAATTTCAAAACATCTATAAATAAATTTTGTTGTTATAAATATTACTAGAATTCACACAATGGAATAATATTTCTTTTCATATTTTTATTTCTGTTCCAAAAGTGCATTTATAATTCTCCTATCCTAGTTATCTCTAAAGAAACCAAAACAAATTGATACTAGGACATCAAGTGTGCCCCCCCATTTGATAGAGGCTAAAAACTAAAAGTGGGGGTCTAGGGTAGTACCATGAGAGACTATACCCCCCATATGAGTGTGTAAAATTGTAAATAGAATAACTAAATAGCTTAAAATACTATAAAATAAGGTATAAGGAAGAATGTAGATATATCCATCAATAAAAAATGAATGTGGAATCATACAATCATTGAAACTCTTGGTCATGAATTTCATGCAACATATTACTTCATACTAGGGTAGTTACATATATAGAAAAAATAAAAAATAAAATACTTGGAGGCTCAATGTCCATCCCCAAGCCTTACAACATCTCAATCCCCAAGTCCCATATTAGCTATCATACTTGATCAAGCTACTTTAGGCCTCTTCCCAACCTAAACCTTGGATTAGTGAATTCATCTTAAGTAATTAAGTGTCATGGATTCCTGAGAAGGGTGTGAGTAAAACTAGTAGGTTACCACCAATATTATCACATAAAAAACTTCTAGGATCAGTGTACACATGTGATTTGCTCAAAATAAAAAAAATTATGATTAAAGTGTAAATTAAATAACAACTATTGATCCTTTTGTTTTACCATGAAACCGAGGATCTACCAAAAACTTTTCCAAAAAACAATTGAGTGTATCTAAGAACATATTAAATTTATTCCAACCAAAACAACTTCATGGATCTAGGGGTGTGCCTCTCCCCTTCATGGAATCCAACACATGGATTCAAGGTATTAATTTCTAGGAAAACTGCAATTGGATTTAGGGTGTTCCCTTTTTGGAATCCATCACCTTGATCCAGGGTGTACCCTAATAGAAAACTACATTGTCCAAGTCTAGGGTAGTGGAAATCCCATGTCCAACATCTCATCATATGAGTCCAAGGGTGTGTTTCCCCAATCGAATATTACCTCATATGAGTCCAAGGGAGTGATTTTCCCTACTGGACATCAGATCATCTAAGTCCATGGATTAGGCTCCCCCTACTAGATATTACCTCATTTTAGTATAAGGTATGTATCACAATATAGGATGTCAACATTTTTGAGTATATGTTCACGTATATCCCTATTGTATATCACATCATTTAAGGATAGTGGTATGGTTTCCACTGCTAGATATCAACTCATCTGAGTCTAGGGTGTGATTTTCCCTATCATATATCACCTTGATTGAGTATAAATTCATGAATATCCCTACAAAATATCACATCATATATTTATAAGGGTGAGTTTACCCTACTATATATTACCTCATCCGAGTCTAGGGTCTATCTCTCCTGGTCGTGTATTACTATATCTGAATCCAGGGAATGTATCTAAGGCATCCCAAACCATGGTGTTACAATCTCGATGGGATATACATCCCACAATTTAGATCCAAAGATCATGTACATGGAATTCCAAACCATTATATCATTGGATACAAGGATAATATATATCCAATTCATAAAAAAATGTATCTCAAAACATCTTGATGGGTGGTTCTTTGCACCCAAATCATATTGTATAATGCATCTTGATGGGTTTCCCATCTTTCTGAACACATTCCATAGGTCTAATGAGGCATCTCACATGCACATACTTTCATTGAAATGACTATAATAGTCTCAATCTATTGATTCTGATTCTAAAATGAAACCCTCAATCATCTATACCATACTCATATACACCCTCTCACTAATGTCAACATCTCAGTAGGGAACTCTCAAGGGTCCCTTAAGTCCCATCACACCTAGGATACCCTATAGGGTTCCACTATCATGTTCTAATCTCTTAGGCCAGATACCATCACATGAAGGACCTCACTTCCTTACACAAAGTCATGGTAATCTCAAGGCCTCATTATCCACACAATTTTTCAACTCCCTGGGTTACACATAAGATAATGACTTAAGACCATCCTCTATTTAGCTAACCCTAGGTAATTCCTCACACCCAACCTATTATCCAATATCCACAGTGTTTACCCATCCATGTAAATTACATCCCATTCTGGGAGAAACACTCTCCCCGTAGTTATCTCACTATCCTATTATCCTTAAGGCATCTCATGTTTCCCACATGGCCAATACCTAGGCTTTCCATCATAAATCATCACTCATATATACTTTGAGGACACTAAGGGAACCTATCACTAGGTCAAATATATATTGTTATTTCATTTTATTTTATTTACAACCCTCTGGGTCCATGTTTTTTAGGGCATAAAAATATAACCATGTCCTCAAACATTGGTGTATGAGGCATAAAACCAATGAAAAAGGTTCCATTATTTCCCTTAAAAAAATATTTAACTCATAGGAATTTCATTTAATAAAAATATTCTTAAATAAAAAGGGTTGATCACCCTTAGGGATAGAACACATATCACATGCCATAAAAACAAATAGATTAACCATATTCCATGCATGAGGGACCACATACCTCATTC
Source organism: Viscum album (assembly GCA_963277665.1). Taxonomy (NCBI): domain Eukaryota; kingdom Viridiplantae; phylum Streptophyta; class Magnoliopsida; order Santalales; family Viscaceae; genus Viscum; species Viscum album. Next base: position 794,692,059 of record OY728142.1, on the reverse strand, counting down.
ATGAATCTGTTTTCCTTTTTTATTTCACCAACGGGTATCTCCTTCCCAATCGCATCGAAGCTTATACTGGTATCCCAAGAACCTATCGAGAACCCCAATATCTAATAATTAATTATAAATTATTTTTAATTTATTATTCAACTCATTCTATAGGTTTATAATTAATTTGAAAATTAATTTAATTATTCATAAAACCTAAAATCCCATCTATTATCAACCACTCATTGAAACCATGAGCGAAATAGTACTTAAAACTCCTGGCATACCCCCAAACCTAATCTATGTAAAATCAAAAATTTAAATACTTTATTTGATAATCCATTTCACCTAAATTCAAAAAAACTTACAAAAATAATATGATGATGTACCTTTTCTGAAACAGCATGCAGACCTTGTTTCGGGATTCTATATAGAAAAAACATAGAAAATCCCCCATAAAAATTAGACAATTTTACTATGATTTTTTGAAATTATAAAGACCTGACATTAAACATTAAATAATATTAAGTTTTAAGTAAAAAAATATTTCTATTACATTCGAGGATCTTTATGGATTATAGTTTTAGAGAATTATTCCATCATTCTTAGATAAATAAATATTACATCACAAAGTGGAAAATTCCACTATGTATCCATTTTTTCTTAAAATAAAAAATTAATGATATAAAACGTATTCTTCTTCTTACATGTCTTCATAATTTTCATTTTTACCTCATCCTTTTCCTTACTCTTCCCAAAAATCATGTCAAAACCATTTTAAATTGTTAGATTAGCACAAAAATATCAGTAATGGACATAAAAATAAATAAAGAAACAATTTTTTCCATGAAAACTCATTAAAATTTTCCTTTTTCAAAAAAAACTTTTGAATCAAAAAAAAAAATTCCTTACCCATGAAATCAAATTATACACCCAAATCTAATCACAAAAAAAATTATAGTAAATCATAATAAAAAATAAAAATCATAAATGTTTCTTTACAATCATGGAAACTCAAAAGAAAATTCAAAAAGTTTTTAGTTTAACCCATAATAACAATCAAATATTTTCTTTTAAACAAAATCTATTTTTATTACCTTTTGAAATAATAATATTTTTAATAAAACTATAGAGAGAATAAATAAATCATATAGGTAACTTGAGACATCATTTTCATATCACTCTTAAAAATGGAATAAACTAAATGGTAAACTTCTATAATGTCCATTAACCAATGAATTAAGGGTTATGAAGGACTCATACATATTTTTTTTATAACGTAGCCACCTACGACGGGTTTATAATGGAACCACTCATCCTTGGTTTATAACATAGCCACTTTTCATTGGTTTAAAATGGAACCGCAAATCCTTTTTTATAATGGAACCACCCATCATTTAATTATAATGGAATCACCTATCATCATATATTTAATAAGAACCATAACATAATCATAACACATTATAGATTTTATTTTCATCATCATATGCATAAAAATAATATTCTCAAAGATAAGAAAACATTTTTGGAAATTGAAATATATTTTCCTTTTAAAATAATTTCTTGAAAATACCCAGAACAAAGGGAAGGATCATTTTTATTTGAAGAAAACAAGGATGTTTATAAATAAATCCAAACCAAAAGTAATGGTTATTATGGTCAGAAAAATAGTTGATACTATATACGTTAAAAGAGAACATTCATTTTGTCTTTTATAAAGAAAGTCAAAATGTTCTCTAAAAATATTCCTTTAAAAAATATTTGTAAGAAAGAGATATAAAATATAATTTATGATAAATTTATTTCCATATAAATATATATATATATATATATAATGTATTTTTAATAATATGATATAGAATATAAAGATGTACAAAATAAATATTTTGAATATTTAAAGTGCGGTTTTTAAGGTTAATTGTCTCTTAACTTGAGTCCGAATCATCAAACATGTTCTTTATATTCATGAATAATAAACATGTTTTAATTATTTAATTGATTAAGAAATTTTTTATATTTTATTATTCCTTTTATTATATTTTTTACCATGTAATACACAATTACTTTTTCAATTATGTTCTCATCGGATGTTTCGATGATATTCAGTTCATATATCCAAAATGGATTTGGCAGGTTGACTAAAATCAAAGATTTAATTATTAAAGAATCTGAAAAAAATTAATAATTAAATAATTAACATTTTTATTCATCAATTATTCTTTTTAAAAAACCATGAAAGAAAAGGAACAATGTTACACTCATAGAGACGGTAGGTCGTACGTACGCATGGGAAATGTTTCAATTTTTTCAATGAACATAATGGAAATTAAGTAAGAATTATTTTAACATTTTATAATTATAATTATTTAATAATTAATATATTTCTTATTTAAATATACATATATATAGCATTCATGTGATTATATGATGAAAAATAAATCACATCACTTTAGGGATGAGGTAATAAACACGTACTCACAAATGACATTATAATTTTTAAATGGGTGTAATGGTAAGAAAAAAATGGTTATATGTATCTTTTAATAACTATAATTATTTATTTAATATCATATATAAATATTAGATCAATGATTATAACCATCTATGAGATGTTTTGATGGAAAATTAATTACATCAGTTCATGAGGCCGTAGTCTACCTTACACACGAATAACAATTTTTTCCCATTTGATGGAAGAGGATATGGATATAGGTTATGAAATTAACATAAAAAATCTTGGTATTTAATAAAATTTTTTTAGTATTTGATAATGTTTCAACAAGATTTTAAATAGGTAGAATATTAAATAAATCTAAAACATACAGTTAAAGACTATACTTCTTCTTCCGAGAAATTCCATTGATTTGCACCATAACCCCTATAATGATGGTATTATTAACTAGAACATACATCTAGAACATGTTTAGGGATGATAAAAAGGGAGTTTTTTAGGTCTTTGAATAACTAAAAGTTATTTTAAGTGTGAATAAAAGAGGATATCATGCTCTGTTTTTATAATGAGAGAAGGGTAATTCTTGGGATTTCTTAAAGTATTAAATTCATATAAAATAGTTTTTATATCAAAATGACTATAAACATATTTAATTTGATAATAATATTAGTATGAGTTTAAATAATCTCATATAATAAAAATTGGACAAGTTATGTTATTATTTTTACCCTAAACATTTTATTTTAAACCTTTGTTCACCCTTTTGATGATTACCATGATAATAACTTTTTTACGCATTAGGGACAAGATAATAAAGATAAAAGAATAATTGTACCATTAATGGAAAATGATTGAAAATTTCAACCATATACTGATAAATTTTTTACAAAGATAATATTTTTAGGAATTTTAAATGATTTAATAAATCATTATTTGTTATAAAATATCATTAATGTAATGTTTGTAACTATTCATTTATTTTGACATTGAAAGAAACATGATCGTGAAGGAATTTCCACATAATCCTTTCACATATCTGTAAAATTTTATATTTAACTAAAAAAATAGTAACACATTAATTCATTCAAATTATATTACTTTTAATTTTTTAGGATCATTAATTTTATTTTTCTATTAATACAATAAATACACTGTTAGCATTTTTTAAGCATTTAAGGTAATTATTTTATCACTAAAAATAGAAATAAATTACCACGATAAAAAACATATATATTTAAAACGAATATTTATAAATAAACCTTAGTTTATGTGTCCCAATCACAAAATATTATAAGCATTTAAAAAAATAAAGTAACATTTTTTACTTTATATTTTACTGAAATATTATAAAGGTCAAGACCAAAGAAATATGGCACCAGGTTACCACATTTTAGAAACCATGATTTATACGGTCAAACTCCACTCGTAAAATAGTAAAAAGGAAAATTTTGTTATAATATCCCAAGACCCACACTCCAGAATACTGCATTGAAATCCATAACATACATTTTTTATTTGAAGTCGATAATTGTGACCCAATTTTTTTCCATTAAAACCTTACACACCAAAAGGATAAATTAGATCACTTACAACTTCAAGGAAATTTTAGGTTTAGAGTTTTATAGAATTAAGAAAAACTTCAATATAAATAATTCCCATTAATTTAAATTATCATTTATCCCATTTAACTATGATTATCTTTTTTCATAGTAATTCATCATCATTGTCCATACGAAGTCCCTTCTAGAAATAATTCGGTCAACCTCATTCTTTAAAACCTGGGGAAAGGGGAACATAATAAGGGTTATTTTAAATGCTCTGTATGGTAAAATGTAATAATTAAAAAATTAATTTCCCCAGTGAGTATTAGAAGAGTATATGAGTTTGTTTTTATAATCAAAGTGAATGAGTATAACATAATAATATTCATACCCATCAATACCTCGATCATCAAAATCAAAAACATGGCATAAGGAATTAACAAAGAAAGATGTCAAAAGAATAAAAAAACATGTTATATGTGATATCAATCTTGATCAAATGAAACATCAAAAACCCATAAAAAACAATTAAAACCCTTTTTTGGTAACTTGAATCTTAAATTTCATAAAACCCTTTCAAAATCCTTTTAATTGGAATAAACATATTGAAAAATTCCAACATTATCATCACCTAATATATTGAAGAGCTATAAAGGTTTTTCCCATCACTATCTTGGATATCCCATTATATAAGTTGTAGTGGGATCCCCTGATACTATCGGGGCCACCCCATCATATAAGTTGTAATGGGCTCACTTAATGCTATATAGGTCGCCCCATCATATAAGATGTCCAAGAAACACAACATTAATAAAAATCATATAAAAAATCATTAATCCTTTCCAAATTGATTAAACCATAGAAAATAAATGGGTACCATGTAAATATATTTGAAACACGATTAACCCATGGAAGAGAAATAGTTTCCATAACAATATTTTTGAAATATGGTTATCCTGTGTAAATGAAACAGGTTATAAAAAATTCTCTTCAAAACATTTTTATCCTATAGAAAAGAGATAGGTTACATAAAAATCTCTTTATACATGTTTATCCATTAGAAATTAAGTGGGTTCCATAAAAATCTATTTTATACGTGGTTATTATATGGAAAATGAAACTGGTTCACAAACAATCCCATTGAAACATGATTAATCCATCAGAAAGAAATTTGTTTCCTAGAAATATCTTTGAAACAAACATAATCTATCAATATAATGAAATAATATATATCAATACCAAATATCCCCAATGGAGGATAATTAAAAAAATTGGTTTATGATGTTAATGATTTTAAATACCATTAAAATATCATTAAAAACATTTTTTTAAAAAAAATAGAAAACATGGTTTTGGTAGAAAATAGGTTTCCACCAGAAGAGTGAAATAGAGTTGGATTTCCTTAAAAACCTTTTCTCAACAATTCTAACTACCAAAGAGTGCTAAAATGATACTATTACATGAAAAAAATCATGAATAACTAAAGGATAATATGATTAATTATAAATATAATATTTCAACAATAGATACTTAATCATAAAAAATCTCAATAAATGATGATATTGTAATAAAAGACTCTTACCACTTGGGTAACTCTGAAACACAATCCCCATGAAATAATATCATTAAATAAAACATTTAATATCATGAAAATAAGAATATTCCTAACATAAATTCTAAAAGTATAATTATATACACCTTATAAAATAATATTGGTGTATAAAATAAAAAATCTCTCATAGAAGGAAAATTATGATATAAATCCATTTTTTCGTAACTTTGAAATCATAACCCCTTGAAAGAGATATCTTAAAATGGATATGAAAATACTCATAAATTTAATTACAAGAATCATAAAATAGATTAATGGATAGTTTATAAACCACAAAACAAAAAATAATTAGTGAATATGGAATAATTCTCAGAGAAATAAAAGTGGGACTATAAATCCTCTTACCTTGATTCTCATCCATAACGTTTGTTCTTTATCTTCCTCTTCTTGAGTTAACTAATTTTTATTTGCACTAAAAAAATTCCATGGTATTATTTATACAAAAAAGGATGGTTCTAATATGATAGGAAGTATTTTGGGATTCTATTTGGGCATTAGTTGGATGATACAAAAGGCTTGAGGGGTGGGAAATAAGGGGTGTGTGAATGCCCTTCTATAGTGGAGGAGTGTAATTCTTGTAAATAAAAAAGGTAAACACTATTGGGAGGTCTATCATACATCATGTTCCTCCAATAATAAAACATTTTGTGATAATATGGGATATGATCTAAATATTTATATCCAATGGTTTTTGGACAAGATTATTAATCATTTTTATCATTAATATTAATGTTTAACAACTAAGTAAACTCATTTTTACATTAATCATTTTATTTTATTTTATTTTATTTCACTAATATTTTTATTCAAAGACTAATTTGACCATTCTATAAATATATTTTACTTTGATTTTAAATATAGAATCTATTTTTCCAAATTCCATTTAAAAAAGTGTTAGAATTTTATTTAAAATTAATCCCATAGATGGGATGAAACAACAGGTTTCTAATGTAAAAAAGTTCTGAAGTTTGAAATGTTTTTATATCCAATTTCAATGTGAAATTGAATTAAATGACCTAAATTAAATTTATTTATGTTTAATTTAACTAATTATAATTTAAAACATATTTAAAATATAATTTAACTATATAAATAAATTATACGAAAGAGTAGTTTTCAATTGAAATTCAGGGTTTTTCACTATTCATCAAAAAATGAATCTTCTATGAAAAATAAAAAAACAACTAAAGTAAATTTTGATATTATCATATCAAAAAATAAGTTTTTTTAAAATAACCTTTACAATCATGTTAAAAGTTTTTTTAAAAAATTATTTCATTAAAAGGATGAAAAACTACTTTTTAGAAAAATACATCTTTTTATGGTTAAAATTGGATTTATTCTAATATCATTCCCAGAAAACAAAAAGATGAATTTTGAATATTTTATTGAATGTATAATATATTTATTTAGTAAATATATTTTAATAAAATTGATCTATTTAATTTATTAAGATAAAACACCATTTTGGTCCTAAAAATAGTTTTTCATAAAAACATAACCTTTATATTAAATTAGTTTTTATTCTCATGTTTAATTAATTGGAAATAATTAATTTTATACAAATGTGTTAAATATATTTTCAAAATTTAGTTAATCTCATTCATTCCCTCCATTTTAATAGTTATGTGATAACTATCATGTTAAATAATAAATATTAATATTATATTGTTTTTTGGTAAGACTCAGTCCTGTGTGTAACACAAGTTATCAAAAAAACACAATGTTACATGAAATTCTATATAAACATGGTGTTGCGTATAATGAAATATAAATAGTGAATTTAATTTATGTAATTATATGAATGATTTTATATTAATTTGAAATAAGAGATTCCTAAAAATATTTGGATGTTACATCCTCCCCCCATAAAATTAATTTCTTTGTCGAAATTCATCTTGGTTGTCTATGGATTAACATTTTCAGAATTACATTATTAAAACCTACATCATAAAAAGGATTAATAAAATATATTATTTAATATTTATTCTAGGAAACAAAAATATCACCTGATGAAATGCATAACATGGATTCTGTATAGGAGAACATAGGTGGTAATGGTGGAAAAGTGTAAATAATTTTGGATGGTGATTGATTTCATTGATAAAAAAAATTGAATGATCAATGTAAAGTTAAGGGCCCCAAATACATAAATCTATTATGATCAAAAATACCATTGGTTCATAATAATTGAAGTTATAAGGATAATAATTTTGTTTCAAGATCCTTTTCCAAGAGTTAATTAATTATCTTACCATCTAGACCAAGAAAAAAAGAAAAAAAGAAAAATACTTTCTTGATGAGTATAATTTCACACTTTAATCAATTTCCACCAAAATATCATCTATTTAATATAATTATGAGTATTCAAGATGAATTTTCCTATACCTAAATCAAAAAAAAATAAAGTTCTAAAGACCACATAACTATAAAAGGGATAGTCAACCTATTCCACTTGTATTTAAGAATTAAAAACCCAAAAATGGTTATCACGTGGTAATATAATTCCTAAATTGAGTAAACCTTCGTATGATAAATTATTCTTAAAATGTAAATAGTAATACCAAAAGATAAAAATAAATTATTCTATAAATAAATATATTTAAAATTATTCATACAGGTTTTAGATGATTTTAAAACTAAAATATTAAAAGGATTTGATAATATATTATTACATGATAAATCATCACTTATTCTTCAAATAAAATCTCATATTATTTTGTAATGAAATAATATTTACTTGTAAAAAAATTTCATTCTAACAAGGACATCATGTAGGCCAATGGTAGTGCATAAAACCCATATCATCCTTCGGTCATTGGTTCAATCCCCACCACCTCTCCAGATATGATGGGTTTTCACCAAGAATATGGTTTTCCCCCCTTTTTTATTTACCCCTAAAAAATAATTCATCTCTATAAAGACTTAATTTTTATCCTTGAGGTTACAAATACCACATTTAAAAAAATGTCTCTAAAAATTTCTTTAATCGCATTAATATCTCATAGCTTAAAACCTCAATGAGGTGTTTAATACTTTGACCTTTTGATCAACCTTAATCTTACAGAACTATGTTGGTATCCACAAATCATAATATATCATCACATGAAAACATAATAATATCCAAATTCATCCAAATTGACCATTGATTCCAACAATAATATCTCAGGACCCACACACCCAAATCCCCACTGAAATTCATAACTTTACATTTCTGTCTTTGATGCTAAAAACACTTACAGTTTTCTTTCATTAAAACTACACACACCAAAAAAAATTATATGACTTACAACCTCAAGTACCTTTTAGGTTTAGAGTTTTAGTTAATTAGAAAAAACTCCAACCTAAACAATTCCCATGAATTTAAATGATCATTTCTCTAATTTAACCCTTCTCTTCTTATTTCATAATAAGTTATCATAATATTCCACATGAAATCTCTTATAGAAATAATTTATTGAACATCATTATTTATAACCTGATAAAATAGAAACCTAAAAAGGATGAGATCAATTTCTCAGTAGTGTAAAATTTAATAATTAACAAAAATATATCTTTATTGAGCATAATAAGAGCACATGAGTATGATGAAACAATCAATGTGTGTGATTATAACATAAGAATATTTATACCCAGCAATACCTATATCATAAAACATGAAAACATGGAATAATGCATTAAAAAGGAAGGATTCATGAAAATAAACAATCATGTTCTATATCATAAAAAAATTGAATAAATGAAACAACATAAACCCATAGAAAATATTTAAATCCCATTTTCAGTATCTTGGATAATCAATTTTATAAAACCTTTTCAAAAACATTTTAATTGGAATAACCATGTGGATTAATTATAATGTTATCATTCCCCAATGCATTGGAGAGCTTTAAGAGGCTCACGAGGCGCTATTTGGGTATCCCCGTTATATAAGTTGTAACGGGATCACCCATTTATATCTAGTTTGCTCCATTATATAACCAATAATGGGAAAAATGGGAACTATCTTGGTCGCCCCATCATGTAATATTTCCAGGAACAAAAATAATAATAAAACACATAGAAACAGTCATTATTCATTTTATAACTTCATCAAAACATGGAAAATAACTAGGTATCATGTCAATATTTTTTAAACACTTTTAACTCATGGAAGAAATAGGTTCCATAAAAATCTACTTGAAACATGGTTATTACAAGGAAAATAAATGGGTTTTATAATAATCTCTTTCAATCATGGTTATCTCACTAAAAAGAGACAAGTTCCATAATATTCTATTTGAAACATGGTTATCCTATATAAAATAAATGGGCTCCATATAAATCTATCTAATACATACTTATCCCTAGGAAAATAAATGTGTTCCCAAAAAATCTCTTTAATTCAATATTAACCAATGGGAATGAAATGTGATTCATAATAATATCTTTGAAACAAACTTAATCCGTCCATTGAAAGAAAGTGGATTGTATAAATATGAAATATCCCTAATGGATAATAATTAAAAAAATAGGTTTTTGTTGTTGACTAATGTAAATAAAATTAATATATCATTAAAAAAATTTAAAACATTTTTAGAAAACTTGGTTTTTGATGAATATAGATTCCTAACAGTAGAGAGAGAAAAATTGAATTTCCTTAAAAATATTTTCTCAATTATTTTAAGTACCAAAGAGTTGAAAAATAGTAATATTCCATGAAAAAATAAATAATAACCATATTAGAATACAAGTCATGAGAATTATAAGATCTCAACAATAGAGACTTATTCATACACAATCCCAAAAAATGATGAGATTATAACAAAAACCCCTTAAAACTTTTCTAACTTTGAATCACAATCCCCATGAAATAATATCATTCAACGAGACTTAGAATATAATTAAAATAATTATATTTATGATATAACATGTAAAAATATAAGAATATACAAATCTTAAAATAATATATATGTATAACATGTCAAACATCCCAAATAATGTAAATTGTGACAAAAATCCATTTTTACTTTGGTAACTTTGAAACTGTAAACCCCATGAAAGAGTGTCATAAAATGTATTTTTAAATCTCAATAAATTCATTTATAAGAATCAAAAAATACATTCATTGGAATTATATACACCACACACAAAAAATAGGTGAATATAGAATAACTATTTAAGAAATAAAAATGAGACTATAAATCCCCTAACATTGAGTTTGATCCATAATGCTTGTTCTTTATCTTCATCTTCTTCACGTCACTCCTTTTCTTTTTCAACAAAATAATTCCTAGCTTTTATTTCTACCCATATTCAGCATTTTAAAATGAGATTAGGGATGTTATGAGTTGATTTGGGGAGTGCTTGTATGATCCAAAAGGATTGAGGGGTGTGAAGAAAGGGGGAGTGTGAATGCTCTTTTAATGTGGAGGGGAGGTGGCATTCCTATAAATATAAAAAGGTAAAAATTATTGGGAGGTATCCATTACATAATTTGTCTCTAATAATGAACCAAATTTGATCTAAGAAGGTATATGGTCTAACTATTTACATCCAATGGGTTTTGGAAAAATTTTAGGTCATTTTCTCTATAATTATTTATTCACAAATTATGGTTTTGGATTTCCATATGAGGAAGGGATTATATTTATTTTCATTAAAAATAATGATTAAATGTTATTTTTTTCAATTATGTGTATTATAAATTCCATGTTATATATCTGTGTGTGTGTTTAAATGTCTATGATATAAACATTGTTAGGGTTGGTGTGTTTTTCTCTCTTTTTAGTGATTTATATTGTTGATGTCTGTTATTTCTTTATGCCAAATTCTTTATGGACCTCCCTAGAATCTCAAGTATGGGTCAATGTGTATTATATATAATCCATTTAATCCTTCGTATGGGTATATCTGATGTGATGACCTCCCAATGATACTTGGGATGGGTCGGTGTGGTAATATGACATCACAAGAGTCTTGAGATGTTTTCAAATATTTGGTATACCATTAATTTTAAATGTAATAATTCTTTAGGTTGGTACATCACTTAATATAAATAATAGAATCGAAGTTATAAAATTCTATATGTTAGAAATTATGTTTAGGTATTCATCATTTTCTATCTACATCTATTGGTTCCACCCCTATAAAACTCTTATTATTATCCACATATATGAAATTACTCATTATTGATTAAAATGTTTGATTAATACATTTTTATATCTTCTAGTCAATTGAATGAGAGTTTATTATTATTATTTATCATATTTGGGTTTTTTATTATTCATTAATTGCCTATATTATATATTCATTTGTTTAGGGGATTTAAGAAATACATTTTGTGTCAAACATCTCAAATAATGTAAATTGTGACAAAAATCCATTACTACTTTGGTAACTTTGAAATTGTAAACCCAATGAAAGAGAGTCAGAAAATGTATTTTTAAATCTCAATAAATTCATGTATAAGAATCAAAAAATACATTCATGGGAATTATATACACCACACACACAAAATAGGTGAATATGGAATAATTATTTCAGAAATAAAAATGACACTAGAAATCCCCTAACATTGAGTTTGATCCATAATGCTTTTTCTTTATATTCATCTTCTTTACGTCACTCCTTTTATTTTTCACCAAAAGAATTCCTAGGTTTTATTTCTACCCATATTGAGGGTTTCAAAATGATATTAGGGATTTTATGAGTTGATTTGGGGAGTTCTTGGATGATCCAAAAGGATTGAGGGGTGTGAAGAAAGGGGGAGTGTGAATGCTCTTTTATTGTGGAGGGGGAGTGGCATTCCTATAAATAGAAAAAGCTAAGCATTATTGGGAGGTATCCATTACATAATTTTTCTCTAATAATTAACCAAATTTGATCCAAGAAAGTATATGGTCTAACTATTTACATCCAATGGGTTTCGGAAAATTTTTAGGTCATTTTCTCTTTAAAGAAAAACGTTTAACTACTAAGTGAACTCATTTTACTATAATAACTGTGATTAATTTTAATTACTTTCACTAATATTTTTTTTATAAAAAATAAGTCTACCATAATAGATATTATAAGACATTTTTATTTGAAATATAGAATCCAATTTTCCATTTTTAATCGCATAAGTTCCATAATTTAATTTAAAATTAATCTCGGAAATGCTATAAAACAACTGGTTTTTGAAGTTAAAACGTTTAAAAGTTTTAATTGATTTTATATTCAATTTCAATATGAAATCGAATAGGATGACCTAAATTTAATATATTGATGTATATCTAACTAGTTATACTTAAAAACCAATATAAATAATAATTTTACTATAGAAATAAATTAGATGAAAAATATGTTTTCAATTAAAATTCAGTGTTTTTCATTATTCATCATAAAATGAATCTTCTTGGAAAAATAGCAAAAATTAAATCAAATTAAATTTTGATATTTCTATTTCAAAAAAATAGTTTATTTTATAAAATATAATTTATAAAACTATCAAAATATAGTTTTAAAACATGTATTCAATTAAATGGAGGTAAAACTATCTTTTAGAAAAATACATCTTTTTAAGCTTAAAATTGGATTTATTCATATCTCTTATGCAGAAAACATAAAATATGAATTTAAAATAGGTTATTCAATGTATAATATATAGATTTTATTAAGTTATTTCACTAAAATTTATCAATTTTTTTTATTAATATAAAACATAATTCTAGTCATAAAAATATTTTTTCATAAAAACTCATCCTTTTTATTCAATTGGTTTTTATTTTCATTTATAATTAACTTGAAAGAAATCATTTCATAAGAATTTGTAAAAAATATTCTCATATTTTAGTTAATATCATTCATTACTATTTTTCAGATAGTTAGTTGATAACTATCATTCTAAATAATAATATTAATATTATAACATTTTCTGGTAAGACTCAGCCTTCTATGTAACACAAGTTATTGAAGGAACTCAATGTTACAGGCAATGCAAGATAGACTTATTGTTGTGTATAACGCAATATAAAATGGGAATTTAATTTTTTAAAATATTTAAATGAAATTAAATTAATTTGGAATAATATATTCAATAAGAAATCAGGATGTTGCCTTTATGGCTATTTTTTAGTCCTTATCATATTATTTTTAACCTTAATTACGCAATTTGCTCATACTTTAATGATAATTACTTGCTAAGGTTACTAATCATAATAACCAAAATTAAAAGGGACCTATTTAAAAAAATTACATCTCAATTAAAAATGTGGAATTCATTTTTCATTATTCAATTTCTAGAACTTGTGTGAATTAATTTGAGAATAAAACACAAAACGTAATGAAAAATTGTTTTTCCAAAAAAATGACTTTTATGTATAAAAAAAAGTTATTCCATATTCAACCATAATAATGATTAAAATGAATATGATTGGGTTATTTATAATATAAGAGAATTAAAATTAATTTTAATCTATTTTAAAACAAAATGGATCTTTATTAATGTTTGAAACAAAAATACAGTATTCAAAGAAAATCAGTATTTTTCACTATTCACTAGAAAATCAGTCTTTTTGAAAAAATCACAAAAAATTTCAATCTATGATAATTTTAAAAATATAATTTTAAAAATAATATCATTTTTATTAAATAAAATTTCTAAAAGTTATAGAAATCCATTATAATATCTAATCAAAAAAATAATTTTTTTAAGAAAAATTATTTTTGAAGAATAAAATGACTTTATTAAAAATTGAGTTCTTATTTTATAAGAATTAATCAATAAATTTTTATTTATTTGTAACTTTATATATATATGTGATTTATAATTTATATAATCATATTTATTCAAATTAATTCAAAAGCTAGGTTATAACGATCATATTTAAATAATAATATTTTCTGGTTAGTTTAAGCAATGTGTTACATATTTTTTAAGCTATCAAGAATTGACTTTATTTTAAATTCTTGAGATATTATGTTATCCTTCCAACTCTTTAATAAAATTTATCCTCACTATTTTCACCTGTTAAAGTAATCAAATTTTTTAGTTATGAAATATTTTTTTTTTAAATCAAACTTCATAAAATGGGTTAAAAAGAATTATCTTAAAAAGAGAGAAAGGGGAGTATCAAAGTTATCTCTAATAACAAATAATATGTTTCGAAATAGGATAAAATTAGTGTAAATTTAAGATATAAACATTGAGGAAAAATTAATGTCGAAAATAATGAAGGATGGTGACATAGAAAATTCCTCATAATAAAGTGAACGATCCTGAGAAAGTTAACAACCGCAAAACTATAAACCAATGTTATGTGAAAAAGACTATATATTCATTGTAAATGAAGGAAATAGAATAAAGTTTTGGTTTTAATATCATTTTTATAGATTTGAGAAATTACTTTACTATCTTGACTATAAAATCAAGGAAATATACCTTCCTGGCAAGTATAATTCCATCATATAATCAATTTCCCCCATAATATCAACTTTTGCCTCAAACTATTAGAATTGAAGATGAATTTTTTTATGATTCAAGCACTAAATTCAACTTATAACGGATCACATAATTCCACAAAAGGATAAAAATACATTCTTTTTTTCTTTAGTCATTAACCAAAACAATTATGGTTAGTACAATGTGAGATAATTCCCTAATTAAATAAACCTTCATATGAATAAATAATACATTTACCTCCAAAATTAAGTAATATCACAAAAATTTCAATGTAAATCATTCCATAAATAACCAAGATCTCCATTAATCCACTTTAAAAACATATATTCTTCCAAAATATAATTCAACCATTAATCCTCAAATAAGATCCAAAATTATTATGTTTTCCTTAATCATATAATGATCCACAAAATAAAGTGATATTATTCCAAAACAACAATATTCACTTAATCAAAAAATCACTTTTAAGTTGGATATCTATATAGATTATTTTTTCACAAATTTGAATGATATTAATTGAATATTATTTTCTTAACATCTAGCACATATTACACCAAAAAAATATTATCCTTTTCTCACATGTAGTTAAATGATTGTCTCTAATAATTATCACCCATTCTCTACACCACTTTTTAAATGTGTCAATTCAATCTAACATATATATAAAAATTTTAAAAAAACTACTACAGAATAATCCATAGGTGTTTGATGATTCTAATAATATTTAAAATATATTATAATATCATAATTTTGAAAACTTGATACATAAAAACAACATTCATTTAACTTCTTTCTTAAACCTTTAACTATGCTTTGTAATCTTATTCCTTAATACTTTATTCCTAAAAATATATAGTATAAAATATTTATATATGACTTATCGATATCAACCCAATAAAATTTCATACATAGAACTTAAAAAAATAATCCATACCTTAAATATATACATCAAGGTTTTCTTTTTTGTCGTTGATATCTCCTTTATCGTTATACATGAAGTATATATCTCCATACAAGAAAAAGTCAATTCAATATTGGTATTTCTCTTTTCAAATGAGATATATGTTTTGAGATTTTTAAATCAAATAAAAGATATTCCATGATCCATATAAATTTAGGATGAATTAAAATTTGATGGATTGATCAAATAGTTTCTTACAAGTGATTTGGACTTTTAAAAAGTTTCCAAAATCATTTGAATAATATTTTACCATTATAGGGATGATTAAATAAAATGGAAGGGATAAAAAGGTTTTGTGATATCTATTTCATTTCATATTGATACATGATCTATAATCTATAAAAAATAACACCATTAAAACATGAAATTAATTATTTCATGTTAAATTTAAAATAGACCTTGTAATGAAAATACACATATAAATTCTATAATACTTTAACATTCCAATCATTTATACCTAAGTTGATTATCCTTCTAAATCTAATCTCCAAAAACTAAAAATATTTATCCATAACATACTAAACCCTATGGTTATATGAGACTACTAACTAAGGATTCCATCCCAACATATTAACCCCTAAAGTGTTATAAATCATTTATTTATAAACTTCTAATAATATCTTAACTTAAAAAAGTTATATAAATCCTTCCTATTATACCAACTATAAATAACCTATAGAATCCCTAAACTTTTACACATATTATTACATGATTTTATTCATAATTAACTATCAATTATAAGCCAAGGATCATAAAGATTAGTTTATTTGGACGATTATGTACTTTTTTGAAAATGTTGAGGGAAAACGCTCTTAATTGAACATAAAATAAGAAGCCCCTTTTGAAATATGGAGGAAAGGGAACCCAAAAACGACATTGTAATAGTTTATACTAATAAAATAGACCCAACGGTTTTAAAATATTCTGAATGGTTGAACGAAAAAAATCAAATAAGAATCGGTAAATGATTCCCCCCACCATAAAATGGATCAGAGGAGTCTATAAATGGTGAATCCCCACCCCCACCAAGAAGTTATGTCTTGATAAAAACATAAAATAGCAGAGAAACCCTCCAATAAGAACTGGAAAGTTGGAGGAGGTCAGGATGACAGGTGACAGCACGCCTATCTCTCTTTCGAGTCACCCACCCGAAAAGTTGCAAGAATCTCACAGCATTGACAACCAGATTAAATAAAAACCAAACATTACATTCTATATAAGAATTAAAAGGTAGTGAATGCAACTATACAAATAGAATATATGGATTAATATGGGTGTCAACACACACATCCCTCCTTTAATGTCACCCACCCATCAATATCTATAAATAGTGGTACCACACCAAATGCAACCTAACTAAAATCAAATCATGAGATGAATTTATAAATACAAACAAAAAGGTAGACCTAAACGCTTGTGAAAACTAGAATAATCATATATATGAATCCACCACACTATAATCACAACTAATTTGTCTTCTGAAATAAAGCCAAATCCACACTAAGAATTTGAGAATACACACTGAAGTCATACTAGAGAAGTCCTCAACATGCCGAACCAAGGATATCCCCAAACCTCAACTCCCTCACATCCTCTAAATAGGCTCATCCACAAATAATAAAACTCATAAATCCATTATATCTCTTACATATACATAGTAAAACTAGGGAATAATTTAATAAAGGGATGATCTAAAAAATCCCAATAAGGGGATAAAAAAGAATAATATATAGCACATGGGTAATAAGGCATAACCTGGTGACATAAAAAAGGAATGGAATGTGAATGAAAATATGGAAGAATAAAATAAAGAACATGGGATCATGTAATCATGTCAATATAGTAATGTGAAAAAACCATAAGATATGACATAAACAAGAGTCAAGGATAACTGCCAAGACTATATTACCTAGTGGGCAAAGTCCCATAAAGGAATCAGGTTTACTCTATATCCCAACATGATGTCTCATGGGACTAAAACATTATTCAATGAATTGGAGAACTATATGGGTAAAACCATAATATTAGGTTCTTGAATATGTGTGCCACACGAATAATCAAGCATAAGGGTTACCTATAGAATGAATTGGGTATCATAAACATGTCATAAGGCATAACCAAAGGACATATCATAATGGTGTAAAAAAAGAATGGGTTTAAATCATTCTTTTATATTAAAAAATGTAAAATAGTTATATATCATGATAAATTATTTTAAAATAAAGTGTAGACATGTAAAAAATAGTGTTTAATAAACATTAGAAATGATCTACTTCAGTTCAGTTTAATAGAAAGTATATAAGATTCTTTAAATCGGACAATGAAATAATTTTTTTTATAAAAATAGAATTTAAATATGTTAGTTTTTAATTATGAAATGAGTGATTTTATAAAAATATTTTTGGTTGAAAATAGATTATTGGATGTACATGAAAATGGGTAAGAAATTAGGAAGTTCCCTTTCATTGGGCTTTCTTATTAGGAAGAACTAAGATGAGAACATTATAAAACATGTATTTCTCCATTAGAGAAATAATAATTGAGCTAGGCTCATATTTTTGGAACATATAAATAGAATTTAGGAGGATAAAATAATAGGAATTAGTAATTAAATTTAAGTAAGTATATTGAATGTGTAACCTGAAGGAAAAAATGAAGGTTTAGAGGGAATCTCTTACCTTATGTCCGGAAGAGTTATGCACATGCAATTAATGTCCTAGATTATCAAATTATATCAATTAATTAATTAATTACGAACCTATTTTACATACATTTTATTTATTAAAATTTAATTATGTTCATTTATGGCCTTTTTTATGAGTTATAAGATTCAATTCCATTGTTCTATGTGTGTTCATTTCATGATTTTATGATCAGTTCCCTTGAGTTTAATTATGGGAGTTCATGTAAACTGTATGAAAATCACTAGAAGTGGAATTATATGATATTTATGAACCTATAAAAACTTAAATATCCCTATATAATTTTTTTCATGTATAATAATGATTCATTATAATAAATGTTAATGATGAACAATAGTTTATTTTGTCGAATTTTCAATCATCATGAACTAGTTTTGTTTTTTTATATAATATTATTTATATAAATTAATTTAAGAACATTAGAAAATACATAATATAAATTTTTAAATATTGTTTTTACCATAATAATGGTTATATGACCATCCTTGGAGGTGGTAATGGAAAATTAAAACTTATAGTCCATGAAGGCAATGAGTCAACGCCTCGCATACGATATTTTCATCTTTTGTATAAAGGAGAATGGATGGGATTTTATTAATGATATTCCATTAACACAATAAAATTCCATTATATATATGACACTGTAGTTATCACATTACTTTGGATATGGGAGGTAAGATAAGGATAAGAAAAGAAAAGAAATTAAAAGAGAACGGAGGATCATATCTCTTGAGTGTCGTCTCCTTGAGAACCTCCTTTGAGGACTTAGTATTGGTCTTCTAATGAGACTAGAAAGATCAGAACATGGGAAATAGGTTTGGGAGAGGAATTGGGTATAATATAAGAAATCTCCAAGTCTTAGAAGTTTGATTAAAATAGGTGGTGAGGGGTGGTATTTCTAGTGGGAGGAGAATAGTGTTTTTTATTATATTATTCAATTTTTATTATTTTGGATTAAGAATATCTATAGTGTTGATTATTATGAATAAATATAGTTAATGGTTTTGGATATTTTGAATAAATGGGTTCTTACCTTATCCATAGATCATCCATGACTCAATAATTCAGGTATTTGTTAAATACCGTAAATTGTAGTATTTCATTATTCCCCAAAAATTCAACTCTTTTGGAAAAAAACCAAAAGCATTTTTCTATATGTATAAGTCAAAAATTGACTCCATTTTATGAAAATAATTTTTTAAATAAGAGATAATTTAATTTTTAATTAAAATAATCATTTATTTGAAAATTTCTATTTTTAATATTATAACCGATTTTATGACACTTTGAAAATTTAACTGAGGTCAAATAAAATTGTCTTATAATTATAATAAATCCAAATAATAATTTACAACTCAATTTTATAAAAATAAATTTCTTTTGAATCATTATTTTAATTATTAAATTGTAAATATATATTTATGTTTCACAAAAATACCTGCACTTAATTTTTCTTTTTTAAAACATTTATTTACTTATTCCAATATAGAAATATATCAAATTTTCATTTATAAGATACCTAAATTTTATTTATACTTTAATATTTGAGGTTATTATTCTATTGCCTGGATTACTATTCCTAATGGTCAAACTACTATTCCAAAGTTCAAGTTACTATTCCATAAATATAGGTTTCATAATTTATAGAAAAACCTCTACTTTCATTAATTCTACATTTATGAAGTTCGTATTGTGTTCTCTCTGTGATTTTAGTTTATTTATACAAAATGAAATTATTATAAGAATGAAAACTCGATTGATAAAATTTTGGGTCATTACATTCTTCCCCCCTATGAAGTTGCACCCTTGGAATTCCATTTTACATTCTATATTGAAAACAGGAGTGGGTACTTATCCATAATTTTGTCCTCATTATCCCATTTCACATATTTATACTTATATCTCCTCTATATTACTTTGAACATGTGGGTTGTCTTGTTGCATAGAACTTTATCTCTATAGTCCAATATCTTCACCAGATTTTCCCCATAAGAGAGATCATTTTCCAACTGTACTACCTGTGAATTAAATTCTTGTGAGGGATATTGTATGTAATTCCTAATAAGGGATACATGGAATAAAATATGTACTTGAGATGTTTTTGGTGGAATTTCTAGCCGATAGGCCACAACTCTGACATAGTCTAGAATCTCAAAAGGGATGATGTACCCGGGACTTAGCTTTCCGTTCTTCCCAAAACTCATCATTCTCTTACATTGAGTCATAGGATGAATACCATGTCTCTTACCTTAAACTCTAGGTCTCATAGATGATTATCTCTATAAATCTTCTATCGACATTGGGCTGCCTTGATGTGATATTGAATGGTTTTCACCTTTCATATTATTTCTTCATCCATTTCAGGTCTTGGAAGCTTGAGTTAACCAACTTTGTCACATCATGGATTTTTTCAGAATCTTTTCCCATAAAGGGTTTCATATGAAGAAATTTTTAAACTTGAGTGGAAACTATTTTTGTAAGAGAACTTGGCTAGAGGTAGATTTTGGTCCCATCCTCCCTTGAAGTCCATAGAACATTCTCTCAAAATTTCTTTCAATGTATAAATAGTCCATTATGATTGTCCATTAGTTTGGGGATGATATGTTGTACTAAAGTTTTGATCAGTGTTTAGATCATGTTAGAGACTTTTCCAGAACATAGAGGTAAATCTCACATCTCAATCAGATATAGTTGATAGTGGTACACCAGGCATCCTTACTACTTCTCTGATTTATATCCATGAAAGTTGATCTAGTGAGAAGTCTTCTCAAATTTTGATAAAGGGAATTTTCTTTGTAAGAAGATCCATAATGACCCACATAGCATTATTTCTTCT
The DNA here is from genome assembly GCA_963277665.1 of Viscum album. Taxonomy (NCBI): domain Eukaryota; kingdom Viridiplantae; phylum Streptophyta; class Magnoliopsida; order Santalales; family Viscaceae; genus Viscum; species Viscum album. Next base: position 794,670,552 of record OY728142.1, on the reverse strand, counting down.
GGATGTCTTCATATGATAGGTGAAAATTCCATGCTGATGTTTTCCCATTTCCATGTTAGTATGGGTAATGATTTTATCATCCCATTAGAATTTTTTCTTTTATCCTTCAGTTGCTGACATACCAGGCACTTTGATGTATATTTAGTGATCTCTTTCTTAATATAGTCCCACTAATAAATCTCTTAGATATATTACTATATCTTTGTGATCCCTAGGTGAATAAGGAAGGTTGATCTATGTATTTCACTTAGAATATCTTTCTTTATCTCTATATTGGATGGTATACATAATCATGTCCCAAATATTATGATTCCTTCCTTATTACTATTAAACTCCAAAAATTCCCCATTTCTAAAATCTTCATCTTTTTTTCGAAATTTCCTCAAAATTTATTTGAGCATCCTTTATTTTCTCCATTAGTGGTGGTTGAGAAATCATTCAAGGATTAATGATGTTCCATTTTTAATTATTTCAATTTATATCCTTTGAAAGTATAAGAATATTGGATCTTTTTCAATTCTATTTATTTATAATGTTTCAGGGTCATTTTTTGCTTATAGAATTTGCCAATTTATTTTATTTACTATGATGATTGTGGATTGAGAAGTCGTAATACATGACAAGTTCTGATCATCTTCATTGGTGTATATTAATATCCTTATGTGTGAATATATAAGTGAGGCTCTTATGATTAGTGTATATCTCACACTTCTCCCCATGGAGATAATGTCTCTAGATTTTCAACGTGAAGATCATAGCCGCCAACTTCAGATTATGTGTTGGATAGTTTTTCTCATGGATTTTCAACATCCTTGAGGCATAGTGTATTATCCCAAATTTTCTAAACATAGTTTTAATATATAAATAATTTATTATATGTATTAATTTATTATTAAAAAACTAATAATATTTTTTAGATGGATTTATTTAAAATTAATAATATAAATTAAGTTCTGTAATTAATTTTATTTTATGTTGATAATTAATTTTTCCTATTATTTATAGTATTCAATTTAAATTTAAATTAATATTCTAAAAACATATGATTTTTTACCAAATTATTTTATTTAAAAAATATTTTAATATAAATATATCAATTTATTTACTTTTTAAAGAAAATTTATCAAGAGATTATAAAATATTTTAAATTGATAAATTCCTAAATTTTAATGACAATATATTTCATAATGACTTATAAATATTTTTACTTATAAACATATTATAATCCTAGAATATGCTAGTTATAAGTTATGAGTGTACTCAATAAAAATATTCAAATTTTATTTAATGAATGAATCTAATTATTAATAATTATTAAAACTTAATTTAGAAAATCTAAAATAATTAACAAATATGTATTAATATAATTTATTTGTTTATATTTTAAAAAATATGATACATATGGGTGTGAAATTATAATTAGATTATTTTTTTTAAAATTAATATTATTATAATTTTTTATTATAAAACTACGATTATATATATATATATTGATGAAAATTATATATATTATTATGATATGCCTTTATTTGTAAAAAAAATGAAAATGTAGTAAAACAAAGGGAGAATCATGAATTAAGAGAAAAGGGGTACAAGTCTCACTCTAGGGTAAGGGAGTTGAGCGAGGCCTTTAAGACAAGACCACTGTGAGGCTAGATATGGAGAGGAGCTAAGCTCAAGACATCAAAGATCGACCATTGGGATGACTTCATCTGGCTTGGAGTTTGGCCATCGGTGATGGTTTGAACCAAGTTGAGGAGTTCGACCACCTTCGAGCATGGACCGAGCATCATTTAAGGGTTTGATTTTTGTTTAGGGTTTGACCATGATGGTTGGAATCAATATCTAAGGGTTATGAGTGATGTTAGTTGTTCTAAGTCATCATATCTGAATTTGGTTTCGGTTTCCTTCTTAGGTTTCGAATTTTTGTGGATTAATTTCAATGAAAATAGTATATTTTCATATGTTTGTTGACTTCTTTCTCTGTGATCACTACACTATGTCACTGTTCTGTGGTTTTATTTTATCAACCTGTTGTTATGTTTTATCTTCATCATTAACTAATCAATTTAAATTTTCCATATCATTGTTGTGTAGTGCTTTTTCTTCGAACGGATTTATCATAGAGAATGTATCAATATATTTTATATTCACTCTCTCTGTATTTTTTGTTTGATCATCGAATCTCTTATGTTTTGTAAATTAGTCTTTTTTATATTTTTTATCACTATGTAAATTGGAAATAATATGACTACAAAAGAATTTTTGAAAATGAAAACTTAAAAACCATTTTGTAGCCCGGATAGAAAGATTGGTGGAGTCTGAAGCAACAATTGTAACACCCCAAGATTTCATAGTGTGTTATTTCTTCAAAATAATTAAATAACTTTCCCTACATGCAACACTGAGTTCAAACTCACCATGAATTACCAAACAAGTCATTCAAAAAAGGTTATGAATAGTATTAACTAAATTTTAAACTTTATATAATCCTTATAATTTTAGAATCCATATTATGAGTTTCTTAGATATAATGTAAGAACAAATTCATTTTCAGTATTGCACTTTTACCAACTTTTAATAGTGAACCCTTTTTAAATCCAATATTTTAAACTTTTATATATTCAATTTGACTAAATAAATTTACTTTTTAGAATGGAGACATCAAAAATTTACAATGAAACATCCCAAGCTTCCACTGTACGCTTTCCTTTGAATAATACAGTAGCGTGTGTTGTACGCAACATCAAGTTCAAACACACACCACAACCAATCAAACTAGCCATTATGAATAGTAATACCTAATTTTTGAAGTTTTATCTCTAAAAATGGACTTAATTTTGGTATTTAGATTATCAAATTTAGCCTAAGGTGAAATGTTGGATCTTTTCGGATAGCATTTATATTTTTGATAAATAGTGAAAATTAATAAATTTTAATTAAAAATAACTTTTGTAATCAAAATAATTAATATTGATAAATTATGAATTTGAGTGGTTTTAAAGTATATTTAGAATATATTTTTACCATTTAATACAGTATTGGTCATTGTACATAATTTCATAATTAAACTGAACATAAACAAGTGTCAATCTTTTGATAGTTATTATCTCTTAAAAACATGCTATTTGTTTTGACGATGGGAATTAATTTTTAAATTAATTAATGAAACTGATATGTTTTGAATTTGGTAAAATAGAAATCATTTTTGAATTCATAATATCAAATATATCTTAGGCCTAATTCTTGGTATTTTTCTGGAAACTATCATTTTTTGATGAATAGTGAAACCACTAAGTGCTAGTTAAAAAACTGAATGTTTCATAAAACATAATTTTACCGCTTCTGTGAGTGGAATTTTGAAAATTCGAGAGACGCAGTTAACATCAAGATATAAAATTTGGTTCAATGAGATGAAAATAATTTTTGGTGAATAGTAACTTTTTACTTTTAATTACCACAATTAAAAGTAAATAGGGTAATTAAGGGTAAAAATGATATTAATATTACCCTAACACATGTCCTAATTCTACTGGACAAGTGTATCTCGACAAAAAACAACCTTAGGAATAAAATATTATCATTTGGGTCCACTTGGATTAGATTAGGACATTTATAATTATTTAATTCAAAGAAGAGTTAAAAGAGTAAAAATCAATGTTTATTTACTAAAACATTTTTAATATAGGGTTATACATAAGATAAATTCGATTATAAATTTTCATTAGAAAGATAAAACTATTTCTTACATAATTATATTTTATTTATAATTTTTAGATGTTAAATAATTTAATTTTCTTATGACATAATGATGATGCAGTAATTACAAATAATAGTAAAAAATTAAAATAATTGATATTATAAATATCCGAATAAATATAATTTGAGACTTTTTATGAATTAAACTAATTTTATAGGTTAATATGACATGTTAGTAATGATTTAATTAACTTTGTTCGAAGTAATCTTTATGTTGTGATTTTTACAAAAATCAATTATTGAATAGTGTGTAAATTGACATAAAAGAGTTTTTAAAACAAATATTATATTATTAATTGATATTAAATTCTTAAAAATTTAAGGTTCGGTCAAGAGACTTCTATCATGATATTTTTATCATTAATGTACCACTGGGGGGTCTTTTGGAGGTATATAGTATGTTTATTAACTATATAATATAAAAATACAAAGTGACATGGTAAGTGTCAAACTAATTAACTATGAGTTAAAACTAATAGATAAGGTTTATATAATTACCCAAACCTGTATAAATTCTATTTTTTGAGTGGTTTCGACCCATACCCACCTTAATCTTAAAATAATCCACTTTGGAGCCATTATAAACCGAATATGAATTTATTATAAAATAATATTTCTAGCTTTTCCAAAGGTGCCTCTCACCCCTCTTATAAAAGGGCACTCCCCCTTCTCAATAATTCACACATTCAAAGCCTTTTGGTTCGGCCAAACCCTACCCAAATACTCTCTCAACATCCCTAAATACAACCTAGAGGCCTTAGTTTGATCAGAAAGCCATCCTATGGATCCCTTTTCATCAAATCAAAAGGAAGAACCCGAAGAAGAGGTAATGTTTTCACCACCCTTTTTCAAATTCATTTCTTCTTCAACCCCTTATTTATTTGTTATTATCATTCTAAAAAAATTAATCCAATATCTCTTATATACTTTAATATTATTATAAATATTGTACAACCATATTTATTATTCTATCCATCGTTTGAATGACATGTCACCATACGTACGTACGTACGGCTTACCGTCTCAACGTCGTGGTGTAATTGTTAATCAATATATTATTATTTGGATGGGTATAATAATGATGTGTAAATCTTGTAAATAATAAATATAACATGATAATGATTCTGTATATAAGATATACCATCGAATTAAATATTATTTTAATATCAAAAGAAAGATATTGTCGCTCGTGCGTACGTACGGACTACCGTCCCCACGAACGTGATCAGATTCATTCTCCATCGTATCCATTCAAGTATAACTATCATTTGATGGTTTAAAAATAATGTTCAAGGACTTGATATCATTCTAGATATGAATAAGATACAACCTATCCATGAAAAACAGGGATTACGTAACAAAACATATAAAAGAAAACGAGTAAGTTAACACCCAAAACGACGATAATACTAAGATATTATTAACAAAGCAATGTTAAAAGATCATATATGATAACATAATAATGTATATGATTATTTTATAATTTAATAAAAATTATTTTACCATTATAAATGAGGTTAACCTACCCCCAACCAAGTAAAAATACAAGGTAAGGGTTATTTCACAATCTCTTCATTATCAGAGGTTGTTTATACGTAATTATCTACTGGGACCTCTTTATCATCCACATCCATGTTTCTTGAAAGTGTATTTCAAAACATTCTTAATATTTTACAGAATATGGGATAAAGTCATTTATACCCTTGTTTGGCCTTTTATAATATGTTTATAAAGGAATCTTTCCATCGTTTTCAAAACAAGGTCCTTTTTAACCTTTTTGACAGAATTAAGGTAAGAATGTCTTTTTTTAACTTATACGGCGGGTGCGAATATTTTCTGCCATTATAAAATTTTCAAAGCTTCCCTTACAAGCCTATAAGGATATTTTCATAGTAAATGTTTTATTTTATAATTATGTGACTTTTAAATGATTTCAAAATGAATATTTTAAGATTTTTTGAAAGGTACTCTTTATCAAAATCAGAATTTTAAACGTTTTAAAGATTTATCTTTATAAATTATTTTAATTAATGTCCATGTTTTCAAAAAAAATTAAGGATTTATTTATATGGACATTAATGTTTTTAAATGATATTTCTTTTCAAAAGTTTCGAAGTGGTATGGGACACTTTGATTCAAAAATCCCTTTTAAATTACTTCCTTAATAAATGTGTGACTTTTAAATGATTTCAAAAAAAGAGATATTTCTCTCAAATAGTTTTGACTTCATCTATGTCAACATCCTTTGATGGATTTTAAGTTTATTTGATGTTGATTTATTATGATACAAAACTTCTATATATTTTTGAAGTTTTTGCGATGTGTGTGACTGTGGATGTGTTATTATTATACCATTCATGGTTTATGGATTAAGTATTTACATTTTGTATGCTAGTTTTAATACGAATGTTTATGTTATGTGTAAACCTTTTCATATGGGAATGCATTGGAATTAATATGGGACGGGTGGAGCCCGCTATAACTCCTCGATGCATCGGTACGTCTCATGAGACAGACTAGTGTCTTGGCACAAGGCATTGGCAAAATCTTATTTGTAGTCTTGGCACGAGGGCTTGGCTATGTGGTTATGATAGTCTGGCATTATGCATTCCATCATTATGAAAGTGGTTATTGATATTTTAGGTGATTATTCGATTAGAAGAATATCCATGTGAATAAGTAAATGGCATTATTTCATTTTATTTTTTCCATACTATGTTGAAGATCAAGTTTAAAAGGATTTTGTTTCAGTTATACATTTACTTAAATGTTTGTTCTTATTTGTGAAAGTTTCCGCTATATTGTTATCCTTACTGGGCATTTGAGCTCACCCCTTTTTCTTTGTTTTATTTTTCTGAGGATGTGAAGAAATATTTTTATGAATGACCTGCAGGGATAGTATGAGTGGATATGAAGACAATATGTTGTTGTAGTTTTTCACTTATTGATGTAATGTAAACTTAATGAATATATCTAGTGTTTCCAAGGCTTGTAAACTAATCAGTCTTTCGAGACATGATCATTCTTGTGATCATGAAAATGTTATGTAATAATGCACCGCCTCTCGGTATCTAGGGTTGGGGCATCACAGTTGGTATAAGAGGAAGTTTAGTATAAACCCTGGAAGCTGGATTTTGATAAACTCTGATTAGAGAACCTAGACCTAAGATGAACTTTGAGGTTTAGTATAGAAGAACATCCTAGAATTTTGGTATTGTAGAGATTTTTTGAGTTTTCTGAACAATACATCCCTGTCTGGATACGAGCAGGTAGAGGTGGCTCTGGCACAGATGTACCTAAGAGTAATACCTGAAAACACCGCTTTGAGCAAGACTCGAAAGGGATTAGGTATTGTTATTCATAAACTATTTAATTTATGTTATGTGTTTTACAAGTTTGGGATTAGGTATTGTTATTCATAAACTAATCTAGTATATGCCATTGTTTAGAAATGGCGCCCAGTAGAAGGAATGAGAACTCCAGCAATGCACATGATCCAAAGAGAATAAAGGATCATATTTTTCATTGTCTAAAGCCAGAATTTATAAGAGAAATAGTCTCCAATGTATTATCATCATATGAAGAAATAATATCATGTGTTGATAAGATAAGTAAAGATTTTACTGAGTCTTATGGATTTCAAGGGAAGAAAGAGAAGAAAAGGATGGTAGAGAGAAAGATGGATAAAGGGAAGAGGGAAAAGAATAATTTTACCATATGTGATAACTGTGGGAAAAACACCCTAGAACTTTCCTGAAAGGAATGGGAGTTTGTTATAAGTATGGAGGAAAAGGGCACAAAGTACGTGACTGCAAGGGTAAGAAAATGGTTTCAAATGTACAATGCTTAATTTTCAAGGAGTTTGGACACTATGTGAACCTATGTCCCAGTCATCAGACTATGCCGCAAATGATGCTATTGGATAATAATCAAGTTATGATACTACCACAGATGAAGAGGAATGATTAGAGTTCTTATGTTGATTATTCCATTTGAGTGTTGTATCAATAATGTACTTGTTTTAATAATTATGGAGTATATAAGGATTGTACTGCAGTACTATTTCATTAAGGACTTGAGATTTTCTGGAACAAAGAAAAGTGACTCAATAGCATATTAAATTTTTGGAAAATATATGGTTGAGAGAAAGATAAACCATAATAAGGTTCTGATAACGAGGTAGTGATTTTAGAATAATACATGATTGATTTGTATAAATTGTATTGGATATTCATGACTACCTTGTAACTCATTAATTATTTGTATATTTCATCATTGTTGGGGTATACAACATTTTTGGATTGAAGGAGTATATCTATAAATCTTTAAGGAATAAGGGATCATGAATGTAATCAATAAGATTTTATGGTAATTCAGGATGTTGTAGTGTTTTAAAAGAATACATGATGAAGGTGATCACATGTTATTACGCAAAAAAAAGGATCTTCATTGTGTTTACCTTCCTTATAAATTTTGGACTGAAGTATTTTGGATAGTTCTCTTTTGGATTATTTTGGATTTCCATAAAAGGACAACTCAGAGGTCGGGCGGCAACCCGTCGCGTCCGACAAGGCCGTGAGACTTGAACCCACAACCGAAGGGAAACAATGGTGTATCACCTACCACAGACCCACGTTATGTCTTGGATTGAATAATGTCATTTTTTTAATGGTTCTTCTAGATGAATTATAAATTCTTTTTTATAACCCTATACGAATAGGATAAATAGAATATTATTTTTATGTTCTATTTTCTTTTAGAGTGAAAGATGAGTTTGTGGTAGAAATTAGTTAAAGGATGAGACTCTACTTGTCAAGTATATATTTTTCTTCTTCTCTTATTCAATGAAGATATTAATTCTTATACTTTAGTGAAGGGATCTTAAAAAAAATGTGTTATCCTAATACCATATGTTTTGTTGAAATGATGATATTTTAAATCATCATAGATTGATGAATTTAAGGCCCTCAATTTTACACTTGATTGTGATTGATGAGCTCAATCACTGCCTATAAATATTTACATTTTTCCACCAATTATATTTCTCTAATTGCAACCAATGTTCTCTGAATAGATATCATAATTTGGTGGTGACCCTTTCATTTCTCTTTTCCTCTTATTAAGACTAAATTTTATTAACCCAATTTCTGATGTGGGTATTCCCACAAAGATATTTTCTATATTCAACATTTTATTTTCGAAGAACAATTTCAAACTGCGAGGACACAATTTATTGAAGGAGGGGAGAATGTAACACCACAAGATTTCATAGTGTGTTATTTCTTCAAAATAATTGAATTACTTCCACTACATGCAACACCGAGTTCAAACGCACCATGACTTACCAAACAAGTCGTTCAAAATAGGTTATGAATAGTATTAACTAAATTTTAGAATTTATATAATCCTTATAATTTTAGAATCCATTTTATGAGTTTCTTAGACATAATGTAAGAACAAATTCATTTTCAGTATTGCTATTTTACCAACTTTTAATAGTGAACCCTTTTTAAATCCAATATTTTAAACTTTTATATATTCAATTTGACTAAATAAATTTAATTTTTAGAATGGAGACATCAAAAATTTACATTGAAACATCCCAAGCTTCCCCAGTACGCTTTCCATTGAATAATACAGTAGCGTGTGTTGTACGCAACTTCGAGTTCTAACACACACCACAACCAATCAAACTAGCAGTTACGAATAGTAATACCTAATTTTTGAAATTTTATCTCTCAAAATGGACTTCATTTTTGTATTTAGAGTATCTAATTTAGCCTAAGGTGAAATTTTGGAACTTTTCGGATAACATTTATATTTTGATGAATAGTGAAAATTAATAAATTTTAATTAAAAACAAATTTTGTAATCAAAATAATTTATATTGATAAATTATGAATTAGAGTGGTTTTAATGTATATTTAGAATATATTTTTACCATTTAATACAGTTTTGGGCGTTGTACATAATTTCACAATTAAACTGGACATAAACAAGTGTCAATCTTTTGATAGTTATTATCTCTTAAAAACACGCTATTTGTTTTGACGACGGGAATTAATTTTTAAATTAATTAATGAAAATGATATGTTTTTAATTTGGTAAAATATACATCATTTTTTAATTCATATTATCAAATATATCTTAGGCCTAATTTTTGGTATTTTTCTCGAAACTGTCATTTTTTTATGAATAGTGAAACCACTAAGTGGTAGTTAAAAACTGAATTTTTCATAAAACATAATTTTACCGCTTCTGTGAGCAAAATTTCAAAAATCCGAGAGACACGGTTAATATCAAGATATAAAATTTGGTTCAATGAGATGAAAATGATTTTTGGTGAATAGTAACTTTTTACTTTTATTTACCACGGTAAAAAGTACATAGGGTAATTAAGGGTAAAAATGATATTAATATTACATTAAAACATGTCCTAATTCTATTGGAAAAGTTTATCTCGACCAAAAACAACCTTAGGAATAAAATATTATCAATTAGGTCCACTTGGATTAGATTAGGACACTTATTATTATTTAATTCAAAGAAGAGTTAAAAGAGTTAAAATCAATGTTTATTTACAAAAACAATTTTAATATAGGGTTATACATAAGAAAAATTAGATTATAAATATTCATTAGAAATATAAAAATATTTCATACATAATGATATTTTATTCATAATTTTTAGACATTAAATATTTTAATTTATTTATGACACAATGATGATGCAGTAAGTACCATAATAGTGAAAATTTAAAATAAGTGATATTATAAATACCCAAATAAATATAATTTGAGACTTTTTATGAATTAAATTAATTTTCTAGGTTAATATGACATGTTAGGAATGATTTAATTAACTTTTTTGAAGTAATCCTTCTGTTGTGATTTTTACAAAAATCAATTATTGAATAGTGTGAAAATTGACATAAAAGAGTTTTTAAAACAAATAATATATTGTTAATTGATATTAAATTCCTAAAAATCTATGTTTCGGCCAAGAGACTTATATCATGAATGGTGTATCATTAATGGACCACTTGGGGGTCTCGTGGAGGTATATAGTATGTTTATAAACTATATAATATAAAAATACAAAGTGACAAGGTAAGTGTCAAACTAATTAACAAAGAGTTAAAACTAAAAGATAAGGTTAATATAATTACCCAAACCTGTCTAAATTCTATTTTTTGAGTGTTTTTAGACCCATACCCACCTAAACTTTAAAATAATTCACTTTTAATCCATTATAAACCAAATATTAATTTGTTATAAAATAATATTTCTAGCTTTTCCAAAGGTGCCTCTCACCCCTCTTATAAAAGGGCACTCCCCTTCTCACTAATTCACACATTCAAAGCCTTTTTGTTCAGAAAAACCCTGCCCAAATACTCTCTAAACATCCCTCACTACAACCTAGAGTCCTTAGTTTGATCATAAAGTCAACCTAAGGAGCTCATTTGATCAAATCAAAAGGAAGAACCCGAAGAAGTGGTAATGTTTTCACCACCCTTTTTCAAATTCCTTTCTTCTTCAATCTCTTATTTATTTCTTATTCCCATTATAAAATAATGAATCAGTATATCTTATATACTGTAATATTATTATAAATATGGTACAACCATATTCAGTATTCTATCCATCCTTTGAATGACATGTCACCATACGTGTGTACGTACGGCTTACCGTCTCCACGTTGTGGTGTAATTGTTATTCAATATAATAGTATTTGGATGGGTATAATAATGATGTGTAATTCATATAAATAATAAATATAACATGATAATTATTCTGTATGTAAGATATACCATCCAATTATATATTATTTTAATATCAAAAGAATGATATTGTCGCTCGTGCGTACGTACGGACTACCGTCTCCACGAACGCGATGAGATTCATTCTCCATCGTATCCATTCAAGTATAATTATCATTTGATGATTTAAAAATAATTTTCAAGGACTTGATATCATTCTGGATACGAATAAGATACAACCTATCCATGACAAACATGGCTTACGTAACAAAACATATAAAAGAAAACGAGTAAGTTAACACCCGAAACGATGATAATACTAAGATATTATTAACAATGAAATGTTAAAAGAACATATATGATAACATAATAACGTATATTATTCTTGTATAATTTAATAACAATTATTTCACCATTATACAGGAGTTTAACCTACCCCCAACCAAGGAAAAGTACAAGGTAATGGTTATTTCATAACATCTTCATTATCCGAGGTTGTTTATACGTAATTATCTACTGGGACCTCTTTATCATCCACATCCATGTTTCTTGAAAGTGTATTTAAAATCATTCTTACTATTTTATAGAATATGGGATAAATTCATTTATACCCTTGTTTGAATTTTTATAAGATTTTTATAAAGGAATCTTTTCGTCGTTTTCAAAACAAGTTCCTTTTTAACCTTTTCGAAAGAATTAAGGTAAGAATGTCTTTTTTTAACATATATGGCGGGTGTGGCTATTTTCTGACGTTATAAGGATATTTTCAGAGTAAATGTTTTATTTTATAATTATGTGACTTTTAAATGATTTCAAAATGAATATTTTATGATTTTCTGAAAGGAACTCTTTATCAAAATCAGAATTTTAAATCTTTTAAAGATTTATCTTTCTAAATCTTTTTATTTAATGTCCATGTTTTCAAAATGATTTTAAGGATTTATTTATATGGACATGAATATTTTGAAATGATATTTCTTTTCAAAAGTTTCGAAGTGGTATGGGACACTTTGATTCAAAAATATCTTTTAAATTACTTCTTTAATAATTGTGTGACTTTTAAATGATTTCAAAAAAAGAGATATTTCTCTCAAATAGGTTTGATTTCATCTATTTCAATATCCTTTGATGTATTTTGAGTTTATTTGAAGTTGATTTATTGTGCGAAAAAACTTCCATATTGTTTTGAAGTTTTTGTGATGTGTTTGATTGTGGATGTGTTATTTTTATACCATTCGTGGTTTATGTATGAAGTATTTATATTTCATATGCTAGTTTTAATACGAATGTTTATGTTATGTTTAAACATATTCATATGGGAATGAATTGGACTTAATATGTGATGGGTGTAGCCCGATATAGCTCCTCAATGCACTGGTAGGTCTCATGAGACAAACTAGTGTCTTGGCACAAGGCCTTGTAAAAATATTATTTGTAGTCTTGGCACGAGGCCTTGGCTATGTGGTTATGATAGTCTGGCATTATGCATTCCATCATTATGAAAGTGGTTATTGATATTTCATGTGATTATTCAATTAGTAGAATATCCATGTGAATAATTAAATGGAATTATTTCATTTTATTTTTTCCATACTATGTTGGAGATCAAGTTTAAAAGACTTTTGTTTCAGTTATATATTTCCTTAAATATTTGTTCATATTGTGAAAGTTTCTGCTATATTGTTATCCTTACTGGGCATTTGAGCTCACCCCTTTTTCTATGTTTTATTTTTCCCAGGATGTGAAGAAGTATTTTTATGAATGACCTGCAGGGATAGTATGAGGGGATATGAAGACAATATGTTGTTGTAGTTTTTCACTTATTGATGTAATCTAAACTTTATGAATATATCTAGTGTTTCCAAGGCTACTAAACTAATCGGTCTTTCGAGACTTGATAATTCTTGTGATCATTCCAATGTTATGTAATAATGTACCGACTTTGGGTATCTAGGGTCGGGGCGTTACAACAATACTCAAAAAATTTGTAAGGGTGTTATTAAAATTTATTTTTAGATTTTGGTTCATTATTTTTTACAAAATTCTATAAGGTATTGATTTTATTTTGAATTTATGAACTTATATTGGTTATATACATGTTAAACTTTTCTCATAATTGTGCTATTTTTATTTTTGGAGAACCCTTATTAAGGAATTAATTTTATTTATCAATTTATGACTTAAGTTATTGTTTTAAGGGTGATGTAATAATTATTTATTTCGTGGTTATGGATTTCAAAATTATAAAGGGATTATATTTATTTTCATCAAAAATCATTTTTAAATGTGAATTTTATTCCAAAATTTTATTCTAACAATTTTATTTTTGAAACTATGTTTCTTAAGTGATTTTCATTTACTAAAATTATAGAATTCTTACTAAAATAGATATTTTTATTCCTCAATTTATGTTATATGGATGTTTTATAAAAGTTTGGTTTAAACATGAATTTATTATGTGATTATGAGTATTATGAATTCCATGTCATATATATATATATATATATATCTGTGTGTGTGTGATTATTATGGGAAATATCATGTTATTTTATTTAGAATTTTAATTCATTGTTTCTATATGTATATGTATATATATTTAAGGATGAAATGTTTATTTTCATGTTTATAATTCTATTTTTATTTTTCTAAAAGAGTGCGCGTATAAAATTAACTATGTCATCGTGTTATATTGAAATTAAGGACATCACATTTTCATATAGTCATGGATATGAGTTATGAATAACATTTCTATACCTTTAATTCATAATAAATCCATGATTTGAATTTAAATTTTAAGGTTTACTTCTCAAATTATTAAGTACATGAATTTCTTCAAACATAAATTTTTTATTTAAAATGTTTCATTAATAATTTTATGTGTGAACCATAATTATTTATTAAAGAAAAAGTTTTATATGAATTGTATTATATTAAATCCATTAATTTATGAGAAGTTTTTATAAAATCATATCATTATTTAATGAATATAATTAAATAACATAATGTGTCTAATATTTTATTAAACATTTAGTTTTAAACTAATAAAAGTTATCACTTTATATAATATATAATTCATGAGTTCATGAATGAAGGTATGAACAAATGGATGTTAATTATTATTTTAACAGTCTATGCAAAGCCTTATTACCTATGTTTTTGTAATATAAAAACTTTTGAGATATTTTCAAGGAAATTTCATATTTATATATACATCTATATAAATAAAACTTTTTCTGAATTAATTTCATGGTTACATTTCGAAGGAAAACCCCAGTGATAAATATATATTTATTTATTTATTTATAAGGCAAGATCAAAAGTGTTTTTTTATTTGGCACTTGGACATGGTAAACAAGATATGGAGTAGGGAGTGAACCCATCCCTTATGAAAGTTGGTAGGCTTAGACATCCTTCCATGTTTCATGTGGCCTTAGTGTTTTTTCATTAAAATATTTATTAGTGTTTTCTAAAAATCACTGGATTATCTTTAAAACAATTTCAAATTATAAATATTTTATAAGTATTAAAATATTTTGAAAAAGTTTTTTACAAAATTATTTTCACTACAATTTTAGAAAACTTCTTACTGAGAAATTTGATGCTCACCCGATATTTTAAAATTATTTTCAAAGGTCACTTTGAAGTTCTACATTGGATGTATTCCCTTTTCCAGTTAGCATGTGTGGAAGTGTAGATAACATATTGTTTTATTTTATATTCAAATTTGATAAATTGTAAGTTGTTGTCTAATCCTCCGGAACCTATACCAGAAACATTCCTCTATTGTATAATTTAATATGTATTTTTTATTATCTTTTTTTAAAAAAATATACCAAATATTTTAAGCACTGAATCCAGACGTAAGGGTTTAGGGTGTCATAATTTGTATTAGAGGGACGGTCTAGACAACATTAGAGATTCAATGTTGTTGTCTAAGCGTTATAGTACAAGAGTCTAGAATCCTTAGTCTTTTTTAATTCTAAAGATGGAAATTCATAATTTTTTAGATATTGATGAATAAATTGTGAGGACGCAATTATTTTGAATGGGGAATAATATAACATACTATAAATTACAAACTTAGTTTTATTTTTAAATATTTTATTAAAGGGATTAATTTATAATTAAAAATAATAATAATATTTTTGGGTGAATTTTCTTTTTCATAATAACAAATATTAAGTTTTTTAGTAAATTTTATTATATGTTAATAATTAATTGTACATTTTATTGATATTTTTCCATTATTTTTAAATTAATATTCTCAAAAAAAGTTTTTTTATAGTATTTTTTAATTTTAAACAATATTTTAATATAAATATATTTATTTAATTATTTTTTAACAAAATATATATGGATATTTAAAATATTTTAAATGAATGAATTCTCAAATTTTAAAAATAAAGTATTTCATAATTACTTATAATTATTTTTATTTATAAATATATTAAAATAATTTAATATACTAGTTATAAATTTGGAGTGTACTCAATAAAAATATTCAAATTTAATTTAATAAATGAATATAATTATTATTAATGATTAAAAATTCATTTAGAAAATACAAAATAATGAATATATATATATGAATATAATTAAACTGTTTTGATATTAAGACATATGATATATATATATAGGAAATTATAATTATAATATTTTCTAAAAATTATTACTATTATATTTTTTGTCTTATAAAACTATATTATATATATATTAATGAAAATTATATATAATATTATGATCCAATTTCATGTGTAAAAAAAGAAAAATTAAAACGTGGAAAAAATAGAGAGAATCGTGAATTATGGGATAAGGTGGTGCATGACTTGCTATAGGCTAAGGGACTCGAATAAGGCCTTTGGGAAGAGAACAGGGTGAGTGTAACAGGGGATAGGAGTTAAGATCGATTCGTCGAAGATCAATCGCTAGGATGGCTTCTTCTATCTTGGAGTTCAGCTATAGGAAAAGGTTTTAACCAGACTGAAGATTTAAACTGCCTTCAAGCATGGATTAAAAATCATTGAAGGGTTTTTTTTGGTTTAGGGTTCAACCATGAGGGTTAGAATCCAAATGTTAGGGTTCCAAGTGAGGTTATCTTTTCTTAGTCCTCAGATGTGAATAATTTTATTTTTATTCTTAGGTTCTAAATTTTTCTGGTATAATTTCAAATAAAATAGTATATTGTCATCTATTTACTGACTTCTTCCTCCATGATCGCTATCCTTTGTGACCATTTTTTTGTTTTATTTTATAAACTTATTCTTATATTTTATTTTCATATTCATCTGATCGTTTTTAATTATTCCTTTTATTGTTGTGTAGTGGTTTTTCTTTGTATGGTTTTATCAAATCAATTGTATCAAAATATATTATATTCACCCTCTTTTCATTTTTCCTTTGATCTGTGAATATTTTATTATCTACAAAATATTCTTTGTTTATATTTTTTAATCACTATGTAAAAAGAAAATAATATTTATATAAAATCCTTTGTGTAACTTGAAAATAGAAATCTAATTTGTACCCCATATATAAATATAGGGGGATTTTGAAGAAACAATTCTTCAAAAAATTGTAAGGGTGTTATTAAAATTTATTTTCAAATTTTTGTTCTTGATTTTTTACTAAATTCTGAAAGGGGGTGATTTAATTTTAATTTTTTGAATTTATATAGGTTCTATAATTCTTAAAATTTTCATAGAATTGTTCTATTTTTATATTCGGATAAACATTAGTAAAGGATTATTTTTATATATAAATTTATGATTTAAGTTATTATTTTAAGTGTGATTTTGTATTTATTTATTTCATGATTCTGTATTTCCAAAATATGAAGGGTGTATATTTATTTTTATAAAAAATTATGTTTAAATGTGAATTTGTTATCCAAATTTTTATTCTATTGATTTTATTTTGGAAATTATATTTCTCAAGTGATTTGTATCTACCAAAATAATATAATTTTTTCTGCAATGGATATTTTTATTGTTCAATTTATATTATATGGATGAATTATCAATGTTTTTTTAAACATGAATTTATTATGAAATTATGAGTATTATAAATTAAATTTCACATATATATATATATATGTGATTATTATGAGAAACATCAATTTCATCTATTTAGAGTTCAAATTAATAGTTTCTATATATATATATATACAACGATAAAATGTTTTTTGTAATGTTTATAATTTTATTATAATGTTTCTAAAAGAGGGCATATAGTAAATTAAGAATGTCATCATGTTATATTGAAATTTAGGATGTCACATTTTCATATAGACATGGACATTAATTATTCAGAACATCAACATACATTTCATTCATAATAAATTCATGATTTCAGATTAAATTTTAAGGTTTACTTCTGAAATTATTAATTATATCGATTTCTTAAAAATTTAAACGTTTTATTTAAAATTATTCTTTTATAATTTTATGTATGAAACATAAGTATATATTGAAGACAAAATTTTATGTGAATAGAAATTTATTAATTCTATTAATTGATGAGAAGGTTTTATACAATCATGTTGTTATTTTATGTATAGAATCAAATAAGTAAATGTGTCTAATGTTTTATTCAAAAATGATTTTTAAACAGATAAAATTTATAACTTTATATAATACTTATTTCATGAGTTCTTGAATGAATGTGTGAACAAATTGTTGTTAATTATTATTTTAACATTCCATGAAATGCCTTAAGAAAGGAGTTTTGGTGATATCAAAACTCAATAGATATTTTAAAGGAATGTTTATAAGTATATATACATATTTATAAATAAAGTTTTGTGTGTATGTCACGACCCGCCCTCGGGGTCCGTGCCGTGACTACCCCAAGCCTGCCTTCCATAGGCCAGGGGCTGGCATCTAGAACCAAGGCGTAAATCCCGGTAAAAAGGGAAGGCATTGCCTTTATAAAGTAAACAAGCACCATAGAGTAAGCAAGCGGAAAGTAAACACTAAGTGAAAACAGAGTACAACTGAAAGTGCGGAAAAGTAAATGGGCCAGTATACAAACCCAAACTGAAAGTAAAGTATAACTCGAAAGGGAAAACAACAACTGTAAAGTAATAGCTACAACACCGAGCTGTCCACTGGAAATCCCACCTGAAGGGTGGGTACAGATAGCTCCACTGCTCCTCGGGTCCCGCCATCCGCTCCGAACACATCCCGCCCAGTGGTCCACCTTCAGGTACCGTCCTGCTCTGCAAGCCTCAGCCAAGGTCAACGCTGTCCGTCGTCTGCAACCAACACAACGTAGTGCGGGCGTAGCCCGTGCAGGGGTGAGTATAAGCTACTAAGTAGGGACCCCAAGACCCCCGAAGGTCTCCCAAAATCCACAAATGATAAACCTCAAAAAGGAAGATACAAACACGAAATAACAACCGACACTGCTTAGGTATATGCCCATACATATACCTAAGTCATCAATTCCAATACGCTCCAACCTCCGAGCCCAAGTACAACTAAATCCACACAGGAAAGTTTACGTATTCAACACAGGAAAGAAAAAACAAAATCCACACAGGATAGCACAACACAATCCACACAGGAAAGTAACAGGATTCAGCTCACACAGGTGTACTTCTTCGAAAGACGGTAAAGATGATCTCTGATCCATCTAAGTCGTCGGACCCACGAAGGATCAATAGGTAACTAACCCCCGCAAAAGACCCACATAGGATCGGGCCCACACAGGACCTGTAGCACTGATCCACGTAGGATCGCTGAGTGCTGTTGTCGTCGTCGAATCCACACAGGATCTCAGTACTATCGTCGTCGCAGTCACAGTAGCAGTAGTAGTAGTAGTCACCGTAACAGTCGCAGTCGCAGCCAGCACTAGGGTTCACGCACACAGCAAGCTCGTTCAGGAGGGTCCGCTCCACGAGCCGAGAGGCTGATACATCAACTATCACAAAGTCCAGAGTTGATGTATCCAAAAGTTCCGTATCGTCAACAGGAAATCAACGCAAAAGACGGCGCGTCGATCGGACGCCCGGTTTGAGAGTTATTGGCCTTTTCGTCCCAGGGCCCCGGTTGGTTTTTAAGGGAAAACCAACCCGACCGTACTCCACCTGCGTCCAAACCTCAGGCGGAGTATTCCAAAAGAACCGTCTCACTAAGAGGAACACAACAAAGCGGACGGAACGTCAATCGGATGTCCGTAGCTCAAGATATGAGTGTTTCCGCTCCGAAGGCCCGATTGGTTTCGTAAACGAACCAACCCGGCCGAACTCAAAGTATTCTGAAACATTGAGTGCGATATACCGAATCGACCGTCTCGATCCAAGGATCACATTTCCGTTGACGGTTCTTCAATCGAAGTTCTGTGGCTCAAGTTATGGCCAAAAGACCGAAGTCGTCTCGCAAACGGGGGGTCCGGGTCCGGGCCGACCCGGCCCGACCCCCCCTGGATCAGCCCGAACCGGGTCGACCCGACCCAGGTCGACCCGGCCTGGCCGGCGGCAGCCCGGCGCGGCGGCGTGGCCCGACGCAGCGGTGCGGTCCGGCGCGACGGCGCGGCCCGGCCGGCGGCGGTGCGGCCTGGCGCCGCACGGGTGCAGCGCGCGGGGGGCAAGGCCCTCGCTTTTGTTGGCTGGCGGCACAGCTTAAGCCGCGCCTTTTGAAGAAACCGGCCACCCATGTGGGGGACTACTTTTGAGAAAACAGAGGGGGATGTCCCCCCTTTGTGTAACCGGTCCCCCCCTCACGTGGGGGGGCCTTCTTGTGGCCAGCCGGGGGAATTAATTCCCCCGGAACCTCTCTTCCGGCCGGCCCACCTGGCCGGCCGGTTTTTCTTCAATGGGACCGGCAAGGCCGGTCCCCTTCCGGCTTCCGACACCGGAAGCCCGGTGAGCCACCAGTCTTCTTGTTCCACCGCGGCCCGGAACCGGCAGCGGTGCTCATCATCCGGCGCGGTGCGACGGCACCGCTCCCCTCCGCCGCGGCCCCGCTCCGGCCGCGGCGCCTTCGGTTTTCTTCGACGCGGCGCGACGGCATCGCGTTCATGATGATCCTTCCACGGCGCGGTCCGACGGCACCGCGCAATACAATCGTGCGAAATCCCGCGTGGTGCGACGGCACCACGCCATCTCGTCATCCATAAGAAAATAATAATCATCACGAACAAAGGAGGGGGAATTCGGCCGTGTTTGTGCGGTTCGACCCCCCTCTCGTTAGATGATAACTCTTAAATAAATATCCACAAGACTATCATGCTTAGAACCAAGAACGAGGAAGAAAATAACCAACAACAACCCCTACCTTGGTTTCAAGATCGATGTTCGTCAACGACCCGCGGAAGACAACGTCGCGGAGGTCGGGCGTCGCGGTAATCGTTCGTCAAACCGTTGACGAAGAGGTACGTCCGAAGAGGTACGTCGTTGGAAAATCTTCGTAAGCCGACGAAGGAAGTCCGAGGAGGAAGCGGAGTTCCTTTCGTTGACATGGAAGACGTCCTCGATCTTCGGAGACAACCGGCTACGAAGAAGAGAGGAGCGGCGTTCTTCGTCGGAGCTTGAAGGTTCTTCGCGTTCTTCGTCAAGGTTGAAGAAGAAGAAGGAGCTCCCAAAATCCTCTCAAGAAGGCTAGAGAAATCTAACCAAATAAAATAAGTTAGAGTCTTATTTTATTCACACACTTAACAAATTTAATTTCAAAGTTTTGAAATTCAAATAAAATAATTCCAAAATAAATAACAAGTTGTCATGTCATTTAAAGTGGGGTTAAAGGGAGTTTTGAGAGAAGATGAAAAGTTAGGGATCGTGTGGGCCCCACCACACTTAATCCTCTCAAGGGAGGTTAAGTGGGTGTGGGTCTCACCCCTAACTTCCTTTGAGAGAAGTTAACCAACAAAATAAAAAAAAGTGTTTCCACATTTTTTTTATTTAACTTCTTATAATTTCTCCCAAAACTAACTTTCGTCTTGCATAAAACGCAACCTCGGAAAAGGTCCCCTTAAGCGAATAACGGCACTGCGAGTTCATCGGTGCCCTCGGATTTCAATTCCAAGCACCGGATCAAATGTTAGAAATTCCCGCTTGTTCGTTCACTGAACGTACCCGAGCCAAACTTCGGAAATTGATTCTGGGCACTCCGGGCCTCGGAATCAGGTGTCGTTAGAAACCGCGCTCTTGTAAAATTCCAAAGAAAATTAAGAAAAAATTTCCCTCGAATTTTACGGGTCTTTACATTACTCCCACCTCAGGGCTTTACGTCCCCGTAAAGATACATCAAAAACTAGGGAAACAAATGAGGGTACTGAGCACGCATCTGAGCCTCCCGCTCCCATGTGCTCTCCTGGAGGTTCCCGTGCTGCCATCTGATGCGCACAAGAGGAATCGATCGTCCACGTAGGACCCGCTCCTGTCGATCCTCTATCTCCACTGGGACCTCCATAAAAGTCGCCCCATCGTCTACGTCAAGCTCCCCATGGTCAATGATGTGCGTCGGGTCGTGCACGTACCTCCTCAGCTTAGATACGTGGAAGACGTCGTGCACCCGGTGCAACTGAGGTGGTAGAGCCAAGCGATAAGCCACCTCGCCAATCCTGCTGAGGATCTGGAAGGGTCCGATGAAGTTCGGAGATAACTTTCCGCCTCGGCCAAATCTCTGAATACCACGTCGAGATGAGACCCGCAAGAAGATGTGGTCACCATCCTCGAACTCAAGTGGCCTCCACCTCCTGTTAGCGTATGACTTTTGCCGGCTCTAAGCTGTCCTCATCCACTCCTGGATGACCTGGACCTTCTCTGTCGTGGCCTGGACCATCTTCGGTCCCACAAGTGCTGACTCCCCAGCGTCTGTCCAGCACAAAGGAGATCTACAAGGTCGGTCGTACAATGCCTCGTACGGTTCCATCCCGATGGTGGAGTGGTAGCTGTTGTTGTACGCAAACTCCACCAAGGGTAGGTGGTCCTCCCAGCTACGACCAAAGTCGAGGACACATGCGCGTAGCATGTCCTCGAGAGTCTGAATGGTCCTCTCCGTCTGACCATCCGTCTGAGGGTGAAAGGCTGTGCTCAGAAGTAGTTGTGTCACGAACGCCTCCTGTAACCCCTTCCAAATCCGGGAAGTAAAGGGAGCATCTCGATCGGAGACGATAGATGATGGAACGCTGTGGAGTCGCACAATCTCCTGAACGTAGAGACGTCCCAATCTCTCCATTGAGCCCTGCTCTCTGATGGGTAAGAAGTGTGCTGACTTGGTGAGTCGGTCAACAATCACCCAGATGGAGTCGTGACCTCTGGAAGTGCGTGGAAGTCCAGTCACAAAGTCCATAGATATGCCGTCCCACTTCCACTCCGGAACCTCCAAGGGCAGTACCAAGCCTGCTAGTACCTGATGCTCTGCCTTCACCTGCTAGCAGGTGAGGCATCGAGAAACGAACTATACTACAGCCTTCTTCATGCCCGGCCACCAGTGCTGTCGTCTGAGGTCCTGGTACATCTTCGCCACTCCAGGATGTACCGCCAAAGGAGAAGTGTGAAACTCTCTCAGCACTTCCTCCCACAAAGTGACTGGTACCATGGTACGTCCTCTGAAAAGGATGTCGTGCTCTGCTCCAAGGGAGAAACCATCAGGTGTCTGTCCCGAGGATATCTGTGTACGCCGTGTCTCACAGTCAGCATCCTCACGTTGTGCCCCTCTGACCCGTTGCAGTAGTGGAGGGGTGACTGTGAGAGACTGAAGGAAGACTGCTCCATCTCTATCCACGAAGGATATCTGTAAAGAGGCTAGCTGCTCCGTTGCCTCCTCAAGTAGCTGAATGCCCGTCCTCCTGGTGAGGGCATCGGCTACTACGTTCCCCTTCCTAGAATTATAGACTATCTCAAAGTCATAGTCCTGGAGGAACTAGAGCCATCGCCGCTGTCTCAGGTTCAGGTCCTTCTGCGAGAAGATATACCTGAGACTCTGATGATCAGAAAAGACTGTAAAGCGCTCGTCCATCAGATAGTGTCGCCATGTCTTCAGAGCGTAGACCACTGCTGCTAACTCTAGGTCATGGGTAGCGTATTTCTTCTCATGTGGCCTCAACTGACGTGATCCATAGGCGATCACTGCCTGCTCCTGTATCAGAACACATCTGAGTCCGGTCCCGGATGCATCGTAGTAGACTACGTACCCTACTCCCTCCTCAGGCAACCTCAAGATAGGTGCGCTGGTCAATCTCTGTCTCAGCTCCTGGAAGCTCTGCTGACATCTCTCTAACCACACGAAGGGTTTCCCCTTCTTCATCAAAGCTATGAGTGGTGTCGCAACTCTAGAGAAGTCTGGCATGAATCTCCGATAGTATCCAGCTAGTCCCAAGAAACTCCGAACCTCAGTCACGCTCCTGGGTGGCTCCCATGCTAACACAGCCTCGATCTTCGTAGGATCCACTGCAACTCCCACCTTAGAGATAATGTGTCCCAAGAAGTGAACCTCACGTATCCAGAACTGGCACTTCGAGAGCTTACCATAAAGCTGGTGCTCTCGGAGTGTGTCTAGTACAACTCGCAAGTGATAGGCGTGCTCCTCCTCAGTCGTAGAGTAAATCAAAATGTCGTCGATGAAGACTACGACAAATCGATCGACGTATGGCTGAAATATCCTGTTCATGAGGGACATGAACACTGCTGGAGCATTGGTTACGCCGAAAGGCATAACCATGAACTCATAATGGCCATACCGACATCTGAAGGCCGTCTTCTGCACGTCCTCGTCTCTGACTCTGAGCTGATGATAGCCTGACCGAAGGTCTATCTTTGAGAACCACCGTGCTCCCTTGAGCTGATCAAAGAGGTCATCAATCCTCGGTAGCGGATACTTGTTCCTCACTGTCACCTTGTGCAGGCGACGATAGTCAACACAAAGTCGCAAGCTCCCGTCCGGCTTCTTGGCGAACAATATCGGGGAAGCCCAGGGTGAAACACTGGTTCTGATGAACCCCTTGCCCTGCAAGTCCTATAACTATACCCGTAGCTCTCGAAGCTCGGAGGGGTCCATCCGATATGCTGGAGTGGATATCGGGGCTGTCCCGGGGTACAAGTCAATATAAAAGTCTACCTCTCTGCGAGGAGTTAGCCCTAGAACGTCGTCGGGAAAAACGTCCGCAAACTGATCCACCACTGCAGGAAAACCAGGAATCTGCATGTCAACTGCTCCATGGATGAGGCTAGCCAACTGAGGAGTGATGGGTTGTCCTCTCCTCCGCAGAAGTCCATCCTGTGCTGCAAAGGCTCCCTTCTCGCTGGTGAAGGTGAACCTGCTGCCGTCGGTGCGTACACATCGCACCTTGTGCCTAAAACAGTCAATCTGCGCATGGACCGTAGATAGCCAATCCATCCCCAAGATGACGTCGTAAGGCCTCGACGCTGCTACAAGAAGATCCCAGCCGAAGCTCTCGCCTCCTAGAGTAAGCTCGCACTGCCGGCACCAGTGCGTAATCGTCGAGTCTGCTCCCGTAGGAGTCTCTAGCTGTAAGGATCGATCCAACGGCTCTGTCGGAATCTCCGAGCTCCGAATGAGGGCAGTGGCTATGAAAGAGTGACTCGCTCCGGTGTCTATAAGAACTGCAGCAAGGGTGGAATAGACATAGATAGTACCTCGAATCATCTCGGGTGCGTCGTGGTCATAGGCCTCTGCTGCCTGGAGCTGTGCCTGTCTCTGCCCGCCAGCTCCCTGTGGTCGGGGTGGACCTCCTGGTGGTGGTGGTGGCAGAGCCTCAAAGCGTCGCCCACCACCTGTTGCTCGGCTAGCTCCTCTGCCTCGTCCGCCTCCTCCCTGCGGGCCTCCACGGTTGACCCTCTTCCTCTGCCTCTATGGTCCCTCAACCGTCTGCTGCTCCTCGGCACGGCGGGTTGGGCAGTCACGAGCCATGTGGCCCTGCCCGCCGCATGAGTAGCACTGCCTGCCTCTCGAAAGACTAGATCCTCGCTGTGTGCCCCGCACTGCTGAGCCAGTGTCCTGAGGTCGTCTGCCTGAAGGTCTGGTCTGCCTGAACCCCTGAGTCATCCGTCGACTGCCTGCTGCAGATGACTCTGCCACGTGCCGCCCTGCGTTGGGTCTCGGTGCTGGTGTAGACTCAGCAAGGAAGCTCTCGATCAAAAGGTCCCGCTCCAGTACTCCTGTCTGAGTCGGTATGCTAAGGGAGATCAGCGATGCCCTGATCTCGTGTCTCAAACCCTGCTCGAAGGTCCGGGCCCGGATGAATGGGTCCCGTACCATGTCAGTCAAGTAGCGGGAGAGATCAGTAAATCTCGCTGAGTACTGAGCGACCGTCATGCTGCCCTGCCACAGCTGAAGAAGCTCCTGGATACGCACCGCACGAAGGGTGGATGGGACGAACTCCGAGCGGAAGAGGCTCTCAAAGTTCGTCCAAAGTAGAGATGCCTCATCGTGCACCTGGAGCATCAAGCTCCACCATCGTCCTGCTGCTGCGTGTAGTAGGCTCGTAGTGAGGATCACCATGAGGTCTGATGGTGTCCTCACTAGCCTAAACACACGTACCACTGCCTCCAGCCAGTCCTATGCTGCCTGGGGATCCGTCTCAACGCGAAACCTGGGTGGTCACTGGCGCTGAAACTCATGCAGTGCGCTAAGGCGACGTGCATCGTCAGCGGCTGGTGCTGGAAGTATCGGTGGCTCGACGGGTAGAGCTACCGCCAGTGCCACTACTGACAAAGGGCCCTGCACCGAGGCCTCGTCGCTCGGTGGGCTTTCGTCACACTCGACTCTCGGAACCCTAGATGGCTGCCGTCGTGGGGCCATCCTGAAAAGGAAACAGGTGCGCCACGGTCAGAACAGTATACCTGGTGAGCTGATATAAAGTAATCATAAAGAAAAATTTGAAACACACACGCAATCAATGTTTTCGTGCATTAAGTCGGAAATAAGAAGTCAGGGTCCTGGTGTACGGATACGTCGGCCGCCGCACCAACACTGGACTCCCTGGACTGATAACCACACTCAATACGCTAAACATTATTGCTTCACATAGAAAAGATCAGAGTTCGCGGTAGAACCGAACTCCTCTGATACCAATTTGTCACGACCCGCCCCCGGGGTCCGTGTCGTGACTACCCCAAGCCCGCCTTCCATAGGCCAGGGGCTGGCGACTAGCACCAAGGCGTAAATCCCGGTAAAAAGGGAAGGCATTGCCTTTTTAAAGTAAACAAGCACCACAGAGTAAGAAAGCGGAAAATAAACACTAAGTGAAAACAGAGTACAACTGAAAGTGCGGAAAAGTAAATGGGCCAGTATACAAACCCAAACTGAAAGTAAAGTACAACTCGAAAGGGAAAACAGCAACTGTAAAGTAATAGCTGCAACACTGAGCTGTCCACTGGAAATCCCACCTGAAGGGTGGGTACAGATAGCTCCACTGCTCCTCGGGTCCCGTCGTCCTCTCCGAACACGTCCCGCCCAATGGTCCACCTCCAGGTACCGTCCTGCTCTGCAAGCCTCAGCCAAGGTCAAAGCTGTCCGTCGTCTGCAACCAACACAACGTAGTGCAGGCGTAGCCCGTGCAGGGGTGAGTATAAGCTACTCAGTAGGGACCTCGAGACCCCCGAAGGTCTCCCAAAATCCACAAATGATAAACCTCAAAAAGGAAGATACAAACACGAAGTAACAACCGACACTGCTTAGGTATATGCCCATACATATACCTAAGTCATCAATTCCAATACGCTTCAACCTCCGAGCCCAAGTACAACTCAGTCCACACAGGAAAGTATACATATTCCACACAGGAAAGCAAAACGAAATCCACACAGGATAGCACAACACAATCCACACAGGAAAGTAACAGGATTCAGCTCACACAGGTATACTTCTTCGAAAGACGGTAAAGATGATCTCTGATCCATCTAAGTCGTCAGACCCACGAAGGATCGATAGGTAACTAACCCCCGCAAAAGACCAACATAGGATCGGGCCCACACAGGACCTGTAGGCGCTGGTTCACACAGGACCGCTGAGCGCAAAGACCCACACAGGATCGGGCCCACATAGGACCTGTAGCACTGATCCACATAGGATCGCTGAGTGCTGTTGTCATCGTCGAATCCACACAGGATCTCAGTACTGTCGTTGTCGCAGTCACAGTAGCAGTAGCAGTAGTAGTGACAGTAACAGTCGCAGTCGCAGCCAGCACTAGGGTTCCCGCACACAGCATGCTCATTTAGGAGGGTCCGCTCCACGAGCCGAGAGGCTGATACATCAACTCTCAAAAAGTCCAGAGTTGATGTATCCAAAAGTTCTGTATCGTCAAGAGGAACTCAACGCAACAGATGGCGCGTTGATCGGACACCCGGTCTGAGAGTTATTGGCTTTTTCGTCTCAGGGGCCCGGTTGGTTTTTAAGGCAAAACCAACCCGACCGTACTCCACCTGCGTCCAAACCTCGGGAGGAGTATGCCAAAAGAACCTTCTCACTAAGAGGAACACAACAAAGTTGACGGCACATCAATCGGATGTCCGTAGCTCAAGATATGAGTGTTTCCGCTCCGAAGGCCCGGTTGGTTTCGTGAACGAACCAACCCGGCCGAACTCAAAGTATTCCGAAACATTGAGTGCGATATACCGAATCGACCGTCTCGATCCAAGTATCGCATTTCTGCTGACGGTTCGTCAATCGGAGGGCTGTGGCTCAAGTTATGGCCAAAAGACTAAAGTCGTCTCGAAAACGGGGGGTCCGGGTCCGAGCCGACCCGGCCCGGCCCCCCTGGGTCGGCCCGAACCGGGTTGACCCGAACCGGGTCGACCCAACCCGAGTTTGACCCGGCCCGGCGCGGCGGCGTGGTCCGGCGCGGCCCGGCCGGCGGCGGTGCGGCCTGGCGCTGCACGGGTGCAGCGCGCGGGGGGCAAGGCCCCCGCTTTTGTTGGCTGGCGGTGCGGCTTAAGCCGCGCCTTTTGAAGAAACCGGCCCCCCATGTGGGGGCCTTATTTTGAGAAAACGGGGGGGGGGGGGCTGCCCCCCCTTTGTGTAACCGGTCCCCCCCTCACGTGGGGGGGGGCCTTCTTGTGGCCAGCTGGGGGAATTAATTCCCCCGGAACCTCTCTTCCGGCCGGCCCACCTGGCCGGCCGGTTTTTCTTCAACGGGACCGGCAAGGCCGGTCCCCTTCCGGCTTCTAACACCGGCGGCCCGGCGAGCCACCGCTCTTCTCGTTCCACCGCGGCCCGGAACCGGCCGCGGTGCTCATCGTCCGGCGCGGTGCGACGGCACCGCACCCCTCCGCTGCGGCCCCGCTCCGGTCGTGGTGCCTTCGGTTTTCTTCGATGCGGCGCGACGGCGTCGCGTTCATGATGATCCTTCCACGACGCGGTCCGACGGTGCCGCGCAATACAACCGTGCGAAATCCCGCGTGGTGCGATGGCACCACGCCATCTCGTCATCCACAAGAAAATAATCATCATCACGAACAAAGGAGGGGGAATTCGGTTGTATTTGTGCGGTCTGACCCCCCTCTCGTTAGATGATAACTCTTAAATAAATATCCACAAGACTATCATGCTTAGAACCAAGAACGAGGAAGAAAATAACCAACAACAACCCCTACCTTGGTTTCAAGATCGTTGTTCGTCAACGACCCGCGGAAGACAATGTCGCGGAGGTCGGGCGTTGCGGTAATCGTTCGTCAAACCGTTGACGAAGAGGTACGTCCGAAGAGGTACGTCGTTGGCGAATCTTCGTATGCCGACGAAGGAAGTCCGAGGAGGAAGCGGTGTTCCCTTTCGTTGACACGGAAGACGTCGTCGATCTTCGGAGACAACCGGCTACGAAGAATAGAGGAGCGGCGTTCTTCGTCGGAGCTCGAAGGTTCTTCGCGTTCTTCGTCAAGGTTGAAGAAGAAGAAGGAGCTCCCAAAATCCTCTCAAGAAGGCTAGAGAAATCTAACCAAATAAAATAAGTTAGAGTCTTATTTTATTCACACACGTAACAAATTAAATTTCAATGGTTTGAAATTCAAATAAAATAACTCCAAAATAAATAACAAGTTGTCATGTCATTTAAAGAGGGGTTAAAGGGAGTTTTGAGAGAAGATGAAAAGTTAGGGTTCGTGTGGGCCCCACCACACTTAATCCTCTCAAAAGAGGTTAAGTGGGTGTGGGTCCCACCCCTAACTTCCTTTGAGAGAAGTTAACCAACAAAATAAAAAAAAGTGTTTCCACATTTTTTTTATTTAACTTCTTATAATTTCTCCAAAAACTAACTTTCGTTTCGCATAAAACGCAACCTCGGAAAAAGTCCCCTTAAGCGAATAACGGCGCTGCGAGTTCATCGGTGCCCTCGGATTTCAATTTCGAGCACCGGATCAAAAGTTAGAAATTCCCGCTCGTTCGTTGACTGAACGTACCCGAGCCAAACTTCGGAAATTGATTCCGGGCACTCCGGGCCTCGGAATCAGGTGCCTTCAGAAACCGCGCTCTTGTAAAATTCCAAAGAAAATTAAGAAAAAATTTCCCTTGAATTTTACGGGTCTTTACAGTGTATTTGTTACATGGTTATGTTTTAATGAAAAAAACCCAATTATAAATGTGTGTATATATATTAGGCCCACTCAAAATGTTTTTTAGTTGGCATTTGGACATGGTAAACATGATAGGGAGTAGGGACTGAACTCATCCCTTAAGAAAGTTAGTTGGACCAGATAACCTTCCCTGTTTTAAATGACCTCATGGTTTTGTCTTCAAAAACTTTATTGGTGTTTTCTGAAAATCATTGGATTATCATTAAAGTATTTTTGAATTATAATTATTTTCCATGTATTAAAATATTTTTTAAAATTATTTTATACAATTATTTTATCATTAATTTTAAAAAGCTTTTTATTAATCTATTTAATTCTCACCCAATGTTTTAAAATTATTTTCACTGTTTTCATTGAAGTTATATATTTGACATCTTCACTTTTTTAGTTTGAACACACGGAAGGGTAGTTAGCATATTGTTTTATTTTATTTTTAACTCTGATAAATTGTTTGTTATTGTATAATCCTCCAAAACCTAGACCGAAAAAAATCCTCTATTGTATGATGTACTGTGTATTTTTCTATTATCTTTTTAAAAAATATATATACAGAAGATTTTAAGAATTGAATCTATAATAATGAGTTTGAATAGTTAAACATTGGCTATCATGTTATCATTTTTTAGTAGTACACATCCTAATACCTTCTTTGAATAATCATTGTATACCACAAATAGTTTCCCAACTATCTAATGTTTGAGTACTGGTGTAGTGATAAACCTATTTTTCAACACATTGAAATAGTATTCACATTCAATGGTCTAGAAAAACTTTACTCCCTTTTGAGTAATCTTGGTTAGTGGGTTTGACAATCATAAGAAGTTATTCTAAATTCTTCAGTAATACTAAAATATAAAATGGAAACTATATATCTCAATTAGAGATGTCGATATGGGCCACTCCTTAATTACTTTTATTTTTGAAGGGTCTACAAATATTCTTTTTCTAGTGATAGCATTCCATAATAATGATACTTCCTCCATATAGAACTCACATTTACTATACTTTTCATATAATTTCTTCCTTCACAAAGTCTTTTGGATAGTATTAATTTTTTTCATGCTCCTCCTTACATTTATATTATATTACAATATCATCAATAAATAATACCATGTATTTTTTAAGTTAATATCTAAATAATCTAATCATTAAGTCCATAAAAATTTCCAGAGCATTAGTGGGTCTGAAGGGAATCACTATAAACTTATACTATCAATTCCTTGTTCAAAATGCAGTCTTGGTACTATATTCCTTCTTCACCTTTAATTGGTGATATCCCAATTATAGGTCTACCTTATAGAAATACATATCCCCCCATAGTTGATAAAACTAGTCATTTATCCATAGATGGGGGTATGTTTTCTTTGCCTTTATTTTTTTGACCTCATGATAATCAATGCAGAGGAACATTACTCCATCTTTCTCCTTGTTGAAGAGGACTGACACACCACTTAGTGAAGCACTCAAGCATATAGAACCTTTTTCCAAATTCTCTTATAACTACTTATTCAGTTCTTACAACTTTATATTGTTCCTTATAGAAGGAGTCATTGATATAGTCAGATACTCAAGAATAACATTAATTTAGAACTAAACCTCTCATCTAGGAGGAAGATCCGGAAATTC
Source organism: Viscum album (assembly GCA_963277665.1). NCBI lineage: Eukaryota > Viridiplantae > Streptophyta > Magnoliopsida > Santalales > Viscaceae > Viscum > Viscum album. The sequence goes on along the minus strand of OY728142.1, from coordinate 794,638,882 downwards.
TTTGGGTAACACATCAGTGTAGTCCCTCACAATGGGCATTCCTTCACACATGATTCTATCCTTGGACTTAACAATTTTAACTAGATATGATTTCTCATAGGGAAATAATATACACACTAGATATGATGATTCATAAGGATATTCATCCACATTGTTACACTTATACAAAATTAATGGATGCATCAGGATGTGAAGATTGATCTCCCTTTTCTAATAGTTGATGTTAGATTTGTATAAAGATAGTCAATCCATGATCAATATATCATAAAAATATACCAAAGTATGTAATTAAAAATTTTATGTAAGGTTTAAACCAGAAACATTAATTGGGGAGGAGTTATATACTTTGGATGCAATAATTTCCCCATTTTTTGTTCTCACATATAACACAACTTCTATATTTTGAGGTGGAGTTTGAATAGTTCTACAAAACATTCTTTGTATAAAAGAATGATTAGAACCAAAATCAAGTAGTACATTCAATTTTATTAGATGAATAACTCAAGTACCTATCACCACATCATTTTTGGGCTCCACCTTAGTACTATTGATAGCAAATTCACTTCCTTTCTATCTTGGAGGTTTTTGTGGATTGACTCCGACAACCCATGTCTTAGAGCATTGGCTCACATAATTTTCATGTTCCCTGTAGTGGAAACATTATAATATAGGTTGAGTTTTTATCTAAAACTTCATTTATTCTTCCACATTTGTTGAATTCTTCATATCCCTTCACCAATTATTAGCCATATTCCCTTCCCTTCCACATTTAATGAATCTCTTAATTCTCCTTAGGTAGTTTCCAGGTTTCTTTTTCCAACACTTTTGACATGTGGGATGTTGTTTTATCCTTACATCATTGGATTTATATGTTGATCCTACCATATTAAACCCCATTTTCAACTTTTTACCTCCAATCCCATGATACCATTGAGAGTCTTCGATCTCCATTTCAACCTTAATGTCACAATTTAACAATTTTCTCATAGTTATCAATGCATTAGATCACCAATTATTTTTGTAGATTCGATTTTTTTTTTCCAAATATGTGATTCACCTTGATTTTAGTATTAATGAAAAATACAATGGTGCATCATGAAAGCCTTGAAAAGTCTACTTTGTATTCCCCAATAGACTCATCTTTCTTTTTCTTTAGTATGAAGAACTCCCTTTCCATATTAATGTGGAGTTTTCAAGGAATATATTTATTGAAAAATATTTTGTTGAATATTTCCCATTCCATGGAATCAATTTCCTCCTTGGTATTTTTTATTTATTAGTTCCCACCACTAATTATATTCCCCTTCAAAATGATAGACTGGAAGCACAACAATCTCTTCTTCTAAGCACTTGAGGATAGAGAATATCTTCTCAATGGAGTTAATCAATTTTTATTAGATGAGGGGATCAAAAGATCAACTAAATATATGAGGCCATTGTTGCACGAAGGATTTGACAAAAACTTGATCTTTCATAGGAGAAGAAAGGAATTCCACATAATTCATGTTATTATTCCTAACATGATCCTATAGATCACTTAATGTCATAATGTTTTGATCTTATATTCCCACTAGATTTGGAATTTCATTAGAGAAATCATAAAATTTCCTATAACATTGATTGTTGGAATGGGTTGTCCTATTTCCCTCTATTAAATGAGAAAAATAAAAATAAAATTAGGGTGGGGGGCTTGAATACATATCTAATAATAATATTAAAAGGAAACATTTAACATAGAAGGATAAACATATAAATGGAAAGTACGTCAAATATTGTGATTCCCTAAGTTTCAATCTAAGTTATCCTTGGGGATATAATTATCCCTAGGTTTTATACTGAGGTATTATAGTCCTAATATACAAAAAATTACTATATTATACATTGATACTAACTATAGAGGCCCTATCCTTTTACACATATTATTACTTGATTCAAAGTATAATTAACCATTCATTAAAAGCTACAAATATTAAATTCAAGTTTCATTGGAATCTTAGGTGTATAATTATAAATAATGAAACCAAAACGAAACATATTTTATTTAATATATCTATTTATATCCTAACTTCCTTTGATCTTTTATATCTTAATAGGATAGAATGGGGAATACATTAAAAAAGGAATGAGCTAGAAATCCATGTAACGGAATAAACAAATAAAAAAATCATAGAACATGCATAAGAAGGCATAACATGATGACATAAAAAGGAATAGAACATGAATAAAATATAGAATAAAAACTTTTAGAACATGGGATAATGTAATCATGGAAACATTGGAATCTAGTAGCAAAATATTAAAAGATATAAATAGGATTCAAGGAAAACTACCATTACTATATCACATGGTGGGAAAAGTACCATAAAGTAATCATGTTTTCTACCTACCCCAACATGATGTCTTGTGAGACTAAAACATTATTCAATGCATTAGAGAACTATATATTCTTACTAATCATAACATTTTCATGCATAATTGTTCCACATGAAGAATCAATCATAATTAATACCTATATAAGGAATTGGGTATCATAAACATGTTATAAGGCGTAACCAAAGGGTGAATCATAATGGTGTACAAGAAAGAATGGGTTTAAATCATAATTGTACATTAATAAGGTAAAATAGGCATATATCATGAAAAATTATGTCCAAATTAACTATAAACATGTAAAAAGAGTGTTTAAGAAACATTAAAAATGGGCCACTTGGGTGCGGTTTAAGGGAAAATATATAATAGTCTTTGAGGAGAAAAAAGACATAAGTTTATTCATAAAACTATTATTGAACTAAGATATTTTTTCAAGACTAAATGATTGATTTTATAAAAATATTTTTGTATAAAAATATAATATGGTATTTACTTGAAAATGCGTATGAAATTGGGAAGTTCTCCTTAATCGGGCTTTCTTATCGGGCGGAATTGATATGGGAATATTATAAATCATGTATTTATCCATTAAAGGAATAAGAATTGAGATAGGTTAGTGTTATTGTAACATACACATAGAATTTATGAGGATAAAACAAGAAGTATTAAGAATTAAATTGTGGTAAAGAGAGAGAAAGTGTAGCCCGAAGGAAAAAATGAAGGTTTGGAGATAATCGCTTACCTTTTTTCTAAAAGAGTTCTTAACTTACACTTAATGTCTCGGGTAATTAAATTAGATAAATTAGTTAATTAATTTAGAACCTATTCTATAATAATTTTTTTTACTATAAATTTATTGAGCTCATTTATTTCTATTTTATGAGTTATATTATTAAATTTTGTTGTTCTGGGTGCATTTTTTGCATGATTTTTTGATCGGTTCCCTTTAGATTAATTATGGGGCTTCTTGTCAAATTTAAAAATAACTCCATAAGTTGAATAATATGATATTGATTCACCATATTAATTTTATGTGGTCCCATATATCTATTTTTTATATAGGATAATGATTCCTTCGAATAATTGTTAATGATGAATGTTAGTTTATTTTCATGAATTTTCAATCATCATGAACAAGTTTTGTTTCATTATTTAATAGTATATATTTAAATTAGTTCCAGAACCTAAAAAAATATATAATATAAATTTTTTAATCTTTTTTGATCATAATAATAGTTTTATGACCATAATTTAAGGTGGTAATACAAAACAAAAACTCATCTTACATGAAGGTGGTCAATCGACACCTCACAAATGATGTTTTAATTATTATAATAAAATAAGGAGGGAAAAGATTTGATTAATGATATTACATTAACACACTAACATTATAGTATATTTATGATAATAAATTTATCATGTAACTTTTGGATAGTTGAGGTGAGGGAAGGATAAGAAAATAAAATAAATTAAAAGAGAAAGAAGGAGGATCTTACCTCTTGAGTGTCGTTTCCTTGGGAACCTCATTAGGCCACTTTGTATTGGTCTTTTGGTAAGACTAGAAATAACAGAATTTGGGGAATAGATTTAGGATAATAATTGGGTATAATATAATTAAACTTAAATTCTTATAATGTGTGAGGAGAATATGTGGTGAGAGGTGGTGTTTATAGTGGGAGGAGAGGATTGTTTTTTATTATTTTACTCATTTGGTTATTATTTTGGCTTAAGAATATCAATAGTGTTGATTCATATAAATAAATATAGTAAATAGTTAATTTGATTTTGAAAAAATGGTTGATTACCTCATTTATACATCATATATGACTCAATAATTCATGTATTCGTTAAATACTTTAAATTACCATATTTCACTATTCACTAAAAATTCAACAATTTTTAAAAAATCCCCAAAATTTACCATAACCATTTTTCAACATTTAGAATTAAAAACTGGAATCCCTTTTAGGAAAATAATTTTATAAATATCATAAATCTTAATTTTAATTATAATCATCATTTATTTGGAAATTACATATTTTAATATTATAACCGATTTTACGATGATTTGAAAAATTGCATAAGGTCTCATAAAATTATATTACAATTATAATATACAAAATATTAATTTATTAATCTCTTTTATGATAACAAATTTTTCTTTAAATCATTAAATTAATTATAAATTTCTAAATAAACAATCATGTTTCTTAAAAATACCAAAACTTAATTTATTATTTTTAAAACATTTATTCACTTATTTCATGATATAAATATATAATTTTTTTAAATTTATAATATACCTACATTTTTTAACGGTTTAATAGGTGATGTTACTATTTTATTTTCCAGATTACTATTCTTAATGGTCATATTATTAGTCCAACGCTCAAGTTACTATACCATCGGTATAGGTTTCTTAATTCCTATAAATAACTCTTATTACATTCATTTTTATTTATAAAGTTTATATTTTATTCTCTATGCGATTTTATTTTATTTATAAAATATGAAATAATTATAATAAATAAAATTTGATTTCTAATATTCTGATTCATTAAATACCTAACCATAAATGTTACATAATATTGAGTTTTAATTCAAGGATTGATTTTCTTACATTTGAGGATCTTTATGGTTTGGAGATATAGATAATTAGGCCATCAATATTACATAAATAAATATTATATCATAAAGTGGAAACTTCTTATTTTTATCCATTTTTCATACAAAATTAATCTTTTATAATATAGAAACTTTTCTTTTCAAGAAACATCTTTAGATTATTCATCTTGACCTCCTCCTTGTCACCGCACTTCCTAAAAACCCAATCAGAAACATTTTAAAGCCTCGTATGAGCATAAAAAATTAGTAAGGGACATAAAAATAAATAAATAAACCTATTAGTCTATGAAAACTCATAATAATTATCATTTTTAAAAAATAAACATTGGGCTTAGAATAAATATTTTTTTACCCAAGAAAAAAACTTCTCTGCCCATAGTTTTTCATAAAACATTTCATAATAAATATTAATAGAAAATTAATCCTCATAATGTTTTCTTTTCAGTCATGTAAAATCATAAAAAAAATTTCAAAATTGTATATATTTCACCATTATGAAGTATCAAATAGCTTCCCTTAAACAAGATCCTATTATCTTACCTTGTGAAATAAAAATTTTCCTTAAAAACTATTGTAAGAATAAATAAATCTTGTAGGTAATTGGGGACATCATTTTCATATCACTCTTAAAAATGGAATAAACTAAATTTTCAACATCCATCACGATCATTATGCAATTTATTTGAAGAATATAATGGACCCACCCATCCTTGGTTTATAACGTAACCACCCATAATTGGTTTAAAATGTAACCATGCATCTTTGGTTTATAATATAACTATCGTTCCTTGGTTTATAACAGAACCACCATTCCTTGTTTTATAATGGAACCACCCATATTTGGTATATAACGTAACCACACATCATCATATATAATTCCCAAGAAACATAAAATATTCATAACAAATTAAATCTTTCACTTATATCATTGTACCCATAAAACTATTTTTTTCACCCTTAAGAAAACACTTCTAAAAATTGAAATATTAATTATTTTTAAAACAATTTTTGAAAATACATAGAACATAGTGAAGGAAGGTTTTATTTGAATAAAATAAGGAATATTATAAAGGAAAAAAACATATAACGGTTATAGTGGTGGGAAAAATGTCAATGTCATGTATGTTAAAATATAACACTGTTTTTTTCTTTTATAAAGAAAGTCACAATATTCCATAAAATGATTACTTTTGAAAAAATTTGTAATAATTAGACATAAAATTTCATTTTTAATTCACTAATATCCCTGAAAATACATATAAAAATTATTTTTAAGAATATTCTCATGTAATAGAAATATTTATAAAATAAATCATTAAAATATTAAAATAAGGTTTCTAACGTAAAGTGTCACTTACCTTGAGTCTAAATAATGAAGCATGTTGTTTTTTTCCTGAATAATAAAATTATGTCAATTTTTTACTTTATTAAGAACATTTCCATGTTTATTACTCATTTTATTTCATTTTTTTCTATGTTATACACAATTACTTAGTCAATTAAGTTCTCATCAGATGTTTTGATGATATTCGGCTCGTATGTCCAAAATTATTTGGTATATTTACTATGTTCAATGTGTATATTATGAAATAATATTTAGAAAAATAGTAGTGAAATATTTATTATTTTTATACATAAATTATACTTCATAAATCAACCATGAAATATGGTTATAAAAAACGAACTATGTTACAATCCTAGAGACAGTTAGTTGTACATATGCATGAGTAACATTTCCATTTTTCCAATGATCATTATGAAAAGAAGGTAAGTATTTTTTATATTTATATAAATTTAATTACTTCATAAATAAAATATTACTTATTTAATTATACTTAAAAAAACAATTCATGTGATACAGTGATGAAAAATGAATCACATTGTTTCATGGAGGTGGTAATCTACACATATGCACGAATGATGGTTTAATTTTTCAATGGATGGGAAGGTAATAAAAAAGATGATATATTATATTTTAAATATTATAATTATTTAAATAATATAATAAAAAACATTAAATCCATCATTATAACTAGCTGTGAGAGGAATTGATGGAAAACTAATTACAACAGTTCGTGAGATGATAGTCCACCATACAAACAAATGACGTTTCATTTCCATTTTGATGGGAGAGTATATGGATATAGTTTATTACATTAACATAAAAAAATATAAGTATATATAATATAATTTTTATTAATATTTCATCAGGTAATATTTTAATGAGGTATAATAATAAATAAAACTAAAACATTCTGTTAAAGACTATACCTCTTCTTCAGGAAACTTTATTTGATTTCCACCTTAAACCCTCTATGTTCGGTGTTCTTACAAAATTAAGACCTCTATAAAATGATTAAAAATGATAAAAAATTATTTTTTATGGGATTGGATAAACTAAAATACTTTTTATGTGTGAATAAAATAAGAGAGGAGCTGCCCGATTTATAATGAGGGGAGGTCATTCTTCTAATTTCTTAATGTATTAAATTAATATAAATTAATTTTAATAATAAAATGGAACAAAACTGACATAATTTTAATATAAGATTAATTTTATTATAATTAATATCATTCAATACAAATTGGAAAAGTATTATGTGATGTTTTCATACTTATATTTTTGTTTTAAACCACTATCATCCCTTTTGATGATTACCACATTAATAATGTCTTTTACTCATTAGGGTTTAAGATAGTTATTATAAAATTAAAATTATCCAAAAATTAACCATGTTTTTTATTTCAAAATACAACTATACCAATTTTATAAAAATGGGGTTTTTTTAATTTCAATTCTTTTAATAAAACATTTCTTATTATAACATATCATTAGTGACATTTTTAGAAATATTCATTTAATTTGACATTTAAAACCACATTAAAGAAAATTAAGAACAATATAATCCTTTAACATTATCTTAAAATGGTATATAAATATATAAAATTTTATAACACAATAATTAATTCAAATTATATTACCTTAATGTTTTTAGAGTCATTTATTTTATTTTTTATTAACAGAATGAATATTGTGTTGGAGTTACGTAAGCATTTAAGGTAATTATTTCATCACTTAAAATTAAAAGAAAATTTCCATGTTTAAAAAAATTATATTTCAAAATAATATTCATAAATAAACATAATTGTTACCCCTATCACAAAATAATATAGATATTAAAAGTAATAAAGTTTTATTTTTGACATTATCTTTTACTTAAATATTATAAAAGTAAAGATAAAATAAATATGTCACAAAGTTTCATTATTTTAGAAACATGGATGGAAATTACTAAGATACACTCATAAAAAATTATAAGGGAATTTTTTATGGCCATTTTTTAGTTTTTTTCATATTGTGTTTATTTTTTATTACTAGATTTACCATTGTTGTGGTGATAATTATTCACTAGAGTTACTATTCATCATGGACAAAAATACAAGGGTAATATTTTCAAGATTTAGAACTTAAGATTCAAAATATAAAATCCATTTTTTAAGATTCAATTTTTATATGTGGTTGAAATTAATTTAATATTAAAACACAAAATGCAACGAAAAACAGTTTTTCAGAAAAATGAATTTTTAAATATAAAAATGTTTTTATACCAAATTCATCCATAAAATTTTTCCAATGAATTTAATTGGACTGTTGTGAATATAATATAATAAATTTAATTTTAAAACACTTTAAAACAAAATGGAACTCTGTAAATTCATTAAACAAAGATATAGTTTTCGATGAAAATTAATATTTTTTCACTATTCATTAGAAAATAAGCCTTTTTTGAAAAATAAAAAAATTTCACTATAAAATAATTTTGAAATTATGATTACAAAATTGATATATTTTTTATCAAATAATATCTCAAAAATATCTATAAATTAAATATAATATTCTCTCACAAAAATAACTGATTTTTTTTTAATAAAATGTATTTTTAAAGAATAAAACAACTTTAGTAAAAATTGAGTGCTTATTTCCGGAAAATTAATCAATACATTTTGTATTGATTTGAAAATTTATATATATATTTCATAATTTGGTTTATAATATTCATACCAACTAATTATATGTTTAGGTCATAATTCTCATTTTTAAATAATAATATTTCATTGCAATTTTAAACTTGGTGTTGTGTATCTTATATTATATTAGACATAGTTTTTTATTTTAAAATATAGGGATATTACCAAAATAATCAGCCATATATAGATTAAAAATAAACCAAAATTCTTGTTGGATAAGTTGGAATTATAGAGAGAGAAAAATGAATATCACACAAAATATTTCCATTGAAATTCACTTGAAATCACCCCAAATAGAGTAGGGACAAAGGGAGAACGGAGAAGAGATGTTGATCCAATGGCCCACTCCCATAAAATATAGCCCCCCCCCCCAAACATGATATCCCAAATTATTTTTATCCCCTATTAATAAACAGACCTATACACATTTCATGATATGAATATGGTGTTCACACCTAGATCCACCATGTTAGAGGGACTCTCCCTCTATCCTAGATCCTCCACAGTATGGAACTTTCTTAACTTCATGAATACCCTAAACCTAATTATTTCAATAGCCTGACCACTCTGATCATATCTAAATTTCTTCTTAATCACTCAGAACACCATATGAGCCTTAAACCCCATTTAAAACACTATTTAAATACACTCAAACTCTTGGAATCTCACTCAGAGTCCCGGTTCTCAAATAACACCTACTAAAAAAATCAAATTCTCCTATAATTTTACACATTAAATGGGAACATGATTTTAAAAACACCCCTGTATAATTATAATCATCTCTTAGAAGTCTTTTAAAACTTTTATCCATAAATCCTGACTTATCTCAGTCATCTAAACATGCTCAATTTTCTACATATTATCTCTAAATGATGAATATGATCCCACTATAGAACTCCCAATATGAGGTCAATTATTATATCAAATCCAATCCACCACTCATAATAATTTCAAATACACATATAAGACACTCAAAAACACCCTTCTATCCCAAGAAACCATTGTGTCATTAATCAATTAATACTCGGGCTTAGGGTGATCCACACTATAACCCTCAATATCCAAGTGATGATTCTGAGCCATGGTGCTCCCCACTATCAAAATCACCTACTGAAACACAATTAATGTTTTCCTTAAACCCACCCTATGAGAATAGGATGAGGAAGTTTTAAAGAACCATAAATGATTCCCATGTGGGAAAGACAAAGATGTAGAATGGTTAAGCATAAAATTCTTATGTCATTGAAATTGTCTTGTGAGATTATCATGAGTGACAAGATAAGCATTGAGGAATTCCATGAGATTTGGGGTTATGCGATAGATCTAATATTTATATTTTTTTCATGTTTATTTCAATGATTTAATCTCCAATTTATTTTAATTTAAGATTAATTGAATCATTTTTTTATTTTATGAATGTTTTTTCATAAATTGTGAAAATTTATTAATTTTGGAATTTTAACATTTTTATCTTATGTCCATATTTTGCGCATAACTTTTTCAATATTAGTCTAAATTTAGGAATTATATTTATAGGATTACAATTTTTTTGTTTTCAACTTATTAAATTTGAAAAGGTGTTAATTCAAACTCCATGTAGACTAAATAAATCATTTAATTTGAAAAATATTTTTGGCCAATAGAATTGAACTTCCCTCATTGAATGAGGAATATCTCAGGATATAGTAAAACAAATGATGTTATTCCTATTGGATAAGAAATAGGACTTGAATAATAATGTTCAAATTAATTTTTTTAGAGAAATTATCTCATTAATTCTACCTTTGCACTTGTCAAAATAGAGGAAGATGAAGGGTCTCTTCATCTAGAAAAAAATAGATTCAATAAGTCCAGAATATTTTTTTTGTAAAAATGTCCAAAAAAATTTACGGTCCATAGAAAACATAATTTCGAAAAACTATTAAGAAATAACTTTGGTGATTTTTGGCAATCTAGTGCACAAAATCGATCATTTTCTAGAATATATATTATAAGGAAGAAATTTTATGTTCTTAATTTTCTCTTTTCTTAGAACTATATTGGCTTCCTATTCCCCTTTATTCTTGGTTACCAATCACATATAGGGTTAAAATTATGATTTATTAGTAAAGGGTAGGTTTACCTTTTTGTAATGTTTTAGTTCTTGAACATCATGCCATAAAATCTATTTCTTTCTATTATTAATTTTATTTAAATATTCTTTGTTGGTTTTTATTATCAAGTACAGTGGTATTTGGTTTTATATTCTATTATTTTTATTTATTTGGTTAATGATCATTATCTCCCCCAACTAGGTTCTAGTTTATATATTAATGAATATACTAAGGATTAGTGGTGAAGTACTTGGTGATTGTCAGTACGTGTGGGAGGGGTAGTGGACACTCATAATTGTTTGGGGTAAATAGGACCCAAATAGGTATTTTAAAAATCATTTAGGGTACTCTTTGAATCTATCTCACAAAATGGAAGGAGGTTATACCAAGAAGATATTTTGGAAAGTTTTCTTCTCACCATGATCATTCCACCAAGGGGGATAAAAGAATGGATTATGGAATATTAATTTTATTCACTTGATTGAAAATGATTTTATAAATTAAAACTAGAATAGAATTTCATTTATAAGACCAACCCGGAATTGATCACCCTTCTCATATCACTATTTTTCATCACTTTCTTCATCAATTTATTTTCAAAAAATTCATTTATTTCTTTTATTTTTAAAATCAAACAATTTCAAAAACATCCCTTTAACTAATTCAAAGTGACAAATTTTATTGTTGTGAGCACCCATATAGAGATAACCTAGGTTGGTCATTATACTTCATTTTAAATTATAAACTAATTGTTTTTTCATACCCAAAAATAGAATCATGTTAAAAATTGGAATCGTTGCTCGGGAGGTGGTGACAATGATATAATTTTCAAATTGCATGAATGAAACCACCAACATTGACCCTTTCCCTTTAGATCCTAAAATTAAAACCAACTTATTGAATATACAAATAAAATTTAAATTTCATTCTGAAATTGAAGAAATTTATCTTTCATATTTGAGTGAAACATCAAATATTTACTCTAATCATGTTATCATGGATTGAAATCACAACTAAACAATTAGAGACCTTTGTGAACCATAACTCCTTAATAAAAACAATCAAATTTTCATTCTAGAGTTGAAATATTATTTTGAGATAAAGCCTAATATGATCTCATTTATTCTTAAATTTCATTTCTTGTTGAAAAAAACCCAAAAAAATTATATTAAAAAGTTCACACATGTCTTCTCCAATTTTAGACCCAGATGAATGGATGAGAGAAGGTAAAGTGGAAGACATTCCCCTTTTCACTAGATGGATATTCTAATAACTAGTAGTGTGACCTATAACTAAAATATGTGCAATATTGGGATGAATTTCTAAGATAATTCATGAAAATATTATTCCCTACATCTAGAAACACAACCATTAGAAATGAGAACCATGATATCTAAAAATAATCTAGAGAGACTCTCCATGTGTACTGGGAGAGGTTTAAGAAGTTTTATGTCAGCTACCTACTTCGTACAATTGAGAAGGGTTGATTCTTTATTTTCTATTACCAAGTATTATGAGATATTGATATGAACAATTAAGATGCATCATCTGCAGAATATTTCATTAAAAATTCACCATAATGATATAAGGTCTTGATTGAGAAGTTTTATAAAAAACAATAGTTTAATATAATAGGTATTACCGTATGATGAATTCATGGGTTTATAACGTCTCATAAATCAAAATTATTAGAAACTAGGATTAAAGTGGCAGCCAGTTTGGTGAAATGAATATTCTTAAAATAGGTGAGTGTATAACAAGAACCAACTATGTTATGTGGTTTTTTATCATCACCTAACCATTTAAATGACTAGTGTGCATAATTGAATAGAATGAAATGTTTAATGTAGAATTTAATCCAAGGAAGTTATAAAAAAATCAAGGATGGATAGAGTCTAACCAATTACCATATGGAGTTTGAAATCAATGAAATTAGGATAGCACCCCCTTACCAAAATCAGTTCCAAAACCAACCCCATTAATACATTAATTCCAAAACCCACCACCATTTCGGAAAAAGCAATATTATAACCATCCAACTTACCAAAAACCACACACATTTTTGTGACACTATGATCATCCATCCACCAACACACAACCTCCTACAAAATATCTATAATCCAAGTTTTAGGTTATAAAATATATGTTTCATAAGATGGAAAACCCGGTGGCAATACTTGAGTATATTCTATCAAAGATCCTTAGAAAACAACCAATACAAGTAGTACCAAACCATATAGATAATTTCAGTATGATAACAATAAGATCTTGAAAGGAACTACCATTACCAGACACCATTGAACTTATAATTATTCTTCCTATACTGGAAGATAATTGGGTTTGTAATTCTGAAAATTATATGGAAATACCCTGATAAAAATAAATGAGAGAGGAGGATGGGAAGTATATGCTAAGGAGGAATAGACATGAAACGAAACTGAAAATAAAAAAGGGATAATAAATAAAATCCCACATAATTCCCTTTTAGGATTTTAGAATCAAACAAACTGTACGAGAAAACACTTCAAAATGAATTATTAGACACTTTCCAGAAAGTGGAAGTTAATATCCCCCTACTTAAAGAACTCAAAAAAATAACAAGGTATGCTAAAAAAATTAGGATCTTTTTAGAAAGAATAGTAAATTTAAGGGAATGAGAGGATTATCTTGGGAATAATTGTCTTGGCCCTCATCACACCATAGTTTCAATCCAAATGTAATTCTCCCATGAAATTTTCTATTCCATGTACCATTGGATCATTAACTTTTACTAATAATTCATTTGAGCTAGGTGCTTCAGTTAATGTATTACCTCACTCAGTGTATACTTATTTGTATATATGAGACATGAAACCACCAAGATTGGTGGTCCATCTAGTAAATAGACCCAAAATATTCCCAAATAGTGTTTTGGAATATGTCATTATTAAATTAAAAGATTTTCTATTCCAAGATGACTTCTATTTTCTAAACATGGAAGAATATAAGAGCTCATCACAATCATCCCTAATTTTGGATATACCTTTCTTAAATATGGAAAAAACTATCATACTTTTCCATGAAGGAACACTAATCATGGAATTTCTAGATAGCATTTTCCAATTTAATATTTTTGACTTAATGAGGCACCCATTGTATGATCACTCTCTAATTTCACCCTCCCATGATGTTGGTACTGAAAAAAATTGAAGAATCAAGTATGTGTTATGAATTATAATCCTTATGAGATAATTTTTTCACTGAAAATATTAGTGAATATGTAACTTCCCAAAAATCTATAGATTCTGATTACATGTGTGAGGAAGAGGGAAAATTTTATTTATTTTATGATTTATTAAATAATTACTGAGATGATATAATTTTTTTATGTAGGAGTTCCAATATTTGGAAATGGGGAACATCAACTTAATTTCATCCCTTTAAAAGACCCGAATCTATAATTAAAAACAGACCCCACTAATTTAAAATATGTATACCTTGTGGAAGGAGATAAATTACCAGTAAAAATTGTTAAAAATCAATCTAAAACCCAAGAAAAATATTTTATTGATATTTTGAGAGATAATTTATAGGCAATACGGTAGAGGTTTTGATATATCATAAGAAAAAACCAAAAATATGCTCACATATAATTATACTTGAGGTATATTACAAACATATCAAACAGCCCCAAAGGAGGATGTATAGGTTGTGAAGAAGGAGCTTTGGGAGATATAGGAATCTGGGATCATTTACCCCATTTTAGATTCATAATGTGTTTTCCCCAACTATGTAGTTCTAAAAAAACTATCTTAACCACTGAATAAAAATAATTAATTAATCCTTTTGAGAATTCAATATAGTAAGAGAGCATGCATATATTTTAAGAAGTTAAATCACCTCACTCGGAAATATTATTTCTCTATCCCCTCTACAAACCATATTGTTAGAGACATCTGTAGGGAAAATTAATTATTACATTTTGGATGGATTTTCATGTCATTTATAGTACCTATTACTTGTGATGATCTAATGAAGAAAACCATTACATGACCCTTTAACAATTTTTCATATAAAAGTGTTCCATTTGGATTATTAAATACTCTAGGTACATTTCAGAGATGCATGGTATGTATAATTTTTTATCACATTGAAGATTATGTGGAGGTATTCATGGATGATTTCATAGTTTTTGGAAATTATTTTGACCAATGTTTGAAAAATATAGATTTTTTTAAACATAAATTGAAAAGAATCTTGTTTTAAATTTTGAAAACTGTCATTTCATGGTTAATAATGGAATTTTACTTAGACAATTCGTTTCCCAAAAATTCATTAAAGTGGATAAATGAAAAATTGAAGTGGTAAATTATTTTCCTTACCTAACCTATGTGAAACATGTGAGATATTTTTTAGAAAATATAGGATTCTATAGGATATTTATCAAATATTTTAGTAATATTTATCCCCCACTCTCCAAAATTACTTTTAGATAGAACCATTCAAGATACTTCGTGATGATTCCAACCAAGTTGATTACGCAGTCCTTTAATAGTTAATTTAGGGTAGGCCATAAGTGATTTCATATACCTTAAGAACCATATATGAGTCCCAATTCAATTATACAACCATAGAAATAGATATTTTTGAAGTTGTATTTGATTTATAAAGATTCCTATCATAGCTTCTTGTAACTAAAGTCATTGTGTTTTTTTGATGAATCTCTCTGGTACTTGATGTAGAAGGTAAAGGTTAACCGATGATTGTGATATGGATACTACTACTATAGGAGTTGAACATATAAATAAAATACAATAAGGGAGTTCAGAACCAAGTTTATCATCACTTTAGTAGAGTTCTGAGAAATTTATAATTCCAGATTAAGAACAAACAAATGATCTCATTATGGGAGATCAGTTTCACTTTACTGAAGGATAGGTACCTTGGTAAACTTCCATGGTTAATTATCTTGTAACATCTTAGGTCCAAAATTATTTAAATTCTCACCAAATTCAATAACTAAAATATGAATCTAGATGTTGAATTTAAGAATATCCATTTAATTATAATATTTTCAAGGATCAACTAATAATAATACATTTTTCTAAAATTTAAATTGAATTTTTTTTTGTTTTATCACACATTAGCTTATAGAGTCCACTTTGGGCCTCAAATTACAAAAATGAAGGTTTTAAAATATGAAATTTATTGTCCCTCACTCTTTATATAATCTCATTAATTTGGTAAATGGTTTGAAAAATGTTCATTTTCTAGAAATATTTTAAAGAGATGATAAATGGATAAAAAATATCTTAATTTTTTCAATATTTTTGAAGTCTGGGGGATAGCTTTTATGGGACATATCCTAATATCCTATGTAAATTATTATATCTTTATTGTAGTTGATTGTGTTTCAAAATGGGTGGAAGAGAAATACAATATGACTAATGATGCTAAATTTGTTTGTGATTTTTCTAGGGATAACCTATTTTGTAGGTTTGGAGTGCCCAAATTCATCTTCAGTGATCAAGGGACTCACTTTTGCAACAAGATAATGGAGGCTCTGCTAAGACTGTATGGGGTGAAACATAAAACATCAAATCCCTATCATACATGGACCAATAGTCAAGTTGAAGTGTCTAATAGAGAAATTAATGGAATTTTGGAAAAGACTATTAAACCAAATAGAAAGGATTAGAGTCGCAAGTTAGAAAAAACCTTATGGGATTATAGGATATCATACAAATCCATGATAAGAATGATCTCCTATAGGTTGATTTATGGAAAAATTTGTCACTTGACTATGGAATTGGAATATAAGGTGTACTAGGCTATGAGAGAAATAAATTGGATCTTGAAAGAGATATAAAAGATATGGAATTTAAAATAAAAGATATAGATTATATTTTAAAGGAAGATTTTTTAAATTATAATATTTTCAAATGTATAACTATGGTAGTTCATGAAAAGCTGATACAATCAAATGAATTACATCCTGGATAAATTGTGTTATTCTTCAACACAAGACTCAAGATCATTTTATGTAAAATTCATTCCAGATGAGAAGGTCCATTTATAGTTACTCATGTATATCCATTTTATTTTTTTTATATTATAAATGAGGGGGAGTAGGTACCATTCACCATTAATTGGAATAGGATAAAGAAATTACATCGAAACTTTCTATCAGATCCAATGGAGTAAATCACACTCCACCAATCTATTTATCAATAAAATCATCATATTGTACCTCTCCTTAACACTTAATTTCTTAGTGTGATTCAATTAAAAATATAATTTCATGTTATATAAACTTGAATTCATTAAGGAACCCTCTTAATTTAAGTGTGGGGGAAGTAAATCCTTGTAGTTTAGGATTTTAAATTTTCTATTTTTACTTTTACTTCATCTTTTGGAAATTTTTGTGTTTTCACATTTCAATTTTTATAAGGTTTTAACACTTTTGAGCTCAAATGATTAACTTTTTCATTTTTTAATCCCATGTCAATGAGTGAACCGATTTATATCACGAAACTGAAGATAATTTAATGATTAAAATGACTTTATTTCAAGTTCAAAACTTTTATAATTTCAAGAAAAGACCTATTATTTTTTAATCTCATGACACATCTCACATATTTTTCTTTTAAATATAATTATCATGAGGCTTATGATTCATTTTAGTATAATATTTTCATTTACCTCACTTCTTGAGAGAACCAATCTGTATTTACTTTAACCAAAAATTAATTTATTCCTATCAATACTTAAAGGTTAGAGGTACTTATTTTTTAAGTGATTGAGTAAATTATTTCGTTTAAAATTTCACTTTAAAAAGGAATATGTTTTATTTGTTTCTTCCCTATACATTTAATACTTTTATCCCTTAGTATATATGAATATCCTATAATATTAGTTGCATTACAAGATACTTCCATATCCAACCTAATTTTAAAGTAAACTTTTATGATCTCATTGAACTTAATTTTGGGGGGATTATGTCTTCTGGTGTGCAACATGATTTGGTACAATTTTGGGTGGAAAATAAAGTGATAATGAGGTATGTTCGATACTGAAAAAGTTACAATAATAAAATTTTTTCTTTTTTGTATCTTTTTAGTAAGATTATAAAAAAAATTATGAGATGAAGATGTGGGAAAAATAATTGTAAAAATAATGTTCTGTAACATGGAAAGATTGATTTGCTTTCAAAATAGGGGATAAAAAGTCACACCCAATACTCAAAATTCAAAGCACCCTCACTAACTTCAAAAAACTAGCTGTGAAGAATTTAAAAATATCATCAAAACTTCAATCAAATTCAACATACATGAGTGGGTGTCATTATTTCTAAAAATATGCTATATATTATGCAGTTTAATTGAGGTTTTCATGATTATTGGTTCTTATATTATCCTAAATTGAGTGAGGATAAAACCATGTTCGAGTTAATGTTAGAATCATGTAATTTTGATTCAAAAAGAGCCAAATTATCCTTATTATGTCTCATATTTTCTTATAGTTAAATCATACTAACCAAAATCCATTGAATAACCTAGAAATGTTCTCATGATGAAATCCTATCCTTGACTTGAATCATGAGGAGATGTAGTAATTTAGGAATCCTATGGAAACTCTTTCATGGATTTGGATGAGAAATTCTTATTGGAAATTATGTTTTGTGTGATGAGATAAAATTAATGTAAGGTAGGTGTTTTGGGTTCATTGGAAGAGAAATAATGTAGAAATGGGTTGAATAATTTGATTGGAGAACTTAAAAGAATGTTTTTTAGGAGTCATGATATATTTTATTTCTTGGAGTTAACTTAGTTGATCCCATGGGTATGTGTTTCAAATTTTATTTTATTTTATTTTATTTTGATGCTTACTTGTCCACGATTCCAAGTAATAAGTGTTTGATATAGCTAATATTTCAATTATTTTACATAATAATTTTAATGATATAACCCCCCCCACCCATTTGTCAATTTTAATTGAATCGCATCATTTTTGGAGTTTAGGGATGTTTTGGGATAAATTTTGAAAATTACTTAATTCTGAAATTTTAAAGGTTTTCTATCACTTCTGTATTTCAAGGAAAACTTTTTCAATATTGATCTAAATTGAAGAATTATTTTTTTGGCTTTTTTTATTCATGTGTTTAAAATTCATCAACATAAACCAGTGCTAACAAGAACTCCATGTGGCCCAAATAAATTTGTGAATGTTGAAAATCATTTTGGAAGATAGAGTTTTCCTTCCCTCATTAAATGATGCATATCTCGGACTATAGGTTAAAAATTAAGTGATTCAAGTTGTTATGAAAGATTACTCAAATTAATATGTTCATATTAAAATTTAAGGGGAAACATATTCCATAAATATGCCTTTGTAAACATTAAAGTGGAAGAAGGGGGTCTCTTCGGCCAGAAAAAAGAGAACTTCAATAAATCAGAAATAACTTTTGGTACGTGTTTCTAAAATATTTGAAATTTTTTATTCCAATTGAGAAATAAATTCCAAACAATAATAAATAAGGAACTTCAAAAATTTTCAATATTTTTTTGGTATGAAATGGAGAAAAATTCATTGAAGACAAATTCTAGAGAAGAAATTTTCTGTTTTTCCTCTTCTATTTTCTTAGCTTAGAAATGTAATCCACTTCCCATTTCATTTTTGATACCATTTACATGGAGGGTTAAAATAATGAGTTATTGGGTAAGTGTTGGTTTTACTTTTTTTAATGCTAGATTTCTTGACCATCATGGTAGAAAATTCACCTCTTTCTTCTGTTAAGTTGATTTTAATATTCTATAGTTGTTTTTATTATCAAGTATGATCATATTTGGATTTACATTATATTATTGTTATTTTTAAGTTAAATGATAATTATAACTCTCTATTTGTTTCTGGTTTATATACTATGGAATATAATAGGTATTAGTGTTGATGTACTCAGTGTTCATCAGTATGTGTGTGAGGGGTAGTTGAAACTTAATTATTTTGGATAAACAAGAATCAATAGGGTATTACCTATGTCAATTAAGGGTATTAACTGCAACTCTCTCTCACATCAGAAGTAGGGTAGACCATGCTTAGATTTTGGAATGTTTTATTCTCACCATCACCATTTGGCCAAGGCGTCGAGAGGAAGTGATTATGGAATCTCACTTTTATCATCTTAACTGAAGAGGATGGATAAATTAGAACTAGTATAGAACTGAATTTGGATGACCAACCCTAACTATATAAACCTTTTCATACCAATATTTTGAATCACTTTATTTATAAATAAACATTCAATACTTTATTTCATTTCATTCTTTTATTTTCAAAATCGAACAATTTCAAAAAAACTTCCCTTTCTCATATTCAAAGTGGAAAACATGATTATTGTGCACTTCTCTCTTGAGGAAACCGTGGTTTTCCACAATACTTCATTTTAACATAGGAAATAATTGTTTTTTCAATTCCCAATGATAGTCTCAAGTCACTAGGTCTGAGTATCTAGCACCTGGGTGATGATCTAGTGAGCTTGTTGGTGTGTTTAGATTCCATGTATTGTGTATACTATGTGATGGTCCTAGAAAGAGAGTATTTCCCATGGATTATATGATATATTAAAATATATCATGGGGAAGATGTACCCCCCCACCCATTCGATGATTATATGATATATTACTAGTTGGAAAACATTCCTCTGATATGATATATGATATGTTGTGATGTGTTTATTATTCCCCTTGATGAGATGTTATGGCGAGGGTGTTAATATACCTAATATGATATATAAAATATTTCAGGGTGGGAGTTAATAACCATTGATGTGTATTATGATATATTAGGTGTTGGTATTCATTACCCTTGAAGAGATTTATGGGTGTGGTTCGATTCTCCCTGGATGTGTTATGAGATATATAGAGTTGGCGTCTTCCCCCTGAGCATTTTATATATGATCTCATATGGATGATCCACCTTTTCAAAAAAGTGATTATATATATTTATATATATACTCATATGTTTTAGAGGTAGGCCATGTATCCACCCAATGTTATGTGACATGATCAAAGACATTTGGCATTGGATAGATTATATATGGTTGACCTTATGTGTCACCTTAAAACCTACAGATCAACAATGGTTATTTTATAACATTTTTTATTTTATTAATTTATTTGTAGTGATAATATCCCATGTGTATCTATTGTTATATTAGCTATTTTAGATATTTTTTTGGTGGTTCCTTATTGATTTTTACTCACAAATTTTTTAGAAATTTGTGGCACTGGGGTACTTGAGGAACCTCATTGTTTATAGGTTTATGTAGAGCATAGGGCCAACATTTCATGATCAAGATGCATAGCTTGGATAGAGTTTGGGATGAGGTGAGTCTCTAGGATGGGAGTAGAACAACTTATATATTTTTATTCTTTTATTTATTTTATATATGTGGTCAACCTAATGGGTGACCTGTTATGAGGTATGATTGTATGTTTCATTAAATTTTTTTATAGCATGATTATTATTTATTGACTATCCATACTCTTATTAGTTTTATGGATGTTGTTTAGTTATTTCAATTATTGATTAATATTATATGAGGGTATAGTCTCCCTACAATAAAACCATAAACCCTCTATAATAGTTGGAAGCCTCCAGTGTATGGGGAGCCATGCCTGACGACATGTAACACCCCTGGTATGGGAATTTTTGAGTGTTCTAAGGACAAATTTCATTACAATCAACAACTGAATTGACTGAATGTCTCTGAATACTTTTTTGGGATATATTATATGTAATATTCCTTTATGAATTCTGGAAAAACATATTTAGAGTCACTGAGGGGATAATATATTATTGTTATTTCATCAGTTTCCAGTTCCTCCCACAGATCATTAAAATCAATCTTATCCTCTTCATACGGACTATTGATTTCTTCTAACCATATGAGACTATTTTAGGTCTCTTTTTTATGTAAATATGGTTGATTTGGGAAATTTATCACTTCCCCCAAAATCAAACATTCCGATAGAGGGATTGATAATAATTTTTTTCTTGGATCATCCTTTTTTTCAAAAAAAAATAATATCCTACAGATGATGTAATATCTGATAAAGCTAGTTTCATTTTCAAAATTATCTCTTAATAAGATATTGGTTTTGAAGTGATAATGGTATAGGGAGGGTCTCCACATCATCTTCATTTTTCGTAATAGGGTGGACCTCTAGGATGGGTACCATGGGGAGACCTCCCTTTCTATTAGATTATTCATTTCCATGGAAAGTACCTTCATAGTTATTTAATGTTTCATTATCAGGAGGTGATCTACGGTGGGTATCATGGGGAGGAGCTCCATGGTTGTTTCATTATCCATTTTTAATAGGAGTAATTCTATGGTGGTCTGATTTTTTATTGTGTGTGGGAACTTCATGGTGGGTACGATAGGATATACTTATAGGGTTATTCCATTCTTTATTATAAATGGGAGAACCTATGTGGTGGCCTGATGTTTCATCACTGGGAGGAATATTGGATATGAACTAAAATAGGTAAGTCATATTTTACTATTGATATATATTATATGCCTAAATATTCATGTGATTAATATCATAGGCTATAATCTAGACACATCAATAAGGGCTTCAGATGTCCCTATCATAGTGTATAATGGTCTAACCATATGGGTTACTAAGTGAATGTATACTTATATATCTTCAAAAGGTTTGATTTGATAAGAAATCATCATGGTGATTTATTTATGGCTTAACAAAACTGAAATAATCATTCAAAACATTAAAATGATTATATATACCAATGGGAATGCATTATGGGTAATGCATATCTACTAACAATTCTTAAATGTTGTTGATTGGCTTCCAACATTAAATGAAGGATGTCAATATAAAAGGATTATATCCCCTATTGGTATGTGTGAAAATATCTATACAAATTTGAAGAACTATTTTCAATTGATTCTCCATTTGTATTCATAAAGAACGTTTTAGAATGCCATTGGAGTTTACAATATCTTCTTATAATGTATTAGGATTCTAGTGGATATTGTACTGCCTATATAGGTGGGAGTCCCTAAGTTATTTCTTGGTGATATTCACCAAACATATGCTATAAATATCGATAGAGATGGTTCTCGTTAAAATAGTGGAATGCCCATTTAGTCTTATTTTCATCATTTCATGTTGATTTAATGTTGTTTGATCAAGTATTTGAATGGTTTTATTCTGTTATTATGTACATAATATGATCCTACAAAACCCATCAGTGTTATCAAGGAAACCTTCATTTTTTAGTCAATTTGTTTCTCTACTAATTTCATAAATTACATGGATTTAGTAATTTTGTTGAGTTGATATTCTAATTTAAGATATGATATGTCCAACTATTGGTTATTGGATCAGTCTTCTAAGATTTACAATATAGGTTATCATAATTTCTGATTTGGTATTTTTCTATTCATATGGTATGGTTTCATGAATCCTGGCAGACAATTCATTGAAATCCATGGGTTTTACATTGATTATTAAGATATTATATGTGATATCAATGTATATGATTGAAAGTATATATTTTTTAAAATATAGGGTCATATTGAAAAATTGATATAGAGGATATCATAAAAAATGGAAATCCCTCAATGATATAGCATATCATTGGTTGTGATTGTATTAGATCATATTATTGATAATGTTTTTATCAATTTTAGATGAAAATATAAGTTAAAATAGAATAAAATTTAATATTTATTAAAATATTATTATGGTTTATAAAATTTTTATAGAACATAAGTGTTTGCAATTATAAATGGAATACTTTTATGCCTAAATTAATTATGAATTTTTCATATTGTTATCTCATGTTTGAAAATTAAATTAAATTAATATTTATCCATTTATTCCGTATTAAAAATTGATATGTATAAAAATTTTATATATTGTGAATATTTTGTATTCTTACGTTTTCATAATTAATTTATTCTTATAAAATTATCAGGTCATGATATATATGATTATATATGATTTATTTTTCATATACCTTGACTTAAATTTTAAATTAAATTTATTATCTTGAATTTATAGGTTGAATAGTTTTTATACATACATTTTTTTAGAGTTTTTATGGAATTAAAATATTTCTTGAGTAATGTATGATTGGGTAGAGAAAATTTGGGTTAGACTACTCACTAGCTTGGAGAATTATGCCTTATCTTGAAAAGTGGGGGTTGGTTATTTATAGCACCAAGCTTAATAAAGTAGGGATTATTGATTCTATATTATTATAATCCTTTACATGAATGATTTCATATACCTTATGTATGGTATTCATTTAGATATGTGTATATATGTTTGGATTTTATTTTTGGGTGAGTAACACGAAATATAAATTATGTAAAAAGTTATGCATTAATATGGTTTAAACATATCAATTAGGTGAATAGAATAGGGATTATAAATCTATATTATTATAAGTATGCATAAATAAAGAAATAAAATATAATATATTAAATATCTCATATGACGTAATAATTATAGATTCAATATGCATATAATGTATATTAAAAAGGTGATACTTTAAAAGACCCCCCCCCCCCATAATAAGTGTGATATTCCATCTAAAGGAAAAAAAACTATCAAGACCTCAATAACCTGACTATATAGGTTCACACCAAAGTGGGGTTCCCATGAATTATCATGTGTTAGGCATAGTGGATGTGGCTTACCCTAAGAGTTGATAAACCCCATCCTACCATGAGCTTTGGTTAACACTTATTTTGGAAACCCTAAGAGTTGGGATTCTAGAGGATTATGTTAGAGTATTATCTAAATTATAGTTTTGAAAAAGAGTTTTCCAAACAAATATCCATGGTTAATATATGACAGTATTATCAAAATTTCCTACTTAAATAGATAATGTGATGCGGTTCACCCTAAATAAGGGTCATTAATTAGTAAAATATGGATATCCTTCTATAAAAGATAATTATGTATTGGATTATAATTATAGTGTGAGTAATTTTATAAAATGAACTTGATGAAAATATATAAAACATAACATGTGCCCATAAATATGACTTTTTTATTGATTATGAGAAGCATAAAAGTTATCATATTGAGAACTATTACAGGTATGACCGATGAAGCAATTCTAGATTGGATGATATGGTTTAGAAGTGTTATCAAAGAAAACAATTTTTAAAAGTTGGATGTTAATGTTATAGAAGATAATTTATTTAACTCTAACTCATGGGAATTATATATTTGGTGTGCATCAAACATTTCTACTGATAAAAATAGACTCATATATAAGAGATAATGAAGTAAAGGTGAAGTACATCTACATGTTGTAAATTCTCAAAGTGTTATTGTATTAATGGTAATAACATAATATCTAAGTCTAACTTGTGTATTAGTTATGGAATTAGAAAATTGTTATTATGTTCCTACTATAAAATGAAATTTTATATTTCTATCTTGTTTGGAAAAGATAGAATTTTCAAAAATTATTAAGAACAAGAGTTGTTATATGTTTATAAATGAAATATTTTAAGGAATTGGGAATTTGGTAAATTTTTTATACATTATAGATATGTATAGTTCTATATTTAACATTTAGAATCCTAAGATCAAAGTTGATTATAACCCCAATTTCCTTGATCATTTTTGTATTACACATATAATTGAGATCACAATCAAAGACTCCATTGAGATGTATTGTTGAAATCATTTGATTATGAATCATTTAACACATGTGAATGTTTTTTATTTGGTAGAAATACTAAATAAAATTTTACTATAAATGGTGAATGGGATATTGGGTTATTTCATCTAATACATGGTGATATATGTGAGACAATGGGTACTCAAGAAAGTGGTATTTATATGTACTTTGTAACCTATACCAATGAATGTAGTCAATATGGTTATGTGTTTTTGATGAGACACAAATTTTATACTTTTGAAAATTTCAAAGATCTTCAAAAATAATATACATAATTAGATGGATAAAAGTATTAATATTATATAATTGGATTGGGGTAGTAAATAATTAAGTTAGGATATCATTAATCATATAATATATTGTAGAATGTTTTTCACAACTCACTCCTCCTAGAATACTACAGTTAAATGATGCATCTTAGAGGAAAATTTTACCTTGTTGGATATAGTTAGATCAATAATGAGTAATTGTGACCATCTTATTTAATTTTGGGGATATTCTTTGGAAACTAAAGAATTCCGACTTAATCGTGTTCTATTTAAGGAAATCATAAAGACACCATATAAAATATAGAATTGAAAATGTCATGATGTTTCTTTCATGAATATTTTTGGATTTAAAAGATACATATGATGTTTGTATTTAAATAAATTTATCCCTAAATAAGAAAAATTATTATTTATTAATTATCCAAAATTAACAAAGGGGTGTTATTTATATACTCTTACTGGAAAAAAACATTGTGTGTCTTGAGATTGTCTTTACCTTGAGAAGTATCGCGTTAATTGAGTAGTTAGCAATTGTAAAGTTAAACATGGATAATTTTAATAGAAAACAAATAGAAAGAATTCTTAAAATAAAGTTTGATCCAATTCCATAAAAATTTATGTAACCAAAATTGTCTAATGTTACAAAAGAACCTTGAAGGTCTATTAGGATTCTCAATGATCCCAAAAGATATAGATTTATTTATGAAAATGTTAATTAAGTAATATTGATAGATAATGAACTTACTACCAACTAGGAGTCCATTAATAGTTCTTCTAATAAGAAATCATTAAATGACATGATATCTAATATGTACTCTATGTATACTAAAAATGTTTAGAAATTTTTCGATGCACCTAAAAGGGTGTGACCCATATGGTGAAAGTGAGTTTTCTAGAATAAAATTAACATGGATAATAGAGTATCTACCTATAAATATTTAATGGTAGAAAAGGGTTAAAAATAAATTCATGGTATTGACTGTGAAGAAAAAATTTCTCCATTTTCAACGTTAAAGTCCATCCATATATTTATTTTCATAAAATCTCATTATGATTATGTGATATATTAGATGGAAGTCAAAAACCGCTTTCCTTAATGGGAATTTAGTTAAGGATGTTTACATCATACATATCAAAGGTTTTAAATCTCTAAAGGATTCTTCTTAGGTTGTTAAGTTGAAACAATCCAGTTATGGATTAAGGAATGATCCTTGGAGTTGTAATAACCAATTTGATGTTGTGGTCAATGAGTTTGGTTCCATTAAGAACCTGAATGATTCTTATGTATATTAGTAGGTTAGTTTAGGTGTTGTATTATTTATGATCTTGTGTGTAGATGATAATATTCTTGTCAAAAATCATATCGTGAATTTATATTCTGTAAAAGTTCATTTTGGAAAATTATTCTCAATTAAATACATGGGTGAAGCTTCCTACAATTGGTTTTGAAGATCTATAGAGATAGATCAAATATGACTCTCAGACAAATTCAAATCATATATATTGGTAAAGTGATAATGATGGTTAACATAGAAAACTATAATAAAGGTTATTTAATATTGTTTCATGGAATGAATCATAGGAAGATTTAAAATTCATATAATGGGTTAAAAGGATGGATAGGACTATTTTTGTGTATACCATAACATTTATCTTGCAGGTCATGTTATACACTCTATATGGACACATGCCTTTAATAACCCATAATTATGATTTTAATAGAAATTATTTCACTTTCTTACAATCCCATGATATTTTAGGTTTATAGTTTTAGATAAAAAGGATTAAAATCATACATATCAAACCAATACATTACAAAGTGTACACTTCTGATCAGTGTCTATATTTTTATAAAAACTGGATTCTTGGATTTAAACATCAGTTTCATTCAGGTATCTTTTTCTTCATTTAAAAACGAGCCACCATAATTAAAAGAGAGACCTTGATATAGTTCTTACTTATCCAAGGGCCTTAAGAAAAACATTTGAAAACATGGGATGATCTCAAAAA
Organism: Viscum album; assembly: GCA_963277665.1. NCBI lineage: Eukaryota > Viridiplantae > Streptophyta > Magnoliopsida > Santalales > Viscaceae > Viscum > Viscum album. Next base: position 794,610,774 of record OY728142.1, on the reverse strand, counting down.
ACATGGTAATGGATATAAAAAGTAAAGGGAATTGTTAGTCCATTAGAAAAAAGTACGAAATACATATGAAATTTAACCCTTTTCATAAAAATCTTTGAGCCCAAAATATTTGTTTACTTTCTCATGAAATCAGATTTATTACGCAAATTTTTTTATAAAAAAATTCAAAATTAAGAATAAAGGTAAAATAATAACAATTATGGTTTCTTAGAAAACATAATATCCCAGGAAAAAAATTCATTAAATACATACCTTTCTCCATTAAAAGGTTCATAAGCTCTATTAAAGCACATGATAATTTGATTGCCTTTTATAATAAAAATATTTCTGAAAAACTATTTTTAATCCTAGAAAGTTCATGTAATTACCTTTTTATATCATCTTCATTTAACCCTTATAATAACCCATAAAAATCTAATAACCTTCCAGATTAATTCCAACTTAATTCTCTAGAGAATAAAATCATTACTCAATGCATTAAAGATATATATCGGGCTCAACCTTAATCTAGAATAATTTCTAAGAATGGTAAAATGCATAAAACATATTTATTACTTCATTTGTCATCGCAAAACTCATAAAATATTATTTTGAACCCATATTCAAAATAAATTTTTCATATCACAAAAAAATAAGAAAAATATTCATTTTCCTTTGAAAATTATAAATATTAAAAATTCCTATAATAATGGGAATAAGAACCTTTTAAAAAAACTGAAAATTATATGGAAATATTGATAAATTACATCATATCGGGGGAATTGTTTCATGTGTTAAATGTTAAAAAACATTTTCTATGAACTTTTATAAAGAAAGTATAAATAATTCATATAGAAAACATAATAATGATTAATTTTATAAAGTTTATAAAGTAAAGATAAATTTAAAATGAAAATAAATTTTCATTTGAGTATAAATAATAACATTATTTAAAATATTTAAAAGAACATGTATATAGAGAAAAAATATTTTAAATGAAAACATTAAAATAAGGTTTTAATGAAAATTCTTTTACCTTAAGTCTCATGTAACTTAATTTTTTCTCTAAATCATGAATAATGAAATTATATTTTTGGTTAACATTATTTAAAACATTTTTCAGGTTCATTCCATTATCATTATTCATTTTATTTCATTTAGTACCATATTTTACTTAGTTATAAAATCAGTTAAATTTACACTGAACATTTTGAGTTTGTTCAGTTAATAGTTTCCAAATAAATTTTGTAGGTTGATCATGGTCAAAGGATTCATGGTGTAATAATATAAATAATCTTTGAAAAAATCCTAATAATTTTTATATAATAAATATATTTTTATGACCAACCATGATGTGTGCTTATGAAAAATTAATCGTAGTATTTCATAGAGGAAATAGTTTTCACTTACACATGAACAACATTTCCATTTTTATACTAGGTTGAAAATAAATAAATTAGATAATATGTTACTTTCAAATAATGAAAATTATTTTTAAAATTTAAAATTTATTCATTACTTCCATTCTTATTACAATCCATGTTATCCAGTAATAAAAATTCAATCGCATCGCTTCATGGAGGTGGTAGTCCACACGTATGCCCGAGCGACATTATCATTTTTAATGGATGGAAGGGTAAGAAGGTAAGTAATATTGTATTTTATAATAATAATTATTATTTCAAAAATATAATATATATTCATTTTATACATAATTTTAACCATCTATGTGAGTTGGTTATGAAAAACAAAACACATCTCCTCAGAGAGGTGGTAATCCACACATACACACGAGTGATGTTTTCATTTATCATAGGATGGAAAAGAAAATGAAATAGGATTGAAACATAAATATAATAATATTTATTTATATTGGGGAAATTTTTTCTATTATATCAATATTTTTCTGATAGGTTTGAAGTAGGTATAAGAATAAATAAACATGAAAGAAAATAGTTTAGAGTTATACAATTTATTTGAAAAACCTTCTTTGAATTACACCTTCACCCTTCAAGGTTTCTACTATAGATATTCCAGAACCTTTAGAATATGGTTATAGTAGTTTAGAAGGTATTTGGGGAGGTATTTTCTAATATATAGTGCTAAATTTTTATGAATAAGTGAGTAGAGGTGCTTCCCTTTTATGAGTGAGAGGAGTGAAACTTTTGTAATTATTATTAGATTTTAAATATTATAAATGTATAAATCAAGTTAAAGTGGAACTAAGTAAATAAAATTTAAAATATAAGTTGATAAGGGTTGAAATAATATTATCTAATAAGTTATAATAATATATTTTGTGACCTTATTTAAAGTGTTTAACCCTAATTAACTTGTTTTACCAATTACCATGGTGATAAGAATTATCCATGGTTACTACTCAATATGACCAAAAAATGAAACTGAAATAATTAATAAATTCTAAAATCATTAATCAAAATATGAAATTATTTTTTAAATATTCAATCTTTATAAGTGTAAGAAATTAATTTTAATATAAGAAATAAAAACACTATGAAAAACGGTTTGTTTAGAAAAATGTCTCTTAAGCCCAAATATAAATTTATTCCAAAGTTAAGTATAATTTTCCTTAATATGGTCTTAATAGTATTATTTTTATTAAAATGGAAATAATTTTACCTTAAAACCAATAAAAACAATTATAATTTTTAAATATTTTTACAGAAATGAATGTATTTATGAAAATCGTTATTTTTTATATTCACCTAAAAATCGATATTTTTATAAAAATATAAAAAATTATCCTTAAGATAAATTTTATATTATGAAATAAAAAATTAAGTCCATTTTATCAAATAAAATTTCTAACATTTAGAGATTTAGATTTTAAATAAATACATATAATACATGGAATACATTTTATTTGGAATAAAACTATTTATTTTTTTAATTTTAAAAATCATAAAACTTTATTTAAAGGAATGTGAATCCATAAAATTTAATCATGAATTTTAATAAGACATGAAATTGATTTATTAATAACATTACTTGAGTTTTCAAATCCTTCCTCCATTAAATAAATTGCATCCTCATATTTTATTCATCACTTAAACCAGTAGGGATATTTTTTCCTCATGGCCTTTTCAAGTTCACATTTTTCTTCCTAAATAATTTTATTTTTCCTTTAAACTTTATCTAGGTAAGTTAAATTATTATATATAACCAGATATATATAATCTATAATTTCCACTGATTTTTCCTCATAGGAAATATTTCATTCTAACTGAATTACTTTAAGGCTCAAAACATGAGATACATAGGGTGAATTTTTTCATACCAATGAAACCTAAAATACATCATGTCACTATTGGAAATAGGTCTTTTCCCAACGGTTCAGAACTGTTGGGAAAGGCTATAGATCCACTGGTATAACATATACCAATGGTTCTGCAAACCGTTGGGAAGTAAGCTGTTGGGAAAACCTATCCCAACAGTTTACAAAGAACCATTGGTATATGTTAGTAAAATTAACCTATGCCAACGGTTTGGATAAACCGTTGGCATAAGTTTTACCAATGGTTTATACTAAACCATTGGTAAAGCTAATGAAAATTCAGTCTTCCCCAATGGTTCTAAACCGTTGTGAAAGGTTATTACCAACGTTTCTCTTTGAACCGCTGGTAAAAAATCCCTAGAAAACTTTCCTAACGGTTTGTAAATCGTTGGGAAAGGGTTATTATAAGCCTATGCCAACGGTTTCAAACCGTTGGAATAGGCTATGCTGTGCAAATTGCACAGCAGCCTACAATTTGCACAACAGCCTCTAATTTTTCACAGCAGCCTCTATTTCATTCTGCTACCTACAATAACAAACTAATACAAATATATAGAGAAAGAATTCATACACATTTAACATATAATGCATTATTGAACTATACACATCCAGAATTAAATCAAAATTCATAACGTAAGTATAAACATACATAATTGATTTAGAATTCAATTTAAAATTTAGATAACAATTGTATGTGGAATCCGGAATTCAATTCATAATTAAATACATACATAATTTACTTATCAATTATCAATAAATACATAAAAATGAATAAGTATCAATAGAATCTGAATACGTTTGTTCATATTTTTGTATACCAGATGTTTTTACTAAAAATGATGTCCATTTTAAACAAAATACATACACTTGGAGTGATACCGGCCACATCATGGCTCTAATTGAGGTGGGCTTGACTCGTACATGTTACATATGACCCATGGATCGTTTTCCTAAAGTATCAACATATTCTGAAAGCATTTTTTCAGTTTTCTGTATGCCAGTTATTGTTTATACTTAAAATGTTGTTCATTTCAAAAAAAATGAGACACTTTGAGTGGTGCTGCCCACACCAGGACTCAGATTGAAGAAGGGTTGAATTTTACATGTCACATATGACCCAAGGATCGTTGTCCAAAAGATTCAATGGAATCAGAATGCATTTGGTTGGTTTTCCGTATGTAATTTATTGTCTTCACTTAAAATGAAGTCTATTTTAAATGAAAGAGAGAAAATTTGGGTGGTTCCGGCCACATCGTGCCTTGTATTGAGGTGGGGTTTACTCTTACATGTCACAAATGACCCATAGATCGTTGTGCTAATGGTTCAAAAAAATCCGAATGCGTTTGGTCAGTTTTTCATATGTCAGTTGTTGTTTTTCCTTAAAATTAAGTCCATCTTAAACTAAAGAGAGACACTTTGAGCGGTTCCGGCCACACTGTGCCACAGATCGAGGCGGGTTTAACTCTTGCACATCATATATTACCCATGGATCATTTTACTAAAGTATCAACACAATCAGAATCTGTTTGGTTGGTTTTCCGTATGTACTTAAAATGTTGTCCATTTTAAACAAAAGAGAGACACTTAGAGTGATCCCGAACACATTGCGACTCGAATTGAGGCGTGGTTGACTCATTCATATCACATATGACCCATGGATCATTTTCCTAAAGTTTCAATAGAATCCGAATGCTGTTGGTCAGTTTACCGTATGTCAGTTGTTATTTTTAATTAAAATGAATTCTATTTTAAACTACAGAGAGACACATTGAGTGGTGACATCCACTCCGTGCCTTGGATTGAGGCTAGGTTGACACGTACATGTCACATATAACCCATGGAATGTTTTCCTAAAGTTTCAACTGAATCCGAATGCTTTTAGTTGGTTTTCTGTATGTCAGTTGTTGTTTTCATTTAAAATGTTGTCCATTTCAAATAAACCTGAGACACTTTCAGTGGTGCCAGCCACACCTGGCCTCAGATTGACGTGGGGTTGAATTTTACATGTCACAAATGATTCATGGAACGTCTTCCGAAATTTTCAATAGAATATGAATGCGTTTGTTTGGTTTTCTGTTTGTCAGTTGTTGTTTTCAATTAAAATGAAGTCCATTTTAAACTATAGAGAGACACTTCGAGTGGTTTCGGCCACTCCGTGGCTCGAATTGAGGCTGGGATGACTCGTACATGTCACAAATGACCTAAAGATCATTTTACTAAAGTATCAACAAAATCCGAATGCGTTTGGACAGTTTTCAGTATGTAAGTTGAACTTTTCACTTAAAATGTTATTCATTTCAAAAAAAAGTGAGACACTTCGAATGGTGTCGGCCACACTGAACCTCAGATTGAGGCAGAGTTGACTTTTACACATCACAAATGGCCCATGGATCATTGTCCTAATGGTTCAACAGAATCTGAATGCGTTTGGTCAGATTTCCGTATGTCAGTTGTTGTTTTCACTTAAAATGAATTCCATTTTAAACTAAAGAGAGACACTTTGAGTGGAGCCGGTCACACCGTGCCTCAGATTGAGGCTGGGTTGAATCTTCCACGTCATATATTACCCATGGATCATTGTGCTAATGTATCAACACAATCAGAATCTATTTGGTTGGTTTTCCGTATGTACTTAAAATGTTGTCCATTTTAAACAAAAGAGAGACACTTAGAGTGATCTTAGCCACACTGTGACTCGGATTGAGGCACGGTTGACTCGTACACGTCACATATGACCCACGGATATTTTTTCTAAAGTTTCAATAGAATCTGGAATTCAATTAATAATTTTACCGTTTTTTCGTGTACCATATGATTTTACAAGAAATGATGTCCATTTTGAACAAAATACAGAGACCTGGAGTGATACCAGCAACATTGTGCCTCGGATTGAAGTAAGGTTAACTCGTACAAGTCACAAATGACCCATGGATCATTTTCCTAAAGTATCAACATATTTCAAAAGTGTTTGGTCGGTTTTCCGTATCTCAGTTGTTGTTTTCACTTAAAATGAAGTTCTTTTTAAATAAAAGAGAGACACTTTGAGTGGTTTCGGCCACACCGCACCTCGGATTGAGGTGAGGTTGACTCTTACACGTCACAAATGACCCATGGATCATTGTTCTAAAATATAAACACAATCAGTATCCTTTTGGTCGGTTTTCCGTAGGTACTTAAAATGTTGTCCATTTTAAACATAAGAGAGACACTTTGGGTGGTCTCAGCCACACTGTGACTTGGATTGAGGTGCGGTTGACTTTTACACATAACATATGACCCAGGGATTGTTGTCCTAAAATTTCAACAGATTCCGGATGCGTTTGGTCCATTTATCATATGCCAGTTGTTCTTTTCACTTATAATCCTGTCCATTTTAAATAAAAGAGACACAGTTAGAGTAGTACCGGCCACACCGCATCTCAGATTTAGATGGGGTTGTCTTTTACACGTCTCAAATGACCCATGGATCATTTTCCTAAAGAATCAACACAATCTGAATGCATTTGGTCAGTTTTCCATAAGCTAGTTTATTTTTTCACTTAAAATGATGTCCTTTTGAAACAAAAGACAAACACTTTGAGTGGTGCCGGCCACACCGCATCTTAGATTGAGGCAGGGTTGATTCGTACACATCACATATGACCCATGGATCATTGTGCTAAAGTATCAACACAATCAGAATCCGTTTGGTCAGTTTTCCATATGTACTTAAAATGTTGTCCATTTTAAACAAAAGAGAGAAACATAGAGTGATCTCGGCCACACCGCAACTCAGGTTGGCTCGTACACGTCACATATGACCCATGGATAGTTTTGATAAATTATCAATAGATTCCGAATGAGTTTGTTCTATTTTTCATATGCTAGTTGTTCTTTTCACTTATAATCCTATCCATTTTAAACAAAAGAGACACAATTAGAGTGATACCAGCTACACCACGTCTCGGATTTAGATGGGGTTGACTCGTACACATCTCAAATGACCTATGGATCATTTTCCTAAAGTATCAACACAATTCGAATGTGTTTGGTTGGTTTTCCATATTCCAGTTAATGTTTTCAATTTAAATGAGGTCCTTTTGAAATAAAAGACAGACACATTGAGTGGTTTCAGCCACACCGCGTCTCGGATTGAGGCGGGGTTGATTTGTACACATCAAATATGACCCATGGATCATTGTGAAAAAGTATCAACACGATCAGAATATTTTTGGTTGGTTTTCCGTATGTACATAAAATGGTGTCCATTTTAAACATAAGAGCGACACTTTGGGTGGTCTCGGCCACACCGTGACTTGGATTGAGGCACAGTTGACTTGTAAACATAAGATATGGCCCATGGATCATTGTCCTAAACTTTCAACAGATTTCGAATGCGTTTGGTCAGTTTTTCGTATGCCAGTTGTTCTTTTCACTTATAATCATGTCCATTTTAAACAAAAGAGACATAGTTAGAGTGGTTCCAGCCACACCGTGTCTCTGATTTAGACGAGGTTGACTCGTACACGTCTCAAATGACCCATGGATAATTTTCCTAAAGTATCAACACAATCCAAATTCATTTGTATTGTTTTCCGTATTCCAGTTGATGTTTTCACTTCAAATAATGTCCTTTTGAAACAAAAGACAGACTCTTTGAGTGGTTCCGGCCACACCACATCTCAGATTGAGGCAGGGGTGATTTTTACACGTCGTATATGACCCATGGATCGTTGTTCTAAAGTATCAACACAATAAGAATCTGTTTGGTTAGTTTTCTATCTGTACTTAAAATGTTGTCCATTTTAAACAAAAGAGAGACACTTAGAGTGATCCCAGCCACACCGCGACTTGGATTAAGCCCGGGTTTTTCGTATACGTCCCATATGACCCATGAATCATTTTGATAAATTATCAACAGATTCCGAATGCGTTTGTTCAGTTTTTCATATTCCATTTGTTCTTTTCACTTATAATCTAGTCCATTTTAAACAAAAGAGACACACTTAGAGTGGTATCGGCCACACCGCATCTTGGATTTAGACGGAGTTGACTCTTACATGTCTCAAATGACCCAAGGATCATTTTCCTAAAGTATCAACACAATCTGAATGCGTTTGGTCAGTTTTCCGTATGCTGGTTAATGTTTTCACTTAAAATAATGTTTTTTTGAAACAAAAGACAGACACTTTGAGTGGTTCCGGCCTCACCGCATCTCATATTGAGGCGGGGTTGATTCGTACACATCACATATGACCCATGGATCGTTTTTCTAAAGTATCAACACAATCAGAATCTATTTGGTTAGTTTTCCATATGTACTTAAAATGTTGTCCATTTTAAACAAATGAGAGACACTTGGAGTGATCCTGGACACACCGTGCCTCGGATTGAGGCGGGGTTGACTCGTACACCTCACATATGACCCATGGATTGAGCTCTTAAATCATCAACACATTTTGAATGTGTTTGGTCAGTTTTCCATATGTCAGTTGTTGTTTTCACTTAAAATGATGTCCATTTTAAACAAAAGAGAGACACTATGAATGGTTTCGACCACACCACACCTCGGATTGAGGCGTGGTTGACTCGTACACATCACATATGACCCATATTTCGTTGTGCTAAAGTTTCAACACAATCAAAATCCACTTGGTCAGTTTTGCGTAAACTATTTGTTGTTTTCACTTAAAATGAAGTCCATTTTAAACAAAAGAGATACACATTGATTGGTGTTGGCCACACCGCGTCTCGGATTGAGGCGAGGTTGAATCTTACACATAACATATGACCCATGGATTGTTCACCTAAAGTTTCAACGGAAACTGAATGTGTTTGGTCAGTTTTCCATATATACTTAAAATGTTGTCCATTTTAAACAAAAGTGAGACACATAGAGTGATCACATCCACACCGCGACTCGGATTGATCTCAGGTTGGCTGGTACATGTCAGATATGACCCATGGATCATTTTGATAAATTATCAACATATTCCGAATGCTTTTATTTGTTTTTACGTATTCCAGTTGTTATTTTCACTTATAATCATGTCCATTTTAAACAAAAGAGACACACTTAGATTGGTATCGGCCACACCACATCTCAGATTTAGACGGGGTTGACTTTTAAATGTCTCAAATGACCCACGGATCATTGTACTAAAGTATCAACACAATCCAAATGCGTTTGGTCGGTTTTCCGTATGCTAGTTGATGTTTTCACTTAAAATGATGTCCTTTTGAAACAAAAGACAGACACTTTGAGTGGTGTCGGACACACCACATCTCAGATTGAGGCAGGGTTGATTTCTAGATGTCACATATGACCCATGGATCGTTGTGCTAAAGAATCAACACAATCAAAATCTCTTTTGTTAGTTTTCCGTATGTACTTAAAATGTTGTCCATTTTAAACAAAAGAGTGACACTTAGAGTGATCTTGGCCACACCGTGAGTTGGATTGAGCCCATATTGGCTCGTACACGTCACATATGACCCATGGATCGTTTTGATAAATTATCAACAGATTCCGAAGGCGTTTTGTCAGTTTTTCATATGCCAGTTCTTCTTTTCACTTATAATCTTGTCCATTTTAAACAAAAGAGACACACTTAGAGTGGTACCAGCCACACCGCGTCTCGGATTTATATGTGGTTGAGTCGTACATTTCTCAAATGACCCATGGATCATTGTACTAAAGTATCAACACAATCTGAATGTGTTTGGTTGGTTTTCCATATGCCAGTTGATGTTTTCACTTAAAATGATGTCCTTTTGAAACAAAAGACAGACACTTTGAGTAGTGTCAGCCACACCACATCTCATATTGAGGTGGGGTTGATTCGTACACGTCTCATATGACGCATGGATAGTTCTTATAATGTATAAACACAATTAGAATCTGTTTGGTTAGTTTTCCGTATGTACTTAAAATGTTGTCCATTTTAAACAAAAGAGAGATACTTAGAGTGATATCAGCCACACCGTTCCTCGGATTGAGGCAGGGTTGACTCATACACCTCACATATGACCCATGGATCCTTCTCCTAAAGCGTCAACACATTTTGAATGAGTTTTATCGGTTTTTCCTATGTGAGTTGTTGTTTTCACTTAAAATGATGTCCATTTTAAACAAAAGAGAGACACTATGAATGGTGTCGGCCACACCGCACCTTGGATTGAGGCGGGGTTGACTCGTACACATCATATATGACCCATGGATCATTTTTCTAAAGTATCAACACAATCAGAATCCGTTTGGATGGATTTCCGTATGCTAGTTGTTGTTTTCACTTAAAATGAAGTCCATTTTAAACAAAAGAGAGACACTACGAGTGGTGTCGGCCACACCGCGCCTCGGATTGAGCCCAGGTTGGCTCATACACATCACATATGACCTATGGATCATTGTGATAGATTATGTTAGTTGTTTATTCACATTATTAAAATACACTATTTGAAACATTTCAGAGTTAACAATGCCATGCCCAATGAATACATCCCTTTTATAACAAACCAAGAATCTATGATATTTATTAGATGTGTAAATGTGATTTACATTGATTATCATGATGAAAATAAATAAAATATATATTATAGATTTTCTATTAGTAAATGAAATCAAGGAGGGTGGGAGGCTATATGGGAGGGCTGTCCGGGGGGGCTGTCCGGTGGGTGTCCGGGGGGCTGTCTGGGGACCAAGGAGGAGGGTGGGGGCTGTTCGGGGGGCTATCTGGGGGGGGGTGTTCGGGGGGTTGTCCGAGGTCCAAGGAGGAGGGTGGGGGGGCTGTCCGGGGGGCTGTCCGGGGGGCTGTTCGGGGGGCTATCCGGGGGGCTGTCCGGGGGTCTGTCTTGGGGGATGTCTAGGGTTCAAGGAGGAGGGTGGGGGCTGTCCGGGGGTCCAAGGAGGATGGTGGGAGGTTTTCTAGGGTCTAGGATGGAGGGGGGATGTCCAGGGAGTTCCCAAACACACATCCACTAAAATACAAAAAAATCCATAAAAACAGACAATATATAAAAATAACTCAACTCCAATACTATACTACGGGTCTAGATAAAACCAACAACTAGAATAGATTAAACATCAAATCTCAGTAATATTAGTCAAAAATGTAACGGATCAACTTGTCTCACAACACCATCACCATAATCATCACCCTCTTCCTCATCCCCATCATCGTCCTCTCCCTCCTCAGTGCCCACATCCTCACCCTCGCCCTCCTCCTCACCCTCTCCATCCGCCTCGCCCTCCTCTTCTCCCTCCTCTTTCGCATCAGACTCCTCGCCGTCATCATCATCAAGATATACATCATCCTGACCACCATTAGAACTGCCACCTGGTGCACCATATATAGAATTTATCGATGACATATATTCATCAAAATCTGGGTTGGCCTCTGCTGGAAGTGTGGGATGTAGAACTTCAATAAATTTCATAAATGCATCTTTTCCCTAGCAGATTGTTCTACCATCTCTGTGGCCATTTTCTCAACCTTTTCTACTTGTGCCCTTACTTTATGCCGCTTAGAGGCACTACAACTCATACCTGAGGAGTTCAAATATCTCTTCGGGGTTATCCTAGGTCGATAGCGTACTCTTCCAGGATGCTCCTCTCCCAACACATGATGTAAGTGATCAGTTGGCCCAAAATTATCTAGTTCTTGGGCATCGAGGGCCTCTAAAGCAGCCTATTACATATATAAATATATTATTAATTTACAAAATAGATATTAAAATATAAAATCAACAGATTAAAACTTACAATCTAATGTTGAGTCGCTTCATTGACGACACTTCCATCCTTTTTCCGTCTACTCGAGAAAAACAGTTTTGCTCGAGGAACACGTCCTTCAATATTCTATATTTTCCTCTACAATGACATTGAAAACTAAAGTTATATGAAAAATTTATCAAACGATTAAATAATTTAGGAAACAAAAGAAAATGTAAGTCATAAAGAAAACTTATAAACAATTGTCATACCTGCTTCCTCTCATGATCTGGCATCAAAGTACGTCCTAGTGTGTGGAGGTATTTTTTTGCATCAATGTTTTTTTACTTTTTCTAGATGATTCCTAAATAAAATTTGATAATGAAAAGTTTAATATTAATGAAAAACATGAAAGTTATTATTTAAATACCTCAAATGTAATTCATACTTTAAATTGGGTACTCATCCAATGAGTAATCATTTGACGATACTACTCTATAGGACAATCATCCATGACTGGTATAGCCTCTAACTAAGTGTCAACTCTAGCACGCCATCCAATATACAACTCATTCTTGTAATATCTCCAAAGCTCACCTAAATCCTTTAAAAGTTCCAGTCGTGCACCCTCACCATCAGGAAAATTAAATCGAAGCTGACATCAAAATATTAATTCATATAAATAAAAAAATAATTGATGGCATTAAATACAACAGATTTTTTTACCCATATCTCTGTCCAAGCTCTATCCTTGACCTCATGTGGAAAATTTATCCACGATAGCGGGATGACGGGAATGATGTTGGGGTATTTGGCAACCGTCGACAAAAAACTCCGACATTGCTGCCCTGTTTTCTCAACCATTTGGTTGTATTCATTATAATCCACTATAACCAATGTGCAGTGATTCCACACCAAATGCATGCATGTATTCCCTCGCCCTATCCTCCTGTCAGTAGATGTATCTTTCATGAAAGAAAAACAAATATTTTATTAAAACATGTTATAATGAAAATAAATATTGCTATAAAAATTTGTTAGGGTTCTATAAATATACTTGAGCTAGTTTGATCACTGAGCGCCGCTGGATCCACAGAAACTGATGGAACACCCTGTGGTGGAACAGGAGTTGAAGACGATGGAATATAGAAGCTCAGAGAGACATAAGTAGAAGGAAAAGAAGATGGTACAGCTATATGACTGAATTCTGACTGGGGAGTGGGAATCATCATGGGATGTGAAAATAATGGGCCATAAGATGCAAAAGGTGGAGAAAACATGGGAGACCTAAATATCTCGTGTGTCCCTAAAAACACACCGAGATTAGAATGTGGGAAGGATGATATGTCAGTGGGAGGGGCACGGTCTAGTCCAGTACGCGCAGCTGCTCATCCACTTCTGGTACGAACCCTCCTCATACCACTGGCCTGAGTACTAGGACTAGTACTAGGCTCCTCATCGAATAAATGTCGACGTATAGGTGGATCCTACAAAAATGTTTACAAAAAAATTAATCACATGACATTACGTATTCTTTAAATATATATATTTGAAATAAAGTACTCATTGTAGGCACTAATGGTAGAATTCCCAACTCCACCTTTCTATGATTGATCACCATCATTTTTTTCCTTCGTCTCTCTTCAATTTTCTTGCATTTCCTACTTTTGAAAACAAATATGTAATTAATTAGAAAAAGGAAACTAATGTGTAACCCAAAAAACTAAATATATGAGGGAATATGGGGATTCATTGGTAATTTAGTTATCAATTGTTTTTGAAGAGCTTGAATGGATTTAATAAATCGTAAATGTTGTATTTTTCACCAAGTTAGAAATATTGTTTGAATAGGTTTGAATACAGTTCAATTCCAAATTAGAAAATGGAATTCAAATAAAACTACAGCCAATAAAAATTGAAAATTCACATAACGGTCATGTCGGCTAAAAAATATTTGTGATCAATACTAAATCAATTTGAATATTACCAACCTTAACAAGCCAACTCGAGGTAGACCAAAAGAATTGAGAACATGGATGAATGATTCTATATATTTTCGACCACAACTTTAGGTTCACAATCAACTCTGACAATTGAGCTATTGGAGTCATCAAAAGAAATAAATGGATTAGTTCCACTGGCAATAGGGATAGTGTAAATTCCATCATCACCATCATCAAAAATATGTCTTGGAATTAATTCAAGTATGACACCAAATTCAGGTCGAAGTTGGTCTTTGAAATAAAAAACTTGTTTAGCCATAAATTCCAACACATATGGTTCTTCGGTAGAAAGAGTTCGAGTCATATTAATTACTCAAAATCCACAATCACCAATAAATGTGCCATGTCTCTTCATCAAATCAAACCAATGGCATTTCATCATTGGGACTCGTCTATGAGAGTAATAATCCAATAACGACTCCATAATAACCTACATTTTCAAATCGCGGTCTACTATCTGATGCACTGGCATAAAAAACTGTTGTGGCAGTAACTATAACACCATCATGTTGTGTTCTCATGTTCTTTTCTCATTCATTGACAATAAATTTGTACCCATTGATAACAATTTATTTACAGTCACAAACCATCGTATTAGGATCAAAAGCCAAATCTCTTATTTCCTCAGAGACAGAGTCAGCAGACAAACTCAATACCTGAAATATAAATGACTGTTAAACTTAATTATATATTGATATAATTATTTTAAACAGTAATATGTTTACCTTCAATTTTAACCAAGAAGAAAACTTTTTGCTACGCAAAGTCTCTCTCCTTCTCAAAGATAAAGAACGATGCTTCATATTTATCATTGTTTTATGTTCCCTGTAGATAAAAAATATAAATATTTTAACAGATATATATGTAAGATATACATATTCAATTTAGTTTTCTGATATAGTCATGAAACAAATCACAGTTGAAAAAAACTGTGCGATGTGCCATCCCCCGCTTTTTATGGCTTAATTTCTTCAATGTATATGATCCAGGAATTCCTCCTGTTTGAGGAAGTGATAGAAAACTGGGTTCAATTTGATCATAGTGTTCTTCTTCATTTCTCATTGGTATGTTCATTCTTGTAGTAATATCAGAAAAATACATCGAGCAGAAATCCATACATTCTTGAGCCAAGTAACCATTCACGATAGACCCTTCGGGATGATTCCTATTTCAGACATAAGACTTTAATGTGTATATATTTCTTTCAATTGGATACATACAAAAAAAAGAAATAGGTCCTTCGAGAAGTATTTCAGTGGGAATATGGATAGTCAGATGCAGCATGCATGTGAAAAATGATGGAGGAAATATTTTCTCCAACTCACACAAAATTAATGGGGAATCTATCAACATTTTTTGCAAGAAATACTTGGACAACTTCTTAGCACAAAGATATCTAAACAAATGTCACAACCGAATAATAATCACCCTTAAATTATTGGACAATAGATGACATATTTCTATTGGAAGCAACTCGTGCAGTAGAACGTGATAATCCTGAGTCTTCAAAGATTTTAGCTTCAACTCTCTTTTGTTGAACCGTTTAGATAAGTTTCTTGAATAGCCATAATGAACTCTAATAGTCTCTAATACTTCTAGAAATTGTTTTTATCCATAGGTGTCATCACATATGAAGCACATGGAAGTTTCCATTTAATTTCACGGATACGCACAGGATGCAATTCTGGTCTGATTCTCCAATCCACCAAGTCACGCCGAGATCGTAAATCATCTTTTGTCTTCCCCTTGACATTTAGAAGAATCGAAATCAACATTTCACATATATTCTTTTCAATATGAATTACGTCTATGAAATGACGTAACATATTGGTTGACCAATAAGGCAAATCAAAAAATATACTCCTTTTTCTCCAATTGTAACAGGTTTCTGTGGAAACATTCTTTCTCTTTCCAGATTTATTTGAACCTTCCCGAATAAAAAACTGAAATATTTTAATTCATTAATCACATCAGTTCCAGACATACGCTGAGGTGGAGCATCAGTCTCTATGTTATTGTCAAATCTTCGATGATTCGTTCTATATGGATGATCATTTGGAAAGATTCGTCGATGTACCATAAAACTGAAACTATAGATATGTTTCTGTCTTTTGGATCGTGTATTCTTCATAAAAACTAGGCATGATAATTTTCCCTTCGTGCTCCATCCAGAAATCATTTCATAAGCCGGAAAATCATTGATCGTCCACATAAGCACAACACGCATCTGAAATATGTCTTTCGAACATGAATCGTATGTGCGCACATCCACATCCCAAAGAAGTTTCAAATCTTTTATTAAAGGTTGCATGTATACATCAATATCAATGTCAGGATCAGAAGGACCAGATATGTGTATACTCATTGAAGATAATGGTTTTTAATACACAACCATGGGGGAAGA
Organism: Viscum album; assembly: GCA_963277665.1. NCBI lineage: Eukaryota > Viridiplantae > Streptophyta > Magnoliopsida > Santalales > Viscaceae > Viscum > Viscum album. The sequence continues at coordinate 794,594,404 of OY728142.1, read as the reverse complement.
TTATAAATGTGTATACAAACTGGCCATGTGTTGTGCGAAGTAAGAATCTTCCCAAATGGATTAAAACTGTCACATGAAAGACCCAACCTCACATTACGCACGTCAGCTACAAAATCAGGATATCAAGCATCAAATATCTACCATGAAAATCCATCTGTAGGATGAACCAACTCATCATTAGTATTCTTTCTCTCAGTATCATTCCATTTCATTTTTATTGATATTTCATCAGACATAAAAAGATTCTGAAGTCTGGGGATCAATGGAATGTTCCACATTACATTCTGTGGAATGTGGGATGGTGTTTCATCAGATTTTGACTTCCGGCGGGATGTGCCACATTTTATACAATCATTTCGTTCAGTGGTTTCCTCCCAGAATAAACTGCAATCTTTCAGGCAAGCATGAATTTTGTTTCATGAAAATCCAAGTTCCTCAACTAACTTCCATGCCATATATTGGTTTGAGGGAATATCTGCATCATCTGGAAGTAAATCCTTCAAGATGGTAAGAATGTAATCGATTTCTGTATTTGAAATCCCATACATAGTTTCCCCATGAAACAATCGGACTAAAAATTCCATCTTTATCATTTTATCGCATTGTCGATATACTGGAGTTGTGGCAGTATCATTCAATTATTCACCCTATCAATATCATCATTTTGACAAGAAGCATCAGTTGTCTTCATATCAAAGTCTTCATGAGTCGAAATCCTTTCTTTTTCATGATGACGAATAAATAAAAACCGATCATCTAACAAATTCTCCATTCTAGTCCTTTCATTTCGATCATCACCAATTTGAGATTTCATTTTCTCCCTATTGTGATACCACACAAAGTAGTTTTATTGAAATCCATTTTTGGTTATGTGGTAGATGACTTCTTCACGGCTCAACCAAGGTCTACCAACACAATTGGAACATGGGGAGTGTATGCGACCACTATCTGAAGCATTGTGAAATGAAAAATCTATAAAGCTCTCCAAATTGTTTTAAAAATCGATTGAGATCCAATCAGTTTCATACATCCAACTTCTTTCCATTCTGTAAAAAGAATTTATATAAGTCATTTTGTCATAAACAATTAAATAGGATTGAACTTTATTAGAAAATACATTTAGGTAAATGATAAAGGAAGAAGTTTCTAGTTGATGTAGTGAACTATTAAAATAATGTAAAGAACAAGTACTCATAAATTAAATTAAAATTTATTTATATTCATTTTCATTAGGTATATAAGAGTCACATGCCTCAGGTCCCATCATGTGTTATAGTCATCCCAAATCATTCACTCATGTTCAATAACTCATTATTGGCACCTCTATGGCCATATCTTTCATTACCCAATTACTTACCCAAGTCAAGCACACCCCATGGGTGAATAGATTTTAGGATTCTACACTAATAGGTTGTTCATGGATTGTAAAAATATTTAATTTCATTAAGTATAGACAAAAACATTTATTTTTTAATTTGAAATTAATAATAAAGTATGTCTATGATAACAAAATTACTGAATTAAACTTGTGACTTATCTAACATTTTTATGGATGTCTACACATGCCAGCATGGGTAGTGAAAAGCACCCCACCCTCATAAAATTGAGTATTGTCCAAGAAGGACACATAATATACAAAGTACAATGAGAACCATATTTAATTGACCCTAAAGTTATATTAGTATAGTCATCTTAGGGGAAATGGAATATATGATCCCGGTTAACTGATGAATTCAAAAGCTCATATTCCATATGTTGGACACTATCTAAGGTAAGAAATCATGTGAGGATGGGTTTACATCATTCAATTTCTTACATGATAGTGATAATGAAGGCTTAAATTAACGAATTGAGTTCACTGATACCATTTCAACCGTTATACACACTATTTGAACCCTTATACACACCATATGAACCCTTATACCATATCATCATTATTACAACCATTAATAACAACTTATTAAACAACGTTAATTGTTAAAGATAATCAAATTGCACATAAATCAATAATAATATTGGATATATCACGTAAAATGAATTCATACTATCTTACATCATAAATAACCACCCACAACCATGATTAATGACCACAAAGCTCCCCTTTCGGCCAAATAAAAAGTGAAAACAAAAACACATAGTTGCAGTAAACAACTTTATTTGTGTGAAGAATAAAAATCTCATGGTCCTCGTGATATTTGAACCATGCAGTCGTGATTTTCAAGATGAACATGTATCCATGAAACCATATGAGAAACACGATTCAATACATGCATTTTTCTGATTTTCCCAAGCATTTTGAGGAACCCCAAATCAGTGAAAATGGTCATTGTGTTTTAAAAAGGTGATTGAATAACACATGTATGATGTAGAAGACAGAATGATTAATGGTTATATTTGAAAAACTAATATTCACTAATATTGAGAATCTGACATTCTGTGAATTAGTTTCATGAAGAAGGAAGAAGTACTAATTAGGGACCACATACTATTTTGCAAAGTTCAAGAAGATACACTATATGTTTTATTGTGCAAAGGATAAGTGAATAGTGTGTCATTTTATATATATATAGATTTTGATAGAAACATGATACATAATTGTTATGTAATACACATAGTGTACAAAAATTAAGATGAACAAGATCTTCATGTTTGACATGATCTTAATGAAAGGAGTGATTTTCATTAAATAATATCAATAAATATTAAAAACAATTTCTTATGAGTTCATATACATGAATCTGTAATATTTGAAGAATTGAGATTAAAAAAACTATGAATCTTTAAAATTAGAACACAATAAAGAGACACCATTCCCTTATAAATGTAAATGTGTAATGAAAACATTAATTAGACATACACCGATGTAATGATTTGAGTACACAATCCATGGAGTAGTGAATCATAAAATTTTACAAAAACCCTAAAAATTGGGAATAACTAAATCCTTGAGAATAGAAGGATATGCTTGATAAGAGGTGGAACTATATCCTTGATAAAAGATGGAAGGAGTCTAACCTGGCAGCAGCTGATCTGATGGAAGAGGTAGGGCTTCTCAAGTGCTTCTGCGAAGGAATCGCTTCAGGAGAGCAGTGGAATGGTTCTAGAATCGTGGGGAGGCTGCTGCCTGGTTTTGGAGAATTTGAGGCATATTTTTTCCAATGGTTTTTAAAAACTATTGGGAAAACTCAATCTTTCCCAATGGTTTAATGAAACCATTGGGAAAACTCATTTTTCCCAATCTTTCCCAACAGTTTCATCAAACCGTTGGGAAAAGTGATTTTTACCCATCTTTCCCAATGGTTTCATCAAACCATTGGGAAAAGTCACTTGTTATAGATCTTTACCAACGTTTTATGAAAACCATTGGTAATGATAACCTATACCAATGGTTCTTTGAACCGTTGGTATACAAGTGTTGGGAAAAGTCTAATTTCCAGTAGTGTTTACCTGATATAAGCTTCGAGGTAAGGCTACTTGGTAGGTAATTGATCCAAATTTCTCTATAATTTCAAACATACCAATAAATCATGAACATCATTTATCTTTCCTTCCAAAATTTAATTAACTTTTTACAAGGAGATACTTTCAGAAAAAACATGATCTCCTACCTTAAATGAGAGATATTTCCATCAGTTAATTACATAAATCTTCTACTTTGTATGCGATGAAATCATATATTTTTGAATTATTTTTATGATATAGACCATATATTTTACAAATTTTTGTCCAAATAATTTTTTCACACTAACATTGTCACAACATGATAGAGTTTGACACCACTTTCTATATAATTCCGAAAATGGTTTCATCTATATATAGGTATGAAAACTATAATTTTAAGAAAATTATATATGCTGATCCCAACTTCCTTGATAATCCAATGAGGAATCCCAAATAATATCATCTAAATTTTGTATTTTCCTCTTCTATAGACTATAAGATTGAGTGTAAAAAGTTGTACTAAAACTAAACTCAAAATATAATGAATTCTGAATTCCATTCCCAAAATTTGATGTAAATAAAGGATCATGATTAGATAAAATATTGATAAAGACTCCATTTAACCATACTATCACTGTAACATAAATTCTATTAAACTGATCTAAAGATAGGGTATTTAAAATATATATATAATGTGGAAATTTAGTCAAACGATCAATAATAAACTAAATATATTTATTACCTTGAGATTTTTTGGTAATCCGACAATAAAATCCATAGGTATATTCTCTTATTTCCATTTCAGTAGTAACAATGGTTGAAGCATCCCCTTTAGTAATTTCTCTTATATATAACATGTTGATAGGTCAATTATTTCACCATAAAATAAGCAATATCTTTATATATTCCTTACAAAAAATAATATTCCCTAAGGTCTCTATACATCTCGGTACTACCAAGATTAATATAAAATAGAGAGATATGAGATCCACACAAAATTTCTTTATTAAACTAAAAATCACTTGAAAACACAATCTCATTCCAAGTCTCATAGCACCTTCATTATCAACATTAAATTCAATAAACTTATCATCCTTAACTAGTTTCATTATTTCTAAAAAATTTAATATATTCTTTCAGAACCTTCTTGATTCCTTCTAGCGAAGATGATAAAACTAATACCTAATTCAAAAGAGAAGGTTACTCTACGTTATTAATTTCCAATCTAAATCTCATTAAATAATTAAATATATTATCATGTTCTGAACATATCATGGTTAATGATACATTATATTTTTGACTCAAGGAATCCACTACCCTGTTTTATTTACCTGGACGATAGTGAATCATGAAATAATAATACTTTATCTATTCTAACTATCATATTTTCATCATGTTCACATCTTTTTTAGTGAATATATACTTTAAACTTTTAAGTTCAGTATATATTTCATATTTTACCCCATATAAAATATGTATCCAAATTTTCAAATCGAAAACAACTATAGTATGATCAATATCATGTGTGGGATAATTTTGGTTATGGAGTTTCAATTTATGTAATTCATATTCAATTACCAAATCATATTGTATCAAGACACAACCAATTCCCTTTAATAAAGTATCAATATAATTAAAAAACTCTCTATTTATAAAGGGAATGGTTAAAATTGGATTATTAACTAATCATATATTAAATTCATAAAAAAATTCATCACATCACTTCATCCATATGAATTTAATTCCTTTTTTAGTTAACTTAGTTATTGGGATAGATAATCAATCAAATTTTTCAAAAATAATTGGAAGTAACACACTAATCGAATAAAAATTCGAATCTCAATTATATTTTTAGGTATTTCTAACTCTTCTGCCACATTAGTTTTAAGAGGTTCAATAGGTATTCTATATTTAGAAAAAATACTCCCAATGAAAGAGATCTTTTGTAACTAAAACCAACATTTATTGATTTTTTTCATAAAACATGTGTTTTTTTAAAGTCCACCGAATAATAGTTATATTTTTCTCATGTTCCAAAAAAAATTATAATAATCCATAATTTCATCAATTAACGAAACCAAAAATTTATACAAATACTCATGGAAAAAACTCTTCATATAATTCATAACTACATCTGGTGCATTTTTTAACCTGAAGGGAGTAACCAAAAACTCATAATGGTCATACTGAGTATGAAACACTATCCTCGGAACAGCCTCCTCCATCACTTTCAACTGAAGGTATCCAGACCTGATATCAATCTTTGAAAAATACTTCACTCCTTGTATCTGATAAAACAATTCATCTATGTGAGGAAATAGATACATGTTCTTAATAGTAATGTTATTGAGTGATCTACAATAAATGTAAAGTCTCATAAAACCATCATTAATTTTAACCAATAAATTAGAAGCATTCTAAAGTAGATTTCTAGGATTAATTCAACCCTTATCAGGAAATTATGGTAACTACTTTTTCAATTCCAATAACTTTAATAGAGACTCTCAATAAGGGGTTTTTTAAATTGGATTATCTTCTGTAACTAAGTCATCTGTGAATTTAACCTCCCATACAATAATAACACTAGATAATTCAATAGGAAATACATCCATATATTTATTTACTACGGGAACATCACTAATCAGTACAATTTCATTTCTTTCAATAATTTGAGCAAGATAACTCTCACTACAATCTATAATCAATTTCTCATCTTTGTTATATGTCATAACAGGTATGAACACATTCTTATATACAAATTTAGACTCACACTTAAAATTGAATATAACTTCCTTTGATATATAATCTATCTTACCATGATAAATTTAAAGTACATCCATACCCATAATAAAATTAAACCTTAATATAGTCAACAAAATCATATTATTAGTAAAATAAATTCCCTAAATAATCATAGGAATATTCATATAAATATTTGTATCTCTAATACTTCCACCAAGAGTTTTTAATAAAAGTTATATCTCTATTAGTGATGTGATATTTCTATTTTAGAAGAAATTTTATTATAAATAAAAGAATGGATAGACCCTAAATAAAAAAACATTGGAATACTTTGAGTAATAATGTATTTTACCTTTAACTACTTCATTCAATGGTACTACACATCCTGAAGTTGTCACAACTGACGTTTTCACACCATTATTCTTACGGTCTTGATTATTTTTATCCTTCATGTTTATCTTTGTATAGGTATTTCCATAATGGCCCATCTCATCCCAATTATAACACATCACTAACATATTATTATTATTAATTTAACTTTTACCATTACATTTTCTCTAAAATTCATGGGCTATAAGTTACAACTTACCATTAGGGAAACACTTTCTTGATTTCATAATACACTCACTAGGAATATATCCAAGTGATGCTACCTCCTGTATTAACTTGAACTTATCTTGTATGAGATTCTATTAACTTTAACATATCCTGTATGAGATTCTATTCAAGATTAATGTGTTGAAACTCAGCTTGGTCTTGGTCAAGAAAATATTCAAGTGATGCTACCTCCTTTCTAATATCTGAAAAATGATCCTTTTGTGGCCCAAGTCTACTAGATTAGGCCATCCTCTTCTTTTTCTATGTTGAAATGATTTGTTAAAACGTTATATTTATATCAATTCTATGATCACTATTCAATAGCTATATTATCAATGGTATTTATGTTTAATGGTTATTTAAATCCAATAATAAAAAAAGAGTACATGTGTTTTCTATATCTATAAGACATTAAAATAAAGGGAATTTTATTCATAAATGATCTGGTTGTTACAAACTTCCCCCATCCAGAAATTTCACCTTAGAAATTTACTTTTCTCACACTAAAATAGATATGGGTAACTCCACCTCATCCCTTCCTCTAGTTCCATTTCTTATTCTTCAAACTTTTGGTTTCTACATAACACTTTGATGAGGGGCATTATCTTATTTTGTAGAACTTCTTCCCTACGATCTAATATCTTCACCAGCTTCTCTTCATAGGAGAGGTCATTATCCAATGGTACCACCTCTAGAAGTAGTACATGTGATGGGTCTGGTATGTACTTTCTTAATATTGATACATGGAACACATCATTTAATTGAGATAGGTTTAGTTGGAGTGCTAATCGATAGGCCACTACACTAATACGATTCGGGATCTCAAAAGGATAGATGTACATTGGACTAATATTTCCCTTATTCTGAAATCTCATAAATCTCTTCCATGGTGATATGTGGAGAAAAACCATATCTCCAACATCAAGCTCTATGTCTCGTAATTGGTTGTTAGAAAATATCTTTTGTTAACTCTGAGTAGCTTTGATGTGCTGTTGGATGGTCTTAACCTTCTCCACAATTTCTTCGGCCATTTCTGGACCAAGAATTTTTCACTCCCCAACATCATTCCAACATGTCAATGTTCTTCACCTCTTCCCATAAAGGGGTTTATAAGGATCCATTTGTATGCTTGAGTGAAAACTGTTGTTGTAAGAGAAATCAACGAGAGGAAGATATTGATCCCATCCTCTTTTGAAGTCCATTGAGCAAGCTCTCTACATGTCCTCAAGTGTTTGGATAGTCTGCTCAGATTGGACATCCCTTTAAGGATGATAAGCTATACTGAAGTTCATCTCAGTATTCATATCATGTTGGAGAATATTCAAAAACATAGAGGTGAATCTTATATCATGTTTAGCTACAATCGATAGTGGTACACCATGAAGCCTTATCACTTCTCTAATGCATATTTGTGCCATTTGATCCAATAAGAAATTCTATCTAATCTCAATGAAGTGTGCAGTCTTTTTAAGATGATCCACCACAACCCAGATAGCATTATTTCTTTTTTATATCATTAGAAGTCTGGTAAAAAAGTACATGATGATGTTCTCCCATTTCCATGTTGGTATGGGTAATGGTTGCATCATCCCCTTAGGATTCTTCCTCTTAGCCTTCACTTTCGGACATACCAGACACTTTGATGTATATTCAACGATTTATTTCTTCTTGTTATCCCACCAAAAATTCCCTTGGAGATCTCAATACATCTTTGGTTTCCTGGGTGAATAGAGAAATTCAAACTATGTGCATCATCCATAACTTCTTTCATTAACTCTGGATTTGATAGAACACATAGTCTTGACCCAAATCTCAAAATTCCTCCTTCAATAACATTGAACTCAAAACTTTTCCCTTTTTTGATAGTTTCCACTTTATTTTGAATTCCCATATCATCTTTTTTAGCATCCTTTAACCTTTAAAAATGATATGGTTGGGAAATTAAAGGGTTGGTGATGTTCCCTTCTTTATGATTCCCATGTCCATATTCACCAAATATAATAAGATTGGATCCATTTCAATTATTATTAATAATTGAATCACTGGGTTCCTTTCTACTTAGAGAACCGGAAATTTTTTTCTCTTTACTTGCGTAGTAATGGATTGAGTAATTTTAATCCTTGATGATCTATAACCATCTTTATAGGCACATGTTTAGCTCTTTCTGTGTGAAAATATATTTGAAACTTTTGTGATCCATATATATTTCACACTTTTCCCCAAAGAGATAATGTTTACATATTTTAAATGCAAATATCATAGTTTCTAACTCTATATCATGTGTGGGATAGTTTTTCTCCTTAATATTTAACCACCTTAAAGAATAGGTGATGACATTTTCATTCTGTATCAACACAAAACACATGACCTTCTTCAAAGCATCATTGAAGATTGCAAAAATTTCTCCACTTGTGGGTAGTGTGAGCACTAGGTAAGTGATAAGACTCTTGTTCACCTCCTTGAATCATTCTTCAAATTTATCATTCCAATCAAACTTGAATCCCTTCTAAGTTATCTCGGTAAGAGGGTTTTACAGTCATGATAAATTTCTCAAATGTTGGCAATAATATATAGCTAACCTTAGGAAGCTATGGATATCCATCACAGATGTCGTCCTCATCCATCCCTCAATTTATTTTGTTTTGGAAGGATCTACAGATATCCCATTTCTTGTGATGATGTTCCCCAAAAATGATACATTCTTCAACTAGAACTCACACTTGTTGTAATTTGCGAAGATATTTTCTTTTTTTAAGGTCTCTAGTACAGTGATTAGATGCTCCTAATGATCCTCTTTGGTATTGGAGTATTTTTAAATATCATCTATAAATACTACCACACATTTTTCAAGTTAATCTCTAAAGAATATTCATCATGTACATGAAGATTGATGGATTAATTTTTTAGTTGAAAAGGAATTACTATGAATTCATAGTTCTTGTACCATGTACAAAAATTAGTCTTGTGGATATCCTCCTTCTTCACCCTTAGTAATATTCCTGTGCAGTTCTACCATGGATAAGTATTATTCTCCACAAAGTTGATTGAACAAGTCATCAATTCATGGAAAAGAATTCATGTTCTTTATCATGAGTTTTTTGAGCTCATGGTAATCAATGCAAAGGTGCATTGACCCATCCTTATTCTTGACAAAGATTGTAGGTACACCCCATGGTGAAGCACTTGGGTGTATAAACCCTTTATCCATATTTTCTTATATTTATTTATTTAGGTCCTCAAGATCCAAAATATCAATTCTATATAGAGTCTTGGATATTAGAAATTCACTAGGTATAAGATCAATTGAGAATTCAACATCTCTTCCAGTAGGAAGACCAATCAGTTCTTTGGGAAACATATTAGAAAATTACCTCACAATAGGCATGTCTTCGAGGATGGTTCCTTCCTTAGAATCAATCATCTGAGAAAGATATGTGTGTTCATAGGGAAGTAATATCCATGCTTGAGATGATGTTGCTAAAGAAGATTCATCCTCCTCCTTGCACTTTTATAGAATTGGGGGTCGATTCACCATATGGAGAGTTATTTTCCTCTCGGGATAATTTATGTTGTCTCTATATAGGGAAATAAAATACATTCCAATAATTGCATCAAATTCTACCAAGGGAAGTATAATGAGGTTTTCTAGGAAGTTCAATCCACAAATTGTGACAGAGTAGGAGTTATATTCATGGGATTCAATAATTTACCCATTTTTCAGTTTCACTGACATCTCTACTTCCATGATTTGTGGTGGTGTTTGGATTATTCTACTAAAATTTCAGGATATAAACTAATGTGTAGAACCAGAATCAAAAAGAATGTTTTCTATTTTTGAACGAATAACTAGTGTACCTATCCCCACTTTCTTTTCAAGATTCACTTAAATAGTAGTGATAAAAAAATCTCACCCTTGCTGCATTGGAGGTTGTTGGTTGCCTCCGAAAACACTTCGATTAGAGAACTATTTCTCAAAGTTCCCTAGTTATTTGCAGTTTTAGCAATGAACAATGTATTGAGGATCGAATGATGCATTCATTTCCTCTGTTGCAGCAACAAGTTTTTCTTTTCAGAAATCTATATCATGGTTTCCTTCCTTTCTACACCTAAATTATTTCCTCGTCCCCTTCATGAAATTTACAGGGTGCTTCTTTTCACACCGTTGGAAAGTGAGATGCTGGAATTTGTTAGCATCATTAGATTTATCTATTGGACCACTAGAATTAAAGTCCACTATCCACTTCATATCCCCATGATACCCCTGAGAATCACCGATCTCCATCTTGACTTTGATGGAACATCTGACAATCTTCTCATATCTATCAAAGTCGGGGATCTCTAGGGCTTTCTATAGGCTAGGTTTTATCCCACCAAATAAGAAGTAAACATTTCATTTGAGGGTAATGAAAAAACCAGAGGCATATTTTGAAAGTCTTGTGAATTTTTCCTCTTACGCCCCAACAGATTCATCATCCTTTACATTGAGTTCAAGGAAAACTCTTTCCATCTTAAGATGGTGTGTGTAGGGAAAATATTTATCAAAAAACTTTTTCCACAAATACATCCATCCCATTGCCTAGATCTCTTCCTCAGGCTTCCTATTTTTTATCAATGCCCACCATTGATCAACTTTACCCTCCATATGATAAGAATCTAGAATAACCTTCTATTGTTCAGAACCTTGAAGTATGGAGTTTATCCATTGTTTAGTGATTGAGGGATCAGATGATCCATTGAAATTATAAGAGCTTTGTTTCATGAAGCTATCGATTGAGACTTGTTCGTTCTTGGGGGGGGGGTGGACATTCCTCTTGACCCATGTTTCTATTCAAAAAATTATTTAACTGTGAGAGTATCATGATAAATTTTGTGATTCCTCCTCCCATCAGATTGGGTATCTCATTATAGCAATCATCACATTGATCTTTGTATCGGTTGTTAGTATGATTCCTCCTATGACTATATATTGGATAGAATAAATGTAAAATTAAGGGTAATTATTTTAAACTATTAAAAACATTAATGGGAGTCCAATGATATAAGGGATTACTTGGTAATTACATTTATTTCCTTATCTAATGAATTTCTAGGCTTCAATATAAGTTATCCATGACCTATTTCCCAACATATAATATTATGGGATTTTTTTCGTGATCCCATAATAGTGGTTCAAACTAATATTATGAATTTAACAAATCATATTCTCTAGGAGTGTCAAACCAAGAGTGAAACAAGGCCCATTATCGTGCACCATTTCCTGATCAAGTCTAGATCAAAGCGGTGTTTTTGGGTTTTACCCCTAGATATATATGTATTAGAGCAAACACTAATTGTTCGTATCCAAAAAAGAATGTATTTTCTTGATAAACAACTTACTATATACTCACCAAAATTTTGGGATGTATTTCTTATACTTAGTCTTATCCCTAAGTCTTCCACAAGGGTTTTCTAATTTTAATACCAAAAATAACTAAACCTATCTTTTGATACCAACAATAACAACCCTGGTCTTTATTATATTATTAAACATGATTTATTACATAAACATGAACTTAATACAACCCAGAAGATTGAGAGGTCTAGTGTATTTGGGGATTAGGAACATTAAATGACAACTTTAGACATAAAATACAACATCTTTATTGAAAACTTCTTTTACATGACCAAAACATTCCTTTGTACTTAGCATCGTATGGGATAACTTGAGGACACACATAAGAAAAGGGTGAGTAATAAATCCCAGTAACAGAGTAAAAAAAAGAATAACATTAAGAATACAGAACATGTTAGGAAATAGAAATATGAGTGGAGCATAAGAGAAACATGAACATAAAGGCACAATATATAATGATCATCATAAAAAGGAAATTTGGAAACAACTTAGAACACTACAGTATAAACATAAAGGAATCAGGTAACCCCTATCAAAAAATGGTGGAAAATATCCAAAAAGGAATTAGTTAAACCTCTATCCCAACATAATGTATCCTAATACTAAACATTACCCAATGCAATAGAGCGCTATTATGGTGCACCCTTCATAATCATTTCAATCTCATGCTTAAGTATGTCACATAGGCCATATAACATTGATCCATTAAACATCATCATTTATTCCATGATAGATGAATATGAAATAAACACATGAAAGTCTATAATCAATAATTATATGTTCATAAAGGTGAAAACCCTAGATAGATAAGTGGGTATGGTATTCACTACATGTTGATTTTTCAATGGAAAACTGTGGTGCTATTTCGGCAGCATAACGACATGACATAAAAAATCATAAAAATGGTTTATGAGAGAGAAAGGGGTCTCTAATAATATATAAATGAAATGAAAAATAATATATTCATATAAATACATGTACCAACACAAGTAATCTTGAAATATAAGGAAAAACATAATAAAGAGACTTGAAGAATGAGGAGAAATGGAATAACTCTTCCAAAATTTTCACATGGTAACAGGTGTACATGGGAGGGATTAATGTTATAGAAAGAGTTATAAAATCATAAACACATAATAAGGAGAGTATGGGGGATGTGGGAAAATATATCACATCATTTTTAATTGAAAAATAAAAGTGTATAACAATATAAGGAAACATGGAAAAAATGAGAAATGAAGTAACCCTTACTTGGATGTGTGAACCCAAAGTATTGGGAGAGGCTTATTGGGAGCTAGGGTGTGGCTTGGGAGGACTCTAGGGAGTGGTTAGTAGATTAATAATGAGAATAAAGGATTCTGAGTGAAGAGTAAAAGGTTCGTGGGTGTATTTATATAGTGAAGGATGGGGAATTCATTATTATTTAGGTTTTGGACACTACACACTAAAATATTCAAAACCACAAATCAACCCATTGTTTTTTCCTATGGTTTCTATAAAAGTGGTGTGTAAAATATTATTTTATTAGAAAAAAGGCCGAAGATATTAAAATATTACCCTTTCTTATGTGGAGGTGAGTAACACTCTCAAGGAAATGAATTTAAAATAATGAAATATATTATACATTTTGGACGATTCACTAAGGCATTATAAAATATGTCAAATAAATCTAAAATCACATTATTTTAAATATAAAACATAATTTTTGTCTGAGATCCATTTTATGGTATTTTTTACATCACTATTGGGTCATTATGATGTCATAAAACACACTATATTGATATATTATTTAATTTATACCAACAAATTTAACTGTCTTAGAAAATTATGAAAAAATAACCATTGGATAATTTTGGCATCATGATTTCAAAAATAATATTCATTTTATCTAAATAATTTTTTAAATATATGAATTTTCACTTTTAAAATGACAACCAACATTAATTTAAAATTGATAGGTTTTGACAAAAATTGTTTTTAAACATTAATAAAAATAACATTTGACTTCGTAAAAAGTTTATACTCATTTATTATTAATAAAATTAATTTGATAATAATATTTTGTTAAAATATTTATTATTTCAAAAATTAATTATTTTCTTAAAATAAATTCTTTAAAAATACACTTTTTATTTTATCATATAAAAATATAACACTTGTCAAACTGATTACCTAATAATTTATAGGTAAGGAATTGATATAATCATCATTTATAATTACTATTTTTATAATATTATATTTTAGTATAATAATTCATTTATTTCACAAAAGTACCATCTTTACCTGAAAAATCAATTTATGAAATTCTACATTTTTTTAAGAAAAACTATTCCCATAAAGGAATTTATGGAATAAGACTTTTATTTATCAAAAGGGATTACACAATAAGTAACTAATAAATTGTTACATAACCACTTATAACACCCACATAAGTCCTAATTGTAAGGTGTGTGGTGGTGACCGACTCTTGGGGAGGCTCAGATAACACCACCCGGGTGGTAATCTCTATTAACTTGAACTTCTCACATAGGTGATTTTGTTGAAGCTTAATGTGTTGAAGTTATACTTTAGACTGGTCAAGAGTGAAGCCCAGTGATGCTACCTTTTTTTGAGCACTGAGAAAATGAGCTTCGTACAACCTGAATCTACTAGATGAGGTCATCCTTTTCTTTATTTGGGTCGAAAGTATTTTTTAAAACCTTGTATTTATATCAGTTGTGTGATCACTGTTCCACCACTATATTATCAATGATAATGATGCTTAATGGTAATTTAAACCCAATAATAAAAAAATAGGTCATGTGTTTTCTATATCCAAAATACCTTAAAAGAAAGTTAATTTTATTCATAAATGATCAGGTATTTACAGACTTAGATCTGGATTCAAGAACACTTTGAAGCCCCGACCTAAGATCTAATGGAAAAATAGGGTTTTAGGGATTCTATAGAATAAGATTGAAACCAAAATCCCTAATCTAGAAAAAGAATATAGGGAAGTGTCAATCTCATCTGGAGCTTTGATCTACACCCAATGACACACCAAATGACAATGAAATAAAGGATATTGATCCTTGGGAAACCTTAGTCATTTTAATTTCTACTAAGGTGTTGTAGGGGAAATGGGGGAGGAAATTGGGTGTAACACTCAAAATAAAAAGGGGAAATGGTAAAAATACACTTTTAATGTGGCACATGGTTTTCCAAACCTTGCGCCAACCGTGCATGGGCCTTTATCTCAGAGGGGTCCAAGTCACACGGTTACCTTGGGAGCCCACGGATTTTGGAAAACAATGAAAAATACATTTTTATAAATTCACATGGTTTGGCCTCACCCCTTTCAAGGTTTGTTTAACCTTTCACCCCTCCCCAATGCTAGCATGGTTTGGGATCATAGTTTCCACTAACCATGAGCCAACCGTGCAACATGCATATAGTGGCATGATCTCTATTTTTTATGTCCCGAACCCCCCCCAAAAACCATCGAGATTATTCAAACACCTGTTAAATATTTAATTTTCCAAATTTAAGGAATTAAAACCAAATTTATAGAATAAAATACCTCGAAAAAGTTTGGGATCTTAGAACTTACCCACCTTATAATGGCTCTTCCTCAATACACACTCCTAGCATCACTGATCTTCCAATGTAAGATATTGGGCTATTAGGACCATATATATGACTCTACCTCCTATGATTCATCTTAATGTTATCATGTTGTTATAGCACTTGAACCAACAACACAGTCTTTCCCCACAATAATTTCTCACTATAACCCAAAGAGCTAACTGGATACTCCTCAAAGGATGCATCATCCTCAAAACAAACATCAACCAAAATAACCCTCTAATGATTCCTAGGAAATACTACCTAAGTCACAATAAAAGGAAGCATCACACATAGAATCATACCATCATGGAAGATCCAATCGACACTTCATTGGCCCAATCCTCTTCAAAACTCATGGTCCAAATCACTTGGCTTCATCTTCTCCTCTATTCAAAACTCTAACCATGACCCAAACTCAACATCACCCAAAGAAACATATGGTTCTCCCAACCACATTTCCAGATCTACATCAGTCCATAACCCAAGTCCTATTCATATCATTCCATAATCAAAAATCCAAATCACAAATAAAACACTCAAGGCACTCAACCATCCAAACCCAAGTCCACACTCTTCATCAAGGCCAAATCACCATAATGGAACTTTTTGGATCCCCTTCAACCTAAAACATCAGTCACATCATAACCCAACCAATCTCACAATATAGTGATACCCAACACACACTTTAGAATACCCTCGCCACCTTACAATGGTTGAAACTTCCTCTATAAGAAAAGTACCATGAGGACCTCAACTCATCTTTCACAACATACATAATGAGTTTCCCAACACACTACTCCCAAACATCCATAAGGTCTTCACCCATTATTGTAATCATTCCTTATCATCAAAACCTCCCATAAGGACATACCTACACCATACATTTGTAGAATATGAACAACTTGACCTCTATAAAGTATGAATTCATATTTTAAAAGAACTTTTCTCTACAAACATCCATATGGGGATGGGTCAAAACTTAACCATCCATTCTTTTTATCATATCGTGTCGGGCCACCCCTGACTGGCTTGTCCTTAAACACCCATCTTATAATATTGAAACACTACCCCCTTCAAATTCCCATGGATCCCACTCATTTAAATCCTATAACTATAATCTAATTTACCTACTAGGGTAATTATCTTAATTTTGGTAGAACTCCATTGTCATGGAATCCACTTCCCTCCAACCCATCATCATGCTCCACTGCACCATTACATATTCCGAAGAGAAACACTCCCACTATCCATACACCAACTAAAGATTACTAGGTCCTTACTCAAAACCCATTTAAAAGTTTTAAAATGTACTTTTCACTCCAAAATATCCCATGAAGGTATTTTACAACTCGGCACATTTTTCCCTTGCTCCTAGCTGAGACAGGCTGTCCCTGGCGGACTCACCCTAGAAACGCTTAGATTACCCATTTTTGCACCATTACCTTCCTCATCCAAGATGGATTCACTCATAAGGAGACCCAACGATTATCCAAAAACACCAACCAGAGTCCATACCCATCCTCTGATGATTTTCTAGAACCTAACCACCCTTGCCACAAACTACTGCCATGTCTTACCACACCTTTCAATGGTTTCCAAAAAGGTATCTCGAATTTCATTTAGAACTAGCCTGAGCCCAAATCCAAGGCACGTCTCATTCAACCACAACATACAAGGCCCAACAAGACTTTATTTATGAACTCCATGTACACCTTATAGGTTTATTATTTACATCAATATGCCACCACTTCAACTTCATGCTCCACTCCACACATCAAGGATAGAATTACCACTCCCTGCCTTAGGTGGGTCATTATCACCACTTCCCATAATAAATTACAACCACCACAACTCATGCTTCAATCATAATCTAGAACCCATAACGTAGACATGGTTTTCTATATTTTCCCAGAACAACAAAACAAATATAACCCAAAACCCATTTATGTATTCTTAGAAAAGAACTTATGGAATTTTTCAACACCCAGTCCATCCCAAGGACCTCACCCATAAAAGGTTGATGGTGTAAATCCCACCATCCATCTCCACACATACCTCCCCATAATAAAAACCTCCATGATGTCCCATAACCAACCAAAAAACATTCAAGTTGCTATGAAAAAATCCAGATCTTTCTTAGAATACCTAGGACAATGTCCAGATGTTGGGGTTGATCGTCACTAGCCAAAAGTATGTTAAGAAGTCGTCGAAAAACACCATGACAGATTATCCATCACTAATGTACTCTACCAATATCAGAAACCTTGACCTTCCATAAGTCTCAGGCTTCCCTGCTTGTACACATCTCATCATCACTTAACCACCACCACTCTGGTGTGATTGGAAACCAAGACTCACCACCACTTCATTCCCTTTCTCCAAGTAGTCATGAACCAATATTTCTTTGGCTCTACTAACACTACCCCACTTGAGATCTTCCATAAATACCCAAGTAGTTAACAATTGAGACACAATTGTCCATCACACCAATAAAAACAATAGTCTCTCAAAGATCCACACTTCCCACTTTGGTTCTATAGAGAATTGCATACACTTATCTTGGGCCACCTATTTTCCCATACTGAATAGACACATGCCTTACTAGTGCATCCCCACATCTAAACATTAGATTAGACAATCCAAACATCACCAGGACTAGCCTAACCCCATATTAATCTCCCAATTATACCTCCTAGTCTATTATCCCCATCAGATTCAAGATATTCTTGACATATCACCCAATAACCAAACCATTCGTACAAATCCCAACCACATGACCATCCTCACCTCGAGTGTCCCCTTCAGAACAAAATAATTTTATCCATGCCTTAGTAAACCATGTATCTTGTTCCCAAAAAATCAACATCAAGGACTCTATTAATTTTCATCCAATAGATGGTTCAGACATCCAAATGATACAATCCTATAAAATAAACCTTATATAAAAGTAGTAGCACTCAAGTGCAATTTGGAAAGAACCAAGTCACAACCGCACCATTTATCTAATCTTGATGGTACTCATTATGCATCGATTCTACCTCTAAAGAATATCCCATGCTTCATATTACATGTCACCTACAACACTAGTCTAACCTCTCTCATGGTCACCCTTGATCATCCCAAGACTATCAACCCATTGTCACAACTTGATTCAGATCTCCCAAAACCATTAACCTTCCCTCTTATACTTCTATCCAATCCATCACCTATCCAAACCTAAAACAACCACATGTTCCTCATGCACCCAAGAATGATCACATAATTACCATACACTCTCACAAGTCGCTCCCAAGTGACTAATGACACCAACTTCTAAATTAGGTTTAGGGTTAACAAATCACTAGGCCCTCTCTCTATGCCATATACATAAAAATTATAACAAGTTTCCACTCACAGGTGGCTCTCCTACCCCCGTTCTAGAACACTGAATTTAAGGCATTGATAAATCATTTAATCTATGTTATAATCAAATAACAACATAACCACCACCAATGGAACCATGAACCAATACATCCATTTCAAACCCAACACAACCTAGCCTATCACAATCCACATCGGTTGCCTCATCCATGTTATTAGAAAATACCTCTCAACCTCATGGTTGTATCCTAACCAAAGGAGAATAAAGGGGCATCTTTATATCCAACACATCATTCTCGCTATGGTCTCTAAAATAATGTGCTTTTACTGCCAAAACCACCCGAACACAGAATATGTTCACAAAACAAGGGATAACCATCTCATATATCCCCTCAAGTTCAAACCTTACACATGCTCGGATTTCAATTCCACCCTCTCCGGTAATCATAAGAGGGTGTTATGGCCACAAATCTCTAGTCATATCAAATATACTAGGAAAAACTACCCTCAATCATGTTCCATCCTTTTCATAAAATGAGAGAATTTCTCACGGGACCACTCCTCTCCTCTATTACCCTAAATCTCTGGGTTTTCTCACTCCACTTCTAGAGGAGTATACTCAGCAATATCGTCTATTTTAACCTACCATATCACAT
Organism: Viscum album; assembly: GCA_963277665.1. Taxonomy (NCBI): domain Eukaryota; kingdom Viridiplantae; phylum Streptophyta; class Magnoliopsida; order Santalales; family Viscaceae; genus Viscum; species Viscum album. The sequence goes on along the minus strand of OY728142.1, from coordinate 794,574,610 downwards.
CATCATGGTGACATTTCTCTACAATTACAAACACACATCAAACAACATAACATAAAACATCCACTTTTTTCACAAAACAAGGCACTCCACAAGCCATAAAAAATCATTATGCATACATTATCCCAACAAACATAGCCACATATATAACACTAACCTCAACCATTACCGTTGTGGGTCATGGTTAACATGGGGAAAACCAACTTATATAATCATAATTATTTCATTAGATCCCCCCCCCCCTTTAAACCATTTCCAATTTCACAACACAATTCTTTCTCTTTTAGGCACCTTTCCCATTTTTATACTTGTCACAACCAATATTTTAACTCATTGGCAACCTTTAATAGGTGAAATTATTTAACCATTATTTAACACTCATTCCATTTACCCATTTTCATAATCTTTACTAGATTCAATTTTTTCAAATTTTCAAGAATGTAAATTGCATCCTACCCATCATGTCCCATAAACCCATCTTGTGTGTGCCTATCATGATGCATCCCACCTATATCCCTAGGTTATTATAATGATGTTTGAATGAGAAATATCATTCCATTACAACCATGATAAATATATCATAAAATAGTCACATCACACAATAGGTGATGAATCAATGGTGAAATATCATTCAAAAGTAACAACACAGATCAAGATCAACAATTCCCACCCTGGGTACTTGGGTTCTCCCTCATACATGGGTTAGCTACTCCCATTCCCGATCTCATTACCAAGGACAATAACTTACTAATATCCATTCTACCATACCAAATAGTAATACCCTAGAAAATAGCCACTATAATGCCACTTTGTAACATCCCCAACCCAGAAGCCACTAGAATGGTGCCTCGAGCCAGGTCATCATAAGACCTCAGGCGTGCCTCCACATATTCCATAGGTTTTGGACTATCAGCGTGGTTCTAAAAACTTATGTAAGGATACTAAACCCTCTTTAATAGAGTATGACACAATAGATAAAAATATTAAATGAAACAATAGAAAATAACCAATAAATATGCATAACCAACCAGTTCCCAAATAGGGTACAAACCAAAATCAAACAATTAATATTCCATGTCATACTAATAGTGATCATAGTGAATAAAACCCAAAATAAAACAACAGTAGAATCCTAACAATAGATCCTAAATTCATGTCTGGATCCTCATCTATACACATCCATAGCCCAACTCAACTCCCTAGAATAGGGCCTTTTCCCTTTTCTTGATCTACAACTATGAAATCTACTTGGGTACCTAATGTTGTCCTGATTAGGTTGTGATTAAAACTCAGTAGGCCACCACCAATTTTGTCTAAAAAATATCCATTCTAAATAGGTAGTTCATGAATGTACTAAGTGATGAAAAGGTAAAAAAAATATAACTCAGGTTCCATTGGTTGAAAATATTCACTTTAACCATTCTCATCATTTGTTCCACTTTCATCAATTAATCCATTTTCATCATTAAATCTAGGGGTTATGAATTTACTTCATTTTCATTATGGAATATGTTGGTAAATTATCATGCATAAGTAAATAAGTCAGATTCTCTAACTCACTTAGGAAAACCATTTCACAAACAATTATACCACACTTACCTTGAAGCCTCGGTCTAGGTAGTCTCATCCAATGCAACCGTTAGGGACATAGAGCCTGAGTCTAACTCCCTAACCCATGCATTCCAGGGTGGGGTTTAGAGCCTCAGTCCAACCTTACCCATGGGTGGAGAACCTCAATTCAATACCCCACATACCACCAAACTATTTTAACATTCTTATTTACCCATTTACTACATAAACCATATCATGACCATGTATAAAAATACACATAACATTCGAATTTTATAATTCACTCAATACATAAATCATGTTCATTTCAAAACTCATTAGCATATTTACAATTTACATTGCATAGATTATTTATCCCATTTCCCTTTTATGCCTTCACCCATTTAGTATAGACAACAATTCCCATACATTATCTCGTTTAACACATTCATAAATTCATATTGCTTAATTCATTTATGTATTTCCTTTACAAATTTAAAATCCATTTGAAACTTTCACATTAACCCATTTAATCTTTTTTAACATCATTCCAAACAATTTATTATTCTATATCCAAAAACTATACATAGCTAACATTTGTGCCTCTTTGTGTTTTAAACTAACATGTCAACATGTTCATCATGGACTCTACTTCGTCTCATGTTAATACTAGACTTAACATAATAATTTATCAGGTTCTAGAAAGTTGGTACACTCCATGGGTGGCCCTGAACCGGTCAAATAAATCTCAATGCATCCCATAGGGATCATGATGAGTTTAATTCTTCATTTATCCAATCATTTTATAGAATCTTAATAAAGGAATAAAATTCACAACAAGATTGAAACTATAACACAACCACATAAGAAAAAATCAACATTAAGACTATGATATATAACTTATAGACCACCTACCTAGAATTAAAAGATAAATGCATGATTAACCTTAGCCTTAGATCCATATACAAGAACCCTTTGAATCCCCAACATAAGATCTACTGGAAAAAGAGTGTTTTATGGCTTTATGAGAAGAATAATAAAACCACAATCCCTAGTCCGGTAAAGAGAACAAAGGGAAGTGTTAGACTCGCTCAGAACTTCGATATGCACCCAATGACACTCCAAATGGACTAGAAATGAAGTATATTAATACTTTGGAAGTATTGGTCATTTTCATACATTAATAGGGTTAAGATAAGAGAAATCGGGGAATAATTCAAGCAGAACACTTAAAATCCCAAGGGGGAATGGTAAAAACCAACTTTTAATGGGGCACATGTTTTCGCCCCATGGTTTTCCAAACCGAGTGCCAACCGTGTGCCTGCCTCTATCCAAGAGGGGTCTAAGTCACACAGTTACCTAGGGAGCCTACATGGTTTGGTAAACTATACACCAAAGGTTTGGAATGAATCCTTCCAAATATGCACAATTTGGCCTCCCCCCTTGAATAGTTTGTTTAACCATGCACCCCTCCTCTTGTGTAGCATGGTTTGGGTGCACGGTTTACACTAACCATGTGTCAACGATACAACATACACAGGATGGACCAATTAGCATTTAGTTCTTGTCCCAACTCCCCATAACACCCCCGACCATCCTCACACACTTATTAAACATTTAATTATCCAAATTTAAGGAATTAAAACCAACATTTAAGCTAGAGAATACCTCCATGAAGTCTAGGATCTTACAAATTCCATGTCCAGTGATAACATGATTTCATAGAAAAAGGTATTATATAAATAAAAATATGGTGTATATAATACATATTATGGAGGATATATTCATATAAATTTATGATCCAGTTTGATCAAGATCACAGCACACCCCTTTATAGATTGAGTATCATGGATGTTTTTCTAAAGGAAACTGTTTGAAAACATCTATGAATTAGAGATTTCATATTTTTTTATCAATGATACAAAGGCCCATAGGGATAAATAGTTAATACTAAGAATAAGAATTGAATATTGTATAAAGTGTTTGTTCCAAAATGAATAGAGTTTGGTAAACTTTATATAAAGGGATTTAGATGTATTCACAAAGAGTTGTAAAGTTTTACATAAATCCTTTATGATATTTTAATGCAATTGTGATAATGTTGTCTACAAATTAAAATAGGTCAATATTATTTTAGAATTGACCTATATCATATGAATAGATAATCATTTGATTAATATCATAAGATAAAATCTAGAAATATAATTATAGGCATGTAAGGACTCTATTTTACTGTAATAAGGGCTTACATTATGGGTTATTGTGTGCATGGATACAACCACATCTTCCAAAAGTCACCTTCAACTATAAATCATTAGGATGATTCATATTTAGTGAATGGAAACAACCACATATTCAAAATTTTAACCTTCATCTATAAATAATTAGTATGATTCATTTATGGGTTTAAAATATGTAATAATAATTTAAAATGTTAAAATAATTATATATTCCAACAATCATATGTTGTGGGTAACACATATCAACTAACAATCATTGAAATTTGATGAATGAATTCCTTTATTAAATGAAGGAAGTATATATAAAGGTATGGTATCCCCCTAATGGTTGTGTTAGATGAAATCTATCCAAATATAAATCATTATTCTCTCTTATTTATCTATTTTTATTCACATAGAAGGTTCTAACACACCATTGGAGTTCATAGAGTCATCTCATAAAATATGGGGATTCTATCAATTGGTGTACTACCTATAGAGGTGAGAGTCCTTAGGTTATCACTTAGTGATCTTCAAAAGACATACCTCATCGATATTGATAGAGATATAGCTCACTGTGATATAGGTATGCCTATTTTGTCTTATATTCTTCATTGTATTTTGATTTAATAATGATATATTGGCCATTAAAATGATATTATTATATAGTTATGGAAATGATATGGTCTAAAAAACCCATAATGTAACTCCATGATAAATATTATAAATATGACCTACTTGTCTATTGGATTATACATTTCTTTAATGAGGAAATTTGTGGTAGTTTAATACATCATTGTGGGGAGGAGCTCTTTGGAAGGTATCATGGAGAGAAAATCCATGGTTTTTAGATTCTTAATTATCATAGGGATAATATCTATTGTTATTTAATGTTTTATTTTGTGTAATAGCACCATAGTGGGAACCATGGTGAGGACCTATATGGATATTGGGTTCTTTATTGCCATGGAGAAGACCCTTGTGGTGGTTTGATGTTTCATCATAGGGAGAACCATTGTAGGGGTAGCATGAGGATAACCTCCATGGTTGCTATATTTCTTATGTTGGGGAGGACTATTGTAGTTATTGTTTCATATCCTCAAGGAGGAATAATCTATTTAATAATCCATATATGTCTTCCTCAATGATAGTTTACTTGTTTGGCTTAGAGTTACCTAGAATTTCCCTTGAGTTACCTTCTGGATTTAATGGAAAAACTTTTGGGTATCAAAAATTGAATGAATGAAAATTTTCTCCTTAGTAATAGTTTTTGATCACCCATGCTTGGGAATCATTCCTAATAAAAAATCCTAGATTTCCATAACAGTATCTGCCGTAGTAATTTTCTAGAAAGTTGGCTCTATAAAATAGTGGCACTAACCACGATTATCAAGAGTCAACATAGGAAACGTGTAGAGACCTGTATCTTGACGTACATGGACATTACATTACATTTGCGGAATACTTAGTACATAACAAAAACACACACACAAGGACCGCAATAGTTTAGTGTCTTTGGAAACTCGGAATATAATCTTCTAATCGTGGTGAAAGATCTTCAACATCTCCCATAAAGATCTTATTTTTTTTATACCTAAAACCTTTCTTTATATCCTGGGGAAATGAAAACATAAAAGGGTGAGCTCAAATGCTCAGTAAGGGTAAACAAAAGAAATATCAATCACATCATATACATAAGCACATAACTTTTGGAAATCTTAACCTGCAAAAGAGATCATAATTTCATAACATGGGGTAAATCATGGAAGTGAAATGTAATCACAATAATCATAACATAAAACAAGAAACTTTGTGGAATTCACACATAATCATAGAGAATCATTTCTTGTTAGTCAAGACTCATTGCCAAGACTATCTTAGTGGACAAAGTCCCATTCAGAATTGAGTAACCCTCGTTTCAGTCCTGTTTCACTGAACCGGTATAAACTACCATTCCAGCCATGTCTATCTCATGAGATATAAAATCATTACCCAATGCATTGGAGGGAGATATAGGTCCCACCCATCTCATAATGATACCATTCTTATGTGTGCCACAAAATCATAAATCATACATCATTTCATAACCCATGTAATAAAATGGGATTCTTAAACATTATGCCATCATACTCCATAAACAATTGATATCATTTCATCATAAGAAAACTGAAACCATTTAAATCATAGAGACATTTTACTTGAAACATACATATCAAATAACTTCATCTTAGATGGAAAATCGTTTTAAAAAAAACACTTGAAATGAGTTCTTGAGGAAAATATACTTTCTTCTTTAAAAACATTTTTCCTTTCTTAACATGTCATAAAAATTTAAATTAAAAGAAGTTGATTAAAAATAAACTTGAAAACTTGTAAAGTAAGATTCTTGGAAATAATGTTTTAAAAATCCATTCATGCTGTATACGTTAAAAAAAACATTCTTCGTACTTTTGTCGGAAAAGTCAAAAAATCACCTCGTACGAAAAAGCGACAAAAGATTCCTTTCATATTCTTTACTAAAAACTCACCGAAGGGTAAAAATGGATTTAAACAATTTTAGGTGGATGGAAATAATATTACATATTGATGAAACATGGATGTGGATGATAAAATACACCCCAGTAAATACTTACGAATAAACAATCTCGGATAAAAATGAGATTGTGATATTTCCCTTACCTTAGGTCCGATTTGCTTTGTTCATGTCCAAAGATCCTGTATAATGGTTTAAATAATGTTATTGACTTATTCCAGAATCATACATATTGATATGATATCATATATGGTCATATTATTAGCTTCTTGTTAGTAATATTTCATTGTTACTTGTTACTCGGGTCTTTATAACTTTTTGTTCTTATGCGTGTTTTGTCGAATAAATTCTTATTCTTATCTTTAGGTTATAGATAATTCATTTACAGAATGGTATTAGTGTAGTATATACCATATTCATTAATTCAATTCATTTATATAATCATTATTAAATGAAGATCATGTAGAACGAGTCACATCACATCGTGGAGACGGTATTCCGTACGTACGCACGAGTGATGATATCGTTCCTATGATCGTGGAATTGTATTGGAGTATATATATATATTATTTCAGTATCAATATTACTTCATAATAATCATATATAGTTACTCATTACACCATTATACCCATCTTTGTAAGGTGATGGTGGAAAAATAGATTACACCACGGCGTGGAGATGGTATTCCGTACGTACGCACGCGCGGTGATTTCATTTTTCCGTAGGATGGATAGAAGGTGAATTAGGGTTGTTTCATAGTTATAATAACATATCAGTATGTAAGTAATACTTATGTTATTACTTTATCATGAAACAACTAAAGAAGAATAAGTTGAAGAAGAAATAAATTGAAAAGATCGGTAATGGATATTACCTCTTCTTTGGAACGCCTCTTTGAATCCTCCACTTAAGGAACTAAGATTGGTCTTTGGAGAAGACCAGGACCTCTAGGATTATCCTAGGGAAGTGTAGAGGAGAAAATGGCAGGGTTTGGCCGAGCTTGAGTGCTCAAATTGGTGTGAGGAGGAGGGGGAGGAGGTGTCCTTTTATAAGGGAGGAGAGGGGCACCTTAGGAATATCTCAAAATATTATTTTATATTAAAGTAAAAATCGGTTTATAATGGTTCCAAAGGGTCTTATTTCGAAGCTAAAGTGGGGATGGGTCGAAAGCCTATCAACCAATAGGATTTAGACAAGTTTAGGGTATTATTTTAACCTTATCAATTAGATTTAACTCTAAGTTAATTAATTTAACTTTTACCGTGTCTTTTTGTTTTCTTTCAGTATATGGTTAATACACTTACTATAACATGCCAAACGAACCCCAAATTGTTTATTATTAATATATATATCCTTATCTAAGTTATATGGCCGAACCTTAGATTTTTAGGAATAAAATAACAATTAATAATATAATATTTGATTTAAAAACTATTTTGTGTCAATTTTGACACTATTTGATATATGATTTTTGTGAAAGTCATAACAGAATTATATGTTCGAACAAAGTTGATTAAATCAACATTAATATATCATAGTAACCTAGAAAATTAGTGGAATTCATAAAAAGTCTTAAATTACATTTATTTTGGTATTTATATTATCAATTTTGTCAATATTTCATTAATAAGATAATTACTACATCATCTTTGTGTCATAAATAAATTAAATTATTTGATGTCTAAAAATTACAAATAAAATACCATCATGTAGTAAATCTTTTTATCTTTCTAATGAATATTTACAATTGAATTTATCTTATGTATAACCCCATATTAAAAATGATTTACTTATTAAACTTTGATTTTAACTATTTTAACCCTTCTTTAAATAAATTAATAATAAATGTCCTAATCTAATCCAAGTGGGCCTAAATGGTCATATTTTATTCCTAAGTTTGTTTTCGGTCGAATTACACTTGTCCAATAGAATTAGGACATATGTTAGGGTAATATTAATATCATATTTACCCTTAGTTACCCTATTTACTATTAACCACTGTAAAAAAAAGTAAAAAGTTACTATTCACCAAAAAATTATTTTTATCTCATTGAACCACATTTTACTTACTGACATCAACCGTGTCTCTCGGATTTTTGAAATTCCATTCACAGAAGCGGTAAAATTAAGATTTATGAAGAAATTAATTTTTTTAACTACCACTTAGTAGTTTCACTATTCATCAAAAATTGATGTTTTTCAGAACAATGCCAAAATTTCATCCTAAACTATATTTCATATTCCGAATTCAAAAATGAAGTATATTTTACCAAATTCATATCATAGAATTTTCATTAATTAATTATATAATTAAATCCCGCTGTTAAAACAAATAGCGTGTTTTTAAGAAACAATATCTATCAAAAGATTGACACTTGATTATGTCTGGTTTAAATGTGAAATTACATCCAATGACCAACATTGTATTAAATTGTAAAAATATATTCTAAATATACTTTAAAAACACTCAAATTAATAATTTATCACTATTAATTATTTCGATTAAAAAAGTTGTTTTTAATTATAATTTAGTAGTTTTCACTATTCATCAGAATATGAAAGTTATCTGAAAAGTACCAAAATTTCACCTTAGGCTAAATTCGATACTCCGAATCCAAAAATGAAGTTCATTTTGAAAAATAAGATTTACAGAGTTTTAAAAAGTGGTTATTACTATTCATAACGGCTAGTTTTAATAATATTTTAATAGCATATCGTTGTTTAGTGAAACTCGGTATTGCGTATTACACACGCTATCGAGGAAGGTCGTGATTGCGTGTAATGCAAGGAAATTCAAGGATGCGTGTTGTGCAAGCTCCTTTTGGTGTAGGGTACAACACAAGACTTTAATAAAATTAAAAAGAATATTTTTTTATAAAATCTTGGGCTGTTACATTCTACCCCCCTTAAAATGAATTTCGCCCTCGAAATTCGTCAGGGTTATAAATGGTTTACTATTCGAAAGTTTCTTTAATAGAAACCCACATCGTAAAAAGGAATATCAAAACCAATCTTTAAAAACAAAAGTATGAAACGTAACGGTTACCCAAATAAACTAATCATTGGGTTTCCACATAGGTGAAAATATGGATATGGAAGAGAAATTTAACCATCATGTTCTGATGGAGAGTGGTAGAGAACATGGCTATGGAAAAGCCAGTAATCACAAATCCATAGATTTGTGATGATATAAGGTACCATCTGATTCATCAGGTATAAGATCACTAGGACAACATTTTTGGTTTTCAAGATCATTTCTCTAAAGTTGAAAATTTGAATTAGAATAAATACTTACTTTATTTTGGTACAATCTCACTATTGTTCGTGCCTTGAACAATTTCCACTTCATCTCTTAAATAAATGAAGTTGAATTTGTTATTCATGAAGTGTTAGCAGATCATGTGATAGAATGACGGGTCATTCCATCTGTCTCAAACAAAAGGTTAGCAAAAATTATATGCATAAGTCGATCTATAGTGAGATTAATCATATATGGTTCCTAAAATGGACTTATACTTCATATATCATACTACTTAATATAATAAAACTAGTTTCTACTAAACAGGGACTTCCTGTAGGCCAGTGGTAGGCGATAAAGGCCAGTCGCACTTCGGTTGTGGGTTCGATTCCCACAGCCTAGTCCGAAGCGATGGGTTGTCGCCCGTCCTGCAGGTTGTCCTTTTTCCAAAACTATATAACATCCCATCAATAATATCGAAAAAACAAACAATACTAACTTATGTCTAACATAATCCATTCCAATCTTTTAGGCTTATCCATAATACTGCAGTCGACTCTCATAATATAGTGAAAATGATTACCAGAGATTTAACACCATCATCGATCCCCATATATCATAAGATATGTTTTGTTGGTCACATTCCAAACATTCAAAGTCCTTAATCGTGTATTCTCTTGAATACCTTAGTGAAAACATGAATGCAGTTAAAAGTTAACACCGTCCACATACTAAAATCCTCAAAATTCTATATACTCAAACCATGATATCACTTAGTCCTTATATCAATCATGAGCTCATGAATACTGTTAAACATTTCATTTTCTTGTTTTCCCTTCATTATGCGCATAATATCTCAATCACTTTGAATACCACATTATACCAATACATAAATATTCCAATATTCCAAGATACAACATTATTTTGGAATCCCATTACATAAACACTTAATCATTCCACCACATCGTTGTCATATTCAACATTGCCAATAGTGATTGCATGTGACTTCCCTTTGTCCTTTGCCTTAAGCGGTTGCTCATGTCGATCATCACTAACCCTTGGATTAGGGCATTTATTAGCATAATGCCCCATTTCCTTGCACTTGACGCATTGAAGTGTTGGTTGTACGTTCTCTGCAGTGTTTGCTTTATTCACTTCATTAGAATCCCATTTTCCATTACTTCGACACTCAGATGCTCGATGACCTTCTTTTCCACACTTAAAACATTTTCTAGTCCCTTTAAGACAATCTCCACCATGCTTCTTTCCACACTTTGTGCATAAGAAAACATTCATCTTCTTTTCACCATTATTCTGAGTTTTCTCCTTGAACTCCATCTTTCGTTTCTTGTCAAACCCATGAGATGGATATGTAACACCAACTTCCATTTCTACCTTGATAGCACAACGCACAATTTCTTCATAGCTACTGAAGTCTCTTATATCTAATGTCCTTCGAAGACTTCGTTTTAAGCCACTGAAAAATCGATCAACTTTACTTTCAGGTTGGATGATAATACCAGAAGCGTACCTTGCAAGTATTGTAAAATTCGCTTCATAGGTACCAACAGATTCATCATCCCTTTGCTTCAGTTCAAGAAACTCTTTCTCCATCTTTGTTCGGAGAATACGAGGGAAGTACTTATTGAAAAATAAGTTCTTGAACTCGTCCCATTCCATAGACTCAATTTCATCCCGTTGCCTCGTATTCTTAATAAGATTCCACCATTGATCAGCATCTCCTTCCAAACGATACACTGCTAGGATGACTTTATCATGTTCAGAACATTGAAGAACTGAAAATATCTTTTCAGTAGTACTAATCCATTGTTCAGCAACTAATGGATCAGTAGACCCACTGAAAGAAGGTGGACACTGCCTCATGAAGGATTCAACAGAATGTTGCTCCTTCCTTTGCTCGTTTGGAAGTCCTGCATGATTCATAGCTTGAGAAAGTTGTGTGAGCATGGCTACAAGATTTTGCATTCCGGCTCCCATATCGTTTGGCTGCTCAGGGGGACAATTATTGCATTGCCCATCACATTCCGCATTAACACGGTTCCTTCGGGTTCCAGCCATCGTCTAAAACCCCAAAAGAATAGTATGAGAGGCAAAAATCATGCTAGGGAAAACAACATAATAAAGGGGTAGTACCCTCAATATCTAACATCTTAGGTTAAATTCGAAGATCGTTAGCGCAATTATAGGACTATAACCTATACGTATACTTAACCTTAGAGACATCCCTAGACTTACCTTAGAAATATCTCTAGGGATCTCACTAACGTTTTCGCATCCTAGTTTCCAAAGGTTGACTAAACCTTTCCTCTGATACCAACTGTAGAGACCCGTATCTTGACGTACATGGACATTACATTACATTTGCGGAATACTTAGTACATAACAAAAACACACACACAAGGACCGCAATAGTTTAGTGTCTTTGGAAACTCGGAATATAATCTTCTAATCGTGGTGAAAGATCTTCAACATCTCCCATAAAGATCTTCTTTTTTTTATACCTAAAACCTTTCTTTATATCCTGGGGAAAAGAAAACATAAAAGGGTGAGGTCAAATGCTCAGTAAGGGTAAAAAAAAGAAATATCAATCACATCATATACATAAGCACATAACTTTTGGAAATCTTAACCTGCAAAAGAGATCATAATTTCATAACATGGGGTAAATCATGGCAGTGAAATGTAATCACAATAATCATAACATAAAACATGAAACTTTGTGGCATTCACACATAATCATAGAGAATCATTTCTTGTTAGTCAAGACTCATTGCCAAGACTATCTTAGTGGACAAAGTCCCTTTCTGAATCGAGTAACCCTCGTTTCAGTCTTGTTTCACTGAACCGGTATAAACTACCATTCCATCCATGTCTATCTCATGAGATATAAAATCATTACCCAATGCATTGGAGGGAGATATATGTCTCACCCATCTCATAATGATACCATTCTTATGTGTGCCACAAAATCATAAATCATACATCATTTCATAACCCATGTAATAAAATGGGATTCTTAAACATTATGCCATCATACTCCATAAACAATTGATATCATTTCATCATAAGAAAACTGAAACCATTTAAATCATAGAGACATTTTACTTGAAACATACATATTAAATAACGTCATCTTAGATGGAAAAATCGTTTTAAAAAAAACACTTGAAATGAGTTCTTGAGGAAAATATCCTTTCTTCTTTAAAAACATTTTTCCTTTCTTAACATGTCATAAAACTTTAAATTAAAAGAAGTTGATTAAAAATAAACTTGAAAACTTTTAAAGTAAGATTCTTGGAAATAATGTTTTAAAAATCCATTCATGTCGTATACGTTAAAAAAACATTATTCGTACTTTTGTCGGAAAAGTCAAAAAATCACCTCGTACGAAAAAGAGACAAAAGATTCCTTTCATATTCTTTACTAAAAACTCACCGAAGGGTAAAAATGGATTTAAACAATTGTAGGTGGATGGAAATAATATTACATATTGATGAAACATGTATGTGGATGATAAAATACACCCCAGTAAATACTTACGAATAAACAATCTCGGATAAAAATGAGATTGTGATATTTCCCTTACCTTAGGTCCAATTTGCTTTGTTCGTGTCCAAAGCTCCTGTATAATGGTTTAAATAATGTTATTGACTTATTCCAGAATCATACATATTGATATGATATCATATATGGTCATATTATTAGATTCTTGTTAGTAATATTTCATTGTTACTTGTTACTCGGGTCTTTATAACTTTTTGTTCTTATGCGTGTTTTGTCGAATAAATTCTTATTCTTATATTTAGGTTATATATAATTCATTTACAGAATGGAATTAGTGTAGTATATATCATATTCATTCATTCAATTCATTTATATAATCATTATGAAATGAAGATCATGTAGAACGAGTCGCATCACATCGTGGAGACGGTATTCCGTACGTACGCACGAGTGATGATATCGTTCCTATGATCGTGGAATTGTATTGGAGTATATATATATATTATTTCAGTATCAATATTACTTCATAATAATCATATATAGTTACTCATTACACCATTATACCCATCCTTGTAAGGTGATGGTGGAAAAATAGATTACACCACGGCGTGGAGACGGTATTCCGTACGTACGCACGCGCGGTGATTTCATTTTTCCGTAGGATGGATAGAAGGTGAATTAGGGTTGTTTCATATTTATAATAACATATCAGTATGTAATTAATACTGATGTTATTACTTTATCATGAAACAACTAAAGAAGAAGAAGTTGAATAAGAAAGAAATTGAAAAGATCGGTAATGGATATTACCTCTTCTTTGGAACGCCTCTTTGAATCCTCCACTTAAGGAACTAAGATTGGTCTTTGGAGAAGACCAGGACCTCTAGGATTATCCTAGGGAAGTGGAGAGGAGAAAATGGCAGGGTTTGGCCGAGCTTGAGTGCTCAAATTGGTGTGAGGAGGAGGGGGAGGAGGTGTCCTTTTATAAGGGAGGAGAGGGGCACCTTAGGAATATCTCAAAATATTATTTTATATTAAAGTCAAAATCAGTTTATAAAGGTTCCAAAGGGTCTTATTTCGAAGCTAAAGTGGGGATGGGTCGAAATCCTATCAACCAATAGGATTTAGACAAGTTTAGGGTATTATTTTAACCTTATCAATTAGATTTAACTCTAAGTTAATTAATTTAACTTTTACCGTGTCTTTTTGTTTTCTTTCACTATATGGTTAATACACTTACTATAACATGCCACACGAACCCCAAATTGTTTATTATTAATATATATATCCTTATCTAAGTCATTTGGCCGAACCTTATATTTTTAGGAATAAAATAACAATTAATAATATAATATTTGATTTAAAAACTATTTTGTGTCAATTTTGACACTATTTGATATATGATTTTTGTGAAAGTCATAACAGAATTATATGTTCAAACCAAGTTGATTAAATCAACATTAATATATCATAGTAACCTAGAAAATTAGTGGAATTCATAAAAAGTCTTAAATTACATTTATTTGGGTATTTATATTATCAATTTTGTCAATATTTCATTAATAAGATAATTACTGCATCATCTTTGTGTCATAAATAAATTAAATTATTTGATGTCTAAAAATTACAAATAAAATATCATCATGTAGGAAATCTTTTTAGCTTTATAATGAATATTTACAATTGAATTTATCTTATGTATAACCCCATATTAAAAATTATTTACTTATTAAACTTTGATTTTAACTATTTTAACCCTTATTTAAATAAATTAATAATAAATGTCCTAATCTAATCCAAGTGGGCCTAAATGGTCATATTTTATTCCTAAGTTTGTATTTGGTCGAATTATACTTGTCCAATAGAATTAGGACATATGTTAGGGTAATAGTAATATCATATTTACCCTTAGTTACCCTATTTACTATTAACCGCGGTAAAAAAAAGTAAAAAGTTACTATTCACCAAAAAATTATTTTTATCTCATTGAACCACATTTTACTTACTGACATCAACCGTGTCTCTCGGATTTTTGAAATTCCATTCACAGAAGCGGTAAAATTAAGATTTATGAAGAAATTAATTTTTTTAACTACCACTTAGTAGTTTCACTATTCATCAAAAATTGATGTTTTTCAGAACAATGCCAAAATTTCATCCTAAGCTATATTTCATATTCCGAATTCAAAAATGAAGTCTATTTTACCAAATTCATATCATAGAATTTGCATTAATTAATTTTATAATTAAATCCCGCTGTTAAAACAAATAGCGTGTTTTTAAGAAACAATATCTATCAAAAGATTGACACTTGATTATGTCTGGTTTAAATGTGAAATTACATCCAATGACCAACATTGTATTAAATTGTAAAAATATATTCTAAATATACTTTAAAACCACTCAAATTAATAATTTATCACTATTAATTATTTCGATTAAAAAAGTTGTTTTTAATTATAATTTAGTAGTTTTCACTATTCATCAGAATATGAAAGTTATCCGAAAAGTACCAAAATTTCACCTTAGGCTAAATTCGATACTCCGAATCCAAAAATGAAGTTCATTTTGAAAAATAAGGTTTACAGAGTTTTAAAAAGTGGTTATTACTATTCATAACGGCTAGTTTTAATAATATTTTAATATCATATCGTTGTTTAGTGAAACTCGGTATTGCGTATTACACACGCTATCGAGGAAGGTCGTGATTGCGTGTAATGCAAGGAAAGTCAAGGATGCGTGTTGTGCAAGCTCCTTTTGGTGTAGGGTACAACACAAGACTTTAATAAAATTAAAAAGAATATTTTTTTATAAAATCTTGGGCTGTTACAAAACGCCTGGGTATCTAAAGGGACATAGGAAACAATACTGGAAAATTTCTTTTTACCCATGGTTTGAAACCGTGGGTATATCCCATGAAACCGTGGGTATAGACTATACCCACACTTTCATGAACTGTGGGATCTTGAGTCATTAGGATAGCCCCTGAGCTATAACCATAGTTTAGGAAACCATGGGTATCAGTCCATTCCACCATTTCATTCACCATTCCACCGTTTCATTCACCTATAACCATGGTTTTAAAACCATGGGTATAACTTTGAATTAAAAAGAGGCTACAGGTTTTGATCCCTAGACCGCTCGTTTATTCCTCCTACACCTATCCACTAGACCATTTGTATTATTGGTATATAGATATAATTTTAGTGATGTATATTTATATAAACTATGGTGATAGGTAGGAAATTGTGGGAATAGGTGTTCCTATGAAAAAAAATTTGTGCCCCGCAAAAAAAATCACACCATAAGGTGGGAACGCTATACCCTCGGTTTTGTAAAACTGTGGGTATACGTCTTCAAAAAATAACACTATATGCATAGTTTTTATTAAATTGTGGGTATAGGTCTCGAAAAAACAACCCTATTCCAACAATTTTGGAAAAACTGTGGTTATAGTGGAGTCTATACACATAGTTTTGGTAAAATGGTGGGTATAGGTTCACATTGTCATGAACCAGGCCGGGTCATTATTCGACCCCGGTGCCCGACCCGGTCCGCGGCATGGCCTGAAGGGAATTCCCGATCCCCACGGGATGGAAGAAGAGCTTGGGTATCAAAACTAACACATGGGAATGATTGACCTGAAATAGTAAACACAAAACAACTGATAAGATAAATAAACTAAAACTGAAAACAGACAACCGAAGAGGACATTAAACAGAAATAAAATTTAAAGGTTTACAACAGGATCCAACATCCAAAAAAATAACGACAAAAAAAATAATCTAAAACTCTAACTCAAACTTCCAATCAACAAGAGAGGTGTGACAACCATAAGCTACAAACACCAACCTGCATGAGAAGACAATTTACAACCCGAACCACCATCGCTAAGAAAGATACCACAACCTGGAATACAAAATGAAGAAGGTCTACATACACCCGAAGGAGTATGTAGGGTGTAAGCCAAGACCCCAGTAGGATTTCACCCAATAAAAAGGTTCCACGTATAAACACTAAATGAAAAATACATTTGCATGATAAATAAATGGAAGGACACCAAAGCTTGAACAACATTAAAGAAATAGTTTCTATAAAGAAAAAACTTTCAAAGAAAATAACATAAATAAAATAAAAAAACACCATTTCTTTTAAGAAAAACCAAACCTTCAAGAAAACCCAAAAGCTACACTATATGTCGATGGTGAGTGTATAGTAGTCTAGGAGCAAAAAAAGTGGAAGAGGCCCTATAAGTACTCGAAAAAAGAATTGGACCCTAGAACATCATGTCTCATTGAATAGTATTATAGGAAACACAGCAAAATACGTTCTCATGAATGAGCCACTATTAGGGAAACACATCCATAACCTAGTGGTCTCCAATCATCATTCAAATTTTAGTTAGTGTTGTAATCTTGAAACCAAATAAGTGAAACCGGGCGATAGCCTCTTCTGTATCACTAGCATGCTAGATCTTGTCTGCCAACCTAGAACCTAGTCTTCCCCTTTTGTGCTCAAGATGTTTCTATTTCCAATTTCATGTCAAACTCAGAAAAATAAAACAAACAGAGTGTTACCTAAACCCAACGCCACACTTTCACACACACAGAAATCCATTTGAAAAAAATACGCACACCAAAAGACATTACCAAACTCAGTTAAACAATTCATGCATCGTTAATAATTATTTATTAAAACATATTAAATCATTTGTAAACAAATTCTTTAAAAATAAACATAACACGACATAACACATAAAACCAACCCATATCTCCTTTATGACCAAACACACCCAATGCCATGTCAAAAACACAAACTACACCACTCACATCAATTAATAACTCATCCGAATAGTTAAAAGTCTGTTTTTATCAATTAAACCAAACACTAAAAATTTTATTAACCAATTTCAGATTATGACACATGACTTTAAACGCCAAAAGTCTACTCCAACATATTTTTGGAAAAAATGAATATGAACGCTACACCATAACATAAACCACACTGTAACACCCCAAGCTTCTACGATACGCTTCTCTTTGAATAATGCAATAGTGTGTGTTGTATGCAACATCGAGTTCTAACACACACCACAACCGATCAAACTAGCAGTTATGAATAGTAATACCAACATTTTAAAATTTTAGAGATTTTATCTCTCAAAATGGACTTAATTTTTGGATTATGAGTTTCTAATTTAGCCTAAGGTGAAATTTTGGTACTCTTCGGATAACTTTAATATTTTGATGAATAGTAATAATTACTAAATTTTAATTAAAAACAACTTTTTTAATCAAAATAATTAATAGTGATAAATTATGAATTTTAGTGGTTTTGAAGTATATTTAGAATATAGTTTTACCATTTAATACAATTTTGGTCATTGGACATAATTTCACAATTAAACTGAACATAAAAAAGTATCAATCTTTTGATAGTTTTTATATCTTAAAAACACGGTTTTTGTTTTGCAGCGGGAATTAATTTTAAATTAATTTCTTCCACTTCTGTGTTTTGAATTTTGAAAAATGGATTCCATATTTGGAATCAGTATGTTCAAATTGTGTAAATAGGTAACTTTTATTTTTAGACATTTTGAATAATTACTTCGATAAATATTTTATTTACCATGGTTAAAGGGTAAATCCGGTAAATAAGGGTTAAAAACTAATATTATAATAATAAAAAAATTCCTTAAAACGTGTCCTAACCTTATTTGTTGATAGATGTCTGACCATGGGCATCTTTGGGTCGATTTTGGGACTCCATGGTGCCACTTGTAAGTGATAGGGACACTTTATTTTAATTAAGTTAAAATGAATACAAAAATGACACAAGAATATATCTTTTAGAAAAACAATTTTTATATAGGGTTATATATGTTTGATTTTCAACTATAAATATTCATTAAAAATATAAAAATATTTCATACATAATATTATTTTATTTATAATTTTTAGACATTAAATAATTTAATTTATTTATGACACAATGGTGATGCAGTAATTACCATAATAGTGAAAAATTAAAATGATTGATATTGTAGATACCCAAATAAATATAATTTGAGACTTTTTATGAATTAAACGAATTTTATAGGTTAATATGACATGTTAGTAATGATTTAATTAATGTTTTTCGAAGTAATAATTCTGTTATAATTTTTACAAAAATCAATTATTGAGTAGTGTCAAAATTGACATAAAAGAGTTTTTAAAACAAATATTATATTATTAATTGATATTAAATTCCTAAAAATATAAGGTTCGGCCAAAAGACTTATATCATGATAATTGTATCATTAATGGACCACTTTGGGGTTGCTTAAATGTATATATTATGTTTTTTAACCATATAATATAAAAATACAAAGAGACATTGTAAAAGTGAAACTAATTTACTAAGAGTTAATAGTTAATTATAAGGTTAATATTGTAACCCAAACCTGTATAAATTATATTGGCTGAGTGGTTTTCGACCCATAAACACCTTAAACTTTAAATAATATACTTTTAATCCATTAGAAACCGAATATGAATTTATTATAAAAAAATATTTCTAGCTTTTCCAAAGGTACCCCTCACCACTCTTATAAAAGGGCACTCCCCCTTCTCATTAATTCACACATTCATAGCCTTTTGGCTCAGCCAAACTCTTCCCCAATACTCTATAAACTTCCCTAATTTCATCCTAGAGGCCATCCTTTAGTCAGAAAGACAACCTAATAGCCCTTTTGATCAAATCAAAAGGAATAACCCGAAGAAGATGTAATGATTTCACCACCCTTTTCCAAGTTCCTTTCTTCTTCCACTTCTTCCTTCTTTGTTATTACCATTATAAAATAATAACTCCAGTATCTTATATATACGGTGATGTTATTATAAATATGTTACAACCATATTCATTATTCTATCTATCCTTTGAATAACATTTCACCATATGTGCGTACGTACGGCTTACCGTCTCCACGTCATGGTGTAATTGTTATTCAATAAATTATTATTTGGATGGGTATAATAATGATGTGTAACTCATATAAATAATAAATATTACATGATAATGATTCTTTATATATGATATACCATCCAATTATATATTATTTTAATATCAAAAGAATGATATTGTCGCTCGTGCGTACGTACGGACTACCGTCTCCATGAACGTAATAAGATTCATTCTCCATCGTATCCATTCAAGTATAATTCTCATTTGATGATTAATAATATAATCTAAGGAATTGATATCATTCCTGATATTATTAATATACAACCTATCCATGAAAAACACAGCTTACATAACAAAACATATAAAAGAAAACGACTAAGTTAACACCCGAAACAACGATAATACTAAGATATTATTAACAAATCAATGTTAAAGGATCATATATGTTATCATATTAATGTATATGATTCTCGTATAATTTAATAACAATTATTTCACCATTATACATGAGTTTAAACTACCCCCATCCAAGGAAAAGTACAAGGTAAGGGTTTATTTCACAATCTCTTCATTATACGAGGTTGTTTATACGTAATAATATATTGGGATCTCTTTATCATACACATTCATGTTTCTTAAAAATGTATTTGAAAACATTTTTAATATTTAAAAGAATTTGGTTTAAAGTCATTTATACCCTTGTTTAACTTTTTATAAGAGTTTTATAAAGTAATCTTTCCGTCATTTTCCAAACAAGGTGCTTTTTAACCTTTTCGACAGAATTAAGGTAAGAATGTTTTTCTTAACTTATACGGCGGGTGTGGCTATTTTCCACTGTTATAAAATCTTCAAAGCTTCTCTTACAATCTCACAAGAAAATTTTCAAAGAAAATGTTTTATTTTATAAATATATGACTCTTAAATGATTTCAAAATAGAAAGATATATTTCTCTAAAAAGAGTTTGATTTCATCTATGTCAACATCCTTTGATGGATTTTACGCCTATTTGAAGTTGATTTATTATGATACAAAACTTCTGTATTGTATTGAAGGTTTTGTGATATGTTTGACTGTGGATGTGTTATTTTTATACCATTCATAGTTTATGGATGATGTATTTACATTTCGTATGCTAGTTTTAATACTAATGTTTATGTTATGTTTAAACATTTTCATATGGGAATGCATTGGACGTAATATGTGATGGGTGGAGCCCGCTATAGCTCCTTGATGCATCGGTAGGTCTCATGAGACAAACTAGTGTCTTGGAACAAGGCCTTGGTAAAATCTTATTTGTAGTCTTGGTAAAAGGCCTTGGCTATGTGGTTATGATAGTCTGGCATTATGCATTCCATCATTATGAAAGTGGTTATTAATATTGCATGTGATTATTAGATTAGTAGAATATACATGTGAATAAGTAAATGGAATTATTTCATTTTATTTTTTCCATACTATGTTGAAGTTCAATTTTAAAAGGCTTTTGTTTTAGTTATACATTTCCGTAAATGTTTATGCTTATTTATGAAAGTTTCCGCTATATTGTTATCCTTACTGAGCATCTGAGCTCACCCCTTTCAATGTTTTATTTTTCCCAGGATGTGAAGAAGTAATTTATGAATGACCTGCAGGGATAGTATGTGGGGATATGAGTGTGAACTATGAATAAAAGATGTTGTTGTAGTTTTCATTTTTATGATGTAATGTAAGACTTATGAATATATCTAGTATTTCCAAGGCTACTAAACCAATCGGTCTTTCGAGATTTAATCATTCTTGTGATCATTCCAATGTTATGTAATAATGCACTAACACTGGGTAACTGGGGTCGGGGCGTTACAGTTGGTATCAGATGAATTTTATTACAAACCTTGGAAGCTAGATTTAGATAAACTCTGATTAGATCACATAGACCTAAGATGGACTTTGAGGATTAGTATAGAAGAACTTCCAAGAATTTTGGTATTGTCGATATTTTGTGAGTTTTCTGAGAAATACATCCCTGTCCGGATACGTGCAGGAAGAGGCGGCTCTAGCACAGATGTACCTAGGGGTAAAACTCGAAAACACTGCTTTGATCTAGACTCAAACGGGAATTGGTGCACGACAACGGAACTTGCTGCACTCTTGGTTACGATAATCCTTGGGGATATGCTTAAGATAACTCTCATTTTATTTACAAATCAATATTAAGGGTTTATGAGTATATACTTCCTCAAAGAAAATTTTTTTATGATTATTGATTATATCCATAAATAGTTCAATTTATGTTAAGTGTTTTATAAGTATGGAATTATGTATTTTTATTCATAAACTGATCTAGTTTATTCCATTGTTTAGAAATGGCTCTTAGTGGAAGAAATGGAAACTGTATCAATGCATGCACTCCATGTAGGGACTTCCCTCCTAGTCAAGATAATTATAGTGGAACTGGTGATACCACTGGTGTCGATCAACTAATCACCATACTGGGAGAACTCACTCAGGTTATGAATAATAAACTTACCCGTATGGAACACCATGATCCGTAGCATGTAGGATCAATGTTAGATCGATTCATGAGGAAAAATCCATCAATGTTCAATGGGAGTAAAAATCCCTTAGTAGCTGAGCAATGGATAAATTCCCTAGAGAAAATATTTCAGGCTTTGGGGAGTAATGAATGGGAAAAAGTTATCATGGTAGTTTACCGCCTCACTGGAGATGTTGATCAATGGTGGTCATTGATTCAAAACACGAAGGAAGATGATGAAGTATCAAATATGGAATGGAGGGAGTTCAAAGATCTATTTTTAGAAAAATACTTTCCTCATGACCATCGAGCAGATATGGAAAGGCAATTTCTGTGTCTGAGACAAAAGGAAGATGAGAATTTCGCAAAGTATGAGGCTAACTTTACAAGGATATCAAGGTATGTTGTAGATTATATACATAACCCAAGAAGTAAGATTTATCGCTTCTTTGATGGGTTAAAACCATTTCTCTATCGAGAATTAGTCTCACAATCCTTCTCGTCGTATGAAGACATTGTCTTATGTGGTATCAAGACAGAAAAAGAATTCTCTATGTCTTATGACTTTAAAGAAAAGCAAGAGAAGAAGAGATCTACTGATCAATCTGGGGATGGAAATAAGGGAATGAAGGGAAAGGTTGAATATCCATTCTATGGTAAATGTGGGAAGAAACACCCCGGTACTTGCTTGAAGGGAATGGGTTTCTGTTACAAGTGTGGTGAAAAAGGCCACCAAGCTCGTGATTGCAAAGGGAAGAAGGAAGCTACCAATGTTCAGTGCTACAATTGCAGGGAGATGGGACATTATGCAAATGAATGTCCTAATCATCAGGAGAACTTACCCCAGAAAATTCCAAGGGATCAAGGCCAAGCTTTTTATATCACTACTGCTAAGGTAGAACCTCCAAAAGATGTGGTGGTAGGTAATTTAATGGTTTCCTCAAGTTTAGAAAATGCATTATTTGATTCTAGATCATCGCATTGTTTTATATCATCCTAGTTTTCTAAGAAAACTAGATATTTCCAATTTGATTTAACAAGGGAGTTGTCAGTTAAACTCTTAAGGGTAGTATCATTGCAACAATGTTTTGTGAATCAGTCCCCATTAGAGCACATAAATGTTCTTTATCTTCTGATCTCATCATCATACCTACGATTGAGTTTTATATAATCCTCGGTATGGATTGGATTTTGGACTATAATGTGAAGATTTATTGTAAGAAGAATGAGGTTACTATTTTTGATGATGATGATAAGGAACACCTTATCTTTATAGCAGAATATTCACCACCTAATTCTTATCTAGATCCACCCCTAGTAGCTCAACTAAATTCAATTATTGGGGAGGAAGAGAATGAAATGACTATGGGTGAGGAAAGGAATGTTCAAATAGAGGATGTACCTGTTGTGAAAGAATATGTAGATGTATTTCGGTAATATTTACTTGGACGTCCTCCAGAATGAGAAGTTGAGTTTTCCATTGATTTAATTCCTGGATCAAGGCCTATATCGAAAACCCCTTATATAATGGCCACTGTAGAATTAGTTGAACTAAAGAAACAACTATAGGAATTGAGTAATAAGGGATTTATTCACCCTAGTATTTCTCCATGGGGATCCCCTGTTCTTTTTGTTAAAAAGAAAGATGGATCTATGAGGTTATGTATCGACTATAGGAAGATCAATGCTATAACAATAAAGAAAAAGTATCCCCTACCTCGCATTGATGATTTATTTGACCAACTGCATGGAGCTCAATACTTTTCAAAGATTAACCTTCGATCTGGATACCATAAGTTGTGTGTAAAGAAGGAATACATTCCGAAGACAGCATTTCGAACCAGGTACGGGCATTACAAGTTTACTGTAGTGCCTTTTGGATTGACTAATGCACCCTCTGTATTCATGGATCTGATGAATAGAGTTTTCAAGGAATATCTCGATGAATTTGTGGTGTTATTTATTGATGATATCTTGGTATACTCTAAAATATATGAAGATCATGAAGGTCACTTGCGCATTATCCTGAAGACACTGAGAAGACATGAATTATATGGGAAGTTTAGCAATTTTGAATTCTGGCTTCATGAGATTTCTTTCCTTGGCCATATTATCTCTAAATATGGAATCTCTGTTGATCCTTCTAAGACCAAGGCAATCCAAGAATGGACAGCACCTATGAGTATAACTGAGGTACACTGTTTTGTTGGTTTGGTAGGTTATTATCGACGTTTCCTCCAGAATTTTTCCTGATTGGCTAACCCATTAACGAAGCTCACACGTAAAGGGGTTAAATTTGATTGGACAATAGAGTGTGAGGAATGTTTCAAAGAACTTAAGAGAAGATTATTCAATGATCCTATATTTAATCTACCATCAAGTAATGATGGGTTCGTTATTTATAGTGATGCATTGAATAAAGGACTTGGTTGTGTCCTTATGCAGAATGATAGGGTTATTGCCTATGAATCACGACAGTTGAAAATTCATGAACAAAACAATCCTACTCATGATCTCAAGTTAGCAGCTATGATCTTTTCTTTGAAGATATAGAGGCACTACCTCTATGGTGAAAAATGGGAGATTTATACTGATCACAAGAGTTTGAAGTATATTTTCTCACAAAAAGAACTCAAAATGAGGCAAAGGAGATGGCTTGAATTACTCAAGGATTATGATTGCAC
The DNA here is from genome assembly GCA_963277665.1 of Viscum album. NCBI lineage: Eukaryota > Viridiplantae > Streptophyta > Magnoliopsida > Santalales > Viscaceae > Viscum > Viscum album. The sequence continues at coordinate 794,549,408 of OY728142.1, read as the reverse complement.
GATACACTACCACCCGGGGAATACACACAAGGTGGCAGATGCTTTGAGCAGAAAAGATCATGGAGTTTTGAACAATATGAGAATTGAAAGGGATCCAATTTTCATGGATCTAGTGAAGCTGGACATGGGAATAACCAGGGAAGGTGAAACATCAATGATTTTTCAAATGGTTGCCAAACCATCTTTACTAGAAAGGATTAAGAGTTCTCAGACTGATGATGAATAATTTTGAAAGAAGATTAATGCTGTGAATGATGGGAGATTGAGAGACTTTGTGTATGAAGATGGAATTTTGAAATTCAGGAAGAGACTATGTGTTCCCGATATACCTGATCTAAAAAGGGAATTGTTGGATGATGCTCATAGTTCCAATTTCTCTATACACCCTGGGAGCACCAAAATGTATAGATATTTAAAGGAACATTTTTGGTGGGACAACATGAAGAGGGAGATTGCTGATTTTGTGTCAAGATGTATGGTTTGTCAACAAGTGAAAGCTGGAAGGCAATAGCCTGGAGGAGTCATGCAACCTCTTCCCATACCGGAGTGGAAATGGGACAATATTACGATGGACTTTGTCATGGGGCTACCAAAGACTCCTAGAAGGAACGATGCAATATGGGTCACTGTTGATCGTCTTACCAAGTCAGCACATTTTCTTTCTATAAGAGAAGATCTACCACTAGATCATCTAGCAAGACTATATATTGATTAAGTTGTGAGACTTCATGGAGTACCCCTATCGATTGTTTCTGATCTTGATCCCTGTTTTACTTCAAGATTCTGGAAAAGTATTCAGAAAACCTTGGATACTGAACTTCATTTGAGCACTGCCAACCACCCTCAAACCGATGGACAATTAGAACGAACTATTCAAACCTTAGATGACATGTTGAGATCCTGCTCACTTGACATTCAGGGAATGTGGGATCAATATTTACCTCTTGTAGAATTTTCCTATATTAATAGATTCCATTCGTGTATTCAGATGGCACCATATGAAGTGTTATATGGAAAGAGATTTTGTACACCAACCTGTTGGGATGACGTTGGTGAAAGAAAGATTGTAGGCCCAGAACTGGTGAAGGAAACGATGGAAAAGGTGAAGGTAATCCAAAATCACATCAAAGCATCTCAAAGTAGGTAGAAGAGCTATGCTGATAATTGATGGAATGATTTAGAATTTTAAGTCGGTGATCATGTTTTCCTGAAGGTATCTCTATGTAATGGAGTCATATGTTTTGGTAAGAAAGGTAAATTGAGTCTCAAGTATATCGGACCTTTCTAAATTCTAGAACGAATTGGGGTTGTAGCTTACCGATTGGCAATGCCGCCAAGTCTCTCCAAAGTTCACGATGTGTTCTACGTATCTCTGTTGAGGAAATACATGCCCGACCCAACGCATGTACTCACCTATGAAGAATTAGAATTGGAACCCGATCTGTCTTATTGTGAAGATCTCATCAGGATTCTTGATATTAGAGAACAAGTACTGAGAAACTAGATGACTCGTCTAGTAAAAGTCTTGTGGAGAAACCATAAGATGGAAGAGGCAATGTGGGAACCCGAGGATCTTATGATGAAGAACCACCCGAGTCTTTTCAAGCGGTAGTATTCTAGAAATTTCGAGGACGAAATTATTTGAAGGAGGAGAGAATTTAACACCCCAAGCTTCTACGGTACGCTTCTATTTGAATAATGCGATAATGTGTGTTGTACGCAACATTGAGTTCTAACACACACCACAACCGGTCAAACTAGCTGTTATGAATAGTAATACATACTTTTTAAAATTTTAGAGATTTTATCTCTGAAAATGGACTTCATTCTTGGATTCAGAGTATCGAATTTAGCCTAAGGTGAAATTTTTGTACTTTTCGGATAACTTTAATATTTTGATGAATAGTGAAAATTACTAAATTTTAATTATTAACAACTTTTTTAATCAAAATAATTAATAGTGATAAATTATGAATTTGAGTGGTTTTAAATTATATTTAGAATATATTTTTACCATTAAATACAATTTTTTTCATTGGACATAATTTCACAATTAAACTGAACCTAAACAAGTATCAATCTTTTGATAGTTATTATATCTTAAAAACACGCTTTTTGTTTTGACAGCGGGAATTAATTTTAAATTAATTTCTGCCACTTCTGTGTTTTGAATTTGGAAAAATGGATTCCATATTTGGAATCAGGATGTTCAAATTGTGTAAATAGGTAACTTTTATTTTTAGACATTTTGAATAATTACTTCGGTAAATATTTTATTTACCATGGTTAAAGGGTAAATCTGGTAAATAAGGGTTAAAAAATAATATTATAATAATAACAAATTACCCTGAAATGTGTCCTAACATTATTTTTTCATACATTTCCGACCATGGGCATCTTTGGGTCGATTTTGGGACCCCATGGTGCCACTTGTAAGTGATAGGAACACTTTATTTTAATTAAGTTAGAATGAATACAAAAATGACACAAGCATATATCTTTTAGAAAAACAATTTTACATAGGGTTATATAAGTTTTCTTTTCAACTATAAATATTAATTAGAAATTTAAAACTATTTCCTACATAATGGTATTTTATTTATAATTTTTAGACATTAAATAATTTAATTTATTTATGACACAATGGTGATGCAATAGTTACCATAATAGTGAAAAATTAAAATGATTGATAATGTAGATACCCAAATAAATATTATTTGAGACTTTTTATGAATTTCAATAATTTTCTAGGTTAATATGACATGTTAAAAATTATTTAATTAATTGTTTTCGAAGTAATCATTCTGTTATGATTTTTTAAAAAATCAATTATTGAATAGTGTCAAAATTGACATAGAAGTGTTTTTAAAACAAATATTATATTATTAATTAATATTAAATTCCTAAAAATCTAAGGTTCGTCTGAGAGAATTATATCATGATAGGTGTATCATTAATGGACCACTTGGGGGTCTCTTGGATGTATATAGTAAGTTTATTAACCATATAATATAAAAATACAAAGAGACATTGTAAAAGTGAAACTAATTAACTAAGAGTTAATACTTAATGATAAGGTTAATATAGTAACCCAGACCTATATAAATTCTATTGGATGAGTGGTTTTCGACCCATCCCCACCTTAAATTTTAACTAATCCACTCTGGAGCCATTGGAAACTGAATATGAATTTATTATAAAATAATATTTCTAGCTTTTCCAAAGGTGCCCCTCACCCCTCTTATAAAAGGGCACTCCCCCTTCTCATTAATTCACACCTTCAAAGCCTTTTGGCTCAGCCAAAATCTGCCCAAATACTCTCTCAACTTCCCTAAATTCATCCTAGAGGCATTTATTTAGTCATAAAGCCATCCTAAGAGCCCTTTTGATCAAATCAAAAGGAATAACCCGAAGAAGAGGTAATGATTTCACCACCCTTTTCCAAGTTCCTTTCTTCTTCCACTGCTTCCTTCTTTGTTACTACCATTATAAAATAATAACTCCAGTATCTTATATATACTATGATGTTATTATAAATATGTTACAACCATATTTATTATTCTATCCATCCTTTGAATAACATGTCACCATACGTGCGTACGTACGGCTTACCGTCTCCATGTCGTGGTTTAATTGTTATTCAATAAATTGTTATTTGGATTGGTATAATAATGATGTGATACTAATGTAAATAATAAATATAACATGATAATGATTCTTTATATATGATATACCATCCAATTATATATTATTTTAATATCAAAAGAATGATAGTTTCGCTCGTGCGTACGTACGGACTACCGTCTCCACGAACGCGATAAGATTCATTCCCCATCGTATCCATTCAAGTATAATTCTCATTTGATAATTAATAATAGTATATAAGGACATGATATCATTATGTATATGATTAATATACAACCTATCCATTAGAAACATATCTTACGTAAAAAAACATATAAAAGAAAATGAGTAAGTTAACACCCGAAACAACGATAATACTAGGATATTATTAACAAATCAATGTTAAAAGATCATATATGTTATCATATTAATGTATATTATTCTTGTATAATTTAAAAACCATTATTTCACTATTATACATGAGGTTAAACTACCCCCATCCAAGGAAAAGTACAAGGTAAGGGTTTATTTCGCAATCTCTTCATTATCCAAGGTTGTTTATACGTAATAATCTACTGGGATCCCTTTATCATCCACATTCATGTTTCTTAAAAATGTATTTCAAAACATTTTTACTATTTACAATAATATGGGTTAAAGTCATTTATACCCTTTTTTGACTTTTTATAATAGTTTTATAAAGGAATCTTTTTATCGTTTTCCAAACAAGGTGCTTTTTAACCTTTTTGACAGAATTAAGGTAAGAATGTTTTTTAACTTATACGGCGGGTGCGGCTATTTTCCGCCGTTATAAAATCATCGAAGCTTCCCTTACAAGATTACAAGAATATTTTCCAACAAAATTTTTTATTTTATAAATATATAACTCTTAAATGATTTCAAAATAGAAAGATATATTTCTCTAAAAAGAGTTTTTATTTCATCTATGTCAACATCCTTTGATGGATTTTACGCTTATTTGAAGTTGATTTATTATGATACAAAACTTATGAATTGTATTTAAGGTTTTGTGATATGTTTGACTGTGGATGTGTTATTTTTATACCATTCATAGTTTATGGATGAAGTATTTACATTTCCTATGCTAGTTTTAATATGAATGTTTATGTTATGTTTAAAACTTTTCATATGGGAATGCATTGGACTTAATATGTGACAGGTGGAGCCCGCTATAGCTCCTCGATGCATCGGTAGGTCTCATGAGACAAACTAGTGTCTTGGAACAAGGCCTTGGAATAATCTTATTTGTAGTCTTGGCACGAGGCCTTGCCTATGTGGTTATGATAGTCTAGCATTATGCATTCCATCATTATGAAAGTGGTTATTAATATTGCATGGGATTATTCGATTAGTATAATATCCATGTGAATAAATAAATGGAATTATTTCATTTTATTTTTTCCATACTATGTTGATGTTCAAGTTTAAAAGGCTTTTGTTTTAGTTATACATTGCCTTAAATGTTTATGCTTATTTATGAAAGTTTCTGCTATATTGTTATCCTTACTGAGCATCTGAGCTCACCTCTTTCAATGTTTTATTTTTCCCAGGATGTGAAGAAGTAATTTATGAATGACCTGTACGGATAGTATGTGGGGATAAGAGCATGGACTATGAAGAAAATATGTTGTTGTAGTTATCATTTTTATGATGTAATGTAAGACTTATGAATATATCTAGTGTTTCCAAGGCTACTAAACCAATCGGTCTTTCGATATTTGATCATTCTTATGATCATGCCAATGTTATGTAATAATGCACCGACTCTGGGTAACTGGGGTCGGGGCATTACACACACACTTTGAATGTTTTCACAAGACAAATGCAGACTTTATAAAACACTAGGGGACAATTCAACATGGTTTTCACAGCAACAACCTATTCAACCCACACAACACCTTCACCTATGACCAAGCACATGCAACACCATGTCGAAAACATGATTAACACCACCCGAACAAATGGAAAACTAACTGCACATATTACTAAGAACTAATGATCGACTAAATACATGTTTTCAACCAAAGAACTCACCCACACCACATGAACATGCTACCAAAAAAACTAGCACATGGAAAACATCAAGAAAACCAAACCCATACCAAAAATAATTAATCAAACAACATCATAAATTAACTAATCAAGAAAAGTAATTCATTAAATAATGTTTAAATGCAGAACCACCTACCTGGATGTAGGGATAATCTCGCAAATCGATGAAAAACTCTTGTTGCACATCAATTGCACTACAAGGGATCTATAATGGACCTTAAAATAAGGTATTGGTTTAGAGATTTAAAAAAAGAACTAATGGAAAGATGTAACCCTAATGGAAACCCCACCAAAATTGAATAACAAGTGGTCTAAGGGGAACACACCAATGAAAAGGGTGCATGAGGCTGGCTGGAGCTCGAAGGAGGTTGTCGGAGCTTGCACAGCGTCTAAAAAAAGTGGGGGTTTCTAGAGAGGGAGGTGATGTGAAGACCTTCATACAGGGTGGGTGGATGTGAGGGAGCAAGCAGGATAGGGAGTCCCTGGGCGATGGATTAATGTCCTGGCTGGGGTTTGGGGTTTCGGTGTGAGGGGGAGGCCAGCCAAGGAGCTGTGGGGTGCATCTGGTCCGGCGAGCAGGGCACATAATGGTGGTGATGGTTGGGAGAGGAAGGCGCTGAGAGGGGAAGTGCAACATGCATGGTTGTAGAGGAGAAGGAGTGCAGTGTGATAACTATATAGGAGGACCGCTGGGCAAGGGGGTGGGAACTAACAGGAGTGCGCTAGGGTTTCGTGCACAATCCAAGGGAGGGGAAATCCGACAGAAAAAATGGGAGGCAAGGGAAAGGGAAGAAAGAAAAAAATAGAGAAAATAGAAATAAAATAAAACAAAAATAAATAGAGGGATAAAACCCTAAAAAAGAGGGAAAAAATACTAATAATAATAGTAATAATAAACTAAAACAAGAGTAATAATAATAAATAATATAACTTAATTGCCATCACTAATATAAATAATAATAATACTCAATAATAATTAATAATTTTCTAAAATAATAATAATATTATTATCAGTTAAATATTCTTATATTATTTTATTTTTATTTTACCACTCATTTAATTTTATTCCTTACTAATTAATTTATTTAATTTTCTGAACATCGGGATGGCACGCGGGAAACCGAGCAAGGCCGTACGAGGACCTAGGTGAGGCCGTGTGACTTCAATAGTAGTGCGTTGAATGATGCCAAGGCCAAAACGCTCATTTATCATTGAAAGAGTGCAAAACCCCAGTCGGGCTCAGCCTGCATTTCATATATATATATATTAAAAATAATAATAATAATAATTAGAAGCAGATAAAATTACAAGATAAAAAAAATTAGAAACATGACGCAACACAAAGTCCGGGTGTGACAATTCTCCCCACCATAAAGCTTTCCATCCCTGGAAAGCCACAATTAATGTTGAGACTCAAAGAAGAAACGGATACCCGACTAATGATCAAAGAGAAACCCCACAATCAACAATTGAAAAGAGGAAAATGCATTGTGCTCAGAGAAAGTGACTCAAAGAAAACGTCAAGAAACTTGTAAAACAACTTTTTGATATGTGTCGCTCACCCCAATGAGCTAGAACGCCTCCAGTTGACTGATCAAGGAAAATAACCCTCGCACCCATGGAGACCAACTTCACAAGACAAAACATCCCAAAAACTATTAAACAAAAACCACACCATTTGGCTAGAAGAAACAAACAAGGTCAAACCACATCCACGGAACACTCTTATCAATTATAACCAATACATATTTAGAAACAAAACCAAAATGTCATCATGGGGAAGCCCGAGGGGCTCCCCACCATTGGGAACATACTAATTCTTGAGATGATATTGAGAAATTGACACGGGGAGGCCCGGGCGGACTCTCCGCCATTATGGAAAGGACATCACTGATCCATTTCATACACATCTGAGTGAGACCCATCATGGGTCTCTCCACCATTAGAACTACCGAAAAATACAGAAACATCAAAAATTTCTTGACAGGGACCAAACACCCCAACACAAGGGGCGGGGAGGTCGGTCCCAACTACTGGGGCGTCAAAACCACAACACAAGGTGAACCAACATCTCTACATCCTTGGATGAGCATTATTCAAATTTGTGACCGATTTACCCAACAAACCCCCATGTAGACCACTAAAATAAACTACATTTAGTGGGACGCAACCACTGGGACTTTAAGGTAACAAGACGGTCACGCCTCCACATATTCATAGAATTCTTACTCACCCAAATGATTCGTTCGGAATGGAATAACCACAGAAAACAATTTAAACCACCATTACTTTCAGCACCGACGACAGAAATAAAGTCGGTGTCTCATACACTCCCAGGGTTCCTGACTACACACCAACTTCACTCCAAGGCCTATGGATGGAGCCCTGATATTTGAAGCATCTTTTGCCTTGTAGTCAGGTATTGAAGACTCCCAAACTGAGCTTCTTTTTTTTGGTTCCACTTGCAACCACACCACAACTGAGACAACACCAACAACCACAACACACCATGACGTCCAACTACTTACTCACAGAATATCAACCAAAACAGGGGTTTAGAAGGTGCACATTCATCACCCCTTCACCTTAACCAAGAAAATTAAGAAGGGAAAGATGCACGAAAACCACTCCCCTTTGAACAGAAAAATAATTTGAACTACCCAATAGGAGGACACACCCCTATGAAAACCGAGATTCCTGAAGGATTCTATGAAATACACCCTTTCTCTTCAAAGAGAACTCACGCTGTGAGACATCACCAAACATGACCCTTGCTACTAATGAAAGCACTATAATCCTTTCAAGACATCGGTCAACACTGATAACTTCGAATCGCCTTCACCCTTCGCTGCTGTAATTCCTTTCATCGTTTCCAAGGGGGAACCTTCAAACATGACAATGTCAAACTTCATACCCGATGAGTCAGAAAACTCAAAAAAGACCAAAACTCCCTTTAACTCCCCTCACATCTGTTATCCCACTACGAGAGGATCCGCTTAACCGAAAGGGGTTAGGGATAGACTTTTCACTATCACTAAAAATGGAGAGTCCATAATTTAATCAACTGTAGGACCAACCCATAGGGAATTGTCTGTGGGAACACTTCAATCACATGTTAACACTTTTTGGGGGCATACGCTAGTTAAGAAAGAAAACCATGGACCTAATCAAACTGGTCCAATGGTCAAGACATACTGCAAGTGAACACTAAATGTTCATAGGGAAATACTACAAGGTCTTCCTGAAGCACCTTTCAAAAGAAACCACTAAACACATGCTTTCACACCAACTTACAGGTAAGAATTCAAAATAAGGCAAAAATTATTCAAAAAGGGTCCTCGACTCGAAATCCTCACATCCAACATTTCCAAAATACAAGGACACATCACACAATCACCAGTTATTTAAAAACTCTAAATTTTCCTTTAACAAAACTTTTTGAAAGAGAACAGATTTAGTCGTTTGCGCAAACACCAATGGTGTCCCATGGGCCTCACACATGTATATTCATGTGCCACACTGGAACCCACCTCATTTCCATCCATGCAATCATCCTCTCATTCCATTAACCATTTATCTTTTCATATACACTCATGCATGTGGTTGCCCCTGAGAACACCAAGAATCAAAACCGAACCTTTCCATTTTTTCAAAACCAAACATTCAACCCACACTTTTCAAACCATACAATTCATTTTATTTTTAAAGCACTTACTTTCAAAACATTTTTCAAGACCAAATAATTTTTAAAAAGAAAAACATATTTCCATGAATCCAAAACAAAGAGATGAGGAACGATGCAAGAGGGAACTAGTGTCCATAGGTGATTAGAACATATGGTTGGCGGTCATACGCTAATCACGCCACTACCATAGAGGGTATTCTAGGACAGCATCTCCAGCTCAACATATATTGCCAGACCCTGTAAGCTCACTAGAACCACTGACCCTACTCTTTTTTCATTTTCCCTAAACAAGATTAACCACAAGGACCAAAGATTTAGATAGACCTCAACTTACTTTGGTAACTCGAGTCCCACTACGAAGTGTGTCGGTCGGGCACCCTGCTCGTAGTTAGAATGTCGATTTATAACTACCTTAACTCCAATATATCGTGACTATATCCCAAAATAACACAACCCAAGAGAGAAAACATCCTCTGATACCATTTTTTCATGAACCGGGTTGGGTCTCCATTCGACTCGGCGCCTGACCTGGTCCGCGACATGGCCTGAAGGGCATTCTCAATCCCCATGGGCTGGCACTAGTGGTCGGGTATCAAAACTAACACATGGGAATTATTTACCCTAAATTGTAAACACAAAACAACGGACAAGATAAATAAACTAAAACTGAAAATAGAAAACCAAATAGGATCTAAAACAAAAATCAAATTTAAAGGTTTACAACAGGATCCAACATCCAAAAATAATATTGACAAAAAAATATACTAAAACTCTAACTAAAACCTCCAATCAATAAGAGAGGTGCGAAAACCATAAGCTACAAACACCAACCTGTATGAGAAGACCATCCACAACCCGAACCACCATCGCTAAGCACGATACCACAAACTGGAATACACAAAGAACAAGTTCTACATACACCCAAAGTGTATTTAGGGTGTGAGCCTAGAGCCCAGTAGGACGTCACCCAAAAAAATGGTTCCACATATAAACATTAAATGAGAAATACATTTTTAGGCTAAATAAATTAAAGGACACCAAATATTGAACAACTTTAAAGAAATAGTTTCTTTAAAGAAAACACTTTCAATGAAAACAACTTAAATAAAATAAAAAAACACCCTTTCATTTTAGAAAACCCAAACCTTCAAGGAAACCCAAAAGCTACACCATATGCCAACGGTGAGTGTATAGTAGTCCTGGAGCACCAAAAGTGGGAGAGTCCCTATAGGTACTAGAAAAAAGAATGAGACCCTAGAGCATCGCGTCTCGGTGAACAGTAGTTCAGGAAACACAAAAAAATATGTTCTCGTTCACAAGACACTAGTAGGGAAACACATCCATAACCTAGTGGTCTCCAATCATCATTCAAAGTTTAGTTAGTGTTGTAATCGTCAACCGAGCTAAGTGAAACTGGGCCAGAGCCGCTTCTATATCAGTAGCGCGCTAGATCTAGTCTTCCCACCTAGTCCCCAGGCTTCCCCTTTTGTGCTCAAGATGTTCCAATTTCTCATTCCAAGTCAAACTCAGACAAATAAAACAAACAGGGTGTTACCTAAACCCAACGCCGCACTTTCACACACATATAAATCCATTTGAAAAAAATACGCACACCAAAAGACTTTACCCAAATCAGTTAAACAATTCATTCATCATTAATAATTATTTATTAAAACATATTAAATTCATTGTAAACAAATTCTTTTAAAATAAACATAACTGGACTTAACACATAAAACTAACTCTACCCTCTTTTATGACTAAGCACACCCAACACCACGTCAAGAACACAAACTGCACCACTCACATCAATTAATAACTCAACCGCACAGTTAAAAGACCCCTTTTCCCAAATATACAAAATACTAAAAAATATATTAACCAATTTCAGAATATGACACATGAATTCAAATGCCAAAAGTCCACTCAAACCTCTTCTTGGACAAAACACATATGAACGCTACACTAGAACATAAATCGTGCACTTTTCACGTTTTTACAAAACAAATGATGACATTATAAAACACTAGGGTGTAGTTAAACATGGTTTTCACAGCAAAAACCTATTCAACCCACAAAACACCTTCACCTATGACCAAGCACATGCAACACCATGTCAAAAACTTGATTAACACCACCTGTACAAATGGAAAACTAACTTTACATATTATTAAAAACTGAAGATTGGATAAATACATGTTTTCAACCAAATAACGCACCAACAGCACATGAACATGCTACCAAACAAAACTAGAACATGGAAAACATCAAGAAAACAAAATACATACCCAATAGAATTAATAAAAAAACATCATAAATTATCTAAGTAAGCAAATTAATTCATTAAATAATGTTTAAATACAAAACCACCTACCTCGATGTAGGAATAACCTCGCAAATCGATGCAAAACTCCCGCCACATGTCAATTTCACTACAAGGGATCTATAACCAACATTAAAACAAGGTATTGGGTCAGATATGTCAAAAAAGAACTAACGGAAAGTCAAAACACTAACGGAACCACCACCAAAAATTTAATAACAACCAATCGAAGGGGAACTCAACTACAGCAAGGGTGTGGGAGGCCGATTGAAGCTCTTAGGAGGCTGTCGGAGCTTGTGCAGTGCCTGAAAAAAATAGGGTCCCTGGAGAGGGAGGTGCTACGTGGACCATAAGATAGGGTGGGAGGATGTGAGTGGGTGAGCAGGTTAGGGAGTCCCAGGGTGACTGCATGATATCCTGGCTGGGGTTCGGGGTGTCGGTGTGAGGGGGAGGTCAGTCGGGGAGCTGTGGGGTGTGGATGGTACGGCGAGTGGGGCGTGCGATAGTGGTGATGGCTGGGAGAGGAAGGCACTGAGCATGGAAGGAGGGGGAGTTTGGCGTGCTAGGCTTCCAAGGATAAGGGGCGCAATGCGATTGCCAGATGAAAGGACTGTTGGGCAAGGGGGTGAAACACTAGCAGTGGTGCGCTAGGCTTTCATGAAAATTCTAAGGGAGGGGAAATCCGATGGGAAAAATGTGAGGCAAGGGAGACAGAAGAAATAAAGAAAAAAATAAAGAAAAGAGAAATAAAATAAAACAAAAATAATTAGAGGGATAAAACCCTAAAAAAGAGGGAAACATACTAATAATAATAGTAATAATAAAATAAAACAAGTGTAATAATAATAAATAAAATAGCTTAATTTTCATCACTAATATAAATAATAATAATACTCAATAATAAGTAATAATATCCTCAAATGATAATAATATCATTATCAGTGAAATCTTTTTATTTTATTTTATTTTTATTTTACCACTCATTTAGATTTATTCATTACTAGTTCATTTCATTTAATTTAATGAACATCGGGCAGGTGTGTGGGGAACCGGGCGAGGTCGTGAGTTGACCTAGGTGAGGCCACACAGCTTCGAAAGTGGCGCGTTGAATGTTGCCAAGGCCAAAACGCTCATTTATCAGCGCAAGAGTGAAAACCCCCAGTCAGGCTCAGCCTGCATTTCATATATATATACATATATTAAAATAATAATAATAATAATTAGTAGTAGATAAAATTATAAGATAAGAAAACTATAAACATGGTGTAGCGCAAAGTCTGGATGTGACACACATAAAATGCCTATACCCACAGTTTTGGGAAAAACCGTGGGTATAGGTCTATTTTCCAGTAAGGAACTGTTTTCCCAAATCTTCTTTTACATAGGGTATTAAAATATTTCTCACTATGGTGAGAGTATCCCAAATAAGACTGATGTCATGATGGGTGTTATTCACCCCTTACGAGCCTGTTAATGAGATATTGATCTTTTTGGATTTAGACCTTCAAATTTTTCTAAGGATATCACCATGTTTGGAATTTGACCGCGTTGTCATGACATGTCAAATTTATTATGTTTTTAAGGTTGATTAATATTTTATTGCAGACCCTAGTACATCTCTCAAGGAGCCTTGGTGGCTTATAGTGTGTATTATTAATAAAGATTACTAAAATAGGGGTGATTTTGAAAACAGTTTTAAGAAAATAACATAACATAAAGAGTTTAATAGTTGATAGAATAAGGTGGATGTTTAAGAAATATGATATAAGAAGATCACTTCATGTTCACTAAAAATCTTGGATAGTTCGTTGTTCTAAAAATTTAACATGGTTTTGTTTAATTCTTTGGTTGAGGATTGTCAAGATCTTGATTCCCCTCTTGCCTCTCTAAATGTTGCACAAAGTACCAACCCTTGACACAACAATCATGTTGTCAAGGTTTGGAGTTTAAGAACAGATTGAAGCATACCAAAGAATACTAATATCTTTTTTATGTGTGAGAGAAAGAGTATCCTTGTGTTTCCCAATCGGAACAACTCAAGTTTCCCACTTGAAATCTCAACCCAATCAGAGTTGAAATGAAAAGCAGTTCACTTAATTAAACCCAAGAAATTAACTCAGAGGAGAAACACGTTTAGTTAAAAAATAAGTGAAATAATCCACACAAAAATTACACAAAACTAGTAGAGTATAAAGTGTTGGAACTCCCTCCAATGTATGTGTAGTTCCCTTGAAATGATCATCCACCGTTTAGCTCGCCATCGAGAGGAGGAGAAGGCTCGGGTGGAACTCTTTATTCATTGGTGATCCCCCTATGATGATAGGGGACCCCAGAACATCAATTATTAGGAGGTAACTTCTTTGGGTCTCCAAAATACTAGATATTTTCCTTATGGTCAAACTTTCAAATGAGGAGCCCAAGGTGACATTTCATAAGAAAATTGGAAGGTAGTTTTGAGCACATAGAATACTTAAAACCACTTGTCACAGTTGTTTCGACCTACAGACAGCCTTATCGAGATTTGGAGAAAATACAAAAGTTGTAGCCCCGAATATTTTCAGTCTCCACCGAATGTTTGGAATAAATTGGACACCTATAGCCTGAGATATGAATAGATCACAGTACACCACTTCTGAAATTGTGCAGATTCGGTGTGCTGGATAGATCAAGTAGGTTGGGCCACTAAATAGCCGAATGAGTCTTGGGTTCCTTCATAATAAATGTATCCCAATAAAATTTGGACCATCCCACAAAATATCATCCCAATTGGATTCTCGGTCTAGTAGCAGTGTACAGATTAATCCACTGGTGTGCTTGGATCCTCTGCAGTTTGGCCCATTTTTCTTGGACATCATCATGGGTCCTCCAAATCACCTCCGCCTGCAATGGAATCATCAAAACAAGTATCATTTACCATTTTAACAGTGATAAACACAAAATAAATGATTCAAAAATGGAATTCAACTTGTGATTATTTTTATAATTTTCAATATAAAACAAGTTCAACACAGTGGTGTAAAGGTGAAAATTACACAGTGAATCGTGGTACGAGCACACCCCCACACCTAAACATTTTCACTCTTGGGGAAAGTCACGTATCCAAATAAAATGAGGCATATACATATTCCCAACATCATGAAGATTTAACATTTGAGGACATTTTAATTAATTAAAGTAATGCGGTCAATGAATGAACCACACCAAGGAGTTTTTCCTATAGAAAAATATGTCTCATAAATCATATCACAGTGAAATTTAAATAGATTTAGAACGCCAACATGAGCAAGGAATTCAAAAGTCAGCCATTACACTAACTCTCCATATGTGTGTGTGAAAACCATTCCATGCTATTTATTCCACATTCTATCCAATAAACATAGGTTATTTTAAAATTATTCATCTTTAAATGAATTTTCATCGAACCTTCCCTACATCCTTTGAAATCATATTTCAAGACCCACTCAGTTAAGAATTCCCAAAAGTCAAACCATAATTTTCTAACCTAGATATCCACATATGTTTTACATTTCATCACTCCCCTCATTTATTATTTTTTATTTTTAGAATTTGCATTTGGAAAAAATCTCACACTCCTCTCTCAACCCTTGTTTGATCTCCTCACGACACTAATTGTAATAGTTATAACAAGATCAAAGGTTGAGGAGGAGTGGTTTTTGACCTTACCAAGACACAAACTTTTTTTAGGGTGTACAATAGTCGGATATTAGGTACACACACAAAAGTCAGTCTAGTAGAGTAATGAAACAAATCAAATAAAGAACGAACGTATAAAAATATCATTTAGAGATAAAAAATATTAACATAACAAGTATTTACCTTATATTAAGTAAGAAATATTCACACTTTGTGGTCTAGATCAAAAATGTATGGAGATATTAGTGACACAGTTTTCCCAAAAACTACTCACACAGGGGGCATCAGTCATCTCAAATGTTTCCCAGTGATACAATCATTTATATCATTGATAGAAAACCAATTCACTAAAAATAACTCACTGATGTTAACTTCATACAAATATTATTTTTCACCATTCTTTATGGTATTTTTACTACCCCCACATTATGGTCACCGAATCATGGAACTTTGAAGTTTTTGATGGTGGAAAATGAAAATATGATAATTAAGGAGAAAATAGAAGAATGAAGAGAGACAATGGAAATCCTAATGAACTAAACAAGATGAGGAAAAGTGAAAATACCATAAAGATGGAAAAATTGAGAAGAAATAGAGAGAATTTTTTTTGAAAATTCCTATCTAACCTAGGAATGTACCCACCCACCCCCCCCCCCCCACACCTAGAATGTGCAGTGTCCTCACTATAATAATTGAGAAGGTGAGACGGAAGGATTAAACTTGGTATGTTTCAATGGTATATTGCTTCTTGAACATGGAGTTCCACCATTAAGAACTCCGAAAGGGATTCATGGAAGTGTTGCAGTTGCTACCCATTGACAGTGAAGCTTTTCTTGGTTTCTTTATTTCGAACATGAACAAAACCAAATAGAGATACATTAATAACAATGTATGGGCCAAACCAATGGGAACAGAAGCTTAACTGGATGCAACTTCAGCCTTTCATTATAAAGGAGGACCTTCTGCCTAATGTGGAACTGACGATGAAGTATAAGACAGTCGTGGGAAACCTTGGTTCACTTCTTATAAATCTTAGAGTTTTCATATGCATCTCTTCTCATTTCCTCCAACTCCCAGATCTACAACTTCCTTAGGGAACCCGCACTAAAAAGATTATAATTGCATGTATTGATGGACTAGTAGGCCTGGTGCCCAATTTAACCTAGTAGGTGAAAACACTTTCCAAACACAAGACGATATGGTGACATTCTAATGGGAGTTATGAAAGAATTATGGTAGACCCATAATGAATCATTAAGTCTAAGACTCCAATCTTATATATTTGGTTGAAATGTTTTTTCAAGAATTTGTTTTACCTCTCTATTTGATACCTCGGATTGACCATTGGTCTATTGATGATATCCAGTAGACACTCTATGACTGACCTCATAGCGACAAAAAATTGATTTCATTGTTCGGTTGCAGAAATGAGAACCCTGGTCACTAATGATGAACCTAGGTAATCCAAACCTACAGAAGATTTGGGTTCTCAAAAATTCTAAAACTGCCATAGAATCATATGTCCTTGTTTCTCGTGCCTCTACCCATTTTGACACGTAATCAACTACCAGAAGAATGTATAATTTACCAAAGAAATTAGAAAATGGACCCATAAATTCAATGCCCCAAACATAAAAAATGTCAGGAAAGAGAAATGGTTATTGTTGAATTTTATTTCTTTTAGATACATTCCCCATTCTTTGACATGGAGGACATGATTTGAAAAAATCATGGGCATACTAAAAAAGTGTTGGCCAAAAAAGTATAGAATCAAGGACCTTATGAGAAGTCCATTGGGGACCAAAGTTCCCCCCACAAGAAAGAGTGTTGTACAATCTAAGGACAGACTGAAACTCGCTATTCGGAACACAACGCCTAAGGACTTGATCACTACATGTACGCCAAAGGTAGGGGTCATCCCAAAAGTACCAATGAGACTCATGTTTTAGATGAATGGCTTGGTGTTTATTTAAATCAGTAGGAATTCAAGATGCTACCAAATAATTTAAAATTTTAGCATACCAAGGAATAACATCTTTCACTCAGTACAATTTCTCATTGAGAAACATATCATTTATAGGAATACAAGGGGATGATTCAATGTATGATGATGGGGGATTCCTATTGATATGATCAGCCCCCACATTATCTTCTTATTTTTTATCTTTAATTTCTAGATTAAATTCATGAAGGAGGATCATCCAGTGAATGAGACGTGGTTTTGCTTCCCGTTTCTTAAGGAGATACCAGAGGGTTGCATGGTCTGAGAACATAATGAATTTGGACCCCAAAAGGTATGAACTGAAATTTTCCAAGGCAAAAACAATGGAAAGTAATTATTTTTAGTTTTGTTTTAGTTTTCTTTGGTAGGTTCCAAAGTATGTGAGGCATATGCAATGACATGTGGAGGTCGATCGACCCATTGTGACAAGACTGCCCTAACTACATATTTAGAGGCATAACACATGAGCTCAAATGGTAAATCCCACTGAAGTGGTTGGATTACTGAGGGTGATTTGAGACTCCATTTTAACATATTAAAAGATTCCTCAGATTCTTTATCAAAAAAATTCCTTTTCCTTTTGGAGTAATCAGGAGAAGGGGAGTGCAATTTTACTAAAGTCACGAATGAAACGACGGTAAAATTCAGAATGACCTAGGAAAGACTGTGCATACCATACATTTTTTGGAATGGTAAGGAAGAAATGACAACCAATTTTGATTTATCTACTTGGATTCCATCCCTAGAAATGACATGCCCCAAAACTATACCATATCACACCATGAAATGACATTTCTCATAATTTAATACAAGATTCATTTCTATAAAATGACGTAGGACTGAACCAAGACTACTCAAACATTCATCAAAAGAAGAGCCATAAATAGTTAAATCATCCATGAATACTTCAATGCGATTATCCAGGTAATCCGAAAAAATAATAATCATGCAACGTTGGAAAGTACCCAGAGCGTTGCACATAACAATTGGCATCCTTCTATAGGCAAATGTGACAAAGGGGCAAGTGAAGGTTGTCTTTTCCTGATCCTCAGGGGAAATATGGATCTAAAAGTATCCAGAATACCCATCAAGGAAATAGTAGTGTGACTTACCTGCTAGCCTCTCTAGAATTTGGTCAATTAATGGAAAAGGGAAATGGTCGTTCCTAGTGTGTTGGTTTAGTCAGCGATAGTCTATACTGATACGCCAACTATTCTGCACACGAGTTGGAACCAATTCATTGTTTTAATTTTTGATTACTATAAGGCCAGTCTTTTTATGAATTGCTTTAATAGGAAAGACCCATTGGTTGTTAGAGATGGGTTAAATGATTCCAGTAGCCAATAATTTTGTTACCTCATTTTTCACAACTTTCAGGAGGTTTGGGTTCAATCAACATTGTGCCTGCCTCACTGGTTAAGCCTCATCATTTAACAAAATATGATGTGTACAAATTGATGGTATAATACCAGTAATGTCAGAAAGTTTCCATCCCAAAGTTTGTTTATACTCCCTCAATAGTTCAAGCAGTCGCAATTCATGCTCGATAGGGAATGAACTAGCAATAATTATGGGAAACTTATTTCCATTCTCAAGATATGCATATTTTAAATCTTAAGGCAATTGTTTAAGTTCCAATTTAAGTGTATTTTGGAATGATGGGAGTGTGTGTGAAAGTGATAGATTAGTAACCTCATCTAACTGCTCAACTTTATCATCCTCGAATGAGGAATGGGATTTTGCAAGCTTATCAGTATCATTGATGGTAAGTGGATCCTCAGTGTTCAAGAAATCAACAATCAATGAACATGCATGACACTTTTCTAGAACACTAAAACAATCAGTGCGTGAATCATTTCCTAGAATTTATATCACTGAAGAAAACTCAGAAAGGGGATTGGCAGAAAGAAAAGTTAATTTTTTAGGGGTAGGGAGTTCATCAATTGAATTAACAGAGAGAGAGGAATATTCTTCTGAGGGGTGCTTCATGGCTTCAAGGATGTTGAAATGGACTATGTAACCACCAAATTCCATAGATAATGTACCATTAAGGACATTAATTATGGCTTTGGTGGTTTTCAAGAAGGTCATCCCCAATATAATCGGGGCATGTCCATTCATCCTATCATCCTCCATTTTAAGCACATAAAAGTCAGCAGAAAAAATTACATTTTGAACCCACACAATAACATCCTCTAACACACCAGAGGGGTGTACGGTACTCCATTTGGATAGTTGAAAAACAATTTTAGTGGGCTTCAGTTCCCCGACCTGCAATGTATAGTAAATGGAGCGAGGCATCACATTTATAAAGGCACCTAAATCAAGCATACCATTAGAAAAAGAATACTCCCCTGCATGGAATTGAGAATGTTCCAGGATCATTTCACTTGTTGGGAAGTGATGGCTCTATCAATGCTGAAACATTCATCCCCAAGCTCACTTCCTCATCACCTCGAAGTCTCCTTCGGTGTGTACACATCTCCTTTAGAAACTTGGCGTGCTGTGGAATTTTCTTCACAACATCAATCGATGGGATATTAACATGCACTTTTTAAAAGTCTTTAATATTTATTTATCAAGTTCAGTTTACTTTTGTTTTCTTTCTTGGTTGGGCCTTTGGGGAAATGGAATATTAATGGTTGGGCTAGGTGACTCGTCAATGTACACTTTATTTCCTTTGGAATGGATTTTCTTAGGACAAGGTTCTTTAACATTTGGAACATATTTAATGGTTGGGATGGAGGTTTTCTCAGGAGGGGATAACTCTAATGGAGGATTGATTTTTATTTTCTAGTTTTTTTCCACTCCTAAGGGTTATGGCACTAATATTTCCTTTATCCCTAGGGTTAACTACTAGTTGAGAGGGAATTTTACCTGAACCGTGACTTTGAATTTCACCCACTGAGTTAGCTAGTTGACCTAATTTGGTGTTAAGGTCTTGTATGGATTCCTGAGTGGTTTATTGGAATTGAATATTGTTGACATGCATTTGTTTCATTATATCTTCTAGGATAGGCTAGATTTTTGTAGGGGTTTGTTGGAAAGGCCTTTGGGGTGGTTTAGGATTTCTGGGTGGTGGTGGTGGATGAATACTCTGCCTCGGTTGGTTCCATTGTTGTTGAGGATAGTTTGAATACCCCCCTTTCCTATAGGATTGGTTCTCCTTCCACCTAGGGTTGGATGGATAGTATGGTTCTTTCCTAAAGTGTTGGTTATAGGGGCGGCTGAGAAATATTGCCTCAAAACTCTCAAATGTTTCCCTCAATTGAGGACATTGGTCAGAGTAGTGGGTGTTAGAAGAACATATACCATAATGGACGGGATAAGGAGATTGGGATTTCCCTTTGGAAAGCGAAATTTTTTGAATAAGGGTACTTACCTCTTTGAACTTTGTGTCCACCTTCTTCTTGAATTCAGTACTTTGTACCTCATGGAAACCTTGAATCGGTACATTGGACCTTGAACCAAATTGTTGCATGTTTTTCTCCAGGTTCTCAATTAAGGTTCTTGCAGAAATTGGGGTCTTATCAACTAGTGCACCAACTACAGTAGCATCGATCATATTTTTATCAATAGGGATTAATCCTTCATAAAAATATTGAATTAAAATTTGATCACTCATTTGGTGGTGTGGGAAACTTGAACATAACCTTTTAAAGTGTTCCCAATATTCATGTAATGTTTCCCCTTTAGATTATATTATCCCACAAATTTTTTCCTTATTATTGTAGCTTGAGAGGCTGGGAAATATTTTTCAAGGAAAAGGCATTTCATGTCCGCCCAACCTCTTATTGGTGAATTAACATAGTACAACCAATATTTTGCAGTGTCTTCTAAAGAAAATGGGAATTCTATGAGCTTTACTTGTTCCTCATCCACATTAGTAGGTTTTAATGTTGAACAAATAGTATGAAATTCTTTCAAGTTCTTGTGTTGATCTTCTCTAGGAAGTCCATGGAATCTTGGTAATAGATGAATTAAACCAGATTTTAGTTCAAAATTGGGTGTCTCACATTGTAATTGAATGTATGTGGGATGAATATAAATATCAAGTGAGGTTAAGTACTTTAGTGTTCAATTTGTCTATACATGTTATTCACGTTTATTTCAGTTCTGATGTTAGTTCCAGAAGAAGATGAAGGGTGAAGAAGAGTTTCAATATGTGGTGTGTCCTCCTTGAAAGTGTTGTCTTGTGTGTCTCGGTGTCGTTGACATAGGGTCCTCTCCGGTTTGGGTTTAGAAGGTGCTAAATCTCCTTGAGTATAATGCCTCATGCACCAAACCTACAAAACAAATAGATCATAACAAAAAGGAATTGAAAAGATATAATAGAAAAAAAATATATTCATAAAATTATAAAAACCTTATAAAAAACACGCACTAAAAACCAAAGCGCTCCCCGGAAACGGTGCCAAAATTTGAATGTGTTGTCCTGAAATGTCAAATTGATTATGTTTTTAAGGTTGATTTATAGTTTAGTTCAGACCCTATATCATCTCTCAAGGAGCATTGGTGGCTTATAGTGTGTATTTTTAATAAAGACTACTAAAAGAGGGGGGTGATTTTGAAAACAGTTTTAAGAAAATAACTTAACTTAAAGAGTTTAATAGTTGATAGAATAAGGTGGAGGTTTAAGAAATATGAGATAAGTATATCACTTAAAGTTCACTACACATCTTGGATAGTTCATTGTTCTGAAAATTTCACATGGTTTTGTTTAATTCTTTGGTTGAGGGTTGTCAAGATCTTGATTCCCCTCTTTCCACTCTAAACATTGCACAAAGTTCTAACCCTTGACACAATAATTGTGCTGTCAAGGTATGGACTTCAAGAATATATTAAAGGATACCAAATAATACTAATATCTTTTGTATGTGTGATAGAAATAGGATCCTTATGTTTCCCAATCAGAAAAACTCAAGTTTCGCACTTGAAATTTCAACCCAATCTGTGTTGAAATGAAAAGTAGTTCACATAATTAAACCCAATAAATGAACTCAGAGGAGAAACATGTTTAGATAAAACATAAGTGAAATAATCCACACACAAATTACACAAAACCAGTAGAGTATCATGTTCCATAACTCCCTCCCAAGTATGTGTAGTTCCCTTGAAATGATCTTCCACTGTTTAGCTCGCCATCGAGAGGAGGAGAAGGCTCGAGTGGAACTCCTTCTTCATTGTTGATCCCCCCTCTGATGATAGGGGCCTTAAGAACATAAAGTATGATGATAGAACTAATTTTGTTCTCCAAAATATCAGAGATTTTCCTCTTGGTCTAACATTCAAATGAGGAGCCCAAGGTTCCGTTTTATAAGAAAATGGGAAGGTGGTTTTGAGCACACAAAATTCTTAAAACCACTTTTCACTGGTGTTTAAACCTTCATACAGCCTTATATAGATTTTAAGAAAAAAAACGTTGTAAACCCACCTCTTGGATATCTCCACCGAAATTTTGGCATAAATTTAGCACTTATATCCTGAGATATGGACAGATCATAGCACACCACTTTTGACATCATGTAGATTCGGTGTGCTGGACAGATTAGGTCGGTTGGTCTAATAGATGGATGAATTTGTCCTGGGTTCATTCATAAGAAATGTATCCCAATGAAATTTGGACCAACTCAAAAAATATCAGCCCAATTGGATGCAATTTATAGTAAAAATGTGTGTATTAATCCACTGGTGTTCTTTGATCCTGCGCAGTTTGGCCCATTTTTCTTGGACAACATCATGGGCCCTCCATATCACCTCCTCCTACAATGGAATCATCAAAAAAAGTATCATTTCCATTTTTAAAAGTGATAAAAACAAAACAAATGATTCAAAAATGGAATTCAAAACGTCATTATTTTTATAATTTTCAATATAAAATAAGTTCAACATAGTGGTGTGAAGGTGAAAATTACACAGTGAATAGGGGTATGATCAGGATTGTACTATCATTAAAGTACTCTTGTAGCAATGATAATGCATGTAATGAATTTTTATTTTAAAACCTTATATAAATACACAAAAACCCAGGTCAACATGGGGTTACTCTCAATCTGGTTAGGAATCATGAAATCTTATTGTATGCCAGCTATGGGTGTCACTTGGATTCTAAATAAAATAAAAATAAAGGAACAACCCATCAATATATTATCAAAAATAGATATTCATATTCAATCAATATCTTTAAAAGGAAAATTATTTCACATTTTTTACACCATTTTCTTTTTTTTATATTTTTTTGAACCCACCCCTAGTTCATATGTTTGTGAATAAGTGTCACATTTTTCAAAAATAATGTCACTATATGTGAACTAATTCCACTAATGAGTTTATTGTATAGATCTATACTATCTTATGAATTTAAGAATATTCATGAAATCCATACCAATAATAGTATCAGTTACCATTAACACTAACACATTTAAAATATCACTATATAAAGAATTATATCATCTCACATTAAGTTCACTGAGTATTGATTACCTTATTGTTTAAAACCATATAGAAATGCACTTTGGAGTTTTACATTATCCAAGAAGGTAAATTTGGAGAGGATAGGAGAACGGTATCCTCATGTTGGGATTGATATCACAAAAAGATTTCGTAGAATCACCAGTTAAGAGAATCAAATCCTATATAGTTTGATGTCATAGTTTAAATGCACATTATAAGATATTACACTCATCCTTAATAAATGAATCCTGCAATTTTATTGTAATGAACTGCACTCATTCATGTTTGTGGAATCAAAAAAAGTAGGGTTTTAGTGGATTTGAAACTAAGGTTTATCTAAATTTTTTTATTCTAATTTTTGATTGACATTTGTAAACACATTTTAAATGATTTATAAAATACTTTCACAGTGGTATCTCTAGTGGTGCAGGACCAGAGTGAATTTCTGGGTTTTGGGAGCTTCTAAATTAAATTTTGGTGGTTGTAGAGAGACATCAGTTACCAGATCATGGTGCATTGGGCACTCGGGGAGGGTGAAAAGGGTGATGACCTAATGGATATGAAATTGTGTAGTCAGTTCTTTACATCGAGTATCCAGTGTTGTCGGATTTGATACCCAGTTCTTCTCAGATCCATTTTTTTAACTGGGGGTGTTTTTGTTTTTTAGAATTTTCATTTTAAAACCATTATGGGGTTTATTCATTTCATTTAGACAGGGTAAGGGGGAGTTTGTCCCATTTTCCTCCTCACCCTCCCCATTGTCCACCCTTATCTATGAAAATTGATGGATTTATTCTTCATCGTTTAAGGTGAGTTCTTCTCAGTTGTCTTCTCTACTTGATTCATCTTATCTTGTTTGCTAATTTACATGATTTGGATATAGGGTTTCGATACTAATTCCACTGGATCATAGTTAAATCAGGTTATTATTATTTGTATATTGTGTGGATTGGCTATAGGAGGCTTCAAGGGGATGAACATGCATAGTTTCATACAATTTCTCTTGATGTAAGTTACTGCCAAATTATTATTTAGTTTCATTCTAAATTGTAATTAAATTAGATTTTATGTGTGTTACCATTGATGGTTTCTTTGGCCAAAAATGAACTCAATTGTGTGTCGAGGGTGATATACACCTCATTTCTTGAGTTTTTGGTGAAAGTACATCCCCCAATGAGTTTTCCTTATATTACACTGAAAAGAATTCATATAGATAAATTATGTTAATTAATTATAATTTTCTAATTAATTAATGTGGTATTTTTATGAAGCTAGGACCTCTGGAGGTAATTGGTGGTTGGTTTGGGCTTGGAGGATCTTAGGTGGTGGATATTGGTTGTTTCTTGAGGGGATAACTCCAATTTTGAGGTAGGTGGTGCATAATATTACCACTGTATTTGTATTTTAAAGCATTTTATGAATTGTAAGTGCTTGTAGGAAGGTGTGAAAGATATGAATGGGAACCATGATGGTTTCCCTTTTATGAGGCCTGACTAGGGGGTTAGTAGGACTCTTATTAATCCATGGAGGTTATGGTATAATTATTATTCATCGATGGTTAATTAATCAATGTGAGATGATTAGTTAGGGACATACGGAACCATATGGGTTGTCTATTCCATTATATGTGTATCTTATGGCCTACGATGGTCGAGAAGTGGAATATGGTGCTCACCTAGAGTAGTGGATATGGGTGATTATATTTAATTGTAACATAATTTGCAGTACCAGATAGGATCTTAAGTGGGTGTGTGAGAAGGACCCAAGATGGAACCAAATGAGATTCCCTTGTCTCTTGAGTAGTGAGTTGGGATACCTAGATCATGGTCTATCCCACATGATGGGTTTCTAATGATCTAAAAAAATTACAATATAGAAGTAGATAATAGAAACTTGATTCCCAATATGACCATTCTCTACAAAATCAAACCCATATAAATATAAAATGAAGAATGTTTACATTTCATTGATGATGGTGGTTTCTCTTTTTTCTCAAATCAATTTGACTGATGAAAATCATTGAGGGATTGTTGGAAGACTCTTACCTCTAATTTGTATCCATTGATAAGCTAAATAAATCAATACATGGGTGGTATTCTCTATATCTCCCTTCGTATTCTAGTACCATTTCACGGCTAAAGGATAAGGAGGTATAGAGAAATGGGAGAATTAATAGAGAGATCTTGAGAAAGGAATGCAATAACAAACACACCATTTCAAAGACTTTTCATATTTATATATACCTTTAGGATTATCCCTGGGTACACATTTATTTACTTTTATATTACATAACATATGAGTAAATAGAAACGGACACAACACTAGAAACCCTTTAGCCATATCCTAGGTATTTCATCTTATAAAAAATTTAGATTAATTATAGCTTATATTATATGGAATATTAATCAAATGTTAACACTAAATGTTTGATTGCCTCATAAATTATAGGATGTTATGTAAATTTTACAATATTATACATTCTTTATGATATAGTCTATATCATATACTATTACTATCATTGGATAAATTCATATGATATCTTCATATCATATCAAATGATATACCCATAAGGTATAAAACAATCCTTTAATTTCAATGGTGTCTCATAATATGGTATCCCTTATATCATATCATATGATATATCCAAAATGCATCAAGATTATTGAGTATTTTAAGTCATATCTACATTAATATCCCACTTTCACTAAAGTCGTGGATTTTGTGTCATTTAACATTATATTTCATCATATGAAATAAAATATAATCTTATATCCCAAAATTCATTTGAATGTAAACCAAAACACTTTTTAAAAGATATAATTAAAACCATTTTGAATCGCATCATATACAATACTTTGTGAATATCCACCCAAAACTCTTTTTGGATAACCTCTAAACACTTTTAGAATAGTTCTCTATGTTTTGTAAAACTCAATCCCCATTAGTAAACCACAAAGTGTTACCCCATGAGACTCTACAACAATGACAATAAATATGTATTCTTAAATCCATAAATATATGTAAATAGACACCACTAGAAAATAATTGGTGATAATCAATATACAAAGATATTTTACGTGATCTCCATTAAACACATGCATCTCTATATCAGTATCCCTAAGTTGTAACATATACATGTATTCATTTTCATGTGATCTCTTTGTCCATGGAATCAAGTAACCTCAAGACACGTAATATGTCAATCCATTATATCTACTCATACATTCTATATTCCCCAAGTATCGAATGATGAAATTAAGGAATATTTCACATGTAATTCATCTAACAAGATGATCACATCACATGCCCCTCATCCAAATAGATAAGCAAATCACATGTGTTCTCTAGGTACAGTTGTCTAATCCTTTCAATCTATCTCAATAGTGGGCCTAGATGTCATAATATTCATATGAGAGTACAAATACCATCTTGGTTAAGTCTGAATCGATTACATGATTAGAAATATACCCAACCACCCCCCATATTATCTAAGCCTAAAGGCTTTCATAATAAAGGTATCAAAGTATAAAGGTTCTCATACTAGGTATCTTACCAACATCTAGTATTGGGAAATCCAAATATGAATCATGAATCACTAGTATACCAAATACATATTTTATGACACTCCATGTGGTATACTTGGAGGTTTATACAACACACACAACACTTTTTGTTCCTCATGATCGGGTTTTGTATCTCTATATAAAATACTACACATGGTAACCATAACATTTCAACATAATCTATAATACTCCATGATAAAAAGTAGTTAGGTATAAATCAAAGTTTTACTTTTAGAGGTTAGTTGTTATTTCAATTTACATAATATATGCATCCAGTGTGAAAGAAAGATAAATTTTATTATACCTTTGTATAACATGATACATTTTATATTCTTAAATTCATAATAATACTAAAAACCCTAAATAATTTTATGTCTAATCATATCTTGTATGATAAACTATCAAAGAGACCTTATTTTTTAACCAATTTTAGGGTTTTATTAAGATCATTACATCTTTATGTAATACCTATCACATTTTTATGTGAACATATAATAATACCAACCCGCTAAAATCCTATAATATGTAACATTTATGAAGTAAGACCATTTAAATAATTGAAAGACTTAGAAATCATATCACTAATTTTCAACTCATTGAACAAGTATTCAAACTCCTTTTTTCACAACATCAAATTTTACAATGTTAATAACTTTTTTTATTTACTAGGAAATCTTTCTAAGTTCATCATCATCATAATACTTAGAACTCTGTCTAGGATAATCATCATCATCATTCTTGGAACCCTTTCCATAAAACATTTTTTTTGGGATATTTTATATAACATTTTATAAAAATAACTTTCTTTGTTTCTACTTACCAAATCATTTTGGATATAAATTTATTTTCATGTCATTACAATAACTGAATGTAAATGTTTAAATTTATCTTCACTGATGTATCCTAATCTATTTTTACATATTAAATGGTATTATCTTTGAATTTTGACTGGTACAATCCTTTATTTATTATACTTTAACTTTCCTATGTCAAAATGTATTCCCACTAGCCTCTTAGAAACTATATTCTCTTTAGAATGTCATGCTAAGATATACAAACTCATTTATGTTCAGAAAATAAGACTTATTTCTTCATTGATATATTAATAACAAATCAATAATTAATATTCATACCATATATGGTATTCTCTATGTTTAGAGAAAAGTATGAAAATAATATTTTATTAATTGATAGGTGGTGGGATCATGTCCGTTATATTTTAATAAACATATAGATAAAATCTTTATTCCAAGATGAAACATATTTTATTATTATATTCTTCTCAAATATGTTATAAAATCTAATGAATCATAACCCATGTGTATCATCTCATATAATTAAAACAACTCTTTGTTTATAAATAATTTCTCTTATACTATATGATAAATAAGAACAAAATAATTTATTTATTTAGATCCTTGTGATCTTGATATTTTTCTTTTCACTCAAATCCATGATTTATAAATCGTTTTTTTCTTCATAATTTAGAAACCCATTACTTATTTACTTGAATGAAAACTACAATAATGATTATTTATTTCCTTGATTTAAAACTATTTTATATTTTTAACATTTTAAAAGTATACATTGGTAATTATATACCCTAAAAAATAAATGTATTTGTTTCTATAACACTAATACATGACATAGACATTCCATAGTGTTTTTCAAATCTCTTAAAGTATCTTGGAAAATTATTTATTATAGAACCATTATTACTCCTTCTTGAAACATTATTTACATTTTAATAACCTAGGATGACTGTTAGAAAAATCGAAAAAAAATATTTCTAGAATAAACATTTACCCTTTAGTACTTTTTTACGTAGAACTTGAGCCCATACATCACATTCCATCCTCATTTATTCTTACCATATTGAGAAAACAAGGTAAAAATTTCCTGAACTCATTAAAATTGTTCAAAAATTTTCAATGATGATTAAAAAATTAATTCAATAACAAAATAATTCATTAAAGTACATTTCCCCTTATAACCAAGTAATTGGAACCACAGGTAGAAAATCAGTTTTCTCCACTGGGCTTTTAACATCGGATTTTTACAAATTGATGTGCAAAGTTATTTTGAAATCTTTTTTTAAAAAAAATTGTTAAAAAATACTTTTAACCTTAGTTTTTAAAAAATCATGTTAAAAATATACTTTTAATATCTATTTTTTAAAAAACATCATTGAATGTCTAACGATATTTTTTTTAAAACTCACAGGTTACTGGTTTTCAATTTTTCACTTTTCACACTCATGAATTTTGTCTTCCCACTCACAAATACATTTTATAATTATACATTTTTCTTTTCTCCGACAAATAAATAAACCCGAAAACTATTAATAATTTGTCTCAAACATTTTATCTATCCCAATGTTTATTTTCTCAATCTAATCATATTTTAACTTTTGATCGATTTAAAGTGGTAATCTATCTGTATTGCAGTTATTTATTCGATTTATTTATATTATATAAATTTTTTGAAAATTTTAATTTGTTTTTATGAAGTTCATTCTTTCAATGAAAATTAATATTTCACATAGGATCAATAAGATAGTACTCAAAATACATCATGATTTTTCATTGTGATTTGAACTAATTTCAAAAAATGATCTCTAAAGTCATAGTAAATGAGTAAAATTATAGAGGATATGGAAAAAACTAAAATTTATTTTTTCTTCATGTTGAGCAAATGTTTTGATTATTATCTTATTTTTCGATCAAAGGTATATTGTGTGTACTAAAATTTTAGCGTCAATGACATTTTATAACTTTCCACATCAGTTATATATATAACTAACATTGAAAGTCACATTTCACATTTGTTATATATTTTAATGATTTGAAAAGTTACTTTTAAAATAATTTTTATAGATAACCATTGACGAATGTGTATTTCCACATTGGTTATATATATAAACATTGTAGAATATATTTTTCCAATACCATTCCACATCAATTTTATATAACCAATATTAAAAATTATTTACAATGTTATTGGAAATAAAATAATGTAAAACATGATGTTAAAATAAAAAGAAGAGATTGAAAATTCATTTTCTACAAGTGAGCACTCAATCATGTAGAATATATGAGAGGAGAATAGAGTTCCTTAAGTCACCATGAAAATAATTATTTTGAAACCTCATGTGAATATGTCTTATCTTTTTTAAGAATCTAGATTCAATTGTTAAATATATTCAACAAATATTTTTTAGGAGTGAATTGATCTAACACATATAATTTTTCTTACTTAAAAAAATCTTATGTTTTAAACCAATATAAGAAGTGCCCTTTTGTGATAATGGGTTCCCTAGGCCCAAATCATATATGTATTGTAATCACCATTACAAGTATATTGATTGATATATACATGTGTTACAATTAGCATGATAGTATTATTATTTTTATATCAACTATATATATAATAATGTCCTTAAATTACATGTTGTATAAAATGGTTATAGCATTTCCCAACTATAACCAGAACCTCTAGATACTATTATAGTAATATTTAGTGTATAACATATGGTATAGATACATAATTATGAAGGTACATAGATGAGGTTAGAATATCATGGGTTGGGGGCTTGTAATTATTGAGAATTATTATCACGAAGTTATCACTTAGTGATCTCAAGTAAATGATATTGAGATTATGTGAATTTAGATTCAGTAGATCAAATTCAATCAACTAAAATGATTGGTTGTGGAAGATATTAAGTTCACTAAAGTTGGGAAAGTGACTATTTTTTCCTTATGTATGTCCTTAAGGAGGTTCTAAAAGGATTCTGGTTTATAAAGAGGTTCTTGTTAGATCGGAAGAAACACAACGGGGAATGATGGCAAGAGGGGGGGTGAATTGCCTTTTAAAAAATGATTAACAAATTAAAAATCAAAGTTGAAAAGCAGCGGAAAGTAAAGAGGCAAGACACACGAAATTGATAACGGAGTTCGGCCAAAACCCGGCCTACGTCTCCGCTCCCAACTCAACCGTTGAGAGATTCTACCACTTGCTTTTCAATGGTTTTAGCAAGAAACCCACTAGGCTTTGAGGTAGCACTAGGACCTATTACAGCTTGCTTTTAGTGGTTAAGCAAGAACCCAATGCTTTTAATGGTTAAGCAATAACCCACTAGCCTTTTTACGGGTGAAGGCTAGCTCACCGATCTCAAGCCTTTTACAAGGTAAGGCTTGTGAACCTCTTCACACCTTAGTGGTGGTGTGAGAACCCAAAGAAAAGGAGATGAGGAAAGAGTTTGGGGTTTGTAGGCACAAACCCAAATTTAAAGCTCAAAAAGAAATAAACAATAAAACCCGTATTGGAGGAAGACTTGGGCGCCAATTGGATTGGTGGAGCTGATGTAGCGTGCTTCTCCCAAGCTTCTTGATGTGCTCCTTGGATGTGGAAGTTGTTGGAGCACTTGAGGTTCCGTTGAGGAAGTCCACCGGAGGTTGGCCAATTGATGGAAAATGAGTATAGTGGCTTTGCAAGTGTTCCGGGTAGTGTCCGGGGCTTCCTCAGCCTTTATTTATAGGCTAGGAACTCATTGGGGGCCTTCGGAGCCGTTGGAGAGGCTTAGAGAGCCGTTGGGAGCCAAATGGACAGGCTGGTCAAAAGCCCAACGGCTAGTTTGACTGGCTCCACCGGCTGGCCGGTACAACTCCACCGGT
The DNA here is from genome assembly GCA_963277665.1 of Viscum album. Classification (NCBI taxonomy): domain Eukaryota; kingdom Viridiplantae; phylum Streptophyta; class Magnoliopsida; order Santalales; family Viscaceae; genus Viscum; species Viscum album. The sequence continues at coordinate 794,517,355 of OY728142.1, read as the reverse complement.
TGGCCGGTGTTTGCAAAAAGACATTGGATTCCTGTCCAGGGGCCACCGGCTGACCGGTACATCTCCACCGGCTGGCCGGTGCCTTGGTAGAGAGGAAGAGTCTTGATCCAGGCTCTACCGGTCGACCGGTGAGGAGCCACCGGCTGGCCGGTGGCAAGACAGTAGCAAATACTATTTGAGCTGGGTGCCACAGGTCGACCGGTGGCAGAGCCACCGGTCGACCGGTGGGAAGGCAGTAGCTTCCACTGTTTGGTCTGGATGCCACCGGCTGGCCGGTGGTGAAGCCACCGGTCGGCCGGTGGACTGAATTTCAGTCCATTTCTGCCTCTTCCTTGGTCAACTTCTTGGCAATCAAATGCCTATCAACACAAACACTTAAAACACAATGTTAGATAAAAATGAAAGTGATTGTGATCATGAAAATCAAACAACGAGAGGTTCGAGATGTACAACAATCTCCCCCTATTTTGATGATCACAATCACCAAAACAATCAAAGTAAAATACTGAAATTAAAGACATTCTTAAAGGATAATTTGAAAATAAATCAAAGCATGATAGAGAAGACTCTCCCCCAATCAATCAAGGAATTTCTCCCCCTTTGTGATTATCAAAATAGAATGGGGCATAAAACTTGATTGAGGGAAATTTTGAAAAACAAGGGATGAGATTTGAAAATCAATTGAGATTTTTGAAATTGAAATGAAAATTTGAATAACAGTTTGAATTGAAAGTTTTGAATCAAGAATCAATTGAATTTTGAAATTTGAAACTAAATGAAATTTTTGAAATTTTGGAATCAAAAAATGAATAACAGTTTGAATTGAAAAAAGAATTGAAACAAAGAGTTGAAAAAGAAAAATTTGAATACACAACAAGGCTAAAAGATCCTAACTCCCCCTAAATAAAAACAATGAATCATCGAGGAGAGGGATTTTGAAAAGAGACAATTTTAGGTCCGGAGAGACTCGTCAAAAGGGATTTTTCAATCCAAACTTGTCTCATAGCGGGTCTTCTCCTATAAAATTCATCGGAAAAGAAAATAGACTTGGGCCTACCATACCGGGCGTTTTTGCAGTTACATTCATATATCATGTGCCCGGTTTTCTTACAATAATTACAGAATTTAAGACTAGAGCTCCCCCTTACAAAAATAGTTGGAGCATGGGAGGAGGAAGCTACATTTGTATATCCTAGCCCTTGGGTGGTTCTTGAAATTCGTTGGGAACCAAGCAAATTTGAAAGATTTTGTTCCCCTTGGGTAAATTTAGCTAGGGATTCTCTAAGGTCCTTGATTGTTGATTCCAAAGAATCAACATTTGGGAAATTTTGGATTTTTAGGGACATCTCCTCCTTCTCTTTGAGAAGTTGTTCTTTTTTTCGGAGGAGAGTTTTTTGAAAGACTTTTTCAAAGCAACGAATTTTGAAGAAAGCTCATGAAAACCTTTTTCTAGTTGGTCTCTAGCGTGTGAGAGTTCTTCATAAGATAAATGATTTAAAGAATTGGAATTTGAAGAACATGAGGAAGAGGAATCGGAAGATGTTACCTCATGAAATGCCATTAGGCATTTGTTACCGTTGTCGCTTGAGGAGGAGGAGGATGATGAAGAGGAGGTGTCACTCCATGTTGCCTTGAGGACCTTCTTCTTTCCTTTTTCCTTGGCCCGTTTTTTGTTGAGTGGGCAATCGGGCTTGTAATGGCCCTTTTCGCCGCACCCGTAGCATTTCACCTTGGGCTCGGGTCTTGCGGTGGGTTCTTGCTTTCGATGCTTGCGGGATTTCTTCTTCTTCTTGTGCATCTTCATGAATTTTTGCATTTGGCGGGCGAGATTCTCCATTTCTGAGTCGCCGCTTGATGATGAGGAAGGAGATGAGGAAGAAGATGAGGAGGAGCTTACTTCCTTTTGTACCTTGAGGGCGATGTTCTTTGGGGTCTTGATTGGTGTGCCCTCCTTTTGTGCTTGTCTCCTCATCATGATCTCATAAGTCATGAGAGATCCGATGAGCTCCTCTACCGGCATATTTTTGATGTCTTTTGCTTCTTGAATCGCCGTGACCTTCGGTGCCCATTTGCTTGGTAGGATCCATAGGATCTTCTTCACCATAGTTTCAGCTGAAACATCATCACCAAGGGACTTTCTCCCATTGCACACGTCAGTAAATCGTGTAAACATTTCAGAAATAGACTCATTTGGATGCATTGAAAAAGATTCAAAATCCTGTCTATACATATCTAATCTAGTATCCTTGACTTTATTAGTGCCTTCATGGGTCACTTCTAAAAGCTTCCAAATTTCATGTGCGGAGGTGCAAGTGGATACACGATTAAATTCATTTCTATCTAACCCGCAATGAAGAGCATTCATGGCTTTGCCATCAAGCTCAAAATTTTTAATATCGGCGGGGGTCCATTTGGATTCGTCGGGGGAAGAGAGAGTGTAACCTTGCATGACTATTTTAAAAATGGGATATCCTATACTTCTTAAAAAGGTGGTCATGCGGGTTTTCCAATAATTATAGTCGGACCCATCAAAAAATGGAGCCCGACCCAATGAGTAGCCCTCGGGGGCGAAAGAAGTTGATGCCATCTAAATGGATCTTAAATTTGAAACCGGGTTAGGGATTTATTCAAAGTTCCCTCTGATACCAATTGTTAGATCGGAAGAAACACAACGGGGAATGATGGCAAGAGGGGGGGTGAATTGCCTTTTAAAAAATGATTAACAAATTAAAAATCAAAGTTGAAAAGCAGCGGAAAGTAAAGAGGCAAGACACACGAAATTGATAACGGAGTTCGGCCAAAACCCGGCCTACGTCTCCGCTCCCAACTCAACCGTTGAGAGATTCTACCACTTGCTTTTCAATGGTTTTAGCAAGAAACCCACTAGGCTTTGAGGTAGCACTAGGACCTATTACAGCTTGCTTTTAGTGGTTAAGCAAGAACCCAATGCTTTTAATGGTTAAGCAATAACCCACTAGCCTTTTTACGGGTGAAGGCTAGCTCACCGATCTCAAGCCTTTTACAAGGTAAGGCTTGTGAACCTCTTCACACCTTAGTGGTGGTGTGAGAACCCAAAGAAAAGGAGATGAGTAAAGAGTTTGGGGTTTGTAGGCACAAACCCAAATTTAAAGCTCAAAAAGAAATAAACAATAAAACCCGTATTGGAGGAAGACTTGGGCGCCAATTGGATTGGTGGAGCTGATGTAGCGTGCTTCTCCCAAGCTTCTTGATGTGCTCCTTGGATGTGGAAGTTGTTGGAGCACTTGAGGTTCCGTTGAGGAAGTCCACCGGAGGTTGGCCAATTGATGGAAAATGAGTATAGTGGCTTTGCAAGTGTTCCGGGTAGTGTCCGGGGCTTCCTCAGCCTTTATTTATAGGCTAGGAACTCATTGGGGGCCTTCGGAGCCGTTGGAGAGGCTTAGAGAGCCGTTGGGAGCCAAATGGACAGGCTGGTCAAAAGCCCAACGGCTAGTTTGACTGGCTCCACCGGCTGGCCGGTACAACTCCACCGGTTGGCCGGTGTTTGCAAAAAGACATTGGATTCCTGTCCAGGGGCCACCGGCTGACCGGTACATCTCCACCGGCTGGCCGGTGCCTTGGTAGAGAGGAAGAGTCTTGATCCAGGCTCTACCGGTCGACCGGTGAGGAGCCACCGGCTGGCCGGTGGCAAGACAGTAGCAAATACTATTTGAGCTGGGTGCCACAGGTCGACCGGTGGCAGAGCCACCGGTCGACCGGTGGGAAGGCAGTAGCTTCCACTGTTTGGTCTGGATGCCACCGGCTGGCCGGTGGTGAAGCCACCGGTCGGCCGGTGGACTGAATTTCAGTCCATTTCTGCCTCTTCCTTGGTCAACTTCTTGGCAATCAAATGCCTATCAACACAAACACTTAAAACACAATGTTAGATAAAAATGAAAGTGATTGTGATCATGAAAATCAAACAACGAGAGGTTCGAGATGTACAACAGTTCTTATGATCTTCCCAATGCTAGGTGATCATATTCTGGAAGTATAACACACTGAGATTTTATTGACTTTGAATTTTGAATTAATTTATCCTTTTCGGATAATTTTCATTTCATGCAACACTAAAGATAGTTTTTTATATTAAATCACTATGTATGACTTGAATTATATGAAACACCATGTTAATTGTGCACTACACACAACATAAACTTTTTATTTCTCTATATAGAACACCGAGGTTAGCTTTCATTATAAACAAAAATGAAATTCATCAATGACTTGTGAAACCTGAAAGACTGAGTTTTACCAAACAATAATATGTTATTAAAATATGATTATTTGATATAATAAGATAAAAAATTGATTTAAAATTAGAGGTTATGAATATTATTAACTAATTTATGAGAATATATTGTTTAAAAAATATAATATGAATTCATAGGTTACCAATTATTTATAAATGAATATGAAAACCGATTGAATATGAAAGGAAATATTATTATGGTCATAATGATGTTTTACCCTAATAAATTAAATTTTCATTTATGTCCCGAAATGAAATAAGTAAGACATTCCTTTAACATGGAACTGACTTGCATACATTACACACAATCACTGACTTGGAATACGATGCACGCAACACAGAGTTTCTAAGAAAGAATTTTTTATATATAATTATTTAAATGAGATAATTATAACTTTTCTGTTAAACATAATTATACGAATATTAATTAATAATTGTTAAATATTTTTTATAGTTTATTATATAAATAAAACATATTTATAATGAAAGATATTATTTTATTTGGTAAACTCCTTTTATGTCAAAAAATATCGTTTTCTCGAACGAACCACTTTTAATGTCCTTCTATGAAAAATAATAAAATTAATTTTAGACACATTTAGAAATTTTATTTGATAAAATAAACTCTTTTTTTTGATTTCAAACTTTTTAAATTAGCCTCGGGTGAATTTTTGGGATTTTTATGAGAAACATCATTTTTTTATGAATACTGAAAAATATTGCTTTTTCGTTAAAAACTGCCTTTTGTTTATTTTATTATTAATGTTATATGATATTATAATTTATTTAGGGTAAAATTAGATAAATATTACATATATTAATACAATTTAAATCATTATAATCAATTTTACTTTAAAATTGAATAAAACATCATAACAATCTTTTGAACATTTTTCTACTTTAAAAACTCGTTATTTCATCTCATCTTCAGGATTGGCATTAATATTAATTTTACCACTTATATGATTTTTATTTATAAAAATATACATAAATAATTTTATTCAATATAATATTTATATTATAATAATACTAAATTAATTTTGGACAAAATGATTAGTAAAAGTGATTAAATTTAATCACAACGATTAAGGCCAATTTAAGCTTTATTAGGGACTAAACCACGAAATTATGGGGCCAAATGATCTATAAACATTTCCAAAACCCATTATTTGTCCATATTTCATCCATATAACTCTAGAATTCATTTTTTAGTTTTGGTATGACTTTTTTAGGTAAGAACATGTGTACACCTAACTTGTTTCTAAATATTCCAAGTGAGTCATTTTCCTTCCCTTTAAAAAGCCACCACCTCTCCCACTTTATCACACATCTCAAACCTATTACGTTAGGAAAATACCTACCCAATAATCTTTCCAGAAATTATACCTTCCTTATAGAATCCTTCTCTTGGTAAAAAGGCAATCCAGTGAAGCCTTTTGGTACGAACCAAAAAGAGTTACCCGATTAAGAGGAAATGTCTTCTCTCAAGTCCTTTATTTTATTTTCCTTCTAAACCACACACAACTATATTTATTATATAATGGTATAAAAATAAAATTATCCTCAATATAATAGGATGTTTTTATGTAAATGGTTCAACCTACACTTACACACACTTCCATCTAATGGGTAATGAACATATTGTTTCAGTGTAAAGTGAACTACAGCCTCACGAAACTTTGATTGTTCATTTTGTCCATTACCACCTATAATGGTGTCCATTATGATGGAAACTATATTTATATATGATATATATTATTTTTATTTTTATTTTTTTATTTTTTTATTTTTATTTGGAATATACCTTTATGCTTCCCATCTTATGTAAATATGATTATTTCGTTTGAGGAAGTGTGGACTACCGCCCCCTCAAAGCGATATGATTCATTCATACACAACATGTATTTTATTAAGGATGGTTTTAGTGAATATATGTGATATATATAATATAATAATGTTAATTTAATAATGATATATACACACACATATATATATCTTTTACTTTCATTTTCTAAACATGACAATTAAACAGAAATAGCATTCATTCGTATGTATGACCTACCATATCCAGGAACTGTGAATTGCATTTCATAATTATATATTATATTTATTATTATAATACACATATACTTTATATAAATTATATTTATGTCATGGTTTAAATTCTATAATCATTATATGAGTATACAGCCCAATAATATAACAAATTAAAACACATATGAAAAACAAAACGAATATTACCCGAAGTGAAACCTTAACATAGGATGGTTAAAAATCATGTAATATATGGTCACAATAAAACCCTATATATGGTATTACATATCAGAAAATTTTTCATTAAATAATTTATAATAAATTTCTAATTATTATAGAGGTGGTTTGATTGAGTACGAAAAGAGTCAAGACACAAGGTAAAGGAATTTCATCTCAATTCTTATTTCTGTGAGATACATGCTATGTTTTCCACTCTTTATTTTTCTTGGTGTATGTACTTCCCATGATTTTTCTTATGTATATTATAATTAAATTTTTGATTATTCACATAACCATTTTATGATCATATTTTCTTGGGGTTTAAGTTTTAAAAGTTACCAAATCTGTAAAATAGTTTTTTCTCAATTTTCATTCTTTGAGACTCATGTTTTGTTAAGCACATAAATTATCATTTGAGCTGTATATTCATCCATTTTACATGTTAAATAATGAATTTAAGTCATCTAATGATATTTTATGTTTCATGTAATTTCCCTTTATTACATGGAGGGTATGATCCCAAGTTACCAAGTTATAAGTGTTTATTGAACAATCTCATCATTTTTCGATATTGTTTATGTTTTTTCTTCCTTTGAGGAAATATTATGATCCATCTCTCAAGAAAATTCCTGATATTTCTAATCCTATAGTTATTAATGATTTATTCATATATTGTTACCATTTCATACACTCTTTATTATATAAGTTAGTTAAGAAAGTGTTTTTAAGAAATCCAAACTTCACCCTCTCTTTGGTCAGAAATATGTGTTCCATAAAAACAAGGATTTCTCAAAAGGATTTCCGAGAATATTATTCTAATATCATATGATCATTAAAAAAAATTAACCATTTAATTTTACCAATTTTTAGAGTGATCTTCTTGTCACTTTCCAATCAAGTAATTTTTCTAACCTTTTTACCATGCAAAAAAAATATTCATTTTACCTCATATGATAGGTACAGATTTACCCACCATGATTTTTATGAAGATTATTTTACATGTTTAAAGGGTTAATTTATTAGAATGTTTCTTTTTAAAATTATTTTAAAAAAATGGGTTTCAAAATGTTTCCATGCTACATTTATATGTTTTCAAGAAAAATGGTTTTAAAAATATTTTGAAGATCCTTTTATATGTTTTCAATAAAAATAGTTTTCACGAAATTTTCCATATCCTTTTATTAGTTTTCACAAAAAATGGTTTTCAAAACTTTTTCGAGCTCCTTTTATAAGTTTTCAAGAAAACTAGTTTTCAAAACGTTTTCATTCTTATTTTATTAGTTTTCAAGTAAAATGGTTTTCAAAATTTTTTAAATATTTATTTATAGGTTTTATATGTACTTTTGTAGAAATGGATTACAAAACATTTTCAAGATTTCTTTATAAGATTTCAAATAAAATTCAAATAAAATTTTTTTAAAATGTTTTGAGGATTATTTTATAATTTTTCAAGGAAATTAGTTTCCAAATGAGTTCAAGTATTCTTTATAATTATTAAAGGTATTTTATAAGGAAATTATTTTAAAATGGTTTTATGTATTAAAAATTCTTTTTCAAAGAATAAAGGATATTTTCCTCAAGAAACATTTTCAAATTATATTTCAAAATTATTTTTCATCTATGATGAAATCTATTGATGTTACTCATGCCCTTTTTTGGAAATGATCTAATGTTTACATTCATATTATTTATATGAAAGGGTTACACTTAATGTCATAGTCTTTACTAAACCCATTTCTCTTTCACATGTTATATGCTTTTGAAACCCACTTCTTTTCAGAGGTTATGTTTATGATGAAATGATTACAAAACCTATATTTTTTCATAGGTTTTGATGTGATTTCATGTTTATAATACCCATTTCATTTAATGGGTTATGATATGATTATTTATGATCTTTTGGCACATGTATGTATGATTTCATTATGGGATGGGTGGGACCAATATATCCATCCAATTAATTGGGTAAAGATTTATATCTCCTGAGATAGACTAAGATGGTCTTGGAAGTAAACCTTGACTTCCAAGATGGTTTGAGGAGTAAAATCATGCTACTAAGATGGCCATGGTATTGAACCATGACTTCCAAGATGGTAGGAGGAGTGAAAACATGCTACTAAGATGGACATCGGAGTGAACCATGAATAACAGGATGGTATGTGGAGTGAACTCGTACTACCACGTTGTCCTTGGCAGTGATGCCTTGAATTCTATGTGTAAACTTTATTGCATGTTCACAATGTTTTGCACAGACATAGTTTCATTTCCATAAGTTTATCTGAGTGCCTGGTCTCATGTCCTTATCCTAATGGTTGAACATGTTTCTACTTATAAATGTTCACAATATTATATGATTTTGTGTTCACTATAATTCCATGTTTTATTCCTATGATATGATTTCATGGATTATGTTCTTTATTTCCTTATGATTAATGTCTTATGAACTTACAATATTTACTCTGATATCTGTTATATAGGATATTATCTTAAAATGTTATTCTCAAGTTTTATACCCTTTTATTCATGTTATACTTACACATTTTCTTTATTTTCCCTTACTAAGAATCTGAGCTCAGCACTTTGTTATGTTTCCTTTATCTAGTTTATGAACAAAGGTTTTAGGTATAATTATTAAAGGTGTAGATATTTATCAGATATATTGAATATCTTTCACCATTATGGAATATTTTATTTTCATGTTTCTAAAGAAACAAAACTATTACGGTCCTCAGACATATATTTTTTTATTGCACTAAATATTCATCTAAAATGATATAATATCCATGCATTTTATTCCTGGGTCTCTATAGTTGTTATCAAAGGAAATATTTAGTCAACATTTGAAAAATAAGATGATAAAATTTTAGTGATATCCCTAAGTATATTTCTAAGGATATGTCTATGGATTTCTATAAGGATAAGTATCTATGGATTTCTATAAGGATAAGTATAAGGATGAGTCAACATTTAGGAAAATGTCCTAGAATTTTGGTAAAGGATAGAGTGAGTGGTTTATTAATAATAAATGCATTCCTAGATACTACAATTGGATATTACTATAGAATAGATGTACCTAGGGGTAAAAAATCTGAAAAGATGTTCTGGGCCTCACTCGGGGTAATTTGGTACATGACAAAGAGTCTTGCTGAACACCTGGTTTGACACTGCCAGGGGATATGATTTGGGAATTCACCAACTCTTTAAGAACCATCATGATGGATTTAAATAGAGGAGTACTATAAATAACAATGGATAAACTTAAGGTGTCTTAGATTAAATAAGTAGGATACATAATCTATGAATTCTAAAAGTACCTTTTCATAATTATATGGTATCCCATAATGATAAATGTTTCTCACACTATGCTTTATTATTTTATTAAATGGTTTCATTTACAAGAAACATGGTTAACATTGATTTATTTATAAGTGGAAAGTATGGGAATTATGAGAATTGGTTTCAAAATTTGAAATATTTTAAAGAGAATCCGGAAGGTGGTATGAGTATTTGTAGTATCTTTAAAGATAAAGATATTAAAAATGACATGTGAAAGGTATGTGATACTCTTACAGTATTTTTTACATTAATAATAAGAATCATGATTATATCAAGGTTGAGGAACCTTAATACATGATTCATATATCATATTCTTGTAAATAGGTATTATAGAATAAGTTGATTAAGATAAAGTAATGGTTTAAGAAAAAATTTGGTTGAATACAGTATTTATGTTCTGGAATTCAAAGATTATGAATTTTATGGGTATTTTCAGTATAGGATTTTATTAAGGATTGAAAAAGACACTTTTAATAGTGATAAAGACATGGATAAGTGATTTCATAGAAATATGATATTTTGATTAAGGTAATTTGACCCTTAATTACTGTATGATGTCAAGATAATGATGTTGGGATAAAGATATACTGCATATGAATAGGTAAATTAGAAGGTAAAAATAACCCTATAACTCATTATTGAAAAAGTGTTCTACATAATCAAGGATGAAGTTTACAACTTCTTGGATTTAAGGAATACATCCAGAATTCATTGTAATAAGGAATCGGGCATATTTTTCAAAAGGATTTATTGTAATTAAGGTTATTACCATATTGAAAGAGAATATATGATGAGGGTATTCACGTGTTTGGAATGTGACAACAAAGAGATACTTTTTGATATATGGGGATTCAATGTTAAGCTAATTTCATGACATTATTTCTAAAGCATTGAGTTTTCATCTTTCAGAAGGGTTATAAGTTTAACCATTTATGGAATGTTTAAGTCAATTGTAAATTAGTGTTTTTGATATTAATTTATTATCTCACCACAAGAGGAATTAAGAATATTGGATAACCTATTTGTGTTCATGGTAACTAAATATATATGGGTTGACATATCAGGAATCTCATGATCTATTAGTTCATTGGGAAAAAAGAATTATCATTTATTTATTAGGGTAAGAGATAAAGTGGGAATATATCAATGAAAAACCAAATGTTTGTTTTGTATATAAGGAATGTAATAACATCAAGTAATTATATTTCTATATATTATTGGTCAATAAAAATAATTATTCAATGATGGGATAATGATCATAAATTTGTTTTGTCCAAATACCTTAATTTTTGTTCAGCTGATGGCCTTTTAAATCATTGTAGATTTCTGAATTTCAGGCCCTCAAATTTTTATTGATCATTAACTTGTTTTTGATTGATGAATAAAATCAATCCCTATAAATATTTATGCTCTTCTTCCACGTATAATATTCACTCACAACATATGTTATCATATGAGGATACCAAGCTATATATTACTTTGTGTAACTGTTTTGGTTCATACTTTTCCTTTTTAAGGAAAGTTTTAGTATTCATTTTTATGATGTGGGTTTCTATGAATGAAACATAAAGTATTAATCCATTGAAACCCCAGATTAATTTTTACGGAGAAATTCATTTTAAGGGTGGTATAATGTAACACCCCAAGATATTGTGAATTATTTTTATCAATTAATTTATCCTTTTTGATATTTTTCATTTCATCCAATACTGAAGATAGTTTATTTTATATTAAATCACTATGATTTACTTACGTTAAATGAAACACCAAGTTAATCATGCACTACACACAACATAAAATTTGTATTTCCTTACATGGAACACAGAGGTTTGATTTCATTATACAAAACAATGACATTCCTCAATGACTTGCATAACACGTAAGACCGAGGTTTACCAAACAATAATATATTATTAAAATATGATTGTTTAATATAATAAGACAAAAACTTGATGTTAAATTAGAGGTTTTGAATAGTATTAACTAATTTAAGAAAATATATGGTTTTCAGAATAAAATATGAATTCATAGGTTACTAATTAATTATAAATGAATATGAAAACCAATTGAATATAAAAATTAATATTATTATGGTCACAACCAAATAAATTAAATATTTATTTATGTTCCAAAATGAAAAAATTCAAACATTCCTTCCACATGGAACTAACATTTCATACATTACATGTGACCACCATCTTGGCGTACGATATACACAACACTACATTTATACTAAACATATTTTTTAATATATAATTATTTGAATGAGATAATTATAACCTATCCATTAAACATAGTTATAGGAATAGTAATAAATAATTTTCAAATATTTTTTATAATTGTTTTATATAAATAAAAAATAATTATAATGAAAGATATGCTTTTTTTGGTAAAGTCCTTTTATGTGAAAAAATATTGTTTTCTCGAATGAATCCCATTTAATGTCCTTCTATGAAAAATAATAAAATTAATTTTAGACACATTTAGAAACTTAATTTGATTAAAATAAATAACATTCTATATTCATTACATCTAAATTATCTAAGGGTTAATTTTTTTTATTTTTTTGAGAAACATCATTTTTTGATGAATAGTGAGAAATACCGCTTTTTAGTTCAAAAATTCCTTTTAGTATAATTAATTATTACTGTTAAATGATATTATAAATTTGTATTAAGGTCAAATTAAATAAATATTACATCTATAAATACAATTTAATTCATTATAATCAATTTCACTTTTAAATCGAATAATAATCTAAACAAACTTTTGAACATTTTTCTACTTTTAAAACACGTTATTTCGTCTCGTATGCGGGATTAACATAACTCTTAATTTTGTCGCTTCTATGATTTGAATTTCAAAATACCAACATACACCATTTTATTCCTTATAATATTTAGATTATAATAAGACCAAGTTAATTTTTTACCAACATGATTAGTAAAAGCGATTAAAATTAATCACAGCGGTTAAGGTGAAATTAAGCTTAATTAGGGACTAAACATTAAAATAAAACACCCAAATAATCTAGATAGTGTTCAAAAACCCATTTTATGTCCATATTTCTTCCATAAATCTTAATTTATTGTTTTTTTGGTTTATTATGACTTGTTTTAGTCAAGAACATTGTACAACTAACTTGTTTCTAAATATTCCAAGTGTTTCCTTTTCCTTCCCTAAAATAAGCCACCACCTATCCCACTTCCTCACACCCCAAAAACCTATTAAGATATGAAAACAAATTCCCAATACACTTCCCATAAATCATCCATCCCTTTGATAATCCTTCCCTTGGGTAGGAGGTAATCCAAGGATGCCTTTTGGAACAAACCAAAAAGAGTTACCTGATTTAGAGGTAAGTCTTCTCTTAGTCCTTTTTTTATTTTACCTCTACACTCCCAAAAAATTATATTTATTATTTTATGATATAATAACACCAGTATCCTAAATATACTAGTGTGTTTTTATTTAAAAGATTTTACCTACACTTATACAGACCTCCATCTAATGGGTAACGAATATATTTTTTCTATGTATTGAGAACTACTACCTCACAAAATGATGATTGGTCATTTTTCCATTACCACCTATCATGAGAGCCATTATGATGGAAACTATATTTACATTATATATATATATATATATATATATTATTTATAATTTCTTTATTATTCTATATTTTTTATTTCGAACATGACTTTATGATTTCCATATTATGTAAATACGATAATTTCGTTTGAGGTACTATGGACTACCGCCCCCTCAAAGCGGTATGATTCATTCATACACCACATTGATTGTATTAAGGTTGGTTTTAGAGAATATATATGATATATATTATTTCATAAATATACTTCTATAATAATAATATATATATTTGTGTTTGTGTGTGTTTATTTTTCTTTCTTTCTCTCAACATGACAATTAAATGAAAATAGCGTTCATTCATACATACAACCTACCATCTCCATGAACAGTGTATTCGGTTCTGTACTTATAAATTATATTGATTATTACAATAAAAATATACTGTATATACATGATATTGATATAATTTTTTACATTTTTTAATCATAATATAAGTATAAGGACCAACAATATAGCAGATTAATACACATATGAAAAACAAATAGAATATTACCGGAAGTAAAACCTTAACATAGGATGGTTAACAAGAGGATGATATTAGGTCATAATAAAACCATTTATCATTTTAGATATAAGAATATGGTTTTTTAAAATATTTATAACAAATTTATATTTATTATAATGTTTTTTTGAATGAGTATGATTAGATTCAAGACACAAGGTAAGGGTATTTCGTCTCACTTTTTATTTCTATGAGATACATGCTATGTTCGCCACTATTTCCTTTTCTGTGGTGTATGTACTACCCATGATTTTTTTATCTATCTTATAATTTTATATTTTTTTATTCACATATCCATTTTATGATTTTTCTTTCCTAGGGTTTATGTTTCAAAAGTAACCAAATCACTAAAATAGTTCAGTCTCAATTTTCCTTCTTTGAGACTCATGTTTTGTTAAGCTCCAAAATTATCATTTTAGGTGTATATAATTCCATTTTACATGTTATATCATGAATTTACTTCCTATAATAAAATTTGAAGCTTCATTTAATTTTCTTTTCTTACTGGTAGGCTATTATCTCAAGTTACCATGTTATAAGAGATTATAGAGACAATTTCATCATGTTTTGAGATTTTTTATGTTTATGCTTCCTTTGATGAAATATTATGATCCATATCTCAAGAAAAATACTGAATTTTATTATCCTATGTTTATTAATAATTTATTAATATATTGGTAACATTTCTTCCAATCTTTGTTACATAATATAGTAAAGAATGTTTTTCTATGAAATCCCAACTTCACCCACTCTTTAGTCGGAAATCTGTGTACCATAAAAACAATGTTTTATAAAAAGGGTTTCCATTAATATTATCTGAATATCTTATGATAATTAAAATTTATTTTTATCCTTTTTTATTTTACCAATTTTTAAAGTAATCTTCTCATCTCTTTCCTATAAAATCATTTTTCTAAATTTTTCACCATGCAAAATACATATTTTTTTTACCTCGTACGACTTGTATGGATATACCTTTCATCATTTCTATGAAGCTTACATTACATGTTTAAAGGGATAATTTTAAATAAAGTTTATTTTTTAAAGTTATTTTCAAATAATGGGTTTCAAAAGATTTTCAATCTCCATTTATATGTTTTCAAGAAAAATGGTTTTTCAAGATCCTTTTATATGTCTTCAATAAAATGGTTTTCAAAACATTTTGAAGATCCTTTTATAAGTTTTCAAGAAAAATGGTTTTAAAAATGCTTTCAAGATCCTTTTATAAGTTTTCAAGAAAAATGTTTTTAAAAACGTTTTCATGTTTTTTATATGTTTTCAAGAAAAATGGTATTCAAAACGTTTTCAAGATTCTTTTATAAGTTTTCAAAGAAAATGGTTTTCAAAACGTTTTAAACATTTCTTTATAATATTTCAAATTGTTTTCAAATAAAAATGTTTTTAAAATGTTTTGAATATTATTTTATTATTTTTTAAGGAAAAATGTTTTAAAATTATTTCAATTCTTCTTTATAAGTATTAAATATATTTTCTAAGAAAATTATTTTAAAATTTTGTTATGTATTAAAAATCATTTTTCAAAGAATAAAAGTTATTTTCCTCAAGAAACGTTTTTGAAAGATATTTCAAAATTATTTTACATCTAAGATGACATCCATAGATGTTACTCATTACCTTTTAGTAAATGATCTAAAGGTTATATTCATATTCTTTCTATGAATGGGTTACACTTAATGTTATGGTCTTTATGAAACTTGTTTCTCTTTTAGCGGTTATATTTTTTAAAAAATAGATTCTTCTCATGGGTTATGTTTATGATGAAACAATTATAAAGCCTGAATTTTTCCATAGGTTATGATATTATTACTTGTTTATAATATCCATTTCATTTCATAAGTTATGAACATATTATTTATGATCTTCTGGAACATGTGTATATGATTTCATCATGAGACAGGTGGGACCTATATCTCCCTCCAATGCATTAGTAAAGATTTGTATCTCATGAGATAGACAATGGTTGTCTAGGAAGTGAACCATGACTTCTATGATGGTATGAGGAGTGAACTCAGGCTACTAATATAGCCATGGGAGTGAACCATGACTACCATAGGAGTGAACTCATTCTACTAAGATGGCCATGGGAGTGAACCATGACTACCAAGAAGGTATAAGGAGTCAACTCATGCTTCTAAGATGTTCATGGGAGTGAACAATGACTACCAAGATGGAATTGGGAGTGAAAACATACTACCATGATGCCCTTGGAAGTGGTGCCTTGACTACTATGTGTGAACCTCATTAAATGTTTACAATATTATACATAGACCTGGTTGTATATTTATAAGATTACGTGAGTTCTCAAAATAATGTGTTTAACCTAATGAGTGAACATGTTTCTACTTATAATTGTTCACAATATTATATACATATGTGTTCTCAACAATTAAATGTATTATCCATATGATATTCTTTCATGAAGTGTGTTCTTTATTTTCTTATGATTCATGCCTTATGAACTGTCTATATTTACTATGATATCTAATATGATGGGTATTATTGTCAAATGTTATTCTCATGTTCCATACCCTTTTTTTCATGTTATGATTATGCATTTTCTTTATTTACCCTTACTATGAATCTGAGATTGCCCCTTTCTTATGTTTCATTTCTCTAGGTTATGAAGAAATATTTTAGATAGAATTAATAATGGTATAGATATTTATGAGAGATGTTGAAGATCTTTCACCAGGATAGAATATTTCGTTTCCAAGATTCCAAAGACACTAAACTATTACATTTCTATGGCATGTATTTTCAAAATGTACTAAATATTCATATAAAATGATATAATATTCATGAATGTTAATCTTGGGTTGTTATAGGATGTTTTTTTAATACATAAAAAATATAGTGGTTTTTAGTTTACTATTGAGAGGTTAGTGGATTACCAGAAGTGGCTATCACACTGAGGATTTATGTTGGAGATCGATCGTGTAAATAGTGGAATTGATGGTTTCCCACATTTCTTGGAGGTCGGTGCAACTGGATGACTGAATAGGACTCTCTATAAATTAAAGTGTGGTGGAATATTTTGTAAGGTTTATCTTGAAATATTTTAGAAGTAATCTATGTGGGTCATTAATCAAAAGTTGTAATTTTTTATTTCCAATGAAATGGAATGTTTCAATCCTTCTCCTATGGATATAAGACTTTTAGTCCAGACCCCATAAAACCAAAGTGTTATTTATTACATACATTTAATTTCATTGGATGAATGTATTTTTTTTCTACATAGTGAGTTGGTTTTGGTGAATTTATTTTTGATATATTTTATAGCACTAATTATTCTGGAGTTCCATTATATAATATTCTTCAGTTAGGGTGATTTTGGATTGAATGCTTTCATTAGATCATAAGTATGGTGGATGGAATTATTAATAATTTATATCAGATGGATATCAACTGATTGATTATTAAGGGCCCCACAGTTCTCTTTTTAGTTAAATTAATATTCTCTTGATCACTTTTTTTTCATATTTCAATGGGAGGCATTTTTTAGAAGGATTGAGTAAGAATATAGAAAGGTTCGGATTGATAGATTCTGTGGAACTAACTTAAGTCTCTAGAAAATGTAGATAGGAGAATATATAATTCAAAAATATATGGATCTTTCTTTAAAGGGTCTCAAATCATGTGAAATGGATAAAGATAAATAGGAAAATCTAGATAGTAGAGCACTTGGTGTGATATAAATTTCATTAGTTCAAAATATATCTTTGAACATTTAAAGAATAATACCAAAGTATATTTGATGGAATCTTTTATAGAAATGTATGAGAAACATAGGGCACTAAATAAAGTGTTCTTGATGCATAGGTTATTTAGAATGAGGTTTTCTGAGGGAAAATCTACATCATATATTTTGAATTATTTCAACTTAATCTGGATCTTTCTAGAGTCTGTTAAAGTTGAATTCATGAATAATGTTTAGGACATTTTTTTAATATCTATTTGAAATCATGGGAAGTTATGGTGATATACATGAATAGTTCAAGAATAAATAATGAATCATTGTTCACTGATGTTTGGAACTTGATTGTCAATGATGAGATCTGAATGATGAAGATTTTAGCTTCTTCTGGTGATGTATTAAAACCAAAAGGAAGGGGGTGCTCACTTCATTGGATGAATCGGAAGAAATTATAGATTAAATCAATGGATAGGGTTAGAGGGAATTCTTTTGGAACCAAGATTATTTGTTGCAGTTGTATAAAGAAAGGTAGCATAAGGAAATAACTTCATGATAGGAAGACAAGCTCTAGAAGGACAATATCTGGAGAACTAGTTTCAGCATTAGAGAGTTGTTTAAATATACTTTTGATTGTTTTTACTCAAATGGAATTTTGGATCAATGATTTTGGTGATTTTTTCAATTTTAATGAAGAAAAATGATTCATGTAAAATTATGTATCTATAAAATTTTGTAGAGTGTATATTGTTGGTGATGATTCTCTAGAAAGTTTGGGTAAGGTAGATGTGAAAATTCAATTGAAAACTGGAAGTTTCCTTGTATTGAAGGAAGTGTGGAATGTTTCAGGCCTCCAAAATAAACTAATTTTATTTATTCAGCTTAATAAATAAGGTTTTGGAACCATTTTTATTGAAAAATAATGGAATTTTATTTGAGGATCTGTTTACATTACCAGAGGTGTAAAAGATGGATCATTATATCAGATCGAAATGGAAGTTGGATCTACACTTATTATAATTTCATCTTATAAAAGATTGGAATATTTTCATAATTGGTTGAGCCACCTTAGTTTGAAAAGGTACTAGTGGAAAATACATATTAAATATGGGTCATTTAGATTTCAGAATATATTAGAGTTATTTTAACACTCTAATATTTTTATAAAATATTTCTCTTTAAATTTTTTTATTTCATCAATATCTTGTGTTGCACAAAACAGTTAGTTTTAAAGAACCAGGTAACAATATTAATATATTAAGTTTCCATTATCTCCTAGTTGTTTCATTTATGGCTAAGAATAATAATAAATAAATTATAAAAACTATATGGTCTATACATTTATAAAATTAATTCATTTTTTATAAAATTATTAAAATTAAAAACCAAAATTATTTTGAAATAAAAGTGATGTTTTTTCAAAAAAAAAATTATGTGCAATGTATTTTTATTAATAAATTAAACTAATCATTATTGGTGATTGATTTTATTGAAATTAATATATTTTTTAATTTATCAAAATTTTAAAATAATCAACAAATATTTTCCAAGATATAGGATAATAAAAAATCCACTTTAATGCTCAAAAATGTATTTTTTTCTAAAAAATAGTATTTTTTACATTTTATTCCATTGATTTAAAATTAATTTGTACAATTTATAGGTATTTAATTAGATAAAATTAGTTATATATTTATATTAAATATGTTAAAAAAATATAAATATACCTCTTTTATTTTTTCAATATGAATAGTAATAGTGGTAAAATATATCACCTCAGTATAGGGTAAATCGTGATAATAAAGATTAAAAATAAGTGACAGGACCATAATTTTTCATCCAAATTATTTTTAGATTAAATTAATTCTCCTATTAAAAATTTAGGTTCTAAATTTTTTTGTTTACAGGACACTTTTCCATGAAAATTACTTATATATTATTTAAATAAAATAAAGTTACAAAATGTCACTCTCTTAGTTTTAAATATCCTTTATGTGTTCACAAAGTGAACAAATTTTTATGAAAAAATATTAATATTAATTTTTTACATAATGAAATTATATTCATAATTGTAATTTATTTCTCATTTTTATTTATTATATAATTACATTAAATTTCTACACAACGCCAAAACAATATTTATTCAATTAATGTAAAAAATAAAATAAATGATTTTGAAAATGTTAAAAGTTATATAATTTGAGAAATTTACAGTGTTAAAAACATTTATATATTAATATGACATATTAGTGTTGTGTTAAAATATTAAATTTGACTTAAAACTTTATATTTTTGTCTTTTAATTCAAATTAAATTAATTGCGTCAAATTTGACAATAATGATACTTAATCAAAATAATATTTTATTAAATTATTTAAAAATAATAATAATCATTTAATAATAAAAGGTGGATATTATATGGTCTAAAATTTCATAAAATTTCCATTTATACTCCAATTTTCACCTTATAAGTAAACATTACAACCCTTTAATATAGAAAAATGTGTTACCATAGTTAAAATTAAAATCTGTTAACTAAGAGGTAATCAAAATTATAAGGTATAAAATTTCACCAAAAAATTTCTAAATTATTTTTCATGATGGTATTACAACCCTATACTACCTTATCTTCAAATATATATCCATTTGGAGGAATTTTTTTTATAATGTGTTTATTATAATTTAATCTTTTAAGAAATTCCAAAAGTGCCCATCGCATCAATTATAAAAGTGAACCTATTCCCTAACATAGTTTCACCACTTTGAGATTTATATATAGAAAAACTAAACCAATTTATCTTCTAAACTTTCCTAGACACATTCTAGTGGTGTTGTTATTCCCAAAATAACAACCCTAGTGCCCTTTAGAGGAGATCGAAAGGAATCATATCAAAGAATATGTAATCTCTTTAATCAATCAATTTCTTTTCTAATCAAATTTTTTCCTAAAACATCTATTTAATTTACCATAAAATAAAAACTTAACTATTCTGAATTCTCATAAATTTTATTATTATTTTGAAAACACTATTATACACACTATTTTCCCTCAAATAAGAAGTGAAAGTATCACTCGTGTATACGTATAGCTTACCATCTCCACATAACGATACAATTCATTCATTATCACCAAATTTTTTGGGTGGGTATTATGATAGGTTTAATATTTATATATTATATTTATGATACAATTATACTTATGTAATAATAATAATATTTCCACCTTTTTAGAGTCCAATCATTTGTTAAATGATAATGTCGCTCGTGCTTACCTGTGGATTACCATCTCCATGAAGTGATGTGATTAATTTTTTTTATATTTTACTTGGATGGTAATTAGGATAAAATTGATGAATTTATATGATATATATGACATAATAATGATCTTTTAATGGTTAAATAATATTTACCTTTCTTTCATTTCATCTATTGAAAAACGAAAATATGGTTCACTCAAGCGTATGACCTACTATCTCCATGAATGTTGTAATTAATTTTTATATATATAACATTTGTGGATGGATAAAAAATATTTATATAAGGAATATATATTATATTTATATCATGATTAATATTTTCGAGATGATTTAACCAATATAAATGCACAAGGACCAAAACTAATGAATTGAAATTCTCATGATAGATGAAATAGTTAACACCCAGAAATGAAGAATTTAATATTTAATTATTGATAAAATGGGGTGCTAAAATGTTATAAAGGGGTTATATATGAAATTTTAACTGTTAAAAAGTCTCTAGAATAGAATTATAATAAATTTAAATTTATTATACAGGATTTTAGAGTAATTTCAAAGCAAAGAGAACTCAAGGTAAGAGTTTATTTCATAATCTCATAAATATTCAGGATTGGTTATATTTAATTCTCTGTTAGGGAATATTTTTCTTCCATATCCATATTTTCTAAAAAAATTAACTAAGTTTTTAACATTATACTATTATATTTTAAATTAATTTATATCCATGTTTTATTTTTAATAAAATGTATTTAAAGGAATATAAATATATATTTTCAAATGAGGTAATTTGTGACTTTCCCAACAAAAATATGGAAGGAATATTTTTAACTTATATGGCATGAATGGATTTCCCACCATAATGAATAATATTTTCTTTTTAGTTTCCTTTATAAGTTTACAAGTTTCTTTTCAAAGAAAATTTTTTCCATTATAATTGCATGATTTTTTAAAAAGAATTTATTTAAAAATAAAAAAGTTATTTTCCTCAAAATTATTCCAAGTGATATTACAAAATCATTTTCCATATAAGACGACGTCCTTTGATGCCACTTAAGATTTTTTGTAGATATTATTCAATGGTACCATACTTATTCTTTTTTTATATGGTTTATGTTTATGATAAAAACATGTTTATGAAACCTGAGTCTTTCCCATGGGTTATGCTATGATGAAAAGATTAAATTTTTATAAAACTCATTTCTTTTAAATGGGTTACGCAATGATGAAATGTTTATAAAACTAATTTATTTTTATGGGTTTTAAAATGATTAATTCTTTATGATCTTATATAGTATATATGTATGATTTTCATTATGTAATGGGTGTGACCAATATTTACCTCCAATGCATTGGTTAAGGATTTATATATTATAAGATAAACAAGAATTAAATGGGGAGTGAACCTAGTTCAGTAAGGGACTATATCTACTATGATTGTCTTGAGAGTGAAACCTGACTACTATTATAGTTTGAGGAGTTATCACATTCCACTGTGATACCATTGTAAATGATCCTTGACTACTATGTAAGTGATTTTATATGCTTATGTATATACCACAAATCAATTTATTATACCTATGTTAATATTTCATGGTTCATGTTCTTTGAGTATCTTATGATTCATTTCTCATGAACTATTAATATTTATTCTATGACCTAATATTATGATATTTGGTATACAGTTTATGCTCTTAAAATTTCAATAACATTTTCTTATACCCCTATGATCATGTAATTATGTTGTGATCAATGATATCTCTCTTCTTCACCCTTATTGAAAAACTAATCTCACCAATGATATATATTTCTATTTCCTCATGTTATAAATAAAGGTATTAAGTATGATATGTCTAATAAGGGAACTGGTTGTGAAGAAATAATTGGGAGATTATATAGATATTTTATGAACCATTTGTCTATGTTTCTGTGTTTCCAAAGATATTATACCTAAATTATTTTGGAATGTATCATTATTTAATGTAATGAATATACATTTATTTAGATGTAAAATCTTTTCATTAATAGTATGGGTAACTATATTTGGTTTCAGAAAAATTTTAAGGTAACCATTGGAATCTAGGATGAGAAAACATTAGTAATAACCCTAGGGAAATGTTTTGGTAATGATTAATAATGGCCTAGGTTAAACCTAAGGTTTCATAGAAAAATGTTTTATGATTTAGACATCTTATAAATGATATTTCATCATTATGTTGTTTTCCATCATGATTATTGTTTTTAAAACTATAATTTTTTGTTTTATTAAATGGTTGGAACCCAAAGGAATCATGTTAATGTTGAATCCAATGGAAAATGAAATTATTTTCCTCCTGATAAAATGGATGTTATGGGATATGGAATGAAAAATATTGTTTCCATGCTCATTCAACTTTCTCAAGATATTAATAATGATGATATTCCAAATGAAAAAATGAGAGAACAATGATCTGTTGAGTCTTTCATGAGGAAACATCCTCTTTCTTTTAGTGGCTCTATTAATCCACTAGTTATTGGTCGATGGATCAGTTCCACTGGAAATATATTTTTTGTTATTCAGTTTTCAAAACATGAAAATTTTATTTTTTCAGTTTATCATTTTGAAGTAGAAGAATATCAATGGTGGAATCTTATCAATAACATGATGTAATAATATGAAATTTAATACATGGAGTGGGATTTCATTAAGAGATTATTTTTTAATATGTACTTTCCTCATATTTTTTATATGAAAATGGAGAAAGATTTCTTTGAGATTAAGCACAAGGATGATGAATCTATTAGTACTTATAAGGAAAATTTCACAAGACTTGTGAGGTATGAGTCTAATATTATCATTCTACCTAAATGTAATGTTTATTTATTATTCAATGGATTCAAACAAATTCTCTTAAGGGAATTATCTATAATAGTCTTCAGTGGCTATGAGGAAATTTTTTTATGTTCCCTAAAGGTGGATATAGAGATTGGAATTACCCATTAATCACATGGTTTTGATAAGAATAGTAAAATATAATTCATAGTAAATTATAAAAACCATAGAGAGAAGAAGATGAGTCTTACTTTATTCTTTAAGTGTGGAAGCAAACATGATGGAAATTTTCTTAAGGGAACTGGTAAATTTTTCAAGTGTTGAAAAGAAGTTCATTCAAAAATAAAAAGTCAAAGTAATGCTAGGAAGTTGTCTAATGATGTGAATAAATAGGAATCTCCATAGAATGAACAACCCACAATCTAGGGTTTTAAATAAAAGTATTATGGGAATTATTATAAATAGTTCCCAAATCCAATGGTTAATAGATTTAAATAACCCATTAATCCTACATACATAGGGAAATCTCATGCGATCACTATTTCTAATGAGGGTTACGATAGTAATATGGAGAAATTTACACTTACCATTCACTCTAAAACTTATATTATCTTATTTGACTCTTGATCTAACCACTCTTTTATAAATAAAGACTTTTATAATTTTATTCTAGTACCACATCAAAAATTATATGTTCATTTAATAGTAAAAATCCTTAATAGTATGTTGATCACATCCTAAGTCTATGATTCTTCTCTTATTGAAGTTTATGGGAAAGTGTTTAATTAAAATACTTTCATTATTCCTCTAATTTAATTCAATTTTATTTTTACATGGATTATATTTATTTACATAAATCCCTTATAAATTGATGAGAAAGATAATTTATATTTTATATTACAAAATAATTTATGATTTTCTATCAGTGTGATGACAAAAATAAAATTCTAATGGAAATTCCATACATCATTTGGGTCAATATTCCTATTAAAAATATGTGTTTATCTTAAATAGTTGGGAGAATCTCAACATCAAATATATGTTTATTTTGGGAGAGTTTGTTGATGTATTTTCATAAGAGTTTACTGATCTTCCACCGAATCATGAAGTTGAGTTTTCAATAGAACTCATACGTGGTGCTACACCTATTTCCAAGAATCTATATATAATGGCCTTGATTAATTTGTCCGTATTAAAAAAGAAACTCCAGGAGAATCTTGAAAATGGATTCATTAATCTAATCGAATCATCTTAGAGTAAACCTACTTTTTTATGAAGAAATATAGATCAATGTTACTCTGTATTTATTATCGAGAATTTAACAAGATCACTATCGAGAATACGTGTCCTTGAACCTGTATTGATGACTTATTTTATTAACTCTGCAAAGGTCAATACTTTTCCAAGATTGATCTTCATTATGGATATCATCCACTCAAGCTCAATAGGTATGATATACCCAATACAACATTCTGTAAAAGGTATGGACACTATGAATTTATATTGATTCCATTTATTCTTACTAATTCCCCCAATATCTTCATGGATTTAATTAATGTAGTATTTAGATATTACCTTGATCAGTTTTTGGTAGTATTTATAGATATTATTCTTATTTATTCCAAGGGAAAGTAATATCCTGAATATCATTTGATAATTATTCTAAAGGACCTAAGGAAGGATAATTTTTATACAAAATTTTCCATGTTTTAATATTGGCTTTGTAATGTTTCATTATTGGGATATATAATCCCAAACGAGGGTATATCAATGAACCCTTCAAAGAAATAAGTTATTGAACATTATCTTGGAATAAAAATTGTTACTGAGATCTATAGTTTTTTTATATTGGATGAATATTATCGGTGCATTATGTATACTTTTTTACAGCTATCAAATCCACTCACTATTTTAACTCATAAAGGATCCAACTTCCTTTGGATGGATGAGTGTGAGGAATGTTTTAAGGAACTGAAGAGAAGGCTAGTCAGCATACCTTTACTTACACTACCCTATAGTGGATAAGGGTTTATAATCTATAGTGATACATCAAAGAGAGTATTGGGATGGGTACCCATGAAGAAAAATATAATTATAGATTATACCTCACAATATTTGAGGTCTAAGAGAAAAATTAACCAACTTGGGATTATAAGTTATCTACAGTAATTTTTGGATTAAAGATATAGATGCATTATCTCTATAGAGAAACTTGTGACATATATACTGATAACAAAATCTTAAAGTAAACATTTACACATAAATATTTGAATATGAACTAAATAATATGGTTAAATCTGACTAAATATTATGACTGCTCAAAATATTGCCACCATAGGAAAGTGAAGGAGGTGTAATATTCTCTAGGTAAAAAGGATCGTGCTAGCTTATCTATGATGACGGTCACAAAAGATCAAATATTTTTGGACTTTCAAAGTATGAATCTTGAAATTATAATGGAAGGGTAGAAATATTTTCTTTCTCAAATGAGAGTTCAACCATCTATCCAAGTGAATATTAAAGAGGCATAGAGGGAAGATGTATTTCAATAAAATAAGATCAGAAGTTTTATTTAGTTTAGAATTGATTTTGATGGAATAATAAGGTTCAAAAACCATTTATGTGTCCCATTATTACTAAATTTGAATAAGATGTTGTTAGAAGAAGATCATAGTTCTTAATTATCAATTTGTCATAGAAGAATGATTATTTATAAATATTTGGAAGAGTATTTTTGGTGGGATGACATGAAGAGCTATATTGTAGAGTATGTTTCTCATTGCTTTTTATATTAGAAAATTAAAGTTGATAGATAGAAGTCTAAGGGTATGTAACCATCATTACGTGTACCAGAATGGAAATGGAAAAATATCACTATAAATATTTTAATCAAACTCTGAAAAACATCTAAATGGAATAATGATATTTGTATTGTAGTTCATCACCTTAAAGTGACAAAAAATCATTTTTGTTAGATAATATTTCACTCTTGATTAACTTTCTCAATTATACATTAAGGATGTTGTAGGATTTCATAGTGTACCACTATCAATTATATCTAATTAGGATCTGAGGTATACCTTGAAGTTTGAGAGAAGCCTTCACTAGACCCTGGATATGGATTTAAGTTTCATCACCTCTTATCATCATCAGAAAGATGTTCAATTTTATAAGACTATTCAAACTCTATAAGCCAAGTTGAGAGATTTCTCTATGGATTTTAAAGGTGATTTGGATCAACACCTTCCTTTGGTAGAATTTTATTACAATAATAGATGTCACTCCAAAATTCATATGGCTCCTTATGAAGCCCTCTATGGTAATAATTGAATAACTTTAACATGTTGTAATAAAGTCGGAGAAAAGAATCTATTGGGACTTGATCTATATAAGGAAATTAAATATAAGGTTATATCCATTCATCAATAAATAATATCAACTCAAAGTTGAAAAACAAATGTCGAAAATCATCAGAAAGATATATAGTTTGAAGTTGGTAAAAAGGTATTCCTAGGAATATCTCCCTGGAAGAGGGTGATGATATTTGGAATGAAGGTTAAGCTGATCCCTAGGAATATTAGTCCTTTTGAAATTATTGATCTTATTTGTATGGTATCATATTAATTGGTGCATCCACCAAATCTCTCTCAAGTTAATGATTTATTCCATGTATCTCTCCTGAGGAAATACCTACCTGATCCATCAAAAGTAATTAACTTAGAGTTTTCACCACTAGAGCTAGATATTTCTTATGAAAAAAACTAGTAAATATTTTGGGTCATAGAGAGAAAGTGTTACAAAACAAGACCACTCACTTGATCAAAGTTTTTTGATAAAACCACTAATTTGAAGAAGATATATGGGAAATTGAGGATATGATAATGTAAAAGTATCCTTATATATTTTTATTAAAGTAATGATTTTTGAGATAAAAAATCCTTTTAATGTGGGTGGAATGTAACCCCCTTGTATTTTTATGAAATATTTATCTTTAAATAATTTTATTTCTTATTTTCTTGGAGTACATGCAACAACAAGTTTAAACGAACTGCATAACATTATTAAAATGTCAGGTGTCTCTTATCTCCTAGTTGTTTGATTTTCAGGTATAAAAATATTAACTAAATTATAAAAAATATATTCACTACACATTTATACAATGAATTAATTTTTTATCAAATTATTATAATTAAAAACAAGAAATTAATTGGAAATAAAAGTGATGTTTTTTAAAAAATATTTTTTTATGTGTGCAGTGTATTTTTATTAACAAATAAAATTAATCACTATTGGTGAATGATTTCAATTAAATTTATATGTTATTTAATTGATAATATTTTTTAAACAATAAATAAACTCTTTCCTATGAATAGGATAAGAATAAATCATGTTTTATACTTAAAAATGTATTTATTATAAAAAGTAGGTTTTGTGCATTTCATGCACTTACATTAAAATTCATTTTTTTCATTTTAGGTATTGAATTGAATATTTATAATCATGAGGTTTATTTTTTTTAAATAGGCCCCTTTTTTAGCTAATATGAATAGTAAATGTGGTAAAATTTATCACCTTAGTAAAGGGTAAATCGGTTTAATCTAGATTAAAAATAATTGATAAGGCTATAATTTTTCATCCTAATTCATATTGTATGAAGATAATTCTAAGCTTAACAATTTAGGTTCTAAATTTAGTTTTTTTATGGACACTTATCCCTGAAAGAGAATTATATATTATTTAAATCAAATAAAGTTACAAAATGTCACTCTCTTATTTTTATATATCATTTATTTGTTCACATAAGGAAAAATTATGATTGAATATTAATAGTAATACATGAATTATGAAATTATATTCATGATGGGAATTTATTTTTAATTTTTGTGTATTATATAATTACCTTAAATTCATACATCATTCCAAAATAGTAATTATTTAATTAATGAAAAAATGAATTAAATGATTTTGAAAAAAAATTCAAAGTGATATAATTTGAGTAATTTACAGTTTTCCAAAATATATATAGGTGTATATGACATATTAGTGTTTTTTAAATGATTATATTAAAATTTAAACTTTTCTTTTATTTTATTTAAGTCAAATTAAATGAATAGTGTCAAAATTGATATTATTGATATTTTATAAAAATAATATTTTACTAAACAGTTTGAAAATCATAAAAATCGTGAAATAATACAATGTGGATATGATATGGTTTTTAATTTCATAATTATTAAATTTAAGTCCTAATTTTTTAATTAAAAGTAAAAAATTAAAACCCTTTAATATTGGAAAATGTGTTAACGTAGTTAAAATTAAAATTTATTAACAAAGGGTTAATCAAAATTATAAGGTTTAAAATTTTTCCAAAACTTTTCCAAATTCTATTTTTTTAGGGGATTAAAAACCTATCCTACCTTTTATTATAATACCTAACTATTTTGAGGCATTTTTAGTGATAATGAATTTATAATAATTTAATATTTTGAGAAATTCCAAAATTGAAACTCACCTAAATTTTAAAAGAGTAGCTCCTCCATCACTTATTTACAAAACCTTTATATTTCAAGCTCAAAAAAAATATTCCAATTTCACTTATAAACTTCCCTATGAACATTTTATAGATTTTTTTTATTCCCCAAAGTACCAACCCTAGAGCCCTTTATACGAGATATAAAGGAGTCTTTTAAAAGAATAGGTAATCGCCTTAACCAATCACATTCCTTTCAAATAATCCTTAACTCCTATAAATCTATGGTATCTAAAATAAAATAATAATTTATTTATCCTCAATATTCTTAAATTTTATTATGATTATTAAAATTACATTATAAACCCTCTTTCTCATCAAATGAGAAGTGAAAGAATCGCTCATGTGTACATATGGACTATCATCTCCATGTAAGGATACAATTATTTTTCATAACCACATTTTATGGATGGGTATTATGATGGTTTTAATATTTAAATATTATATTTATGGGAAAATTATAATTCTAGAATGATAACATCATGTCTTTATTTTTACCATCCAATCCTTTGATAAACAATAATTTTGCTCATGCGTAAGTGTGGACTACAATCTCCACGAAGTGATATGGTTTTTTTCATTTATATTTTAATTGGATGGGAAAGATGATAAATTTTATTAATATATGTGATATTTATGCTATAATAATGATATTTTAATGGTTAATTAATACTTACCTTTATTTTTTTCCATCCTTTGAAAATTGAATACAACGTTCATGCGTACGTACGGTCTACCATCTCTATGAATGGAGTAATTAATTTTTCTATCTATAACTTTTATGGATGAATATAAATATATATATAATGAATATATATATTACACTTATACCATTATTAGTATTCTAGTGATTATGGAATAAAGATAAATATACAAGTACCAAAACTACTGAAATAAAATACTCATGATAAATAAAATAGTTAACACCTAGAAATGATGATTTTAAAAAGGATTTATTGATAAAAGGGGGTGATGAAATATTATAAAGGTATCATATATGATATTATAAGTATGATAATTACTCTGATATATAATTATAATAAATTTAAGTCTATTGTAAATGTGGTTATAGTACCTTTGAAGTAAGTAAAACTCAAGGTTAGGATTTTATTTCACAATATCATCAATATTTGGGATTGTTTATATTTAAACCGTTGTTGGGGATTAATTTTCTTCCATATCCTTATTTTCTAGAATTTTTTCTAATAAGGTTTTTACCATTCTATTATTGTTTTTTAAATTTATTTTTACCCATGTTTTACTTTTAAAAAAATTGTTTGAAAGGAATCATCTTGTCATTTTCCAAACATGGTACTTTGTGAAATTTCCAACAAAACTATAGAAGGAATATTTTTTTAACTTATATAAAATGAACAAATTTTACTTCCACAATGACTAATATTTTATTAGAATATTATTTTACAACTTTACAAGTTTCATTTCAAATAAAAAAATTTCCATTATAATCCCATAGGTTTTTTAGTAGTGATTCAAAATGGGAAGGTTATTTTCCTCAAGAATTATTCCAAGTGATCTTTCAAAATAATTTTCAATCTAATATGAAAAACTTTGATGTTTCATTATATTTATCTAGGATATTATCCAAGTATTCCATCCTTATTCTTTCTCTATATGTTTTTTGTTTATGATTACATTGTGTTTATAAAACCCAATTCTTTCCCATGGGTTATGCTACAATAAAAAGATGAAATGTTTAGGAAACCATTTTCTTTTCCATGGGCTATGTTATGATAAAATTTTTTATAAAACCCATTTATTTTCATGGATTATGATACTATTAATGATTTATAATCTTATAGAATTCATATGTATAATTTTCATTATGTGATGGGTGGGACCTATATTTCCCTCCAATGTAATGGATATATATTGATATCTCATGAGATAAATAGGACTATAATAGGGAGTGAACCCAGTTTAGTAAGGGATTATGTCTACTATGATTATCTTGGGAGTGAACCTTGACTACTTTGATGGTTTTTAGAGTGAAAACATTCCACCATGATATCCTTGTAAATGATCATTTAATACTAAGTAAATGATTATTTATGCTTAGGTGTATTCCAAAAAAATAAATTCCATATACCTATGTTAATATTTTGTTGTTCACGTTCTCTGATTTCCTTATTATTTAGAATCTATAATGTACCATGATTTATTCTATGACCTAATATTGTGATCTTTTATATTTATGTAACGGTTCTTAAATGTTAATAACATTCTCTTTTTCCCATATGTTCATGTCATGATTGTGTGATCATTAATATATATCTTTCTTACCCTTACTAATCATCTGAGATAACCCTTTTCTTATGTTTCCTTCCCTAATGTTATGAATAAAGGTATTATGTATGATATTTCTAAGAATATTTTTAGTTATTAATAAATAATAGGGAGATGATTTAGTTATTTTATGGACTATTTGTTTATGTTTTCATGTTTCCAAATATACTAGACCTTAACGATTCTTGTGTGGATCATTATGTTATATGAAGAATATTCATCTATTTAGATGTAATATCTTGGTATGAAAAGTATGGGGTTTGAGATTTTTATACCTAGGAAGCAGTGTAAGGTGTATTTAAATATATCTATAAGAACACTAAAATATTGGAATCTGGAATTGGTATATATGGGTGTTTTGGGACCTTCCCTAGTTTTTTCTCACAGAAGGGAAAATTACTGTTTTTCCTTCATTGATTATTCCCCAAGAAAATCAAGGTTATAATTTCTAAAACATATAATTGAAGTGTTTCTAATATTTTTTTCTATAATATGGATATAGTGGGAAAAGAATCAAAATAAAATTTAAATGTATGAGATTAGAAAATGGTGGTGATTTTACCAATGGGAGTTTCTAAAATTACAACAAGCATTAAGGGATCTAGTATAAGAAGTGTATTCCAAATATTTCTGAAAAAATGGTGTAGTAAGGATAATTAATCAAATTTTGATGGAGAAAACAATAATTATAGTTCTATATTCTGGTATTCATAATAAATTTTTACTAGAATCAGTGGAAACAATAACGCAATTAATCAAAACAGGTCCATAAAAATTAGTGGGACAACAATTATCAGAAGAAATGTGGTTAAAATAAATTATTAAAGTTAATCATGTAATAGTATTTGGAAAATTATCTTATATATGTGTGTGTGTGTGTGTGGATTTTATATAAATAGATAATATTGAATAAAAATATTGATCTTGATTATTCATAGGCTATGGACATGAAAACATTGGTTTTTTACTTTGGGATGATGATAAGAGTAATGTTTTCCGAAGCCAAAATATTTTCTTCAATGAGTATGTCATGGGGAGAGATTGGAACTTGAAGTGAATTGAGTTTGAGGTTATTTCTTTTACTTCAGTTCAAGTTGATCAGAATGGGTTTTCAAGAAATTCATAAATTCTAGAAAGTTTATATGTATATGAGTTTATCAGAAGATCACATTTTATGAAGGAAATATTATAGAGTGGTTTATAAAGTTAATATGTTCATCCAGTAGAAGACATAATTTAAATATAAATAACTGATGAAATGTGATCTAAATTTATGGAAGGTGAAGGTACATAAGTTACAATTCCAAAAGAAGCTAACTCACAGGTTATTGTGTACAGATCCTTGTATTGTAAAAGTGGTTTCCCTAGACCAAACATGAAAAGTAATTTTCAATTACTAAATCATTTATATAGATATTTTTTAATGATGAATTATAACCATAATAGTTTCACCCATTTTTCTCTCTCTATTTACAATATAATTCCCTAATATTATTTTTCATATTAACATATTATAGTAGTTCTACTCTATAATGATAACCTAAAGACATCGTGACATTAATCTTTAACATATGTACTATATTCTAGATATATCATATTGAATAGACATATATGATGTATAACTATCAAGTGTTGGTGGCTCATAATTATTGAGTCGTCTTCTCATAAAGATCACACTTGATGATCTCAAGTAGAGAGGATCATGAGGACTAGCCCGATAATAGGAACACCACATGTTTTGAGAGTCATTGGTGGTTTCTATATTTGAATATGTGTATTGGTCTCTCCACAAGAGATCATTATTAGTGGTTATCATTTTATTGTATACTTAGATTCAATACAAAAAAATGTGGAATTTATGCCATTGGTAGGTCACTTGCGTTGGGTGTTTCATTGGTGGTATGATATTAGTTGAATGCTCAGGATAGTTCTCGTCACTTCCGAAAGAATGATATGTCTTAGACCAAATTGACCAGGATAGTAGTGCCTTTATCAAATCCACGGACATGGTGATTAATGGTATGTGTATCCAGTAATATCAATGAATAAAAAATTAAGAAAGGATGATGACATGAAGTGTGTATCCTATATTATAAGATATCATGAGACAAAGAGATAATATTACACAGTATGTGTTCGTATAAGATAAATATTTATATGAAAATTCCTTAACTCCATAGGATCATGATGAGTTTCTAGAAACACCTATTGGTTTGTAAATGGTATTCACTACTATTGAGATAAGTTCCAAGAGGGTCACACACAAAGCATATTCAGGATCTTAACTAATTCTAATGAATTAGAGTTTAGAATATAGTGGGACCTGTAGTGGTGCCTGGGTAATTTCCAAGTTTATAATATCATAAATAAATAAATAAATTAAATATTATTCAAGTTTATAATAATAACCATTGAATTTATTTAATTATTATATTCATAAGTTATTTAGTGAATATATTGAAAAATATTTTTTAATGGATATTCAATATTCAATGTTCAATGTTAGTTTAATATTTATGAGAGATCTGAATCAAGTTAATGACTCTTATTTTATCACATAACATATTTTATGTGTTACAAGCATGTGATAAAATATTTGTGACTTTTTAGGAATGTTATAATTGTAGTTTATGTCATTTTTGGGTACTTTTTATGGGATAAAATCTATAAGTACCTAAATAAAACTTATGTAAGTCAAAACCTAAGTATACAAGCTCTATTAAGACCCAAAATGAGAGGATTAAGTGCTTTCATGAATTATCTCTCTTATCCCCCTCCCTCTAATTTCTCGGAGAGAGAAATCAAATGGAAGATTAAATATTTCTTGATCCAAGTTCAAGTATCAATAGTTCGATCTCCCACAATAATAAAAACATCAAAAAGAATCTGATTCTATGTGTGAGATCCCAGATTTTGGAGGCTAAGGATTTATAATTCTTTTTAAATGAATGTGAGTGACCTAGTGGTTTTTGGATTCAGTTCCTTTAATCAATGATTGTCGATGCTGAGAAAAATGTGTTTCTGCTTGAAATAGGATGAGGTATGATTTTCAATTAATTTTTCATTCTCAATTTTTCATACTTAGTGAAATTGATCATTTTTTTGTGGATCAATTCATGTTGGGTTATAATGGATTTTATTTTTTGACACAAATCTGGTCTCGAACAAGTTAATATACCATTTTTTACACTTTCTTCATTACCCAAGTTTCCTTTCATTGGTCTCAATGGGAGGCGTGTATTTTATTATGTTTAATTAAAAATTAAATTTTTTTATTTTTTCACCAATAAGGAATCTTCATGGTCCTTCTACCACAAATGACACAATGATCATAGATCAGATGACCAAGCTATGCTCATCTGAAGATTATAATTATAATTTATTAGGATTAATTCAAAGAATGTATATATATTAATGTATAATTTTCTAGTGCGAGATTTTATCACTGATAACTAGTGACGTTGGATCGAAATTGATGGATAGAACCCAACCTATGTGGGATTTGTCCAAATAAGATACAATATCGGGATAGTCTGAGTCAATGTAGACTTAATTTTAAAAAATAATACATTGTAATATATATATATATATATGGATATATATATATATACATAATAATATATATATTATAGAGAGAGAGATAAAGGTACTACACCTTTTGGGAGAAGTTAGACACACACACACATATATATATATGTGTGTGTGTGTGTGACATATTTATATTTATATATATATATTATAGGTGTAGGGGGGGATTTTCTACACTAGTTCACTAAAATTTCTCTAGACTTTTATTAGGATTTTGGAGAAGTTAAATAATATATATAATTATTTGGCATGGCTCATCCCATGAGTGGAATTTTTCAAACTCCCTTTTAGGGGTCGAAAAATTGGGGTGCCTACCCTTTTTATAAAAAATATTTGTGGGAGGAACTACCCATCCTTTCCATGTGAAGAAGACCCCCCATTTAAGGGATGCCATAGTAGCAACAACCATTATTAATATGTATAAAAATTTATTTATATATATTAGCAGCACATTATGTGGGGTACCTTTCTCCTTACTCATATGCAAGGAATGAGGGGTTTCCCTTTTCACCAACTCAGTACCCTTACTTAGTCAGTCTGACATCAGGTAGGATGAGGTGTGTTATACCGGACCCATCCGGCCATTCCAGGTTTTACCCAATGATCTAACACCCCTCTGGGAGGGATTTAAAATAATCAGGAGTATATGTAAATATTTAAAATTTTCAAAAACAAATATTTGGAAGTTAATATGATATTTTATGGGGCTGAGTGAAATTTCTTTGATGAATTAAAATGGAATTAAATTTATTTTAATTTTTTAAAAATAAACACAATATTAATTCATTACAATTTTAATTAATATACGTGAGTTTAATGTCTACCTACTGGTCATGAGCCTCATGATAACCAATACATGTTGGGTATTTGTTTATTTATTTATGATAATTCAGGGTTTGTAATAGTTATTTAATAAATAGGGATCTACATATCGTATTTTTCATCATTATATGTATAATGTTTTCTGCAACGAGATACTAATTATTTATTTTTATTTTTTATTCTTGATATCTATTTTCAAGTGAGTATTTTAGTATAATTATAAGGATGAAAATTAATGTTATTCACACCGAGATTTGGTGATGTACCAGATAAGAATTTGACGCATTTGATAAGTGAGTACTACAACATGAGTCATAAGAATCATAACTCAAGGAGTTACCCCTATGGTCTAGGTTGATCTATTATTCTCTAAATGGATAAATAATTACTATTATATCATGATCACATCATTTAATTTTATATATTCATGGTTTATTATTTTATGTATGTGTATTTTTTGTGTGTGATCACATAAAATAATAAGCAATGTCTAGATAAAATGAACATGTTTGGTGAATATTTGTCTATTTATAGAATTGTTAAGATGTGATTATTTTCACATAGAAAAAGAAAGTTTAATATAAATTGATTGAATTTACTAATAATAATTAAAAAAACCTCTAAGAAATATTAAGTCGTAACGCCTCCCATCACTTAATTTTAAAAAATCAATTGTATGATATTCTCATCAGCCTAAGTTGAGGATATATCTTACTACCAAGGAGTTAATATTAGTTTGATGGGCTATGTTAAATATGTTGTACCTCTCGTACCCCTCGTGGTTTGATTTTCATGATCACAATCACTCACTTATTTATCTAATCCTCTTTCAAGTGTTTTTGGATGATAGGAATCATTTCAGGTTACCAAGGAATTGGGCCAAGCAAGCTGAAGCCAATAAAGGAGCAAAGTGCACTGTTTCCATGTGCACCGGCCAACCGGTGGATCAGCACCGGCCAGCTGGTGGGCCCTTGACAGAGAGACCCCCCACTGTCCAGAGCACCGGCCAACCGGTGGCCACGGCACCGGCCAGCCGGTGGAGCCCAGACAGAATGGCAAGCTACTGTCTTGCCACCGGCCAACCGGTGGTCTCCTCACCGGTCAGCCGGTGGCGCCTGGACAGAAGCATCCACCCATCTCCAAGGCACCGGCCAACCGGTGGCCCTGTACCGGTCAGCCGGTGGAGGCAGTCAAACTAGCCGTTGGGCTTTTGACCAGCCTGTCCACTTGGCCTCCAACGGCTCCAAAAGCCTCTCCAACGGCTCCAAAGGCCTCTAACGGCCATATGAGGGTTCCCCCTCTATAAATAAAGGACCTTGAAGCCCCGGAACCTAAGACACATGTACGGAAGCCCACGGGACATATTTAACATCATTTGGCGAACCTCCAGTGGACTTCCTCCAAGGAACCCCAACTGCTCCAATCCAATTCCACATCCAAGGATCACCACCATAGAAGCTTGGGAGTGCACGTCTTCAACTCCAATCATCCATTGGCACCCAAGGCTTCTCCCCAATTACGGTTTTTTATTGTTTTATTTATTTTGAGCATCATTTTGGGTTTGTGCCTACAAACCCCATCTCTTTCTCTCATCCTTTCTTTTGGGTTCTCACACCACCTTCAAGGTGTGAAGAGGTTAGTCAAGCCTTTCCTTTTAAAAGGCTTGAGTCATAGGTGAGCTAGCCTTCACCCGTAAAAAGGCTAGTGGGTTTCTTTCTCAAACCATTAAAAAGCAAGCTGTAATAGGTGAGCTAGCCTTCACTTGTAAAAAGGCTAGTGGGTTTCTTGCTACAACCATTGAAAAGCAAGCGATAGTAAATCTCTCAA
Source organism: Viscum album (assembly GCA_963277665.1). Lineage (NCBI taxonomy): Eukaryota > Viridiplantae > Streptophyta > Magnoliopsida > Santalales > Viscaceae > Viscum > Viscum album. The sequence goes on along the minus strand of OY728142.1, from coordinate 794,479,494 downwards.
CGGTTGAGTTGGGAGCGGAGACGTAGGCTTGGGTTTAAGCCGAACTCCGTTATCAATTTTGTGTCTTGCCTATTTTATTTCCGCTGCATTCTTTACTTTGATTTTAAATTGTTAATTTTTTTTTAAAAGGCAATTCACCCCCCCTCTTGCCATCACTTCCTTCTTTATCCGCCCAACAATTGGTATCAGAGGGAAGTTTGAGTAATACCTTCACCGGTTTCAAATTTAAGATCCTTTTGTGATGGCTTCAACTTCTTTCGCCCCCGAAGGATATTCTTTGGGTCGTGCTCCATTCTTTGATGGAACAGACTATAATAATTGGAAACCCCGCATGACTACTTTTCTTAGAAGCATAGGTTATCCCATTTATAAAATTGTCATGCATGGTTACACTCTCTCATCCCCCGATGAATCCAAATGGACCCAAGCCGATATTAGAAATTTCGAGCTTGATGGAAAAGACATGAACGCTCTTCATTGCGGCCTTGATCGTAATGAATTCAATCGAGTTTCCACATGCACCTCCTCACATGAAATCTGGAAACTTTTGGAGGTTACCCATGAGGGGACCAACAAAGTCAAGGATACTTGATTGGATATGTACCGTCAAGATTTCGAGTCTTTTACCTTGAATCCATCTGAAAATATTACTGATATGTTTACTCGTTTTACTGATGTTTGCAATGGGAGAAAGTCCCTTGGTGATGATGTTTCTGCAGAGACAATGGTCAAGAAGATCCTTTGGATCCTTCCAAGCTCATGGGCTCCAAAAGTGACGACAATTAAAGAAGCGAAGGACATCAAGAACATGTCGGTCGAAGAGCTCATCCGATCCCTCATGACTTATGAAATCACCATGAGGAGGCAAGCTGAAAAGGAAGGCAAACCAGTCAAAGTTCCAAAGAACATCGCCTTCAAAGTTTAACAAGAAGAAAGCTCCTCCTTTTCATCTTCTTCCTCTTCAAGCGGCGATTCCGAAATGGAGAACCTTGCCCGCAAGATGCACAAATTCATGAAGAAGCACAAAAAGAAGAAATCCCGCAAGGCTCAATCCAACAAAAAATCCGAGCCCAAGGTAACATGCTATGGGTGTGGCGAGAAAGGCCATTACAAGCCCGATTGCCCACTCAATAAGAAAAAGTCCAAGCAAAAGGAAAAGAAGAAGGCATTCAAGGCCACATGGAGTGATAGATCCACATCCTCCTCCTCCTCCTCAAGCGACAACGGAAACAAATGCCTAATGGCATTTCATGAGGTAACATCTTCCGACTCCTCATCCTCTTGTTCTTCTAATTCTTTTAATCATTTGTCATACGAGGATCTCCAACATGCGCGAGACCAATTGGAGGAAGGTTTTCACGAACTTTCTTCCAAATTTGTTTCTTTAAAAAAGAATTTCAAAAAACTCTCCTCCGAAAAAGAACAACTTCTCAAAGAGAAGGAAGAGATGTCCCTCAAAATCCAAAATCTTCCCGATGTTGATTCCATGGAATCAACCATCAAAGATCTAAGGGAGACTCTAGCCAAGTTCACCCAAGGGGAACAAAATTTGAACAATTTTCTTGGTTCCCAACGTTTATCTAGAACCACCGAAGGGCTTGGCTATTCCAATCAAGCTTCCTCCTCCCATGCACCCACTATTTTTGTAAGGGGGAGCTCCCAATTTAAATTTTGTAATTATTGCAAAAAACCCGGGCACTTAATTTATGAGTGCAATTGCAAAAATGCCCGGTATGGAAGGCCCAAAACCATTTTCTTTAATGATGAATTTTATAGGAGAAGACCCGCAACTAGACAAGTATGGATTGAAAAATCCCTTTTAGCGAGTCTCACCGGACCAAAATTTGTCTCGGTTTCAAAAACCTCTCCCCGGTGATTTGTTGTTTTTATTTAGGGGGAGTTAGGATCGTTTAAGCCCTTTTGATTTCAATTTCAAAATTTTCGATTCAAACTTTCAATTTCAACACTTGGTATCAAAATTTTCATTTCAAAATATTCAATTCAAACTGTTATTCAATTTTTTATTCAAAAACTTTCAATTCAAAATTTACTTTCAAATCTTTCAATTCAAATTTCTCAAATTTCAATTGATTTCAACTCTCTATCTTGTTTTTCAACTTATTCCCTCAATCAAGTTTTATGCCCCGTGCTATTTTGATAATCACAAAGGGGGAGAAATTCTTGGTTGATTGGGGGAGAAATCTTTCTCTAATGCATTGCTTGTTTTCAATTTATCTTTTAAAGCATGCCTTTCATTTCATTTTTACATTGATTGTTTTGGTGATTGTGATCATCAAAATAGGGGGAGATTGTTGTACCTCTCGTACCCCTCGTGGTTTGATTTTCATGATCACAATCACTCACTTATTTATCTAATCCTCTTTCAAGTGTTTTTGGATGATAGGAATCATTTCAGGTTACCAAGGAATTGGGCCAAGCAAGCTGAAGCCAAGAAAGGAGCAAAGTGCATTGTTTCCATGTGCACCGGCCAACTGGTGGATCAGCACCGGCCAGCCGGTGGGCCCTTGACAGAGAGACCCCCCCACTGTCCAGAGCACCGGCCAACCGGTGGCCACGGCACCGGCCAACCGGTGGAGCCCAGACAGAATGGAAAGCTACTGTCTTGCCACCGGCCAACCGGTGGTCTCCTCACCGGTCAGCCGGTGGCGCCTGGACAGAAGCATCCACCCATCTCCAAGGCACCGGCCAACCGGTGGCCCTGTACCGGTCAGCCGGTGGAGGCAGTCAAACTAGCCGTTGGGCTTTTGACCAGCCTGTCCACTTGGCCTCCAACGGCTCCGAAAGCCTCTCCAACGGCTCCAAAGGCCTCTAACGTCCATATGAGGGTTCCCCCTCTATAAATAAAGGACCTTGAAGCCCCGGAACCTAAGACACATGTACGGAAGCCCACGGGACATATTTAACATCATTTGGCGAACCTCCGGCAGACTTCCTCGAAGGAACCCCAACTGCTCCAATCCAATTCCACATCCAAGGAGCACCACCATAGAAGCTTGGGAGTGCACGTCTTCAACTCCAATCATCCATTGGCGCCCAAGGCTTCTCCCCAATTACGGTTTTTTATTGTTTTATTTATTTTGAGCATCATTTTGGGTTTGTGCCTACAAACCCCATCTCTTTCTCTCATCCTTTCTTTTGGGTTCTCACACCACCTTCAAGGTGTGAAGAGGTTAGTCAATCCTTTCCTTTTAAAAGGCTTGAGTCATAGGTGAGCTAGCCTTCACCCGTAAAAAGGCTAGTGGGTTTCTTGCTCAAACCATTAAAAAGCAAGCTGTAATAGGTGAGCTAGCCTTCACCTGTAAAAAGGCTAGTGGGTTTCTTGCTACAACCATTGAAAAGCAAGCGGTAGTAAATCTCTCAACGGTTGAGTTGGGAGCGGAGACGTAGGCTTGGGTTTAAGCCGAACTCCGTTATCAATTTTGTGTCTTGCCTATTTTATTTCCGCTGCATTCTTTACTTTGATTTTAAATTGTTAATTTTTTTTAAAAGGAAATTCACCCCCCTCTTGCCATCACTTCCTTCTTTCTCCGCCCAACAAAATAATGTTTGAAACAAATAAATATTCATATAAATATTGCTTCAATTTTAGAGGCAAATCATTGAGTAATGTAAGATTATCCTTTGTAGGAGACATGACTCAACTCAACAAATCAAGGAGCTATGAGTTAATGTGGTTGGATATATAAAATCCTACCTTGAGACTCTCTAAATAGTTTTTTATCCATATATTGGACTCTATGTAGAGGTTTTAATGATCCTTCCAACTAATTATGTAAGCATCCGAGTATTCTGAATATTAATTTTGTGGGTACTACATTTTGATAAAATAGTGGGAGAAATTTAACATAATAAAATATATAATGTTTAATAATTGGTAATCAATATAAAAGTACTAATCTACTTAAGTTTTATTTTTTAGATTAATGGGTAGTAATACCACATGTTTGCTACACTCCATAAAGGAAAAAATTATATGTCTTATCTATAGTGAATTTATAAGTGTAGTACAAGTACTTATGCAGTGTACTGTGAACTGAAAAGAAATTATATGGTTCAAAGTCTCCATTACACATTGAGACACCTTAGGAAGTGATGGTGAAAATTAAGATTACAGAACACACATGATTAATGCATTATATGTTTACATCATAATGTTATCATTAATTTCCAATGAGTTTTGGAAATAACATTAACACATGGATAAAGTCACATGTTTTCTCATCTTTGAGAAGTTTACAAAGAGAAAGTAAAGACAAAAATGAATGCTATAATGATTAAACTAATTACATGTAAATTAAAATATATATCATGATCATCCAATATATCCAATTCTTATATATTTATCACCAAATTACTCTAGTTTCTCCAACAGGATAAGAATTTAAATAAACATTAATCTTTAGTTATTATAGTGAAAATGTTGAAATAAACGGTGAAAAGGTCCAATGGAAATTATTACTCTAAAGGAACCTTGATGATGTATTTCATAGAAAATAGGAAAACCATCATATTGGTGTCTATTTTCTTCTTATGTCGCAATATAAGTCTATTGAAGATAAAATATAATAAATTTAATTTGAAGAAAGTAGAGGTTTCAACATAGTGTATATTGATCATAGTATGTGATGTTTATATTTTGATTCTTGGGTATTAGATATTTAATGTTTTTCACACATTTTTATCTAAATACAGTTATAAAGTAAGTATATAAACATTATAATAAGTAATTTTATTGCAACCTGACTCCAGATCACCCGGAGCTAGTGTTTATTGTCAATTATGTTGGCATAATTATAAGGAATCAAATCTTGAAGGACCAAAGAGTTTAGTAGTCTTGGTAAAACAAATACATGCATTATAAAATAATACACTAATTATAACATAATTTTTTTCTCTTCCATTTAAATAAATAAATTCAAGAATAAATCTAATACATCGATTAAATCCCTATAAATCTTTCATAGTATGCTTCTTGGATTCCTTGGGAGGGAAAAATAACAAGGGTGATCTCAAATGATTAGTAAGGGAAAAATATACTGGAACAAATAATAAATCAATGAGGATAATAATTATGAAATGGTAAATAATTGAACTAATATTCAATATAATAAACAAACTGATTGGGAAGTGAATAAACTATATAGAAAGATAATAACTAAAAACACATGACATTAAAATAACTAGATAAGGAAAAATAAATATGGAAAGGTAGGAAACTCAAACACATTCCATGTAATCAATGAACTGAAAATGTAGTGTGTCTATAGATATGTCGACACAAAATATCATGGATGAAAAATAACTAAAACTAAATGCAGAAAATTCTTAATTATTGGACTCCATTTTTTCAAGGTCTATGGAACCATTATCGTTAAGACCTTTCACAAGACAGATTAGCATATCAGGTAGAAACCAATCTAATTTTTGTAACTAATTCATCTCATGAGACTATCGATAAATCTAGGGACTTTAATTATCTAGTCCCCAACCCGTAGGGATTACCTTAAGAAGTCCCATACCTATGTCTTACATGTCCATATTATTCCTCATATATAAAAAATAATATAACTTATCAAATATTAATATTTAATAATGTATATATAATTATCAATATTTCCCGAAATAATCAAATAACATTCAAAGTAAACACTATTAAATATGGTATATGGTTTAGGCAATAATCATATCCATGAAAAAATATTTGGATATTTAGGGGAAATTCAATGTCAAATGATCATAAGAGATTGAATATTTAAATGGTACTAAAAGGAATCAAGGAAATGAATGTGAATACTATCATTGGACAAATCAATCATAATCCATCCATAGGAAGATTAAATATGGTTTTAATAAAACATAACCTAAGTGGAGTAAAATAAAGGGATCATTTCGTTGATGAATGGAAATAGTATAAAAATATCTTTTAAAAACATTCTTGGGAAAAATCACATATTGATTTTGAAAAACATTTTCTTTTAAAATCACTTTTTAAAATATTTTCTTTAAAAATTATCTTTTTAAACATGCAATGTAAGCTTCAAATAAATGGCAGCAGGTAAATCTATACAATCCATACGAGGTAAAAAGAACATTACTTTTTCATGGTTAAATGTTAGAAAAATTACTTATTCATAATGAAAAAAGAATCTTCCTTTGAAAAAAAAAATTTAAAGGAAACCAAATCATTTTAAAAAAAATTAAAACATTTTAATAAAACATGTTTTTTAGAAGAAAATAGGTTCTCCAACTAAATAGATTTACAAGGTCGGGTTTTCTAAAAAAATATTTTGTAAAACATTTTGATCACCAAATATTGGAAAAACAGTACTCATACTTGAAAATGTTCATGAATGACCGTAAGAGAGAAAAATAAAGGTTTTATTTAAAAATGGTAAAATAATTTCCTCAAATGGAAATACCATTTAATGGTCATTAAAGTTATTGTTGGGTGAAATAATCATTAAACATTCCAAGGTATCCTATACTACATTGAAACATTTTAAATCATAATCCTCGTTAACTAATAAAATAAAATGAATGTTTTAAATACCATGATGATAAAAGGATTAATTATATAATATAAAAAAGGTTAGTTGATACACCACCCAAATGATGTAAGTGTTGAACATGACATTTATCTCATGGAAGTAAAAAAAGTGAGATGAGAATCCCTCACCTTGAGTTTCCTTTTGGGTAAACATCCTTTAACTTCTTATATAATTAACTTATGTTAATTATCAACAGTATTTAGAACATTTTTCATTTTTATCATTACTTTTATCTCACATATTACCATGTTATATACAACTCCTTGATCAATTAAGTTTATGTCGGGTGTTTTGAATAAATTCGGTTTATGTGTCAAAATCAACTTTGGTAGGTCCAATATGGTCAAAGAGATCAGTATATAACATCTTTTAAATAATAATCATGGAATAATTATCATATTTATACATCAATTATACTTTTAAAAACAATCATTAAATATGGTTACGAAATATGAATCAATGTTACTATCATGGAGATGGTAGGTCGTATATACGCATGAGTAACATTGTCATCTTTCAATGATCCTTATGGAAAGAAGGTAAGTAGCATTATATATTTCAAGAATGAAAATTATATCATAAGTAACATATTATTTAATCATAAATACTTATATATATAATTATTTTGATGTAAATAGAATCAAATCATGTTGAGGAGGTGGTTGTCCACACGCCGATGAATGACGTTATCAATTTTTTTAAGTGTTTAAAAGGGTAATAAATGAAATGATATATATATAAAGGTAATTATGTCATTAATATCATATATATGTTGTTTATGTCTCATATTTTTAATTATAATCATCATTTATAAATTTTAGGCATCGTGTGAAAGAACCACATCGCTTTGAGGGGTGGTAGTTCACACTTCCTCAAACGATGTTATCGTATTAAAAAATGGAAATTATTAAAGCTATGTGTTATAAAAGGGTTAAATAATTATAAAAACATAATAAAAATAATATATATCCGACATATAAATATATTTTTCATCATAATGGACACCACGAGTTTTGTTAAAGGAAAAATGTACAATCATTGTTTCAGGAGGCAGTAGTTCACTGTACACAGAATCAATATACTTGTTACCCATTAGATGGTAGTTTGTGTAAATTTAGGTTGCAAAATTAGCATAAAAACATATTATTGTTTTGAGGATATTTTTTTATAAAATCATGGAATAAAGAGATTTTAGGGGGGTGTTGAATGGAAATGAAACTAGAGATCTTGAGAGAAGATGTTACCTCTTAATCAGGTAACTTCATTTAGTTTGTATCAAAAGACTTCCTTGGAAGGATTTATTACCAAAGTGAGGCTTAAATATATAGGGGATGAATTTTAGGAATCTATATGGGAAGATATTGTCCAAACCTACTTTTTTTGAGTGGTGTGAGTAATGGGGAGAGGTGGTGGCCTTTTATAAGGGAAGAAAAAGACTCAGTTGGTATTTATGAAAAGAAGTTAGGTGTACCCAGGTTTTTTCCAAAATAAGTATTAAAAAACAAAAAAAAATAATGGAAGGTTCATGGCCTAATTATTTCCATCCAATGGGTGTTGGAAAAATGGCTTGGTCATTTGTCCCTTTATGTTAAAGGTTTATTCCTTTTATTAAGCTTAATTTTAATAATTGTAATTAATTTAATTACTTTCACTAATATTTTTGGTCACAAACATGGTTGGTATTATTATAAATTAACATTTATGGTTATTCCAAATATGGAGTAAATTTTTCAAAATTCCAATAATATAAGTGGCATGAATTAATTTAAAATTCCTCATGCGGGTAGCATGACAATGCAAGTTTTTAACGTAGAAACATCTAAAAATTTTCTCTGTTGTTGTAATGAATTTAAAAGTGAAATTGATTATATTGACACAAATTTTATTAATTGATAAAAATATTATCTAATTAAACTTTAAAAACAATTAAAATTATAATTTATCTGTATAATTAAATTAGATGAAAAAACAGTTTTGAACTAAAATTCAATATGTTTAACAATTCATTGAAAAATGATATGTTTCCAAAAATATGAAAAATTCACCCTAACCTAATTATTATATTTACCTTTAAAAATTTTAGTTTATTTTTATATATTAAATTAATTGATTTTTCAAAATTTATATTTAAAATAGTTTCCCTATTGAAAGGCGGAAAAATTGCTACTATAAAAATATATGTTTTTATGTGTAAAATAGAGTTTGTTCTCATCTTATGTCTATCAAACCTAATGGTTGATTATAAAAAATATTTTTATTTAATATATAACAAATATATTCCATTAAATCATTAAATAATAGTAATTAATTATTTTTATTAAGACAAAACTTCTTTAGAGGCAGAAATATATCAATATTTATTTTTATATCCAATTGGTTCTTATTTTCATTTCTCATTAATTGGAAACCAATTTATTAATTTTATATTTATATAAATGAAACATTTTCATAATTTAGTTATTAATATTAATAATTTCTAGTTTAAAAATTATTATATTCAATAATTATATTTTTAATAATATATTATTATTCGGTAAAACTCGGTCTTGTGTGTAATGCAAGCCATCGAAGAAGGCCACTCAAGCGTTTAAAACACACTAACTCGGTGTTGAATATATATAATCTTTTTTAAATAGTAAATATGTTATAAATTATCTATATATTATATTACCTTGTGCACTTTGTGTCATGTGTCCTACAAGTTATCGAATATAGGGTTCTTACTTTAGAATTTTGGGGTGTTACAAAGTTGATTTCTCCAAGTGAATGATAATGGGTGATACCGGAGTTAGTGGTGAGAAGAAAACACCTTATAATTACCATGTTTATTGATTTTAATTGAACTATTATTAAATATTATCAAAACAATTGTCCCACATTTCCAATAAACATAAAGATTCATTATTATGTTTTTGGAATGAATGTTTTTTTGGTGTCTTATACTCAACTTATAGTTCAATAATGCTTGAATAATTAGAAATAACTTATGAATATAAAATATAGGACATAAATAACCAGTTTTGGAAAGATGATTATTTGTCTAATAAAACATAAATTGGATGTTAAAGATATACCCAATATATTCTTTAGACTCTTTTGATATAAAACATTAGGTATTTTCAACGCCATTACTTATCTAGTTTTGGAAAATGAAACATTTATAAATAAATTTAATCCATAAAGATTTTAGAATTAGTTCAACTAAGAGAGTATGAGATGTCCCAAGGGTAAGCTAGATGTAAATTCCTATAATTCATTAAATTCTTTAAGAGTTTTATAGAATGTAAAAGTGATTAAAGTAATATGCTTGGTTGGAAGATATGAGTTGCTTTGGGCAAGTGAACTGAAGAATATCTTAGCCATTCATTCATCGATCATTATAAATGTAGATTGTATTTATTCCAAAACAGAAATTTCCTTATAACATCAAAGTAATTATTCTAGTAAAAGTAGGATCAATGATGTGTCTTACATACATACATTGATCATTAAAATGAAGTATGGAGAAATTCCAAAACATACATTTCCTTATAAACAAAAAATTCATGATGTTAGTAAAAGGATCATCAATGATGAGATTTAATAAGTATTGTAAAATATCCCATTATCTCTTAATAAATTCTTTGAAAATATAAATTCTAACACATGAACATATGTAAACTATAATGACAAGTGGATATAATATGAGTTATAATATGAAGTAATTACATTATGTCATAATCCATATTTTTAGATGAAATTTTTTTGTTAAGTCTATGTCAATAAAAAGACTTGCATCAATAATAATATAATGGGAATATAAGGAAATTATTCAAAGGTTTATAAGGTTATTACAGAAACCCCAGAGATATAAAAATTATTGTGATGTGACAACCTACATTTTTATAAAAGGGTTCACATATCTATTTAAGATAGTGGGAGCTAAATTGACTTGGATAAAGTCAAGTCTTGAGATGAAAAAATTGTTGAAAAGGAGTAAGTTTTACAAGATCTCATAGAAATGAAATATTCCAAATACATATACTATATATGTAGATTAAAACTATAGTGGTGATTTTTTATTAACCACAATGGGTGATATATTTTTTGATTAGAATAATAGATCCTATATAGAAGTAGTAAATGGAAATAATTTATGACTGAAATGTTCATATGAATTCAAGAAAATTTATTCCATGTACCATAATCAATTCTAAATTTTGGGAGTTTATATAATTGATGGAAATTAATTTGTGGTTATTCAATATAAACTATACATGGGTGATAAAATCATGGTACCAATAAGAATCGACCAGTTATACCAAATCATATTGCTTAAATCCTGTTAAATTATAATTTTAATAAAAAAAATATACAATCATCATATTGGGAATTGGATGTCAAAACCACCAATCTTGGATGTTTTCTATATGATGTAACTAGAAAGGTTTTATTTCAGTAAATAATTCCAATAATAAATGGAAGTTGTATTGTTACTCTAATGGATTAATGAAAGCATTTTGAAAATAGAATATTATTCCTGGATAAAATTATGCTAGGAGTATATAAGTGGTTAGTGGGGGAACCACTATTTAAATGATAAATATGTTAATAACATATAGAAAACAATTATTAGTCTTATAGTTAGAAAATAATGGGCTGAAAGAAACTCTCTAAAGATTTACTTAAAGTAAGAACCCAAGCTCTAAGGAAAAATATTTACTATGATAGATCTATGGGTTACTTGGACCAAGTAAATTTTTATTTACTGATAATGTATTGGGACAATTCAATAGAAAATTTTTGTCAACATCACATGACATATATCTCTCCAAAAAGACATGTATGAAACATAAGAGGAGTTTAAATGGTGTGTAAAATTCTATATGAATCTTTCACATATAATATTTTATATACTAGATATTTCCAACATATAATTTATAGTTTGAAAATATCTATTAAATCCAGTTAAATTTCTTTGGAAGCAGTAACAACTACCCAATTGTACATGAAAAGGAAAAAGTGATATTTACTTGGTACTTAGATAGGAAAGAACACAAGTTATACGGGGACACAAACTAGTCTTAATTTTGATAAATATAGTCTAATATCATAGCTAAGCTAAGTTAATAAGAAATGTAATCTCATTTAAGGTAGTGATATCTATATCTACAAATACCGAGTATGTTAAGACTTTTGATACAGCTGAAGAAGTAGTATAAAATTAAAAACAATTTGTTCCAATTATTGGAATCAAACCTGGTTGGTAAATTATTATCATAACTATGATAATATTACTATAATGGTACTAGCCAATATGTCTAGTCTAGAGAGAGTAAAAAAGTATCATACTTGGAGATATCATAACTTGGGGATATTCACTCAAGGAGGTGAAGTAAAATATAAAAAAGTATCCATGTAGTAAAATGTGGTGGTCCCAGTGACTAAATCCATAACTAAAGAGAAGCATTATCTTATCATGTGAGAGATAACAAGTTGTTAGTTTTCAATTTATATCTAGTTTAAGTGGGGGTGTTGTAAAATTGGGTGCCTTAGAACCAACAAAAAAAAGTACTTTTTGATTACTAAATCATGTATAAAAAGAGTTATCCATGATAAATTCTTACAATAATAGTGTCAAAACTTCTATGATCATTATTTACATGTTCATTGTAAAGCCCCAACCCTAGGATCCTAGAGTCGTTACATTATTTTAATACATTGGAGTAATGACAAGGAATAAAATCCCAAAGGAATTATTTTTTTATGATTCTTATAAAATTGATCACATACATGTACCTTACATTACAATTTCAAACATTAAATACAATAAATATAATTTTTTGAGAATGAAATTATTCTACTAGATTAACCCTGCATATCAGTCATAATAAACATCTTAGAATCCTGGGAAAATAAAACATAAGAAATGGGTGATCTCAGATTCTTAGTAAGGGTAAATAATACAGAGGAAGCTATTATAAATAAGCATAAAAATTTAAAGAACAATGTATAACTGAAACACAAACCTTTTAAACATAATATTGGGAATAATATGGAATGAATAAATCAAATAATTACATATAAACATTCATACGGATATTATAATAGTTGAATAATCACATGAAATATTAATAACTAATTAGATAATAAGGGAATGCATAATGTGGGACATCTGAAACATATTGTCGAGGCCTCAGACAAGACATCTAAAATTAAATGTTTCAGGCCATGACAAAATCCATATCTGAAAATTAATGGGAAAGGCATCGGCCAATTCCATATCTAGTTTTTCTCATGAGACATAATGATGCATCTAGGAGCTATGGCAGGCCCCACCCATCACTTACTAAGTTCAATGAATCCCTCGTTTGAAAGGGGTGATTAAACGTAATCAACATAAACATTTGTATCAAAACAATAATAGGAAATGTGATTACATAAACTATAAACCATGAATGGAAAAAAATATCACATCCAAAATAAAACTATATCATAAACCATTAAACGAAATATGGTAAATGATATCATAGGAGATCAACCTCAATCAAGTATAAGATCCAAAAAAATAGATGGTAAAATAGATGGAAATGATCTAATAAAATCATTAAAATCTGTTGAGAGAAATACCCTATTTTACATTAAAATAATTTATTTAAATAACTCTCAATTTTAAAAGAAAACATTTTTCTTGGAAATAATCTTGTAAAATTATAAAGGGATATTCAAAACATTAAGGCATAATGATGGCGGTAAAATCCTCTCATGCTGTATAAGTTAAAGAAAACATTCTTCTTGTGCATATTAAAAAATTCAAAAGATTACCTCATAAGGAAAAAAGAAAAAATCCTTACATACCATTTTATTAAAAGTAGAACATGGGTTAGAAGGTGTTTAAATATTTTTAGGATAATGGTAAAAATAATTTTAAATATTTTTTAAGAAATATGGACATAGATGATAAATATTCCCTAATAGAAACTTATGTATAAACAATCCCGAATAAAAATGAGATTGAAAAATTAACACTTATCTCCTACTTTAATTTAGTTGGATGTGATTTAACCTTCTGTATTATGATATCACATATTCTTCATTTATGACTTTATATTACCCATTTATTAATAATTCCAAGTTATAGAAATGTTTTGGGTAATAATCACTTTGTTAATCATACGTGTTTTGACTTGTTATATAATTTAGATCATGATTTAAATACTTACATAAGGTAAAACATGATTTATATATCATTAATATTCAGTATAAATATATATATATATATATATATAATGGAATGGAATACACTATTCATGTAGATGGTAGGTCGTACATATGCATGAATTTTGTTTCGGTTTTCTTATCGTATCGAATGGAAGAAAGTAAATGACATGGGTGCACACACACACACATATAGATATTATTCCAATAGAATTATTATGTCATATATTTCATACTTATTAATTATATATTTTTTTATAATCATTCATGAATGGTTAATGTGGAGGATGAATCACATCACATCGTAGAGACGGTAAGATGTACGTATAAATGAGTGATGATATCATTCTGAAATGGTAAAGGGGTAAGGAATTGGATGGAATATTATTTATAAAAAATAAATATAATGAAGTATTTATTATTTATATACTTCATATTCATCATTATACCCATTTAAATAAAGTAGTGATGAAAAAAATTACACCACAACGTGGAGATGGTTAGTCGTACGTACGCACGCATGGTGATATTGTTTTTCATAGGATGGGTAAAAGGAGGAATATAGTTGTAACAAAATCATAATAAAATCATAGAATATATATTATAATAGATTTATTATTTTAGTATGGAAAAAATAGTATGAGTAAGTATAAGAATAAAATAAATTGAATTGAATTGGAAAAACAATTACCTTTTCTTTAGGTATCTCCTTTTGATTTTCAATAAAGGACCCCATAGGCTGGATTTCTTCCCAAATTATGGAATCTATGATGAATTAAGGAAAGTTTTGATGTGTAATGGGATGGTTTTTCCTGATATAAAGGTTTTTAGAGGTGTGAATAAAAGAGGAGTGATTCCCTTTTATGAGAGGGGAATGTCACTTTTGGAAACTCCCAAACAATTAATTTAATATAAATTGATTTTTAATTTTAAATATATCAAAAGTGATTTATGTTGGATATAAGATAAGGATGGGTCTAAATCCTCTCAACCAATGAATTTTTTATATTTTAGGTCACAATATTAAATTTATATTTTGTTTTTAACCCTTAATTAAACAATTTAACTCTTACCTGACTACATGTTTTTTATACTATAGGGTTAATATAGTTACTATAAAATTCAAAGGAACCCCAATTGGATAATTTATGACATATTTAACATTATCATAGTTATTTGGTCAAATTATTGATTTTTTATAAATTTTATACTATTTAATAAAACATAACTTATTTTAAAGTATCATTTATATCAATTTTGACATTATTTATTACATGACTTTTAAAAATAATAATAACTACTTGGTTCCGTAGAAAAAAATCATTAAAACAGACCTAAAATGTAAAAGTCTTCCAAAAAAGTCTTGGATAACATCCAATATTTTAAATTATATTTATTTTAATATTATTAATATAATTTAACTGATTCTTCCTTTAATAAATCAATTATTGCATCATCATAATGTCTCCATTTAATTTAATTATTTATTTTCTAAAATAATAACAATTTACCATAATTTCAATAAAATATTTATTTTTCTAAATGCTATTTATAGTCAACCATGTCACTCATTTAAGCTCATATTAAAAATATTTTACTAGTTAAAAACAAAATTATAACAAAATTGGATTTTCTTTAAATATAATATCATAAATATATTAATTCCATCCATGTGGATCCAAGGGGTCTCAAAATCGAACCAAATATTCTTTAGTTCTAACAAACTCATCCAATTAAATTAGGAAAAGTGTTTGGGTAATTTTATAATTCTAATAATATTATTTTTACCATTAATTACCTGATTTACCCTTAAATGTGGTAAAAAGTATTAAAGTTACTATTCCCCAAAATTAAGTTGTTCCTGTTAGACAAAAAAATCATACTATTTACAAACATGTATTTAAATTTTTGTAATTTCAATTTTCAAAAATATAAAAATTAATTTTAATTTTAATCCAGTAGGTGAGGTAATAAGGCGGGTAAAAGAGACGCTCAAAAGATCAGTAAATTTTTATATCTAATTTAAATATAAAAATTATTGCAATAAACTACATTGGATTAATATATATATTATTGATATATTCTAACTTTAAAAAAATTATAATAATTAATTATACAAAAAAGTTGTATTTTAACTAAAATGCGGTATTTTTCATTATTTATCCAAAAATGAAACTTCTCATAAAAATACCAAAAATTCACCCGAGACTAATTTTGATATTATAAATTCAAGAATTAAATATATTTTTAAAGATATAATTTAAAAAAAAATCAAAATTTTGTTTTAAAATAGGTGCGCCATTAAAAGGTGGTAATACTTCCTTTAGAAAAATATAGCATTTTAATGCATAAAATTTGATTCATTATTTTTTTTACACCAATAAAATCATTTGGATGAATTTTAAAAATATTGATTAAATATATAATATATAAATTTAATAATTTGGTTAATACTACTCATTCTCACTAATGTAACAGCTAGGTTATAACAGTTATATTAAACTAATGATATTTAATTGTATATCATTGTTCGTGTAATCGTGGTATTGTGTGAAATGTAACCTATTAAAGATATTAAATTTAAAAGTGACATACTATAAAATCATGGGCTGCTAAATTCTCCCCTAAATCATTAAATTATGTCCTCACAATTTAAACTCAGTATAAAAAATTAGGGGTTTGACTTTTCAAAATATCATTGATGAAATCCCACATCGAAATAAGGATTAATGAGAAAAATACTTTAAATTAAAGAAAGGGAAGTATGAAGGTCATCTTAGATAATACATACCATGGTTCCATGTAGGAAAACATAGACATGGAATATAATTCTAACCATCAAGTTCTGATTGAGATTGATATAGATCATGGGAAGAAGAAAGTTAACAATCAAAAGGCTATAAATCTACGATGATCTAAGGGAACATTTGATTCATAAAAAACTAGAATAACATTTTTATTTAAATATCTCTTCCCTAGAGTTGAAGGATTACTTTAAATAATAACGTACTTGATTTATTTCTATGTCATAATCGTAATCTCGTCCTTTGGATGTGCTTTGATCTTATTTTTACTTCATTCCTCAAACCTGGAAGTAAGTGTTCAAAAATTAATTTTTCACACCTAAAGCACTTAATGAATCATAATATTTACGATTCCTTCCATCATTTTTTTAAAAAATTATTGAAACCATAGTGTTTAACACAGGTTATCCAATATGATAAAATATACTTTAACATCAAATAATAATATGCATTGTTCAACTTAATCCATTCCAACATTAAGACTCATTAAAATATATCTTTTCAAATTCACAGTCCAAAAATTTATAAAGAAGGTCACTAAATTTACAAAATCAGATTCACATAAGATTTTCCCCAAATAATATAATGAATATCTTTTTTCATGTTCCAAAATATATTAATACATTGATCGACTTAAAATCATAATGAAAATATGCATTATTCCACATTTTTAAAGAAGTAGTACTGAAATGAAATCCTTATAAATAAAATAATTCTTACAACCAATACATTGATGATAAAATACTCACATGACATAATTCTTGAATCCAAACATAATCACATTAATCATTCCTCTTTGTTTGTGGGAGTTATATAATCTTGGCCACGATTCATTAGACTCTCTTGGGGTATATTCTTTTGATATATGATACATTGATTTTCATTATGTCTCATATCCTTGCAGTTGAAGCATTGTACATTAGAAACCTATTTATTATCCTTGTAATCCCGTGAATGGTGGCTTTTCACTCCATACTTATAGAAAAATCCAATTCCTTTTAATTAAGTACCAGGGTGTTTCTTTCCATAATTATCACATGTGGGAAAATACTTCCTTACCTTATTCCCTTTATCAAAATTTTTCCCAGTTATCCTTTTATTCTCATGCTTCCCTCTAAATCCATGATACTTACAGTACTCTTTACATATCCCTCTACCACTTGAAATTATTTCCTCATATGATTAGAATTTTTGGCAGACTATTTTGCTTCAAAATATTGGATTGAGACTATAAAATATAAGGTACATATTACTATTTGGATCATGTGCATCGGTGGATCTCAAATTTCTTCTACAAGGTGCCATTTCTAAATGATGACATACACTGGATAACATCATATCGTAATATAAAAACTAAAAAATAGAAAAATAATTAACATAAATTGAAAATTTATGTGTATCTAGTCACATAATCATAAACATGCTTCTTTGGGGGCATATTTTCTTTTAAATCCTTCATAATGGTTTGAAAATAAAATGTGAATTATCTTAAGCATATCCCCTGAGAGTGTCAAACTAGGTGCGTAGTAAAGGTTATTGTTATCTACTAGGTCACACTGATTTAGGCCTAATGCACCTTGTCAAGGTTGTTACTCCTATGTACATTTGTGCCTGAACCATAGCCACTTTTAGTATCTAGATAGAGATGTATTGTTAAGAATACCCACATAATCCCGACATTACTAAAATTATAGAATTTTATTCTACACTTATCCTCAAAGACTTCGTTAAGGTTATGTTCCCTAATATATGTTTTCTAAATATATATTCCAAGGTTGTTTCTAAGATTCCTCTAATACCAATTGTAACACCCTAACCCTAGAATCTCAGATTCAGTGCGTTATTTTAATACATCAGCATAATTATAAGGAATCAAATCTAGAGGGACCGATTAGTTTAGTAGTCTTGGAAAATAGATCACATACATGAACATTACATTACAATTTCAAAAATTAAATGCAAAAAGAAATTTTTTTGAGAATTTCATTATTCTATTAGATTAACCCTTCATATCAATCATACTACACATCTTGGCATCTTGGGAAAATAGAACATAAGAAAGGGGTGAGCTCAAATGCTCATTAAGGGTAATTAATACAGTGAAATCTATCATAAATAAGCATAAACATTTAAGGTTTGGTGTATAAATGAAGCAGAGTTCTTCTAAACATAATCTTAAGTATAATATGGAAATAATAAATCATATAATGTCATATAAACATTCACATAGATATTCTATTAGTCGAATAATCACTTGAAATATCAATAACTAATCTCATAATGGGGGAATGCATAATGTAGTACATCTAAAACATATTGTCAAGGCCTCAACCAAGACATATGAAAATAAATACTTAGTCCCTCAGCCAAATCCATGTCTTAAAATAAAGGGGAAAGGCCTCATCCATGTCCAAATTAGTTTGTATCAAGAGACATATTGATGCATCTAGGGGATATAGAGGCCCCTCCCAGTACTTACTAAGTCAAATGAATTATTTATATGAAAGGGGTGATAAAACATAAACAACATAAACATTCGTATGAAAACTATCATATGAAATGTGATTATGTAAACCATAAACCATGAATGCTATCAAAATAGCACATCCACAGTCAAACTAAATCATAAACCATTTAATGAAATATAGTAAATGATATCACAAGATATAAAACTCAATCAATAATAAGATCTAAAAAAGGATGTTGACATAGATGAAAATACTCTAATAAAATCATTAAAATCTCTTGAGATAAATTCCCATTTTTAATTTGAAATTATTTATTTAAAGACCTCAAAAATTTAAAATAAAACATTTTTATCAAAAATAATCATGTAAAATGTTACATGATTCTTCAAAATGTTAGGTTTCATGACAGATGTAAAATATGCTCATGATTTATATGTTAAATAAAACATTATTCTATTACCTGTCAAAAAATTAAAAAGACTACCTCGTAAGGAAAATGGAAAAAAGATTCCTTTCATACCATTTTAAAAAAATTAGAACAAGGGTGAAAAGGTATTTCAATATTTTTAGGATAATAGTAATAATATTTTGAATTTTTTTTAATAAAAATGGAAATGGATGATAAATATTCCCAAGTAGATACTTACATATAAATAATCCCAAATAAAATTGAGATTGAAAAATTAACCATTACCTCATACTTTACTTCGGTTGGATGTGCTTTAACCTCCTATATAATGGTTCAAAAGAAGTTATTAGTTCATAACAAAAACATATCCATTATTTATGATATCATATATGATTCATTTATGACTTTATATTACATGTTTATAAATAATTTCAAGTTAAAGTAATGTTTTTTGTAATAACTGCTTTGTTAATCGTGCATGTTTTGACTTGTTATATTAGTTAAATCATGATTTAATTACTTTAAAAATGTAATAAATGATTTATATATCATATATATTTAGTATATATATATATAATATTTAATGGAATACATTTTTTATTGATATGGTAGGTCATACGTACTCATGAATGTTTTTTCTGTTTTCTTATTGAATTGAATGGAAGAAATTAAATGACACACGCGCATATATATATATATGTATATATATAGGTATATATATGTGTGTATATATATATATATGTGTATGTGTATATATATATATATATTATAGTACAATTATTATTTTATATATTTCATACTTATTCATTATATATATTTTTATAATCATTCATGAATGGTTAATGTGGAGGATGAATCTCATCACGTTGTGGAGACGGTAACCCATACATAAACATGAGTGATGATATCTTCCTGTAATGGTAAAGGGGTAAGGAATTGGATGGAATATATTTATAAAAAATCAATATCATGTATTATTTATTTTTTATATCTTTTTTATTTGTCATTATTCCCATTTAAATAAATTAGTGATGAAAAAAATTACACCACAACGTGGAGATGGTAAGTCATGTGTACACACGCATGGTGATATTGTTTTTCATAAGATGGGTAAAAGGAGTAATATGATTATCTCATATTCATAATAACATCTAAGAATAGATATTATATTGGAGTTATTATTTTAATATTGAAACAATATAGTAAGTGGTAGTAGAAGAATAAAATAAATTGAATTGAATTGGTAAAACAATTATGTCTCCTTCAGGTATCTCCATTTGATATGTATAAAAGGACGCCATATGTTGGATTTTTCCCATAGTATGGCCTCTAAGATTAAGTGATATAAGTTTTTAGGAAAATTTTGTAGGTTTTGGGTGATTCAAATGATTTTAGAGGTTTGAATAAAAGAGAAGAAAAAATTACCTTTTATAAGAGAGGAGAGGGGCACTTTTGGAAACTCCAAAACTATTAATTTAATATAAATTGATTTTTGATTTAAAATAGATCCAACGTGAGTTATTTAGAGTATAATATTATTATGGTTACAAATATTATAAAATAATTATTTTATACATGTTTAGGATACAATATTAACCTTATCTTTTGGTTTTAACCCTTAGTTAAACAATTTAACTCTTACCGTCACAACTTGTCTTTTTACACTATATGGTTAATATAGTTACTATAAAATACTAAAAGAACCCAAATTGGGTAATTTATGGAATATATAACATTATCCTAGTTATTTTTAAGAATTATATATCTTTTATGAATTTTATAACATTTAATAAAATATTATTTATTTTAAAGTATCCTTTATGTCCATTTTGACACTATTTATTACTTGCTTTTAAAAAATCATAACATGATTACTTCAAAAAAATAAATTTAATCATACCTAACATTTCGATTTCATTAAAAAAAATCTTGGATTGTATCAAGTATTTCAAATTTTATTTATTTTAATATTATTAATATCATTTAATTGATTCTTCCTTTAAGAAATTAATTACTGCATCATCAATATGTCACCATTTAATTAAATTGTTAATTTTATAGAATTTTAAATAAATTACCATAATGTAGATAAAATTTTTATCTTTCTAAATACTATTTATAGTCAACCAAATAACTTATATAACCTCATATTAAAAATATTTTACTTGTTAAAAACTAAAGTACAACAAAATTTGATTTTTTATAAATATAATATCATAAATACATTTAAGTAATCCAAGTGGATCCAAGTGGTCCCAAAATAGACAAAATTATTATTTTGGTATAAAAAAACTAATCCATTTAAATTAGGACAAGTTTTTGTGATGTTTTATAATTCTTATAATATTATATTTACCCTTAATTAACTAATTTACCCATAACTGTTGTAAAAAAGAAATAAAGTTACAATTCTCAAAAAATAAAGTTTTTTTATTAGACAAAAAATTTCATAATAATTAAAACCATGTATGTACATTTTTTTAAATTCAATTCATAGAAACAGAAAAATTAATATTAATGTTAATATTGCAGATGTGGTGAGAAGGTAGGTAAAAGCGAAGTTCAAAAGTTCAATAAATTTTTATATCTAATTTCAATATAAAAATAATTACAATTAACTGAATTGGATTGATATATATATTATTGATCTATTTTTACATTAAAATAAATTTAAATTCTAATAATTATTTATAATAAAATTCATTTTTTTAACTATAATGTGATATTTTTCTCTATTTATCAAAAAAATATAACTTTACAGAAAAATGCCAAAAATTTACCCTATACTAATTTTGATATTATAAATTCAAAAATGAAGTAAATTTTCCAAAATAGAGTTTAAAAAATTTCAAAAATTTAGTTTTAAAATAGGTGTGCTATTAAAAGGCAGTAATACTTCCATTAGAAAAATAGCATTTTAATACCTAAAATTGGATTCATTATTATCTTACACCTATAAAATGATTTGGATGAATGTTAAAAAAAATTATTAAATATATTATATATATAAATTTAATAATTTTTTTAGTATTATTCATTCCATATGATGTAATGGATAGGTTATAATGGTCGTATTAAAATAATGATATTTAATTATATATCATTGTTTGTGTAATCTTGGTGTTGTGTGTAACATAAGATATTGAATATCTTAAATTTAAAAGAGACATACTATAAAATCATCGCATGTTATAATCATTTACTTAGATTATTTGTTGTATTAATATGTTATGGAAATTCTTAGCTATAATAAGAACGTTGAGATACAATGATATTAATATTTAACATCTTCCCTATATTCTAGATACATCACACTAACTAGAAAAAGATGATGTATTAATATCATGTGTTATGGGATCATAATCATTGAGAATTCTTCTCATAAATATTTCATTGATGATCAAGAGTATAGTGGTTTTTGAGGACTGACCCTCCAATAGGAACACCACTTGTTTTGGGTGTCATTGGTAGTTCTTATCCATGAACACATGTATCAATCAGACGAATTGAGATCATTATCAGTGAGTATAAATTAAATATATAATTTCATGAAAGAAAAAAAAAATCATGGAATTTGTGTCATGGTAAGGTATCTTGAATTGGGTGCATCATTACTAGTATAACATTGATTGAATGATGAAGATAGTTTTTATCACTTATAAAAGTGTGGGATGTCTCAAACCCAATTGAATAGGTTAGTAGTACCTTTATTAAATCAATGGACATAGTAATTAGAGATAAGCCTATCTAATATGTCCAATTAATAATAAATTAAAAAAGATAATGACATGAATTTTATATCCATATTTATGAGATATTGTGAGAAAAAGAGATAATATTACATATCATTTGTTCATAAGATGTTGTACCCAAAGATTATGGAATATCCCTTTTTATTAATGAAAAGAAAAGAAAAGAGAACAAGGATAAAGACGGGGTCATACATGCACACATGCCCTCGTACCCAAGGAGACTCAAATAAAAGAACTCAAATATCAAATTCACATGGATAGGAAGTGTCATAGCCATCGTCCCATCTAGAATCATAATCAAGAGGACCATGGGACCTGGTAACCATGGTTGGCTTCAAGTATGAGTAGTCCTTCCTTGGTATCACTTTCTTAAGAGGAATAGGTTTAAAACCGTCAACATCCACAACCACATTCTTACCATTGGACAATGCTTGACTGTAAGTTAGTTTTTTTGGGGAGTCATCCTCCACATCATCCCACCTTCCCTGAATGCCATGTGTTTCATTTAATTTATAAATTCCCAATTGGGTGTTTGAAATAATCTCACCATCACTGAGAGTTTGTTGCTCCTCAGGTACAGGATCCAAGATTTCCTTCAACACTCCTGGCATCACGTCACCCCCACCCCGGGAAACATGCTCAGGAGTCAAAGAATTCATGCACTCTTCTTGAGGCATTTGAGAAAAATCCCGAGAAGCATCATCCACCACCTGAAAAACATTAGCACCAATATTCACTGCATCTGTATCCACCTGAGGCGCCTGATCGAACTCACGAGAGGCATCATCCACCGCCTGTGAAGGAGTAACATCCATATGTTGTTGTGTTTCTTGAGTTCTCACCTTCTTTCTACAAGAAACCTCACTATGCCCTTTTAATGAGAAAAAGGTACATACAACATTTTTGCAACACTTCTCTTTAAAATGTCCAATCACATGAAAATAAAGACAAAAGTCGGGTTGTCTCTCATACTCCACCTTTAAAGAGATATCAACATCTAAGGCGGACAAGACTATATTGTGAATTAGAGAAGTACTTAAATCAGCATCCACCAGAACCCGAGCATAGTGTCCAAATTTCGCAGCCTCAGTAGTCTTTTCCATTTTAATTGTAATACCCACCATAGAGGCAATGTCAAAAAGAATTTTAGGATTCCATAAGATCCAATGAAGGCCAACAACTTTAATCCACACCTGAGCCCTGGTATTTTTTATGGAGAATGGATTGAAACAAAAGTACCATTCTTGAAAGAAAATCATACCTGGATTTAGAGAAATTGACCAAAACCCCCAAGCTCTCTGCTTGAGATCCTATGATGGAAATATAATGTGGAAAAATCCATGCCCCATAGTTATGCATCTCCAATCAGAAAACCCCCATGCAAAGGTTAATTTCCAAACCAAGTCATCAATCCTCCAAATTTGACCACTTGAGGGAAGAACTAGTCTAGCAATAATTGAATGCTCACATATCATGAATCTGTCAAGGATATATTCCCTGTTAGTAACAACACAGGATGTATCAACCTTTCTAACAATTCTCTCTGCAATATCATCACGAACCAAAGAAAAATGTCTTCTGTCAAAATTCCCTCCACTGGCTGTAGGACCCCTGCAAGATTTACCTGCATCTGTCAATTTTCTAGATGAAGATCTCATCTCCACCCTCTCCGAATGGATGTTTTCAAGGTCCCTCTCCACAAAATGTCAAGGCAAATCCACGCCTCTGTTCACAGCTGATTCTAAAGGGTTATTCCCATTCATCCTCTTCGCTGCAAATCTAGACAACCCTGCGTCGTGCAGAGACGAATCCTTCAAAATGGGATGTACAATATTCACCACTGCAGGAGGACGAGAGTAATAAGAAGATGCAATCGGCACATCATCCAATCCCACCAATGTTTCTTTAACTCCCACAGAACCGTCATACTTAGCAAATATCCCTTCGATCTATCGCTAATCTGTTGACGCGGCACCCATAGAAACCCGTCGCAAACCACAAGCATCACCAACAAGAACTGATGCAGATCTGCGGATCTCCAAAGTAGAAGTTGCAAACGATTTAGAAACAGAGTTCGGAGTAGTGTCATGAGCCACCCTTGGAGCCGTAGGAAGCTCGAAAACGCCAAGCAGGGTGGAGCCAAGAAAATGAGGAACGACCATCTTCGAGAAACCCTAGATCTGGAACATTCCGTATTCACCATGAAAGGGGAGAGACCAGAACCGCACCATCTCCTTTTTCCGTTGTTGTTCATAATGGACCCTAATGATTTAAGGAATATTCATACCAATGAAAACATCATAAGATTTTGTCATTTGTAGGACTATTCCTTAAATCATTATGGTCCATTATGGGTTTTCATACTCCTCTTCTGGTTTTTTAATGGTATTAACCACTATTGAGATAAGGTCTTTGTGGGTCACTATTGCAACCATGACCCTAATAGCCTATATCCAATATCAACTTTATTACATTTTCATAAGATACAAATAATCACATCCCAAAAGACCAAATATTTTTGTAGTCTTTGTAAACCAGATATATACTTTATTCATTCATTAGATCGGAATGCAAAAATTACAACATAATTTATTTTTCATGATTAACATTATTCCTCCTAGAATATCCTTTCATATCAATGATAGTAAACTTCAAAGATTCCTTCTGAATGGAAAAAAAATAAGGGTGAGCTTAAATGCTCATTAAGGGTTATGTACAGTACAAGCTTTTGTGAATCAATAAAGAATAATCAATATGGAAAGGTAAATAACTGAACACACATGTCATTTAATCAATAACTTGGATATCATAATTATATAATTCATAATCAATATAGCATGTTAAATAATTTAAAACATGTGTCATTTAATCAATAAACTGATAATGAAATGCATCTAAAGAAAATATCACTATAAAAATATTATGGATAATAAGATAAGACATAACCAATCACTACTAAAAAAATAGGCCTTTAATACCATTGTCCTTTATCGGTGCTTTTTTTGTAGTGCTGATAAATAAAACACTTTATTAGTGCAATTTTTAATGCTGATAAAGGGTTCCCTTTATCAGAACTTTATTTTTTTGCACTAATAAAGGACACCATTTATTAGTGCTTAATTTTTAGGGCTAATAAAGGGTACAATTTATCATCACTTTATTTTTAGCGCCAATAAATGAATCCTTTATCAGCATTTTTTAGCACTAATAAAAGTAAAAATAAAAAGAAACAATTAAATAAATAAAAAATAAAAATGAGTTTATTAAAAATAATATTAACATTTTATTAATTAAATAATTAAATTGATCTTTATCAGTGATTTTTTAAAAGTGTTAATAAAATTGTCCCAATCTATTTTAAGAACCCTAACCATTGCGAACTAGTTCACGATATCTGAAGTTTCCCATGAAAGTTTCCTTCTTTCAGTACTCCTCATTGCCAAATCCGAACTCGAATCTAGGTTAGAATCAAGGCTCCAACTATTACAAGGTTTGAATCCAAGTCTCGATCAATTCAAGTGTTGAATGAAACAAAGGATTGATCAAAATCCATGTTTTTTGATATCTCAACTTTCCCTCAGTTATCCAATGAACCTTCTCATCTCATATATGTGTCTCCTAATAACTAAAGTTGCACTATCCTATAATAAAAAATCCCAAAATTCTTGATTTTTTAGATATATTGAAGTATTGTCTTCCCTGATTGCATGTGGCTCTCCATGGGACAACAATGGTACTATGCAACGTAAAATATTTCAAACCCAATGTTGGGTCATATTGTTTTGAGGTATAATAGGCTCCCAATACCTATACTCCACGACATCTACCTCTTTAAAATCATAAAATTTTGAAGAAATCATCCATAAAGTGGTTGGTGTTATCATTGTTTTGTAATATTCCATTACAAATCACTTGGAAACCTCTTTTCATATTTTGATTGATAAATTAATGTGCTATTATTTCCTTGATTCACCTATAAACTAAATAAAATGTTTAACTTTCCAATCATCTACATATCAATATCATACCTCATATGATCCACAAAAAAATGAATTTTTCTTTGTCTCATCCTCAAATATTATGTCTTTTACATATATGAGTACCAACATCCTTTGATCATTCTCCTCTTTCATGTAGAGGTTGTGATCAAATCTACCTCGTTAAAAAAAGCTTTCTTAGGTATTGATCCTACCTTAAATACCAGATACTAAGTGTTTTCTTTATCTTATACAAATAATTCATTAAGTGGAACACCTTTCTCTATTTTTCATCCATAATAAACTCATCCAGTTTCTTAATGTATACTCCCCCCTTAAGAACTCCATTGAGGAACATTGATTCGATATCCATTTGGTAAAAATTTAACTACATTTTCACTAAAATATCCAAGAAAATTCAAATTGATTCTAACTATACTATAGAAGTAAATTTTTCATAATTATAAATTCCTTTGATCTAGGAGTTCCCCTTGCACATTATCTATTATTTATTTTAAGACACTTTTCTATAGTCAATGAGTTTATTACTGAGCATCCACTTGGTTCTAATAATATTTATGTCTTATAGCCTTGGAACTATTTCTATTGTCATATTGTTATTATTTATATAAATATCATCATGCATATATTTCGTTCAATTATCATCTTTGTCAGCCTCTCTAAATGATTTAGGCTCTACTTGGGAAAAATGAGTTTTTTTAGAGTCTTACTCCTTCAATTTTTCAACGAAACTGTCTGATCACCATTGAAATTTTATTCATTGATTTTATCCTTGATTTTATTTATTATAGTTGACAATCCTTATTAATTTTCCTCACCGTCAATATCTTATTTTGATTCTACCTCAGCCTTGTGTTCACCCCACCATTCTACTCGATTCAACATTAATTTCCTCTAATGTTTCAATATTATTTTAATTATTAACAATCTCCCCATTCTAATTTGTAAAAAATATCCTACTATTTTCAATTGTCATAAAAAAATAATCTCAACGAACAATTTTTAAGTTAGTATTTAATTGTCTAATTATCTAATATGATCAGTTTTTCACTGCCACAAATCAGTTTCCTCTTTCAAAAAAAAATTAGCATAAATTTTTATCGACCCCAAATAAAAATATTTTTCAGCTAGTTTTCTATACCTTTTTTAAAATATAGCTATCTTTGAAATTAAAACTCATTAATTAAAGATTCTTAAAAATAAATTAATTTATTTCATAACATATCTAATAAACACTATATATGTTTTACTTTAACACATCTAAAAATATATCATTCTTTAACATTTCATTTTTGTTCCACCCTTAGGAATCTCTTATTACCATCCATGTATTTATCAAAAATGAGAGGCATTACCCCTTTCATAGAACATAATGGATTACAATTATCATCCTTATCTGTTTCATCTACCAAATAATTAGTATTCCAAAAAAATTAGGACTCATCCACCATATCTTTTTTGTTTCTTGTACTAATCAGAGTAGTAGTCATCATATGGATGACTACTTCTTTGAGTATTTAAAGAAACATAGGTACATGTCCAGAAAATATAGAGGATGAGTTCCGAATAACAAAATGAAATGATAACTATTCAAAAGATGAGCTGATAAAGATAATAATTTCTTATAAATTTCACCTTTGGATGAAATCATAGGAGAATACGTACCATATTAGATCATTTATTTTCTTAAATTCAATTTCCCATTTTTTTCAAAGAATGTTGTAACTATTTAAATTAATTAAATATTGGTTTTTCATTATTTTAATGTAGAAGAGGGGATTTGGATTTTTTATAGAGAATCCAAATCCCTAAAACATTTGAATAAATAAATATATTTCAATGAGAACGTAAAAGTGTTTTTTAATATACTATGTTTTACTCAGAATACTATATGTTTTCTACTATATTAACATAATATAAATTAAATGTTGCATACTCCTATAGATAATGTCTTATGCACATGATGATGTTACCAATACCTCATAAGAACAAACTCTAATGAAGAAAAATATTTTGGAAGATGTAAAGGTAATGTTATAATATACTTTCTCTATTTTACAAAAAAAAATATAATGAAATGTTGATTTAATTTTCATTATTTATTGCAGATTTCATTTATTTTAGAAGATTTTTATCCATACTTCAGGAATTTTTTCTCTAAAACATCCATAGACTTATTCTCTCTCAAAACCACTTCACCCCTCTATTGTTGGCATTTATCACTTTCTTTCATGTTCCCTCCATTTTCTCAATCACAAACGTAATATTGATATTTTCACAGAAAAATAATTGTCCATAAAATTAATGTATGGTTTCATATTTATGTTAATTTATTTATTTTTAATATTACTCACATAATAATTGTTTTCTTATACAGGTTGATTCTTTTGTTTGAGTTTGGGTGGTCTATCCATCTTTCATGACTTTCTACACCAAAACTTCCACAAACTTCCTCTCCCCCAAAATCTTTTCACCCCTATAGTGTTGGAATGTATCACTTTCCTTCAAGTTATATCAATTTCTTAATCACAGAAGTAATATTGATGTTTTCATAGTAAAATAATTTCTTATAGAATTAATGTATTATTTATATTTATATTAAATTTATTTATATTTATTATTACTCATATAATAATTTTTTTCTGATACAGGTGGATTATTTTTTTGGAGTTGGTGTGGTTTGTTTGAAGCTACTCATGCTCATGAGAGATTAGACTTTGATCCTACAGCTAAGATAATTACAATAATGAAATGAATCAAGAATTTATACACCCATCATGAAAAGTTAAATTTTTACTACTTATTTAATTAATTTTTTCATCATTTTATATACTATTTGAAAGTTAATTTGCTTATCATTTTTATCTAATAATTATTTTTTAAAAATGTTTTTGGAAGCCATATTTTTATTTTAACTATATGAAATAATCCAAAAAAGAGATAAAATTATTATTTCTTCCAATGTTACCATGAATTATATTTCCATTTACCATATTTATTGTACTATCAATACTTCATAATGATTCAAAGTTATCAGATGAAAAATATTTTTTGGTTTTGAAAGCCAGAAGAGTAGAGGGCTCATTATATTTCTCTTCTCTTCAAGATTTCAATAACAAGAACGGTTTTTCGGCAAAGAACATTGATTAAATATTTTATGTAGAAATTTTAACAATGAAATTTAGTGTAAATCATGGTAGCATTGAATTTTAGGATTTTTTGTAGACTATGGGATATATAGAATCAGTCGCACCTCAACCCAATACACAGTGTGACTAATATGCATAACAACCCTACTCTTTATTTTATATTAATAATTGATTTATTACATAACACTACACTTAATACAACCTAGATTATTGAGAATCCTATTGTCTTTGGTAATTAGGTACATTACATAACAACGTAAAATAGGGAATACATCATCTTTATTGAAAACACTTTTAACATTCTCAAAATAATCTTTCTAAATTAATACTACATGGGATAACCTGGGGACTTAGATAAGAAAGGGTTGAGCTATAAATCACAGTATGGAAATAAACATGTAATATGT
The DNA here is from genome assembly GCA_963277665.1 of Viscum album. Classification (NCBI taxonomy): domain Eukaryota; kingdom Viridiplantae; phylum Streptophyta; class Magnoliopsida; order Santalales; family Viscaceae; genus Viscum; species Viscum album. The sequence continues at coordinate 794,448,741 of OY728142.1, read as the reverse complement.
ATACATGTTAGAAAATACGTATATCAATGATGAATAAAATGAACATGAATAATAAGGCATGATATAGCATGATAATCATACATGGGAAATGTGGAAACAACTTAAAACATTGAATCATAAAAATATTTCAAGGATAAACCCTCTAGGACATCAAGGTGGAAAATTTCTTATAAATATATTAGGTTCAATCCATATCCCAATGTAATGTATCATGATACTAAACATTACCCAATGTGTTTGAGAACTATCTGGGTGCACCCATCATATTGATTTCATTATCATGCTTAAGTGTGCCACATAGATCATACAACATGGATTCATTCATCATCATAATTTATTCCATGATCAAGGAATTTTGAATACATACATACAAGTCCCTAATAAATAATTATATGTTCATAAATTTGAATATCGTTGACATAAAAATGGGTTTGGTCTTCACTACATAATTTTTTTGTCACAGAAAATCATTGTGAAATTTTGGTGGCATAACAGTGTCAATTAAAGAATAAAAAAATGGGTTTATGAGAGAGAAGTGGGTATCTCATCACATATAAATTGAATGTTAAGTAATAATAATGTATAAAAACATATCCCAGCATTATAAATTCTAAATAAAAGGCATAAGCTGATGAAGAAATTTGAATAAAGAAAAGAATCAAAATTGAATTATGGCATGGTAACAGGTGTATATAAAGGATAATGGGACTATTAATGAGAGTGAATGTGGGTATCATAATTTATAAATTAAATTTATAGTAATGGGGATATTTAATAACACATCCCAATAAAAGAGAATGTAATTTAATATACATAAAATAAAAGAGGTTCTTGAATGGAAACTGAAAGAGAGAAATCCCTTATGGAATTTCGGCATTGTAATGTATTAGGTAAAGGTAAAAATGAGAGATAATAAATGATACCTAATTAAAATAACATCCATTTGATATTAGGGGACATTTATAAATAAATTACATCCTGAAAAATTTCAATTAAGAAGACAAATTCCAAATAAGGTGCTTGTATTGAAAGGAGAGAAAGGTCCCTTGCTTGAGTGGGTGACTTCAAAAGCTTGGTAGGGGATTATTGAGAGATTTTTGGATCCTTTTTAGGAATATATATAGGGTAGGTGAGATAATTTTCATGATCCAATGATTTTTAGTGAAGTGAAATGGGATCTTGGGTGGGTTTATATAGTAAATGAGGGGGATTTCTTTATTATATAGGTTTTGGATTCTACATAATAAAATATCAAAAAACAAAAACCATACCATGGTTTTTTTTCCATTTGTTTATTCTAAATGGATTTAATTTTTATTATTTTATAATTCCAATATCCAAAAATATTAAAATAATTCTCTTTCTTGTGTGGAGGTGAGCCACACTCTTAAAGAAATGATTTCCAAACCTAAAAATATATTATATGTTTTGTAGGATTCATAATGGATTTAAAAAATAAATAAAATAAACTTAAAATAAAATTATTTTAAATGAAAATATATATTTAGTCATTTATTCCATTTATAGTAATTATTATATCACTTTTGGGTCATTAAAATTTCACAATAGATAAAGTATATTTATACGGTATTTAATTTTTACCCGAAATTTTGACACTCTTTGAAAATTATAAAAAATTCACCATTTCATAATTTTGTACTTATGATTCCAAAAAATATTATTTTTTTATAAATATTGTTTTTAAATATTTTAATTTTCACTTTTAAAATAAAATAGACAATTATTAAGAAATGTTGGGTTTTTTGAAAATAACAATTTTCGAACCCTTATAAAAATTACATTTGACTTCATAAAAATTATATAATAATTTATATATGATATAAATTATTTTATAATATTAAAATATTATTTATTTCAAAAATAACTTAATTTATAAATTCATTAATTGAATTTTAATATTAACCAAAAATATAATTTCTGCTTTATTGTATCAAAATAAAAAACATTAACAATGTAACAATAATAGGATGAAAATATATTCATTATTCTATGAAAAAAAAGTACATATTCATATTTTTAGGGTCTTGATACATATCCATTTAATGCACTGGAAAATTACCTAAGAGTAAGGTGTGTGATGGTGGGACTTTCATGGAGTGGTTCGGCAAACATGGTTTGGGTCATGATCTCAATGAGCTTGAACTTCTTCTGTAAATGGTTTCTCTCAAGCTTAATTTTTTGATCTCAGCATGGGATTTTTCAAGGTAAAATCCCATAAATTCAATCTCCCTTGGAAGATCTAATAAATGGGCCTCATAGGGTACGGTCCTTTTGGTTGAGGCCATTACTTCTTTTGTCTTTATTAATTGTATTTGTCAAAAAAACACTATATTTATACTAACCATGTGATCAATGTTTGTCATCTATATTATCAAGGGTAATGATACTTAATGGTTATTTAAATATAATTTCATATAATAAAAGAAGTTCAGGGGTTTTATATAACCATATTTCAAGATGATACATTTAAAAAAATTAAAAGGGGGAATTTTATTTATAACAGTTTGGGTCATTACAATCTTCCCACCCTTAAGAAATTTTCCCCAATGAAATTTCCATTTCCCATACTAAAAAAGATGAGGGTAACTCTTCCTCATCACCTCCTCTAGTTAACACATTTCTTATTCAAACATTTTTTTTCTCCACGTCACTTTAACAAGGTTAGTTGTCTTATTTCACTGAACTTTTTCTCTACGATCTAAGATCTTCACTAGATGCTCCTCATTAGAAGTTTAATTCTCCAATGGTACCAGCTCTAGATTGAGTACATGTAAGGGGTATAGAACATACTTTATCTATAGGGATATATGGAATACATCATGAACTTGAGATAGTTTTGGTGGGAGTTCTAGTTGATAGGCTACCGCTCTGATGCAATCAGGGATCTTAAAGGGGTCGATGTATCTTGGACTAAGGTATTCCTTTTTCCCAAATCTCATCACTTTCTTCCATGGAGATGTGGAGGGGAATAAAATTTATCCAACATCAAACTCTAGGTATCTTCGATGATTCCTTGCATATCTATTTAGTCAACTATAAGAAGCCCTGATGTGATGCTGAATGGTTTTATCCATTTCCACTATTTCCTCGACCATTTCAGGACCTAGTAGTTTTTGTTCCCCAACTTTATCCCAACATATTGGTACTCTGCACCTCTTCCCATAAAGTTATTCATAGATAAGGACCTAGTAGGTTTTATTCCCCAACATTATCCCAACATATTGGTACTCTTCACCTCTTCCCATAAAGTTATTCATAGATATCCATTTGGATGGTTGAGTGGAAATTTTTGTTGTATGAGAACTCAACCAGAGAAAGATGATGGCCCCAACCTCCTTTGAAGTCCAAGAATATTTCAGTAACATGTCTTCTGGTGCCATCATAGTCTTCTTGGATTGGACATTAGTTTAAGGATAACAAGATGTAATAAAGTTCATCTCAGTGTCTAGATCATGTTGGCGACTTTTCCAAAATGTGGAGTTTAATCTTTGATCTTGACCAGATACAATCTATATTGGTACTTCATGAATCCTTTCCACTTCACTGATGTATATTCCTACAAGTTAATCCAATGATAAATCCTATAAAATTGTGATAAAGTGAGTTTTCTTTGTATGATGATCAACAAAAACCCATATATCACTGTCTCCCCTATATGTATTTGGATATATTGTGAAAAATTCCCTGGTGATGTTCTCCCACTTCCATATTGGTATGGGTAATGGCTGTATCACCCCCTTACACTTATGACTTTCATCCTTCACTTGTTGGCATACCAGGAACTTTGATTTATATTCAGTGATCTCCGTCTTCATATTGTCCCACAAATAGTGATCATAGATATCTTGTTATGTCTTTGGGATTCTTGGGTGAATGGATAAAGTTAAACTATATGCATCATCCAATAGTAGCTTCCTTAACTCAGGATTTTATGGAACACATAGTCTTAACCCAAATCTCACAATTCCATCATCAATTCTAAACTCTGAGGACTTCCCCTTCCTCATGGATTATACCTTCTTTTTAATTTCCACATCATCTCTTTGAGAATACTTTAACCTTTTCAAAATATATGGTTGAGCAATCATTTGTGAAAGGATTGATGATGTTCCTTTATTTATGATTCCCATTTTCATCCTTTATAGGTCTAAGAAGATTGGATCATTATCAATTCTTATCATTGATAATCATGCAAGATCATTTCAACCTAGAGAATCTTCCACTTTATTCACTTTACCAAGATGGTGGTTAATTGAAAATCATAGTCTTTGACCAACTCTAACCATTTTTTGGTGTATATTCAGATCTTTCTCTGTGAATATATTCTTGAGGCATTTTTAATCCGTATATATCTCACATTTCTCCGCATAAAGATAATACTGCCATATTTTCAATGAAAAGAACATAGCTACTAACTCCTGATCATTTGTGGTATAGTTTTTCTCATGAACATTAAACGGCCTTGAAGTATAGGCTATGAATTTTTCATTTTTCATTAACATACAGCCCAATCCCTTATTCAAAGCATCGCTGAATACTATAATGATTTATCCACTTGTATGTAGTTTGAACATAGGCATAGTGACAAGCCTCTTTTTTAACTCCATGAATATATCTTCACATTCATTATTCCAAGAAAACTTGACTCCCTTTCGAGTTATCTTGGTATGCGGGTTTGAAAATCATGATAAATTTCTCACAAATCGACGATAATACCCAGATAACCCAAAGAAACTACAGATGTTGTCCTTATCCATCCTTAAATTGCTTTTATCTCTAAAGGATCCTTATATATCATATTTCTTATGATAATATTTCCCAATAAAGATATTTCTTTCAACCAGAACACAAATTTGTTATACTTTTTGTAGAGATTCTCCTTTTATAGGTTCTTTAGAACAACACTTAGATCCTTCTCATGATCCTCCTTTAGGAATTTATTATAATATCATCTATAAATACTATGAAATTTTTTTGATGTAATCTATAAATAATTTATCCATAAATTCCATGAATATTATTGGATAATTTTTGAGTTCTAATAGAATCACTATGAACTCAGAGTTTTCATACCTTGTATGAAAAGAAATCTTAGGGATATCTTCCTTAATCACCCTTACTTGATAATATCCTGATTGAATATTCACCTTGGAGAAGTATTGTGATACACGTAGATGATCAAAAAATCATCAATCCAAGGTATAGGGTACTTTTTCTTTATCATTGTCTTGTTAATATCATAATTATCAATGGAAAGGTGCACTGACCCATCCTTCTTCTTGATGAAGAGGATTGGTTCACCCCATAGTGAAGCACTTGGACGTATGAACCCTTTATCTAGATTCTCCTGTAGTAATTTCTTCAGCTATTCATGTTTTATAATATCCATTCTATATGGATTATTGGATAATAGAAATTCCCCATGTATAATATCAATTGAAAATTCAACCACTCGACTAGGTGGAAGACTAGAAAATTCCTCGAGAAATACTTCAGCATATTCCCTTGAAATAGGCATGTCTTCATGGATGGTTATTTCCTTAAAATCATTAATTTTAGCTATATATTATTACCCATGTGGAAATAATATCCATGCTTTAGATGATGGTGAAAAAGAAGATTCATCCTCCTCTTTGCACTTGTATAGAATCGGGGGTCAATTCGCAAAACAGACGGTGATTTCCTTTTAACGGTAATTTATGTTGGATCTATATAGGGAAATCCAATCCATCCCTATAATTTCATCAAATTCCACCAAAGGAAATATGAAAAGGTTTTCTGGGAAGTTCATCCCACAAACTTTCACAAGGGAGGAGTTATATACTTGGGATGCAATAATTTCTCCATCTGTTATTTTCACTAATAGATCTACTAATATGCTTTCTGGTGGTGTTTTAATAGTTCTACTAAATTTTTGTGATATGAAGGAATGCATAGAACTATAATAAAAAATCATGTTCACTATTCTTGAATGAATACCTAGAGTACCTATCACCACTTCATTGTTGGGATCCACCTTAGCGGTTGTGATGGAAAAAAGCTCACCCTTGGTTCTTTTTAGGTTTTGGTTACCTCCAAAAATCCTTGGATTAGGGTATTGGTTTGTAAAGTACCCTAGTTCCTTATAGTTAAAGCAATGAAAAATGTGCTAGTGGTTTACTGGATCATTTCATTACATTGTCACATTAGTGGGTTCCTACTGTTAGTAATTTCAAGCTAGGTTTCCTTCCTTCCCACACCTAAATAATTTCTTCATTATCCTTAGCCAATTTCTGAGCTTCTTCTTCCCACACCTTTGACAAGTGGGGTGTTAAAAATTTCTAGCACCATTTTATTTCTCTATATGACTCCTAGAATTAAATTCCACTTTACACTTATTATCCCTATGATACCCTTGAGATTTTTTGATCTCCATTTCAACTTTGAGGGCACATTAGACAATTTCCTTATAGCTATGAAAGTCATGTAACTCTAGGGATTTTTGTATACTAGGTTTTAGCCCACCAAAGAAGTGGCCAACCTTTTATTCAGGGGTAATGATCAAATTCAAAGGTGTATTGTGAAAGTATTGTGAAGTTTACCTCATACACCCTGGTAGATTCATCATCTTTTTTCTTGAGGTAAGAAAATACATTTGCATTTTAATTCGAAGAATGCAAAAAAAATATTTATCTGAAAAAAAATCTCAAATTTTTTCCACTCCATTACTTCGATCTCTTCCTCAGGATTTATAATTTTTATAAATATCCACCATTAATATTCTTCTCCCACTATATGATAAATAACCAATAGAACCTTATCTTTCTCATAACATTTATCTATGGATAAGATCTTCTCAATTTAGCTAACTCCAAGTGTATAATTTTATTTAAAATTGACATCAATTTTAGTAAAAATGAAAACTGTCATACTCAAAACGAAGAAAAAAATTCCAATTGTTTTTATAATTTTAGTAAATTATTCATAATTTATTTTTATATTTGGGAAGCATCCTCACCTCAATAAAATACATGATATTCATAGTATGACTCGATGTTTACATTGTCAGTTTATAATCAATAAAAGTTCAAAAAGTGTCACTCATTGAAAACTAAGAAAATGTCCTTGTATTTTTTGATAATTTTGGAAATAAATTCATAAAAAAATTGAGATGTGTAGAAATTGGCCTCATTTCAAACTGATACACGATGTGATTGGTATGAGTCAAAGTGTTGTTTCAAGTTTAAAATGACATTTTAGTAAAAAGACAAGTGGTGTACTCAAAACTGATTAAATGAATTCATATTGATTTGATACATTATTAAAAATACACATAAGGCTTTTGAGACATATATTAATGTTCTGCGCCTCAATCTGATGCACGGTGTGACCAGTATGACTCTAAGTGATTCTTTTTATTTAAAATTAACATCAATTTAAGTAAAAATAACAACTGAATTACTAAAAACCACAAAACACATTCTGGTTGTTTTGATACTTTAGGGAAATAATCCAAATTTTATTTTTTATGTGTAGGAATCATTTGAACCTAAATACAATTATGATGTTCCCAATATGACTTAATGTGTTTGTTATTAGATTAAAATTGACATTTTAGTTCAAAAAGTGTTACTCACTAAAAAATGAGCAAAAAATCTGGTATTTTCTTGATAATTTAAAACATTGATTAATAATCTATGTTTGATGTATAAGAATCATACTCATTTCCTACTGACACATGTTATGATCGGTATGATTCAAATTTCATGTTTCCAGTTTAAAATGACCTTTTTGTAAAAAAGACATGTGATATACTCAAATCAATAAAAACATTTAAATTGTTTTGATACATTAGTAAAATTTTCTATAAGTCATTTGAGATGTGTAAGAATTAGTTTTACCTCAATTAGATTCACAATGTGACTGGTATGACTCTAAGTGCATTTTTTCAATATATAAGTGTCGATTTAGTTTAAAACGCACATCACATCGCCAAAATAGAGAAAACAAGCCTATGTAGTTTTCTCAAAATTATAATATCTATTATATAATTAATATCATTATAATTTTTATCTTATAATTATTTAGTTAATTTTGGTAGAGATAATTGTTGAAGAAGAACAAGAAATGGTGTGATGTGTAAGAATCAATTGCAACTCAATCTGATATACAGTGTTCTTGGTATGACTCAATGTTTAGTTTAAATTTAACACTTTTATTAATTTATTTATTTATATTATTACTATCATAATAATTTTTTTCTCATATAAGTTTGTTTTTCTCAATTAGGGGTTAGAATCAAAAGACAAAGGAACACTAATATTGTATGTAATAATTTATACCTTTGTAACTGTATAAACCAATGTTTAAAATGTTGATAATATTGGTTTTTCTTGTATTTTTTTAATAAATTTTATTTCATTTAAATTATATATTGGTACTTGAATTTTCCAATTTCATGGTGTTTTTTGTGATGTGGTGTGTTGTTATAGCACATTCCACTAGTGATATAGTGTACAGTTATATCACACAACAACATGCCCCTTTATCGGTGCTTTTAAAATAGTTGATAAAAGACTAGGGCTTTCAATGTCACTCTGGCAGTCAGTGCTTCTCTTGCATTGATAAAGCCCATTTTTTATTACTTTTAAAGGTCTAGTTTGTATTGGTGAATATGGAAAGGTAAATAACTGGAAACACATTCCATCTAATCAATAAATATATAATTCAATACATCAAGAGATAATATCATTGTGATAATATCATGGATAATAATAAATGATATCCTGATGAAGTAAATACTTAATTATTAGACATCATGATACCACTACGATCAAGACATCATGATACCACTAACATCAAGACCTTTCACAAGATAGTTTAAAACCATTGGTAGAAACTCATTTAATTCTAGATTATTAATTTTCCTTATGACACTATCGATGAATTGAGGGGAAATATAATTTTGATCCCCACCCATCACTATATGTCTAAATCATTTCTCGTATATCGAATAGTCCATTTAATTCATGCACAATGTTCCTTATCATCAAATATATGTATTGAGTAAATAATAAAAATTTATCATTATTTACCTAGATAAACAAATAACTTTCAATGTAGAACACCGTATGTAAAAATAATATATGTTTTAAGTGATAAATATATACATGATAAATAATATGTATATTTTGGGTAAATTTAATTTCCATTGATCATAGTAATGTGAATATTTCAAGGGAAAGTTATTGAAAATAAAAATGAATCAAGGTAGTAAATTTCAATACTATCCTTGGTCAAAATAATTATAAACCCTCCATGTGAAGAGTAAGGATGGTATCAATAGTACATATACCCAGTAGAGTATATGTAAAATAAATTGTTATTTTCATTAATGAATATAAATTCCATGAAAATATCCTTTAGAACATTCTTTAGGAAAATAACATAGGCACCTAGAAAATCATCTTTTAGAAATAAAATTTCACAAAACATTTCAAAAATAATTTTATTTCAAAATAACCTTTGAATATTGTAGAATAATATTTAAAAAATTTCATTGGTCATGATGTTAAGAAATTTTGTCCATGCTATACATGTTAAAACAAAGAGACATTTCACTTTTTCTGTAAAAGAAAAATATGTATTGTTTTAAAATTTTGATGAATATTCCTTTTAAAAGATTTCATAAAATAGTCAAAATGGGTAAAAATTTCTTTAATAAATCATTTATAAAAGGTTAAAACATTTTTAGAAAACATGTTTTGGGAAGAAAACGAATTTTTTACCAAAGAGAGAAATAATGTTGGGTTTTCTTAAAAACATTTTCTCAATTATTTTAAGTACTAAAGAGTAGAAAAAATGATACTATAATAATAAAATATCAATAATAACCATAGGAGAATAAAATGAAATGGTTTTATTAGATAATAATAAATAATTTCCTTCAACTGAAATTCTTGAATAAACAATCTTGATTACAATGATATTTTGAAATAAACCCTTATAATGATCATAACATCAAAATAAGATTTATTCAATGAATTGATTATGTGTATAAATTTTAAATCATAATAAAATAAGTGGAAATAAAACATAATATAATCAAAATTCATTACACACATAATCTTATAATATCAAAGATTATGAAGAAGTCATATAACCCAATGAAAAGAAATTTAGTTAAGAAATTTTTTACCACTTGGTAAGTTTTAAGTTAAATCCACTTAAATGAAAAAAATTGAATTGAAATTTAAAATACCATGAATTATTATGAATCCATGATATTAAATATATAATTGGTATTATGCTCACCATATAAAATAAATTAGGTGCATAACATTAAAATATACCTCAATGAAGAAATATTGAGATAAAGTCTTTTACCTCATGCTTCCTTTTCATTTAACGTGATTTAAACTCCTTTATTATGGTTTTAAAAATGTTATTAACATATAATATAACCGTATTAATATTTATAATACCATATATGATCCTTTTATAATATATTATCACCAATTAATTAATAATATCTCATTATTTTTATTGTTTCGGGTGTTAATTGTCTTTATTTCTCATTCATGCTTTGTCATAAAAGTTCCGGTTCTTGTGCATATTATATAGTCTCGTAATATAAAAAATAATAATAATGAAATAATTATCATATATTTTCATCAATAATAATTTTAATAGCTCTAATTAGATATGGTTTTGTGAAATGAAGTATTTTATAATCATGGAGACGGTTGTCCATACGTGTGCATGAGTAACATTTCCATTTTTCAATGATCATTATAAAAAGGTGGTAAGTAATATCTTATCTTTCCATAATGATAATAATATAATAAATAACATATTATTTATTCAAATATATATATATATCATCCATGTTTTTTGGTGATGAAAATGGAGTTTCATTTCTTTATGTAGGGGGTAGTCTATACAAATACAAACAAAGTTATCATCTTTCAATGAGTGTAAAGGAAAATGATATTTTATCTTTTTATAATGATAAATATTTAATTTATATAATAATTATTCCATGTATTTCAAATATATTTATATTATTTATCTTAATTACCTTCCATGTAATGCATTAATGAAAAATGAATCGCATCACTTCACGAGATGGTAGTCCACTATGCACATGAGAAACATTATCGTATCCCCTACGGAATGGAAGATAAAAAGGTATATATGAAATAATTACAAAAAATATATAATTATGTTATAAATTTCATATATATTATATATATTAGCATACACAATCATGGGAGTTGGTAATGGAAAAATGAATGACATCGGTTCGCAAGGTGGTAGTTTGTCGTACACACAAATGACGATTTTGTAACCCATTTGATGTAATTGGAGATGGTTATAGGTAATTAACTTAATATAACATAATATATGTATATGTAAAATAATTTTTTAATATATAATAATGTTTTAGTAATTATTTATAGAGGTGGATAAAAAAATAAAATAAAAACACTCGATGAAGAATGTTACCTCTTCCTCAGGTAACCTCCTTGGGTTTGCACCAAAAGCCTTCCAATGTCATATTTCTGGAAAAAAAATAAGGATTATAGGATAATATTGATGAATTTTTAAATTTATTTTGTATTTTTTCAGTCTATCCAAATGTTTTTTAAGGTGTGAATAAGAGAGGATATGGGTGGCCTTTTATAAGTAAGGTGAGTGTCACATTAGTAATATTTGAAAAGAAAAAGGTGTACCCATGTTTTTCACATTCCAAAAGGGTCCAAAATGGATTATTTTCAATAATTGTACATTATAAGGTCTAAATATGGACATAAAATATATTTTATACAAGTTTTTAGGTCATTATAACCCTTATATTTTTAGTTTAACACCCCGGTAAATCTATTTTTACCTTAACCATGGTAAATAATTTTTACTGCTTTCACTATTCATTTTACCCAAAAATTAAGTTGGCCTTATTATATAATATAAATTATTCTTATTAAAAAAATTTAATCTTTTTTAGAAATTATATTCACATAAGTTTAAATATTTAATTTAAAATTAATCTAGCAAACCCGATGAGAAAGCGAGTTTTCAAATAGAAAATTTTCAAAAGTTTACAATGTTTTGATATCAAAATTCAATATATGAATGATTAAAATGATCTAAATTGGATTAATAGACATATAATTGAACAAATGTTTCTTTAATAATAATTCAAAATATAATTTAACATTATAAATAATTTAAAATGAAAATGCAGTTTTCAATTAAAAATCGGTATTTTCACTATTTATTGAAAAATGAAACATTTCAAAAAAAATATGAAAAACTAACCCTAATATAATTTTGAAATTATGATTTCAAAAATTAAGTTAATTTTTTTATATAAATTTTATAAAATTGGTAAAAATTAATTTTAAATTTTGTGTCCACTGAGTGACTAATTCAACTTTTAGAAAAATATAGTTTTTCAAAAAACATTTCATTTTATTTTAAATGTTTTTTATTTTAATTATAATAAATAGAAAACTTTAATTTTCATAATGTATTAATCAATATTCATACCCACCAATTTAATAACTAGGTTATAATGCTATACTATATTATGGTTCATTTAGACTCAGTGTTGGGTGTCACATACACTATTGAATATAGTGTTCTTCTTTTAAAATCTTGAGGTGCTACATTTTCCCCACCTTAAATAAATTTCATCCTCACAATTTAAACTCGATATTTTTAATCGAGGGTTTGTAATTTTTAAATAGCATTTTTAAAAACAGACATTGTAAAAAAGGTTTATTAAAATATCTTCTTAATAAGATAGAAAGGGAAGTAAAAAATTTTCATATGGAATAACACGTAGCCTGGATTCCAAGTATGAGAAAATTGAAGGAAAAGTGAATATATATACATAGAATAAAATTGTAAATAATTATAGATAATGATAAAGGTCATTCATAATAATAACATGAATAGTAAATGTAAATTTAATTACCTCAAAAACATAAATATGTGATGATTTAAAAGACAATCTGATTCATCGGATATAAAGGTAATAAGATACCATTTTTTTCAATATCCTTTTCCAAAAGTTGATTAATTATTTTATTTTCTAAGAATATAAGGAAATATAATTGATATCTTTTTATTTTATATGAATAATTTCATCCTTTATTTTTTTTTCAATAATTTTTCAATTCATTATTATTCAAATAAATGAATATCGTAAAATTAATTTTTTATTCCTGAAGCACTAAAATTCAATTTTCATGGATTGTAAGATCCATAAAAGAGTAACAAGTTTTTCTAAATATCTATTTTTTTTCAAAACCAATATAGTTATCATAAGTTATCCAATATAATGAATTAATCTCTAAACCTAAATAGTAACACCATTGGTTCATTATTAATATTTATTTTTCAAATCATTTAACTAAAAAATAAAATATTAACTAGGACATCATGTAGGCTAGTAGTAGTCATTAAACCCTCATCATCCTTCGATTGTGGGTTCAATCCCCAAATCCTTTCCAAACATGATGGGTATTCACCCAGAATTCAGGTAGTATTTTTTCTAAAACTATATTTATATAATTCCTATAACACTCCCAAAAAATATGATGTACATTCTTAAATTAAAATTAAATATTAAATAACATTTTACTAAGGTTTTCAATACAACTTATTTTATTTTATTTTTATTTTTATTTTTTTCACAGAGTCTCATAATATTATTTAACTATTATTACAATGTCATTAATGATCATATAAACACTTAAGGTTATCAATACCTTTAAACTTATGTCTATAAAATTTAAAGGCATTATTCCTAAAATAAATTTTTCACTAAAACATATGTTAAACTAATGGGTTGTATTCCCAACAATGTTTTCCAAAAATATTCTTAATCATGTAATATTTCTACCACACAAATTTTTAAAAGGTGTGTTTAAGAATATGAAATTATGATCAACCTTAATCTCATAAACCCATGTTGGTATCTATAACTCTTAAGTTAATGAATACATATATGCTTCTGAAATTTAACAAAATCCTCATTTGTTTCATAATTTTTACAACCAAAATATCATTAGTAAAAATACTTCTATAATATAATTCTGGAATCCCAATTAATACTTCAATCATTTTATTTTTACATAGGTTCTTCCTTAGACTAAGAGTAAACTTTTAGAAGAGGTAATTTAGTCTGATAATTCCCAAGTTCCCCACATTTATGACAAAAAAATATAAATTGATCCCTAAGATATGATTTATTTTTCCCATTATACTCTTTATTTATCCTCATCAATTATCTTATTTATGCCCTTATTTTTCACACATAAACCATTTACATGTTCTTTTTAGGAACCTTATTTTCAAGTCTAATGTACCCTTTTTGAGTTATTACCCTTAGGTACATCTATTATAGAACCACATCCACTTGTAGTGTCTGTAAAAGGATTTATTTCATGTAAAATAAACATAATCTCCACCTCAAAAAAACTTTAGGATGTTCTTCTATACTTATCCGTAAAGTCTATGATGGGGTTATGATCCCTAATATAAGTTTTTATAAATCTATTTCCTAATTTTTCTACTAATCTTACTCTTCTACCAACTATAGAAACCTCAAACCCAATATCTTGTAACTAGTTTATACTTTATTACATTTTCATAAGATATAAGTAATCACATCTGGAAGGACCAAATAGTTTAGTAGTCTTGGTAAACCAGATACATACTTGAGAGTTTCATTACATTTTAATACACAAATTAAAGAATAATTGTTTTTCAATAATATCATTATTCTTTCTAGAATATCCTTTCATAATAATCATAGTAAACTTCATGGATTACCATGTAATTGAAACAAAATAAGGGTGAAATAAAATGTTTGGTAAGGGTTAAGTACGGTACGGTAGAAGCTATCATAAACCAATAAAGAATAATCAATATATAAAGGTAAATAACTGAACACGCATTAGATTTAATCAATAACTTGGATATAATAAATAGATAAGGAATCATCAATATGGAAAGGTAAATAAATAAAAACACATTCCATTTAATTAGTAAACTGAAAATAAAATATATCCATAGATAATATCAGTACAAAAATCTCATGGATAATAAAATAATGCATAATCAATATGAAAACTTAAATAACTGAAAACACATGCCATTTAATCAATAAAATGATAATGAAATACATCCATATATAATTTCATTGTGAAAAAATAATGGATAATAATAACAAAATTCTTAATGAAATAAATTCTTAATTATTGGACGTCCGGATCTCAAATATCATGATACCTCTACTATCAGGACCTTTCACAAGATAGTTTAAAACTATCTATAAAACCCCATTTAATGATAGCTTACTGATTCGTATCATGAGATTAATAATTAATCTAGGGGCTGTATAATTATGTCCCCCACCCATCACTACATTTCTAAAGCATTCCTCATATAGCAAATAATTTATTTAATTCATGAAAAATGTGTCTTATCATCAAATATATGTATTGAGTAAATAATATTGATTTATCAACATGTCCCCATGTAAAAAAATAACTTTCAATGTAAAACACCATATTTAAAAATGATATCTAGTTTTTGGAATAAACATATCCATGATAAATAATATATATATTTAGGGAAATTTTAATGTATAATTATCATAGGAAAGTTAGTATTTCAATGGAAATTTAATAACTACCCAAATGAATCAAGGAAGTGGATTTCAATACTATCATTGTTCAAACTAATCATAAAACATATAGAGAAATAATAAATATGGTATAAATACTACATATTATTAATTTAGTATATGTAAAATGTTGGTTTTTTTGTTGATGAATATAAATACCATGAAAAAATCCTTTAAAAAATTCTTGAGTAAAATAACCTTTGCACTTTCAAAAATAACCTTTTAGAACTAAAACATCAAAAAAAATTGAAAATAATTTTATTTTAAAATAACCTTTGAAATTTATAAAAAAACTCTTGAAAAAAAATTTTTGTTCATGACAGATAGAAATAATATTCATATCATACACATTAAAACAAATATTCCTTCCACTGTTTTTGTAAGAGTTAAACATGAATTGTTTTGAAAAAGAAATAAAGATTAATTTTAAAAAACTTGTAAAATTTTAAAAATGGGTAAAAATGTATTTAATAAATCATTTTTAAATGTTTAAAAACATTTTTTAATTTTTTTTAGAAAACATGGTTTTGGAAGTAAATAAATTTCTGACCAAAGTGAAAAATGAAGTCAGATATTCTTAAAAACATTTTCCCAATTATTTTAAGTGCCAAATAGTAGAAAAAATGGTAATAATATATTAAAATATCATTAATATCTATATTATAATAAAATTTTATAGTTTTATTATTCAATGATTGAATAATTTTCTTCAGATGACATTTAAGAATAAACAATCTTGGTTAAAATGAGATTGTAAAAAAAACCCTACAACGATCATTACATCGATGTTATAATTCATAAATGAATAGATTATGTGTATCAATTGAAAATACACATTAAAAATTTAAAATACAACATAATATAATCAAAATTAATTACACAAAAAATCTTATAATATCAAAGATGATGAAAAGGTAATTTAACCTAATGAAAAGAAAGTGAATTATAAAATTAATTATAACTTGGTAACTTTTAAGTGAAATAAAATTAGCTGAAATAATTAAAATTGAAAGTTAAAATACCATGAATTTTTAATTAATTATTTTATTATATTTACAAGGGGAACTATCCACACCATATAAAATAAATTAGGTGTATAAGATTGCAATATGCATTAATGTGGAGAAATTGAGATGAAGTCTCATACCTCACACTTCATTTTGGTTGAACATGATTTAACCTCCAATATATTTGTTTTAAACAGTTTATTAACATATATTAGAATCGTATTAATATTTATAATATCATATATTATCCTTTTATGACATTTTATCACCCATTCTTTAATAATCCTTTATAATTTTCATTGTTTTAGGTGTTAATTTTTTTGTTTTATCATTTGTGTTTCGTCATAAAAGTTCAAGTTCTTGGGAATATTATATAGTCTAATCATCTTTATTATCATAATAATTACATAATTATAATATTTATACATAAATTATACTTTTAAGACCAATCATTAAAAAAATTGAGAAATGAAGTATGTTATGATCATGGGGAGGGTAGGTCATGCATACACTTGAGTAACATTTACAATTTTCAATGATCGTTAATAAAAGGTTGTAAGTTATATTTAATATTTAAATAATTATAATAATATCATAAATACCATATTATTTCCTTAAATATATCTATATATATCATTCATGTGTTTTGGTGATGAAAATAGAGTCACATCGCTTCGTGAAGGTGGAAGTCCACACAAACACGAACAAAGTTATCATCTTTTAGTGAGTGAAAAATAAAATGATATATTATCTTTTAATAATGATAAATATTTCATGAATATAATAATTATTTCATTTTTATCAAATATATTTATTAACTTTATCCTTATTACCATCCATGTAAAGTGTTAGTGAAAAATCAATTGCATCGCTTTACGAGGCGGTTGTCTGTCGTCCACATGAGCGACGTTATCGTATCCCCTATGAAATGTAAAGTATAAAAATTTATATATGATATAATGAATCCATAGGTATAATTATTATATAAATATAATATATATATATATATATTATATATCCATCATTATACCCAACTTTTAGAGGTGGTAATGGAAAAATAAATCACATTGGTTCATGATGTGGTAGTCTATCGTACACATGAATGATGATTTCGTAACCCATTTTATGGAAGTGGGGATGGTTGTAGGACATTACCATAACATAAGAAAATATTAGTATATGTATGATATTGAGTATATTATATCATTATTTTTTAATAGTAATTGTGGTAGGTTGAGGAAGAAATAAAATAAAAATGCTTGATGAAGAACGTTACCTCTTCCTCGGGTAACCTCCTTAGGTTTGCACCAAAATACTTCAAAGGATGGGTTTATAAAAAAAGGTCTTATAGAATATGATTAGGGAATTTTAGAAGTTATTTGGTTAGGTAATGGACAAACCAAAAGGGTTTTAATGTGCTAATAATAGAGGATAGGGGTGTCTTTTTATAAGTGTGGTGAGTGGAACACTGGTAATTTTTGGAAAAAAAGGTATACCCACATTTTTCACATTCCATAAGGGAAAAAAATAGAGTATTAAAATGAATTTGACATGATAGGGTCTAAATTTGGCCCTATAATATATTTTATAAAAGTTTTTAGGCCATTTTAACCATTATCTATTTAGTTTAATCCACGATAAATCCATTTTTACCTTAACCAAAGTATATAATTTTTACTATTTTCACTATTAAATTCGATAAAAAAATTAATTTGACCATATTAGATAATATAAATTATTATAATTCAAAATATTAAATCTATTTTGAAAAATTACATTCATATAGGTGTAAATATTTGTTTTAACATTAATCTCTTAGACGTGATGAGAAAACAGGTTTTCAAAGAGAAAATGTTTGAAAGTATACAGTATTTTTGAAAAACATTTAAATATAAAAATAATTTAAATGAACTAGTTTATATTAATAGATATATAATTTATCTAATGTTACTTTATAACTGATTCAAAATATTATTCAAGTTTACAAATAATTTAAATTAAAAGTCATTTTTAAATTAAAATTCAATATTTTTCACTATTCTCAAAAAAATTAAACATTTCATAAAAATACCAAAAATTGACCCTAATCTAGTTTTTATATTATAATTTCAAAAATCAAGTTAATTTTATGAAATAAATCTACTAAAATTGGGGGAAATTAATCTTAGATTATGTTTGAAAAGAGCAACTAAACCATCTTTTATGATTAATATATTTTTTCATAAAACAATTATTTTTATTTTAAATGATTCTTATTTTAATTATAATCAATGGATATGCATAATTTTTATAATTTAGTTATTATTATTCATGAATTATAATTTAATGGCTAGGTTATAATGATATATTATATTATGGTTCATTTATACTTGGTGTTATGTGTTCTGCAAGCTATCAAAGATATTAAATTTATAGAAATATATTTTTTGGGTTTTTTAATCTTGGTTTTGTGTGTAACATATGCTATTGAATATTTTAAAATCTTAGGGTGTTATAGTCACACACATGGTGTGTTTAGAAGCTTCTCTAATTCTGGTGAATTGGAGTTTAGGGCATGGTGGGCATCCTCATGGTGCCCGGGTAATGACTAAGTTTATATGACCACAAAGAAAATTAATAAATTCAATATTATTTATGGTTAGAAAAATAAACATTAAATTTATTTACTTATTATATTCACAAGTTATAAAATGAATATAATGAAACAAATCAAATGAGTATTAAATATTTAATATTAAATATTATTTTAAAATTTATGGTAGACTTAAGTCAAGTTAATGACTTATATTTATCATGTTTCACAGATTATGTGTTAAAAGCATGTGATAAAATATCCGTAGCATTTATAGAAAATTATAATTGTGGTTTGTGCCTTTTTTGGGTACTTTTGATTGTTTAACTTACATAAGAACCTAAATGAAACTTATGGAAGTTAAAACCAAAATGTATAAGATATGTTAATACCCAAAATAAGATTGGTAGGTGTTTTCATGAATTCTCTCTCTTCTACCCCCTGCTCTGAAGTCTTAGAGAGAGAAAATTAATGGAATATAAAAGTTTACCTGATCCAAGTTCAAGAATTGTAAGTTTGCTCTCCCATGACAATGATGAAATTGAAGAGCCTATGATTCTCCATGATAGTACTCATATTTCATAGTATGATATTTGATCAAACATTCAAAATGCATGTGGAAAATCTATAGGGTTCTAGGTTCAATTACTTTGATCGATGATTTCTTATGATGATTAAAACATGATTTTGATCAATATTGAATAAGGTATAATTTTTTTTTAATCTTTTATTCTTAATTATTCATTGTTAATTAAATTTCACACGATCCATAGATGAATTTTGGATAGGGTATAATGGATTTGATGTTTCGACACAATTATGGTCTTGAAAATTTTAATATACCATTTTTCACACTTCCTCCAAAAATCAGGTTTCTTTCACTTTGAGGTTAAAACGGTTTATGTAGGGGTATAGAGATAACCTTATTTTCTTGTATTTAATGGATATAAGAGAACAAAAAAGTTTTGAAGAAATGGATACTCTTGATGATTATGGAAAGTGGGAGTTAGAAATACATGTGGATTTGGATTCTCTATGAGTGAATAACACCTTAGAGATAATAGGATTACCACAAGGGAATAAAAAACTTGAGAATAAGTGTGTATTATGGTTTAATGAAGAATCATTAATAGGAAATATGTATAATATATTATGGTTATAAAAGTTTTTCAGTAGAAGGAGAGTATTAAATTCTCTGGAATATTTTCTCCAATAATTAAACACACTACCATCTAAATTGTTTTAAGCTCAGTTACATAAAAAAATTATACCTTGAATAATTGGATGTAAAGATATATTTTCTTTATAGGGATTTGGAAGAATAAATTTATATAAATCAACCATTTGGATTTTTGGAAAAACAAAATCAAGGCGTAGTGTGAATATCTAAAAGGATTCTACATAGTTTGAAATAAGTACCAAGGTGTTAGAACCAAAAGTTCTATTACTTCATAGAGGATAAAGGTCTCAATAAAAGTAACTATGATCAATTATATCACTAGAAGGGGTTAGGGGATCTGTTTTCATTATATTACTCTTATACATGGATGATATATTGTTGGTGGGTTTGAATGCTCAGCTGATTCAGAAGCTAAATGAGGGATTTTTAGGAAATTTTAAGATGAAAGATCTTGGTGACGTGAAAAATATATTGGGAATGAGGATTAAATTTAATGGGATAATTAGTATCTTGGTTTTATCATAGAATATCACATAAAGAGGATTGTTGAGATACTTGAAATGAGTAGATCTAATCCAGTTTCAACTCCTCTCACTGCTTACTTTAAACTCTCCAAAGAAAAATCACCTTGAATGGAAGAAGAAATAAAGTACATGGAAAAAATTATATATTCTTTAGTATTAGAAATTTTTATGTATATTATGGTGTGAACTCATTAGGATTTTTCTCATATATTGGGAGTGGTCATCTAGTTCATGGAAAATCCATAGAAATAACATTAGGAATTTATAGTGAATTATTGAGTATATAAAAAGAATGAAAGGTATAACTATTTGTTTTGGATATAATTATCTTTTACATGTGTTTTTATATAAAGACTTTGGGGTTGATTCCAATTCTCGGTAGAGAATAAATAGATATATTTTTACTTTTAACAGAACTGAAATCAGTTGGAAATCTAGGCGATAAATAGTGATTTCACTTTCTAAAATTGAAGTATAGTATATTTTTGTGAGAGATGATCGAAAGGAGATGGATTATTTGATTAATTTATTTAACAAACTCAGTTAAATTCAGGTTAAATAGTTTTTATAGTGTGAAAATCAAATTTAAATTCATTTGGCTAAGAATCCAGTGTTTCATTCAAGATCTAAACACATTGATCTAAACCACCATTGCATTTAAAAGATATTGGAAGATGGAGAGTTGGAGTTGCAAAAATTTATCTGGGAAATATAATCCATAGAAAATATTCACTAAGATTTTGGGAATAGAAATAATAACACAATATCAAGCCTCGGTTAAGATTGGGTGAATTGAATAAGGATAAGAAGTAGTGTACACAGTAAAAGATGAATGTGGTGTCATGATTTTCTCTGAAGCATTCTTCAAGTGGGATATTGTTCAAGTTGTGTGAAGTATACTTCATTTGATGGAATTTATTATACTAGAAGGATTTTTTATGAAATATCTTCAATTTACCAAAGTAGTGGTAGTGGTGGTTTTTTATTTTAGTATTTCTAGAACTATGTTCTATAATGAGGTTTGTTCAAAAAGAGGTTCTTTTAATTTTTTTAGCAACAGGTGGTCTTGTTCTGGAAGTTTTTCTGGTACTTTTGGAATAAAAAAGTTATTCAGTTGTATTTTTGAGGTTTTTGGTTTACTATAGGTGGTTTTCTCACTGAGGATTTCTATATGAGATTGACGGTGGCAATAATGCAACAGATGGACTCTTTTATTTCTTGAATTTTGGTAAAAAAGAATAACCAATCATCACTCTCTATTAATTATAAGGTGGGGAAATATTTGTTGATATACATCATTATTACTTATTTTGGTAATCCACATATCTCATTAGTCATAATTTGTAATATTTTATTTCCATTGAAATGTAATAATGCATTGTTTCCCCTAGGGGCATAGGAATTTTAGTCTAAACCACATAAAACCAAAGTGTTTTTCTTTCTTAAATTTAATTTAATTTCATGAATGTATTATGTTTATTGGAGTGATCAGGGATGATGTTATTTTGAATTAGTGTGGTGATTGGGATGAATTTATTTATTTTAGGTTTTAGAGAACAAAAGTTCTGAGAGTTCCATTATTGAATGTACTTCTACCAAAGTGATTCTTGATTGACTACTTTTTATGGATTAAAAGGATAGAATGGAAATATAAACACATTAGATCATAAGGGATGACTTGCTAATTGGAACACCACATGTTTTGGGTCTCATTGGTTGTTCCCATCTATAATCATGTGTATTGATCTCCTTACTTGAGGATATTATTAATGTATATCATTGATCATAGAGTTTTATACAATATGAAAACCTTGATAGTTTATATCTATAGAGAGGTATCTTGTTCTGAGTTCATCATTAATGATATGATCATTATTGAATAATCAAGAAATGGTTTTTTACTTTCAATTGGAGGAAGAAATATCTTGGGAATATTTAACTCGGATGGTAGTACCTTTATTAAATTCATGTCTGTGGTAGAATGAGGTAATCCCATACATTATGTTCAAAGAAATAATAAATAAATAACTTAAGGATATAAACATGATATATCCAATAGGATTAATGAGATATCATGATACAAAGATATTATATTACATAGTGAATGTTCATTTGAGAGGTTATCATTACTATGTATTAACATTATCCCTTCATGGGAATTTATGTGTTTCTATACACCACTAATACTATGTGAGTGAAATTAACTTCTATCAAGATAAGATCCTAGAGGTTCACACATAAAGTGATTTCAAAATTTATCTAATTCAAATAAATTGGAGTTTAAGACCTAGTGGGCCCGAAGAAGGGGGTCAGGTATTGTTTAGTTTTTAATGATCATGATTAGATTAATTTAATCAAATTATTTAATATATAATTGAATTTATTTCTCAAGTTATTCATAAATTATTTAAGTAAAAATAATTGAATACAAGATAATTAACTTCAAACAAATATTATTTATTAAATGTTTTTTAAAAATATATAGGATGAAAGATCCAACTCAATAGCCCATATTTATCATTACACTTATTAAATTTTCATGACAGAGTGATAAAACATTTGTGACATTTTTTAAAAGTTTAACGTGACATTGGTGTTCTTTTTGGGCTTTTTGAACGGTTAACTTATATAAGGACCTAAGTGAAACTTATAGTACTTATAACCTAGATATTTAAAAACATTAACTTTCATAAATTATAGATTCAAAACTTTTCTGTAATTCACTCTCCTATCAAGATCCCTCTCAACTTCTAGAGAGATAAACCAAAGAGTAGATAAAGAACAGATTGATTGATGTTTGAGCATCGATCAAGTGATCTTTTTTATTCATGATTATATTGAAAGCCCCTTCATTTCATTGTGCTGGCACTTGGATTCCAATGATTGATATACTAGAAAACTTCGAAAGTGAATTAGGATAATCTATATGGTTCATGTCTTGTATCCTTTGAGAAATGATCAATCAGGATGAGAGGAATACACCATCTATTACAAATCAAATGAGGTGTCATTTCAATTTATTTTTTTTTTGATTATTTAAATTACATGATATCTTTACATTGATTATCAAGTATTATAGTGTTGGATATGTTATTATGACATCTATATAGTGGAAATTTTTTATTTCTACCTATTTTTATGCTTTTACAGATCCCTCAATGCCAACAAGTGGTATCGGAGTGATCATGTTATTTCTCAAGTCAACATTAAAATTTAAATTTCATTAATTTGGTTAGAGGGCATCAATATTTTCCAAACGCCACTAATGGAGAATAAATATGAGTTTGAATAACCATTATATGTCCAAATTATAATCAAAAAAAAAATTTGTGATTAAAAATAATATATATACATACATATATATATATATATTGACCAGAGTATGTGTGATGGATTATCTTCCATACTTCTGACCAGAGAACGTCAGGATGGTTGGGGGATTGGGTTGTTGTATCTACACATGTATAAATGAGGCCAAAATAATATATAATTAAAATTTAAAATTAATGGGAGGATAACACCCTCATGTAGTTTATCCCCCCCCCATTGATTGAGTATATGGGTTGTCAAATTCGGTGCCTGAATGAAGCAGGCGCTATGATTTTTAAAATAAAAGTAAACACTTCTTAAAAAAAGGGGTTGTTCCACATATGGACATGCCTTCTAACCAAGATTTTCCCAAATTATGTGATACCTTACACTAACCCACCTATCAAATTTATTCCTAACTAGATTCTAGATATCCTCAGGGGGGGTATTTTAAGGATTAGGGAGACCAAAATTTTGAGAAAAAAATCCATTTTTTTAAATATTAGGAATTTAATTAAATTATTTACAAGTCTATTCAAAAATTATATTATAAATCCAAATTAGTTTAATATATATTAATTCATAATAAATTCCCTAAAGTATAATTATTTGAAAATTCAATTTTATTATGTGAGTTTAATGTAATTCAATTAATCACATGCTAGACTGGTTGATGTATATTTATTATTTATTATTTATTTATTTATTTATTATAATGTGGAATGTTTATAATAATTAATTAATAATTTATTATCTTTATAAAATCCCTTATACTAATTATACGTATAAGTTTATTCAAGTTCATTAGATATATTATTTATTTATATCTCACATTTCAGAGACTACCTCATCTTTGTGTAATTATTATATATAATGAAGATGATGAAGAAGACGTAGATCCTGGAAATAATTAGTTAATAATCATAAGGGATTTTAATGAATTTTATGTGGTGATTGCTAAAAATCAAGTCAAATACGACTCAAGTATTTAACCCTAGGGTCTCGGTTGATCCATTTTTTACCCTAGGGATCAACCATTAGAAATAGCTCATGTTCGTGTTGTTTGTTTGTTCTATTCCTGGTTTATCATTTTAGTGTACGTGTAGTTTATATGTAACATCCAAAGTAAATGAAGAATAAGATATTTTTATACTCATTAATATTTTTGTATTAAATATTAATTTTACTTTATATGGGTTTCTATGTTCGATAGCGTACCCGATACGCAACAACGAGTTTCTTTGGAATCTTACGTTGCACACTAATAATATAATATTATTATTTTAAACGGTAGTTAAATCCTAGCCATTTTATTGGCGGGAATGAAAGAAACTAACTACAATATGATTATACATGTTTGTTAAATTCATTCACATTTTTCAAATAAAATTTGAGGCTTAAAATGTGAATGAATCTAATTTTATACATAATTTACATTAAAAGGCCAATTTACCGCCTTTTAATAGAGAACCCTATTTAAATATAGTTTTAGTCACTTTAATACATTCTAATTGACCAAATAAAATCCTTCTTTAGAATGGGTACATCAAATTTTACTTTGGGTAATTTTTTGGTATTTTTCTGTTAAAGTTCATTTTTTAATGAATAGTGAAAAATACTGTATTTTAATTCAAAAGGGAATTTTAATATAATATATTTATATGGTTAGATTATATTTTTAGTTGGTTTTAAATTGAAATTAAAATATATTTTTACCATTTAATACAATGTTGTTCATTGTAATTAATTTCACTTTGAAATTGGACATAAACAAGTATCAATCTTTTGATAGTTATTGTTTCTTAAAAACACGCTATTTTTTTGATAACGGGAATTAATTTTAAAATTAATTAATTCCACTTCTAGGTTTTGAATTTGGAAAAATAGACATCATTTTTGAATTCGGAATATCATATATATCTTAGGATGAATTTTTGGTATTTTTCTGAAAAACATCAATTTTTGATGAATAGTGAAACCACTTAGTGGTAGTTAAAAAACTGACATTTTCATTTAAATGAAATGTTACCACTTCTGTGAATTGAATTTTAAATATCTGACATATATGGTTGTTATCAAAAAGTAAAATGTGGTTCATTAAGATGAAAATAATTTTTGGTGAATAGTAACTTTTGACTTTTATTTACCGCAGTTAAATGTAAATAGGGTAATTGAATGTAAAAAGAATATTATAATATTTCAAAATTACCTTAACGCTTGTCCAAACCTTATTTTTGTAGTCAGAAACTACCATGTACATCTTTGGGTCGATTTTGGGACCCCATTGAGCCACTTGGGAGTGAAAATGACAATTTAGATTAATTAATTTAATGTGAAGACAAAATTGACATTAACAAAAATCTTTTAGTAATTAATTTTTATATGGTGTTATATAAGTCCAATTTCGAATATAAATAATATTTGAAATGATAAATATATTTCCTATATCATGGTATTTTTTTTATAATTTTTAGACATCATATAAATTAAATTATTTATGACACAATAATGATGCAGTATGTTTCTCATTAATAAATTATTTAAATAAATATGATTATAATGACTAAAATATTATCCAAAAATTTTCCAATTCTGATTGGAGGATTTTATTTCGAACATGAATCATCTTATATTGTAATATAATGATTTTTGGACCATTAGAAACCGAATATCATTATATAATAAAATAATAGTTTCACACTTTCCTAAAGTGCCTCTCCTCCCCCTTATAAAAGGAGACCACTTCTTACCAATTCCTCACACCTATCAAGCCATTTGGCTCTTCAAAACTCTAAAAAATTAAGATCCCAACATCCCTATCATTCCCTATAAGCCTTACCTTAGGCAGAACGCACTTCAAGAAATCCTTTTGGTTCAAACCAAAGGAACTTGCCTAAATTAAAGGTAACGATTTATCTTAAATTGTTTTCTTTTATTTTACTTCTCCAACAACTAAACTCTTTTTATTCCTTTCTTTTTTAACAACACCATTATCCTCAATATACTAAGATTTTGTTTTGATAAGTATTCTAACTACACATACACACACATCCATCTAATGGGTGAAGGACATAATGTTTTTGTGGATGGAAAACTAACGCATCACGAAACGATGATTGTTCGATTATCTCCTCCCGCCCCTTATTGTGGCCATTATGATGGCACTGTATTTATATATTATATATATTATGTCTGTGGTTTCTTTATGCTTCTGTATTTTCCATTTATATCATGCCTTTATGGTTTCTATAGTGGGTAAATACGATAATCTCATTTGAGGAAGTGAGGACTACCGCCCCCTCAAAGTGATGTGATTCGTTAATGAATTATGTGGGATGTATAAAGGATTAAGTTAATGATATTATATATTATATTATACTGGAATTATAATTTACCTATTAATCATTATGTTTTATTTCCATTAAAATAAGAAATAGAAATGAAAGTAGCGTCCATGCGTACGTACGGCTTACCGTGTCGATGAACGGTGCATTTCATTTCTTACCTCCAAATGTTATGTAACTATTATAAATACATGTATATACTACATATATATGATATATATGATATCTAAATCATGAATATCATTCTGTATATAATGAACTATTGACCACATGGACAACTTGTAAATATAAGGTGTTCATTTTTGACTCAAGTGCCAAATATCGACAAAATGAAAGTTATTGACTTAAATGATTAAATAATGTTTATAACATGGTAATAAGTGATATAAAATGAATAATAAACTTGAAAAAGGTTCTCAATCAATTATAAATTAACTTTAATTTATTATTAAGGAGATTAAAAAATGATCGAGTCAAGTCGGACGTGAGGTAAGGGACTTCATCTCAATCTCCTTTCATTGGGGCATATTTTCATTTATACACAACTTTATTTTATACAGTGTATAAAACCCTTTTACTTTTACTTTTATTCAAAAGGAATATTTTTCTACGAATCGTTTTACTAAACGACAAAAAATAATGTTCCTTTTAACGTAATCAGTGACAACGACCTTTTCGCCGCAGCGAGTTTTATTTGATCTTTGGCTTCCTCAACAAGCCGTACTGTTTTTAAAAGAAAATAAATACCATATACTCTTTTATGTATTTTTGGTATTGAAAATGGTTTTTAAAATGAATTTGTTATGTCAATATATTTAAGTGATATATTGTGATCGAAATGTGGAAATGTTTTCTTTCCTTTAAATTTTTTGTATGTGTTATTGTTTTATATTTGTACTTGGACATTTGACAGGTGGTTACGTGATAAAACAAATGATGGGTGGTGCCATGAATACCAGTATGGGTGGTTATGTTATAACCTCTAATTCATTGGGTATGGAAGTCGGTTGTATGGCTATTCCATTTAGTGATATGTGTGGAAGTCGACCGTATGGTTATTCCATTTATGTATGTTTATGTCCCAAGTTACCTTTATATGTTATGTGTTCTTTATATGGGTTTTATGGTAATATTTTGTTTACAAAAGGGTAAGTAATGATCCTTTATTCAGTGAAGAGTATTTACTACTTAATAAAGGTGAAAAATATTACTTATGTTAAAGTATTCATGGTTTACTTGTTGTTTTGTAAAACTAACAGTTTTACTTCTTTGTGTATCCCTTACGGAACTTTTTATGCTCATCCCAAGTTTTTGAATTGTTTTTCATAGGACATAATGTGTAATAGGGTAAAGGATGGGATCAAGAAGAAGTCATGCTATCTTAAACATGGAACTAGACATGACTCTTTTTTTTCAAGAGTTCATGTTTTGTAAAAAAAATGGAAACTGTGTAGATGTGTCTACTTTGTAATATTTTGAAATGTAATAGTTATGGCTTAACTCTCTAAAACTCTAAACCTGAAAAGATCCTCAATGTGAATTATTCATTTAATTCAAGATTATGTACGGATTTAATGTTGGGTTCTTATATTATATGTGATTAAATATAATAACAAACAAGTATGCATAGATAAATATAAATTATCATGTAAGGAATGTTTTCTATTTATGCATGGTTAAGTTATGAGTGTGGTAAAATAGTAACAAATATTATCAATAGAAATAGATTTCATTCTCCTAGTAAAACTTAAAATATCTCAAATAAATATTAATTAAAACACATTTAATTACTTAAATTCAAACAAAACTATAAGTAAAAGGTGCTCATCATCCATAGTTAAGGGTACCTCCAACTATTTGGAAGTTCTAATGAAAGTGGTGAGTTGAATTAACTGAATTTTTCCTTAAATAAATAGTCAAAATCTAAATTTTTTAAACTTTATATGTAAATCATTCAGAAAATACAAATTTATGATTTCTTGAAGATAATTAATTCACTCAATGGATCAATGTGTCATGATTCAATGTGTTTGTAATCCAAAATCCTACCTTGAAACTCTTTGAGTAGTGGCATATCCATATCTTAGACTATGAGGAGAAGTTTTAAAGGATCATCGACACTAGAAAATTCAAGCAATGGATATATTTTGAATCTATTAGTTGAGGGATACTAGGGTTTGATGAAATATTGGGAGGTATTTAAATATTAATAAATAAATAATGTATATAATATTGGTAATCAAGAAAATGTATTTGTAAGATAAATTTTATTTTTGAAGATCAAATGGAAATACCCACCACCAAATCAATATCATTATTATCAATTTTAAATAAATAAAATATTCTGACCTTAAATAACTTCCAAGAATGGTATACATGATTGTGCATAGCACTACATTAAGAAATAAAAATTTATGTGTTAGAGTCTCGACTTCCTATTGAGCCTCCTCATGGAGTAAGAATGACAGAAAAGAAAGCCTATGATAATAATATTGATGATGATTTTGATGTAAAATGAATCATCTTATCATGTATATCTAGTGAATTATATATAATTCATGAGGAGGAAGATGTATACAAGATTATTTTTCATCTATTAGAATTATATTAGGAGAGAGAAAGGAATGAAAGTTATGAGATCTATGTCATATTATACAGGTGAAACATGGGATATTTAAATCAAGAAATACCTCTTGTACTCAAAATTATTGCATACATTGATTAACTTGAGTCCCTTTGGTTTGTATTTAACTAAGATCTTGAAACAGATATCATACTTTCATCTTTACAACCAATATTTCTAACCATTATTGTTAACTACAATATGAACAACATGAAGATATCTATTCCAAATTTTTTTTCCTTTGTTTAACAATATAATAAGAACATAAAGAATAAAAAATCTTTCTCCCTTATAGAAAACAAGATAAGGTTAAGGGAAAGGGGTTGATAGCTAAACCAAATCCAAGGACACAAATGCACCACTCCTACAAAAATCCAAATATATAAAGGGGAAACAATGATAAATATGTTTTTTCACTTTTCAAGTAGTATTATAGTACACTAGAAAAATAACTCTATATATGGGACAAATAATTATGGTGTTGATATTACTTAAGGAAGATTTTTCATTGAATGCAGTCTATATAATTCTTTAAGTTTGGTATTGGATATAGCATGTAGGTCACACATTTTTATTCAAATATAGGAACCAAGTAGATTCAAAAATATTGTTAGGGGTGATGTGAATCACTAGGTATAAAATGGTTCAAGAGTATAGAAATTGAAAATTATGGACTTTCATCTTACATTACCAAGTGGCTTGGTTCATGTGTTAAAAAATTATAATTATGTACCTTAAATTACAAAGAAAATTATCTCAATGTCAACTTGAGAAACTAGGGTATTTTATTTCATGTTTAGAAATAAAATGTTGTTTCTTTTATAAAGATAACATATGTTATGGTATAGAATATCTTAACAGTGTCTTATATGAACTTGAACATGAAAATCCTATTTTAGAAATCAATGGAAAATCTAGTGAGAAATACTCATAACCTACATGTATATGGAACTTCAGGATTGGTCATTTGAATCAAAATAATTTAAATATACAAAATTAATAAGGGTATTTGGAATCTAATTAGTTTCCCTTAGATTTATGTCGGGCTTGTTTATAATGAAAAATTATCAAAGAACCTTTTAGTGGAAAATAAGAAGAAGCAACATAATGTATATAATCCATTTCTACTAGAGTCAAGGGGTGGGTTTTCTTAATTCATTACTTCTTCCAATTACTTTATAAAATATGGATATATATACTTAATAAAGTATAAGTAATATCCTTTTAACATGTTCAAGGAATATCTGAATGAGTTAGAGAATTATCTAAGTCAGAAGATTAGGAATTTCCACTCAAACCATGGTAGATAATATCATAACAAATAATTCATCAGTCACATGAAGAAGTATGGTATAGTCACCCAAATAACTCCTCCTTAAACATCTTCGTATAATGGTTTAAGTGAAAGGAGAAATCATAAATTTTTATACATAATCAGATCGATGATGGTTCATACAACTCTACCCTTATCCTTTAGGGGATATACACTACATGTAGTGTAATATATTCTAAATCAAGTATAAACTAAATTAATAGGTGGGATTTTATATAAGTTATGATATGGAAATAACCCCAGTTTTTCACGCATATGTGTATAGGGATATGAGGAATTTTTTATGATAAAACCTAATGAAAAACTACAATCATGAAGCATGAAGTTCATCTTCATAGGTTATTCTAAGGAAACTAAAGGATTTTACTTATATAACCCTTTGGATAGAAAATTGGTTGGGCAAATACATTCTATATTTCTTGAAAGGGAAGACATTTCTAAAGGAATTAGTGGGAGTGAGATTGAATTTGATGTATTTGATGCTCCATATTCCCAATATTTGGTACTGGAATTGATGGGTTTTTAGTGTTCATCATATGAACTTGGAAGTGGAAGGAAACCCATATTTGTTTATCTATCCTCTATATAATCAACATGTATAATGTAAATAAATAATATAATGTATGTACCTAAAATTATGAATCCATATTTTATCCTTTCACACACATTATAGTAAGATCATGAATGAAAAAACGATTGCTTCCTACTTACAAGATATTAAACCAACCAAAGGATCATATAATGTTTCTTGAGGATCCATAAATGTATAAGGAGTGTTAGCACCTTCACCTAAAGATAAACTATGTTTTTGGAGGAAGAAAGAATCAATATTCTTAGATATAATTGTTTATACATAAAAGAGGGATCTCATCCATTTATATATTCATTTTTTATTTGTTTTATTTAATGAAATGAACTTTACATATTAATCATATCATCATAACTTTATTATCATTATAATTTATTCATTGAATTCATTCAATGAATATATTATCCATTTAATATATTCATAATGGTATATAATTGATAAAACTATGTGGGAAAATACATGCACATAAAGACACATGGTAAAATGCATGAAACGAAATTATATTCTTCCATTGTACAATCAACAATATCCCATTGTACTAAAATCTCATAAGGAATCTATTTTAAACCTCACAGCTCTTTTTGAATCAATCCAAAACTCTTTTGGATATGGTTTTATCAAGCTCTCTTCTTTTTTTAGAATAACATTATCAAAATATTTATCCTTATCTTGAGGATTAACTAACCTTTCTATCCTTAGTAGTATTCAAATAAATATTAAATACATATTTCATATATGTAAGTAAAGAGCGGCCTCTATTAATGAATTAGTGTTACTAATGATACTAGGGGGTTAGGTGTGAGCTCTATCGAACATACTCATATTTATATATAACCATGTCGACCACAATATGTATTATATAAAACATATTTATACCTATATAATCCCTTTTTCCAGGAAACCTAGTGACCACTAGACATATAACATGTCCAATCTAGTATAGGATAACTCATCATTTCCTAATTCTCCAAAATAGACTGAACAGTTCGATGAATACATCACATGTAATTTATCTTTCCAATGATCACATCACATGTCTCTCATATAATTATTTAATCAAATCATATGTGACCTAACTAACCATGTACATGAATTTAATTAGTATATTTCATTCAAGGGTGAGATGTCTTTACTTTTTATACAAGTGAAAAAATCTCATCTTCATTATACTCCAATCAATGACATGATGAGCAACATACCCAACCACCCCCTGATTAGATAATCCTATTTTTACTTGAATAATAAAGGTATCAAAGTATGAAGGTTCTCATGAATGATATATCTATAACCTTAAATAAAAATGATTGATAATAGTCATACACTTCTAAGTATATCAATGATTGTATGAAATTACATGGGATATACATTGGTGAGTCAGTTCAAGTAACTAGTCTAAATGTATTACCTCATGAATCTATTCTATGTATCTCATATAAAAACCATTAAAATTTTTACAAGATTATATTAATTCTAATCTTAAAATATCATCACAAATCATACTATGATATAATGATAATCGATTTATGAAAATTCAAAGTTGAACTTTGAGGGGATATTATCATTTAACCATTAATGTAAAATAAATTACAGCACAAATGAATGAATGACAAGAAGAGGTGTACTTTATTATAAAATCATGATATGATATATGTCCATTACATCATTATCTTAAGTATAAAATACTAATATTCCTAATATAAACCTCATCTTGTTGATGGAGTAATGGATTCATCAACAGATCTACTAAATTGTAATATATATCCTCTAGATAATCTTTATATTACCCCTATCAATTATCTATCATATGATATGGAATTTGAAAAGGATTTGTTTCGTATTTTGGTGAGACCAAGGTTCCTTTTTCCTGAGAGAAAACTCTATTGTTTCCACTATAAACCATGATCACCCCTTAAATTCTAGAAACCACCTTAGGTTTATAGATGGACTTCTTGATCTAAACACTTTCATTCATATCATCTTATGTTGTGATGTACTCTACCTATATTTTCAAATCTACTACAGTGTCTTGTTTGGAACTATTCTAAGGGATGGATCCATCATTTAGGAAAAACAAGATACCAGATTGATATTTCAAATCATGTTTTTCGAATTAAAAACTATTTATTATGTAAACTTTTACACAATTATCATCTTCTCCTCTAATGACCAAGAACATATCCCTAGTCTTTATCAAGTACTTAAGAATGTTATTCACAATAACATTATGAGACTCTCTAGGATTATATTCGTATCTAATTATTATTCTAAGAGAGTATGTGATATCAGGTCAAGTACATGATATGGAATACATGATAGAACCTATAGAGGACCCATAAAGAACACTATCAATCCTTTATAACTCTTTATAAGGATCATGAATCATCCTAAGATTCATTCCATGAAACACTAGAAAATACCCCTTCTTAGGGTTCTCCAGGATTAACCATTTTATCACATTACCAATGTTTGTATCCTGAATAATTACAAGAATCCTATTAGATCTGACATTATAGATCTTCAAACCAAGTATGTTGGTAGTTCACCCATATATTTCATTGAGAATCATTTAATCAGCCATATATTCATAGAGTGAAGTGTTAAGATGTCATTACTGATAAGTAGTATGTCATCCAAATACAATATCATAAACACCACTAGGCTCCCACTAATCCTCTTATATACACAATATTCATCTATATTCTTATTGAAACCAAACTCTTTGATTGAATCATAAAACTAGATATTTTAACTTTAATAAGATTACTTCAATCCATAAATGGATTGTTATAGAATTAACACCATAATAGTCTCATTTGGAAGTTTAAAACCTTTAGGCTATTTAATATATTCATCCTTGACTAAATTCCCATTAAAAAAAGTTGTTTTGGAATCCATTTGATATATCTCAAGATCATAATAATCCATTATGGCTAGTGAAATCCAAATAGACTTAATCATCATTATCAATGAAAAGGTTTACCTATAGTAAATACCATGAATTGTTTTATAACCTTTCTCTACTATGAATTCATTATAGTTAGAAACTCTTCTATACATGTCAATTTTCTTATGGAAACCCCATATACACCTTATGGGTCTTACCCCTTTAGGTGCATTCACCAAGTTCCAAACATGGTTAGTGTATATAGAGTCCATTTTGGATTCCATGGATTTTAACTATTTCTCATAATAATAACTATCAATGGCCTCCTGGTAGGTAATAGTTTTATGATTTATGATTATTACTTCATCATCATTCACCATGGGACATTCATATCTCGTAGGTTCCCAAATAATCCTACCATACCTTAGAGATTATTATATAACTTAAATTGGTTTTTCTCCTATAACTCATTATGGAAATAGTTCAACCTTCATCTCAGGAACACTTCCTAGGAATTTTTCCTAAACTTCTCCAAGTTCATATTTCCTCCCACTTACTCTTTGACTGATGTGTTCCTTCTCAATGAAAACACCAATTCAATCCACAATCACTTTGTGTTTAGTATGATTATAGGATAAATATCTCTTAGTTTTCTTATTATAACCAATAAATAATAATTTATCATTCTTAGGGTTGAGTATATCATAATATAAACATCTTACATATTCTTCACAAGCCTAAATATTCATGACAAATTGATATGCATCCCAATCTAGATCTTATATGGTGACTTTATGGTTGCATTAGAAGGAAGATAGTTTAGTAAGAATGAAGTGGCTTCTAGAGCATAATCCCATAATGAAATAGAAATATCACATAGACTCCTCATAGAACAAAACATGTCTAACAAGGTATAATTACTTCTCTCAGATACACAATTCCGTTATGGTGTTCTAGGATGAGTGAGTAGTGAAATAATTCCAAAATTTCCCAAATTATCTTTAAATTCCTGGCTTAAGTATTCTCCACCTTAATCTAATTAAATAATTTTAATACATTTTACTAATTGATGATATACTTCATTCTAAAATAGTATGAACTTTTCAAAGGTTTTATACTTGTGTTTCATAAGATAAACATAACCATACCAACTAAAATCATTGATAAAGGTAATGACGTTCCTAAAGCCTCCACAAGCTTGAGCACTCATTGGTCCACATAAATCACTATGTATGAGATCTAATTTTTGGATATCCCTTTCACTATTTCTACTTAAATGTTTTATTTTAATTTTTTTCCAATAAAAAAGATTCACATATATCAAAAGATTCATAATTGAATTAGTTAAACAATCCATATTTATGGAGCCTTTGAATGTTTTTCTCATTTATATGTCCAAAAAGACAATGCCAAAGGTAGGTAGGATTAGAATCAATCATGTCCTTCTTAATCTGAATGTTATAAATAGTATTATCCATTTAAAGAATATATAAACTATTTACTATATTATTGATCCCATAAAACATTTAATTTTTATATTTATAAAAAACTTATTCTTAGTAATGAATGAAAACCCCATATTGTCTAAATAATATATAGAAATAAAATTCTAATTAATTATAGGAACATAATAACAAATTTCCAAATCAAGGATTAATGCACCTCGTAAAATAAGATCATAAGGATCAGCCTCGAATGAAACAACTCTTTTTCCATTACTGATACAAAGATTTATTTAACTCTTCATCAATTCCAACATATTTTTAGTCTGCATTTTTCAACCAAAATGTCTAATGTACACCCAGTATTTAATACCCATGAGTAAGAATTAGATAAATTGATTTTGATAACATTCAAATTCATAGGCCCTGAGTGCTTCTTCTTTAGAACACTTCTCAACCCTAGATACCAATATTTAACTATTTTATAGTTTATATCTATAAGTGATCTCAATATGATTATCATATATTATTTCATAATCTACAACAAGGAAATAAAATTTGGTTATTATTACATTTTATATATTTTCATCTAGTACTTTTCATGATAGTGATCCTACTAAAATGATGCCCCATTTCATCATATCTATTTAGTGATCCAATATCTATATTTCACTGTGTAATGAGTCCGCTTGGGTATTTATTTCACCACTTAGTTATTTAGGTTGGGAATCATCCAAATCACAACATTTTTTACTCTTAGATAGTTGAGTGGAAAAAATTATTCATAACTATCATATAGATAATACACAACACTATTCTTTTGGTAAACTAATCTTATTAGGGCCTCCCAACTAGTGTAACCCAAAGAAACCGCTAATAATAAGCTAATAAAAAATGATAGAAGAACCCAGTTTTGGAATGACCTACCCAACAAGATAATCCATAGTTACTTGTAAATTTCTTTTCTTACGCAAGATAGCCCTAAGGTACCCAACTTTATTATGACCTGACTTGTTAGATAATTGAGGACTTGAAAAGTATCCCTTTAGAAGGAATCCCAAATTTAGTATTTAATGGGATCTTTAATATCTCTCCAACTTAATATATAACATATTCTTAAAACATTTATAACTATTTCATCTTATGAAGTCTTTATCTTGTCATTTTTTATTCCATTTTATAATCATGCTACTAATGATTTATTTTTTACCTTATTATGTCAACCAAATTAATGTGATCACACCAAATTATTGTGTAAATTTTCCACAAGCCATAATTTTGTGTTATTAACTCATAAATAGAGTCCATGTATATTCACACAAATCTGAATTCATCATATGCCTAAGGTATATGGCATTTTCTTGTAAATGGATAGAGTCGTATGAGATTGATAAAATCCACATGAGCAATCCTAGAGTGGGAGATAGACATCCACTCACATTTCTAGAATATACATAATCCTCTAGGGTGATGTGTAGTATAAACACAATTCCCTCTCCATGGGGAGACTTTTCTCAAAAGAGAAATTAATTCTTAATAATTTGAAACCCTAATATGCATAAACTATTCACAAAAACTAAATTCAGGATAATAACTCTAATTATAAATTGACGTCAAGGAAGATGAAAAACTAAATTTTATGGAGTCGTACATTATATTTAATTCATGAATCTATCTCTTAGAATCTATTTATCAAATAAATTTAATATAAAAAATATTCATATTCCATAAAAAAATTTATTAAACATGAATATAAAAGGGGTTAACAAATAAATAAATAAAATATTTATTTTTTAAAAACATGAGATAACCATTCATGAACAATTCATAAATAAAATATATTTATAAAAATCTTATAAATTAGATAGTACATTAAACACACTCTATAATTTTAAATATAATCACTTTTATACTCATTCCAGAATATGGACTTTTAATATTATACATTATGTCGAATTTCTATTTAAATATATGATATTTTTATGAATTGAAAGCATTTAATAATTCAGTTTATATTATGTAAATATTTTAAAAAATCTATATCTTATATACTTAGAATTATTTAACCCTTTGATCATATCAATCATCAAAACATTTTTGACATGGTTTTAATAATATCTCAAATAAGGTCCCTTTTAATTTCAGCAATTCAAATAAATTAATTATTAACAATTCATAATTTTAAATATAAACTACTTTATATTTTGGCCTCATTTATGTAATTTATAATCTCTTTATAAATCTCCCTCATGATTATGAATGTACATTTTATTTCAATGACATATAATTTGGTAAAAGATTATAAATATTAAAATTTCATATTTGGAATGTATTATTAATAAATGTTTAAAAAATATTTATATAATAAATTATAAACTATTAATAATTAATTAATTTATAAACTCTTTATAAATTAAAATATTCCCAAAATACCATTTAGAATAATTTATAAAAAATTTATAAAAATATATTCTTAATATTAACACATTAATATTAATGGGAATTTTATAATACTGTTTCAAAAACATTAAAATAATTAACCATAAACATTTTATTTTTAATTAATTTTTAATACTTTTAAAAATTATTTAAATATTCTAAAATATTTGATTCCATTATTTATAAACAATTCATACATGAACTGAATCATGGATACATGGTGGTCTTAACATTACATTATCATATAACAAAACATTGATGAGGGGAAACCAATTATGATTTAATAAATCATGTTCTTTATTTAAAAGTGAAAAAACATGTTGATTTAACAAGGAAGAAGGCTTAGATACCACTGATGGGTGGGAATCAAATTCCCTCGTATGGACACTTTGAATTTCAAATATATACGAACCTATCAAAGCAATAAATTACCCAAACACTTGGTCTAGCTAACTATTTTCATCATTAATGGCACACTTGGGAAAAGATTCACAATTTTTCATTGTCCATTCATGAGATTTTGTATAAATTGGATAACTGTTAAGCCTCTCTTTGGATGTTGCTTATAGAATTTATTTGTTCATCATATGAACCTATCATAGGAAGGAAATTCCAATTTGTGTGATCTTTACATGATATAATCAATAAGTGTAATTTAAATATAGAATATAATATTTCTTCCTGAAGTGATGAATCCATATTTTATTCATCAACGTACATTTTATGAAGATCAATAAAGAAGTAAATGAATGTTTTCTACCTCTAAGTAATTACAATAGAAAAAGGATCCTAAAATTTTTCTTAAAGATCATGAAGTAGTGATATCACCTTTACCTACTGATAGATTACATTTTGGGAGGAATAGAGAGTCATGATGTTTGTATAAAATTTTATATACACAAAAAGAGGGGTATCATCCATTTATATAGTCATTTTTTGACATGTTTGATTTAACTAAATGTGTCACCCATATTCAATACATAAACATACATTTATTATCATTATCATTTATTCATTAAATCCATTTAATAAATATGAAATCCATTCAATTCATTCATAATGGATTATAATTGGTAAGACCACATGAGAAAATACATACTGTGAAATATGCATAAGAAGATGAATTTACCAAAATCATATGATTTTAGAGCACATTAAATAAGAACAAACTCCACAAGAGATAGTTGGAGAAGAAGAAATTGTTAAGACACAAGTATTTTATAGATCTATATGAGTGGTTAGAGAACTAAAGAGATATGATTTTCTTATCATTGGATCAGGAGATACATTATTCCTTGAGGATAATGAACTGCTAACTTATAATAAAGAATTATATGGAAAGGATATTGTAAAATGAAAATAATCCATGAATTTTGAAATGTAGTCCATGTACTAAAATCGTGTTTTTATTTTGGTAGACCCACTAGTTGATGTTAAACCTATTGGGTTGAAATTAGTATTAAATAAAAATTTATACATTGATAGTAGAGTTAGTACTAAGAAACACAACTAGTTGAAAAGGGTTTTAGATAATGTTTAAGAATTGAGTATAAATAAACCTTCTCACCCACTACAATTCTAAATTCTATCAGAATATTACTTTCAATTGAATCTTTCTAGGTTTTTTAGATTTGATAAATGGATTTCAAAACTACTTTTCTGAATGGAAATTTGGATGAATATGTCTATATGACATAACCCAAATGGTTTATAATGTATAATAATTACAATAAAGTAAAAATATATTGATATTCCCTTATGGATTAAAAAAACAATCAAGATCATGGAATGCTTGTTTTGATAAAACCATAAAAAAAATTGGCATTAGTAAGAGTGAAAAAAATCCATGTGTTTATAAGAATTTTAGTGGGGGGTTCATAGTTTTCCTAGTTTTATATGTAGATTATATATTATTAATGGGAAATTAAGTTCAAGTATTAGAGTCAATAAAGACTTGGTTAAATGAATTCTTATCTATGAAACACTTACATGAAAAAGAATATATTCTAGGGATCAATGTCTATAGATATGGATCTTAAAGGCTTATTAGACTAATTCAAAGTTCATATATTGAAAATTTACTCAAAATTTAAATATGGGATAATCCAAGATAGGACTGTTACCAATGTCACGTAGAATTAATCTCTCCAAGAAAGTGTTTCCACAAATATAGGAGGGGATATAAAGAATGAGTAGAGTCACTTATGCTTCAGTAATGAGATATATCATGTATACCATGTTATGTACTAGGTTTAATGTTTCATATTCTATAATCATGGTGGGAAGATATCAAGCTAATTCAAGAGAGCTACATAGGACAGTTGTTAAAACTATCCTAAAGTAATTTATATGTACAAAGGATATATTCCTAGTGTATGGAGGATATGAGAAGCTAGTAGTGAGGGGATTGACTAATGTTAACTTCAATAAAGATCACTATGATCTTAAATCATATTTAATCTATTTATTTTTAGTGGATGGCAGTGTACTGAGAAGGGGAATCTCAAATAAACCCATGGTCACTGAATCTATATAGTAATTTGACTATGTAGCTACCTCTAATACAACTAAAGAACTGGTTTGGATGTGCATCTCTATCTCATATTTTATAATTATGACTAAATATATTGACCATGTTGTAGTCTACTGTGATAGAACTATAGTAGTGGTACTTTCCAAGGATCCCATGTCACACCATAGGACAAAGCATATACTTTGTAAGTTTCAACTCTAGAGTAATTTTACTCAAATATAGGAAGTCATAGTTATCATAGTATCCATAGAGGATAACATGATAGAGCCCCTAACTAAATACATATCTTAGAAGAAGCATTATTTTCGTGTGATAAATATTTGATTGAGTGTTTGTAGTAATTGTCTCTAGTTCAAGTAATAGTATTGTGAGAGTGGGTTCCCTGAGACCAAATCCTATGTGTACTTTGATTACCATAAAATATATAAAACATGATATATACATTTGTTACACATACCATGAAAATATTAATACTTTTTTATGTACTATATATATATAGATTAATTTCCTTAGATTACATATTGTTTCAAAATTTTATAGCATATCTCAACAACAATGTGAACCTCTAGATACTATGATAATAATATTAAACATATGTATTATGGTCTAGATACATTATTCAAAAGTTAAAAACAAGATTTTTTTACTATCATGTGTTGGGTTCTTATAATCATTGTGACTTCTTCTCGTTATGTTCAGACATGGTGATCTAAAGTACTTGAGATCCTGAGGAATTGACCACCAATAGAAACACCACATGTTTTGAGTTTCATTGATTATTCTTTCTACGTGCATGTGTATTATTCTCCTGACTTGAGGTTATTATTAATTAATATCATTGGTCATGTAATTTAATTCATGATTAAAACCATTATATTTTATGTTTGTGGTGTGGTATATTGTATTGGGTTCATCATTGATGATATGACATTGATTGAATAATCGCGAAAGGATTTGTCGCTTTTGAGTAGAGAAAGTGATATCTCAATCCCAGTTGATATGGATGGTAGTGCCTTT
The DNA here is from genome assembly GCA_963277665.1 of Viscum album. Lineage (NCBI taxonomy): Eukaryota > Viridiplantae > Streptophyta > Magnoliopsida > Santalales > Viscaceae > Viscum > Viscum album. Next base: position 794,406,245 of record OY728142.1, on the reverse strand, counting down.
GTTAAATTCATTGTCCTTGGTATAAGTATGTAAGCTCTTATTATATAGTTATATAAAGAAAAAATAAAGCATGCAAGGATGGAGAAACAACATATACATATGGTTTTATGAGATATCATGATAATAAGAGAGTATATTATATAGTGTGTGTTCGTAGGGGAGGTTATCGTTACTATGAGTTAACCTTATCTCTTTAGGGGACTTAATGTGTTTCTAAAAATCACTTCTAGTCTATGAGTGACACTCACTACTATTGATATAAGGTCATAGAGGGTCACACACAAAGTGCTTTCAAAAGTTTGGCTAATTCTAATAAATTGGAGTGTAGTACATGACAGGCCTCGTAATGAGGGTAGGTTAATGTTCATTTTATAATTATCACAAGTAAATTAATTCAATTATTTTTTGCAATATATAATTTAATTTATTTTTTAAGGTATTCATGAATTATTTTAAGTCAAAATAATTGAATATGTGATCATTGTTTTTTTTTTTTTGAATGAATATTATTTATTCAATGTTTGTTGAATAAATATGGTTGGAATGTGTTAATTCAACGGATCATATTCTATCAAAAAACTTATTAGGGTGTCATGAGAGAGTGACAAAATATTTTTGACATTTATATAAATTTTAATATATCGTTGGTGATGATTTTGGGTTTGTTTGAAAAGTTAAAGTCCATAAGAACCTAAGTGAAATTTATGGAATCTATAACCAAGATATTTAATCACTTTAAGACTAAAAAATGAGAGATATTTCCTTTTATTAAATTATATTTTCTTATAATATCTCTCTTGTGTTTATAGATGTAAATCTAATGGAAGACAAGAATGGATCGATCTAAGTTCAAGGATCTATCATGTGATATTTTTCATTTTTGAATATATAAAAAGACCCATTGTTTATTTTCATTATCACATAGGGTCTAAATATCAATGTTCTTGAAATATTTTAAAGAGTGTGTGGATGATATAAAGGGTTATGTATTAGATCCTTTTAGTGGTGATTATCACTGATGGGTGAAATGCTCCATCGATTATAAATCAAATGAGGTATCATTTTGATTTATTTTTTGTTCTTGTTTAAATTACATGAGATCCTTATATTGACTACTAGGTATTATAGTGTCATATATGATGATACAATTTCTATAAAAAGGAAAAAAAATTAGTTGTTTCCATGATTTTACTAAGCACCTGATACCAGCATCTTACATTAAGCTCCTACTTTTTGTATGATTGTTCTCAAAGTAATGTTCGATGATGATGTTCTCCCACTAAAATGATGACCCTTTTTAAAATCCACTATATCCATTAGTGCATCAAGATCTATATTTCACTAATAAATGATCCTAATTTATCATTTCTCTAACCACTTAGCTATTTAGGTAGGCCATCTTAGAAATCATATCATATATGACTCTCAGATGGTTGAGTGGACAAATATTTTCCCAATCCAATATATTTATAAACAAAAAATTATTCCTCTAGTATCCTTCCTAAGGGTTTTCCTGCTATGTTTAACCCAAATAAAACATAAAAAATGAGGAACTTAACTCTTAGTGTCACCTCATTACATTCTTTCCATATACTAGATAATTTAGAGATAACCTTCTTTAATAGAACCTACCCAGTTGAATGATTGAGGTATTAACAAGTTATTTATTTAAATGTAATATAACACTTAGTATTTTTAAATAGAATTTAATATCACCATATTATCTCATGTTATTTCATTAATATGAATGAAATCACAGAATGTTTTAGTTTGTAACCCCTATTCCTTCCACTAAATCGTTTTTTTCAAACCATATCGATGTGAAACACCATACACAACTCATAGCTAGTGTTACTAACCCAAAATAAAATTCAACTATATTAATACATATCCAAAGGTATTTCATTAATAATTTATATGAAACCCTATCATGTAAATTATTAGAATCATATAAAATCAATAATCTCTAAAAGAGTGATCTGGGAGTGAAAGACATCCCACCCCCACTTTTCAAGACAAGCCATAAGCCTCAAGACTAATGAGCAGTCTGATCCAAAGTCCCTATTAACAAGGTTACTCTACTAAATAGAGACCTCAATTTCATCATAATTATAACACCTAATATGTATAAATGATAATAAAACTTAAAATTCAATCTCATTATCTAATATAAGAAAACTAAATCAATTATTATACACTGTATGTATCTCATTATATGAATTTAAGAAAATTTATAGAATATGTTTAACTCTTTAAACTACAGCATGTATCCATTCATAATATAAAAAATTATATATATGAATATATTAGATATTAAATTAAATAGAAGAACAATTTATATAATTACACATTAGATAAAAAATTTATGAATGATTCATAAATAAATCAATTATAAACTCTTTATAATTTATCCATGCATTATAATAATTCCATAATTTGATAAAAATAAATTCTTTATATTTAGTTATAATATAAAATTTTTCATATTATCCATTTATATAGAATTTTTCTTAAATATGTGATATTAAATTAAATAGAAACATTTTATATTTTAAGACAATTATGTGAACAATTTATATTATATAAATATCAAATATTTAATATTATTAAAACCTTGATCATATTAATTTTTCAAAGTCCATCTAATGTGGTTTAAATAATTATTTTTAAATACAGTATTTTTCAATTTGAAAATTTTTAATTGAATGTTATAAAAAATATATAATCTTAAATATAAAATTATTGAAATTTTCTTCCTTATTTTTTAATTTATAAAGACTATAATTTATGGTTATAATTTTAAAAGGTATTATAACATTAACAATTAATATTGTAGATATTTATTTAAAAAATGTTTCATAAACATTAAATAATTAATTATAAACATTTTATAATTAATTAAATTATAAACATTTTATAAATTAAATAAATACCCAAAAATTCCTTTTCCTATAGTTTATAAAAAAATTATAAATTATACAATCCAATTCAAAATTGAAATTTATAAAAAAAATCTTGATGTTGTGTTTTATAAAATACTCTAATTATAGGTCATGATTTTGTTGAAAACTGATATTGTACCTTCCAATGTGTGTATTATAGATTATGGCAGATAAATCTACCACTATCTATCATTATCTATGATATATTTATCATAAACCAATACTTATACCTTAAACACTTAGAAATTATATTTTATGAAACACACATACATCACTTAGTAAATATGCTTACTTGTTTTCAGTAAAATAAAGTAACACTATAATCTAAGATGTCACCCAATATCATACATTATGATATAATTAAATCTGAAGTATTTCAATTGTGTCATATGCAACGACATCTTATATTGTTCATTATGACCATATCACTACTTACATTATCATATATCATAGAATGAGGCATAGATAAATTTTTACATCATATTTAATGATATAGATTATGATATCATATTTTCCAAAGAAATTCTATTTCACAAATTATGATAAGTAATAAAATATCCAAAAAAATTTCTAATTAATTTATTATTTAAACCAAATTTCAAGAATAATGAAACATGGTAAAGATATGATACTACAGAAGAGCTTATAAGGATAAAAAAATACTTTTTAAATGTAGTAGAGAATAATAGAACCCTCATTTCCAAGATCACCATGCTATGAAAAACTGAAACTATGTAAATATAAAATGAATAATGTATACCTTTCACTGATGATGATTGTTTCTCTTTATTATTCAATCACTATGATTGATGAAGATCACTGAGGAATAACCAAAAGGCTCTTCCATCTAATATGTATCCACAAATCAGATGAATCATCCAATTCTTAGGTGGTATCCTCTATATCTCCCCTAATATTGTAGTACATCTTGATATATAAGGGAGAAGGATGAAGTTAACAATGGGAGAATCAACAAAGGGATATTACGAAAGGATCACATTAACAAGAACTCCATTTCAAAGACTTGGTCTTTATATATTTTCCTTGAGTATGTTCCCTTAATATGTATGAAAATTATACATTACAAAACATATGATTAAATGGAAATGGTCACAACTCGTGTAACCCTTTGGAAATCTTTCATGCTTTTAAACTTTTGAAATGTCTGGATTAATGGTAGATTAGCTTATGTGTAAGATTACTCAAATGTTAACAATTAATGTTTGGATGCCTCATAAATTTTAGGATGTTATGCGAATCATATAATATGGTTCATGTCATATGATAAATCCCATTTCATACACTATGAATAACTTTGACTTTAGTGACATTATATATTCATATCGTATCAAATGATATTTCCATAAGGCTTAAAACATACCATTGATTTCATGGATATCCTATAATATGATATCATTTATATTATATCATGTGATATAGCCTAATTTAATTATATTCATATATGCTTTAAAGATACCAATTCATTGTAATGAAGAGTAATTTATTTCTTATAAATAAGAGTAAAGTCAATATATGATGAGTTCAGTTAGAATATTTGTAGCAATAAGTGAAGAGATTGAAGAACCCAATTATTAATGAAGAATTTCATAGAAGGGGTAATATTAAAGAGATATTATATATATATATCTAATTATTTATGAGTTGGAACTAATGGTAATCAATGAGTAATGTTGACGGTAGATGAATGTAATGGCACTATATGAAATATGATATTATTGATGTTTGTGAGAATACATCAATGTGTTTATCTAGTGTAAAAATAAATGTTGAATGTTAAACTACACTTGGTTGATGTTTAAGAAAATGAGTTAGAGGAAAAATGATTTCGAAAACTGTATCTATAAGATATAATTATAGAAGAATCATTGAATATGAAGATATATGTGTATTAGAATATGCGTTTGGAGGCTCTATTTTTGAAGGAGTATTTTAGAAAGCGATAATGATCTCATAGTAAAAAAATCAAGAAGAAGATATGCTAACATGAAGACAAATTGTCAAAATATGAGTTTCCCATGTAGAATTAAGTGTGTCTAGATTATAAAGCACTAAGAAGATGAAGCACTGATAAGAAATATTGAGTTTGAGATAATTGGTAAAGGTATATAATAGTTCACAAGGTGGTTTTGGAATCATACTATTCTAGAAGATGACATGTTGAACCAATTTATGAGAATGAAAAGCTGAGTTTGAAGAATTATAAGAACTCATAAAGGATAAACCTATGTTTTATGTTTTTATATAATATTAAACAAGGTCAAAACCATAAGAATATGAAATTTCCTAAGTTTAAATAACATTAACAAAGTCCTGAATCATAACAAAAGATGAAGAATCTCAATCTGAAAGGTGAATCTAAAAGCATCAATGTGTATATAATTTGGAGGATATAAGAAATAAATGATTGATTATGATATTCAAGAATCATATGCTAGTAGATGATTTTGGAAGCTAAAGAAAAAAAAGAGTTATTGAGAATGATGTAATTGAACATCGGAAGTGGACATAAAAGTAGTAGAAGTTTTTTCTAGATGATATAGAAAGCTAATATCCAATTTAGAAGAAGTTGAGAAAGTATTAAAGTAGGATAATAAGTGAAGTCAGGAAGATTCACCAAAGCAGAATACTAACTCTGGATAGAAGAATAATATTAAGAAAGACTACAAGGTCCTTCAAGATGATAATTTTCCTAAGTCTAGATGTTTGGAATCTAAAGGTAAGGAAGTTTGGATGGGGAATTTGAAAATATATAAAGTTGATGAATATTGGAATCTATGTGGATGTGTTTTGTGGAAGAATCCTTATATGTGATTAGCTAGAGTTTGGATGATGCATTAGAGTTATAGAAGAATAACCCTGGAAGATTAAGAGTTGTGTCATATTAAGTTTAAATACACAAGGGCAAAATTATTGTAACCCAGCGTTTTTAGAAGTTTAAAAATGAATTTTCAAAATAATAACTTACTGAGTTGATAATATAAATATGATAATGCTGAGTTTTTCTTCATAAAGTAGATATCATGAGTCATAAGCCATGATTCATGTTGAAAATTTTGGAAGTGATGAAGATGGTTAATAGAGAGTTAATGAGTTAAAGTATTGCTCATGTTGATTTTTTATAAGAATTAAAGAATGAATACTATGTAATTAAGAAATGGGTAATTCAAAGTGAAAAATTCCCTAAGGCCATGCTTCCAGGTTTCATGGAGGTTTCAACACTCTACATCAAGAATAAAATTGGGGATCTCATTCAAAGAGATATTATAAGGAGGAGAAGAGATTAAGAAGATATTGAAGCTATCTTATACATTATGGAAGATCATTGATTTCAAGAAGTGACTCTAACTTGTGTATTCTGTAATATCATTTGGATTCAAGGAAGAAGTGAGTCTTGCATACATGTTCAGAAGGATTTTCTAATTTGTCGAAGGAATATAGACAGTCAAACTATATATTTCATATATAAAAGGAATCATAAGAATGGATTATATAGAAAATAAGGTATTTATAATTAAGAGAGGTTTTAGAAGTTGATTTGATTCAGAAGTTATCTATATCTTCTATATATTTATAAAGTTGAGGAATAATACAAGTTGGATATAATTTATTATTCTAGAGTTAATCATTCTGATGTTTAAGAGAATAAGGATGATGTGCATGCAGTTCAAGTTGATCATTAATTGGTATTTTATGACCCTCATTTACGGAAAAGAGATTTATTTATTGATACAATTATATACTAAAGACAAAGGGAATATCTTTTTCATTTTGTGAGTTTGGATGAACCATTGTAAATTGGAGGGCGCCAACCTAAAGAACCTCTCAAAATTCGGTGTATGATTTTTTGTGAGATTTACTTAGGGGTTAATATATAATCCCATGAATAACATATTAAAATATTACATCATTTTAGATGAATGTACATTACATATCATCATATTCCACACCAGAATTGTAAAGATTTAGTGACTTTTAAAACATGGATTTATAAACAACTGTTACATAAAAGATCTAAATAATATCACATATAGTTCATTACAAAAATCACTCTTCTTAGAAATTTCATACTTAAAACCATTATTCATATCCTAGGGAAAAGGGAATATAATAAAGGGTGATATCATATGCTCAATAAGGGTAAAAATGGGAAATATCAATCATAAGAGAGAATAAGATAATAATAAGGGTATCATAACAAAATCAAGTTCAAGTTCTCCACATAAAATATTTATACCCAAATAATCTTATATCATAAACACTAAAATCATGTTATATCTAGAAGCATGATCAATAAGAGTGTAAAATCAGTTTTCAATATTCAAGAGTCATAACATAGGAATGTTGAATCAAAAGAATAGGAAATAATAATCTTGTGAACATAGATCATTCTAATAATTTCCACACATAATCTAGTAAGAATAGATATAAATGATCATACTCACACATCAAAATTTAAACATATTCATCTATAATAATTTCCATGCATAATCTTGTGAACCTAACTATAAGCAATTATACTCACACATTTTATAAACCATTTTGAGTACCAAAGATAGAAAAAATATATTAAACTTAAAAATAATATAAATAATTATAGGAAAACAAAGTTAAAGGGTTTTATTATATAAGTATCATATAAATTCCCTCAATGTAAATTCAGGTATAAAAAATCTTGATTAAAATGAGATTGAAACATAAATACCTTAATTCCTTGGTAATATCTAATTCAGAACCTAATTAAAGATATAACCTTAGATTTATTTTTAAATCCCCATTATTTTCAATATAATAATCATAAAATTATTTCACATGTATTATATATACCAAAAAATATAAATCAGTGGTGAATATGGCATGTGTCGCATAGAAATAAAAGTGAGATGAGAAACCTTTACCTCAAGTATCATATTTCTTCATATGGGTTCAAACCTACATTATTATAAATATAGAATTACTATACATCTAATAAAAAATAATATTTTTATATATTATACCATATATGATTTACTTATAACATATTATCACTCGTTTATTACCAATTATATATTAAAATCACTATTCTTGGTGAGAACTGTTTCGTTTTTTATGCTTGTTTCAGTTCATAAATTCTAATCCTTGTACTTTGATCACGGTTTCACCATTTCAAGAATTTTAAAATTTTCATAATTATAATATTTAATCATTATATAGAGCTATATAATTTTTCTTATAAAGTGGTTATGATAAATTAATTACATCACTTTGTGGAGATGGTAATTCGTACGTACAAACAAATGATGTTTCCATTTTCCGATGGATTGAAATAAAGAAATATAAATAAAAAATCACCATTAAATAATAATAATTATATCATAAATATCATTAGTAATAATTAAATATATCTTTATTACCATCTATATAAATTTTAAATGAAAAATGAATCACATCATTTCATAGAGGTGGTAGTCTACACATACACAGGAGAAACATAATCATATTACAAAGCATGGAAAGGTAAAAAGGTAGATAAATTATTATAATTAAAAAAGAATAATTATGTCATAAATATCATATTAAGAAATTATATCTATAAAAATAACAAACCATGAAATATGGTGAAGTAAAATGAATCATATCACTATGTGGAGGCCGTAGTCCACAAATACGCACGAGCAATACTTTCATTTCTCATTTGATGGAAAGGAGGAAGAAAATAATTTTTTCATAATCATAAAAACATATCAGTATATTTATTATACTGTATTAATAATATTTTAAATGATATAATAGGTTTATTGAGGTGTAATAAGAGATAAAATTAAAATTTCCTCGTTAGTTATACCTCATCATTGAGAAACCTCATTTGTATTACTCCTTAAGCCCTGAAAGGATAGTATTGTGAAAAAAAGACCTCTAAAATGTTGGTAGGGATGTTAGTAAAGGATCTGACAAGGTTTTGTCTGAGGTAATAGGATATTGATGTTTGGATAAGAGATTATAGGTGGTTTCCTTTTATAGTGATGGAAAGGATAAACTTGGAATTACTCAAAAGATTTAAATATAATAAATTATTTTTCAAGGGAATATGGAAAAAATTAGATAAATTTAATAATATAATATTTTTTAAGGTTAAAATACCTTTAACCAATAAAATTTTCACAGGTTTATGTGTCATTTTAAACCTTATCTTTTGGTTTAATCCCTTCATTAACGAATTTTGACCTTAACTGTGGTAAAAAAATTCATTATTAAAGGGTTATAAATATATTTACAAGTTAAAAATTATCTAAAAATGGTTGATAGATGATATTTTATAACATATTCCATCCCTATTGTCCTATTTAAATATTTTTTATGATTTCTAAATCATTTAATAAAATAGTATTTAAAAAAATATCATTAAAGTCATTTTAAGAGATATTCACATATTTTGAATTTAATGATATCAATATAGGAATAGAATTAATATATAAATATTTTAACCATAAATTATAAATTATAATTAACCATAAAATTAATTTGGTACCATAATTAATCCAAAAAATATAACTTTAGATGCTTTTAAAATCATTTACTTTGATTTTTCTATTGTTTTCACATGTACTCTATCAGCAATGTGTATGAATTTGAGGTAATTATACCATCACTAAATGTTAAAAATAAATTTATATAATAAAAATAAATTACTTTTGTTTAAAATTCACTTTTATATTCATTAATATCATATTATTATCCCTATTTGATAATATAATATAAATTATAAGCAATATAATGAAATTTTGAAATTTTCATTTACTTAAAATAATACAAAGTTATTTATCCAAGAAAAATGGAAAATGAATTACATATTTTAAAATATATGAAGTTGGTGGTTAAATTAAACTCATAAAGTGATCTATTGGAATGTTTATTGATTATTTTGATGCCTAAATTTACAATTTTAACCATGTTTATCCCATTTTACCCTTTATTAAGGTTATAAATTTTACCCCAGTTACTATTAATAATTCTTAAAAATAAAAGGGTTAGATTTACCAAATTTGAACCTCTTGATTAAAAATATGGAATAAATTTTTTATTTTACAATTTATATAAGTAAAATAAATTAATTTTAATATAAATATGAAAAATTCAATGAAAATCGGTTTTTAGAAAATTATATTTTTAATATAAAAATGATGTTATACCAAAATAAAATATAATGTTTATTTGTATGAAATTATTTCAATTATGTTTAATAAAATGGATTTTATTTTACTTTAAAAATAAATATAAAACATAATTTTACTTTTAAAATACTATATTTAAATAAATTAAATGATTATTTTATAAAAATCGGTATTTTTTACTATTCACTAAAAAATAAATATTTTTAAAAAAATCCCAAAATTTCACTCTATGAAAATATTTAAAATATGATTTAAAAAATTATATTAATTACCTAAAATAAAATTTCTAAAAAAATTATAAATTCATTATAATTTCTGCACCTAAAATTCAATAAAAACAATTTTTCAAGAAAACATATTTTTGAAGCCTAAAATGACTTTACTAAAAATTGAGTACTTATTTATTTTAGATCAATAAATTAATTTTAATTATATAAAACATTTATACATATTTTTAAAAAAATTATTCATACCTTTTAATTCAATAGCTATGTTATAATGGTCATATTTAAATAATTTTATTTTTAGAATATATCATAGTTTGATTAAAATTCGGTGTTAAGTGTTAAGAAATATATCAAGAATAGTATTATTTTAAACTAATTTTTATGGTGAAACATTATACCCTCTTAAATAAAAATCACCCGCATAATTTTTATCTTGGTAATCAAGGGTTCAATATTTGAAAAAACCTTTGTTGAAAATCCACATCATACAGAAGGATAATAAAAAATGAAAATGGGAAGTATGAAACATGAATATTATCTATGAAAACACATAATTGGGTTCTCAAATAAGTATAACATTTGTGATAAGTGAAAATATGGACAAGGAGGAGAAAGATAATGTCTATATAATAATAGAGAGTGCTAGAGAACACAATTGTGAGAAAGTTAATAAGAATAAAACCATTAATCAATAAGGGATAAATAAGACCATCAATTATTAAAAATAAAGGTAAAAGAATAACATTTTTATTTCAAGATCATTTTCCTAGAGTTGATAGATTATTTTACTATCAGGATAGATAATGTGATAAAATATAATTACTTGATTTATTTCCATTTAATAAGCACAATTTCATCCTTTGGTTGTGGTTCAATCAATTTCCACTTCATCTTTTACTCCAATAAATGAGAATTCAAGATAAATTTTTCATGTTTGAACATATAAAATTAATATTTAACATATCATAAGATCTATAAAATAATGATAATTAATTCTTTATATCTCTACAAATTTACTAAAATCAAAATTGTTAGCACAGGTTATCCAATATGGATAAATCTTCATATTATGAAATAATATATTAATCTCTAAAACCATAATAATCACAACCAAATTTCAACTTAAACCATTATATAAAAAGTTAACCTTAAGACTCTTCTAAAATATGTCTAACCAAATTGAAAACCTAAAAATTTATAAATAAGGTCGCTAAATTTCCCAAAAACAACTTAACTTTAATCCCTAAACAAAATAAATTAGGTCATAATGTCCCACACCAATCAAGTGAATACAATAATCATATTTTTTTATATAACATTCTAATACTTCCCCAAAATATCTTGACTCACCATAAAAGTTCAATTTTTTTTAAAGGTTCCCTATCTAAGATGGTTAGGGATAATTTACTAAAACATAAAGAGTTATAAAATTCTAAAGGATGTTATTTTACTACAGTATCTTTAAAAAACAATTTATCCCAAATAAACATTATTATCTCAACATTAGGAACATATTTATGATTATCTATCCCTCAATTGTGTGTTTTTAAAAAATATCACCTTATCAATAAATCTCTTTTCTAGTTCGTCAATACCATTCAAAATATGATTTAAAATACATAATGAAAAACTATTAAAAAACCTTAGATGATTCATTATTCTTTTAGCTAAAATATCATTGATAAAATAATTTCACAATATAATTCAAAAATCCTAATACATAAATACTTAAATCATTCCACTTGAATGATTAGTATAGCATAGGCCCTTCCGTGGTAAAATATTTATCCCTTGGATTAGGGCATTGATTTAGATAATTTTAATGTTCCCCACACATAATACATTTAACTATAAATGGTACCTTAGTATGTACTTTATTTACCTACATTAAACTCTTCATTTTTTCCTATCAATTACATGCTTTATGTCCTTCTTTTCCACACGAAAATCATATTTCTGTTCATTTGAGACATATCTCTGGGTGATTATTCCCACATTCTTAATATATAGGAAGATGAATATTCATTCCTCCATATTCTTCATTAAACTTCATTTTTCACTTGTTTGGTTCATTTGAAACCTCATCTATGTTTATATTGTTAATCATATATCGATATAGTTGGTTAGGTGTAATCACAAGAATTCATATTCCATCTCCCATTTAATTTGGTTTTTCATTATTAAAATCAACGCATTGTTTACCCCATTCAAAATTAATATCGTTTTTTTGGCTTCCAACCATTGACTAAAACAAAAAAGAATAGTGTGAGGAATAATAATGATTTTTTAGAAACCATATAATCATGAAAAGGAATTTATAGGATATATAAATCATGACATCTTATTTTCTATATATGAAACCTTAGGTTTAACTTAGGTCATCCATGGTCATTATCTATACACATCCTTAATAATTGATAATAAATAAAATGTGAAATAACCCAAGTATATCCCCTAGGATTATCTAGCTAGGTGGGTAGTATTATACTCACTCATCATGCACTAGTGAAAATCAAGTTAATACACAATCTTATCCATTAATATTTATTACTACTAATTTCATCTATGTCATAGCCACAAACACATTCTAGTATCATGATAGAGATGTATTTTCTAGGAAAGATACACTCCTTTATTTACCATAACTTAGGTCTTTCTCATACACTTAGGCTTATCCTAAGGGTTATCTCTAAATTTTTCTCACCATAGTTTCCAAAATTAACTAAACTCAACTATGATACCAACTAGAGAGACTTTTTTATAACATATGTAAATATTATATCATTTTAGATTAATATTCATTATATATCATTATGTTCTATGAAAGAACCATAAATATTTAGTTCCTTTGGAAAATTGGATACATAAATAATGGGTATATGAAATATCTCAATCATCTCCCACTTAGTTATTCATAACAAGAACCCTTCTTAGAAATATCATAATTAAAACATTTCTTTATAACTTGTGGAAAATAAAACATAAGAAACGGTGAGATTATATGTTTATTAAGGATAGACACGGGATATATTAATCATAATAGATAATAATTTTATCATACTGGTATGATAACATAATCAAGTGAATGTTCTTGACATAAAATATTCATATCCAAAAAATCTTAGATTATAAACTCAAAAATAAATTCATATACAAAATAAAGATCAATATGGGTGTCAAAGAAGTGTTCATAATTCAAGAGTCTTAACATAGGCATGTGGCATCATAAGCATTAGAAATCTTAATCTTATGAACATAGCTCTTTGCAATGATGTCCATGCATAATATTGTCAACATATCTAGAAGTGATCATACTCACTCATAAAAATTTAAATACATCCAATCACAATCATATCCATGCATAATCTTGTGAGCATATCTAAAAACAATCATACTCATGCATCAAAATGTGAAAAAAAAATATTCACAATCATGTCAAGACTTATTATCATAATCTCATGAGATATCAATATCACATTCCCAATTAATTGGAGTTATATAACACAACAAAACATTATATAATCATAATCCATTCATATTCATTCCACAAGATCATAAAACATTCATCATAGCATAACCAATGGAAAATAAATAGTTTTTATAAAAATCTCATCATTATAATCATAAATAGTCTAGAGAAATAATAAGTATGTTTTCATCGGGTTATATACCTATAAAATCATAAGTAACATCAATGTAAATTATCAAAGATTAAAATGAATTTAAAATATCACTAGAATATTTCTTGAGTAAAATAGAATTTTAATTTTGAAATCACTTAATTAAAATCTAAAAATTTCCAAAATATTATGGAAAAAATTTTCTCTGAACAAAACTATGGAAATATGTAAAGGAATCTTCAAATCATTGAGTATTGATGATGATATGAAATTATGTTCATTCATTAATCATTAAAAATAAAAAATAAAATATTCACACCTTTGGGGAAAATTTCTTTATTTAGAAAATGATAATATGATTACTTTTTCAAAAAAAAAATTAATTAAAACATGGATAAAAATGACATTAAAAATCATTATATTATAGTAAAAATATTCTTGAAAAAAATTTAGAGTACATGGATATGGTGGAGGTATAATCCCAACCAAAAGAGGATAAATAAGGTCAGCTTTTCTTAAAAACCTTTTGTGAACCATTTTAAGTTCCAAAGAGAGAAAAATAGTACCAAAATATAAAAAATCTAGAGATAAAGATATTATAATATAATTAAAATGGTTTATCAAATAATTATCATATAAATTCTTCCAATTTAAATTCAAGTATAAACAATTCTAATTAAAATTAAATTAAAACATAAATCTCTTACTGCCTTGATAATATCCGATTAAAATTCTCATAAAAGAGATAACCTTATATTAATTTTTAAATCCACATAATTTTAAATAAAATAGTAATAAAATTCATTAATTAGAATTATATATACCATATAAAAGAAATAAGTGGTAAATATGGAATGTGTCTCGCTGAATTAAAAGTGAGACGAGAAACCCTTAACTCAAGTCTCATTTTATTTTGTACGAGTTCAAAGATCATGTATAATAAATATAAATTTATAATAAATAAATTCAAGAACCATATTCATACGTACCATACAATATATGGTTTTCTTATACCATCTTATAAATTTTTTATTAACCATTATTTATTAAAATCATTTTTTTACGTGATAACTATTTTATTTTTATGTATGTTTCCATTCGGTAGTTCCAGTCCTTGTACTTTGATCATGTTTAAATCATCTATATAATGGTAATAATTTAATAATTTTAATATTTAATAATTATATAGACTTTTTTAAATATTCATATAAATTAGTGATGAAAAACTAATTACATTACTTTGTGGAGATGGTAATTTGTATGTACATATAAGTGATGTTTCCACATTTCATTGAATTAAAAAAATTAACAATAATTAAACTTTATAGAGTAATAATTATATCATAATTATCATATATATTCATTAAATAAATCCTTTTTACCATCAATGTAAAGTTAAAATGAAAAAATGAATCACATCACTTTGTGGAGGTGGTAGTTCACGTGTATGCCTGAGTAACATTATCATTCCAAAATAGATGGGAATGTAAGAAGGTAGATAATGTATTATAATTAAATAATAATAATTAAGTCATAAATATCATATATAAAAATATAATCCCACATAATAACCAACCATTAAATATAGTGATGGAAAATGAATCATATCGCTACATGTATGCGGTAGTCCACACGTACGCATGAGTGAAATTTTCATTTACCATTCGATGGAAAGGAGGTGGAAAATGGGTTTGAAATCATAATAATAAAATATAATTATATTTATTATATTGTAGTAATAATTTTATTATGTATACAATAGTTTTATATAAATTTTAATAAGAATTATAATTGAATGTACTCAGTTAAGAGTTATACTTATTCATTGAGAAACCTCCTTTGACTTAAACCTGAAGTCTTAAAAGGACATTATTAGGATCAAAACAGGACCTCTATAACATGGGGAGAGATTTCAAGAAATATTTACAAATTTATTGGCTGATATAAGATGCTCTTTAAGTGTGGAGAAGATAATATAGGTGGTTCTTTTTATAGTCAAGGAAATGACACACTTGGATTTACTTAAGTGATTTAAATATAATAAATTATTTTTCATGTCAAAGTGGAATAAAGTGAAAACAATTCATATATAAGATATTTTTGGTTTTAGATACATTAAAACAATAAATTTTGTATATTTTATTTTGTACTTTAAACATTATCTTTTTGTTTAACCCCTTCATTGGCAAATTTTAACCTTAGTTGTGGTAACTACTGCCTCATTATTAAAGGGTAATAAATATATTTATATATTAAAAACTAGATAATTAATGGTAAATAGATTAAATTTGTGACCATATTCAAAATTTATTTTCCTATTTCTATATTTTTATAATTTTTATATCATTTAACAAAATATTATTTAACATAAAATACTATTAAATTTGTTTTAAGAACTATTCACATATTTTATATTAGAGACATCAAGACATTAATAGAATTTAAATATAAAAAATTTCAAAATAAATTAAACATTATTATTAACCATAAAATTATTACTAAACTTCAAATAATTCAAACAATAATACTTTTTATTTTATTTTTTAAAATATTTTTCTACTCCTTTCACAACCACTTTGCAGCATTGTGTATGCATTTAAGGTAATTATACCATCACCAAAAAATAAAAATATATTTTCATTATAAAAATAAACTATTTATGTTAACAATAAAATTTATTTTAATTTTTTACATCTTATTATCCCTATGTGAAAATATAAGTGAAATTAAAAGTAAGAGAGTGACATTTTATAATTTTCCTTTACTTAAAATTATATAAAGGTCTTCATCAAATAAAAATGGAACCAAGAAGCCATGTTTTCAATTATGTTAATTTTTTTCTAAATAAAACTCATAAAATTAAATATATTCAAGTATATTGAAGTTTTTATCCCTTGTTCTATAGTTTTAACCATGTTTATCTCATTTTATCCTTTACCGAGGTGATAGATTTTACTACAGTTACTATTAATAATGCCTAAAAATAATAGGATCCTTTTAAAAAAAAATTGAACCTATTGATTCCAAATATTGAATAAATTTTTTATCATATAATTTATATAATTTTCAGAAATCAATTTTAATAAAAATTCATAGAACAAAACAAAACTCAGTTTTTAGAATATTGAGTTTTTCAACATAAAAATGAACTTATACCAGAATCAAATATAATGTTGATTACGATAGAATTGTTTAAATTAAGTTTAATATAATCACTCTTAGTATAATTTAAAACTAAATCTCAAAAAATAATAATTTTACATTACATTATTTAAATAAAAAATGTCAGTTTTGACAAATTGGTATTTTCACTATTCACTGATAAAAAAATATTTTTAGAAAAATCCAAAAAATTCACCCTAAGATAATATTGAAATATTGATTTAAAAATTGATATTAATTTCATAAAATATAATTTCTAAAAATATTAGAAATTAATTATAATTTTTACGCACAAAATAAAATAAAAACTATTTTGCTAGAAAACGTATTTTCGAAGCATAAAATGACTTTATAAAAAATTGAGTGATTAATTATTATAAATTTACATTATCTAAAACCATTATACATATTTTTTATAATTTTTTATTTCTATTCATACCGTCCAATTTAATGTCTAGGTTATGACGGTCATATTTAAATATTATTATTTTTATAGTATATCATTGTTCACTTAAATATCAGTGTTGCATGTTAAGAAAGATATAATGAATAGTATTATTTTAAACTAAATTTTTAGAGTTTTATAGTTATGGATGATACCTTCATAACACCTATATTTAATTTTGATATATTAGTTAATATATTTGTCTCAAACTCAATATGGACATAAAAAAGATATAGTCACCCAAAATAGGGGGAAAACTTGTAAAAATATTGTGTTTTGTGCTCTCTTTAATTTCTATATTTAATGTGGTAGAATGTGTTTTTTTGTTTATAAAAGATCCATACGTCCTAACAAGTGTTGAGGTTTTAATAATTATAGTGAAAAAATAATGTAGTAAAACATAGCTCAAGATCATTCACCCCCTCTCAATGTGACTACACTAAATCATTGTGTGCATTAATTGGTATCATAACACAAGGTTATACCTCTAATTGTATCTTTTTTAAATTGTTTTTTTCTATTATGGAAGAAGTGAAAATTTAAATAAGTTAGTGAATTTTATCATTTGAAGAATAAAGAAGTTTTTCTTGTCAACATGGTGGTTTATTTTAGAATATTGAAAAACAAAAAGAAGGTGGGGGTTAAGAAATTTTAGAAGACAACTACTATAAGGATGGAGAAAGAGTATTCACCACTAGTTGAAGATAATAATATTGGTAATATTTCAACCACATTATTTGATAATTATTCTCTTAAAGAATCATGTTTGGGATGTGAAGAGTATATTGGAATTGTATCACTTGGTGTTTTTTACTCTAAAGTTAAGGAATACTTGAAGAATGTTCCTCTTAATTTTGACACATATATACATTCATTTATCAAGGGTATATAGAATTAGATTCATATCTATATATGGAAGAAAATTCCATATAAAATGCATCATATGAGAAGGTAAAAATGTATAACACTCTCATCAAAATGATTGAAGCCAAAGATCATAATTTATTTATATATAAGTAAAAATTATATAAAGATGAATAATTATTAAAAAATATCATGGATATGAAATTTAATATGACTAACGATTGTGATAATAAGATTCATTCACTGTAAGAAACTTGCAAAGCTATCATTGATGTTAAGAATTCTAATTTGGAGGTAAAATCCAAAAGAATAAAGAAGAATGGTATTTATCTATAAAATAAGAGTGAGTTACATGAATATCAAGTTCAGAAGATAATAAAGGAAAGGGAATATGTATCTAGATTTATTAAGTATGATAAAAATACCCTCAATTTAATGTTTATGAGTTGAGAATAAAATTTAGAAATCTAGACGTAACATAACCTGAGTTTTCCCATGATATAGAAAGAAGAGTAACTTCTCTGAAATTTTATAATAAGTGTATTACTTCTAAAAAGACTCATTTAAGTGAAAATAATGGAATAAAATCATTAAGGATAAATCCACCATAAACTCATAAAAATAAATCTTATTCCAAAAAAATTGTGTTCACAAATAATGTTTCCATGAAAATTATATGTTACAATTTTAATTATAGATGTATATGGGTTTAGAAAATTTTGTATAAAAACATCACTTCATTAAAGTTGAATGTGAGAAATATTAAGAATTTTGGTTTCTCAATAAGTGATAAAAATTAATATTTCCTTTTATAAAAACAATAAGGTACTCATATTGGATAGATTATTTGACAAAGTAAGAAATCAATATTTATTAGCTACAATTGGTGATGTGAAAATTTTAGGTATAAGGTTATATATTATTGTCATGATATTTTAATTATTTAATGAAAAATAATACCTATATAGAGGGATAGAAAATCCTAAGTTGAGAGAAATTTTACTAAGATCAAGATATATTTACAAGAGATGGTAGATCTATTAACTTAAAACATATTTGAATATCTTGAGAACTTATGTGAAAGTTGTAATAAAAGTGGTCATTATGATATTGAATATTTATTTATATCCGACAAGCATGATTCATATACTATTGAAATAATAATACCACAAAATTTTAGAAATAAAAGGAAGAAATATGATAAGTTCACCCTGGGTGTAAGAAAAAAGTGAAGGTTGAATGAAACACACCCAAGAAGAATTTTGTAAAATATGATAAACCGAAGAAGAAATGTTTATATTTTATAAGAAAAGGAAATATCATGGATAGTTATAAAAAATCCTTGAACCTTAATACTAAATAAATCAAGTTGTAACAACAAAGTAAATATATCTGAGAAAGAAAAAAAGTATAAGCTTGGTGGAAGACATATATGAAGAAGAGTTAAATTTTCATGAGAGGTTTTCAAAAAATGTTGACTCAAGAATTCATGATAAATCATATGGAAAATTCAATAAGGTTGATAGGGATCCTAAATATTGTTTCATTGTTTCAATGTCTTAGTTGGAGTTAGTAAGAAAATGGAACAAACACAAAATAATGAATGTTCCTTTATAACTAGTGTGAAAAGACTATTCCATATAAGAAGAAATATTATGTAAATAAGAGGATCATTCTCTATAATGAAGGATATATTTATAAAATAAAATAAAGTAAAAGGATAAAAATTTATCATAAATATGGAGATAAATTGAACATAGTTTCTAGTTGAGGAATATATTTCAACCTTGTTTTACTACATAGGAATAAAAGGAGAAACTACCTTATTCCCATATATGTTATGTTTGTTTTCAATGTGAAGGGAATTGAATGTGATTAAATTCAGGGAGAGAACTTGAATATAACTTAAAATATGTGAATAATTTACAAATAGATAAGATATCAATCATAGAGTGATTTTATTGGTATCTTTTTTCCTCCCTATAACACTTCAATTGGTTTTATCCATGATGAAATATATGTTGAGTCAGTTCCTTTACAAACTATTTTATTTTTTGATAATTAATTTATCCCACGCTTTGTTTTATAAATTTTAATATGTTATTCATTGTTATCTTCTATTTAATTTTGATATTTTTTATGTTGTGGTATTCATGATTTATTATCTATTTTATTTGTTACTCTATTGTTCATCATTATTATGGAAGTTATCAAATCATATATGAGATAAATAGTTCTAGGAAGAGGATATTTTAAATGGAAAGGGAATCTAGAAACTAGAAAATGTATTATTTTTTTATGTATGAAAATTATTCTATGTCATGAATCTTACAGAAATTAATATAATGTAATTGAATCTTATATTTGAGTCCTACTATAATTTTAACTAATTTTTGATTACAGAGGAAGTGAAGATTGAATCTTATGATATGAAGATTTTTCTCTTACATTTTTAAGGAATCTTATGAAATTATAGAGATTTGGAAATTTAACTAAGGTGATACTCTTAAAAACTAGAGGTTAATCTCACAAACATTATCATAGATATTTTTAAAGGGGAAGTAGATTTATAAATTACTATGGAAATGACATTTTAATCTTATGATCTATAAAAATTAATCTTACATTTGGTAGTTTCCCAAAGGAATTAACTCTTAAAAAACTAATTATATGTCTCTTACATTTTATAGTATAGTTAGAGAATTTACTTTTATTGGAGTTGGAAGACTTTGAGAATTTGGAAAACTATTTTACTTATATGCTCATATAGAATATGTTTCAAAAGTTATGTAGTTTAAAAAAATGTTTGAAGACTCAAAGAAAATGGATTTTATGATTAAAGGATATTAATTTTATGTTTATTTACATTATAAATAAAAGTTTTAGTTTCATCATGGAGACATTATTCCATCGTGATTATCTGGAATAATATTATTCAAATCCAAATGTTTTAAATTTAGAATATATTATTTAAATGTTTTAGGGATGATTCAATGATTAAATATCAATTAAATTGAATAAATTAATGTATGGTGGTTGACTTGGTTATTCTGAGTTTATTGTCTAAGAGCAAGAGAAGCCTACAATGATATTTATTCAAAATATTATTTCAGGAAGGAAAGCTACAATGATAGTACTACATTAAAGTATAAGTATATTGGTTGATTTTATTTTAATTAATTTTCAATTAAATAATATGCGATTAAATAGATATATTATTTTGTTATAATTTATATAATTTATGGTAGGAAAAAAAAATTTCAAAAAATTACACACAAGGAGTAATTCAATGTTACAACACAAATAAAGTTGTTGAGAGGAAAAGAGAATTGAAATATTATTTATATTTTCATTATTATCTTGTTTCTTCTACTTACTCATGAATATGGTACAAAATAGAAAATTATGAGGAGAAAGAAGATGTTTTTTTTGTGTTTTTATTAAAGATGTTTATTTTTTGTGGTGTATTCATTGAAGATAATTTACAATGAGGATCTCTATAGAACCTACCCTTTAAATATTCAATTTCTGGATAAAGATCCATCTATTATCATTTTTTGGATTTGTAATTGTACATTTAAGTTGTTCACTCTCTATATCTCATATATTTCTTCTAAGTGTCAATTTATTGTACTCAGTTGTAGATTAAGTATAAGATTCTAATACTCAAGTATGGGTGAAGTTTTAGTGAGGTGTACTCAGTTGTGAGGTCCTCAGTAAAATTATATGAAGGCCAAATAAATGTTTTGTTATACTAAGTGATCGCTACTTTCACTGAGTTGGGAGATACCTAGGAAAAGGACCTATTATAAAATTACCAGTCCTATGATGGGTGTTAGTGGAGTATACTAGGGGATGTTCTTATAGCCTCAAAAAACTATAAAAACCTTATGTTCCTTTCTCTTTAATTTATTTAGTTCCACTTCATTACTCAATTAAAAAGAGAATGATAGGTTTTCTAACTTTAATATGGATGTTTAAAATTAGAGAAACCATTTAAAGGACTCAATTCACCCACTCTTGAGTCTTTATCTTTATTTTCTAAATAAAACTTAGGACAACAAGTGGTATTATATCATTCAATTCAAAGATTCAAATTTTTATCCTTGACAAGTTAGAGAGAAAGATCCAACAAGATAAAGACAAATTTATAGTTGATCCTAAACAAGGTATGTCTATGATTAGATATCCTTATTTTAATTGGAATAATAATAGTTTTTAAAAACCTAGAATGGTTTTATATTTAATGTATATTTTACTAGAATTTTACTTTAAAGTAGTGAAACCCTATAAGATTCGTACTTCTGAACTTGATTTGTGAAGTGTAGCTCAATAATCTAAGAATGATTTGAATTCAAAGGCTATGAATTTTATAATTTGTAGATTAATATGATATAAATTCAACCAAGTTTCTCAATTTTATACTACTCGTGAAATGTGGGAGACTATTTTTGTTTCTTATAATGGAACTAGTGATTTAATAAAATTAATGTATAATAGTGTAAATGTAACGACCCAAACTTTCAATAATGAAAATTCCTATTGATCTAATTAAATTTATTATTATGTAAAATGGTTATATAAAATATGAACTTATTTTGTTTTATGCTTCTAGATTTTAAAATACAGTTAAGAATTGTGATCGTTTCTAATATAGTCGTTGAACAGTGATCACATGATTAGTATAAATATAGGGCTTTAACAAATCCAATTTACTCAAACAAAGGAAGCGATGGCCTCATCTAGTAGACTTTCCCCGTATGAAGCCCATTTGTCGAAGCTCCAAAAGGATGTGGTTTCATTAGGCTTCACTCTTTACCAATCCCAAGTTGAGCTTTAGCATGTTAATCTCGAACGGAACCACCTATGAGAGAAGTGGAAATTGATAGAAATTACCACCCGAGCAATGTTATCCGAGAAACTCCAAGAGTTTGTCACCATCACACACCTTTCCCTTTGGTCTTATGTTGGTTTTATAAGGGGTTATGTAATAAGACCTTATCACTATGATTATGTTCATTATTTTTGTATATAATAATGAATATACATTCATTTTATTATTGTTACTTTGTAAGTGTAAATAGTATTTTTAATTAATATTCAACTAAGAAATTTATTTTGATGAATTAATGGATTTTTGAATTAAATAATATTTTAATAAATTATTATTATTATTAAATTACTTTTTATTAAATATAAATGATCATATAATTTTATGAATGCAATTGTAATTTTTATTAAGGTTTAAAAGCTTTTTTTGTCAAAACCCATATATTTTCGATAAATTTTAATTTTTATTTTAAAAGTAAAAATTCACATATTTATATAATTATGTAGATAAGATGAATATTATTTTTGGAATTAGGACATCAAAATTATCCAATGGTGAATTTTTCATAATTTTCTAAGACAATCGAATTTTAGGGTAAAAATTAAATACCATTTAAATATATAATGTTTTTTGTGACATCATAATGACCCAATAGTGATGTAATAAAATACTATAAATGATATGTTCCACCAATATATGTTTTAACATTAAAATAATATGATTTTATGTTTGGTTTATTTATTTTACAAAACTTTAGTGGACCCTCCAAGAGTTATAAAACATTTTCACTTTTTAAATGAATTTCCTTGAGAGTGTGACTCGCCTCCACTTAAGCAACCCTATTATTTTAAGAAGTTCGGTAATTGGACTTATAGAATATTTTTTTCCAATCCCCTTTTGAAAAACCCATTGGTAAAAACCATGGTCTGGTTTTTGGTATTGATTAGTTTATTTTGTGGTGACCCAAACCAAAATAATAAATAATTCCCTCTCCTTTCCAATATAAACCCACCCAATCTCCCACTTCCACTTCAATAAAACCTTTTGGAGTTATTAAAAAATCTTCTATCCTCTATCTATAATCCTTACAAGGTGACCTGATCTTTCAAGAATCCTCTCTCAAGCCTCTCCCAAGCCTTTGGGATCACACTTCCAAGTAAAGGATTTCCTCTTTTCTCATTTTTGTCTCAATTCCCTTAAGTTGTTATACCCTTTTAATTTCATTTACCAATGTTGGGGTATTATTTTTCACCTCCCACATACTGGACTCTTTATTTTTGAATTATGAGATACCCCTTTCAATCTCATTTAATGCCCCTCATTCACACTCGTTACCATGCTGAAATTCTGTAAAGAATTTCTCTCTCCTCATTTACATTCAAGAAATTCCTTTGTATTATGAATCTAAATTCCTTTAATTATATTGGGACATGTTTATACATGAACCTATTACTAAAAATTTCATTTAAATATGATGATACACCCCTTTCTTTCTCATCAACCATTTTTACGAATTTTTATGTCACGCTGTTATGCAGCTGAAATTGCACTGCGATCTTCCAAGCCAAAATCATTGTGTAGTGAATACTATACCCATGTATTTATCAAGGGTATTAACATTTATGAACATATACATATTTAATGGTACTTTCATGTGTGTATTCAAAATTTCTTAATCGTGTAATAACTTATGATGTTGAATGATTCCATGTTATATGATTCATGTGGCACACTTATGCATGAAATGAAATGTTTTAGAAGGGTGCACCCTGATAGCGCTTCAATACATTGGGTAAATATTAGTATCATGATATGTCAATTGAAATGAGGTTTTACTCATTATAATTAAAGTTCAATGAGGATTTAATCCTACTCTATGCGCAATGATCAATGGATCATGCTAAAATCATGTTAAATGTTCTTGACATATTTCTATGTTATGTTAATCATGTTATATCATGACTTTATGTTCATGTTTATCTTATGCTCCATTGATATGCCTATTTCCAAAAATGTATTGTATCTTTCATGTTATGCCTCGTTAACTCCCTTATTGGGCTTTATAGCTCACCCTTTTCTTATACATGTCCTCAGGTTATCCCATGCAATGCTATGTACAAGGGAATGTAGTAGTCATGTAAAGGAAGTTTTCAATAAGATGTTGCATCCTACGTTTTAAGTTGTTATATATTATTACTAAGCCCAAAAGACACTAGACCTCTCGATATTTTATGTTGTATCAAGTGAATTGTTCTATATAATAAATCATGTCTAAGTGTGTAATAAAATGAAGGGTTGTTACAGTTGGTATCAGAGGATAGGTTTAGTTATTTTATGGATTAGGATTAGAAAACCCTAGTGAAGCCTTAGAGACAAGACTAAGTGTAATAAAAACATCTCAAATTTTTTGTGGGTATTTATTAAGTGTTTTATCAATCAAATACATCCATTTTTGGATACGAGCAGGTAGAGGCAGCTCTGACATAGATTTATCTATAGGTGAAATCCCTGACAAGGAGTTTCGGGCTTGACCCAGGGTATCCTGGTACACAACAATAGGCCTTGTTGCACTCTTGGTTACAACACTCATGAAGTATATTCATTGGTAAATTCACAAGCTTAGTATGAACCATTTTTAAGTGAATTCCTCTAAGAATATATGTTAGAAATTATATCATGTATAATATAGATTGAAGCCTATGGATTCATAAGTTAGGGAAATAAAATTTATTTATAAATCATTAGTTTTGTCCTTGGATTACCCTTTATGTGTTACCCCTAACTTTCCTTTTATTTCATCCAATGGCCGGTAATAGGATGACTTGGGCTTACAACCGATGATTGTGCTAATGAGATGCCCAATCCAATGGGAGTGGGAATTACAAACATTATAACACTTCTCTATCAGTTAACTCAAGATTTTAATAGAAACATAGATCAAGAGGAACATTCAACATCCCCCTAAGAAAGAACAAGTCACTATCGAGAGCTTCATGAGATAAAGTCCTCCTACTTTTAATGGATCATCTAATCCCTCAATCTCTGAATAATAGATCAAATCTATTGAAAAGATCTTCTCCATCCTTCAATGTTCTAAACAAGAGAAGGTTCTCATGGAAGCTTATCGTATGGAGGGTGAAGCTGATCAATGATGGACATTGATCGAATATAGGAAGCCTAAGGAGGAGATCGAGGCATTGAAGTAGAAGGATTTCAGGAAGATGTTTTTTGATAAATATTTTCCATGCACCCTACGGCTTAATATGGAAAAGGACTTCCTTTCCCTCAAGTAAAAAAGATGATGAATCTATTGGAGAGTATGAGGAAAAATTCGCAAGGCTTGCATGATACACCTCTGTATTTGTTGTTACCCTCAAATTCAAGGTTGAACGGTTCTTAGGTGGGCTAAAACCTAGCCTGCAGAAAGTGCTGGTGATCCTGGACTTCTACAGCTATGAGGAAATTGCTCGATGTTCCCTCAAGGTCAAAATGGAGATTAGAGAATCTCAGGGGTATCATGGGGATAAAAATCATAACGTGGACTTCAATTCTAGTGGTCTAATAGATAAATCCAATTGTGATAAGAAAATACAGCACCCCACTTGCCAAAGGTGTGGAAAGAAGCACCACCCTAAATTGCCTGAAGGGGGTGAGGAAATGCTTTAGGTGTGGAAGAGAAGGGCACCTAGCTATTAACTGTCAGCAAGAAAAACCTGCAGCTGTGACAGAGGAGAGGAATGCTCTGCTCGACCCTCAATGTGTTTTTCAGTTCTTCAATTATAAAGAACTGGTGCACTTTTCAAACCAGTGACCTACGCTAAGGGTTTTTAGAGGAAACCAATAACCTCCAAGGTAGCAAGGGAGATATTTTTCCATTACTACCACAAAAGTGAACCCCGACAATGAAGTGGTGACAGGTATGCTAGTTATTCGTTTAAGAATAGTGAACATAATTTTTGAATCTGGTTCTACGCATTATTTTATATCCTAAAATTTTATTAGAACAATCCCAACACCACCACAAATCATGGAAGTAAAGATGTTGGTGAGTACGAAAAATGGGGAAACCATTTTATCCCATGAATATAACATATACCCTATCCTAATTTGTGGAGTGAACTACCCAGCAAAACTCATCATACTCCCTCTGGTGGAATTTGATATAATTCTTGGCATGGAATGGATTTTTTTATATAGATCCAACATAAATTTTCGTGAGAGGGAAATCACTCTCCATATAGAGAATTTACCCCTGATTCTATACAAGTTCAAGGAGTAAGATGAATCTTCTTTAGCTCCATCATCTCCAGCATAGATATTAATTCCCTATAAGCACATGTATCTGGCTCAGATGATTGATTCTAAGGAAGCAACCATCCTTGAAGACATGCATATTGTGAGGTAATTCACTAAAGTGTTTCCCGAGAAATTGTCTGGTCTTCCTCCTAGAAGAGATGTAGAATTTCCAATTGACCTTATACCTGGGGCATTGCCAATATCCCAGAGTCCATGTAGAATGGCTATTGTGGAGCTTTATAAGCTTAAGAAACAACTAAAATAAAATCTAGATAAAGGATTTATATGCCCAAGTACTTCACCATGGGGTGCACCAATCTGCTTCATCAAGAATAAGGATGGGTCAATGTGCCTTTACATCGATTATCACAAGCTTAAAAAATCATGATAAAGAACAAGTATCCTCTCCCACGAACTGATGAATTATTTGATCAGTTTCATGGGGAATAATAATTCTCCAAGTTGGATTTTCGGTTGGGATATTATCAAGTAAGGGTGAAGAAGGAAGATATCCCCAAGACTGCTTTTCATACAAGATAAAGGGCATTATGAATTCATAGTAATGCCTTTAGGACTCACTAATGCTCTAGAAATCTTCATGGACATGATGAATAGAGTCTTTAGAGATTACCTAGAAAACTTTGTGGTAGTATTTATAGATGATATTCTAATATACTCCAAAACCAAGGAGGATCATGAGGAGTATCTAAGAACTGTACTATAGACCTTGCGGAAGGAAAATCTCTATGAAAAGTACAGAAAGTGTGAGTTCTAGTGGAAGGAGGTCTCATTCTTGGTTCATATCATCACAAGCAATGGGATATCTTTGAATCCCTCCAAGATAGCTGCAATTGAGGGATGGTAGAGGCCAACATCGATAATAGATATTCGTAGATTCTTAGGGTTAGCTGAATATTATCGACGATTTGTGAGAAATTTCTCATGATTATCCTACCCTCTTACCAAGATAACTTGGAAGGGAGTAAAGTTTTCTCTGAGTGATGAATGAGAAGAAAGCTTCAAGGTATTGAAAATAAGGCTTATCATTATGACCATGCTAACTTTACCTATAAGTGGAGAACTTTTTTTGATATTTAGTGATTCTTCGAAGAAGGTATTGGGTTGTGTGTTGATGCAAAATGAAAAATTCATTGCCTATCCTTCAAGGCAATTTAATGTTCATGGGAAGAATTATCCAACAAATGATATGGAGTTGTCTTTAGTGATCTTCACATTAAAAATTTGGTGGCATTATCTTTTTGGGGAGAAGTGTGAAATATATACATACCACAAAAGCCTCAAGTATATATTCACGCAGAAAGAGTTGAACATGCGCCAACGAAGATGGTTAAGAGCAGATCGAAGACTATGATTACTTAATCCATTACCACCCTGGGAAAGAGAACAAGGTAGTGGATGCTCTAAGTAGAAAGGACCCAGTGATTCTATCATTGATGATAATTGAGAGAGATCCAATCTTCTTAGATTTGATGAAGATGGACATGGGAATCATAACGAAGGGAACATTATCAATCCTTTCACAAATGATTGCTCAACCATATATTTTAGAAAGGTTAAAGGATGCTCAAAAGGATGATGTGGAAATTCATAATAATGTGGAAGCTATCAGAAAATGGAAATCCTTGTATTTTAATGTTAATGAAGAAGGAATTGTGGGATTTGGGAAAAGACTATGTGTTCCATCAAGTGCAGAGCTGAAGAAGGAACTTTTGGATGATGCACATAGATCAAATTTCTCTATTCAAACAGGAAACAAAAATATGTATCGAGATCTTTGAGAGCATTATTGGTGGGATAATATAAATAAGGATATATTTAAGTATACATCATAGCATTTGGTGTGTTAGCGAGTGAAGGCATAGAGGCAGAATTCTAAGGGGATGATGCAACCATTGCCCATACCAGCATGGAAATGGGAGAACATTACCATGGACTTTATCACCGGACATCGGAAGACATCCAAAGAAAACAATTCAATCTAGGTTTTTGTGGATCGTCTTGCAAATTCTACACATTTCATTTCAATTTAGGAGGATTTCTTATTGGATCAAATGGCACGAATATATATCAGGTGAGTGTTAAGGCTGCATGGAGTACCACTATCTGTTGTATCTGATCGAGATCCAAGATTCATCAATAAGTTTTGGAAGAGTATTCAACATGCTATGGATACTGAACTGAACTTTAGTACGGACTATCATTCTCAAACTGATATCCAATCTGAGTGAACTATTCAGACACCAGAAGATATGTTAAGATCAGGTTCAATGGACTTTAAATGAAGATGGGATCAACATCTTCCTCTAGTTGAATTCTCCTATAATAATAGTTTCCACTCAAACATCTTAATGGAACCTTTTGAATCCCTTTATGGGAAGAGGTGTAGAACACCAGCATGTTGGGATGAGGTTGGTGAGCGTAAGCTGCTAGGACCAGAAATAGTCGAAGAAATGGTGGATAAGGTGAAAACCATTCAGCAGCATATTAAGGCATCCCAGAGTCAATAAAAGAGTTATGCTGATAATCATCGATGAGACATTGAGTTTAAAGTTGGATACACGGTATTCCTATGCATATCGACATGGAATAAGGTCATGATTTTTGGAAAGAAAAGGAATTTAAGTCCTAGGTACATTGGCCCCTTCGATATTCTAGATCATGTTAGGGTTGTGGCTCATCGACTATCACTTCCACCTACCATGGCCATAGTACATGATGTATTTCATGTATCCCTCTTAAGGAAGTACATACCAGACCCTTCACAAGTACTCTCTTCAGAGGTAGTACAGTTAGAGGATGATCTTTCTTATGAGGAGCAACCTGTGAAGATCTTAGATCTTCTGGAAAAAAGTCCTACAAAATAATAAAATTCCCCTCATGAAGATGTTGTGGTGAAACCACAAGTTTGAAGAAGCGATGTGGTAATTGGAGGAAGTGATGAAGCAGAGTTACCCTAATCTTTTTTAGTGTGGGAAAAGAAACTTTTTAGGGTGAAATTTCTTAAGGGGGGGATATTATAACGACCCAAACTTTCATTAATGAAAATTCCTCTTGATCTAACTAAATGTCTTTTTATGTAAAATGTTTATATAACATATGCACTTCTTTTGTTTAATGTTTCTATATTTTAAAATACCATTAATAATTGTGATCTTTGCTAATATATTCATTGAACAGTGATCACATAATTACTATAAATATAGGGGTTTAACAAATCCAATTTACTCAGACAAAGGAAGTGATGGCCTCATCCAGTAGACTTCTCATGTATGAAGCCCATTTATCAGAGCTTGGAAAGGAGATGGAGTCATTGGGATTCTCTCTTTACTAAGCCCAAGCCGAGCATCAACATGTTAATATCTAATGGAAATGCCTACGAGAGAAGTGGAAGTTGATAGAGATTACCACCCGAGCAATGTTATCTAAGCCACCCCAAGAGTCTGTCACCATCGCACACCTTACCCTTCGTCATTATGTGGGTTTTATAAGGGGTTATGTAACAATACCTTAGTATTATGATTATGTGCATTATTTTTGTATATAATAATGAATATACATTCATTTTATTATTGTAAATTTGTATATAGTTTTTAAAGCGTAAATAGTATTTTTAGTTAATATTCAACTAGGAAATCTATTTTGATGAATTAAAGGATTTTTGAATTAAATAATATTTTAATAAAATATTATTATTATTAAATTAATTTTTATTACATATAAATGATCATATAATTTTATGAATGCAATTATATTTTTTATTAAGGTTTGAAAGCGGTTTTTGTCAAAACCCATGAATTTTCGATAAATATCAGTTTTTATTTTAAAAGTAAAAATTCACATATTTAGAAAAATATTTAGATAAAATTAATATTATTTTTGGAATCAGGATTTTGATATTATGCAACGGTGAATTTTTCATAATTTTCTAAGACAACCAAATTTTTGGGTAAAAATTAAATACTGTTTAAATATATAATGTGTTTTGTGACATCATAATGACCCAATAGTGATGTAATAAAATATTATAAATGATAATTTATTCCAATATATGTTTCACCATTAACATTATGTGATTTTAGGTTTGTTTTATTTATTTTACAAAAATTTAGTGGACCCTCCAACAGTTATAAAACATTTTCACTTTTTAAAGGAATTTCCTTGAGAGTGTGACCCACCTCCACATAAGAAACCCTATTATTTTAAGAAGTTTGTCCATTGGACTTATAAAATATTTTTTTCCACTCCCATTTATAAATAACCATGGTCAAAAACCATGGGGTGGTTTGTGGTGTTGATTAGTTTAATATGTGGTGACCCAAACCTAAATAATAAAGAATTCCTTCTACTTTACTATATAAACCCACCCAAGCTCCCACTCCCTCTTCACTCAAATACTTCAGAGTTCATCCAAACTTAGTACTCATATCTATATAATCCTCCCAAGGTTCCCCAAGATCCCAAGAATCAACTCTCAAGCCTCTCCCAAGCCTTTGGGATCACACTTCCAAGTAAGGGATTTCCTCTTTTCTCATTTTTGTCTCAATTTCATTATGTTGTTATACCCTTTTAATTTCAATTAAAAATGTTGGGGTATAATTTATCACCTCCCCCCTGATTCCCTATTTATGTTTGAATTATTATATACCCCTTTCACTCTCATTTAATGCCTACCATGCACACTCGTTACCATGCTGAAATTCTGCAAGGAATTTCTCTCTTTTCATTTACATTCAAGAAATTCCTTTGTATTTTGAATCTAAATTCCTTTATTTATGTTGGGACATGTTTCTATATGAACCAATTACTATCCATTTCATGTAAATATGATGATAAACCTATTTCTCTCTCATCATCCATTTTTATGAATTTTTATGTCACGTCGTTATGCTGTCCCAATTGCACCACGATCTTCCAAGCCAAAATCATTGTGTAGTGAATACCATACCCATGTCTCTAACAAAGGTATTCACCTTTATGAACATATACATATTGAATGGTACTTTAATGTGTATATTCCACATTTCTTTATCATGTAATAACTTATTATGTTGAATGATTCCATGTTATATGATCCATGTGGCACACTTATGCATGAAATGAAATGTTTAAGAAGGGTGCGCCCTGATAGCACTCCAATGCATCGGGTAAAGATTAGTATCATGATACATCAAGTGAAATGAGGGTTTACTCATGATAATTCAATTTCAATTAGTATTTACTCATGATCCATGTTCAATGAGCCTTGTCTCATGCTAAAATCATGTTAAATGTTGTTGCCACATTTCCATGTTATGTCAATCATGTTATATCATGCCTTTATGTTCATGTTTATATTATGCTCCATTGATATGACTATTTCCTAACATGTATAGTATCTTTCATGTTATGACTTGTTAACTCCCTTACTGGACTTTATAGATCACCCTTTTCTTATACATGTCCTCAGGTTATCCCATGCAATGTTAAGTACGAGGGAATGTAGTGGTCATATAAAGGAAGTTTTCAATAAGATGTTGTGTCCTATGTTTTAAGTTGTTATGTAATGTTCCTAAGCCCCAAACACACTAGACCTCTAGATCTTCTATGTTGTATAAAGTGAAGTTTTCTATGTGATAAATGTAACACCCCAAGCTTCCACGGTACATTTCCCTTTGAATAATGCAGTAGCTTGCGTTGTGCGCAACATGGAGTTTTAACACACCATGACCAATGAAACTAGCCATTATGAATAGTAATACCCGCTTTTTGAAATTTTATAAATTTTAATTTTCAAAATGGACTTCATTTTTTAATTTCGAATATCAAAATTAGCTTAGGGTGAATTTTTTGTACTTTTCTGAAAACTTTCAATTTTTGATGAATAGTGAAAAATTCTAAATTTTAATTAAAAACAATTTTTTTAATAAAAATAATTCATAGTGTTAAATTATAAATTTGAGTGGTTTTAAAGTATAATTAGATTATATTTTTATTATTTAATATAATTTAGGTCATTTTATGTAATTTTACATTTAAACTGGACATAAAAAAGTGTCAATCTTTTGATAATTATTATTTCTTAAAAACACGCTTTTTGTTCTGACAACGGGAATTAATTTTAAATTAATTTTTGCCACTTATTTGTTTTTAATTTGGAAAAATTAATTCCATATTTGGTATCAGGAGGTCCAAATTGTGTAAATGGGTAACGTTTATTTTTAGACATTATGAATAATTACTTCGGTAAATATTATATTTACCATGGTTAAAGGGTAAATCCGATAAATAAGGATAACAAATAAAATTATATTAATATTAAATTACCCTCACATGTTCTATTACTATTGGTTGATACATGTCTGACCCTATGAATCCTTGTGTCGATTTTGTGACCCCATGGAGCCACTTGAGAGTGATAATTACACTTCATATTAATTAATTTAAATTAAAGACAAAAATGAAATAAACATATATCTTTTAGTAAAAAAAATTTAAATGGGGTTATATAAGTTATCGTTTCGACTATAAATACTAAATAGAAATATAAAACGATTTAAAATATTATTTTATTTTATTTATAATTTTTACATATTATATAATTAAATTTATTTATGACACAATGATTATGCAGTAATTTCCTTATTAATGAATGAATCAAATAAATGGTGTTATAAATATTAAAATAAATATAATTTCATAGTTTTTATGAAATCCATGAATTTTATTGGTGAATATGACATGTTAGGATTGATTCAATGTATGTTTTTCGAAGTAATCGAGTTGTGATGACTTTCAAACAAACTAAAAACTAAATAGTGTCAAAATTGACATAAATGAGTTTTTAAAACAAATATTATATTATTAAATTATATAATAGTCCTAAAAATATAAGGTTCTACCAAAGAACCTATATAATTATAGTTATATCATTAATGAACCACTTGAGGTTCTCTTGGCTTGTTATAGTAATTTCATTAACCCTAAAATATAAAAATACAAAGAGACATGGTAAATTTCAAACTATTTAACTAAGAGTTAAATCTAAAAGACAAGGTTAATATGGTGATATAAACCTGTCTAAAACCTGTTAGTTTAGAGGTTTTAGACCCAGAATCACATTTTCTTTTAAATAAATCATTTTTAGCCATTAGAAACCGAAAATTGTTTTATTATAGAATATTATTTCAATCTTTTCCTAAAGTGACTCTCGCCTCTCTTATAAAAGGGTAATTCAACTTCTCTTAATTTCACACATACAAAGCCATTTGGCTCGGCCAAACACTGACCAAATATCCTCCCAACTTTCCTAAATTCATCATAGAGGCCTTCCTTTGGTATGAAAGCCAACCTAAGGATCCCTTTTGATCAAATCAAAAGGAAGAACCCGAAGAAGAGGTAAATATTTCATCACCTCTTTCAAGTTATTTTTTCTTCCCCTTCCTATTTCTTTGTTGTTTCCATTCTAAAATAATAACTCAAGTATATTATATATACTATGATGTTATTATAAAAATTTTACAACCATATTCATTATTCTATCCATCATATGAATGACAAGTCACCATATGTGCGTACTTACGGCTTACCGTCTCCACGTCGTGGTGTAGTTTGTTATTCAAACACATAATTATTTAGATGGGTATAATAATGAGTATAAATAATGTAAATAATAAATATAACATGTTAATGAATCTGTATATATGATATAACATCCAATTACACATGATTACACCATCAATATAATGATATTGTCGCTCGTGTGTAAGTACGGATTACCGTCTCCACGAACGTGATGAGATTCATTCCTCATCATAATCATTCATGAATAATTTTTATTTTATAATTAAAAATAATATTTATGAACATAATATAATTATATATATGAATCAAATATGTCCTATCCATAACAAACGTGGCTTACGTAACCAAGTATATAAAGGAAAACGAATCAGTTAACACCTGAAATGATGATACTACTGAAATATTATTAACAAAGCAATATTATAGGATCATATATGTTATCATATTTATGTATATAGTTCTTGTATAATTTAATAAAAAGTTTTTATCTATTATAAAGTAGTTTAACATATCATTGGCTAAGGAAAATTACAAGGTAAGGGTTAATTCTATAATCTCTTTACTTATTTGAGGTTGTTAATAAGTAAGTATCTACCGGGACCTCTTTATCATCAACAT
The DNA here is from genome assembly GCA_963277665.1 of Viscum album. NCBI lineage: Eukaryota > Viridiplantae > Streptophyta > Magnoliopsida > Santalales > Viscaceae > Viscum > Viscum album. The sequence continues at coordinate 794,370,490 of OY728142.1, read as the reverse complement.
CCATGTTTTCTTAAAAATGTAATTCAAACCTTTTTTAATATTTACTCAACTATGGGTTAAATTAATTTATACCCTTAAATGAATCTTTTCGTCATTTCCCAAACAAGGTACTTTATGACCTTCTCGACAAAATTAAGGTAAGAATGCGTTTTTTAACCTATAGGGTGTGTGTGACTATTTTTCATCATTATAACACCTTAGAAGATTCCCTTACAAGATTATAAGAATATTTTAAAAATAAATGTTTTCTTTTATAATTACATGACTTCTAAATGATTTCAAAATAGAAAGTGATATTTCTCTCAAAAAAAATTGATTTCATTTATGTCAACATCCTTGTTATATTTTAAACTTGTTTGAAGTTAATTTATTATGATACAAATATTCTATATTCTATTGAAGGTTTTGTGATATGTTTGACTATGGATGTGTTATTTTTACACCATTCATGGTTTATGGATAAAGTATTGGCATCTCGTATGCTAGTTTTAATACGAATGTTTATGTTATGTTTAAAACTTTTCATGTGGGGAATGCATTGGACTTAGTAAGTGATGGGTGGAGCCTGCTATAGCTCCTCGATGCATCGGTAGGTCTCATGAGACAAACTATTGTCTCGGCATAAGGCCTTTAAAAAATCATATTTGTAGTCTTGGAACAAGGCCTTGACTATGTGGTTATGAAGCCTAGCATTATGCATTCCATCATTATGAAAGTGGCTACTAATATTGCATTTGATTATTCGACTAGTAGAATATCCATGTGAATAATTAAATGGAATTATTTTATTTATCATTTCCATATTATTTTGAATTATAAGTTTAAAAAGATTTTGTTTTAGTCTTATACATTTCCTTAAATTTTTATGCTTATTTTTGAAAGTTTCCGCTATATTGTTATACTTACTGAGCATCTGAGTTCACCCCTTTCTATGTTTTATTTTTTCCAGGATGTGAAGAAGTGTTTTATGGTTGACCTGAAGGGATAGGATAAGGATATAAACTACAAAAAAAATAGTACATTATAAGGGGTTATTTAGAAGGGGTTCTACAAAACCCCCTCTAAATTAATTTTCTGTAACATTAGAGGGGGTTTTGCACAACCCCCTCTAATCATCGAATTTTAGAGGGGGTTCACAACCCCCTCTAAAAATTTTAGCATTTTTTTAATATATAGTTGTATTTTAGAGATGGTTATGTTAAAAATGACGCTAATTTAATAATTAGTGGTGCTATATATTTAGTTACATACACTATATATTCGATTAGAGGCGCTATATATATACATACATACATACATACATACAGACAGACACACACACACACACACATATATTCAGTTGGATTTTAGAGGTGTTGTGTGTGTGTGTGTGTTATACGGAATTTTTTTTAAAGAAAATAGTGGGGGTTCACAACCCCCTCTAATTTAAGAGATCAGCGGGGTTATGAACCCCTGCTATTTTTTAAAAAAAAATCATAATATATCTATAGTATATATTGTGTATACATATATAAATGTATTTATAAAATGTATAATATATTATATTCATATAAATATGTAATATATATATATATATATATTTAATTGTGTATGTATAAACTTAATATACATATGTATATAATATACGTGTATTCAAAAACATATAAACAATTAAAAATAAATATATAAATACACATTTGCGTTTGTGTGTGTTTTGTAACACCCCGAGATTTTATGAAAAATATTCTTTTTAATTTCATTAATGTCTTATGTTGTACGCTACACCAAATTAGCTTGCACAACACACATCCCTGACTTGGCTTGCATTACACGCAATCACGACCTTCCACGATAGCGTGTGTTGTACGCAATACCGAGTTTCGCTAAACAACGATTTGTTATATAAACTAGCCGTTATGAATAGTAATACCCACTTTTTGAAATTTTATAAATTTTATCTTTCAAAATGGACTTCATTTTTGGATTCAGAATATCGAAATTATCCTAGGGTGAATTTTTGGTATTTTTCTGAAAACTTTCAATTTTTGATGAATAGTGAAAACACTGGGTTACTATTCAAAAACCGACTTTTTATTTAAATAATTATATATTTTATTTATATTTATTTTAGGTCAAAATTGATAAATAATACCTATATAAGTTCAATTTAAGTCATTGGAGTCATTTTATAATAATTTTAGATATATAAAAATTTTATTGAACTTTTCACAATCTTTTACCCACCTCCTAGGAGAATTTGCAAATTCACATAAAACTTAATTTTAACGCTTTTGTGAGTGGAATTTAGAAAATCCGAGAGACACGCTTAATATCAAGGACTTAAATGTGGTTCAATGAGATGAAAATAATTTTTGGTGAATATTATCTTTTTACTTTTTTTTACCACGGTTAAAAGTAAATAGAGTAATTAAGGGTAAAAATGATATTATTATTACATTAACACATATCCTAATTCTATTGGATAATTTTAATTCGACCAAAAACAACCTTATGAATAAAATATGACCATTTAGGCCCACTTGGATTAGATTAGGACATTTATTATTAATTTATTTAAAGAAGGGTTAAAATTGTTAAAATCAAAGTTTAATAAATAAATCATTTTTAATATAGGGTTATACATAAGATAAATTCTACTATAAATATTAATTAGAAAGATAAAAATATTTCCTACATAATGGTATTTTATTTATAATTTTTAGACATTAAATAATTTAATTTATCTATGACACAATGATGATGTAGTAATTATCTTATTAATGAAATATTGACATAATTGATGTTATAAATACCCAAATAAATGTAATTTGACACTTTTTATGAATTAAACTAATTTTATAGGTTAATATTTCATGTTAGTATTTATTTAGTTAACTTTTTTTGAACAAATCATTCTGTTATGATTTTCACAAAAAATCAATTACCAAATATTGTCAATATTGACATAAAATAGTTTTTAAAAGAAATATTATATTATTAATTGTTATTTTATTCCTAAAAATATAAGGTTCTTCCAAATGACTTATATATGGTTATATATATTAATAATAAACAACTTGGGGTTTTTTTGGCTTGTTATAGTAAGTTTATTAATCTTATAGTGTAAGAAAACAAGAAGATATGGTAAAAGAAAAATTACTTAACTTAAACTTAAATCTAAATGATAAGGTTAAAATAGAAACCTAAATTTGTCTAAATTATATTGGATGAGATTATTTCGACCCACACCCACCTTATCTTGGAAATAACTCAATTTGGAGCTATTAAAAACCAAATATGACTTTATAATAAAATAATATTTTTAGTTATTCCAAAGGTTCCCCTCTCCTCCCTTATAAAAGGGCACCGCCTCCCTCTCTTCCTACCACTTTTAGCCTTCAATCTCGGCCAAACCCTGCCAAATTCTCTTCTCCACTTCCCTAGAAACATACTAGAGGTCCTGGTTTTCTTCAAAGACCAATTTTAGTGCCCTAAAAGGAGGTTTCAAAGATGCGCTTCAAAGAAGAGGTAATGTCCGTTACCGATTCGTTCAACTTTATTTCTTCTTCCAATTCTTCTTCTTTAATTGTTTCATTATGAATTAATAACATCAGTATCACTCATATACTTTTATGTTATTATAAGTATGAAACAACCCTATTTCACTATCTATCCATCCTACGGAAAATGAAATCATCACGCGTGCGTACGTACGGAATACCGTCTCCACACCGTGGTGTAATCTGTTATTCCAACACCACCTTACTTGGATGGGTATAATGGTGTAAAGAATAACTATACATAGTTATTATAACATCATACTAATTATGATATATTGTATCATCCACTCCAATTCAATTCAATAATTATGAGAATGATATCATCACTCGTGCGTACGTACGGACTACCTTCTCCACGATGCGATGAGATTCATTCTGAATGATTAACCATTCATGAATGAATATAAAGTATATATAATAAGTAATCATGAAATATATGACATAATAATGATACTAGATTTATGTATATATATATGTATTCCATCCAATTAATTCCATTCAATTCAATGAGAAAATGAAAACAATGTTCATGCGTATGTACGGCCTACCGTCTCCATGAACAGTGTATTTATTTCCATTTATCAATCTATTATATATATGTATATTCTGAATATATATTATATATAAATCATGTTTTATATTTTGTAATTAAGTAATCATGATCTAAGTAATCATATGAATAATTACAATTCAAAACATGGACGACAAATGAAACGATTTTACCCAAAACGCTCTTTAACATTGAATTTACAAAAGAACGGGTAATATAAAGTCATAAGTGAACCACATATGATATCATAACAATGAATATGATTCTGTAATAAGTCAATGAAATTATTTAAATCATTATACAGGAGGTTCGGATACGTACAAAGCATATCATACATAAGGTAAGGGATAATTTTGCAATCTCATTTTTATCCAAGATTGCTTATTCGTAAGTATTTATTGGGGTTATATTTATCATCAATGACCCTATTTTCTAAAAATGGTTTCATGTATTTTTAAAGTCCTTTTTCCCATTTTGACTTTTACTATATGGTGTGTATGGAATATTACTTTTATGAGGTACTTTTTGACTTTTCCGACCAAAGTACGAGAAGGATGTTTTTTTAACTTATACGGCATGAATGGATTTTTACGGTTTTATAAAGCCTTATTTTCATGAAGCTTCCTCCAAAAGATTTCATGACTATTTTAAAAAAAATCATTTTCTTTTAAAATTTCATGACATTTTGTGAAAAGAAAATGATTTTGAAGAAGAAAGTATATTTTCCTTAAGAATTCATTTCAAGTGTTTTATCAAAACCATTTTTCATTTAAGATGACATTATTTCATATGTGTATGTTTCAAGTTTAATGTCTCTATGATTTAAATGGTTTCACTTTTCTTATTATGAAATGATATCCATTTGTTTTATATGGATTATGTGATGATGGGATGATGTTTATGAAACCCATTTTATTTATTGGGTTATTATGAATGATGTATATTTATTTTGTGGCATAAGTAAGAATGATTTAATTATGAGATGGGTGGGACCTATATCTCCCTCCAATGCATTGGGTAAAGATTTATATCTCATGAGATAGGCATGGCTGGAATGGTAAGTTAATTCGATTCAGTGTTACAGGACTGAAACGAGAAGTGAACTCGATTCAGAAAGGGACTTTGTCCACTAAGATGGCCTTGGCAGAAATTCCTTGGCTACTATGGAAATCATAACTTGTTCTTAATGGTTGCCACAATTACATTTTTATTACCATTCTATTTTAGCTGATTGATGTTCCCTTATGATATATGCCTTACGTACTTCCAAGATTCATGTCTTTTCTCAAGATTTTGATGTTTAGATTTTATGTTCAAGTTTTTTCATTCAAATGTTAATGGATTGTTTTATGTTCTCTATGTTTACCCTTACTGGGAATTTTAGCTCACCCCTTTTATGTTTTCTTTTCCCCAGGATATAAAGAAAGGTTTTAGGTAAGAAAAAATAGGGAAGATCTTTATGGGAGATGTTGAAGATATTTCACCATGATTAGAAGATTATTTTCCGAGTTTCCAAAGACACTAAACTATTACGGTCCTTGTGTGTCTGTTTTTGTTATGTACTAAGTATTCCGCAAAAGTAATGTAATGTCCATGTACATCAAGCTTTGGGTCTCTACAGTTGGTATCAGAGGAAATTTTTAGTCAATCTTTGGAAACTAGGATGTGAGAACTTTAGTTAGATCCCTAGAGATATTTCTAAGGTATGTCTAGGGATGTCCCTAAGGTTAAGTATAAGTATAGGTTATAGTCCTAGAATTATAGTAATGATCTTAGAATTAAACCTAAGATGTTAGATATTGAAGGTACTCCCCCTTTATTATGTTTTTTTTCCCTAGCATGATTTTTTCCTCTCACACTATTCTTTTTGGGTTTTAGACGATGGCTGGAACCCGAAGGAACCGTGTTGATAAATGTAATGGACAATGCAATGATTGTACTCCTAAACAAACAAATGTTATGGGAGATGGAGTACAAAATCTTATTTCTATACTAACACAATCTATGAATCATTCTAGACTTCCAAATGAGCATAGAAGGGAACAATATTCTATTGAGTCCTTCATAAGGAAACTTCCACCTTCTTTCAGTGGGTCTTCTGATCCACTTGTTGCTAAAAAATGGATCAGTACCATTGAAAAGATATTTTCAGTTCTTCAATGTTCAAAACATGATAAAGTCATCTTAGCAGTATATCGTTTGGAATGTGAAGCTGATCAGTGGTAGAATCTTATCAAGAATACGAGGCCAAGAAATGAAATTGAGTCCATGGAATGGGACGATTTCAAGAACTTATTTTTCAATAAGTACTTCCCTCGTATTCTTCGAACAAAGATGTTGAAGGAGTTTCTTAAACTAAAGCAAAAGGATGATGACACTACTGGAAATTCGGGCTATAGCCACGGTTCTAAACCGTGGCTATAGGACCTCAAACCGTGGTTATAGGTAATAGCCACGGTTTGAGGAACCGTGGCTAAGTTTGGCGTGGCTATAGGTCTAGACCTATAGCCACGGTTCCAAATCGTGGCTTTAACTCTAAAGCCACGGTCCAAACCGTGGCTATAGGTTTATAGCCACGGTTTAAACCGTGGCTGTATACCTAATGCCACGGTTTCAACCGTGGCTATACTAAAGGCCGGACAAAATCTATAGCCACGGTTTTAAACCGTGGCATTATGTCTATGACCACGGTTTAAAACCGTGGCAATAAATCAATAGCCACGGTTTAAAACCGTGGCTATAGGGTGTCCAAATCCATAAAAAAAATACCCCCTGCCACCCCCGGCCAGTCCCCCCCGGCCAGTACCCCCTGCCCCCTGCCTGGACACCCCTCCCCCCTGCTTGTCCCCCTTGCCACCCCCCTGCCAGTCCCCCTGCCCCCTGACACCCCCCCTGCTAGACCCCCACTGCCCCCTGCTAGTCCCCACCCCCCCGCCACCCCCCTGCTTGTCCCCTTGCCAGCCCCCCCCCCCCCACTGGTTGTCCCCCTGCCACCCCCCTTGCTTGTCCCCCTGCCAGCCAGCCCCCCCCCCTGCCCCTGCCCCTGACAGCCCCCCCCCTGCCCCCTGCTTGCCCCCCTGCCAGCCCCCCCCCCCCTTCCCCCTGCTTGTCCCCCTGCCAGCCCCCCCTGCCCCCTGCTTGCCCCCCTGCCACCCCCCCCCCCTGCTTGTCCCCCTGCTTGTCCCCCTGCCAGCTCCCCCCCCTGCCACCCCCCCCCTGCTTGTCCCCCTGCCACCCCCCCCCCTTGCCCCCTGCTTGCCCCCCTGCCAGCCCCCCCCCCCTCCCCCTGCCAGCCTCCCCCTGCCCCTGCCAGCCCCCCCTGCCCCCTGCTTGCCCCCCTGCCAGCCCCCCCCCCCCTCCCCCTGCTTGTCCCCCTGCCAGCCCCCCCTGCCCCCTGCTTGCCCCCCTGCCAGCCCCCCCCCCCTGCTTGTCCCCCTGCCAGCCCCCCCCCCCTGCCTGCCCCCCCCCCCCCTGCCCCCTGCTTGTCCCCCTGCTAGCCCCCCCCCCTGCTTGTCCCCCTGCCACCCCCCCCCCCCTTGCCCCCTGCTTGTCCCCCTGCCAGCCCCCCCCCCCTTGCCCCCTGCTTGCCCCCCTGCCAGCCCCCCCCCCTCCCCCTGCCCCCTGCTTGCCCCCCTGCCAGCCCCCCCCCCCCCTCCCCCTGCCCCTGCCAGCCCCCCCTGCCCCCTGCCCCCTGCTTTCCCCCTGCCAGCCCCCCCCCCTCCCCCTGCCCCTGCCAGCCCCCCCTGCCCCCTGCCCCCTGCTTTCCCCCTGCCAGCCCCCCCCCCTCCCCCTGCTAGTCCCCCACTGCCAGCTCCCACCCTGCCCCCGCTTGCCCCCCTGCCAGCCCCCCCCCCCTTCCCCCTGCTTGTCCCCCTGCCAGTCCCCCCTGCCCCCCGCTTGCCCCCCTGCCACCCCCCACCTTCCCCCTGCCAGCCCCCCCTGCCCCTGCCAGCCCCCCCTGCCCCCACCCCCAGCCCCCCCCCCCCCCTGCCCCCTGCCAGCCCCCCCTGCCCCCTGCTTGTCCCCCTGCCCCCTGCCCCCTGCTAGGCCCCCTGTCAGTCCCCTGCTAGTCCCCCTGCCCCCTGATCTGATAACCAAGTTTATCTGATCTGATAACCACAACATCTTCAGCACTGCCAGATTCAGGTTTAACAGGTACCAATTCACCAATTCTGACATGTTTAGCAGCATGAGATAAGACAGGAACAGACTGAACTACATCAGATTTACAGACCATGTTTAGCACCCCTCCCCCCTACTGGACACCCTCCTACTGGACACCCCCTCCCTCTGCTGGACAACCCCCCCTGCTGGACACCCCCCTGTCGGTCAACAGTTGCGGGCCACAAGCATTCGGCCCAACCAGATCAGGCAACACCAATCCAACAAAATCCTCATCCGTGACAGTTGCAGGCTACAAGCATTCAGTAGGGATTAATGGAAGAAATCAACATGAATACAACGACAAATATGTTCCTTTGAGTAGGGGTGTCCATGGGTTGGGTCGGGTCATGGGTGTTCTAGGGCCCGACCCAAAACCGGCGGGACGGGTCGGGTCGGGTCGGGTCTCATACTTTGTGGGTAGGCGACCCGACCCAACCCAAACCATTGGGGGTCGGGTTACCCAACTCATGGTCGAACGACCTGACCCAACCCAACCCTCTTCGGGTCGGGTCAGTTTGGGTCGGGTTACTTGGGTGAACCCGACCCAACCCAAACCATTGGGGGTCGGGTTACCCGACTCATGGTCGAACGACCCGACCCAACCCAACCCTCTGCGGGTCGGGTCAGTTTGGGTCGGGTTACTTGGGTGAACCCGACCCAACCCGAGCCAGCCCGAGCCAGCCCCCCAGACCCAGCCCCTCCCTCCCCCCTGTGTGCAGCTAGACCCCCCTGTGCAGCGATACCCCCCCCCTGTGCAGCCAGCCCCCCACCAGACCCAGCCAGCCCCCCTGTGCAGCCAGCCCCCCACCAGACCCAGCCAGCCCCCCCATGCACCCAGCCCCCCCCCCCCAGACCCAGCCCCTCCCCCCCAGACCCCTGTCCAACCCCCCGGACCCAGCCCCCCCAGACCCCGGTCCAGCCCCAGCCCCCCAGAGCAGACCCACCCAGCCACTCCCCCTCCCTAGACCCCTGTCCAGCCCCCCCCCCCCCTGTGCAGCCAGCCCCCCACCAGACCCAGCCAGCCCCCCCATGCACCCAGCCCCCCCCCCCCCCAGACCCAGCCCCTCCCCCCCAGACCCCTGTCCAGCCCCCCGGACCCAGCCCCCCCAGACCCCGGTCCAGCCCTAGCCCCCCAGAGCAGACCCACCCAGCCACTCCCCCTCCCTAGACCCCTGTCCAGCCCCCCCCCCCCCCCCTGTGCAGCCAGCCCCCCAGACCCAGCCCCCTCCCCCTGGGCGGCTAGCCCCCCAGACCCAGCCCCCAGCCCCTGTGCACCCACCCACCCAGCCCCCCAGCCCCCTAGCCCCCCACCCCCTGTGCACCCAGCCCCCCAGACCCAGCCCATGTGCACCCAACCCCTGTAGTGGTGTGTGCTTGAGTGAGAAAATTTTCAAGAAAATGAAGATAATCTGGAATCCCTAGATGATGGAGTGGGTTGGAGATGATATTAAATTATATGAGAATATATGAGCAGATCCAATGGTTCAAAAGAGGAATCTGGAGAAGAGGATAAAGCAGACAAAGAAGAAGAAGAAAGTGGCAGTGGATCTAGTAGTGAGGAAGAAGGAAATGAAAAATATGGTGATAAAAGTGGAGAAAGTGATAGTATAAGTGAAAGATATGAATTTGAGAATGAAGATGATGGGAATAATGAAAGTATTTGAAGTGACAATGGTTCTGATCATTTTAGTGATGATCAATATGCCATTATAGAACCTGCTGGTAATGTGAACCAAGAACAGATTATTGAAACTCCTAGTCTTGCAGAAGCTGGTGACGAGGCAAAAGAAGTAATTGAAGTTGGTATGTATATAGAGAAAAATTATTCCCAGTACCCCAGTTGGTATATGTTATAAGTATACCTCAAGTTTAGGGGGAGTAACAGATGAGTAGAGATCCAGTTGAGGGGGAGCAACATGTGAGGAGAGATCCAGTTGGGGGGGGGGAGCCTCAACCTGAAAGAGTGAGAGTTGATACACTCATTACTCTAGATGCATTTATCAAGTCTAAATGGGAAAGGAATCCTGGATATATTGCTATTGGTTTGGATTATTCAGACTCAGATGATGAGGAGAGTGTAGCAGTTTCATAATTTAGTCTTTTTCTAACAGTTGGTAGTTTTCGGCTACTTGTGCTTGGTTCATAGGATTGGTTTTATTGCATTTTTTATTCCCCTCATATTCAGTCATGCTATAATGTTCTGAATGTTGCAGTTTGAACATCGATCAATGGTCGACATTCAAATTTTTTTGGTCGACATTCTAATTTTATGCTCTTACGACCATGTTAGTTCAATTTCTTATGGGTTGCTACCCATTTCTGGGGTTGATATGACCTAAAATTTGATCAAGAAAGTACCATTCCTCTGATGTTTGTGTTTGTGTTGGCACTTCATGTTTTTCTATTAGTTTCCTGCTTTGTTTTTTAGAGTTGCTGCTGGTGGATGTGCACATGGGTGATTTTAAAATAATGAAACCTTCTGATTTATGTTATGTTATTTTATTTTATTTTTGGTAGCAAAATTATATTATTTTTATTGCCACTTAAGTATTAGGAACATATCACTGGGAACAACATCTGGTGGCTGCTCTGACAAAATGATGGTTTATAAAGTTCTGGTCAGACAAATTTAGTGGTGTAAAATCGGGCTGGGCTCGGGGCCAAATTATCCAGTCTCTTTGGGCCAGACCCAGCCCCCTCCCCCTGCTGGACACCCCTCCCCCCTGCCTGGAAGTGGACCTTAATTCCACCCTCATTGATCGGGTTGTGTTATCCACATATGAAGATGACTTGTTTTTGAAAATTGAGTATGAACAACTACCTGCATTTTGTTCCAAGTGTCTGTCTATAGGGCAATCTAAAGAGAGATGCAGAATGAAACTTGTCTGCTCTTTTTTCTCGCAGAAGGGACATGATTTTCAGACTTTCCGTAAGAAGAGAAAGAATGGTCCTGGAGCTGGGAATGGCTTTGGTCAGGCTGTTGCAGGAAATGGAAGTGTGGAACTTGGGCAGGGTCTTGCAGGAACAGGTTGTGATCAACCAGGGACTGGAGTCAGCAATATGAAGGGGAATGCTTCTGATATTTCAGGTGAAGGTTTTCAAGAGGAGGTGAATTTTGATGATCCAGATTTGCAACCTGGACTGGGGCTGGTGAGGTTCAGGGGCAGGGAAAACTAACTGTAGCAGGGGCTGTTAGTGGCCGGATTGAGGATGCAAATCAGAGGCCAGGAGCAGATAAGTCAAGGTCAGAGTTTGATGCTGCCTCTCAGCAGCGGGGTCAAGGTCTGATCTCATCAGGTGTACAGGTGCAGGTAAATGTTGATGATCCAGGCTTGGAGCAACCTGGAATTGGGTCTGGAGAGGTTAAATCTGTTCAAGGGCAGAAGAAACTCTCGGTAGCACGGGCTGATTGTGTCCAGTTTGTGGATGAAAATCAGCGGCCTGTTGACTTCTCGGAGATCTCGATCAAACGCTTGTGAAAACTTCGACAAGCAGGAAGGACTGGTATTGAGAGAGGTCCTACTAAGTGTCGGGTGATTCCCATGATTTGTGGATACCTCTGAAGGAGTCTTTCAGCGACTTCTAAGTGATCACAATCAAACACTTGTGAAAAGCTTCGAAAGACTGGATCGAATGGTGTAAGGTACACCATTCTTATTCTTTGTTTAGATTGATTACAAACGTATAGATATATTTCGGCGTGACTGCGGCGTGACCGCGGACACCCCTCCCCCCCGCTGGACACCCCTCCCCCCTGCTGGATGTGGCTGGAGCAGGGCCACAGCGCGGCGTGACCGCGGCGTGACCGCGGCGTGACCGCGGCGTGACCGCGGCGTGACCGCGGCGTGACCGCGGCGTGACCGCGGCGTGACCGCGGCGTGACCGCCGCGTGACCGCCGCGTGACCGCGGCGTGACCGCAGCGTGTTGGCCCGATCCAGCGACATCCGCGGGGCAGCATCTTCCGACCAGGAGCGAAGGGAGCGGGAGGAGGCTGGAATTCGGGTGAAAGGGGGGTCCTACTAAGTGTCGGGTGATTCCCATGATTTGTGGATACCTCTGAAGGAGTCTTTCAGCGACTTCTAAGTGATCACAATCAAACACTTGTGAAAAGCTTCGAAAGACTGGATCGAATGGTGTAATGTACACCATTCTTCTTCTTTGTTTAGATTGATTACAAATGTATAGATATATTTCGGCGTGACTGCGGCGTGACCGCGGACACCCCTCCCCCCCGCTGGACACCCCTCCCCCCTGCTGGATGTGGCTGGAGCAGGGCCACATCACGGTGTGACCGCGGCGTGACCGCGGCGTGACCGCGGCGTGACCGCGGCGTGACCGCGGCGTGACCGCGGCGTGACCGCGGCGTGACCGCGGCGTGACCGCAGCGTGACCGCAGCGTGTTGGCCCGATCCAGCGACATACGCGGGGCAGCATCTTCCGACCAGGAGCGAAGGGAGCGGGAGGAGGCTGGAATGCGGGTGAAAGGGGGGTCCTACTAAGTGTCGGGTGATTCCCATGATTTGTGGATACCTCTGAAGGAGTCTTTCAGCGACTTCTAAGTGATCACAATCAAACACTTGTGAAAAGCTTCGAAAGACTGGATCGAATGGTGTAAGGTACACCATTCTTATTCTTTGTTTAGATTGATTACAAACGTATAGATATATTTCGGGGTGACTGCGGCGTGACCGCGGACACCCCTCCCCCCCGCTGGACACCCCTCCCCCCCGCTGGATGTGGCTGGAGGAGGGCCACATCACGGCGTGACCGCGGCGTGATCGCGGCGTGACCGCGGCGTGACCGCGGCGTGACCGCGGCGTGACCGCGGCGTGACCGCGGCGTGACCGCAGCGTGTTGGCCCGATCCAGCGACATCCGCGGGGCAGCATCTTCCGACTAGGAGCGAAGGGAGCGGGAGGAGGCTGGAATGCGGGTGAAAGGGGGGTCCTACTAAGTGTCGGTTGATTCCCATGATTTGTGGATACCTCTGAAGGAGTATTTCAGCGACTTCTAAGTGATCACAATCAAACACTTGTGAAAAGCAAGGTGGTATCACACAAGAGAAAAATATGTAGGATGGGCATGGAATTTTTGGGAAAACCAAGGTGGTATCACACAAGAGAAAAATATGTAGGATGTGGGACTTTTTGTGGATATCAATACTTCATAGTACTCTATCTACTATTATCTAGATCTTGTCCTTAAGTAGGTTATTTTATACCATTTTGAGAAAAAAAATTACATTTACAACATTGGGATATTGGAATTATCCGTTAGGATGTATATAAAACTGAGGGAACCCCCATCATGGGGGTTATATATATTCAGATTTACTTATGTCTCATAGAGCTAGGAAATATTTCAAGAGAACTCTTATGTAGAAGAGGGAATTATTAACATTGGTTTAAAGGGATTTAATGAAAAAACTTTTTCCCTACCTTGAGGTTCCTTTTAGTACTTTGTTCATAATTTTACTTCTCCCGTATAGATTGAGGCGTAGAGTGAAACATTGAAGGAACTTCACAAACCAATAATGTTAGTAGTTCTCAGAATACATACTGGTCTATCCTCAATTATGGTTAGTATATGAATTGGAGTTATCAAATCTGGAAATATTTGAGCTTGTATCCTTAACTGGAAAGATTGTGAGCCATGTTTATTAATTGGTGGATATGAATTTCTCAAGATGCACATGTTGGTGTAAGGGAACCCCATTTAATAATGGAATTTCAACTAGGATATGAAATACCAGTGAGTCTTTTTGTTCCATGTTTTATGAGGCTTTATCAACTTTTAGGTCAAGTTCGGTGGGGTGAATCTCTTCATAGAACAGATAGTCCAATCCAACTCTTGAAGGGATATATAATACTAAATCTTAATGGTTATCAACCAATACACACAAAAACAGATCCTTTAGTTTCTAATAGGCCTTAAATACTAGATATTTCAGTCGTATGGCCCATAAGAATGGATGAGAAAGCTCTGGATTGGATCTTGGGATACTATTCCTTGTTTTCCTTAACTCCTTATTGGACTCCCATCAGCACATTTTTGGCTGTTAACAATGACTCAAAAATCACCCAATCATAACCGATTGCACTAAAAGATGGTTTTCTCTGGGTGAGGAATGTTGGTTTCCAAATTTGGAAACCCTATATGAAATCCAAGATTGGGTTCCAGTTTTAATGTGTTCAAGAGATGAATATATCTACTTTCTGTGAGACCTATGGTGAGAAACACCCAATGTCGCTACCCAAAAAACTGCATGTTCCAGTGCTTATAGTGACATAATAAAAAGTCTGAAATTTAAAACCTTGCACCATCACAGTTGAATGGTTCACCAATTTGCTACTGTTGAATAAAAAGTGAAACTTTAATATAACTGCACAAATAACGGTGACATAATAAAAGTCTGAAATTTATATTGTACCTGTTTTTTGTTCCATATGGGCTGTGTTGTTTGGCTCATTCGGTTCTGGAAGGTTTATGAAGTTGCCACCTTGGAAATCCGGGAGCGTTTTGTTCCTTCACTCCTGGCCATGATTACAAACCAATACCATTGAAACATGGAGTTCAAATAAAAATGAATAATCTGGCATTTCTATAATACATTCCATGATGGTGTGTATGTACAGTATGCAAACAGAAAACTGTAATGATAGGAGGCAACAAACATGTCGTATTTGTGCAGTATAATAATTCAGGCATTGAAAATTGAACACAATGAAAACAGGATAATGAAATGACTAATTGCTTTCAATGGAGCAACATAAATTTCAAATAACGTTTCAGTACTGTAGATAATGTAATAATTATTTCACATCAAATAGGAATTTGAAAAATAGTACTGAAAACAAATTAAATAGTAAACATGTATGTTTACCATTGGTGTGCGGCATCACATTTTAGTCTGTTTTTTCTATTTTCCTATTTACATTTCCCTTCATTCAGGTGTGTAGTTCAGTAGAATGTGTGATTGTAGCCTTGTTGTCTCAAAAAATGTGGACAGTAGCATGAAGTTCATCCTCATTATCACAATCACAGACATCCTGACGACAAATTCCATCACCCTGGATCACAACCAATCTATAGTAAATATATTTAATTGAAATAAGAGCATTGAAATGATACATATAAAATTATCCTTAAGTAGTAGAGTTCACCTAGGTAAGTGCAGTATCAAAGCCGCAATCACAGACATCCTGATGACAAATTCCATCACCCTGGAGCACAACCACACTATAGTAAATATCTTTGATGAAGATTATCCTGGAGGTGAGAAGTACATGTAGAAGAATATCCTGGAGGTGAGAAGTACATGTAGAAGATACAACTGAA
Organism: Viscum album; assembly: GCA_963277665.1. Lineage (NCBI taxonomy): Eukaryota > Viridiplantae > Streptophyta > Magnoliopsida > Santalales > Viscaceae > Viscum > Viscum album. Next base: position 794,354,899 of record OY728142.1, on the reverse strand, counting down.
ACATCACCTTCTAATCAGCAACGGTCGGCACTAAAGGAAAATTGGAAGTCGTTATGCCCCGATGTTTGGATCATAGGCCGTCTTATGAGATAAGCATGTCCAATCTCTATAATACATTATACCCTGCTCTAAAATACATGATCCACTACTATAAAATATGACCCACTACAAAAATCATGATTTACTACCCAAAAAACTGCATGTTCCAGTGCTTATAGTGACATAATAAAAAGTCTGAAATTTAAAACCTTGCACCATCACAGTTGAATGGTTCACCAATTTGCTACTGTTGAATAAAAAGTGAAACTTTAATATAATTGCACAAATAATGGTGACATAATAAAAGTCTGAAATTTATATTGTACCTGTTTTTTGTTCCATATGGGCTGTGTTGTTTGGCTCATTCGGTTCTGGAAGGTTTATGAAGTTGCCACCTTGGAAATCCGGGAGCGTTTTGTTCCTTCACTCCTGGCCATGATTACAAACCAATACCATTGAAACATGGAGTTCAAATAAAAATGAATAATCTGGCATTTCTATAATACATTCCATGATGGTGTGTATGTACAGTATGCAAACAGAAAACTGTAATGATAGGAGGCAACAAACATGTCGTATTTGTGCAGTATAATAATTCAGGCATTGAAAATTGAACACAATGAAAACAGGATAATGAAATGACTAATTGCTTTCAATGGAGCAACATAAACAAGAATCTACACAGACTGATTCCCCTAAAACGAGGGTCAAAAACTTGAGAATACAATTCCAAAACATAGGCATTTACCAAGTTAATAAGAAATATAAACCAATAAAGGTAAAATAATTTGGAAATAGATTCCTAAATTCCAAGAATTCAAAATGATTATAATGACACCAACGAAAAAATTAGAAAACAATGGAAAATACAAGTAGTAAATGCTTGCATAATTCTCATATAAATAGAAATAAGAATCCTTACAGATTAATTTATCTAAATCTTGGATAAAAAAACAGAATAATATTCTAAAACATTGAAATTAACACATAATATTTACCCCTGTCATTTCCAGAACCAATAAGCATGTTCTTGACACAAAGAATCATCTACAACAATAAACAAAATGAGGGCTGCAGCAAGCAGGGATTAAATGAGTCATAACAGAATTTATTTATAATAGTAAATAGAAAATGTGTTTTAGAATATATTTTTTTGAGATATTCAACATGGTTAGAGGTTTGAAGGTGATTCCCAAACATCTAACATTATCTTTGAACACCTGGTGTGTAGGGTAAATAGGTTTATCATCCATGCTCCATGGAAGTAAAGATTCTTTGACTCTAAACCTATTAACATAAACTAATTCCAATATGGATTCCTAAATTCTAGGAATTCAAAATGATGGTACAAACCAGTGGAAAATTCATGTATGGAATACATGGATAGTTCTCATAGAAAAAAAATAAGAATCTGCATAGACAGATTCACATAAAATCTGGGTAAAAAACATGAGAATGCAATTCCAAAACATGGATAGTTCTCATAGTGTTGCTGTTTGGAAAACAACTCCTCTCGATGTTGTAAAATTGATATGCAAATCATCATGGTTCATACTAATCACAAAAAAAATCATCATTAATTCATGATATAATGACACCATTTATCAAATAATTGTGATACCCTCACCTGGAATGATAAGAACCCTAGAACACCTGACGGAAATCGCAAACAGGAGGAGGAGGAGGGGGTTCGAAGAGGTGGATGAACTGTAGAAAAAAAAAACAAGTTACCGAGGAAGACAGCTGTAGATGAGGAAAATGTGTCGGGAGGGAGATGGGGGTGTCGACCTCGGCGTCGGAAGAGAGCCATCGGGGAGGAGCCGTCGGGGAGGAGCCGTCGAGGAGGAGGGCGCGGCGAGGAGGGCGCGGCGAGGAGGAGGCGTCGGGGAGGAGGGCGCGGCGAGGAGGAGGGCGCGGCGAGGAGGGCGCGGCGAGGAGGGCGCGGCGAGGAGGAGGGCGCGGCGAGGAGGAGGCGTCGGGGAGGAGGAGGGCGCGGCGAGGAGGAATTGCGAGGGCTGAGGAGGAGACGTGGTCGGGAGGAGGGTGGTGTGCGAATCGGGGGAGGAGGGCTGCGGGAGGAGGAGCCCGATAAAAGATAGGGAAAAAAAAGGATGAAACGGATTTAGCCACGGAAGAAAATTTTAAGAGTGGCAATATAATGGCTATAGCCACGGACCTACAAAACCGTGGCTATAGGTCCGTGGCTATAGCCTAAATTTCTAGTAGTGTGAATCTGTTGGTATATACGAAGAGAATTTTACAAGGCTTGCAAGGTATGCATCTGGCTTTATCATCCAACCTGAAAGTAAAGTTGATCGATTCTTCAGTGGCTTAAAACAAAATCTTCTAAGGGAATTAGATATAAGAGACTACAGTAGCTATGAAGAAATTGTGCATTGTGCTATCAAGGTAGAAATGGAAGTTGGTGTTACATATCCATCTCATGGTTTTGATAAGAAACAAAAGATGGAGTTCAAGGAGAAATCTCAGAATAATTGTGAAAAGAAGATGAATGTTTCCTTATGCTCAATGTGTGGAAAGAAGCATGGTGGAGATTGTCTTAAAGGGACTAGAAAATGTTTTAAGTGTGGAAAAGAAGGTCATCGAGCAGCTGAGTGTCAAAGTAATGGAAAAAGGGTTGCTAATTATGTGAATAAATAAAATACTGTAGAGAACGCACCACCAACACTTCAATGCTTCAAGTTCAATGAAATGGGGCATTATGCTAATCAATTCCATAATCCAAGGGTTAATGATGATCGACATGAGAAACCACTTAAGGCAAAGGACAAAGGGAAGTCACATGCGATCACTATTGGCGATGTTGAATATGACAACGATGTGGTGGAAGTATTAAGTGTTTATATAATGGGATTCAAAAATAATGTTGTATATAGTATCTTGGAATATTGGAATATTTATGTATTGGTCTATTGTGGTTTTCAATAATTTTATCGTACTGGTAACCATGGAAAGTGATTGAGATATTTTTGTAAAGAAGATGATATGCACATAATGAAGGGATAAGGAGAAAATGAAATGTTTGACAGTATTCATGAGCTCGTGACTGATATAAGGAAATAGTTATATCATCGTTTGAGTATATAGAATTTTGGGGTTTTGGTATGTGGAAAGATTTAACTTTTAACAGCACTCATGTTTTCACTAAGATTCAGTGGGTATTCATTTTTCAAGAGAATACATGATTAAGGCCTTTTAATGTTTGGAATGTGACCAACAAGACATATCTTATGATATATGGGGATCAATGATGGTATCAACATGCTTGTTATATGAAATATCTGGTAATATTTTTCACTATAATATGAGAATGCACTACAATATTATGGATAAGCCTAAATATTGGAATGGATTATGTTTGACATAAGTTAGTATTGTATTTTTTTTAAAAGGACAACCTAGAGAAGGAGCGACAACCCATCATGTCGGACAAGGCTGTGGGAATCGAACCCACAACCAAAGTGCGACAGGCCTTTATTTCCTACCACTGGCCTACAAGAAGTCCCTAGTTAGTATAAAATAGTTGTATTTTATTATACATGATGATAGATGAAGTATAAGTCCATTTTGGAACCATATATGATTAATCTCACCATAGATGGAATTATGTATATAACTTTTTCAAACTTATGTTTGAGACAGATGGAATGACCTATCATTCTATCACATGATCTGCTAAAACTTCGCGAAAGACAAATTCAACTTAATTTCTTAAAGAGATGAAGTGAAAATTGTTCAAGGCACCAACAACGGTGAGATTATACCAAAATAAAGTATGTATTTATTCTAATTAAAATTATTCAACTTTAGGGAAATGATCTTGAAAACCAAAAATGTTGTCCTAGTTCCCATATATCTGATGAATCAGATGGTACCCTAGATCATCACAAATATATGTCTTTGTGATTGTTGTCTTTTTCATAGCCATGTTCTCTACCACTCTCCATCAGAACATGATGTTTAGATTTCTCTTCCATATCCATACTTTAACCTACGTTCTCCTATGTGGAAACCCAGTGATTAGTTAATTTGGGTAACTGTTATGTTTCATACTTTAGTTTTTAAATCCAAGTTTTGGTATTCCTTTTTACGATGTGGGTTTCTATTAAAGAAACTTTAGAGTAGTAAACCATTTATAACCCCGACGAATTTCGAGGGCGAAATTCATTTTAAGGGGGGTAGAATGTAACACCCTGAGATTTTATGAAAAATATTCTTTTTAATTTCATTAATGTCTTGTGTTGTACGCTACACCAAAAGGAGATTGCACAACACGCATCCCTGAGTTGGCTTGCATTACACGCAATCGCGACCTTCCACGATAGCGTGTGTTGTACGCAATACCGAGTTTCGCTAAACAATGATATGTTATATAAACTAGCCGTTATGAATAGTAATATTGACTTTTTGAAATTTTATAAATTTTATATTTCAAAATGGACTTTATTTTTGGATTCAGAATATCGAAATTATCCTAGGGTGAATTTTTGGTATTTTTCTGAAAACTTTCAATTTTTGATGAATAGTGAAAACACTGGGTTACTATTCAAAAACCGACTTTTTATTTCAATAATTATATATTTTATTTAAATTTATTTTAGTTAAAAATTGATACATAATACCTATATAAGTTCAATTTAAGTCATTGGATTCATTTTATAATAATTTTAGATATATAAAAATTTTATTGAACTTTTCACCGTCTTTTACCCACCTCCTAGGAGAATTTGAAAATTCACATAAAACTTAATTTTAGTGCTTCTGTGAGTGGAATTTCAAAAATCCAAGAGACACGGTTAATATCAAGGACTAAAATGTGGTTCAATGTGATGAAAATAATTTTTGGTGAATAGTAACTTTTTACTTTTTTAACCACGGTTAAAAGTAAATAGGGTAATTAAAGGTAAAAATGATATTATTATTACCCTAAAACATGTCCTAATTCTATTAGATAAGTTTAATTCGACCAATAACAACCTTAGGAATTAAATATGACCATTTAGGCCCACTTGGATCAGTTTAGGACATTTATTATTAATTTATTTAAAGAAGGGTTAAAATAGTTAAAATCAAAGTTTAATAACTAAATCATTTTTCATATAAAGTTATAAATAAGATAAATTAGACTATAAATATTCATTAGAAATATAAAAATATTTCCTACATAATGGTATTTTATTTATAATTTTTAGACATTAAATAAGTTAATTTAGTAATGACACAATGATGATGCAAAAATTATCTTATTAATGAAATATTGACATAATTGATGTTATAAATACCCAAATAAATGTAATTTGAGACTTTTTATGAATTACACTAATTTTATAGGTTAATATGACATGTTATTATTTATTTAGTTAACTTTTTTTGAACTAATCATTCTGTTATAATTTTCACAAAAATCAATTACCTAATATTGTCAAAATTGACATAAAATAGTTTTTAAAACAAATATTATATTATTAATTGTTCTTTTATTCCTAAAAATATAATGTTTTTCCAAATGACTTAGATAAGTGTATATATATTAATAATAAACAACTTGGGGTTCTTTTGGCTTGTTATAGTAAATTTATTAACCTTATAGTGTAAGAAAACAAGAAGACCTGGTAAAAGAAAAATTATTTAACTTAAAGTTAAATCTAAATGATAAGGTTACAATAGAAACCTAAACTTGTATAAATTATATTGGATGAGAGGATTTCGACCCATACCCACATTAGCTTCTAAATAACTCAATTTTGAGCTATTAAAAACCGAATATGACTTTATAATAAAATAATATGTTTAGTTATTCCAAAGGTGCCCCTCTCCTCCATTATAAAAGGGAACCTCCTCCCTCTCTTCATCACACCACTTTGAGCCTTCAATATCGGCCAACCCCTGCCAAATTCGCTTCTCCACTTCCCTAGAAACATCCTATAGGTCCTGTTCTTCTTCAAAGACCAATTTTAGTGCCCTAAAAGGAGGTCTCAAAGAGGCGCTTCAAAGAAGAGGTAATGTCTGTTACCGATTCTTTCAACTTTATTTCTTCTTCCACTTCTTCTTCATTAATTGTTTCATTATAAAGTAATAACATCAATATAACTCATATAATGTTATTTTATTATAAGTATGAAACAACCCTATTCAACCATCTATCCATCCTACGGAAAATGAAATCACCATGCGTGCGTACGTACAGAATACCGTCTCCACGCCGTGCTGTAATCTGTTTTTCCAACACCACCTTACTTGGATGGGTATAATGGTGTAAATAATATCTATACATAGTTATTATAACATTATACTGATTTTTATATATTTTATCATCCACTCCAATTCAATTCAATAATTATGGGAATGATATCATCGCTCGTGCGTACGTACGGACTACCGTCTCCACGACGCGATGAGATTCATTCTCAATGATTAACCATTCATGAATGATTATAAAGTATATATAATAAGTAATCATGAAATATATTACATAATAATTATACTGGATTTATGTATATATATATTTATGGCATCCAATTAATTCCATTCAATTCAATGAGGAAACGAAAACAACGTTCATGCGTACGTACGGCCTACCATCTCCATGAACGGTGTATTTATTTACATTTATAGATCTATTATATATATATGTATATTCTTAATATATATTATATATAAATAATGTTTTATATTATGGAATTAAGTAATCATGATCTAAGTAATCATATGAATAATTACAATTCAAAACACGGACGACAAATGAAACGATTTTACCCAAAACGCTCTTTAACATGGAATTTACAGAAGAACGGGTAATATAAATTCATAAGTGAACCATATATGATATAATAACAATGAATATGATTCTTTAATAAGTCAATGACATTATTTAAATCATTATATAGGATGTTCGGATACGTACGAAGCATATTGGACATAACGTAAGGGATAATTTTGAAATCTCATTTTTATCTGAGATTTCTTATTCGTAAGTATTTATTGGGGTTATATTTATCATCCATGTCCATGTTTTATAAAAATGGTTTCATGTATGTTTAAAGTCATTTTTCCCCATTTTTAACTTTTACTATATGGTGTGTAAGGAATCTTTCTTTTATGAGGTACTTTTTGACTTTTCCGACCAAAGTACGAGAAGAATTTTTTTTAAATTATACGGCATGAAAAGATTTTTACGGTTTTATAAAGCCTTATTTTCATGAAGCTTCCTCCAAAATATTTCATGATTATTTTCAACAAAATCCTTTTCTTTTAAAATTTCATGAAATTTTGTGAAAAGAAAATGATTTTGAAGAAGAAAGTATATTTTCCTTAAGAATTCATTTCAAGAGTTTTATCAAAACCATTTTCCATCTAAGATGACATTATTTCATATGTGTATGTTTCAAGTTTAATGTCTCTATGATTTACATGGTTTCACTTTTCTTATTATGAAATGATATCCATTTCTTTTATATGGATTATGTGATGATGGGATGATGTTTATGAAACCCATTTTATTTATTGGGTTATTATGAATGATGTATGTTTATTTTGTGGCACAAGTAAGAATGATTTCATTATGAGATGGGTGGGACCTATATCTCCCTCCAATGAATTGGGTAAAGATTTATATCTCATGAGATAGACATGGCTGGAACGGTAAGTTAATCCGGTTCAGTGTTACAGGACTGGAACGAGGAGTGAACTCGATTCAGAAAGGGACTTTGTCCACCAAGATGGTCTTGGAAGCAATTCCTTGGCTACTATGGAAATCATAACATGTGCTTAATGGTTTCCACAATGAAATGTTTTAATCCCATGCTATTTTATCATTATTGATGTTCCCTTATGATATATGCCTTACTTCCAAGATTCATGTCTTTGCTCAAGATTTTGATGTTTAGATTTTATGTTCATGTTTTTTCATTCAAATGTTTATGGATGGTTTTATGTTCTCTATGTTTACCCTTACTGGGAATTTGAGCTCACCCCTTTTATGTTTTCTTTTCCCCAGGATATAAAGAAAGGTTTTAGGTAAGAAAAAAAGGGAAGATCTCTATAGGAGATGTTGAAGATCTTTCACCATGATTAGAAGATTATTTTCCGAGTTTCCAAAGACACTAAAGTATTACAGTCCTTGTGTGTCTGTTTTTATTATGTACTAGGTATTCCGCAAAAGTAATGTAATGTCCATGTACGTCAAGATTTGGGTCTCTAAATGTTTGATATAAATGTATTTATAAATACATGCATACATAATTTTATTTAAATATATGTAAATATATAATTTATAGAGGTGTGCATAAAATATATATATATATATATACATATATATTTATATTTATATAAATAAGATACATGTTATTTATTTAATTTATTTAAATATACTATGCAAATAATTTTTATCTTAAAAAACTTATTAATATATATATATATATACAATAATATATAAATTCATTGTGTTTAAATTTGTTAATATATATATGTTTATTAATATATATGTGTATTTTAATAAACTTCTTAATATATATAAATACAATAATATATAAATTATGTGTAAATTTGTTAATATATATATGTTTATTAATATATGTTCATATTTTAATAAACTTATTATATGTATTTAAATATTTTATGAAAATAATTTATATTTTAATAAACTTATCAATATATATATATTGAATAATATTGGTTCAATATATACAAAATGAGAGTTGGGGTGGTGGTTTCGGCGCTAGCTTGATACCATGTTGCAGCGTGGTTCGAATCCTGGCTGCTACAACATTTTTAAAAGCCCTCCGAATACCAAGAGGAGACGGGGTCTGGATCGGGAACGCACGAGGACTAGGGGTTGGGCTGGATCTGGACACACATGAGAGGACCTGGGGGTAGGGTACACACGAGGACTGGGGGACACACACGAGGACCCGGGGAGGGGTGGGACCGCGACACGCACACAGACGAGGACGAGGGGATAGACCCGACACAAGAGACATGCACAAGGATAGTCGGGGGCGGGACCGAGACATGCACGAGGACCGGGGGGACACACAGGAGACACCTGAGACAGATGAGGAAGGGGGGTCCATGCCCGAAGACAGATGGGGGTGGGACCAAGACATGCATGAGGACTCTAGGGGACATACAGGAGACAACCCGAGACAGGAGAGGTTGGGGGACAGACCCGATAGAGGAGCCACACATGAGGACAGATGAGGGTGGGACCAAGACACTCAAGGGGACAGACCCCAGACACACAGGGTTCAGGGGGTTAGAGAGAGAGGTTCTTAAAAAAAGAAACATTTGGGGCGGTTATGTAAAACTTCCCCAAATACAATTTACAATTAGGGGCGGTTTAAACCACCCCTAATTGTTCTAGTAGAGGCGGTTAATGTTATAACCACCACTAATTGCAAACAGTTGTGGTAAATTCTGGACTACATTAGAGGAAGTTTAAACCCCCTCTAATGTAACTTCCATTAAATTCGTCACACATGTACTAGCGCTTTCTTGAAACCGCCTCTACTAACAGTAGGCGGGCACATTAGCAACGGTTTCTCATAACCGCTGCTAATGTATTTAGAAGGGGTTATAACCCCTTATAAATTAAAAAATAACCCCTTCTACCATGGTCATTTTTTTGTAGTGATAAGAGTGTTCAAAATGGGAAAAAATATGTTTTTTTTTTATTTCAGGATTTAATATAAAACTTATGAATTATCTAGTACTTCCTAGGATACTAAATTGATCGGTATTTAGAGATTTTATCCCTTGTGATCATGCCAATGTTATGTAATAATGTACCGACTCTGGGTAACTGGGGTCAGGGAATTATAGTTGGTATCAGAGGAAGTTTAGTATAAACCATGGAAGTTATATTTATAAAAACTCTGATTAGAGAACATTACCTTAAGATAAACTTTAAGGATTAGTATATAATAACTTCCTATAATTTTGGTGTTGTAGAGATTTTGTGAGTTTTCCAAACAATACATCCTTGTATGGATACTAATAGGTAGAGGTGGCTCTGGAATAGATTTACCTAGGGTTAAAACCCAAAAACACCACTTTGAGCTAGACTATAATGGGAACTGGTGCACGACAACGAGCCTTGTTGCACTCTTGGTTACGACACTCCCGGGGGATATGCTTAGGATAATTCCCATTTTCTTTACAATCCATTATGAAGGGTTTATGATTATATACATCCTCAAAGAAATTTTTTTATGATTATGGATTATATCCATAAACTGTTCAATTTATGTTAAGTGTTTTACAAGTTTCGAATTATGAATTGTGATTCATAAACTAATCTAGTGTATGCCATTGTTTTGAACTGGAGCCAAGTGGAAGGAATGGAAACTGTATCAACGCACATAATCCATGTAGGGATTTCCATACTACTCTAGATAATTATAGTGGAGCTGGTGAAGAAACTCGTACTGATCAGATTATCACCAAACTGGGACAACTCACTCAGGTTATGAATAATAAACTTATCCATATGGAGCACCCTGATCCACAATGTGGAGAATCAATGTTAGACCGCTTCATGAGGCAACAACCACCAATATTCAATGGTATTAAACATCCATTAGTAGCTGAGAAATGGATAAATTACTTAGAGAAAATATTTCATGCTTTGGAGAGTAGCGAAAGGGAAAAAGTTGTCATATAAGTTTATTGCCTCATAGGAGATGCAGATCAATAGTGGTCCTTAATCCAAAACACAAAGGAAGAGGAAGAATTATCTAACATGTAATGGTGGGAGTTTAAAGATATTTTCATGGAAAAATACTTTCCTCGTGACCATCAAGTGGATATGGAAAGATAATTTCTGAGTCTGAGGAAAAAGGAGGATGAGAATGTCACAAAGTATGTGGTTAACTTTACAAGGATAACAAGACATGCAGCAGATTATATACGTAACCCAAGGAGTAAGATTGATCAATTATTTAATGGTTTAAAACCATTTCTCTGTAGAGCATTAGTCTCATAATTCTTCGCATCGTCCAAATATATTGTCTCATGCGCTATCAAGATAAAAAAGTAATTCTCTAAGTCTTACGACTTTAAAGCTAAGCAAGAAGAAAAGAGATCTACTGAACACTCTTGAAATGGAAATAAGGGGAAGAAAGGAAAAGTTGAATATTCATCCTGTGGTAAATGTGAGAAGAAACACCCTGGTACTTAATTGAAAGGAATGGAAGTCTATTACAAGTGTGGTGAAAAAGGACACCAAGTTCGTGATTGCAAGGGGAAGAAAGAGGCTGTTAATGTTGAATGCTACAATTTTAGTGAAATGGGGAATTAGGAAAATGAATGTCCTAATAACCAAGGGAAATTACCTCAGAAAATTCCAAGGGAGAAATTCCAAGCTTATGCGATCACTACTGCTGAGGTTGAAGCTCCAAAAGATGTGGTGGTAGGTAATTTAATGGTTTCCTCAAGTTTAGCTAATACTTTATTTGATTCTGGATCATCACATTGTTTCATATCTTCCCAGTTTGCTAAGAAAATTAGATATTTTAAATTCTACTTAATAGGGGAGTTTTCAGTCAAAAAACCTAAGGGAACTATCATCATAATAAAGTTTTGTGAATAAGTTCACATTAGGGAATATAAATGTTCTTTATCTACAAATCTCATCATCATACCCATGATTGAATTTGATATAATCCACAGAATGGATTGGATTTTGGACCATCATGTGAAGATTTATTGTAATAAGAAGGAGGTTACAATTTTCGATGATGATAAGGAGTACTATATATTTAGAGTAGAAATGTCACCACCTGATTCTTGTCTAGATCCACCCCCAGTAGATCTACTAAATTCAATTATTGGGGAGGAAGAGAATGAAATAACTATGGGTGAGGAAAAGAATGTTCAAATAGAGGAAGTACCTATTGTTCAAGAATATGTTGATATGTTTCCAGAGGATTTACCTAGACATCCTCCAGAATGAGAAATTTATTTTTCCATTGATTTAATTCCTGGTTCAAGGCCCATATCGAAGACCCCTTATAGAATGGCCACTATGGAATTAGTGGAACTAAAGAAACAACTAGAGGAATTGAGTAATAGGGGATTTATTCTTCCTAGTTTTTCTCTATGGGGAGCCCATGTCCTTTTTATTAAGAAGAAAGATATATCTATGAGTATGTGCATTGACTACAAGGAGATCAATGCTATAATAATATATAACAAGTATCCTCTACCTTGCATTGATGATTTATTTGACCAACTTCATGGAGATCAATATTTTTCAAATATTGAACTTCGATCTGGATAACATCAGTTGTGTGTGAAGAAGGAAGATATTTTGAAAAAAACATTTCAAACCAGGTATAGGCATTATGAGTTTACAGTAATGCCTTTTGGATTGACTAATGCACCCTCTGTCTTCATGGATCTAAGGAATAGAGTTTTCAAGGAATATCTTGATAACATTGTAGGGGTATTTATTGATGATATCTTGGTATACTTCAAAATCTATTAAGATCATGAAAATCACTTGCACATTATTCTAAAGACTCTTAGAAGAAATTAATTATATGGGAAGTTTATCAAGTGTGAATTCTGGATTCAAGAGATTTCTTTTCTTGGCCATATTGTGTCTAAGGATGGAATCTTTGTTGATCCTTTAAAGACCAAGGCAATCCATGAATTTCTATCGCCGATGAGTATAACTGAGGTACGCAGTTTTATTGGTTTAGCAAGTTATTATCAACATTTTGTCCAGAATTTTTCCCAGTTGGCTAACCCATTAACCAAGCTCACACATAAAGCGGTTAAATTTTTTTGGACAAAAGAGTGTGAAGAATGTTTTGAAGAACTGAAGAGAAGATTATTCAATGCTCCTATCTTGAATATATCATCATGGAATGATGGGTTTGTTATTTATAGTAATGCTTCAAAGAAAGGACTTGGTTTTTTCCTTATGCAGAATGATAGAGTTATTACTTGTGCATCACGATAGCTAAAATTCATGAGAAAAACTATCCTACTCGTGATATTTAGTTAGCAACTGTAATATTTGATCTAAAAATATAGATACACTATATCTATGGTAAGAAATGTGAGATTTATACTGGTCACAAGAGTTTGAAGTATATTTTCTCACAAAAAGAACTCAACTTGAGGCAAAGGTGATGGTTGAACTACTCAAGGATTATTATTGCTCTATACACTACCACCTCGGAAAGGAAAATAAGATGGAAGATGCTTTGAGTAGAAAGGATCATGGAGTTTTGAACAATATTAGAGTCTAAAGGGATCCTATTTTCATGGATATAGTAGAAATGGATAAGGTAATAACCACGGAAGGTGAAACGTCAATAATTTTTCAAATGGTTGCTAAACCATCTTTACTAGAAAGGATAAAGAGTTCTCAGACTGATGATGAGGAGTTTAAAAAGAAGATTAAAGTTTTGAATGATGGGAGATTGAGTGACTTTATATATGAAGATGGAATTTTGAAATTTGGGAAGAGACTTTTTGTTCCTAATATACCTGATCTAAAAAGGGAATTATTAGATGATTCTTAGAGCTCCAATTTCTCTATAAACCCTAGGAGCACCAATATGTATAGAGATTTGAAGGAACGTTTTTTGTGGGACAACATGCAGAGGGAGATTGCTGATTTTTTGTCAAGATGTATGGTTTGTCAACAAGTGAAAGCTGGAAGGAAACATCCTGGATGAGTCCTGAAACCTCTTCCAATACCTGAGTGGAAATGGGATAATATTACGATGGACTTTTTCATGGGGCTACCAAAGAATCATAGAAGGAATGATGAAATATGGTTCATTGTTGATCGTCTTACCAAGTCAGCATATTTTCTTTCTATAGGAGAAGATTTACCACTTGAGCGTCTGGCAAGACTATATATTAATAAATTTTTAAGACTACATGGTGTACCCCTATCAATTGTTTCTGATCGTGATCCCCGTTTTACATCAAGATTCTGGAAAAGTCTTTAGAAGACGCTAGACACTGAACTTCGTTTGAGCACTGCATATCACCCTCAAACCGAGAGACAATAAGAACGAACTATTCAAACCTTAGAAGACATGTTGAGATATTTCTCACATGACTTTCAAGGTATGTGGGATCAATATTTACCATTGGTAGAATTTTCCTATAATAATATCTTCCATTAAAGTATTTAGATGGAACCATATGAAGTGTTATATGATAAGAGATGTCTCACACCAACTTGTTGGGATGATGTTGGTGAAAGAAAACTCATAGGACCAGAACTTGTTGATAAAACAATGGAAAAGGTTAAGGTTATCCAAACCCACATCAAAGTAGCCCAAAGTAGGAAAAAGTGCTATGCCGATAACTGAAGGAATTATTTGGAATTTCAAGTAGGAGACCATGTCTTCTTGAAGTTATCTCCATGGAGGGGTGTTATAAGTTTCAGTAAGAAGGGTAAATTGAGTCTGAGGTACATCATAACTTTCAAAATTCTAGAACGAATTGGGGATGTAGCTTACCATTTGGCAATGCCTCCAAGTCTCTCCAAAGTTCACGATGTGTTCTGTGTATCACTGTTGAGAAAATACATGCCTGACCTAATGCATATACACACCTATAAGGAAATTGAACTAAAACCAGAACTGTCTTATTGTGAAGAGCCTATCAAAATTCTTGATATTGGGGAACAAGTGCTGAGAAACTGGATGACTTATCTGGTAAAAGTTCTATAGAAAAACCATAAGATGGAAGAGGCAACATGGGAACCTGAGAAACTTATGATGAAGAACCACATGAATCTTTTTATGCACTAATATTCTAGAAATTTTGAGGATGGAATTATTTTAAGGAGGTTAGAATGTAACACCCCAAGCTTCCACGGTACGTTTCCTTGTGAATAATGCGGTATCTTGCGTTGTACGCAACGTGGAGTTTTAACACACCACAACCAATGAAACTAGACGTTATGAATAGTAATACCCAATTTTTGAAATTTTATAAATTTTAATTTTAAAAATGGACTTTATTTTTGAATTTATAATATCGAAATTATAATAGGGTGAATTTTTGGTACTTTTCTGAAAAATTTCAATTTTTGATGAATAGTGAAAAATAATAAATTTTAATTAAAAACAACTTTTTTAATCAAAAAAATTTATAGTGTTAAATTATCTATTTGAGTGGTTTTATAGTATCATTAGATTATATTTTTATCATTTAATATAATTTAGGTCATTTTATGTAATTTAATATTTAAAATGGACATAAACAATTGTAAATCTTTTGATAGTTATTATTTCTTAAAAACACACTTTTTGTTTTGACAATAGGATTTAATTTTAAATTAATCTCTGCCACTTCTGTGTTTTGAATTTGGAAAAATGAATTCCATATTTTTAATCAGGAGGTCCAAATTGTGTAAATAGGTAACTTTTATTTTTATACATTATAAATAATTACTTTGGTAAATATTTTATTTATCATGGTTAAAGGATAAATCCGATAAATAAGGGAAAAATAATATTATAATAATATTAAATTATCATAACATGTGTCATATTACTATTTTTTGATACATGTCCTACCATGGGAATCCTTGGGTCGATTTTGGGACCTCATGAATCCACTTGAGAGTGATAATGACACTTTATATTAATTAATTTAAAGTAAAGACAAAAATGAAATAAACATATATCTTTTAGTAAAAAAAATTTAAATGGGGTTATATAAATTATATTTTAGACTATAAATACTAATTATAAATATAAAACAATTTCCTACATTATTTTATTTTATTTATAATTTTTATACATTATATAATTAAATTTATTTATGACACAATGATGATGCAGTAATTACCTTATTAATGAAAGAATCAAATAAATGGTATTATATATATTAAAATAAATATAATTTCAAAGTTCTTATGAAATACACGAATTTTATAGGTGAATATTACATTCTAGGGTTGATTCAATATATTTGGTTCGAAGTAATCAAGTTGTGATGACTTTCACAAAAACCAAATACTAAATAGTGTCAAAATTGACATTAATGAGTTTTTAAAACAAATATTATATTATTAAATTATATAATAGTCCTAAAATTCTAAGGTTCTACAAAAGAACTTATATAATTATATTTATATCATTAATTAACCACTTTATGTTTTCTTGTCTTGTTATAGTATGTTTATTAACCATATAATATAAAAATACAAAGAGACATGGTAAATGTAAAACTATTTAACTAAGAGTTAAATCTAAAAGATAAGGTTAATATGGTGACCTAAACCTATCTAAAACCAATTGGTTGAGATTTTTTAGATCCATAACCACCTTATCCTCTAAATAAATCATTTTGGAGCCATTAGAAACCTATAAATATTTTATTATAAAATAATATTTCAATCTTTTCCTAAAGTGACCCTCACCTCTCTTATAAAAGGGTAATTCCCCTTCTCTTAATTTCGCACCTCCAAAGCCATTTGGCTCGCCCAAACCCTACCCAAATATCCTAAAAACTTTCCTAAATTCATCCTAGAGGATTTACTTTGGTAATAAAGCTAACCTAATGAGCCCTTTTGATCAAATCAAAAAGAAGAACCCGAAGAAGAGGTAAATATTTCATCACCACTTTCAAGTTCTTTTCTTCTTCCACATCCTCTTTATTTGTTGTTTACATTATAAAATAATAAATCCAGTATCTGATATATAATTTTCTGTTATTATAAAAAATTTATAACCGTATTCATTATTTTATCCATCATATAAATGACAAATTCACCATACGTGCGTACGTACGGCTTACCGTCTCCACATCGTGGTGTAGTCTGTTATTCAAACACTTCATTATTTGGATGGGTATAATAATGATTATAACTACTATAAATAATAAATATAAAATGTTAATTATTCTTTAGATATCATATAACACCCAATTACATACGATTTCACCATCAATGTAATGATATTGTCGCTCGTGCGTACGTACAGATTACCATCTCCACGAACACGATGAGATTCATTCCTCATCGTAATCATTCAAGAATAATTTTCATTTTGTGATTAAAAATAATATTTATGAACATAATATCATTTGTAATATGAATCAAATACATACTATCCATAACAAACATGGCTTCATAACTAATCATAAAAAGGAAAATGAATCAGTTAACACCAGAAATGATGATACTACTGGAATATTATTAACAAATCAATATTATAGGATCATATATGATATCATATTTATGGATATAGTGATTTTATAAATTAATAAAAAAATTAACAATTATACAGGAGGTTAACATAAAAAAGACTAAGGAAAATTATAACCTAAGGGTTAATTTTACAATCTCTTTACTTATCTGAGGTTGTTAATACGTAAGTATCTAATGGGACCTCTTTATCATCCACATTCATGTTTTCTTCAAAATGTATTTCAAAACATCATTAATACTTACTAGACTATAGGTTAAAGTAATTTATACCCTTAAAGGAATCTTTCTATCATTTTCCAAACAAGGTACATTATGACCTACTCGAAAAAATTAAGGTATGAATGTTTTTTTAACTTATACGATGGGTGAGGCTATTTTTCGTCGTTATAACACCTTTGAAGATTACCTTAAAATATTATAAGAATATTTTCAAAATAAAATGTTTCTTTTATAATTGCATGAATTCTAAATGATTTCAAAATAAAAATAGATATTTCTATCAAATTTTTTTGATTTCATCTATGCCAACATCCTTTGATGGATTTTAAACTTGTTTGAAGTTGATTTATTATGATTCAAATCTTCCATATTGTATTGAAGGTTTTGTGATATGTTTGACTATGGATGTTTTATTTTTACACCATTCATGGTTTATGGATAAAATATTGATATTTTGTATGCTATTTTAATACGAATGTTTATGTTATGTTTAAACTTTTTCATATGAGGAATGCGTTGGACTTAGTAAGTGACGGGTGGAGCCCGCTATAGCTCCTCGATGAATCGGTAGGTCTCATGAGACAAACTATTGTCTTGGCATAAGGCCTTGAAAAAATATTATTTGTAGTCTTCACACAAGGCCTTGACTATGTGGTTATGAAGTCTGGCAATATGCATTCCATCATTATGAAAGTGGCTACTGATATTTCATGTGATTATTCGACTAGTAGAATATCCATGTGAATAAGTAAATGTAATTATTTAATTTTATCTTTTTTATATTATGTTTAATTTTAAGTTTAAAATGATTTTGTTTTAGTCTTATACATTACCTTAAATATTTATACTTATTTATGAAAGTTTCTGCTGTATTGTTATCCTTACTGAGCATCTGAGCTCACCCATTTCTTTGTTTTATTTTTCCCATGATTTGAAGAAGTATTTTATGGTTAACCTGTAGGGATAGGCTAAGGATCTAAGTGTGTTAAAAAGGGGACAAAATGTTGTTGATGTTTTTATTTCATGATTTAATGTAAAATTTATGAATGTATCTAGTACTTCCAAGGCTACAAAATTAATCGGTCTTTTGGAATTTGATCCCTTGTGATCATGTTAATGTTATGTAATAATGCACCGACTCTGGGTAACTGTGTAACACCCGAGACTTATATGCTATATAAATCATCAAAGGAATATTTTTCTACACACAACACTTTCTTGTCTTGCTTTACACGAAATCGCGACCTTCCTCGATAGCTTGCGTCGTACGCAATACCGAGTTTCACTAAACAATGATATGCTAATAAAATATTATTAAAACTAGCCGTTATGAATAGTAATAACCACTTTTTGAAATTTTATAAATTTTATTTTTCAAATTGGACCTCATTTTTGGATTCGGAATATAGAAATTATCCTAGGGTGAAATTTTGGTATTTTTCTGAAAACTTTCAATTTTTGATGAATAGTGAAACCACTAAGTGGTAGTTAAAAAACTGAATTTTTCATAAAACTTAATTTTACCGCTTCTGTGAGTGTAATTTCAAAAATTCGAGAGACACGGTCGATGTCAGTAAGTAAAATGTGGTTCAATGAGATTAAAATAATTTTTTGGTGAATAGTAACTTTTTTCTTTTTTTTACCACGGTTAAATGTAAATAGGGTAATTAAGGGTAAAAATGATATTATTGTTACCCTAACACATGTCCTAATTCTATTGGACAAGTGTAATTCGACCAAAAACAACCTTAGGAATAAAATAAGACCATTTAGGCCCACTTGGATAAGATTAGGACATTTATTATTAATTTATTTAAAGAAGGGTTAAAATAGTTAAAATCAAAGTTTAATAACTAAATCATATTTAATATGGGGTTATACATAAGATAAATTCGACTATAAATATTAATTAGAAAGATAAAAAGATTTCCTACATAATGGTATTTTATTTGTAATTTTTAGACATTAAATAATTTAATTTATTTATGACACAACGATGATGCAGTAATTATATTATTAATGAAATTTTGACATAATTGATGTTATAAATACCCAGATAAATATAATTTGAGACTTTTTATGAATTACACTAATTTTCTAGGTTAATATGACATGTTAGTATTGATTTAATTAACTGTTTTCGAACTTATCATTCTTTTATGATTTTCACAAATATCAATTACTAAATAGTGTCAAAATTGACATAAAATAGTTTTTAAAACAAATATTATATTAGTAATTGTTATTATATTCCTAAAAATCTAAAATTCGGCCAAATGACTTATATAAGGTTATTTATGTTAATAATAAACAACTTGGGGTTTTTTTGGCTGATTATAGTAAGTTTATTAACCTTATAGTATAGGAACACAAGAAGACACGGTAAAAGTAAAATTATTTAACTTAATGTTAAATCTAAATGATAAGGTTAAAATACGAACCTAAACTTGTCTAAATTATATTAAATGAGAGTATTTCGACCCATACCCACCTTATCTTCTAAATAAATCAATTTGGAGATATTTAAAACCGAACTTGACTTTATAATAAAATAATATTTTTAGTTTTTCCGAAGGAGCCCCTCTCCTCCCTTATAAAAGGGAACCTCCTCCCTCTCTTCCTCACACCACTTTGAGCCTTAAAGATCGGTCAAACCCTGCCACTTTCTCCTCTCCACTTCCATAGATACACCTTAGAGGTCTTGGTCTTCTTCAAAGACCAATTTTAGTGCCCTAAAATAAGGTCTCAAAGAAGCACTTCAAAGAAGAGGTAATGTCCGTTACCAATTATTTCATCTTTATTTCTTCTTCCACTTCTTATTATTTAGTTGTTTCATTATGAAGTAATAACATCAGTATCACTCATATACTGATATGTTATTATAAGTATGAAACAACCCTATTTCACCTTCTATCCATCCTATGGAAAAAGAAATCACCGCGCGTGCGTACGTACGGAATACCGTCTCCACGTCGTGGTGTATTCTATTTTCCACCACCACCATACTTGGATGGGTATAATGGTGTAAATAATGACTATATATGACTATTATAAAGTGATATTGATTATGAAATAGTATACGTAGAGTCCAATGCAATTCCACGATCATGAGAACGATATCATCGCTCGTGCGTACGTACGGAATACCGTCTCCACGATGTGATGCGATTCGTTCTACATGATCTTCATTACATAATGATTATATAAATGAATTGAATTAATAAATATGATATATAGTACATTAATACCATTCTGGAAATGATGTATCTATAACCTAAAGAGAATAATAAGAATTTATTCGACAAAACACGCATAAGAACAAAAAGTTATAAACACCCGAATAACAAGTAGCAATGAAATATTACTACCAATAAACTAAGAATATGACCATATATGATATCATAACAATAATTATGATTCTAAAATAAGTAAATAACATTATTTAAATCATTATACAGGAGGTTCGGACACGTACAAAGCATATCGGACCTATGTTAAGGGAAATATCACAATCTCATTTTTATCCGAGATTGTTTATACTTTGGAATTTACTGGGGTGTATTTTATCATCCAAATACATGTTTCCTCAATATGTAATATTATTTCCATTCACCTACAATTTTTTAAATCCTATTTTACCCTTTAGTGAGTTTTTAGTAAAAGATATGAAAGGAATCTTTTCTCATTTTTCGTACGAGGTACTTTTTTGACTTTTCCGACAAAAGTACGAGAAGAATGTTTTCTTTTAAATTATACGACATGAATGGATTTTTAAAACATTATTTCCAAGAAGATTCATTTACAAGTTTTCAAGTTTATTTTTAATCAACTTCTTTTAGTTTATAATTTTATGACATATTAAGAAAGGAAAAGTGTTTTTGAAGTAGAAAGGATATTTTCGTCAAGAATGGAGTTCAAGTGTTTCATCAAAATTATTTTCCATCTAAGATAATAAAGGGTTCTGTTTCTATCCCTATTATTACATTGATTTGATTATGTTGTGATGCAATTATTTTTATGAATTCCTTTAACTTATATGAATTTTTTTATGATGTCACGATGTTTAAGAATCCCATTTTTATTACATGGCTTATCCTATGATGTATGGTTTATGATTTTGTGGAACACATAAGAATGGTATCATTATGAGATGGGTGGGACCTATATCTCCCTCCAATGCATTGGGTAAAGATTTTATATCTCATGAGATAGACATGGCTGGAACGGTTGGTTATACCGGTTCAGTGAAGCAGGACTGAAATGAGGGTAACTCGGTTCAGAAATTGACTTTGTCCACTAAGATAGTCCTGGCAATGAGTCTTGACTAATAAGAAATGATTCTCTATTATTATGTGTGTATGCCACAAAGTTTCATGTTTTAAGTTATGATTATTGGGATTACATTTCACTACTATGATTTATCCCATGTTATGAAATTATAATCTCTTTTGCAGGTTAAGATTTCCAAAAGTTATGTGCTTATGTATATGATGTGATTGATATTTCTTTTGTTTACCCTTACTGAGAATTTGAGCTCACCCTTTTGTATGTTTTATTTCCCCAGGTCGGGAATAAGGTTATTAAGTAGAATATGCCAAAACGGGACTCTAGATATGATGAAATAAATGGGAGGCAAAGTAGATGCTTTATGAATCAGTTGTTTATGTTTCCCAGTTTCTAAAGACACTATGCCTATACGGTCATTTCTTGGTTTTGTTATATGTTGTAATAAGTGTGCTTCAATTCTGAAGTAATAACAATGTATGTAAAGTATGGGTCTTTGTAACCTGGGGTCGGAGCGTTACAATAAATCATGTCTCAGTGCATAATAAAATGAATGGTTGTTATAGTAAAGTTAAATCTTGATACTTTTAGGATGTTGGATAGAGAAATAATTAATCAAATGAATTGAATACTCCATGAATTAGTGAATTGTGTTTCTATGTTGGTAATTTTAGTTCCTAAACCTGATCAAGATTTAAAATTTCTTAGAGATCTTTCAGATAAATAAAGTATAATCTCTACTTCTATTAGATATTTTGCACTCATAAATGATCTGAAAATAAAGGATTTTATTATAATTATCATAATTAATGAAACTAAGATGCAAGTAGGTGTTGATGATTAATAAATAGTCAAGAAAGAAAATGTTTCTCTTAAATTTTCCACTTCAAAGTATGATAAAAAGTATGAAGAAACATATTCCTATTTTTATAATGAATACTATAGTAGTTCAAATTCTTGTTATTAACTTAAATATTTTTTCTAAAGATTTGGTAATTTTTAAAAGTGAATAAATGGATCTAAAAAACCAATGATAAGAATGACAGAAATGAGTTCTGATTCTATGAATGTAAGAAATGGGGATATGTCCTACCTATCTACAATCAACTCGAATATAAAAAGAAGTTTCAAAGAAAATATTGTTACAATATTAAAGGAAAGAAAAATTTTAAAGCTACTTTGAGTTCCTTATAGGATTAAAGTGATGAATATTATTCTTACTCTGAAGTTGAGTATCTGAATCAAAAGATAAATCTATGTATTATGGCTCAGACTGATGATATATGGTCATTCTTCTCTCTTAGTTTTTAGTCTAGAAATATTTATTATAATGAGATCAATGATTATTATTTCATTCACGAAGATAAATTTTATGTTTTAAATAAATTTCACAAAAATCCTGGAAAAAATTATTATTTCATTCTTATTAAAAATATTTTTTTTTCTAAATGGATTTTAGAATTAAATTCTATACTTGGTTAGGTTATGTATTTTTATTCTATATATGATAGTACAATTAAATATTAGTTTTATAAAGTTTATTTATTGAAAATGGTTTTTGGTATGTTTAATAAATGAGAGGATTTACTTAACAGGATCCTTAGTATTGTTAAAGTAAGTAGAAGAAAACATGGAATTAAAAGAAATTGTGAAAATCCAACGCTTTACAAGAATTATTTTATTCATGATTTAAACAGAAAAAGTATGTATACTATTATATGTTTTCAATGTGGTATTTTTTGGAATTATACTAATGATTATTGATTTATAAATCCACAAATTTATGGTGTCAACCATACCTGTGTTTCTATAGATTTAACTAAAGTAAATTTTATAATTTCTATTAAAACTAAAATAAATTGATTATATAAATCTCTTATTACTAAAACTATTGGACCCAAAATCTTATGGGTACCAAAAAGAATAATTTTTTAAATTTTTTAAGATATGAACCACATTAGGCTATAGTATTAAATGTTTTATAGATAGTGGCTACATATGAATGAAGACTCTTTTTCTTTAATTCTTATCAAAATTGATGAAAGTCATGGAAATGATTATAGATGAAAGAACACTAAAATTGAATCTATTTTAGATCAAAAACCAACCCATTATAATGAATTACTTTTTGATGGAGTTATTTTGGACCCTTTTTCATAATTATTTTATCCAAAGGGAGTTCACTATACTTACACTTATATCTATATAAAAAGTATTTGTTTTTTATTTATATTTATTATTTATATATGATCTGTCTATTTTATATAGGGGTATGTTAATAATTAGTTTACCTTTTTCATTTATACTTTATATGTTACTATTTTCATTATTCCAAACCAAATATTCTCATGTGACATATTATTTTTAGTATGGTCTGTGCATGTGCTTAATTTTTTATCTGCTTCACTGGATACTATATTGTTCTATGTGCAAAAGAATTAAATTTAATTACTAAATTATAGCCAACATGCATACAATTTATAATTATATTTATTGGTATGTTTTCATTATCTGATTTATAATATTATATTTTTCTAGTAATCCTGATTTTACTACCATATTAACTAGTTTAATCACATGTTTTATCACTGATTTATTATTTTAAGTGTTGGGGTCTTTATTTTGATTATTATATTATTATTTTTTCATGTTATTTCAGTGACTATATATATTCATTATACATTAAATGTGATATATATATATATATATATATATATATATTTAATTCTTTCCAATATTTTTAACGTGTTTTGTGGCTCCTTATAGTTAAAAAGTTTTTTACAAGAAGAGATTTCTTTGATGAAAATTCAATATCATACCTTTTCAAGTGGAAAAGATTATATGAATGGAGATTTTTTTTCTTTATCATTTTATTATTTGTTTATAATTTATATATCTTTTTAATATGTATGATTTTAAAGAGAATTTATTTATTTTATATCTATTTATTATACTGTATAAGTTTTTTATGCATGAGCATACTGAGAATTCTATTTATTTCTTATTTTGTTTTTTGAAGCATTTTGTTTATTCATAAATTGGTATCTTCAATGCTTATTCATGATGTGTATATTGTTTTTAAGTTATTATTCTTTACTAATTAATCATGTTATATTTTTTTATTTTTTATTAAATATTTAGGAACATTCTTGTTTTCTTATTTTATTGTTTTTTTCAAGACTATTGATATCTAAAGAGAAAAATTCTAGTGTTATTGGAAGCATGTGTTTACTATTATATTATGATGGAACATTATTACTATATCTATTATTAATTATTGAAAATATACTTTTTCAATTCATGATTATTCAATTTAAAGCATGATTTTTTTCTTTATTATTTTTTGAAAGGGGGGAGTATGTTCTCATATCTTGGGTTCTTATGTTCTATTTTTTAGGAGATAATGTGCTTTATTATTTTTATCCTAGGGGACAGTGTGTTGATTATTTATATTACTAGATTTATTCTTCCTTGTCTCTATTTTTTATCCTTACAAAAGGGGAGAGATTTTATTGTGAGTGACTTTTTGATGATTGTGTTTATATTCATATGAGTATGATGTGTTCATATTTTGTAATTATCAAAATGGATGAGAATGTTAAGTTGTCTCTTTGAAACTCTATTTATATTTTGATAACTACTTTATCCCCCTTTTATATATTTTAATATGATATTCACTGTTATTTTCTATTCAATGAAGAAATATATTATGATATATTATTTGTGATTTATTATCCATTTTCTTTATTAATATATTATTTATAATTATTCTAGAAGTTCTCACATTTTATATTGGAGAAGTGTAGCTTATAATGGGTTCATTCAAACTCAAAAGGTATCTGGAAACTAGAAACTATATTATTTATGAGGTTTGAAAATTTGGTTGAGCCATAAAACTTATGGAAATGACTCTTATGGAATTGACACTTACATTTGAGGCCTACCAGGATTTTTGTTAATTTTTTATTATAGAGGAAGTGAATATTAACTCTTAATATCTAAATAGTTTACTCATAAATTTTGAAGTACTCTTAAAAAAGTATATGGGGTTGGAAATTTCGTAAAAGATAGACTTATAAAAACTAGAGTTTACTCTTACAAATTTTTTATTAGATATTTAGAAAATGGAATTAATTTTACACATTATAGTGGAAATAATATTTTACTCTTAAAATCTGGAGAAATGACTCTTACATTTTGAAGTTTCACAGAGGAATTGACTCTTTTGAATTAATTAGATGAATCTTACATTTTATAAATAATTCATAAAATTTACTTTTATAGATGTTTGAAAACATTGATAATTTGAAAAAATGGTCTACTTATACATTAAAAAATAATAAATTTCTATAGTTATAAGATTTGAAAAAGTTTTTAAAGAATCTAGGGAAATGAATTTCATATTTAAAGGATGTTAATTTAAATTTATTTACTTTACCGTTACATCTTTTAGTTATTCCATGGAGATATTATTTTGTTGTGATTATTTGGAATACTAATAGTCAAATTCTAATATTTTAATTTTTGAAATATGGTATTGTGAGATTGTATTAATAATAATTCAAAGTTTAAATATCGATTGAATTAGATAAATTTAAGGAAGGGTATTGACTTGGTTATTATGGGTTTATAATTAAAAAGATATATAAGTCTACATAGTAAATTATTCAAAATATTATTTTGGGAAGGAAAGATGCAATAGTTTTCATATATTCATGGAGTTGTTTATGGGATTATTTGATTATACTTAATTATTAAAGAAAGAATAAGTTATTCAATGAAAATATTATTTATTTATTATTTATAATACATCTAGTAACTTTAAAAAACAAAAAAATAAATATAAGTAGTTCTGTAATGTTACAACACAAAGAAGGATACTGAGAGAAAAAGAAAATTTAAATATTTATATAATTTTATTATTCTCTTACTGACTTTTTCTTACTCAATAATATTATATGAAAGAAAAAATTAATATGAGAAATTCTAAGTTTATTTTTTGTTTTTGTTTGGGAAATCAAAGTCACAAAGTCCTAAAAAAATATGGAATAAGGTCAAAGTATAGAGAAGAATCAAAAGTGATGTGAAAATGAAAAAGGAAAAAATATTCATGAAGAAGTTATAGTGGTTTATGAAGTTTCACCTAGTTTAGTAAGTAATCATCCAAAAACCATATAAATCATCCATAAATCTTGTGATCACTCAGGAAATGACAAGATTGTGTTTTGGGCATTGTAATCATCTATGAGGTCTTTATCATTTGTGGATTTGGAGTAGTGATTCTGAGCCCACCATATAGCTCCTTCAAAAATATAATTTCATATGATTCCCTAAGATGGTTATTTCATGTACTCTATGTACTCTTTTCAAAATAATTCATTGTTAGTAGTTTCACTATGTGAGCATATACTTCCAATGTAGCCCCCTATTTCATATAATTGGTTGTCCAACACTTCCTATGAATACCTCATACTCACCTCAGAATATATACATGGTGGAACAGTATTGAAAACACTTGAAGATAGACTTATAACTTTGGGAAATTTTTACAATCCCTCTAATATATTCCATTCACAAAGTAATTTCGAGATAACAAAGAGCCAATAAAAATTAAAAAAAAAGAGGAAATGTTTGTCAAGACCCCTTTGCAAATGAGTGGCCTATAAAGACCCCTTCACTGATGAGAGGCCCATGAGTCCCCTTTATGAACAAGAGATCCCTATATGCACATAGACCCCCATCACAAATAGGATACCAATAAGAGGCCCCTTTACAAGGATTACTTAAACAAGGACCTACATAGACCCCTCCTCCATACATATAACATTTTCTTGTATCAGATAGAAGCTACTTATGGTGTTCACTACCCTCATCTTAGTGGAACTCATCCATGAATCATTTTATGATTATTATATCACTTTTTTAAGAATACTATATGGATAATTCAACCTCCTTAACACCCTTTCTTCTATCCAGGGCACCCACCTATTTTCGATTAACCCAAGTGAACTTTATTTCCTCATTCTGATAAGGTTTAAACCTCAAAAGGGATAAATCAATACCTTATCCAAAACCACTATAAATACATGATCAATTCTTTGATCATGCCAGAGTTCCCTCCTTTGATCATGTATTACCTTTATAAATTGATGCCCTCAGGTTTTCCTCCCATATTTATAGGAAAATAAGGTTGATAATGATCATGTATTCCCTTGATAATGAGGGATCTTATCATAAGGATACTGGTGGACTTCCCCTGGTTCATACTGCTCGTCTTGGTTTTCCTAGTGTCATGTTAGGCTACCTGATTCCAATCAATGATCCATGCCAGCATGGGCTTCTCACTAGGTGTGATCCCCATCTGCATTCCCATTAATGATTACATCACTTTGGTTCATCAATGAGACAAGGAGACACCAAGGGGCCTCCTACTAGGTGTAAAACTGAAAATAATGCATTCACTTAAGTCATCGACCAGTTCAGGTACCTATGAATAAAATCTATGATAGTTGACCCCGAGAACTAGATGAGTGATAAACATATAAGTCCTGATATCATCATCACTGGTCCATATTCCTTATGAGTCCACCCATCTTTCAAGATCCATTTACCAACAGAAAGAAGATTTATATATACACATATGGGACTTCACCTGATGGGTGTAAGCCCCAGTTCATTTCTCAAATGGATATATTCCTAATGATACATCCTTATCAAAGGTTCATTATCCCTATGATACACATAAGGAAATCCCATGTGTAATCCCTACTCGATCTTTTGTTGTTACCCCTTTCACAATACATACATCCTAGTTTCACGACAATTTCCTTAACCCATGACATTAAATAGAATTGTGTGTTCCTATCACACTACCTTAAACTATAAAACATAAAATATATGGTATTTTATTCTTATTAACTAGGATACATAAGATGAATCTTTGAGGTTCAAACCCAACAGCTTCTATAACCTCATTACCATCAGGACATATTTCTTCTGAAAACCAAATTCATATCCTCAATGGTCTATATTCTCTATGAGCCAATCATACCTTCACTTGGACAAACTATATATGAAGACTATATTCTCAATGGGACATATTTTCTATGAACCAAACTTCATAAAAATTCCACATTACAAGTGAGAATAACCAGAAATGGTCGCTCACATGTAAGTCATGCACTAACCATTTCTAAGAATGTTTCACCTAGTAGTCCACTCTACATAACATTAAACTGCTCAAAAGTGGTCGTGGTTGTATGACCTTAAAAGGAACCACATTTTTAATTATCACATGACCTTAAAATGTATGACATATCCTGTGAAGATACACCAAACTATGTGGGTTTTGATTATCTTTATATGGATACATAGGAATCACTCTTTACA
Source organism: Viscum album (assembly GCA_963277665.1). Lineage (NCBI taxonomy): Eukaryota > Viridiplantae > Streptophyta > Magnoliopsida > Santalales > Viscaceae > Viscum > Viscum album. Next base: position 794,325,759 of record OY728142.1, on the reverse strand, counting down.
ATATTGATCATAGCATCACAATACTTACTACCTCTCTAGATAGAGATAAATTACATAGTACCCAACTCTATGTATTTAAATACAATCATAATAAATTAAAAAATTAATATAGAGAAACTATTATATGTAAAATATATACCATCAATGGATAACCACTGATACATTATGATAATTCCACTAATGTAGAACTTTTAATACATGCAGTGGATCACATCAATTACTGGTTTCGATCAAATCATAATCATAGGGGTAACAAGTCTAATGCTAGGATTTTGGAAGTAATAATCAATAACATTAAATATATAATAGATCATCCCATAAAATTTACAGATAAACGTAACCACCCATATTCTTAACCAACATGCAATCCATGGTGTTGCAGGTAATTTTCCAGTGACCACCATCTTTTGGAAATAAATTGTTTGTTGACTCAAGATAGTCGTGATCTAAGAAGTCATCGGAAAAAATGGAATACTTGATGTGATTAATCTATTGAACATGATCTTACTTGTGATACTACACTGATAGGTTTTCTTGTCTGTGTAATCTAATCCACTGTGACTTAGAAAAAATTATAGAACTAAATTTGATATAAACAAATAGCATCATAAAATCATTATGCATACACCTCATCCACTGTGAATGTTGTGGCCCCAATGATAAGGATGATTCTATCACTGAATCAACACCTACAATATTAGGTGGTTAAAGCTTCAGTTAGGGACTATTGCCTAAATTATTTTATCCCCACCATGGAGGTAGCTTGGGAGACACACTACACAATTAATCCCCAAAGATCACCTCATTAGTAGAGGATTGTATCAAATTTAGTGGTTTATACCACCACCTTCAACTACTTTGGAAGTCTATATTCAATTTAGAACAATGTCTACCTCCCTTTTCTAAGGTATATGGATAAAAATGATGGCCCCTCTATATTTTAGGAATCGTTCAAGAGGGATCTTATTGATCATTGACATTTCCAATATTGTGCGGCCCATGATCCTCATGAATCCTCAAACGAGAACACCAAAAACATCTCAACCTTGATCAATTAAACCCAATAATATAATAGGATGTCCCAAAAAATTAATAAGAGCATCGAAGGAAGGGAGTGGGCCCATATCTGCATTCCTACTAAAGGATCCAGTTAGTATACTTTGACGGCCACTGAAGATTATTAATTATTTCTACTCATGCTCAACAACCTTTCTAGCATACTCTGGAATCATATGAGGAGGTGAACTATCATATTCCAATGAAACTCAAGGATAAATCCTAAATATTTCCCCCCACTAATAAATCCTATCATCATATCCTAATGGTAATTGGAGAAAAGGAGTGGGATTTTTTCCCCGCTCCCATAGAAGAGAAATCCTATATCCTCATTCCTATGGAATAAGCCTGTCATTATATTCTAGTGGAAATAGAAGGGTGGTATTATATCCCAACCCATGTATTATAAAGTTTTCAGCATATCCTGTAAGTGGGATCAAAGGACCACTGCTTACATATTCTGGAGATCAATAACGGATAAGCCCATATTCTTGTCTTTATATCAAAGAATCTTATCAATATACTCCAACGGCTACTTAGTGGTGGGCCCATATTCCTTCCACCATTCAATAGGATCATCGAGATGTCTTATAAAATAATAAAGAATAGGATTGGGATTATATTTTCATTTGGACTAAAGTTCATCAGCATATCCAAACAACCACTTCAAGTAATCCCCATATCCTTACCAACCACACAAGATCTTGCCAACATATTCTGAAGGAAACTCACAAACATGCTTATATTCCTACACATATTTAGTCCATGAAATGTTATTATAATATCCCAATATCAACCAATATGTAGGCTCATATTCATTCTTATTCTAAATAAAATAATTTTATGTATTCTGATAGTAAGTAGAGGGCAGGCTCATGTTACTACCAAAAATCAAGAATTCTATCAGCATAATCCTAAAACAACATGAGATTAACCTAATAGGGATCCCACCTATGAATTTAATTTTTCAAAATTCAAGGTCCGAATCACCTAATGGATAACTTATAAGAATAAATATCACTTAAGAAAACATATGACCCGGGAGAAGGTTTAAATCTCTACCCTAATAAATGATGATATTCTTTATTCCCTTTAACATATATTAATATAATACTAAGAATATATCTTCTCATCATCAGAAGAATAATTTTGTTTTAGTGATGAAGTTCCTCTCTAAGAATCTATTATCATCAAATCTGACGGTTCTCCCTAGAGTGTCCTTCATAGAGGTCCTCTATGAGGTAACGTGAAGACCAATCATAGGAACTTTTATCATGTTGTTGGATGTAAAAATACTTCTCACATTCAGAATATCAATAATTAAGAAAAACATCACATTAATAATACATCAAACATTGGTAACCATGAAGTTCCCCCTATAGAAATAAGGTCTTCCACCCTAAAGGTCCTCCTAGGGGTATATGTTGTAGAGCTTCTACCTGCAGCCAGATATCAAGCCAGAATAGAAATCCTACCTATGATGTCAAATATAAATATGAACATGGAGGTCCTTCCCATGGATTTCACTATGAATTTCCTCCTTGTAGTGACATACCACCTCAGTAATAAGGTCATACCATTATCAAAGACACTCTAAGAACACCCTCAAATCTAGAGGCAATCGAGAGACTAAGTCCAATTACACCGAGAACCTCATCCACAAAAGGAGATATCTCTTCTTAATATAAGGATATTTTGAGGGAAGATTTGTTGTTTTCTCTACATTCAGATCACTTAACCTTTAATATAAGAGATAATATTCTAAAAAATATCACTCTCCTTGATAAGGAAACTGGGAAATGACTGCTCTGGTCAAATCAGGTGGAGGAATCCCTCTAATAAGTTGGAGAGAATTTTATAATTATAAGGAAGAAACTAGCTGAAGGGAATGTACGGGTTATGTTCATTCTCATATCCACCTCTCAAATGTCATTTTAGATACATTGAAAGAGTAATGTATGAATTACCTACACCAAAGTCTGTGGAAAACTCTCTATTATCTCAAGATGAAATACTTATCTTATGGGGATTATTCAGACCATGTTAAGGAAATAAATGAACTATGATTCCAAATCAAATTAGTTTCCCCTTTTTCTACATGATATCCAAATTTTGGAAAACAATTTGAATATCTCCAACATGCATGCCTCAATGCTTTGAAGACTATATGCTAGTTGATTTTTGATGCCATATCTGAAGTACACATCATAGGTTGAGGTGAACATGGAGTGTTTAATTTTACTTAACTTCATAGAGAATATATTCCACCAAGAAATACATTATGAAATGTAATCTCCATAAACCAAGTTGTAGGATTGAATTCTTTAATTTGAGCTAATCAATCCATTATAATGGTCTATCAACATACTATTACACTAAATTGCTAAGAGATTTTAATGTGTCTCCTATCTGAGGAAATAAAATCCCTCAATTATAGAGAAACCTTCAATGAAAATTATCACATGTTTCGATCATGCACTGTATCAGGACCATGATTAGAATAAACCATGAATAATCAAGAAGGAAGATGCAATAGATTCCATGATGGTGATATGGGAGCTGCACTAGTCCATAAGTATGGGGGGATTTTTACCACAACTACCACCCCTAGAATCATAAAATTAAAATTGAACCCAATATATGATATTTGGAGACTCAATAAAATCCCTACCTATGCAACTGGGGGATTTTATATCACCAACTCCTCCTCCCCATCGAAATTAGTCTTCTCAAAACTGGGGGGAACTTCATAAGATATGCCTTTATAATTCCTTACATTGTGTGAACCCTCCATCACTTTAGAGACATGATCTATAAATACCCATAGTAAATCCTTTAGGATTACTATTTATAAATAAATTTTAGGGAAACATAAAAAAGAAAAGTCAAGACCTCTTAGGGGGCACAAGATGAAACGATTATTCAAGAAGTAAAATGCGAAGGAGGAGTGTAGTTTTCCCTTAAAATACCCAAAAATTATACCACTGCCCTTATACTTTTGATGGAGATATATTTCATGTGATGTATTATACATCAGTGAATATCATTAGTATTGTACTTGAAAATAACTTGAAGCAAGATGATGGTGAAAAAGATAATGATGAGGAAATATTTTTATGAAGTATATTCCACACCAAAATACCTGAGGAAGGTGTGCATACCCGACATCAAAGGTCAACTCAAAACCTCATAGAACCTCTAAAAATATAGATAACACCTCTTGGATGATATCCATATAAAGAAAAAAACGGAAGTGTGTAGCCATATCCCACCCACCACCCAAAGAAACTAATACTCTCACCGCCGAGGATAAATTGGCCCAATATGAAGCTGAGTTGAAGGAACTATGAAAACATAATGCCAAATTACTCATGGTAAATATTCCATATAAGTATAATTTCTAGGTCAAGACTAAAATTTCACCTATGATGGATATTCCACAACCTGAGAAATCTGCTCAACCCATGTGGGCATAGTACAACCATCAATCATTCTCTAGGACTAAGAAACTAGTGTATCTAAACATGGTAGCAGAGGAAAATCCTAAATTCCCTTCACTTTTTTAGTAGACAAAGCCATGTTATGAAATCTACCCTATGGAAACACATACTGGACATCAATAGTAAACATGGGTGAGACAACCAAATTAGCCTCTCCCCACAACCTATACTTGATTGTCTTCCCAACCGTTCATCTCTCTAAAACTTCTTAACTTCAATGAGTCCCCAAATACCTGAATGGAATCCATGGAATGAATACATACACTAGGGAAGTCAAAGAAGAATTTATATCATGAGTGGATTAACAAAACCCATCCTCTTCACAACATCAAGAACTCAACCTTCCTAATATTTAAAGGAATGATATGCCTAAAATAGTATTCGATGCATTTTGTGCCTTGATATAGTCCCATTATGGGAAAATTTGGGCAAAAAGAAGAATCTAATCTCATATTATTCATAGAGAGTATAGAAGAAACAACATTCAACTGGTATAGAAATATACTAGTAGAGTCTTTCTTGGGTTAGAAAGACCTTCATCCATAATTTCTCTATCAATTAATCTCCACACTGAGAAAAATAAAGATCCTAGATATCTCTAATTACAATAAATGTGAAAATGATAGGGTCTAAAACTTCATTTATAGATTGAAGGGTGTAAATTAATCTCTTAATATGAAACTCCCATTAGAACAATTACTATATATATGCATAAAAAATATATATGACAAGTTGCAGATTCCATAATTCTCATTGAAATACCCTAATGAATTCTGAGAGTTCATAGAAGTTATGTAGATATTAGAGGATGATATCCAATGTTAAAAGGATAAATCTTGGACAATGTTCGAGAATCAAGGAAAGGGGGTTGGAAAATCATAAATAGTAATTATTACAAAAAATATTGCTCTAAAATTTCTCCATCAACTAATCATATGTAATATCACATGGTGCCTCCCCCTGAATGGTGGAAAAAAATAGTGTCCAAAAAGGTGGGAACAGAATGGAAAATATGTCCTTTATTAAAGGATTGTAAGAATAAATTGTATTATTTTGGGGAAAAAAGTCTCAAGTTACTTCATATATATCATGAAAAACAACTTTATCAAGTTATCAGATCCCAAGAAACCCAATGAGATTAGTCTCAATGATAGTACAGGTTATTGTCACTACCATCGAATATTGGGACACAACATCTAGGAGTTCTTCATTTTCAAAGACATACTCTAGAATATGGTTAATTCCAGGAAAGTAATATTAGGTAAACCATCAAAATAGGTAACTTGTATCTCCATTATCCCACTAAATGAGGAAGAATAATGGTATAAAAGTCTATGTAGTGGCATGAATGAGCTTGATGACTGGATGAATAGAAGATCTATCAACTAGGAGAATTTTATACTAAGGGAATAAATAGATAAACTAGTTAAAACCCATGTCCCCTCTATAATGGATGAACCAGACCTTTCAACATTTGGTTTTATATAAATTAATTTAATTATATTAAGAATGAATAATTCATGGGAGAATGATCCCCTACCACTTCCTCATATACTTTAAACTCTTTGAGACCTTCTATCCTCGTCATTGGGAGGAAAGGCACCACCCTTCCAAAAATAATTACATTATACGAGGAATCAAAACATGGTTCATTAACATTATCCACTTGGAGTGTCTCTTTTTTGGTGAAGAAGATTTATATGAACCAGACTTACCTACCCATAACTGGGGAAGAGGTCGCCAAGGATGAGAAAGTCCACGAATATAGGGTCTATATGGATCCTGATATTCAGAAAATGTCTCTAATAAATCTAGATATATTATAAAAATCTAGAGATATAAACTTTAGTGAGTTCAACAGAATCCAAAATTAACTCTTGGATTATCTAGAGACTGAACTGATCTGATTATATTAGAATAATGATTAGTGAATGTGTGCATGTCTATTCCACATCAAAATGTGGTAGATTTGGCTTATCTTATCCCATAGAACCCAAAAATTACCTCAAATTATAATCATTGAAAAAAACACTAGCACAAGCAATCTCATCCACCAAGCATCAAGGTATGGAATAGGCTCATAATGGAAAAAATAGACCTCTAGTCTAGAATTATGATATTTTGAAACAACTTTTTGTCATTCCAGATATGATTTCAAGCATGGATTCCAATTAACATTCAAAGGAGCTTTAGAAAGTTCTCATTGAGGCACTTTTAAACCCTAAATAATTTAAAGTTGAGGTCATAGCTGCTTAAGTGTATCATATAGAGACCATACCCTTTGAATATCATGTGATCATCTCTTTCATAGAAAAGGACTAGGAAGTCACCATACAGGGACACATTATACCTGTATACATTTCTAGAAAGTTATAAAATGTTGAAGTTCATAAGGATATTATTGAAAATGGTTCCAAATCAACCTCATGTCGTTCCAAGCCCTCTAATTCTTGGGTTATACCGATACTAACTTGTCTCCTCCAATCTAACAATCCAAGGGAATAATAGGAGTGATCAGAAACCTCTCAACTAAATCAAGATCAAAGATCGATTCAGAGACCTCAACACTAACAATAAATTCATGATCATCCACCAAGATAGATATTTTAACAATATATTGGGAATATTATAGCTTCATTCATAGATATTAGTGCCTTTATCATATCATTAGTGCATCAAGTAATTTTTCAATAGGTATGTTAGAGTGGTATATGGTGATAATGCCCACTTTGAGTCATATGAATATCAATATATATATATTGGATTCTAAAAAATTTTGGGGAATAATTTGATGGTAGAAAATATTATCATGATTACTAACCCAATATTTGGAGATGGCTCTCATAAACCCATTGAATGAGCTTGGTGAAGAGTATGTGTTGCATATCAATCAAGGAAATCACTCGATATTTGGGAATACATTGGGCTATGTGAATCCAATTTGAAAGTTTAATTAATTTGATCACATTCATGTCATATCATGTATAAGTATATTATTCCATTGAGTAGTCACCACCAATAGTGGAAAAGAGCTTCATGTTATCCATAAAAATTAATTTGGCCCCTGGATGACTCTATGTGAGGGTAGGTCTAATCAATATTCATACTATTCATCCAAGGATATTTTATCAGATAGACCTCAGCCCTTAGAAAAGGAGGTAGGAATGAGGTGGGGCCACATTTTCCCCTATTTTTATGATATCATCTGTATCAGCTAAATCTAGATGTGTTGGATAATAATGTAATACTAAGAAAGATAACAGTACCCTTCATGAAAATTATCCCTCATTGTATTCAAGACCTAAAGAGGCCCCTACATCATTTTCATTATCTAAAGTCACTACAACATCATATACAAAAACTGAAAAGGCCCCCATATCATCTCATAAATCCTTGTATTTCAGTACATCTTATTCCCTCGATGATAGTGAAGATAAAGTAGAACATTTATAGAATTCCCCTAAAAATAATGCCCTTGCATTGGTACCCTCAAGATCATGAGGAACCTCCTCATCATTTACAATATATAAAAGATATTCTCATTCCATATTCAAGATATAAAAATACCCCTTTGAATACCAATTACAATAATATTAAATCATAATATGGAAAGAAATAATATCTTAGATATTCCCCTAAAAAATTTGAGGTAGGTGTCTCTACCATAATTGATGTGCTCAAACAACTGAATCTGGGAATGAAGGAAGATTTGAAGCCTGTTCTAATTAGTGAGTCTATGAATCCTATGGAGAAAGATACATATATATCATTATTTAAGTAGAATTGAAAAATATATTTCTAGAATAATATATATATTCCTAGATTTAACCCTTATGTGGTAACCAATCATTTGGATTAGCCATATGATCATCAGTGTTTTTAGCAAGCATACAAGAGAATTAATCTGATTAAAATTTCCAAGGTGGGAACCAAATTTTATAATCTTATCAAATCTAACATCATTCATGGATTTCAATACCCAAAATGGATTTTTTAGATTTTCTTTATTAATAAGGAGAACATGCATACCATAGTTTTTATTTAGTTCAAGGCTCTCAATTGATACTTCCCAAAGGATGATTTCTCGGTACCAATCATTGAGTTTTTTATTAAAGAAATTTTTAGATTCCAAGACCTCTATTTAATGGATGGGTATTCAGGATACAAACAAATCTGAATAGCCCCAAAAGACATGAATGTAACTGATTTCAAGGTATCCCAAGGGGTATGTTTTTATCAGGTAATTCCCTTTGGCATGAAGAATGCTAATACTATATACCAATGTCCAATGAACCATATCTTCAAGCCCCTTCTAAGGAAAATTGTAGAATATTACATTTAGAATTTGTAAGTTAAATATCAATGGTATATAAGACACTATAATAGAGTAGTAGCCAAAAAACTAGATAGAGTGTTTACAAATGATCATTCTTTAGATAAATGGGATACCATTTCCAGCACTACTATCCCCAAAATTCAGTCTGATCATCATCCTATTATGGTCAATATTTCTTACAAAATAGTGAAACCTCATCTACCCTTAAAATTAAACAATGTTTGGTTCTAAAACCTAGAATTTTGTAATATCATTAAAAACATTTGGTCCTCTATGACACATTCCAATGATGCCTTTTCTTGTACTCTTAAATTAAAACTTCTCAAACACAATCTTAAAGGTTTTTGTAGCTTAGAATCTAAACAAATTGGCAGTGAAATATTGATTTTTGAGAATGACCTTCATTAACTCCAAAGAAACAGCACCAACTCTAATTTTACTACTAATCAGAACTAGGAAATTAACATTTATGTGAAACTCAATTCACTTATCACCTTTAAAGATAACATGCATAAACAAGATTTCAAAATCAAATGGTTATCTGATGGTGATAGAAACACCAAATTCTACAATTATCTACATAGAATCATGAAATCTTATAGACCTTTAACCTCTCTCAAATATGGGTACAACCTTTTGGATAATGAAGATAATATTGTTAATCATGTTGTATCCTATTTTTAATCTATCTTTAATGGCCCTGAAATCAACAAAGATCTATTTCATGATATCATTCCGATTGTTTTCACATAGGAAGATAACACTTTTCTTTTATACACTCCTCTTGATCATGAAATCAAATACATTGTTTTTATCCTTAATCTTGATAGATCCCTGGGTCCTAATGGTTTTAATAATGGATTCTACCAGAAATATTAGGATGTCATTCAATGTGATATTTGAAAACACATAAAATCTTTCTTTTATAATAGAATTTTACCCAATTGGTTGAATGAAAAATTCCTTAATTTGTTACCTAAGGTAGATAATGCCTCTAAGATTCATCTTTTTAGACTCATAGCTCTTATAAACACTCTTTACAAAATTATCACCAAACTGCTTGCAAATAGGCATAATGCCATTACTGACAAAATTATCACTTGGAATCAATTTGGTTTTTTCATGGGAAGATCCATCCAAGAATTCATTTTTCTTGCCTCTGAATTCACTAACATGTTCAATAATAAAAAAAATGTGGTAATATTTCCATAAAACTTGACATTAGAAAAGATTTTGATATTATGGACTAGAATTTTATCTTCAAAGTGCTTCAAGGATTTTGCTTCAAAAATACCTTTATAACTAGAATTAAAACCTTGTTCAACTCAACCTCCATTTCTATCTTGGTCAAAGATTCTCCTAGAGGATACTTAAAATGCAATAAAGGTGTTAGACAATGTGATCCCCTCTCTGCCACCCTTTTTTCTATTGTGGAGGACTATTTAAGTCGACTGCTCACTTGCCTGGTGGATTAGAATAAGCATAATCCTATCTAATCTTCCTAGAATATGAACACTCACATACATATTTTATATGTAGATTACATAATTATGTTCTTAAAAGGTGATAAAATAAACATCTGAATTCTCAAAAGTGCTCTCTCTCACTACGAGAAGGTCTCAGATCATGTTATTAACTGGAAAAAATCCTCTATCTTATTTGGAATAAATTTTCTGACTAATAGAAAAAAATTTATTATCAATGAATTAGGTATTAAATAAGTCTCATTTCCTTTCATGTACCTTGGTGTTCCCATTTTTGGGGTAGGACCAAATCAAGCTATTTCTCTAAATTTTTTGATCAAATCCTTAATTAGCTCTCCTCTTGGATACCAAGAAGTTTATTATGATTGATATGCCGGTTTAAGATGGGAGAATAATAGTGTTCTAAAAGGATTCACTATGTTTCATTTTATATTCTAAATTGTATTGTATGATTCAATTATATATCATGTTTATCAAGTTACTAAACTATTTGGTCCTTTGGGATGTGATTCCTTGCATCTTATGAAAATGTAATAAAGTCACCACCGAATCTGGGCTACTGGGGTTGGGGTATTCATAGTTGGTGCCATAGAAAGTCTAATAGAAACCATGGAAACTATATTTAGGAAAAAATAGAATATATCATGAAACCCTATAATAGAATTTGGTAATATATTCAAATAAACTGATCTTATAACTTAGAGATTAGTTATACCTATATTTTCAATTTATGTTAAGTGTATCACTAGTTTTGATATTATAGATTATGTTTAATAATGTTATAATATAATCTAGTGTATTTTGTTTTTTAGAAATGGTACCTAGAAGAAGTAATGGGAACCAAATAAATACACATAATCCAAATATTAAGAATGATCATTTCATCAATGGGTTTAATCTGATATTTTGAAGGGAACTAGTCTCCCAAACATTTTTATCATATGAGTAAATAATATAATGTGATAATAAGATAAATAAAGAATTTTATAAGTATTATGGATTTGGAAGGAAGCATGAGAAGAATAGGATGTTAGGGAAAATAATGGATAAAGTTAAGAAGGAAAAGAAGGATTTTCTCACATGTAAAAATTGTGGAAGGAAACACATAGGTATATGCTTAAGAGGAAAATCGGTTTGCTTCATGTTTAGAGAAAAAGGACACCATGATCATAATTTCAAGGGAAGGAAAGAATTTTCTAATGTTTAATGATTAAATTTTATGTATATAGGGAACTATGTAATAGAATTCACCAAGAATCAAAGGAATATACCTCAAAAGAAGCTAATGGATCATGGTCAATCTTGTTCTATTACCACAAATGAATAAGAATGACTAATTTAATTATTATTGGATTCAAGAATTATGTCATCTAAGTATTTTATCAATGATGTATTGGTTATAAGATTTATGGAGTATATAAGTATTATACTACAACACTTTTTCATAAATGATTTAGAAGCATGTGATGAATAATATAGATAACCAAGAGAAGTGATTATGTGGTAAGTTAATCTTTCGAAAAACACATGATTGAGGTAAGATAACCCTTAAAATATTATTGATGTTTAGATAACAAATATAAATATATGTTTATGGGATAGTATTGGTGAATATTAAAGAGTTTAGTAATTTTATGGTTTATGTTATCTTCGTTGGGTTTACAGCATTTTTGGATTTAAGGAATATATTCAACAACCTGATATTTTATTTTTTGAAGCATGCATGATTTTATTAATATTTAATGGTGATCAAGGTAATCATATATTTGGTATGTAAAAATAATATCTACATTTTGTTGTTTGATGAAAATATGATGTTAATTTTATTTTATAAATCTAATGATATTTATTTTAAATTTTTTGTCTCTAAATTTAGATAGAATTATTTTGGATGAGTCTTAAGATTAACTACTAATGGAATAGATTAATTTGAGATTTGGATATTATTTTTTATTGATAAAATATTCTAACCATTTTGGTTTTAGTGAATATTTAATGTCATAAGGACTGACATGTGGAGCTTATGATTTATTAAATTTCTTTAGGATTGAAAAGGTCATCTTTAACATCCATTTCCTTGCATAAGATATGATGTCGAAATAGATCAAAACATAAGCATATTATGATATTATTCTTTTGACATGGAAATAAATCAAGTATGTTTATTTTCTCAAGTCTTATTTGGATATTAAAAGAATATTTCAACTATTGGAAAAGTATTTTGGAACAAAAAAGTTATTTGTTTACTTTTCTTACTGAGAAATCAATGTTATTTTAACCGATCATAGATTTATCATTTTGTGATGGTTAACTTAATAATGACCATGTTATCTATTTCTATCCATAAGAATATGATATTTAGATTTCTCTTTCATGTCCATGTTTCTACTTCCCACTATTATTCTCTTATTTAAAAGCTTAGCATTTTTGTGATCTTTTTATTTCTCTTTCCCTCTTATTAATAGAATGTTTTATTGATCCTATTTACAATGTAGGCTTCCAAAAATAGAATTTTCAAATATCAACATTTTATTTTCAAAGTTAAATGTCAAATTGTGGGAACTAAATTTATTGAAGGATGGTAGAATGTAACACCCTATGATTTTTTATTATGTCTCTTTTTAAATTTAACATCTTCGATAGCTTATGTTGCACCCAACACCTAGCTTAAACTAACAATGAAATATTATTATGTGATCATTATAACCAAGCCTTTAAATTGGAGGGAATTAAATGTATTACCTAAATTATTAAATTTATATATATTATATATTAAATAATTTTTTTTACATTCATCCAATATATTATATATGTATATGGTAAGAATAAATCCAATTTTACGCATAAAAAGCTATATTTTCTAAAGGCAGTTTTGTCACCATTTAATAATGAACTTGTTTTAAAACTAAATTTTGGAAAATTTATCAATTCTATTTGAAAAAATAAACTTTATTTTTAAAATTTGAATTTAAAAAATATTATAGGGTGAATTTTTTGTATTTTTCTGAAAAGGTTAATTTTCTAGTGAATAGTGAAAAATACTGATTTTTTATAAAACTATCAATTTTATTATATTAAAATTATATTTATGATTTTAATTTGATATAAATGTAAATTAAGTATTATTTAGTTATAAATAATCTAATTTATTTTATTTTAAACATCTCTATACCTTATTTTGGTATAAGTTCATTTTGGGATTAAAAATGCATTTTTCAAGAAAATTGTTTTTCATTGCATTTTAAGGGATTAATATTAAATAAATTTATGAAACTTATTTGTTTTTAATTTGAAAATTGGGTGAAATATTTGGATTCAGAAGTTTCAAATGTTAGGACCAAGTTTTGTTTTGGTTGTATTTGTTGTTAATTTCTTAGTATGCGGAAGAAAGAAAGAATGTTGAGAAAGATGATGAATGGGAATTCAAATTGAAAGGGATTGAAATAAATAAGAAAGGTATTATGATTCATTTTGATTTTCAAAAAAAATTATTGGTTTCAAAACAATTGGATCCATGTTTTTAAAAGAATCAGATCCCTATTTTTAAAATAAATAGGAATCACTATGAAAGTCCATTGTAATGAGAAGAAGCGACTTTGAAAGTGAAAACATCTTTCTAGAAGTAAATGTTCATCGGATTCACTCTGAATACGATGAGAAAAAACATTTTGTTTTTCTGGAGAATCAGAGTCATTATGACTACGATTGAATTAAATGTGACGATGCTTTTCTGTTTTGGAATTCTCATAAATCATAAGTATAGTGGTATAACTTATAATGCAAGCCTGATGGAAAATCTTTAAGAGGTGGTGACTATTTAAAAGCTATGAATAGTGGTTAATATTGAAAATATGTGAATGGTGGTGACTATTGCAAAGATGTGAATGGTGGTGACTATTGTAAAGCTATAAATGGTGGTGACTATTACAAAGTTGTGAATGGTGGTGACTATTACAAAGCTGTGAATAGTGGTGACTATTGTAAAGTTGTGAATGGTGGTGACTATTAAAAAGTTATGAATAGTGGTGACTATTACAAATTTGTGAATAGTGGTGACTATTACAAAGCTATGAATGGTGGTTACTATTGCAAATTTGTGAATGGTGGTGACTATTGAAAATCTGTGAATGGTGGTGACTATTGAAAAACTGTGAATGGTGATAATGATGGGAATAGTCATGCTGATGGAATATTCATTCTGATGAAAGAAGAGATGATTCTTGTCACGATGACATATTAATGAATTTGTTTTTCATCAAACTCAGAGTCATGTTTATGGGATAGTCGTGTCGATGGAATAGTCGTGCCAATGTAATAGTAATGCCGATGAAAGAAGAGATGATGCTTGTCATGCCAACATAGTAATGAATTTTTTTTGCATCGGACTCAGAGTCGTGCTGGTGTAATATTCATGCAGATGGAATAGTCGTGTCGATGGAATAGTCATACCGATGAAAGAAGAGATGATGCTTGTCATGCTGACATAGTAATGAATTTTTTTTCATCGGACTCAAAGTCATGCTGATGGAATAGTCGTGACGATGGAATAGTCGTGCCGATTAAAGAAGAGATGATTCATGTCATGCTGACATGGTAATGACTTCGTTTTGCATCGGACTCATTGTCATGCCGATGGAATAGTCATGCTAATGGAATAGTCATACTAATGGAATAGTCATGTCGATGAAAGAATAGATGATGCATGTCATGTCGACATGGTAATGACTTTGTTTTGCATCAGACTCAGAGTCATGTCAATGGAATAGTCGTGATGATGGAATAGTCATGCTGATGGAATAGTCATGCTGCTGAAATAGTCGTTCCGATTGAATAGTCATGACCATGGAAGAGGAAAGAGTCATTTCAATGAAAAAGAGGAAAGAGTTGTTCCAATGGGAATAGTCATGCTGATGGGAATTGTCGTGCCAATGGGAATAGTCATGCCAATGGAAATAGTCATGTCGATGGAAATAGTAATGCTAATGGAAATAGTCATTCCGATGGAAAATAGGAAAGATTCATGTCGATGGAAAGAGAAAGTATAGATATAATTTTTTTCATTTCAACAGGGTAATGACTTTGTTTTTCATCGGACTCACTGATGAAATTGAAATAAAAGAGATGGTTCTGATTAAAGACCATCGTACCCAAAAACAATCGTACTCAACAATTGTACCCACATTACAGTTTTCTAAAAAAAATTGTTTTGGTTTTCTAGAATAAAAAACGGGTATGGAGATACAAATAAAAGATCCAAAGATTGAGATGAAGTTTCAAGAAGATTCTAGATGTTTTTAGAAACTATGATGAAGTAAAAAATGTATTCCATAATTTCAGGGGAAAATTCAAAATTGGGAAAATTTGAGTGAGCGGGAAAAACTTTTGGATTCCCACCAATTATCACCAATAAAAGGAGGAGGTACTTTGTACTTTCTTATATGTGGTACTATTCACAGGAGAGGAGATATAAGATCAAAGTTTTAATGAGAATAAGAGGTGAAGAGTATTTAGCTTGACTTTTGTTTTAATGTGTTCATCATATCAAGATTAATTAGTCAATTTCGAGTTTTACATACTGGGTGTTTCCGTATTTGGATTATCGAGCTGAGGAAGAATCATACCGAGTCTCTTTATCGGTCTCAGTATTAGAGTGGTGTCGATTCTATTCTATTGTATTCAATTGAAAGATCGGACTAAAAAGAATCAGACTGGGAGAATCGTACTCATGGTAATTGGACTGATTGTTTTACTTAATCCAAGATATTCTTACCTTTCTGTCAAGTAATGGAAAGAATAATTATTTTAAAATTGAATACATTTGGTGAATTGAAAAGAAGAACATGTAACATGAGATGTTACAAAACAAATGTATTACCCTATTGTGCTAATATGGTGCACATGCACTAGTTATTGTTTCATAGTGCTACATGAGTGTAAGGGTACATCCTACTCGTTGTAATCCAAGGATTGTTTTCTTAGGGGATTGTATAGTATTGGATCATTTACAAATCCTACCAAGTACGTAGCTATTCTTATTGAGTAGTGAACCTTGTAAATATTTTTGTTTATGTGGATGTGTGTTGAGTATGTTTTTAGTAGGTAATTGAAATCTCTAACAAGAGGCAAAGGTTGTTTCAATGGAAAAGAAACATAAAATAAAAATAGTATCACTGATTCACCCCTCCCCCTCTCATTGATACATTACTCTGACTACGCACTTTCAATTGGTATCAGAGCTTGGTTCCCTTCGTTATTCTTTTCTAATGGAGAATGTGAATTGTGTGAACAGTAAAGGTATTCCAATTTTTTATGGAAAAAACTATCATATCTGAAAAGATAGAATGTTTCCATATCTTATTTCTATCAGTTATGATGTTCTTGAAGTTACAACAGTTGGGTTTCCTCCCATTGATGATAGTGATCCACTTACACCTGTTGACAAGAAATTTCATGAGAATAATGGACAGGCCAAGAATGCTATATTATCATCACTTTCTGAAAATGAGTTATTGAGAGTGAAATGTGTTTCCACAACTAAAGGTATATGGGATAAATTCAAAAACATATATGAAGTCAATAAAAAAGTGAATAAGGAAAAGTTACAAATATGGAGATTGATGTATGAAGATCTCAAGATGAATGAGTATGGATCTGTTGGGGACTTCTTTACCAATTTAAATGACATAATATGTAATATCAGATGTCTTGGTTAATAGTTGGATGATTCTACTGTGGTTTAAAATTTCTTGGGAGTCCTACCCGACAAATTCGATGCAAGAGTTTCTTCATTGGAAGACAGAGATCCTAAAACAATATCTCTTAATGATTTACATAGTACTATTATACTTATGAGATTAGAATAGATAATTCTATGAAGATAAAAACAAAGGATGATAGAGAAATTTCTTTCAAGGCATCCAAGAAAGAAAAGAAGATTCTTAATGAAGAAGAATCTGAAGATTCTGACTCAGAAAATGTGGTATGTAAAAATATTGATTCAATTTTTTCCTTGTTTTATAAGAATATGAAAAGAGGTATAGGAATGTATAAAGGTAAAATTACCTTAAATTGTTTTGGATGTGGATCCATTGTGAATATTTTTTCTATTTGTCCTCAAAGAATAAATGAAGAAGAAAGTGATGAAGAAGAAAGTGAAGATGAATAAAGAAGGCCAAGAAGATCTAGGAAGACAAAGGGAGATAAAGAAAAATTTTATTCTAAGAGGGAAGATAAGAGGTTCTCTAAATCCAAAAGGAGAAGCTTTTTGTCTATGTAAGATGATAGTGAGGATGTTGTAAATGATGGTGAAGAAAACACGTTCATTAAAATAGTTAATGAAGAATGTTATTACAGTAATGAAAGTAGTTATGCTAAAGAAGAAGAAGAAGAAAGTGAAGCTGAATCTGAAAGTTCCATTGAGTGTCTTGGGGAAAAGAATATTATTTCAATAATGAATGATGATGAATTTATAAGCAGCAGTTCTGATGAAGACGAAACTCATCATGAAATTCATTTGAAAGAAGAGTTGAAATAATGTTTGAGAAATATCAGAAGTCTTGAAAAGCAAAACAAAAATTTGGAAGATAATTGCTCAAGAAAGCAAGACTTTTTTTTGGTGAGAAAGAAATGTTTTTTAAAGAGATTGATGATTTTAAGAAGTATTTTGGAGATTAAAATAATCATAATGCACATTTGGAAGTTAATCTAAATGAAAAATAAAGAAGAGTTAGAACTTGTCCAACAACAATTCTATGAAGATGAAAAGAAACGTCTAAGTTTCCAAAACACTATCACTAAATTTGGAGAATGTTCTCATAATGAGAAACTTGAGAAGGTTAAATAAAATTTAACTTCAAAGGGTGATAAGAAGAATGGAATTATTTTTTAAAATAATAAAGTTTGGAATGTTATGTATGTGGCCAAGACCAACAAGGTTGAGAATATTTTGAAACATTCTGAATCTGGAAATGCTTCAAATAATTATGGTTCTGATAATTTAGAAATGAAAAGGAAGAATCTGATTGATAATAGAATATTTTGTGGATTGGAAAAGAAAGAGAATAAGGTGGCTGAGAAACACATTCAAAATTCAAGATAGTATCGATGTTTCAGAGGAAAATACTTTTTTTATGGATATTTATGATATTTTTGTGGATTTTGACATACATATAATATGTGTTGGTTCAACCAAAAACACTACTATTATTCCACAGGTCACGAAAGGAATGATTTGAGGGGGAGTCAATTCTCTCAAAATAAGAATCTTGAGAAGGTTGTGTTGAAGAAATTTGGGAAGAATTAATTAAAGATTGAAAATAGGTTCCAACCATTAGAAACTATTTGTAAAAGGTGTGAGCAACCTAGACACCTTGTGAAAGGATGTCTTGTTTTGTTACCAGAACAATAAAATATTCTTGTAAATTCTCAGAAGCTGGATGTTTTTGAAGTCAAGAAAGACAGGTCTGCTAAATTTCAAAGAATGATTGCTTAGTTGTTCTGCCAGAACACATTGACCTGGCTAGGAAATTAGAGGAATCTCAAAAGAATGTGAAAGAAGAAAGGAAGAAGCATACTTATGAAGATATGAGAAATGATAACAAAAATGTATCCACAAATGGTGAAGACGAGAAATAAAGGAATGATATCAAAACATATTCAACTATATTTCCAGATCAAAAGATAGGAATGGAAAACATGGAAAAAATCATTATAACATGGATATTCTTAAGGATAAAGAAAAATTGGCATCCTCATTAGAATATTCGACAGAAAAGGAGAAATCTGTTACAAAACTCGAGAAGGATGAACATAAGGAAGAAATCACATCTAAAGAAAAATCCAAGAATAAGAAGAAGAATGAAAGACTGAGAGAGAACTCTCAGTTTGATTGTTGTTTCTAACAAAAAAGTGAGGTTCCTCCTTATTCCCAATATCTTTGTATACTTGGGCAAACATGTAAGGAATTTAAGGAGTGTAAATAAGAAAGATAGATTTGATGAGTCTCTTACCTTTCATGAAAGATAATGTAATGAGGATTTAAGAAGTTTGTTTTGAAAAGTTGTGTTTTTTTACACCTGAACTTTCTGATTTTTTTGTTGAGATGGATGTAGGTTACTCTTATCATAAACAAAATCTTTTAGGGTTTTCCCCTAGTCATGATATTGTAGAAAAAAGTATGGAAAAGTTATTAAATGAAAATTTTGTTATGGAAAACATTGATCACCTTGATAATAAACTCTTGTTTTCTACACCGGGTTCACCCATGTAGACTTAGAGTTGTTTAGTTAAATCTTCTTTGTTAAGAAAATCATGTGATACCAATGTCAAAGAAATGTCCCAAAATCTGGAAATGGAGATCATTTTCAAATAAGGGAGAAACTTATCATGGTGACCCCTTTGAAATTTATTGTCAATAAGGGGGAGAGATTAGAGAAAGGGAGAGAGATAAAAACATAGTGGGAGCAAGAAACGAAATAATGCCACTTATTATTTTCATGTGGTTGAAGTGATTGAAGTGGGTATTGAAAACAAATAAAAAGGGGGAGATTGATAGGACCAAGTTGTTTTTTGGTTGTATATTTTTCCAATTGATCATTATGTTGAATAAAGAAAGGATATTGAAAAAGATGATGAATGGGAATTCAGGTTGAAAGGGACTGAAAGAAAGAAGAAATGTTTTATGATTCATTTAGTTTTCTGCAAAAATTGTATTGGTTTCAAAAAAATCAGATCCATGTTTTGAAAAGAATTGGATCCATGTTTTTAAAATAAATAGGAATCACTGTGAAAGTCCATTGTAATGAGAAGAAGAAAATTTGAAAGTGAAAACATCTTGCTGGAAGTAGATGGTCATCAGATTCACTCTGAATACGATGAGAAAAGGGGTTTTATTTTGTTGGTGAATTAGATTCATTACGACTATGATTGAATTAAATGTGACAATGCTTTCCTATTTTGGAATTCTCATAAATCATAGGTAAAGTCGTAGAACTTATGATGCAAGCTTGATGGAAGAAAGGGGTACGAAAAAGTTGTAAAAGGTGGTGACTATTGAAAAGATGTGAATGGTGGTGACTATTGCAAATATATGAATGGTGGTGACTACTAAAACGTTTTGAATGGTGGTGACTATTGTAATGTTGTGAATTTTGGTGATTATTAAAAAGCTTTTAATGGTGGTGACTATTACAAAACTGTGAATGGTGGTGACTACTATAATGATGTGAATAGTGGTTAATATTACGAAGCTATGAATGGTGGTGACTATTACAAAGCTGTGAATGGTGGTTACTATTGAAAATTAGTGAATGGTGGTTTTTATTGAAAATCTATGAATGGTTGTGACTATTGAAAAAATGTGAATTTTGATGATGATGGGAATAGTTGTGCTGATGGAATGGTCATGTTGATGAAAGAAGAAGTGATTCTTATCATGCCGACATAGTAATGACTTTGTTTTTCATCAAACTCGGAGTCATGCTAATGGAATATTTATGTCGATGGAATAGTCGTGATGATGGAATAGTCATGCTTATGAAAGAAGATATGATGCTTGTCGTGTCGACATAGTAATGACTTTGTTTTTCATCGAACTCAGAGTTGTGCCAATGGAATAGTCATGACGATGGAATAGTCCGGTTGATGGAATAGTCATTCTGATGAAAGAAGATATGATGCTTGTCATGACAATATAATAATGACTTTGTTTTTCATTGGACTCAGACTCATTTAGATGGAATTTTTGTGCCAATGGAATAGTCATGCCTATTAAAGAAGAGATGATTCATGTCATGCCGACATGGTGATGAATTTGTTTTGCATCGGACTCAGAGTCATGTTGATGGAATAGTAATGCTGATGGAATATTTATGCCGATGGAATAGTCAGTTCGATGAAAGAATAGATTATTCATGTCATGTCAACATGGTAATGACTTTGTTTCGCATCAGACTCAGAGTCGTGCTGATGGAATAGTCATGCCGATGGAATAGTCGTGCCGATGGAAGATGAAAGATTCGTGTCGATGGAAAAGAGGAAAGAGTTGTGATGATGGGAAAAGTCATGTCGATGTAAATGAGGAAAGAGTCATGATGATGGAAAGATAAAGTGAAGAAATAATGTATGTCATGTCGATAGTGTAATGACTTTGTTTGGCATCGGACTCACATGTGAAAGTGAAAGAAAATAGATGGTGTCGATTAAAGACCATCATACCCAGAAATAATTGTACTCAACAGTTGTACCCACATTATGGTTTTCAAAAAGAAAAGTTGTTTTGGTTTTTTGGAATAAGAAATGGGTATGGGGATACAAATGAAAGATCCGAATATTGAGATGAAGTTTCAATAAGTTTCGAGAAGTTTCGAGAAACTATGACGAAGTAAAAATGTATTCCATAATTTCTAGGGGAAATTCAAATTTGGGAAAAATTGAGTGAGCGGGAAAAACTTTTGGATTCCCAAAAATTGTCACCTATAAAAGGAGGAGGTACTTTGTACTTTATTATATGGATTATTGTTCACAGCTGAGGAGAGAGAAGCTTCAGGTTTTAGAGAGAAGAATAGGTGAAGAGTATTCAGCTTGAATTTTTTTAAAGTGTTCATCATATCAAGTTGAATTAGTCAATTTTAAGTTTTCTGTACTGGGTGTTTCCATATTGGGATTCTCGGGCGGAGGAATAATTGTATTGAGTCTCTTTATTAGTCTTAGTATTAGAGTGGTTCTGATTATATTCTATTATATTCAATTGAAATATCGGACTGAAAAGAATCGGACTGAGAGCAACAAACTCAGGGTAATCAGATAGATTTTTTACTTAATCCAAGAGGTTCTTACCTTTCATCTGGGTAAGGAAAAGAAGAATTTTTTTATAATTGAATACATTTGATGAATTGAAAATAATCATAGGTAACATGAGATGCTACAAAACAAATGTATTACCCTATTGTGCTAAGAGGGTGCACATGCACTAGTTGTATTGTTTCATAGTGATACATGAGTGTATGGGTACATCCTACTCATTGTAATCCAATGATTATTTTCTTAGTGAATTGTATGGTATTGGATCATTTCTAAACCATACCAAGGACGTAGCTATTCTTATTGAATAGTTAACCTTGTAAATATTTGTGTTCCTATGGATGTGTGTTAAGTTTGTTTTTAGTAAGGAATTGAAATCTCTAATAATAGGCGAAGGTTGTTTCAATAGAAAAGAAACATAAAAGAAAGAGAGTATCATTGATTCATCCCCTCCCCCTCTTAGTGATTCATTACTCCGACTGGGCACTTTAACCAAATTTATTAAATAGTTCCTTTTTTTACCAATATTAATAACAACCTTGGTAATTTTTGTTACCATAGTAAAGGGTAAATTGGGTAATTTAGGTTAGAAATAAAATGATAAGGTTGAGAAAATGACTCTAACACTTGATCCAGATTCATTGGATGATTAATTTTCTACCATAATCATTTAATATTCAGTAATATTACCATTTATGGACATTTGGATGAGGTTATGATATTTATAATATATTATTTAAAGAAAAGTCAAATATGTCACATTCATGTTTTTAATAACTATAAAAAATTTATATAGAGTTATCCAAAATATATATTAAACTATAAATATTAATTTTAAATATAAATGATTTATATACATAATGTTAATTTATTTTTAATTTTTATTGAAGGAATAATTACCTTAAATAATTATTCAACGATGATGCAATGATTATTTTAATAATAGAAATATGAAATAAATTATATTAAAAATATTAAATAAATGTATTTTGATATAATTAATGTCATAAAAATATTTATAGATGACATTGAAATAATATTTATGTATGAAAATATTTTTTTGAAGTTATTTTGTTATATTAATTGTATTAAAGTTGAAGTAATGAATAGTTCTCAAAATTGACATTATGAATATTTTATAGTAAATAAGGTTCTATTAAATGATATAAAATTACTAAAAAACATATATTCAGACAAATAATTTTTATAAGGTTTAAAATGTTATCCATGATCCTTTTATGGGTCTTTTTGCATTTTATTATAAATATATTAACCCTTAAAGAGTAAAAACCTATGTTGTCAAGGTAAGAGTTAAAGTGGTTGAATAAGAGTTAAAACAAAAATATAAGGGTATAACCATGACATAAACTTGTCCAAAATTTTTTTGAAGAATAATATTATATCTTTATCACATTGGATATAATATAAGTTGATTAAAGGATACTTTTCCTTGAAAATGTCTTATATATTATTTAAATTAAAGATAGTTACAAAATGTCAATATTTTTGTATTTATTATATTTTATGTTTTCACATAGGAAAAAATAAATATATTAATGAAAATAAATGTATATTTTTATCTTAATGAATTTTTTTTTCATTTTATAAATTTTTTTTATTTTTTTAGAAATTACATAATTACCTTAAATGCTTATACAATACTAATACAATATTTATTTAATTAACAAAAAATAAAATAAATGATTTTAAAATATTATTTCTGATATAATCTGAATGATTTAATGTGTTAAATAAATTTTATAGACCTATATTACATATTATAGAGTTTTTCAATCATTATATTCTAATTTCCCCTTTTTCTTGATGTATTGGAAGTCAAAGTAAATGAATAGTGTCAAAATTGACATTAATGGTAATTTATCAAAATAATATTTTATTAGATTATTAAAAATTAATAAAAAACTCATCATTATCCATTTTAAGGGAATATAGTTGAATAAATCATATATTTCCCATTTATGAGTAACTTTTTCCATTTATAATAACATTATTAACCCTTTTTTATTAAAATAATGGTTACCATTGTTAAGGTTAAAAATAACTAACCAAGGGGTTAACCAAAATGATAAGGTTTAAAATGATGTCTAAATTAGATTAGATGATGATATTACAACTCTATCCAATCTTATATTTGAATCAATTTCCATTTGAAGTATTTTTTCATGATAAATTAATTTATTATAATTTAATATTTTTGGAAATTCCAAAAGTGTCCCTCACCTCAATTATAAAAGGGTACCTTTTATCTCACTTATTCACACCAGTTTGATCCTTATATCAAGACCAAAACCTGGCCATATCTCTTCCCAAAATACTTATCCAAGTTCTGTATTTCTTGTTCTTCCAAAAATACCAACCCTAGTGTCCTTAAGAAGAGATCTAAAGGAAGTCTACGGAATAAGAGGTAATCGTCTTTATCGAATCTTTTAAGTTTATTTATTCTTATACTTCCTATTAATTTGTTTTTTCCTTGATAAAATAATAAATAATTTATCATAAATATAATTAGATTTTATTATATTTATGGTACAACCATTTTCCATCTCTTCTCTATCCTATAAAAATTGAAAACATTACTCGTGTGTACGTACGACATATCGTCTCCACATAGCGGTGTAATTCTTTTTTCATCACCACTTTACTTTGATGGTTATAAAGATAGAAATAATGAGTATATATGATATTTATGACATAAATATGATTTTTAAAATATTAATTACTATTTTCATTTCTTTCATTCCATCCATTGAAAGATGGAAGTAGTGTTCATGAGTACATACAGCCTACTATCTCCATGAATAGTATTGTTCATTTTTATGTATCTAGATTTTAAGGATTAATATATATATATATATATATATATATATATATGATATTAATATCATTATTAAAATTCCTAATATTATGGAATAATGACTGGAGTATAAGTACTGATACTTCTGAATCAAAACATACATGAAAAATGAAGCAGTTATTGCCATGAATAGTAATTTAATAAAAATTTATTTTAAATGGGTGATAAAAGTGTATAAGTAAATCATATATTATATGATATATATGATAATGGTTCTGGAATATATATATATATATATATATATAACTATATTTATTATACATGTTGTTTGGATATGTTTGAAGGAAATCAAACCTAGGGAAATGGTTTGTTTCGCAATCTCATCATTATTCAGGACTGTTTACGTTTAAGTATCCATTGGAGAATATATCTCTTTCAGGTTTATATTTTCAAAAAAAAAATATCAAAAGGTTTTTAATATTCTCCTAAAATTTATTAAAGTCATTTTTACCTATGTTTAACTTTTAAAAAAATGTTTTGAAAGGAATCTTCATGTCGTCTTCAAAACAATTCTTGTTTGGATTTTATTGAAAAAGTTAAAGGAATATTTATTTTAACATATATGGAATGAAAGGAATTTATGGATTTCATGAACAATAAAAAAATTCAAGAATATTTTATATGTTTCAAAAGTTTTTATAGAAAAAATTATTTCCAAAATATTTTTTAAATTTTAATTTTTAAAATTTTAATTTCAAAGTGAAAAATGATATTTTTCTAAATAATTTTTTTAAAGATATTTTTATTCATCAATGAAGTCAACCCTTTAATGTACTTATGTTTCACGAGGGATATGTGTTCTTAATATCATCCTTATTCTTTCTATAGATATTTACTGATCAATTTTACTGGGGATTTACTATTTTTATACCATTAAACATATTACTCTAAATGGTTTATGATTTGGTTTATTGAATAGGGAATGTGTTTAATTTTTATATGCTAGTTTCAATAAAAAAATTATGTTGATTATATTTCACCCCTTTCATATGATGAATGCGTTGGACTTAGTAAGTGATAGGTGGGGACTGTTATAGCCCCTCGATGCATCGGTAGGTCTCATAAGACAAACTAGACTAGGTTTTGGCTAAGGCCTTATCCATTTATGTAAACTTTTTGGATGAGGACTTGATGGTATGTTTTAGATGTTTGAAATTATAGATTCCTTCATTATGAGATTAGTTGTTAATATTCCATATGATTATTCAACTAGTATAATATCCATTTTTAAGTTTCATTCTCATGTGATTATTTATATGGTATTATTTTATCATATTTTATCCTTACCAGATTATACTCAAGTTATTTATTAAATGGAATGTGTTTTAGTTATTTACCTTGCTATATTTTTTTATTTATTATTTAATCATGAATTCTGTTGTACGTTTCCCTTACTGAGCATATGAGGTCACCCCTTTCTCATATTTTATTTTTCCCAGGATTCCAATAAGTTTATTATGAATGATATGTGGGGTTAAGTTTGGAGAATAATTGTGTTATAAAAGGATTCAAAATTTTGTATTTTATATTTTAAATTGTAATGTGAAATTAAATAATGTATCTAGTTTACCCAGACTACTAAAATATTCAGTCCTTTGGGATATCATTCCTTTAATATTATACCAATTTAATAAAGTAACCACCAACTTTGGGCTACTATGGTTGGGGTGTTTACAATTCATGTCTTATAAACTACCAAAGACTTATTCCATGATTATTATCTATGAATTTACAAGTATGATTTTCAAATGTTAATCCCATATTATCATACACTTAAACTCGTGTTATTCTTACATATGATCATTGACTAATATCTCTCATGTTTACCCTTACTATGCATCTAATCTCACCCTTTCTTATGTTTCCTTTCCCCAGGTTATGAATAAAGGTTTTAAGTAGAGTATAACTAATAAGTTTACTTTATGAGAATAACTTTTAGGGATATGTGAAATATATTTCAGGAAATAATATCATTATATATCTAGTATTCAAATAAACTAAACCGTTATGGTTCTAGGGTGTGTATTGTTATGAGATGTATTAAATATTTTTATAAAATGATGTAATATTTATGTATGTAATGTTTTGGTTACCTCAGTTGATATCAAAGTAGGGTTTAGTTATTTTCAGATATTAGAAATAGAGAAAATTGTTAAAAAACATGGGATAATTATAATTATTGGATAACATCCTAAAGATTTAGTAAAGTATATATTATGTGGATTTCCTAGAAAAATACATCTATGTTTGTATATTGGGAAGTGGATGAATATGTGGCCTAAATGCACCTAAGGGTAAAAAAATTGAAAGGGGTTTATTGGGTATTAACTTGATCATCACTAGTATATGGTGAGTGGTCCCAATACTACACACCTTAATAGACACTCTCGGGGGATATGCTTGTGTAAATTCAAATTTTATTTACAAACAATTGTGAAAGATTTGAATATATAATGAACATGGATGGACTAAGTTAAACCTAAGGTGTTATATATTTAAAAAAGTGTCATTATTTAGACATCTTATGAATGATTTATCGTAATTATATTATTTATCACCATAATTATTATTTCTTATACTATGATTTTTGGTTAAAGTTAATGAATGTAACTTGGAGGAATCGTGTTAACACTATTTTTTTTGAAAATTTAATGATTTCGTTCTAGAGAAACTAAATGTTATAGGAGTTAGAATGTAAAATATTGTTTTTTTTCTTATGAAAATTTATCAAGTTATGAATCATGTTGATCTTCCAAGTGAAAAAAGAAGTGAATAATGTGCTATTGAGTCTTTCATGAGGAAACATACAAACTATTTTAGTGGTTTCACCAATCCATGAATTAATAAGAAATGGATCAGTACCATTGAAATGATATTTTCCATTCTCCAATTCTTGAAGCATGAATAAATTATTTTAGTTGTTTTTCATATAGAAGGTGAAGTAGATAAATGGTTGACTCTTGTAAATAAAACTATGTAATTGGAATAAATTGACTATATATAGTTGGTTAAGTTTAGGATGTTATTTTTCAATAAGTAAATTCCTCATATTATTTATATGATAATGGAGAAGGAATTATTTGAGCTAAAGTAAAGGGATGATTAATCCATCAGTACCTATGAGGAAATTTTTACAAGATTTATGAGGTACGCTTATAGTATTATCATCCAACTTGAAATAAATATTTATCAATTATTTAGTGTCTTAAAACCAATTCATTGAAGGGAATTACCCATAAGAGACTTCAATATCTATGAAAAAAATCATTTGATGTGATCTCAAGGTAAAAGTGGATATCATAATCACCCATCAATTTCATGGTTTTAATAAGAAAAAAAATGGAATTCAAAGTAAATTATAATATAAAACCATAGAGGGGAGTGGATAAGTATTCGTTTATTGTATAAGTTTGGAAAAAACTGTGGAGGAAATTTTATTAAGGGGACTAGTAAATTCTTTAAGTGTCAAAAGGAATGTCATCAAGAAATTGAATGTTGAAGTGATGGGACGAATTTATCTAATGATTTAAATGAAGATAAACCTCCATAGAATGCACCACCCACACTCCATTATTTAAAATTAAATAAGTATAGTCATTATGTTAAACAATGATTAAATCTATGGGTTAATTATGATGATCAACATCAGTAACCTATTAAGCCTATAGACCAAGGGAAATCTCATGCAATCACTAATTCTATTGTAGATTATGAGAAATAAGTGTTGAAAGGTAGACGTATCATCTACTCTATAAATCCTTATATATTATTTGATTCTGGTTCTAACCACTATTTTATACCAAAATAATTTTCTAAAGGTATCACATTACCACCTTAGCAATTAAATGTTGAATTAGCAGTGAAAGCTCTTAATGGTACAATGATCACATCACAAGTCTATGATTCTTCTATGATTTAATTTTATTGGAATATACTTCTTGGGAATATTTTTATTCTCCCTCTAATTGAATTTGATGTGATTTAGGGCATGGATTATATCTCTATATAGATCTCATTTCAATTTACAACTAAGTGAAGTAATTTTTCATATTTTTAATGAACCTATTATCATTCATCAATTAGAAGATGAATAAAAAATCCAAAATAAATTACATCCATTTTATGGGTCTTGATTTGTATTCATAAAGGTTATTTATCTCAGATAGTTAGGGAGTAAATCAAAAACAAAGATATTCTTATTGTAAATAAGTTTTTTGATATATTTCATAAGGAGTTTCTTAATATTCCTAAGAATTATGAAGTTGAGTTTTCAATAGAACTCATATCGAGTTCTTCACCTATTTCAAAGAATTTATACATAAGGACCCTAATTAATTTATAGGAATTTAAGAAGTAACTCTATGAGAATCTTGATAAGGAATCCATTCATCCATGTGTATCACCATGAGGTTCACCTATTCATTTGTTTTAAAATAAATAGGGATCAATGTGACCCTACAATGATGATCAAAAACATAAAAATATCATGATCAAGAATAAGTACCATTTTACTTGAATTGATGGTTTTTTTGATCAACTAAAAGGAGCTCAATAATTTTTCAAGTTTGACCTTCATTTTGGATACTATCAATTGAGGTTCAAAAGTGAAGACATACCTAAGACATCCTTTCGTACGAGGTATGAACACTATGGATTCATAGTGATTCTAGTTGGACTTACTAATTCCCCCACTATATTTGTGAATTTAATAAATATAGTCTTTTGAGATTACCTCAATCAATCTGTGGTATCCTTTATAAATGATATTCTTATATACTCTAAGAGAAAGGAAGATCATAAATATCACTTGATAATTGTGTTGAAAACCCTGAGGAAGGAGAAAGTATATTCCAAATTTAGAAATTTTATATTCTGTTTATAAAACGTTTCATTATTAGGGTATGTGATTACTAGAAAGGGTATATCATTATATCCTTATAAGATAGAAGTCATTGAACATTTTTCAAGACCAATAAATATGATTAATATCCATAGTTTTCTAGTATTTTCTAGATATTATCAAAACTTTGTGAAGAATTTATCATAGGTGTCTAATACACTCAAAACGTTAACACGGAAGGGAGTCAAGTTCCTTTGGACAAATTAAGGTGAAGAAAATTTCAAGGATATGAAGAGAGGGTTGGTTATTGCACCTGTACTAACACTACATTATAGTGGATAAGGGTTTGAGATTTTTAGTGATGCATCAAAGAAGGGACTGGGATGTGTTCTTAAGAAAAATGAAAAGTTTATAGCTTTTGTATCTCATCAATTAAAGGTTTATAAGCACTATTATCTAACCCATGACTTGGATTTAGTAGTGGTAATATTTTCATTAAAGATATGGAGGCATTATATATATATAAAGGTATGATATATATATTGATCATAAAATTTTAAAGTATATATTTACCCAGAAAGAGTTCAATATGTACCTAATAAGATGATTGTATTTTATTAAACATTATGACTACTCAATACATTACCAAATTTGGAAAGTGAAAAAGGTGGATGATGCTTTGAGTCTAAAGGATCATGTTAGCTTATCTATGATGAATTACAAAAGATCCAACATTTATGGATTTGAAAAGGATGGACCTTGAAATTTTAAAGGGTAGAAATATTATATTTCTCAAATGAGAGTTAAACCATCTATCCATGTAAAGATTAAAGAGGTATAGAAGGAATATGTAGAGCTGTAAAAGAAGGTGACAAATTTTCCTGAGTTCGACCTTGATTGTGATGGAATGATAGGGTTCATGAACAGATTATGTGTTCCTATTATACCAGAATTGAAAAAGTAACTCTTGAATAAAGCTCACAGATCACCATTATCTATTCATCCTAGAAATAAAAAAGTATTTATAGAGACCTTAGGGAGAATTTATAGGGGATAAAATAAATATAGATATTAAAAAGTATGTATCTTACTGCTAGGTATGGAAAAATGTTAAGGGTGAGTGGTAGAAGTCTAAGGGAATATTACAACCATTACTCATACCTGTATGGAAGTGGAAAAACATTACCATTGATTTTGTTATAGGACTCCCCACTATATATAAATGGAATAATGTGATTTGGTTTGTATTTTATCTCCTTATGAATACATCGCATTTCATTGTTATCAGAGAAGATTTATCTCTTGGTTATCTTACCCAAATATACATTAATGAAGTGCTAAGGTTACATGGAGTACCATATTCTATTGTTTCTAATCAAGATCTAAGGTTTAACTTTAAGTTATAGGTAAGTATTAAGCACGTTCTAGATATATAATTATGTTTCATTACTAACTATAATCCTTATATATATGTTCAGTATGAGAGAAACGTTCAAATCATGAAGTTTATGCTAAGATAATCTTCTCTAGATTTCATGTATGGTTGGGAATAACACCTTCCTTTTATAAAATTATATTATAATAATAAATTTCACTCAAGAATTAATATGTAACCTTATGAATACCTTTATGGAAAGAAGTGTATAACTATAAAAATTTTGGGATGAAATTATAAAATCAAATCTATTAGGACTTGGGATAGCTGAGGAAATAACAGATTGGGTTAGATCCATTTAGAATCACATCAAGGAAACTCAAAGTTGATAAAAGAGTTATGTTAAAATTCATCAATGATATTTGGAATTTGAAGTAGATGAGAATGTATTCCTATTAATTTTTCAATAGAATAAATTTATGAGATTCTAAAACAAGGGAATTTTGATCCCTAGGTATATTATCCCCTTCGAGATTCATGATCGAATATGGATAGTAGCTTATGAATTGGTGCTTCTACCAAACCTCTCTCAAGTTCAAGATATATTTCATGTATCTTTTTTGAGGAAGTATATACATAATCATTAAAATTTATTGAATTTAAAGGTTATACTATTTGATCATGATATTTCTAATGAATAATAACTAGTAGAAATCGTGGATCATAGAGATAAAGTTCTATGAAACAAGACTATTCTCGGGGAGATGATACCCATGAACCTGGAATTTCTATAGAATTATCTATTGGAATTAGGTTCATAGGGGGTGTATAATGTATCTGAGTCTTAATTTAGATCCAAAATTCCTTGAACTTAAACTTTCATCGCCTCAATGGACATACATTCTAGGAGTGTAGGGGTTTTATGCTCTTGGGTAATTGATAACCTTGGGATTTTATAACTTGGAATTGAATTTGAACAAACTAATGAATTGGTATAAAGTTATTGGAATGGATAAAAATATGAGTGAGGAAATTGTATACTTACTTGTTAGTCCTGAGAAAAAATATCCTCAATGATCTCACCAATTTCTTCTTAATTTCATCTATAGAATCCCAATATAAGGAATCATCAATGGTGTTATCATAAGTACCTTAGAATGATTATCGATCTCTACATTAATATGTTCTATTAAGGTAGGATATCATTCCTCCTCAAATCCCTCACTGATGTGAGAGCATTGGAAAATTGTTGTCCCACCCTTAAAATATCTAGAGGATGAAATATGTTATTTTTTCCTTTCATATTCTTATAAGAGTTGGATGATATGGTAATAAAAATAAATAAAATCAACAAGAAATCACAATAAATATAATGGTTGATATATCTTAATTCTCCTTGGGTGGTGTTGTGACCGGATCCTCTTTATTTGGCTATGCTATATCAAGGACTAAACATCTCAGATAATCATTATGTGTGGAGGGTTCTACCCCTCAGTGATTGGATCAAAGCATCAAGGTCACAAAGGTGGGATTCCACTACCCAGGATTGATTCACCCAAAATATTTCCTTGGGTGAAAAAAACTATCCAAACTCTATTAAGGATATTTCCTCTTCTTGGAAAAAATCCCAAATCTATTCAATGAGTAAGGTGTGCCTCTAAGAATATTACTCCCTCCAATCTACTTGGAATGTAGCTTCAGTAGTGATAGATGTTCGAGAAGGTACCTCACTCATAGAGAGAGAAGTTATTTAATTCCACATATAGATTAACATCTGGTAAATTGAATGATTACATGGGGAAAGCCTTTTATGAGGCCATTCTACCTCTACATGTACCTCATATCCCTTCTCACCTTCAGTAACTAGTAGTCTCTTGGGTTGAGGCACTAAATCATCCAACTTTGTATTAGGATATAATTGAATCAAGGCCTCAATGTTAACATTATCAAACCTAATGGTTACCATAACTGGTGGGAGTATGAATTGAATCCCCATATTGTCTCTATTGACCTCACCTATTTTGATAATCCCAATTATGCTTTCACATACTTTGATAATCCCAATTAATGTTTATCTATATTCAAATTCTCTCAATCTATGATATACTATTATCAAGATGATAATAATATTAAAATAGTCCTTGAAATATTTTAATCAATGTTTATCCTTGTTTATATAAGATTTGAAGTATTTCTAACCCAATCGAATATGTTTTGCATAAAACAGATAAGTGTTAGTCATTGATCTGTGTATAGCTACTGATAAAGAGCTACCGGTACTTAGTCTACTGATAGACAGAGTCACCGATACGCAGAGCTACCGATATGTACATAGCTACTGATATGTACAAGTCCACTGGTAATCATAGAACAAGGTCACTAATACAGATAGTTACCAATAGAACAAGTCTTCTGATAGTACAGAATGGAGCTACTGATATGAACAAGTCTATCGATACACATAATCACTGGAACTAAGAAAGCTACCAATATACAGATTCACCGATACAGAATGAAGATACTGATACAAATCAGAGCTACTGATAGATCAAGATCTACCGATAGAATGAAGTCACCGATATAAAGAACTACTGATACCAAAAGTTACCAATACAGAGTAAGGAGTTACCGATACCAAGAGCTACCGATGCAAAGAGCTACCAATACAAGTTCAAAGAGCTATCGATGGAAGGTCACTATTACACAAAGTCCACTATACACATCTACCAACAAAAGGATACTAATGATTGACCAACCAGTCAAACTCTATAATATCAATACTATTTTTTTATTAAGCTAACGGTTACATTTGATGTTTTTAATGCAGTTAATGTTATTTAATGATTTCTGTTGCCATGTTAGGGAACCGTACCTAGTACCCATGGAAAAGGTAATCATTCCCATTGGCCAGAGCTGAAAGTTATAAAAGGGAAGATAAAGACCTAGTTGAATACTAATGAACATGGCGTATGCATACAGCGAGAATCAAGGAACTAAGAAGGCACACGAAGGGTGAAAAAGACAAGGGCTCAACATCATTGAAACATGGTGCATTCACACAAGGCTACATCCATACTCCAAGAACACTGGACAAACACAAATCCATTCATTTCTAGAGGAGAACGCAAGCTGCATCTTGAGTGAAGAACTATGAGAAACACTTCATGCACTCATACTGATAAGCTGAATCTGGAACCAAGGAATAAAATGATACTCTGTTTTTCAGAACAAAAACCTGATAAGGACTCCTAAGCGTTTCTGACCAATCAAATGAGTCCATAGCTACACTTCCAATCACTAAAGCTTTTCTAAACTCATTCACACTTACTTTAGTGATTCTTTCATTTACATTTCGTGTAGTGTGTGTACCCTATTTATTTTACACACACACTGCCTCCTGAGCTAAGCTGGAGGATTCTAAAATCCTCATTCAAATTCTATTAACTCCTTTGTATCCCACTATGGATGGTGGAAGAGGTTGAGTAAAACCTGGACAGCTGTGAGCTGTTGTTTGTTTTCCCACATAGAACTGTGGTAGAGGTCTTTGAACCTGGACAGTCTTTGTACTGTTGTTTACCCCGATCCAGGGTGTGGATCAATTTATATAAATTGTTTGAGAAGACTAAGTCTCAGGTTGAGACTGAACCTCTTGGTTACATCTACTGTGATTTTTAGTTTAAGTCATAAGTATACTATATATTTCATATTCCGCTATTATTACTTTGAAATATAATTTGTTTTAAAGTTACTTTTATAGTTAAATTAGCAAGTGTTTATACTTATTGTAAACCATTAAGTTAGCTTCAAAAGTTAATTTAATCTTCAGATTAAATTAACTGAGACCTAATAAATCTTTGAGAAACTAATTGAACATTTACAATCTGTATAAATTCAATACAGTTTAACTTTGTTTTTAAATAGGGAGATTTTAAGAGAAATATTTTTAACATATATTTTTATTGGAACTCAATTCACCCCCCCCCCCCCTCTTGAGTATCCACTCCGACCAACATTTGGTATCAGAGGTTGTTTTTATTAATACAAGTTTTCAAAACACTCTGTTCTTCAACTGTGATTTTAGTTTAATTTTAAAGATCCTAAATTTCTGTTAGTTCTAAATTTTATCTCTTTAATATATTTTCTAAAATCTAGTTATGGACAATATACTAAAAGTTGTTGCTGCTAACCGGCCACCTTTCTTCAATGGTACAAACTATGCCCAGTGGAAACTTAAGATGAAAATTCATTTAGAAAGTATGGATTTTGATATCTAGGCTGCTATAGAGTCACAATATAAAATTCCAGAAACTGATAGAACTACTTGGGATGAACCTACAAAGACTGCTTACAATAATAATTGTAAAGATATGAATGCCATGTATTGTGCTTTAGGATATGAATAGTTTAATAGAATTTCTGCTTGCAGAACTGCTTATGAAATCTGGGACACTTTGGCTATTTCCTATGAAGGAACAACCAATGTTAAAGAAATAAGTCTGAATACATATACTATTAAATATGATAATTTTAAAATAAAATCTGATGAACCTATTTCTGACATGTATCTCAGGTTGGATGAGATTGTCAATACTATGAGATCTCTTGTAAAGGTTGTTCCAGTAAAGGAACAATTCATGAGAATCTTGAGATGTCTACCAGACTGATGGAGGGGCACTTCTGTTTCAATCAGATAATCATGTGACATTGGTGCTCTCCCTGTTAAAGAGATTATTGGTAAATTAATGATGTATGAGGAAGAAATCAAGGTGAATAAGGAGGATAATGATGAAACTAAAAGGAAGTCTGTTGCTTTTAAATCTACTGCTTCGAATAGCAAGTACAAAGACAAAGTTCAAATACAAACTGAAAGTTCAACAAGTGAAGATTCAGACTCTGACAGTGATGCTGAGATGGGTCAAATAGCCAGAAGATTCAAGAAGTTTTATAGGAAAAAGAGATTCTTTAGAAAATCAAATTACAAAGGTAAGTATGAAAATAGAGGTAAGTGGAAGAAGGATTGGAAGAAGTCTGATAAGGAAGATGATATAGTCTGCTGTGAATACAAGATGAAAGGACACATCAAGGATGACTGTCTAAAATTAAAATTCAAAAAGAAATATGATTATAAGGACAATAAGTATAAGAAAGCTATGAAAGCTACTTTGAGTGCTTCAGAAGATAGAACAATTGAA
This sequence comes from Viscum album, assembly GCA_963277665.1. Lineage (NCBI taxonomy): Eukaryota > Viridiplantae > Streptophyta > Magnoliopsida > Santalales > Viscaceae > Viscum > Viscum album. The sequence continues at coordinate 794,289,302 of OY728142.1, read as the reverse complement.
TCTAAAAATTTTGATTCTGAAAAGAATCATGCCAACATGTGTTTCATGACCAACATATCTGAGGTAACCTTAGATACTCCTGTTTTAAATTCCTATTATTCTGGAGATGGTGAAAAATCTGATTCTGATTCTAAAGATATGTCTAAGGATGAATTGTTTGAATATTGTAACATTCTAGAAGAAACATGTAATGAACTTAAGGACAAATATAAGTCATTAAAGAAACAGCATGCTCTCACTGCCAATGTTAAATCATCCTTTGATATAGAAAAAGAAAAGAATTCTCAACTTTTAAAGGAAAATACTGAACTGAAAATGTCTAATGAGAAACTTAGAAATGACTTAGAAAAATTCACAAATGGAAAGGATACTCTAACTAAAATTTTAGGAAAGAAAGTTTCTCCAAAATACACTACTGGAATAGGCTACCAACCTGGAAAAATATAGTTCACTAAAACTATATTTATTCCTAAATATGGAAAAAATTCTGCTTGTTCCAATTCTGAAAATTCATATGCTTCAACTAGTCATTCATATGGTTATAGATCAAATAAAGTTTATCTTTCAAAATATATTTATTCATTAAATTATATGAGACCCATAAGACAAATTTGGGTACCTAAAGCTTTGATTGCTAACCTTTCTGGACCCAAGAAGATCTGGGTACCAAAATCATTTCCCATCTAAATCTATTTTGTAGGAAACATGTTTGAAGCGTTCTCACAAAAAGGTATGGTACTTGGATAATGGATGTTCAAGGCACATGTATGGAGATTACTCATGATTCAAGAGTCTAATCAAAGTTTATGGAGGCCATGTCACCTTTGATGATAACTCTAAAGGAAAAATCATCGGCCTAGGCCAGATTGGTAACACTGATTCAGTTTTGATTTCTAAAGTTTTATTTGTTGATGGACTTACGTATAACCTGTTAATTATTTCTCAGTTATGTGATGATGGATTTAATGTGAAATTTAAAAATGATTCATGTAATTTTTTTAACTCTAAAAATGTTTTAGTATTTTATGCTTTGAGAAATGAAAATGTTTATGCTGTTGATCTGAATTCTTTATCTAAGCAAAATGTTACTTGTTTAAAGGCTTTTCATAAAGAGTATTGGCTTTGGCATAGAAGATTAGGACACTGCAACATCCATTCACATAGAAAATTGACTAGGAAGAACTTAGTTAGAGTCCTAACCAAACTTGAATTCCCAAATGACAAAGTTTGTAATCTATGTCAAAAGAGAAAGCAACATAAAGTTTCTTTTAAATCAAAGAAAGAAGTTTCAACTTATCAACCTCTCGAGTTGGTTCACATGCACTTGTTTGGACCTTCTAGAGTTTCTAGTTTAAATGGGAAGCACTATGTATATGTCCTAGCAGATGGATTTTCTAGATATACTTGGGTATACTTCTTATCTCACAAAAGTGAAGCTTGTTCTTAATTTATTAAATACTCCAAGTCTTTAGAGAACCTTAGTGGACTTAAGATTAAAACCCTGAGAAGTGATCATGGTCGTGAGTTTGAAAATCAAGAGTTTGAATCTTATTTCTTACACAATGGATATTGTCATAACTTTTCTACCCCTAGAAAACCTCAGTAGAAAGTTGTAGTTGAAAGAAGGAATAGAACCCTTCAAGAAATTGTAGAACCATGCTTAATGAGTATGACCTACCTATTTATTTTTGGGTTGATGTTGTGAATATAGATTCTTATATTATTAATAGAGTCTTGATTATACATGTTCTCAAGAAGACCCCTTATGGGTTATGTAATAATAGGAAACCTAAAGTTAGTTACTTTAGAGTCTTTGGCTGCAAAGTTTTTATTCTTAATACAAATGATAATCTGGACAAATTTGCTTCTAAAAGTGATGAGGGAATATTTCTAGGTTATTCCATATCCATTAAATCTTAAAGATTCTTTAATAGAAGAACCAAATGTGTGGAAGAATCTATTCCTATCAAGTTTTATGAAACTGATCCACATGATCCTAAAACCTCTCTTGAAAATCTTGAAGAAGATTTGACTGTTCTGGACCTTAATGATAAAACTAAAGAACCTTCTGTAAAAATATCCAGTTCTAGACATATTCCAGAATCTGCTTCTATTGAACCTGAACCAATAGATGAACCTGAAATTTCTAGTCCTACCTTTACTAGATCAACTAGGATTCTAAAGAATCATCCTTTAGATTCTTTTTTGGTAATCTTGATAGTGGGACACATACTAGAGCTTCTCTAAGAAACCAGGTTGATCATCAAGCCTTTATTTCAAAACTAGAACATAAAAATGTCAATGATGCAATCAATGATGAATTTTGGGTAATCTCTATGCAAGAAGATCGAAATCAATTTGAAAGAAACAAAGTCTGGGAATTAGTTGACAGACCCAAGGACACTTTGACAATAGGCACTAAATGGGTTTTTAGAAACAAAGTTGATGAATCAGGAAATATAGATAGAAACAAAGCTAGGTTAGTTGCACAAGGATATAGTCAAGAGGAAGGTATAGACTATGAGGAAACCTTTTCACCTGTAGTTAGACTAGAATCCATTAGAATTATACTTTCCTATGTTGCTCATCTGAATTTCAAGTTATATCAAATGGATGTTAAAAGTTCTTTTCTAAATGGTTTTATTGTTGAAGATGTTTTTGTTGAACAAACACCTTAATTTACTAATCCTCATTTTCCAAATTGAGTTTTTAAACTTTCTAAAGCTTTATATGGTTTAAAACAAGCTCCAAGAGCTTGGTATGATAGACTTAGTAATTTTCTTATTTCAAAAAGTTTTAATAAAGGGGTTGTTGATCCAACTCTTTTTATTAAAATAATTTCTAAAGATGTTTTGATAGTACAAATCTATGTTGATGATATTATTTTTGGATCTTCTAAACATTCCTTGTGTATTGATTTTTCAAAGAGTATGCAAAATGAATTTGAAATGAGTTTAATGGGAGAACTTAAATATATTCTTGGATTTCAAGTTTTTCAAAATGAAAATTGTATTATTTTAAATCAAAGTAAATATACAAAGGATATTTTAAAACATTTTTGTTTGGATAGTATTAAGGAAAGTGATACTTCTATGAGTACAGTCTATAAATTGGATGCAGATCAAACTGGGAAACTAGTGGATCAAACTAATTACAGAGGTATGATTCGAAGCTTAATTTACCTTACTGCTAGTCGACCATATATTATGTTTAGTGTATGTATGTGTGCAAGATTTCAAGCTAATCTAAAATAATCTCATTTACTTGATGTTAAAAGAATTTTTAAGTATCTTAAACACACTGTAAACTTAGGTTTGTTTTACCCAAAAGGACAATCTTTTGAGCTAATGAGTTATTCAGATGATGACTTTTCTGGTTTCAATTTGGATAGAAAAAGCACATCTGGAACATTTCATTTATTGTAAAAATCCTTAGTATATTGGTGTAGTAAGAAGCAGAATTATGTAGCTTTGTCCACAGCCGAAGCAGAGTATATAGCTGCTGGTAGTTGCTGTGCACAAATTCTATGGATGAAACACACTCTTTTGGACTATGAATATGATTTTAAGCATGTTTCTATTAAATGTGACAACACTAGTGCAATAAACATTTCTAAGAACCCTGTATCTCACTCTAGGACCAAACACATTGATGTAAGGCATCATTTCTTGAGAGATCACTACCAAAAGGGTGATATTACTCTTGAATTTATTAATACTGAACATCAATTAGATGATATTTTCACCAAACCTTTAAGTTCGGATAGGTTAAGTTACATTAGACATGAGTTAGGAATGATTAACCCTGCTCGGTAGGTACCTCACCAATGTGAATACCTCATCGATGTGAATACATCACCGATGTGAATACCTCACCGATGTGAATACCTCACCGATGTGAATACCTCACCGATGTGAATACCTCACCGATGTGAATACCTCACCGATGTGAATACCTCACCAATGTAACCTCACTAATGGACCTCACTGATAAGAATTCTCACTGATAAACCCTACCGATGGGTGCGCTGTTTTAAAATTCTGTCTGCTGCCAGAATCTGAATCGTTTTTATTTTATTTTATTTATTTATTTTATGATTCCTAAATGATAAAAACAAAGTCCTAGCTACTTCTTAATCCACTAAGCCTCAAACCATTACCCTCAAACCTTAGCTCCTGAATCTCTCGGAAACCCTAAATCCCTCGAACCAGTGATGGAAAAAAACCAAACATCCTACCATCAGAGATGACACTGATGAGCCGAATGCAAAGAAGTAGAAGTCTGAACCAGAAGCAAGTGGTAGTGTTGGTAGAACTAGGTCGGGTAGGCGACCAGTGAATCCTCATTTGTAGAATAGAGTTATTGTGATTGAAAAAGAGATGTGTGTGGAATGGTTGTTTCCTAGCAAGTCGTTAGTGCTCAAAGTGCTAGAAGATCAAAAGTGGGTAGATTGATTTTTGAACAACAATGTTTACTACTATCCAAAGCTAGTGAAACAATTTTATGAGTTTGTGAGCTTTGATAAATTAGAAGATGAAAACTGAGTGACTTTTTTTGTGAATGGAAAGGAGATATCTTTTTCATCTATTGAGTGGGATGAATTCCTGAAGGTTCCACACGAAGGTGTATCTGGATATGTCTCGAAAGCTATGCCACCTACAAGTGATATATTCGATTATGAGACTAACTTTGAGAAGCTCACCGGTGATGGAAATCAAAGACAAGTAGTGGCTGCTGAAATGGATGGAGAGAACAGATTGCTGTTCAAATTTGTTCAGCATGTCTTAATACCAAGGAGAGGAGACTTTGAGAATTTAAGATATTTGGATATCTATCTCCAGAATCTCTTGAGACATTGTGTAAAAGTGAATATGTGAAGATTTCTGATGATTCAAATGGAATACATGACAAGGCCAAAATCAAAGACTAATGCCTTATTCTTTGCCAAGATAATATCAGCGATGATCAAAGTGAAAGGGGTAGCTGAGTCTCAAGATGAGACAGTGGTATTAAGGAATAATTTTTGTATCACAACCACTATTTTAAAATACATGAAGATAAATTAGATCCCATAGAGAGGAGAGTGGGTTAATGATGATCAGAAGGTATATGATAAATTTAATCATGTGGATCATCCTTCAAGATCTAAGGATGTGAGGGATCTAGGTCTTGGACTTGATGAAGAAGAACCTGAGTACAGTGATGAGACTGAAGAAGAATAGACTTATATGGATGATGGAAGAGATCCAGACATAACTCCAATTCCTGCTGCTGAAATTATATCTTCTAAAAAGGAATCCTTATTAGAAGAAGAGACTCCTACTGATGAGGAAGACCAGCCATACCCTGAGCATAAAGAAGAAAAGTAGAGTGATCTGAAGCCTCTGATTCTGTCTTCTTATGCCTGATCTCATTAATTGGAAGCTCATTTGTGCCTACTGAGTATGTAGTAGGAGAAATGGAATAAGTTTTACCTAATCCTGAGGACCCTCTAGCTGTTGTAGAGATGGAATTAATAGTAGAAGATTCTCTTCAGGAAGAAAGACCCACTGATAATTCTATTGTTGTACATGGGAATGCACCCATTGAGGGGGAGAATCAAACCAAGTTTAGAAGTGTGTCAGTGGCTGTTGATATTGAGGACTGGGCAGAAGACCCATGTTTTGTAGTTTATGGATTATACTATCCTGATTCTGATAATAAGGAATCCCCTAATAGACCAAAGATCATTTATGATGTTTACATTGAGTTTCAACTTGAAGATGTGGTCAGAATGCATGACCTGGATATTTTGAAGAAAAAGCTTAAGGACAGTTTTGTGGAAGAGACAAGAAATATTGAAGCTTCACTTGTGTCATCAATCAAATCGATTATGAATAACTCAGTATCCAGTATAGCCTCTGAAAGTGGACCTATTGTAATTGCTCCAGCTGATATGATCACCAGGGATGACCTTGAATCCTTAAAGGATGAGTTGAAGGAGTCCTTTAGTTCTTATGCTGCTGAGTTGAAGCACTGCTTTGTTGACGAGATGATTAATTTGGAAAAATCTTTTCAACTCTCTCTCGGTTGTAATATGTCAACCTTTGTGGCAGAAATAGTGGAAGAAGTTACAGCTTTCCAGACTCAAGTATATAGACAGGAAGCAGATATTGAAGCTCTAAAGAAATCTTTTATCTCCTTAGAATCTTACATGAGTTCAAAATCTCAAGCAGACAAGGACTTAGCCTATGTCAAAAGTGTTGTAAGCCAGATGGTTTCATTTTTCGAAGGTTTTAAAACATCCATGAAAGATTGTGTTAAAACCCAAGATTCCCAAGTCCAAAATCTTATCAGTGGGTTAACCAAAAACTTCAAGTAAACCGTATATTTCTCTATTGGTTCTGTTGCTTCTAGATCTTCAGTGGATGTGGATCATATTCGAGCTGTGATGAAGGAGGAGATTGGTTCAGCATCAAATAGTGGCTCTGTGGACTCATCCGACCTGAGCAAAGTTGTGCTTTCGACTAGAGATTCAGCTAGAGAAATAATGAAGATAGTCTAATACTACATGAGAGAAGCTTCTGCCTCTCAGAAAGAAGTGAAAGACATGGTGGACTCCTATTTCCAAAAGGTTTACACCAAGCATCAACTCAACAATCATTTCAAACTTCTGTTGGAAGACCTGAAGTTACCTACTGTCAATCAAGCCTTCAGAGAGAAAGTCAACAAACTAATGGAATTGACTCCAACCTTGGACAAATTCTTGGAGAACAAGGATGACTTCATATCTGCTATAGATATAGGAGGAGGAATAATTATGGATTTCAAAAATATTTTGCTGCATTTCCTGCATGTTGATGCTAGGCCATTGATTGTACCTCCTGCTTTACCTGCCTCTGCCTCTACTAATTCTCCAGTTCAGATGACTCCATCCCAAAACATTTGAAGCCTCACACCTATGATCACTCAAAGAACTCCTCAGTACATGCCAGGCACAGTTTCTGTGGCTCGGCCTCCTGTGATCATTTCCATAATTCCTAAGCCTTCACCAGCATCCACCCAGTCTAAATCCTCTTCTGCTCCAAAGGGTAAATCTCACATTGAGGATGTGAATTGGAAAAGTGACTAGGATGTTTGATAGGAATCCCTTGTATTTTTTTTCTTTCTATATAGCTTTTTGCAATATATAATACAATTGGATTTCTTTTCTTTCTCATTGTGTTCCTTTTTCTATTTCTTGTTTCCCACTTTTTGATTATCACAAAGGGGAAGAAATATTATCAAAGTATCAAAGGGGGAGAAATATTCTCAAAAGAGGAGTAATATTATCTAAGGAATAACTACCATGCTTTGCCCCTTTGATACCATTTCATTCAATTCTACCTCTAATACATTATATTCTATAACATACTCTTTTTCTTTGAGATAATTACATTTAATGATATATCCTCTGATACAAGTACTCATTGTTTTAAAACTATAATATCATAAGTTGTGATTATCAAAAAAGGGTAGATTGTTGACCTCACCTGTTTTGATAATCCAAATTATGCTTTCGCATACTTTGATAATCCCAATTAATGTTTATCTATATTTAAATTCGCTCAATCTATGATATACTATTATCAAGATGATAATAATATTAAAATAGTCCGTGAAATATGTTAATCAATGTTTATCCGTGTTTATATAAGATTTGATGTATTTCTAACCCAATCGAATATGTTTTGCATAAAACAGATAAGTGTTAGTCACTGATCTGCGTATAGCTACTGATAAAGAGCTACCAGTACTTAGTCTACTGATAGACAGAGTCACCGATATACAGAGCTACCGATATGTACAAAGCTACTGATATTTACAAGTCCACAGGTAAGCATAGAACAAGGTCACCGATATAGATAGTTACTAATAGAACAAGTCTTCTGATAGTACAGAATGGAGCTACTGATATGCATAAGTCTACCGATACACATATTCATTGGAACTAAGAAAGCTACTGATACAAAGTAGAGCTACCGATAGATCAAGAGATACCAATAGAATTAATTCATTGGTATATAGAGCTACTGATACCAAAAGTTACCAATACACAGTAAGGAGTTACCGATACCAAGAGCTACCGATGCAAAGAGCTACTGATACAAGTTCAAAGAGCTACCGATGGAAGGTCACTGTTACACAAAGTCCACCATACACATCTACCAACAGGAGGCTAATAATGATTGACCAACCAGTCAAACTCTATACTCTCAATACTATTTATTTATTAAGCTAACGGTTACATTTGATGTTTTTAATGCAGTTAATGTTGTTTAATGTTTTATGTTTCCATGTCAGGGAACCATACCTAGTACCCATGCAAAAGGTAATCATTCCCATTTTCCGGAGCTGAAAGCTATAAAAGGGAAGATAAAGACCTAGATGAATAGTAGTGAACACGGGGTGTGCATACAGTGAGAATCAAGAAACTAAGAAGGCACACGAAGGGTGAAAAAGACAAGGGATCAACATCATTGAAACGTGGTTCATTCACACAAGGCAACATCCATACTCCAAGAACACTAGACATACACGAAGCCATTCATTTCTAGAGGAGAACACAAGCTGCATCTTAACTGAAGAACTATAAAAAAACACTTCATGCACTCATACTAATAAGCTGAACCTGGAACCAAGGAAGAAAATGATACTCTGTTTTTCAGAAGAAAAAAAAACCAGAGAAGGACTCAGAATCTTTTCTGACCAATCAAATGAGTCCAGAGCTGCACTACCAATCACTAAATCTTTTTTAAACTCATTCACACATACTTTAGTGATTCTTTCATTTACATTTCGAGCAGTGTGTGTACCCTGTTTATTTTACACACACACTGTCTCCTGAGCTAAGCTGGAGGATTCTGAAATCCTCATTCAAATTCTATTAACTCCTTTGTATCCCACTGTGGATGGTGGTAGAGGTCGAGTAAGACCTGGACAGCTGTGAGTTGTTGTTTTTTTCCCACATAGAACTGTGGTAGAGGTCTTTGAACCTGGACAGTCTTTGTACTGTTTTTTACCCCGATCCTGGGTGTGGATCAATTTATATAAATTGTTTGAGAGGACTAAGTCTCTGCTTGAGACTGAACCTCTTGGTTACATCTGCTGTGCTTTTTAGTTTAAGTCATAAGTGTACTATATATTTCATATTCTGCTGCTATTACTTTGAAATATAATTTTTTTTAAAGTTACTTTAATAGTTAAATTATCAAGCGTTTATACTTATTGTAAACCAGTAAGTTAGCTTCAAAAGTTAATTTAATCTTCAGATTAAATTAACTGAGACCTAATCAATCTTTGAGAAACTAATTGAATATTTACAATATGTATAAATTCACTACAGTTTAACTTTTTTTTTAAATAGGGGTATTTTAAGAGAAATATTTTTAACAGAAATTTTTATTGGAACTCAATTCACCCCCCCCCCTCTTGAGTATCCACTCTGACCAACAGTCTTGTGTAAGAATCAATAAAAATTCAAGAGCTACCATGAGATGATTTTAATTTCTTACACTATTGAGAGGAGTAGGACACTTATTTTTTAAATAATGAAATTAATTTCCAAATGAGCTGGGAGTGTACTCCTCAAAGGTCATCTCTCTATTGATATTGGAAGCCAATAAACCTTACCTCAAGGATGTTAGATATTATATTTCCTCATGGATACCAGTTTCATTTTTTTAATGATTCTATTTAGTGCCAAATATAATTCAAAAACAAATTATTTACAAATAGGGCCTTTCCTTTATGGATATATCTGAAGAGATGGTAAATATTTTCTAGAAACAATACCACAAGGTCAATCCACATCACAATTTCTTGTTGGGTAACCATCACAAACATCCCAACTCTTACCCCAATATGTGATTCCTAAAATGGAAGAAGATATATACTGAGGAAAATCGCAATGAATGCTACTAGGAAAACTAGTCGATCGACTCCAGGGTTAACCTCCCAACCACATATAGTGTAGAATCCTTCTTCTAGTGTTGGCCAGTATACATTAGGAATCCCTTGAGTCCTATTGGTCAGATGTTTCCTCAGTCTCTTCATTTAAGGATCTTTTTCATTCAAAATAATCAAATCTCATCCCAGTTGATGAAAGAAATATCGGTCTTTGAGCATATTTCTTCCCCCAATTCATTCCACACCATTATATACAAATCTCTTACAATTGGATGAGTCCTTTTTTTTATTGTCCCAAATAATCATAGGCATGAATAATTCATCATATATATCCCCTGTGATTGGGGATCCATCGATCATGTGCACATCCCATAGGCTTATCCCAATCTTTTTGTATACTAGATAGAAAATATTTGTATCTAGACTTCATTGATTGGGAATATCGAGTATGATATATATGTTGTGATGAAAAAATTACTATAACACCAATATAGTTTCGAATAATCCAAAATCCCTCATCACTTACAAAAATTTGGAATAACACTATAACACCCAAGAATTAAAGCCCCATTCCATACTGAAGGTGCCCCATAGCAATGATCCCAACTAGATGACTACCCCAAAGTTTGTTCAGTTATAAATTTCTTTAGGATAGACTTATATTTGTGTGTATCTAGTTCTGGGACTCATATATCTCCTTTTATGTTCAAGGGTGTTCATCTTGATATGTATACCTATAAGTTATTAGCCTCTCTGATGAAACATCTCACTGATGAAAAATTCACCCGATCCAATTCTTGATGGCGGTGGATCCAGCTACCATTTGATTCTTAGGGAATAATGAAAGAATAAACACATTATTCAGTACCTTAAACCCATATATTAGAAGCCTCTATAATACTATGTGTTCTTGAATCCCTTTCCCCATAAACATCGAAAGAATATGGTATTTTTTAAGAACAGTATGACATTTATTAACATCAACAATATCAACCATTTCTGCTCTCCTTACACTAGAAACTCAAATGGTCTATTATTGAGTCATTTTCTATGAATAAATACATATAGAAATATTTTTTGAAAATACGAGGAAGAGGAAAACTCAAAGAAATGTAAAATTACTTCTTTTCATTTAACACCTAAAATAATAATATAGACACTACACAAACCATATATCATTACACAAACTATATATCTTTGTGTGAACCAATACCAAGTATGTGATTTATGGTTCACAAAATCCCATCCATGAAGTAGATATCCTATGTGAGGTGTTGAAAGAGTTCATGTTCAATGAATCATTAATGAAATACTATTGAAATTAGTTATGATAAATGAAGGGTCTAACCGATGTTATATAGGGGGATCCTCTTCAAGAACTACATAGAGTTATCACAGGCTACTTTACTTCCTTATAATCAACTTCTCTTCATACAAATTGATCCTAATTTTGAGTAGGGGAATTTTTTCAGGAAAAAAATGTCAAAACACTTAAAACACTAGGAAGAAGGATAAATATAAAGGGAATAATCAAAACTCAAGTGAAAATGAAAAAAGAAAAGTATTTGTGAAATTTCTCAGGTGCTTCACAAATCATCACCTGGATTGTAAAAAAATCATCGATGAATAGTGTGGATCCTCGAAAAAATGTGTGATCACTCATGAAACAACTAAATCACTTGTGAGGTGTTGCAATCATATATAAGGAATTCATCTTTTATAACTCTAGTGAAGTGATTTTTAGCCTTCCACATATCTATTTCATAAAATTTATGTCATTTTAGGCATCGAGATAGTGATTCCATGGCCCCCATATACTCTTTTTTTAATAACCCATGTTTGAATGTGTTATGAAATTTAGAAGTAATTTGATATTTTTTATTTTTCGAAAGGTTTATTTTGAGAATTGAGATTTTGATTGATTTTCTAAGAGTTCAAGAATCTCTAAGAGATGTTTTTTTTTAAATTAATGTGGCTTGATTGTTATCTTGGGTACTTGGGTGAGATTTTTAGAAGGCCTAGGGTGGTCATGATGTTGATTTTTAGCAGTAGAAAGCCACAAAATTGTTATTCATGAACCATCAGCTAGTTGGTGGGATAGTAAATAACCCATCACACTACCTAGGATCCATGTATATTAGTTGGGTTTATGGGAAAAAAATTAAGTGGAGGAATTTCATTTTTTTCTATCAGGGGATTTTGGTTTTTTTGGGACTAGGGGATAGGGAAGAGTCCATTTTAAAAAATCCTCTACTCCCTCCTTCACTAATTTAATCCTATTTTTTGGGAGTTATTTTGGGTGAGATATATAGATTATTTGAGGTCTAATATTCATTTTTTATCTGATTATTGTTTCCCTCTCATTTGCCTTTGAATTTTGGCAATTTTGCTTAGGGTTCTGTGAAGATTTTCACTAGAGCATGGTGGAAATCATCTTGTTTGATGAATATATCATATGTCTTGGTTAGAGTATGTATTGAGAAAAAAAATTTATGTTGATTCACAGTATTTTTATTGAGTTATATTTCCCATTGGTTTTTATTAGGGTTTTTTTATGAAATTGAGTGAAATTCACTATTAGAATAGTCATTTAAATTGGTTGTTTTTATTGGATTGGGTTTGGGTGTATGCCAGGAGTATAAAGTACCCTATTTTCTAAGGATTTAGTGAGTGGTTTTCACCCAATGATATATTATGAAATTATTACTAATTGAATTAATTTGGAAAATTTATTATAGTTTTTTAATAATTATTTAATAATTAATCATTAATTTTTTATAATCAAATATTAGATTTCAGGACTTGGGATAGGTGATCGGGATATTGAGGTGAGCTTGGAGAGGATTCAGAAGTGTTGTCAAGTGGTGTATTAAAAAGGAATTAGCTTTAATTGAAGTTGTTAGTCCCTTAACAATACTCCTATGATATTTTAATTTATTTTTGTAGGTTTATAATTTGGTATGTGGTCTCACCATTTAGGTATATCATACTTTTTTAATTTAATTAATTGTTTAAAATAAAATTGAGATTCATGGACCATAAAAAATGTCTAGGGATACATTGGGACCTTGTGCACTAGATTGGTTATCTTAGTCACTGATGATCAAGGCCTTTGTTATAATTATTTTTCCTATACTATGAGGAACCTAAATTGTTTATGTTAAATAAAATGAATAAGATGTGGTGGACTTTAAAATAGGTTCCTTGATGGAATTTGAGTAGAGGGATATGATGAATGATAATGATTGTCCCACATAGTCCATGATGGGTGACCTTGAGATTCTTAATGGATTATGGGATAAATGAGATGGGTAAGGGGTGAGTGTTACTCCCCCAAAAGGATGTGTAGACTTAGGTGGGTAGGTCCTGGGTAGATTAGTAATAGGTTGGGTGTGTGGACTAACCTAAGATGATTTGCGATACGATATGGGGATTGTTCCATCTCCTGAGAATTTATTCCATTGAGACTTAACCCATGGGGATGCAGAGGTTATGATGTGATTATAACATTGTTGATGATTGTTATTCCCTCTAAATGATGAGTGTTGACTCGACTATGGGGAATGGGATGAAAGAACCCATGTTGGGTGTCCATTATTGAAGATACCATGGAGACTTTGGGGAGTGCCCGGTGATAGATTGACCCAATGAGAGGTGTGTAAAGAGATGATATTAGATGATTGTGAGTGTCACCTTAAAACCTAAATCTAATATGAACACTAATGGGTAGTAATGTCTATAAGGAAATAATTTTAATGGGACATATTATCCATAGAGATGTATTTTGAGACATGGTATACCATAGACAAGCTACTTGGATCTTGCTTCATGCCTTATGCTAATTTAGAATTCCCAAAACATGCTCTAGGGATTCAGATGTGATACTATGGGAATGGCCCAGACACACTCTGGGGATTCAAATGTGATATGAGGAATGCCTATAAGACATCCTGGGATTTTACTATGGGCCTGATATTACAAGGAATTCCTAAGATAAGTTCTTATGAATTAGTTACTGATATTGGAATTCTTTAGATGAGTTTCTAGGATTTGAATTTATGAAATGTTTAGAATTACCTAAAAATACTCTAGAGATTCAAATGTTATCACTACTTGATTTCCCAAGATACCTAGGAATCATACTTTTTTCTATAATACTAATGGATTTCCTAGGATTCTCAAGAATCATCCATGATGCATGATACCACCTGATTGCCCGGGATTCTAGGGAATTATCCTTAAGCCATGATACTAAAAGATTTCCTAGAATTCCTTGGAATTGTACATTGATCCATGAAACTATTAGATTACCAAGGATATGTATGAATCATCTATTGATACATACATTATAGTATAGACCAGGACATGCACCTGGTAATCGTCCATGGTTCTCATATGTTTAGAATGATTTCATTAAGTTCTCAGAGACACCATATCACTAACTGAAGTAGGTATGTTTGATATCGAGTGTCACATTAGAACCTAAGGATCAAAAATGCTTATATATATTTACGCTTTTACAATAGTTCAGTTATTTATTTTGATAATTTCACATCACACATACATTTCATTTACTAGTTATGTAAGGGACCTCATTGGCAGTTCCCTACTAATTAATACCCACACCCTCTCTGTAACGACCCAATGTTTTTAATGAAAAATCCCTTCTTATATTTATGTCATAAAATTAGATAATAATGAACTACTAAGTGATAAGTGACCTTTAAACATAAGTTTGTCACTTCTGTGTTTGGAATTTCGAAAATCCAGCATACACAGTTGTGTTCAAGATGTTTTTTGGAGTCTAATAAAATAATAATAATTTTTTGGTGAATAGTAATCTACCCTAATGAATAGAAACATACCCTTATGAATAGTGATATACCCTAATGAATAGTAACCTTATCTATGGTGGTATAAAAATAATATTCATGTTGGCAGTTCGATATACCAATAGTTTAGAATGAGTTAATGAATGCTTTAAAACTAGGTTTGATAATAAATTATTAATATATTTAAATATTAAAATAATCATATTTAGAAAATTATTTTTGAAAAATGAAATTAATTTTTGGATTCTAAACGTCGAAAAATGGTTGGGGTAAATTTTTTGGGATTTTTATGAAATACTTGAATTTTTGATGAATAGTGAAATACCGTAATTTACAAAAATAAGCTAAATAATCTAATTATAGAGTCATGTGTGATGTTCTGCTGATGTAATCCCAATTGTTTCGGGATTACATTATAAAATTAATATACTTGGTCATGCAAGACTCACTATTCCTTGTCTTTTGGGGAAATAATAAACTAATGAATTATATATTAAGGAAACCCCTCTCTTCTCCACTATAAATGCTCTCTCTCCTTATCTCTTTCCCTCACACATCTCAAGCCTTGTTCCTAGCCAAATTTCTGCCCAAATACCCTCCCAAGATCCTTCCCAACGTCCAACACTTTCTGGTCTTTCCAAAAGACCACAACCAAATCCCTTAAGAGGAGTCTCAAAGAGATGAGATCAAAGGCTAAGAACTCTCTTTTGTTTTCAAGTGTTTTGTTTTCATTTTCTTTCTTTCCTTATACCCTCTTCCCTTTACTTTATCCAAAAGGCATGAAAGATCCAGAATCTCATATATTATGGATTATAATCATTTTTATGGAAAATTTCAGGCATCATACTTCTCCCCCTCTCCCTCACGTTCTATAATTAAACATCGTCTGTGATGGGTCAAATTACTGACATCATGGATAATGTGTTTTCAAATTCTCTTATCATTTTGATTCTGGTTATGAAACCATTTATGTTATGGTTGAACCAGACTATTATATATTTTATATGTCCTATTTAATTTTCTGAAATCCTCATACAGCCATGATATAAAACAATAATACAAAACAAGTCAATTATGGGCAAAATCGTTAAAATTAATTCAAGTTTTTATCATTAATGTTTAATGTAAAGGTTCTCTTTCACTATAATTAACCAAATGAATTTTGTAACCTACTTAATTTACACTAATGTTATAAAATCAATTCTATACAACCAATTTCATCTTATAATTTATTTGAACCTTAATACAATTGAACCAATCATTAAAACAAATGAAACAAACGGACCCGAACAATGAAATTGAACCTCGTAATCAACCAATATGGGTATAAATGAACTTAAAAAGGTTATAATGAATCTTTTAATTTTAGATATGGTTCTGTAACTACTGATTAATAAACCTAATTTGACTATTCAGGTCATTAATATCAAGTGGAGAACACCAACAAGCCTAAGGTAAGGGATCCTCTCAATTTCACCCTTATTCAAGATTGTTCACAATGTTAAGACTTGTTGTGTGTAATTATTAATTATGGGGTATGATTTCCCACCTCCCCCATACTTCCCTCTTTATGTATAAGTGATGATAATTCCCTTTCCTCTCTCACTAATCCCCCTCAAGTACTCCTGATACCATGCCGATAATCCGTAAAGAATTTTACTAGAACCTCTTTAATTCCTTTGGGTTGTCTTATCTACCTTTTTACCAAAATGATGTTATCTTATCTTTTCTTGATCATACTCTAAATGTTGTTTACATGTTCCAAGTTTATTTATCAAGACTCTTTCATCACTCTCTTTCAGGGATATTCATGCTTTTAAGTGATTCTCTCCTCATTACTTCCCGTTAAGTGATCCCATTTTAAGGGAACTTCCCCAATTCTTTCCTATTTTCAAGTGTACTATATACTCTGTTATAAGTCACATTTGTCTTTATAAAATAAGTCTTTTTTTATGAAAACCATCCTGGTTTACTTCTGGTTTTATAAAAAAATATTATGCCGCTTTTCGTTTTAAGAGATATTCGATATTTTCTTAAACTGCACAAAAATGTTTTGATTCAAAGATTCCTAGAAACTATTTTTACATGTTATCACTTCAGTTTGTTATCTATTGTCATGATTTATTCCTTTATACATTATTAATGTCTATTTATGATTTAATTCCTTTCTTTCATGGACGCTTGTGTGTTACCTCCCTTTTTATTATGCTTCATGACGTGATTTTGTGCCCATTTCTTTCCTTGGGTACACTTATGTTTATGTATGACTGATTATGTGAGATTATATATGTGGAAAGAATATACATGAATTAGCTTAGATGGGTGCGACCAGATAGAAGTCCAATGCATTTGGTAAAGTTAATGTCACATGAGAAGATTATGGGCAAATGGTTCGGGCGGTTAGCCTTGGCTTGTGCTACTATGGGAAACGAGATTGGCGGCTAGCCTTGACTCGTACTAAAGTCATGTTTAATGTTTATGCCACCTCTCTATGAAACTATGCTTATATAATCTCATGCTTATATGATCCCATGATTATTTTATTCCATGTTTTTATGATCCCATGTTTATATTTTATGATTCTATATGTTCCATGCTTCCAATATCATTATGTCAAGCCTCCTAACTCATGTGCTTAAAGTTTATTCTTATTTTCTTTCCCTTACTGGGTTTTTTAGCTCGTCCCTTTGTTCATGTCTTCCCCAGGGTACCCTATGCAGAGGTAAGGGCTCAAAGGAAGTTAGTAGCTCATTATGAATATTAAATAAAGAAGTGTTTTTAGCCCCATGTTTTGTGATATATGTACCTAGTCTTCCAAGACACTAGACTTAACGATACTTGGCTTATACTCTGATGATGAATTATGTTTAAAATCATGAAATGTTATGTGTAAAAGGATAGGGTCTCTATAGTTGGTATCATAGTATGGTTTAGTTATTTTTGGAGATTAGGAATAGAGAACCTTAGTGAGAACCTTAAGGATGAGACTAAGTATTAGAAAACATTCCAAAATTTTGGTGAGTATTGAGTAAGTGGTTTATCAAGAAAATACATCCTTGTATGGATACGAGAAGGTAGAGGCGGATCTGGCACAAATATATCCTAGGGGTAAAACCCAAAAACACCACTTTGAGCTAGACTCGAATGGGAATTGGTGCACGACAACGGGCCTTGCTACACTCTTGTTTACGACACTCCCGGGGGATATGCTTTGGTAGATTAACGAGCTTAGTACAAACCATTATTAGTGAAAAAAAGAAGAAAATCCCATAATAATACAAGTTAAGAAGTAGATTGAGGATAACCTAGATTTAACCTGAGGAATCATAAGTTTGGATATAATTCTTCTTTATAAGTTTACACTTTTATGTTCACTGTTTCTTTTTATGCTCAATAGCTAAGTATTCAAGACCTCTAATTATATGTTCTTTTTCTTAGTTAATGGTGGGAAATAGAAGAACACGTACCAACATCCAATGTGATAGGTTATGTGATGATTTCCCTAATGATATGCTTGAGGTGATGGAATCGGGTGCTCAAAACTTCATGGCAGTACTTTCTCAGCTGGCTCAAGTTATGAATAATAACTTGAATCAATTGGAACGTCCTCCTCCTATAAGGAAAGATAAAGTTGTCATAGAATCCTTCATGCGGTAAAGGCCTCCCATGTTTAGTGGATCTTATGATCCCCTCCTCGCGGAACAATGTATTAACTCCATTGAAAATATATTCACCATCCTCCAGTTCTTGGAAGAAGAGAAGGTGGTACTGGCAGTCTATCGTTTTGATGGGGAAGCTGGTCAGTGGTGGACACTGATCAAGAATACAAAGTGCCAAGAGGAAATCGATTCCATAGATTGGAAGGAATTCAAGAGGATGTTTTTCAACAAATATTTTCCTTGAAACCTTCGTCTCAAGATGAAAATAGAATTCCTTGGACTCAAGCAGAAGGAAGATGAGTCCATCGGGGCGTTTGAATCAAACTTTACCAGACTTGCAAGGTACACTTCTGGCTTTGTCATGAACACCAAAAAAAAGTTGGATTGTTTCTTTAGCGGACTAAAGCCGAATCTATGAAAAGTGTTGGCGATTAGAGACTTCAACAGCTATGAGGAGATTTTTATTTGTGCCCTCAAGGTTGAAATGGAGACTGGAGACTCTTAGTAGTCTCATGGTCCCAGTGACAAGAAATAGAATATGTAAAACGACATGGGTGGTCCATCAAACAAATCCCATGATGGGAGGAATCCCAACATTCCCCTTCGCAAAAATTGTGGGAAGAAGCATCCTGGTAACTATCTGAAGGTAACCAATAATTGCTTCAAATGCAGAAAGTTTGGTCATCTGGCCAAGAACTGCAAAAGGGATATGAAAAATCCCTCTAATGTTGAAGAAGAAAGGAAGGTTCCGATCAACACTCAACCTGCAGTGCAGTGTTATGACTGCAGGGAGCTTGGGAATTATTCGAACAATTGCCCTAAGTCGAGGGTTGTGAGAGGCAATCAGCAACAACCTCAAAGGCAACAAG
This sequence comes from Viscum album, assembly GCA_963277665.1. NCBI lineage: Eukaryota > Viridiplantae > Streptophyta > Magnoliopsida > Santalales > Viscaceae > Viscum > Viscum album. The sequence goes on along the minus strand of OY728142.1, from coordinate 794,270,015 downwards.
TAAGGGCTTATGCTATCAATACTGCTGAGGTAGAGCCAGAAAACGATGTGGTGACAGGTATTCTTGTTATTCATTCAAGAATAGTGAACGTACTATTTAATTCTGGTTCTACGCATTCTTTCATATCTTTCAAGTTTAGTAGAACTATTCAAACACCACCTCAAAATTTGGAGGAAAATTTATCTGTGAGAACAGCGAATAGGGAAATTATTGCATCCATGGTTTATAACTCCTCCCCGGTTAATGTTTGTGTACTGAACCTCCCAGAAAATCTCGTTATACTTCCTTTAGTGGAATTTGATGCTATCTTGGTCATGGATTGGCTATCTTTGTACAAGGCCAACATCAACTGCCGGTAAAGGGAGATTACTCTTCACATCCTAAAGCATCCTCCGATTCTTTACAAGTTAGAGGAGGAAGATGAGTCTCATTTAGAATATTCGTCTCATGTTTGGATACTGCTTCCTTGTGAACAAGCATATCTAGGTCAAATGATTGAGACAAAGGAGAGAATCATGCTTGAAGACATGCCCATCGTGAGGGATTACACTGATGTATTCCCTGAGGAGTTGCATGGTCTTCCTCCAGACCGAGAGGTTGAGTTCTCAATTGAACTTATCTTTGGATCTCTTCCAATATCAAAGACACCTTATAGAATGGCCACCGTAGAGCTAGAAGAGTTGAAGAAGCAGTTATAGGAGAATATGGAGAAGGGTTTTGTATGCCCGAGTGATTCACTGTGGGGTGCTCCAATCCTCTTCGTCAAGAAGAAGGATGGATCAATACACCTATGAATTGATTATCATGAGCTCAATAAAATCATGATAAAGAAAAAGTATCCCCTTCCACGGATAGATGACTTGTTCGATCAGCTACGTGGGGCCGGTTATTTCTCTAAGGTGGACCTTCGGTCGGGATATCACCAACTAAAGGTGAGGAAGGAAGATATTCCCAAGACTGCCTTTAGAACAAGGTATGGACACTATGAGTTCATTGTGATGCCCTTAGGACTCACTAATGCTCCAGAAATTTTCATGGATTTAATGAATAGAGTATTTAGAGATTACCTCAACAAATTTGTGGTAGTCTTTATTGATGATATTCTGATATACTCCAAGAGCAAGGAGGAACATGAGGAGAATTTGGAAACTGTGTTAAAGACTTTGGGAAGGGAGAAGTTGTATGCAAAGTACAGTAAATGTGAGTTCTAGATGGAGGAAGTATCATTCTTGGGGCATGTTATCACCAGCAAAGGGATATCTGTGGACCCTTCCAAGACAAAGGCAATTGAACAGTGTCCTAGACCAACTTCTGTAACGGAGATCCACAGCTTTTTGGGTCAATCTGGGTATTATAGATGATTCGTGAAGAACTTTTCACTATTGTCAAACCCAATGACCAAGGTGACGTGGAAGGGAGTAAAGTTTTTCTGGACACAGGAGTGTGAAGACTGTTTCAAGGAGTTGAAAAAGAGGCTTATCACTACGCCAGTACTCACACTCCCTTCCAGTGGGGAACTCTTTTTGGTGTATAGTGATGCTTCTAAGAAGGGCTTAGGTTGTGTGCTGATGCAAAATGATAAGTGACAGCCTATGCCTCAAGGCAACTGAAAATACATGATCAAAACTATCCAACGCATGATCTGGAGTTAGCGGCTGTGATCTTTGCCTTGAAAATCTGGTGGCATTATCTCTATGGGGAGAAATGTGAGATATATACTGACCACAAGAGTCTCAAGTATATATTCACACAGAAATATCTTAATATGCACCAGCGAATATGGATAGAGCTCATCAAGGATTATGACGGCTCAATCCACTACTATCCCGATAAGGAAAACAAGGTGGCGGATGCTCTAAGTAGAAAGGATCATGCATCTTTATCAATGATGAGAATTGGAAAGGATCTGATCTTCTTATATTTGCAAAGGATGGACATGGGAATCATTAAGGGAGGAACATCATCAATCCTTTCTCGAATGATTGCTCAACCATCCCTCGTGAAGAAAATAAAGGTTGCTCAAAGAAAGGATGTGTAAATTCAGAAAAGGGTAGAAGCTGTTAAGAATGGGAAATCCTATGATTTCAAAATTGATGAGGAAGGAGTTGTAATATTTGGGACACGATTATGTGTACCATCTGATCCAGAGATAAAGAAGGATCTATTGAATGATGCACATAGCTTGACCTTCTCTATCCATCCTGGGAGTACCAAAATTTACCATGATCTCCGAGAACACTTCTGGTGGGATAACATGAGGAAGGAGATTGCAAAATATATATCAAGGTGCTTAGTATGTCAGCAAGTTAAAGATGAGCGACAAAAGTCCAAAGGTTTGATGAAACCATTGTCTATACCCATGTGGAAATGGGAAAATGTTACTATGGACTTTTTCACGGGTCTCTCGAAGACGTCAAAGGGAAATAATGCGATATGGGTTGTGGTTGACCGACTCACCAAGACATCCCATTTCTTCTCTATTTGGGAAGATCTCTCGCTTGAACAACTTGAAAAGATATATGTGAAGGAAGTGGTGAGACTTCATGATGTTCCACTCTCAATTGTCTATGACCGTGATCCAAGGTTCACATCTAAATTCTGGAAGATTCTTCAATATGATTTGGGTGCTGAATTAAATTTCAACACGACCTATCATCCCCAAACTGATGGCCAATCTGAAAGGACTATTCAGACGCTTGAATATATGATGAGAGCCTACTCTTTAGAATTCAAAGGTGGATGGGATCAGCATCTCCCATTGGTTGAGTTCTCATACAACAATAGCTTCCACTCGAGTATTCAAATGGCTCCATATGAAGCTCTGTATGGAAAGCGATGTAGAACTCCAACATGTTGGGATGAAGTTGGAGAAAGAAAGCTACTTGGACCCAATCTTGTTCAAGAGATGACAGAGAAGGTTCAAGTCATCTAGAAACACATCAAAGCTGCTCAAAGTCGGAAAAAGAGATATGTTGACAACCGTCTAAGGGATTTGGAGTTCAATGTTGGAGATAAAGTCTTCCTTTGAATATCTCCATGGAAGAGAGTCATGCAATTCGGGAAGAAAGGGAAGTTAAGCCCACGGTATATTATCCCCTTTGAGATCCTTGACCGCATTGGAGTCGTGGCTTATCGTCTTTCACTTCCACTGAATATGGCTCGAGTTCATGATGTTTTTCATGTACCACTCTTGAGGAACTACATACCTAATCCCTCACATGTACTAAACTCAGAGTTGGTGTGGCTGGAAGATGATCTCTCCTATGAAGAGCAGCCAGTAAAGATTCTGGATCAGAGAGATAAGGTTCTACACAAAAAGACAAACCATCTTGTCAAAGTGTTGTGGAGGAACCATAAGTTTGAGGAAGCAACATGGGAGCTAGAGGAATCAATGAAGGAAAAGTACCCACATCTGTTTTTGGCCTAGAATGTAAAATGCAATTTCGAGGGCGAAATTTCTTAAGGGGGGAAGAATGTAACGACCCAATGTTTTTAATGAAAATTTCCTTCTTATATTTATGTCATAAAATCACATAATAATGAACTACTAAGTGATAAGGGACCTTTAAACATAAGTTTGTCACTTCTGTGTTTGGAATTTCGAAAATCCAGCAAACACGGTTGTGTTCAAGATGTTTTTTGGAGTCTAATAAAAAACTAAAAAAAATTAGTGAATAGTAACCTACCCTAATGAATAGTAACATACCCTTATGAATAGTGATATACCCTAATGAATATTAACCTTAACTATGGTGGTATAAAAATAATATTCATGTTGGAAGTTTGATATACCAATAGTTAGAATGAGTTAATAAATGCTTTAAAACTGATTTTGATAATAAATTATTATTTTATTTAAATATTAAAATAATCATATTTAAAAAATTATTTTTGAAAAATGGACTTCATTTTTGGATTCTACATGTCGAAAAATGGTTGGGGTAAATTTTTGGGATTTTTCTGAAATACTTGAATTTTTTATGAATAGTGAAATATCGTAATTTACAAAAATAAGCTAAATAAGCTAATTATAGAGTCATGTGTGATGTTCTGATGATGTAAGCCCACTTGGATCGGGATTACAATATAAAATTAATATAATTGTTCATGGAAGACTCACTATTCCATGTCTTGTGGGGAAATAATAAACTAATGAATTATATATTAAGGAAACCCCTCTCTCCTCCACTATAAATACCCTCTCTCCTTACCTCTTTCCTTCACACCTCTCAAGCCTTGTGCCTAGCCAAATTTCTGCCCAAATACCCTCCCAAGATCCTTCACCACGTCCAAGGCTTTCTGGCCTTTCCAAAAGACCAAAACCAAATCCCCTAAGAGAAGTCCCAAAGAGAGGAGATCAAAGGGTAAGAACCCTCTTTTGTTTTCAAGTGTTTTGTTTTCATTTTCTTTCTTTCCTTATACCCTCTTCCCCTTCCCTTATCCAAAAGGAATGAAAGTTCCAGAATATCATATATTATGGATTCTAATCATGTTTATTGAAAATTTCAAGCATCATACTTCTCCGCCTCTCCCTCACGTTCTAGAATTAAACATCGTCCGTGATGGGTCAAATTACTGACATCATGGATAATGTGTTTTCAAATTCTCTTATCATTTTTATTATGGTCATGAAACCATTTATGTTATGGTTGAACCAGACTATTATATATGTTATATTTCCTATTTAAGTTTTTTAAATCCTCATACACCCATGATATAAAACAATAATACAAAACAAGTCAATTATGTGCAAAATTGTTAAAATTAATTCAAGTGTTTATCATTAATGTTTAATGTAAAGGTTCTCTTTAACTCTAATCAAACAAATTAATTTTGTAACCTACATGATTTCCACTAATTTTATAACTTCAATTCTGGACAACCACACTCATCTTACAATTTATTTGAACCTAAATACAATTGAACCAATCATTAAAACAAATGAAACAAACGGACCCAAACAATGAAATTGAACCTCATAATCAACCAAGATGGGTATAAATTAACTTTAAAAGGTTATACTGAATATTTTAATTTTAGATATGGTTCTGGAAATATTGATTAATAAACCTAATTTTACTATTCAGTTCATTAATATCAATTGGAGAACACCAACGGGCCTAAGGTAAGGGATCCTCTCAATTTCACCCTTATTCAAGATTGTTCACTATGTTAAGACTTGTTGTGTGTAATTATTAATTATGGGGTATGATTTCACACCTCCCCCATACTTCCCTCTTTATGTATAAGTGATGATAATTCCCTTTCCTCTCTCACTAATCCCCCTCAATTACTCCTGATACCATGCCGATAATCCGTAAAGAATTTTACCCAAACCTCTTTAATTCCTTCGGGTTGTCTTATATACCTTTCTACCAAAATGATGTTTTCTTATCTTTTCTTTATCATACTCTAAATTTTTTTTACATGCTCCAAGATTATTTATCAAGACTCTTTCATCAATCTCTTTCTGGGATATGCATGTTTTTAAGTGATTCTCTCCTCATTACTTCCCGTTAAGTGAACCCATTTTAAGGGAACTTCCCGAATTCTTTCCTATTTTCAAGTGTACTATATCCTCTATTTTAAGTCACCTTTGTCTTTATAAAATCAGTCTTTTTATTATGAAAACCCTCATGGTTTACTTCTGGTTTTATAAAAAAATATAATGCCTCTTTTCGTTTTAAGAGATATTCGATGTTTTCTTAAACCGCACTAAAATGTTTTGACTCAACGATTCCTAGAAAATATTTATACATGTTATCACTTAAGTTTGTTATATATTTTCAGGATTTATTCCTTTATACATTATTAATGTCTATTTATGATTTAATTCCTTTCTTTCGTGGATTCTTTTATGTTACATCCCTTTTTATTCTGCTTCATGACGTGATTGTGTACCCATTTCTTTCCTTAGGTACACTTATGTTTATGTATGATTGATTATGTGAGGTTCTCTATGTGGAAAGCATATACATGAATAAGATTAGATGGGTGTGCCCAGATAGCACTCCAATTCATTGTGTAAAGTTAATGTCTCATGAGAAAATTATGGGCAAACGGTCCGGGCAGTTAGCCTTGGCTTGTGCTACTATGGGAAACGAGATTGGTGGCTAGCATTGACTCGTACTAAAGTCATGTTTAAAGTTTCTGCCACCTCTCTATGAAACTATTCTTATATAATCTCATGCTTATATGATCCCATGATTATTTTATTCCATGTTTTTATGATCCCATGTTTATATGTTATGATTCTATATGTTCCATGCTTCCAATATCATTATGTCAAGCCTCCTAACTCATGTGATTAAAGTTTATTCTTATGTTCTTTCCCTTACTGGGATTTTTAGCTCATCCCTTTGTTCATGTATTCCCCAGGGTACCCTATGCAGAGGTAAGGTCTCAAAGGAATTTAGGAGCTCATTATGAATATTAAATAAAGAAGTGTTTTTAGCCCCATGTTTTTTGATATATGTACCTAGTCTTCCAAGACACCAGACTTAACGATCCTTGGATTGTACTCTGATGATGAATTATGTTTAAAATCATGAAATGTTATGTGTAAAAGGCTAGGGTCACTATACTCTCAAATGACCATGATTCTTAGATACCCAAGCCGACTTCACTTGTTTACAAGTTCTGGTTGGGTAGCCGTATGTGATTAGATTGTTTAGATATATAGATTAAAAAGAGTTTGGAGATCTATGAAGTATGGATCATAGATTTAGTAGATCTTCCTACTTAATTCTTTTATTTATGGTATATGTGATCATCCTCATGGGTGATCGGTTTGTATGATTGTGAGTCTATATGTATGATATATTCCATTTTTTATTTATGGTTATATTTATTGATTTCACATACTTTGATATTTATTATTATGGGTGGTATTTGGTTATTTTTTCTTATTATGAACTCTGATATGAGGATATAGTCTCCCCACAATCCTGACTTAGACCTCCACTACTAGTTAACAGTCTTTAACATACAGATATGTGTTTATTAATTTCTTGTAATGACTCAGTCTGGTTACTGTTTGAGGTAAACCAGGTTGGGAACATTACAAAGTGGTATAAGAGAATTTATGTGACTGATATCACAACTGTATCAGATTATATTTTATCTTATATTACTATTTGGGTAGATGTCATATTGAAGACATAAAATTTTTTTGGAGCTTGTGATGGAACCTATAATGGTGCATCATAAACACATTTTCTGGTAGAATTCTTGGTTACTAAGGATATGGGATTTATATTCTGGGTTTTCGATGTTATAATTAGTTGATTTTACCTTGGGTGATGTACATGAGATTTTTATTTTCATGATTTATTATGGATTTTGGCTCTTGGAACATGGAGTTAAGGGGTGTCTCGCACATCATATTTGGCATGTATGATTCACCTAACATGCTCCTGCTTATGTGTAATTTTACTTAAAATGGGATTTTAACTATTTAAAGTGTCAAAAAATATATATAGGATTTTACTGTATAATTTATTGGTGTAATTTTACTCTTATGATCAATGATGTATCTCTTTCTGATGGTAGATTATGTGGATCTCATGGAAAGATGCTCATTGATGATGGAGGTTGCAAAGTTCTCCTATGTACAGAGCATACGGTGACCCTAATAGGTCAGTAGAAGCACTATGTTCCTTGGTAGTAAAATTCTAAGTGGGTGAATTTGAGACCAATTATAACCAAGGGATACTCATCATGAATCATGGTAAGGTAATTCCATTATTTATAAATACTGACAAATGATAATATGATCCTTGATCGGGTGGCTCTCATATTTAGAGGTCTAGTGGGGATCATCTTGGGATTATGATTTTTTAGGGGGTAGTACCTTATATGTATAATTGGTGATAATAAATGTCTTTGATTGACTGATGGGTTGGAGTGTGATGATGAATATGGATGTGAAACCCTATAGTTGGTGTTGGAACATGAGTTACCATGTGGTTTTGAGATGAGAATAGAGAGGTGTATCCCATGATTTATAACCTATGTGAGACTTACGTTATGGGATAGTTGGGAGATCCTGATTATTTTGAGGTATGGATTAGGATAGGTGACATAAGTGTCATGATGTCATGAGTTATGGTATATGAGGGTAACCTGAGTGAGGGGTTAGTTCGAGTATGTGAGTTCCTTGGATATACAAAACATGGGTAAATGATTTGGGTTTTAAGATCAGCCCATGTGAGGTGATACCGAGTGTATGGTTTAGGAATGGGGATTATTTGGGTTTTTTTGTTGACGTTAACCTTGAGTGTTATTACTTTATATCAAGGCTAGTTTTTTAGGGTAGTATTGTAAAGTTTCCCAGCCTTAGTGATTTCAGGTGTGGTTCTCAATGAGTTCAAGGATTTTTATCCTATATGGATGGATAAATGATGATTATAAAGAAGTATTATATTATTATCCTTAATTTATGACACCCATTTTGGTAAGTTATCATGAGGTAGAACATGGAATATGTGAAAATACCTAATTTTAAAAAGGGGTGTCTAATGTGTTTCTAACTTGATCAGACTAGAATTATTGTGGATCATGGTCAATGGTTAGGGACACAAGACAAGGACCAATGATATGAAACTCATGGGAGTGTGAGTCAGGTGATGAGTTCAGGTAATATTAGATGGTACACCCATTATATTCAAATAATATTGAGGTAGTTCACATGGTATTAGATATAGTGTCGTTAAATTTATGATTGATGAATGAGATATGAGAGAGTCCTCTAAAGGTTATTCATGTCGAGGATGGGCCTGAGTGGAGTCGTGCAAGTGGATTGGTGATGAGACTCTTTGGATAATGTTTTCCTGGGAGGATGATTGTAACAATGGTTGTTCCCCTATGATATATGGTGACTTTATAAATAGAAGGGGTATCATGGTATGGTTACCCAAATATATTCTTGGATAGGTGTTGATAGTATGGGTGAGCATGGATTGGGAGGAGTGTCATGCATGTGTTGATTATGAGACCTTATGAGTTTATGCTAGAGAGTGTTATAAGTGACAATATATGGTGGGTAGATCACTATTGGGTGGAAATGGGTAAACCCCTCATTATGAATAGACTTTGATTGGATGTTGTATATGACATACTCGTGGGTTGGGAATGACCGATGAGGGATGGTTCTTGTTAGCACTCAAGTATGAGCAGTATGACCATGTCTAGTCCTTATAATTGGTAACTAGTGGATTGTGAGCCTTGGTGATTAGTGGAGTGAAGATAAAGACACTCCCATAGTAGTATTATTAGATCATTCATGGGAGGTACAACCCTCAAGTAGGAAGGGTCTTGATGGAGTCAGACTAATTATTGGATAGTCAAGGTGGATTTTGGATGTTTGTGATATGGTGAATATGATTTATCTATTTTTATGTTTTATACCATATTTGGGATTCATATGTGGTGATGAATGGAGTATCGGATTTGGTTTCTATCTTTACATAAATTTGTGGTGATATGAGGGTGAGTCAGTTTACAGGTACATCGGTACTTGAGTGAGAGCATGGCAACGATTTTGGTAGGTTGAGGACCCAACTCTGAAGTTTCACCGGGATTCGGGTTTGAAATTTTGTGTCAGTATTGAAATTATCTAGGGATTCCTCTAAGGAGTTGAGGAATCATGTTTAAGCATTTAAACATCATGTTGGTAGTTGATACTGAGATTTTTCGAGAATAATCAACTAGAGGAGGTCCAACCGGTGTTTCTTCATATGATCGGGTGTGGTGAGAGGGAAACTACACCAAACACATCATTTTACAGGTAGAAACGTATTCCATTGGTGAATATTTTTGTTAGAGATCACCATAACTAAAAATAAACCTTTATAATGTTAGACTTATGGTAGGGAGCTCTGTAAGCCAAGAAATGAGTTGATTGATGACACCAATGGAATGAGCTTAATGGGAGTGGTTAAGAATCTTATCAATGTTTTTTATGGTAACAAGTGATGGATTGAATTTTTATGAATAGTGTGCAACATTTTTGATGTTACATAGTGGAAGATCATTTAGAGTTTTGGGATATAATGTAATGATCCAAATGTAATTTGATGACCAATATAGGTTAAGATCAACAAATAAATGGTCGATGAGACTTCTCAAGGAAGATAAGTGTTATGGTGGGGATATTGTAATACTCCTTGTCTGAATGAGTTTTTAAATCCAAAAAAAATTATTTTTTCCATTTGTTGAGAGGGTCGTATTTTAGAATTGAAATTTGGAATGAGTTTCCAAGAGTTAAAGAATGTAATGAGCCAAATGTAATTTGATGACCAATATAGGTTAAGATCGATAACTAAATGGTCGATGAGACTTATCAAGGAAGATAAGTGTTATGGTGGTGATATTGTAATACTTCTTGTCTGAATGATTTTTGAAATCCAAAAATAATTTTATTTTTTCCATTTGTTGAGAGGGTCATTTTTGAGAATTGAAATTTGGATTGAGTTTCCAAGAGTTAAATAATCTCTAGGATATTTTTTTGGATGAGGAACAAGGCTTAGTTGGTGTCTCAAGTACTTAGTGAAAATTAGATAGAAGGCATGGGGTGGCCAAGCTGTGAATTTTCAGTATCAGCAAGCCACCAGCTAGCCAGTGAGGCACCATCAGCCAATCGGTGGGTTGGGCGGTAGCCTAATACTCTATCTAGGATTTTTTGTGAGGTCTAGAAGGTATTCAGTGGGTTTTTAAGAATTTTTTTAATTGGGGTAATTGATATCTTTTTTTGTTGGGGAATTTGAGTCTTTGGGGAACATGGGACTAGGAGGATGTCATTTTAGCTAGTCATCCTCTCCCTTATTCCCTTCCTAAATCCTCTTTGGTTGGTAGTGATTGTGGGTGTGTTTAATTGATGATTTGATGTAAGATCTTAATTTTCTTATTCCATTCTTTTTCCCTCTCTTTTTCCTCTAATTGGGAAATTAAATTTAGGTTTTTGTGATGATTTCCATCAGGGCATGGTGGAAATCGTCCTTGATGGATATTTCATATGACTTGGATAGAGGACATCCCGAGACAATTTCTATATTTTGTTTCATGTTTTTTTTATTAATTTTTTTTTCATATGTTTTTTCTTATGTTTTTTTAGGAAATTGGATGAAATTGACAATTAGAATAGTCATTTAAATTGTGTCTTTTGTTTTGCTCAGGTTCAGGTGCATGTTGGGAGTGGACTGAAAACCATTACCTAAGGATTCAGTAAGTGAGTGTCACCAGGTGAGATATTAGGCGATTATTCCTAATTTAATAAATTCATAAAATCAATTATAGTTTGATAAAAAATTATAAATTATTTATAAATTATTTATAATTTAATATTGGGTTTTTTGACTTGGGATAGGCTCTCGTTATATTGGGGAAAGCTTGGATTAGCTTGGGCAGAGTTGTTGAGTGATGTGTTAAAAAAGATTTAGATTCAATTGAGGTAAGTTGTCACTTAAGCATTCCCATATGGTATTTTTAATTATTTATGTATGTTTTGAATGTGTTATGTGGTCTCACCACTAGGGGTGATTGACCTTGTTTAATTTAATTAATTGTTTAAAAGAAAAGTGATAGGCATGGATTGGATAAAGTGTTGAGGGTCACATTGGGACCTTATGCATTATCTTGGTTGTCTTAGACACCAATGGTGGAGGCCTTGATTATAATTTTCTACCTTATAGTACTAGGATGTAGAGGGGTTTATGTTAAATGAAATGAATAGGATGTAGTTCCCTTTAGAATAGGTGCCTTGGTGACCTCTAAGTATAGAGATGTGATTAATGAGAATTATTGGCCCACATGGGTCATAAGGGGTGACCTTGAGATGCCTTATGGCCTATGGGATATATGATATGGTTATGGGGTGAGTATTTATCCCCCATGATATGTCAATACCTGATTGGTTAGACCCTAGGTAGATTAGTGATAGGTTGGGTGTGTAGATTAACTTGGGATTATTTGGGATATGAGATGAGAATCATTCAATATCCTAAGAACTGATGTCTATGGGGATTAAACCATGGTTCTAGTTAGGTAATGATATAATGAACATGGTTATGAGGTATTTAATTCCATATAATTTATAGTTATCGAACTAAATTTAGGGACTAGGATGACAGAACCCACACATGGTTTCTATGCTTGATGAGACTGGGAGACTCTAGTGAATTCCCAATGATAGATTAACCCAAAAAGAGGTGTGTGCATAGATGATATTAGATGATTTAATGTGACCTAATAGAACCTAAATCAAATATGTAATTCAATGGGTTGTTGTGACTATGATGAGATGATTTGAGTGGAATATAGTTCCTATCGAGACGCATTTTGATACATGGGATTCCCTATACATGCTTTGTGGATCTGTCTTAATGCCTAATGCTAATTTGGAATGACCCAAACATTCTTTGAGGATTCAGGTGTGACACTATGGGAATTCCCCAAGCATGATCCAAGTATTAAAATATGATATGATTAATACTTTGGAGTCATCCTAGGATTAAACCATGGGCCTAATATTACATGGATTTCTTAGGAAAAGTTCCTAAGAAGCAGATCATGAGATTAGAATTCTTGGATGAGTTACATGGATTCAAATTTATGAAATGTTTTGAATTCCCTAGAAAATATATAATGATTTAGATGTGATCACTACTTGATTGCACAAGATACATGAGAATCAACCTTTTTTCCATGATACTATGGGATCGTCAAGGACACCTAGGAATCGACCTTAATCCATTATACCAGCTAATTTCCTAGGATATTGGAGAATCAACCTTAATCTATGATACTACATGTAGTGAACCAAACTTCTCATACATAGATATTACATCTTATTAGATGAATATTCATTACATAACATAACTATACATGTTGGAATCATTTAGGTCAAGTGCCTTTGGAAACTCTGATACATTATCAACTAGTTTATAGAAGATCTATAACATATCCCACTAAGTTGTTCATAACTAGCACCCTTCTTAAAAATATCATACATAATACCTTTCTTCATAACCTATAGAAAGGAAACATAAGAAATAGTGATCTCATGTGCTCAAAAATTATAAACAACAGAGATATAAACCTAACATGAGTATAAGGCTATGAGAACGTGAGAATAACATTTCAAAACTATACCCTACATATCATAGATCATAAAATTGAGTCATGGAATTAATATTTATAGTTTATAATACATGAATCATAAAGGAATCATAGAACATGATCTATGAGAACATAACATTTCCATAAGACATAGATTTTTGGTATATGCACAATCATATAAAATAATTTCCTTAATAGTTAGGGATTACATCCAAGGTTATCATTTGGGGGATGGGTTCACTTACCAAACCATTATAGTAGTTAAGGTTAGCTCTCAAGACTATCATAGTGGACAATGTACTTGACTAAACTAGGTTCACTCCCCATTCCAGTCTTATTTATCTCATGAAATGTCAATTTTTACCCAATACATTAGAGGGATATATAGGTCCCACCTATCACATAATAAAAATCATAAAAATGTGCTCCATAAAATCATAAATCTAAGAAATGGGTTTCATAAAAATTCCATCATAACATAACCCATCGAAAGGAAATTTGTTTCATAATCATCTCAGCAATTCATCATGGAATATCCCATGTAAAAGGAACATGTATCATAAAAATATCTTCATCATAATCACAAACTATCTAGATAAGGAATAAGGATAGTAAAATTGGATCTATTCCCCAAGGAAACATAAGCAACACTAAATGTTTTTTCATTAATGAATAGAAATTCTCTAAAATTATCATTAAAACATTCTAGAGGAAAATGAACTTTCCACTTTTAAAACTCCTATTTAAAATATGAAAATTTCCCAAATATTAAAAAAAATTATTTGAAGATAAAATTAAAAAATTTTAAAGTAAAATTTAAATTATTGATAATTAATGATGGTAGAAAATATCGTATATTTCGTATACGTTAAAACAAAGATTCCTTTTAAATTTTTAGTAAAAAGTCAAAAGAGCCTTGTTCGGAAAAAGAAAAGAAGGTTCCTTTTAAACTATTTTAAAAAATTAAAACATGGGTAAAAAATTATATAAAAAAAAATTGGATAATATTTAAAATTTTCTTTTAAATTTTTTTAGAAAAATTGGACTTAGAATAAAAAGGGGTTTTGACCGAAGAGATAAATAAAGTCGATTTTTCTTAAAAACCATATTTCATAATCTTGAGTATGAAAAGGTAGGTAAATTAAATGGAAAATTTTATTCTCTATATATATTAATAGGATAATAAAATTCAGTAGTTTTTTAGAAGATATACCCTAATATTTTTTCATCGGAAACTTGAACATAAATCAATCCTGATTACCAATGTGATTGTAACATAAAACCTTTACAACTTTGGTATCTTTTGAATCATAAGAAACATGATAGAAAGAAAATTATATGGATATTTATATACCATAATTTAATCATAATAATCATAAAATACATTGATGGGTAGTATATACACCACACTAAAGAAACAAGTGGTGAATATGGCATGTGTCCCACAGAAGTAAAAGTGAGACGAAAATCCATTCCCACTTTAGATACTTTTGAATCGTAAGACCCATTAAATAATAAAATCAAATGAAAATTTAAATATAATGAGAATAAGGATGTTTATGATATAAGTGTCAAATTTTTAGTATATACATATCACAGATTAAATGAGTGGTGAATATGGAATATGTCTCCCATAAATAAAAGAGAGACTAGAAATCTCATACCTTAACTCTAGACTTCCTTATTACACATTAAAAACTTTTATATAATAAATATAGGTTTATTATACATATATTACAGAACTTTAATTATATATATTATACCATATGTGATTTATTTATGATCATTTATTACTCGTTTATTTACAATTACTTGTTAAAATCACGTTTTGAGTAATAGCTTCTTTATTTTTCATGTATGTTTTGATTTTGTATTTTAATTCCTTTTACTTTGATCATGGTTCCATAATAAATATAATTTTAACCAAAATATAAATATAATATATATTCATTACATATTTATTTATATTAATCTATTAAAGTTAGAGATAGAAAATTAATTACACCATTCATGGAGACGGAAGGTCGTACGTACGCATGAATGTTGTTTCCATTTTCTCGATGGATGGAATGAATGGAAGGTAAATAATATATAAAGTTTTTAGAGTCGTTATGATTTTATATATATCACATATATTCATCAAATGTATCCTTATTACCTTCCATGTAAAGTTTAATTAACAAATTAATTGCATCGCTTCGCGAGGCGGTAGTTCGTCGTACACACAAGCACTATTTTTGTATTCCCACATAATGGAAAGTAATAAGGTATATATAATATTATAATTCAAGAATTATAATTAGGTCATAAATATAATATATATATATATATATATATATATACATGTACTTTAAATTTATCATTATATCCAACTATTAGAGGCGGCAAAGGAAAATGAATTACATCAATTCGTGAGGTGGTAGTCCTTTGTACATATGATCGCCGGTTTTGTTTCCCATTTTATAGAAGAAGTGATTAACATAGGTTATTAAAATAACATAAAAATAAATTATTATATATTATATAATTATTTTATTATATCATCATATTTTAAGAATATTTTAAATAGGTTGAATAATAAATAATGTCTCGGAAATTCCACATATATTTTTTAATTATAATGAGTTATTTCATGACCGCAAAATATGACGGCGCGCAATTATGAGGCCTGGAGTGCCCGGAATGAATCGTCAAAGTTTTGTTAAGCTTTAATTAATGCACATAAGAAGTTCTCCTAAAAAAGTGGAATTAATCTTAAACATTTGTTTGGTTTAGAAATATGAGGTCACTGTTGCGCTCAAGATGGAAGGTTTACCCTAGGCGTGACTTAAGTTTAGTCGGTACAAGCATATGGTGAGAAAACTTGAAAGTGGCATAATCATAAATAAAATAATTAAATTTATTTATTTTATTTTTAAAATACTTATAACTCACGAATGGTAACTCGGATTAAAAATACAAGACTACCGCTGAACTCATGAGGATATGCTTTCTTTAGGCAGATAATAACTTTGGCCGGTGCGGGCCACTAGAGAAAGTTATTTTTTGGCCGTAAATAAAATAATTAATTGAAAATTATTTTATTGTAAAATTCATAACTTCTAAATGGTGGGGCATTTTTCACTTAGGCAGTGCCTAACCTCGACCGGAACGGGTCAAGAGTAACTGTTAATAATTTTCCAAACTTTTTTTCAGGTACATTCTGTAAATACGTGAGCGGCATTTTCTAACTTTTGAACCGGTGCTCTGATTAAAAGTATGAGAACGTCATTGAATCCACAGGGTCAGGATTCGCTTAAGGGAGACTTCACTTTGAACGCAGTATGTCTGGAGAAAAAGTTAAGCTTTGGGAGTTTTTAAAAGAAATAAATAAAATAAATTTTTTATTTTATTATCATTCCTTTCCTCCAACGGATAAGAGGCAATGTGGGACCAACTATGTGTCAAGCTAATAAATGGATTGACCTTTCAATTCTAAGTAACTGCACTATTGGATAATTAGGAAGGTTCCTAATTAATGGGCCTGTATTAATCCCATGAACATTGCACACCCTCCCCTTCTCCTGTTTATATGGAGATTGGGGAGAGGTGTTGGCACTGCTTTGCCAAGAAACAAAGTGCTGAAAAATTGAATTGATGCCAAACCCTTGGATGACGGATCTGGTACCATATAGAGGTTGTGAGTAACACCGAAAACCCAAACCGGAGATCGACGAATGAGTGACATCGTTGGAGGCTAGTTGCGGGGCACGACGAACACCGACCTGCTTCCACAAACACGCTCTCACCATCATTCTTGAGGTAGGGGTTTTAATTTGAAGTATGATTGAATCTATTTGTTGAATATTCATATTCTTGATTCACAATGATGATTTCCAAATAAACATGGTCATCATACCGCACTTTTACCCTACCCCTTTTTCTTTTGTTCTTTGCGCGTTCTTCGTGTGTTCTTCGACGCCAAATAATTAATGATGATAAAAACAAAATTTCTCATTGAGTGCGACATATGGGCGCAGAGATCTCGACCTGAGGATCGTGAATATGAGAATGTCATAATTTTCAGGCTTGTAATGAAGCTGCGATGACTTGAGAAAGAAGGTGATGGCTGGCACCTGGCCGACTGTGTGGAAGGAGGGTGGCGAGCGTCCGCGCCGTTGGAATTGGTGGTCGCGGACCGTTAGTCGCGGTAGAGCAGGATGGTAGCCGGTATCCGGCTGACCATGTGGCGGAGTGGCGGCAAGTGTCTGCGCCCCTAGATCAGGAGGTCGTGGCGGCATGGCCACAGCAGAGGCCGGAGGGCGGCCGACCATAGGTGGAGCAGCGGTGCGCATCCGCACCACTGGGAGGAGAACTGTCTGGTCATTTCGGTCAGATGAGTCACACCAAGAAGGACCGTCAGGCGGCCCCGCGTGCCAGTAGGTCTACCGAATGGCCATCGGGCCATTCAGAATACCGGGGGGAGCCTCCCCCCTAGGTTGCGGCTAGGGCAGACCCCGCCATGGTGGGCCACCTGACCGCGGGTCACGCTAGTGAGCTGTGCCAGCAGACCATGCCAACAGGTAGCCCCCCCCCCCTTCGCAGGTCGAACCAGACCATGGCCTAGCGGTCTGGGCCCAATAAGGCCCAGGCCATCCAGTTCAGACCTGAATCAGGCCGAGTCGACCCGAAGTAGGTTGGGTTGGCTCAAGTCGGGTCGGTCTGACTGGGTCGGACTGGACCTGGTCACATCCAGACCATGTTTCGCCTTTGTGACCATATCTTGAGAATCGGGCATCCGTTTGATGAACCATCTACAGCACTGGAATTCTTGGATAGAGATGGTCCTTTTGGTATACTTCACTTGAGTTTTGGATAAAGTTGTAGTATGTTCGGGTTGGATCGAACCCCGAATCCAACCGGGCCCTCGGAGCGGAAACACTATTAACTTACAGACCGGACATCCAATTGACGCATCGTCTGTTGCGTTGGGTCCCTTATGACATGAAAGACCTTTGGAATACTTCTTCACGGAACTTCATGGTGGTTTAGGTATGACCAATGGTTTAAGGAGTGTTTCTCCCAAACGTGCTATTAGCAGGAATCCAATGGCTGGCAGTGAGGCGGAGGTTGGAGACGGATCATACGGAGGTTAGTTACCTATCGACTCTGGGTGGGTCAGATCCTGTGTGGGTCATTGCAGGGGTTAGTACCTACTGATCATGTGTGGTTCAGAGCTCAGAGATCCTATGTGGATCAACACATACCGATCCTGTGTGGGTCAGATCCAGTGTGTGTCAGCGCTCAGTGATCCTGTGTGGGTCAGCGCATACTGATCATGTGTGGGTCAGATCCTGTATGGGTCAGTTCTCAGCAATCCTGTGTGGGTCATCACATACCAATCCTATGTGGGTCAGATCCTGTGTGGGTTAGCATAGGTTAGTACCAATTGACTTCAGGCGGGTCAGATCCTATGTGGGTCATTGTGGTGGTTAGTACCTATCGATCCTATGTGGGTCGGACTTCGTATGGTCAACAGCAGTGCCTCTTGAGAGAATAAGATGATTTAGCTTCGCGACTAATCATATGTACTTCTACACTTCACTAATACCTGGTTTGATCTGAGACTCTATTTGAACTAATACTTTTACCTTTGTGGTACTATCTTTGTGGTGATACCTATGTGGTACTTTTACCTTCGTGGTACTAACTTCATGGTGATACCTATGAGGTGATTTTACCTTCGTGGTATTATCTTCATGGTGATACATGTGTGGTACTTTTACCTTCATGGTACTATCTTCTTGGTGATACCTATGTGGTACTTTTACCTTCGTGGTACTATCTTCATGGTGATACCTGTGTGGTACTTTTACCTTCGTGGTGTAACCTTTGTAGTGTTACCTGTGTGGTACTTTTACCTTCATGGTGTTACCTTTGTGGTATTCTTGTCCCATGTATGAGATGTGTATATCTTGATAACTTAGGTGTATTTATGGGCATATACCTAAGTAGAGTTGATGTCTTTCTTTGTGGTTTTCCTTTGTGGAACTTTAGGAGATCTACGGGGTCTCGGGGTCCCTACTGAGTATCGTTATACTCACCCCTGCCTGAGCTTCACCCACACCTTGTTGTGTCTTGTGCATACGATGTACAACATTGATCGAGGCTGAGGGACCTAGGACTGGATGGTACTCGGAGGCGGACCATTAGGTGTGATGTGACGTAAGGACTAATGATCGTGAGTTGTACCCACCCTTTAGGAGGATCCATGGTGGACGATCCATGAGCTGTTTTTCACTTTTCAGTTATATTGGTACTTTTGAGTTGTACTCGTACTTTCAGTTGGACTTTTATTCCAGCCCCTTTACTTTCAGCACTCATTTTACTACAGTAGTTTACTTGGTGGTCTTTTTGTGTTCTACTTTGTGTGTATGTACAGGTTTAAATTCAATGCCTTTCCGGTGCTAGTCGCCAGCCCCTGGCCTATAGAAGGTGGGCTTGGGGTAATCACGGCATGGGCCCTAGGGAATGGGTCGTGACAAATTGGTATTAGAGGATTTCAGTACTATCAAAGAACTAGGACTCTGATATTTTCAATATAGAAATAGTGTTAAGTGTTATGAGTGTGGTTTTCAATTCAGGGAGTCCAGTGTAGGTGTGGCGCCGACGTATCCATACACCAGGACCCTGAATTATGATTTCTGGCTCAGTGCACAAAAACAATGATTACGTGTGTTTTTTAAAAGTTTTTCTTATGATTTCTTTGGAGTCATCTAACCAGGTATAACTTAATGACCATGGTGCACCTGTTCCTTATCAGGATTCCTCCATGTAGACATCCAGCTAGGATTCTCGAGAGAGTACACAATGATGGCCCACCAAGTGACGAGGATCCGGTGCATGGCCCTCTTACTGTGTTAGCACCTTCGGGTGGTGTACCAGTAGAACCACCACCCGTTGGGTAGCAGTTACCACCAGCCACACCGGTGGAAGGTGCACGCTGATTGAGAACATTTCATGAGTTCCAGCATTAGAGGCCACTGAGTTTTCGAGGCGACACAAATTCCCAGAAAGTTGTGGAATGAATGGAGCCTAGGACTATAGTTTTCCACCTAGTTGAGACACCAGCAAATCAGATGGTGATACTAGCTTCTATTTTTATCAATGTATTACCATGAGTATGGTCCACATGGTTATGAGGCTTCAATACTTGTATTGTTGCCCGATATGGTACTTTCGGGTAGTGTGCCATCTATATCATTGCATGTTGGTCAGTAGTTGCAACTGGCGGTACTAGTAGAGGACACATCTAGACTTAGTGCCTTACACGAGTTTTAGCATCAGATACCCCTCAGGTTTCGAGGTGAGCCTAACTCATAGGCGGCTGAGGACTGGCTTGAGGAGGTGTCTGAGAGTTCTCTAGAGCTTCTACAGCTTCAGTAGGATGACATGTTGGTAGCTAAGTATTCATCGAGGAATAGTGACCATTTCAGATACTCGAGGAATACTATATAATTAGTGATTTGGGGCTCGGACTTCCGATCATGGTTTGTTTAAGGATTTTCGAGCCAGCACTATTCCTCTATACATTCCTACCTATGTTAGGGTGCTAGAGAGAATCTTTGAATTTGAATGTTCTTTGTCTGAGCGGATACAACCAGTGAATGTTATATTGGGAAAGATGGAAACCAGTGCCAGTCTCAGAGACTTGGGCTTGTAAAAATGTTTTGGGAAGAAGAAGTGTTAGGGACTGATGAATCTGTAGGGCTACAGACATAAAAGAAAAGCTAGGAGAGCAACATGAGGTGGTGTACATTTCAACATGTTACAACCCCCCCCCCCTTTGTGGTCCCCACCAGGCTCAAGGAGCTGGAGGATAGGGGAAGGGAGTAGATTCATACAGTCAAGGAGTGCATCCCAATGGATCAAAAAATGATTCAATGAATGGTTTGTGTCTACTAGTATCTGTTGTATTAATTGACATAGGTACCAATCATTCCTTCATTCCACGAATCTTGTCCAAGACCTAGAGTTTCTGTTTAATCCGTTTACTTGAACCTCACATTTGGAGATACATTTTGGAGGAGACTCAATAACCACACTTACGTCAGCAATGTGATATAACCCTTGAGGTGAGAGTTTCGGTTGGAACCTCTTGGTGGCAGTGTCAAGCCCTTACGACGTTAGTTTGGGTAGGTACTGGACATCCAATGTTCGTACTCAGAATGAATGTATTAGGAAAAAAGGTTGCGGTTTACCTACAATGTTGGAATGGTATTTTCCTTGGTCAGTGAAAAAGGAAACCCGGATAGCATGGGATAAACTCCTGCATAAGAGGGTGCAGTCGATCATGCTTGAGTCGGCCAGCCCTATCCTCATGGAGTGGTAGTTTTGAGTTTTCAATTCCCAACAATAGTGGCAGAGTGTGGGGACATATTTTCAAAAGATGTTTCCAGGATTACCTCCCCAAAGGGAGAGAGACTTCTGCTTTGGTTGGGTACTACTAGAGTTTTAAACCAGACTTCTCCAGGGTAGCGGCACGCTTGTTAGCTTTGACAAAGAAGGGGAAGCCTTTCCTGTGGATGGAGAAGTGTCAGTAGGAGATCTAGTCTACAGCTGCTGGGTGAGGCATCAAATCATCTAGTCGCACTTCATATATCCTTCATAGATAAATATGGAGTATCTTACCTCCAGTCTATGACTTTCACTCCCCCAATTCCTCAGGGAATTTGGGAGGCACATCTTGGGATGTTGATTGTGAGGCCCAAAGTGATCAGATATCCACAGGATAGGCACCTAATGGATTTTCTGAAGGTGGGGAGAACTTTATCCTCTTCAGAGGACGTACTATGGTATTTTTGGTGCTTCGAGAGGAATTGTTGAGGGAGTTCCATACATCCCCTCTAGCGGTACATCCAGGAGTGGTGAAGATGTACCAAGACATTCGGTGTTAGCACTGGTGGCCAAGGATGAAGAAAGCAGTGGCAGAGTTTGTATCACAATGTCTCACTTGTCAGCAAGTGAAGACTGCACAAAGCTAGAAGAATTCTTATGCCAATAAGATACGGAGACCTTTGGAGTTCTTGGAGGGGGGACCACATATTCTTGTGAGTCTCACCTTGATGGGGACTATAGATATTTGGCCGAGGCGGCATGTTATCATTGAGGTTTATAAGACCATTTCTAATACTTTAGAGGATTGGCGAGGTGGAATACTGCTTGGCACTACCACCACGGTTGGAGTGGGTTCACGACGTATTCCATGTATCACAGCTGAGGAGATATGTGCATGACCATTCTCAAGTCATCGACCATGGAGAGATAGACTTAGAAAATGGGGCGACATTTACAGAGGTTCTAGTAGAGATTGAGGATAGAAATGAGTAGTTCCTTCATGGGCAGTAGATACCTCTAGTGCACATTCGTTGGCAACACGGGAACCTCTAGGAGAGCACATGGGAGTGGGAGGCTCAGATCCGTGCACAGTACCCCCATTTGTTTCTTTAGTCTATGTTTTGGCTTTTGAGGATGTAAATCCCTAAGGTGGGGAGAATTTAATGTCCCAGAAGTTCCTTATAATTTTTTTTAATTATATATAATTATTTCGAGACCGTGAAATCTTACGGCATGTGATTCCGAGGCCCAGAGTGCCCGGAATGAACCGTCGAGGTTTTGTTAAAATTTAATTAAAGCGCATAAGAAATTTTCCTAAAAAATTAGAATAACTATTAAATGGTTACCCGTATTAGATATCCAAGGGCATTGTTGCGCTCAAGATGGTGGGTTTACCCTAGGTGCGACTTAAGTTTAGTCGGCGCAAGCCCACGGTGAGAAAACCTGAAAATGGAAAAACCGTAAATAAAAGAATTAAATAAAGTTATTTTATTTTTCAAATTCTTATAAATCATGAATAGTATGTTGAATTAAAAATATTATACCACCACTGAACTCGTGAGGGTATGCTTTCTTTAGGCAGATACTAATTTTGGCCGGCGCGGGACACCAGAGAAAGTTAGTTTTTGGCTGTAAATAAAATAATTAACTGAAAATTATTTTATTTTAAAATCCATTTTTCTAAATGGTAACTCGTATTAGAAATAAAAGAGTTTCATTGGGTTCTTTGGGGCGTGTTTCACTTAGGTTGAGCCTAACCTCGACTGGTGTGGGTCAAGGGTGATTGTTAATAATTTTATGAATTTTTTTTGGGTATGTTCAGTAAACGCGTGAGTGGAATTTTATAACTTTTTAATTGGTGCTCAGATTAAAAATATGAGGACACTGTTGAATCCGTAGGGCCGGGATTCTCTTAATGGAGACCTCACAAACACCCAGTTAAGTATGATACCTCTTCTTTCGACAATCTCTTTAGTTTAGTGAAAAAACATTCTTATGAGGGTTTAATGATCAAAATAATGACTCTAGAACAGGAAAATGTAAGTAATAAAGATATTTTGTTAGTTATTTTCTGAAAAAAAAGGGATTTGGAAGTGTGATGAGGAGAGGAGAGAGGTGTTCTTTTATAAGTGGGGGAGAGTACACACTTGGATTTTTTTAAAAGAAAAAGGTATACCCATGTTTTTCACCTGAAGAAAGGTTAAAAATAGATAATTATATACCCTAATAGGTTATAATGTCTAAATATGGTGATAAATTTTGATTTGGGTAAGTTTTTAGGTCATTTTAACCCTTATATTTTTAGTTTAATCACCTGGTAAACCCATTTTAACTTTTACTGTGGTAATTAATGTTTACTATTATTACTATTAATTATTTACAATAATTAAGTTGAAATTATTATATAATATAAATTATTATAATTATAAATATGGTATCCATTTTTTAAAATTAAATTCATATAAGTGGTAGAATTTAATTTAAAATTAAACACATAGGCATGATGAAAAATGATTTTCCAAAAAAGCATCATAATTTTAAAACGTTTTTATATTAAAATTAAATATCAAATTGATTCCAATGACCTAAATTGGATTAATTATGATATAATTGATCAAATTTTACTTTTAAACCCATTTTAAAATATAATTTATCTTTTAAAATACTTTAAACGAAAAGGTACCCAAAGAAGCTCAGGATCTGGTCCAAGACGGTCCTAAAATAAATATATATAAAAAGGAGATGAGAAGAGTAAAGGGTTCTAAGGGATTATTACATAAGTGACAACGAAACACACCATTCATATCTGCATCCAACATTGAATCACAATAGTCTAGGGTTGTGAAATATCATATCATATCCATGTCCATAACCACCTTCTTGGACAGCACATCCACCACTTTATTTTCCTCCCTACATGCATGAGAGATTGTCATGTCGAGATGAGTAACCTTATTGAGAAATTCAATCTAGAGATGTAAAATTATCCAAGGAACATTTGGTGTTCTTGTGGTCAAGTCCTTCACCGTAGTTTAAGAATGATAATAAATCTACAGTGATGTCTAATTATATTGAATAACATACCCAATTTGGTGCACCATAGAAAGTAGTTTAGATTTATATGCCATTCCAGTTATAGTGAAACAATAGAAACATAATTTCATAAATCCATGATATTTTAGAAAGACACCTTCACATCCTGAAGGCCCAAGCATGCCAGAAGTTATTCCATCTACATTTACTTTAATCCATGGAGTGATTTTAGAAATACACTGGATGAATTTAATCATTCTTGGATTCTTTTCTCAACCTGCTACACCCAATAACCTGAAAATATTCAGATCATGAATAATATTAGATATACCTGTTGTTTGGATCATTGATGTCGCATGAACATCCTTATGAATTTCTATCATTACCATATACATAGAGGGTTGTTTTGAATCAAAAAAATCATTCTAAGCATTCCATATGAATGAAATGACAAAGCTAACTACTACCAACATGAGGTTCAGAATCTGCTCACTGAATTCACTGGTATAGATTCCTTCTAGGAGAGCCTCAATCTGCATGTGTCTGTCATAATTCAGGATGAAAAACATTCAGATACAGTTCCATAGAGCATGATCAAAATCACATACAAGTAATAGATGGTTTTTATCCTCCTCTACATGGAATCAAAGAAATCAGATAGATTCTAGGTGATTTTCAGACATTTGGAGTCAATCTTGAGTGGGTAAACGGTGATTCTAAAGTCTCCACAATAGTATAAATCTAGCTATATGAATAAATAATATAGTTAATTTCATGAGACAAGCTGGTGTCATGTTTCCACCTCCACATTCTAGCCTATAAAACTCCCTTGTCTTGAATTGCTCATGCCAATTGGGATACCATATAATCGTATCACAATCCATGAAATTCGATTCCTGAATTTTCAAATTGATATGAGAAAAAGGAAGACCAGAAAATCTGGAAAGATGAGACATAAAGTTCTCAACTGACGTATGATCAACCTTATAAGGGATACTGATAATGTTGTACAATGGACTATCAAGCTAGTTGGTAGTCCAATGGTTGAGGTGGGAATCACTGCTCATAATCCATTTGATATCAGCACTAATTTTGTTGAATGAATGTTTTATGGATGCCCAAATATAGGATTCTAGGTAGTTCTTATAACCATTTAAGAGCTTCCTTTTGAACCTATTTGTTAATAAATCAAAAGAAAGTCATAAGATATCATACTCCAAGTAAACTTCCCAAGTAGACCATCATTAAAGATATTAATATCTTTAATTTCAAGACCTCCCAATTCAATTGGCTTGATACATCCCTTCCATGCAATAGGGACTATCTTACTTTCATGAACTGAACCAGTCCATATGAAGTTTATAACCATCCCATGAATTTCATTAATGAGGCTTCAGGGTCATCGATAAAGTGATAATGAATACACAAACTTAGATGTGATAATATATTTGACAAGGCACACCCATGTAGCTTAAGAAATGGGTTTCCCTTTCTACTAGGCTAGCTGATTAACAATGTCCAATCATGTGTCATTAAGATATTTCCTCTTCACCTTTCCCCAAAATAGGGGAACACCATGATAATTAAATGGAAGGTAACATTTATTATCACTAACGCACCTAATTATTTTGTTTTCCCCCCAATGATCATTCCATCACCAAATATATTGAAAGATTTATCCCAACTAATGGCTTGTCTATAATTCTGTTCATAATGCACAAACAACCCTTTAATAGAAGATATCATATTTCATAAACCATGACTAAATAAGAGAATATCATCTTCATACATAAGATATGAATGGAAATTATCATGTATACCAAATCTGATTTGGTTTTAAATTCCATGATGATCCAATTCATTAATTCATCAAATAAAATAGTCCTCCGCGATAGAAAAAAGAATCCTGGAAATATGTTCACCTTGTCCCGCACCTTTGGTGAACTGAAAGTAACCTCTGGGTGCTCCATTAATAAGAATGGATAGCCTAGAAGAGTTAAGAATCACACTAATCAGCTTAATAAGGGAATTTGAAAAACAATATCTTTTGAGAACATCATAGATAAAGAACCATTTCAAAGTATCAAAGGCCTTGTATATATCAATTTTTAGGAAAAAATTTCCATCCTTAGTTTTCCTCCTCATAAAATTGACACCTTCTGAAGCTATGAATAAATAGTGTTGAATGCTTCTTTCAGGGAAAATTTTGAATTGGTTCATAGTGATATGTTCTTTCATGAGACTTCCCATCCTATTCAAAGAATATTACTAATGATTTTTGGAGTATTATTTCCAAGAGAAATTGGCCTAAATTCCTTGATATCCATTTCATTCTCCTTTTTGGGTATCAAGGCAATGAAGCTTGCATTGGACCTGTAAGGCATTGAGGAATGAATGAAAAATTCCTTGATTGCCTAAGTGACATCATCCAGTGATATATCCCAGTAAAACATAAAGAATTTTTTCATGAATCTGTCAGGTCTAGGAGGACTATCCATGTTAAGGGATAAGAGAACTGCCTTAACTTCCTCCTTGGATAATGGCATTATAAGTGTTCGATTGTGATGGTCCTCAATTCACGGAGTGATATTGCAAATCATTTTGTGTGTATTGTCTAGCCCATTATTAGAGTATATACTCTTAAAGTGCTCCAAAATGACCTGATAAATCTCATTCTCAGAGGTGTAGGTGCTTCCATTAACTTATATTACCTTATTTATCACTTTTTTCCTCTTATCTTTGTGTAATATGTGAAAGAATTTAGAATTTTGAACCCCTTCCTTGAGCCATTTGACATTCTGTAGCTTTTTTTCAGCCTCTCCTTGATAGTTAGAAGATTAGCCATCCTATTATGACCATGAATATCCTCCAGAGATGGTGTATTATGGTGCGGATTCATGGTCTAACATTGATTAAGATGTTCCTTAGCATTTTTAATATCCAAATCCATCTTGGAAAATGAAGCTTTTCTCTATTATTTTTAACATTCCCTTAGCATGCTTAAGTTTCCCAACATGCTTCTAAAAGGGGTTTCTAGTAGGTACAAACTTCCATGCTTCTATAACAGTCTCCATATATCCAGAAACCCCAAGACACCCATTATTAAACTGAAATGGAAGAGGTTTTTTCCTTTCCATGTAAGTATAAAGTTCCCTAATGATAGGATTGTGATCAGAGTAATGCTTCGGAAGTGTGAACCCTGAGGCACCACTTGCAATACTCCTATCATCCATTTGAATGAAGCATCTATCAGGCCTACTTTCTTTTGATCCATTAATAGTTTATCTACTCCATGTAAATTCAACACCTAAAATATGGACCTCAACAAGGTTACAATGATGAATGCAAGAAGAAAATTCCAACGAGGTAGTGTGATTGAAGCTATATCTAGTTTTTTCCTCAGGTTTCAAGACAGTGTTGAAATCTCCAATAATCACCCATTTTTTATCCAAATTTGAAGAGATGGATTTAATCTCATACCATAACTCTCGTCACCTGATATATGATGTGGATTCATACATAAAAGAGACTAATAATTCATATCCTGAAATGGTGCAAGAAACTGAAATGATTTGGGGCTTCTTACTATGTGAGCTGATAGTGATGGATTCATGTCATAGCACCCATAGTTGATCGATTATAGCTTCATGAGAGTTATGAGAGATGAATCTGTATCTAAGGGGTTCTCACATGAAACCCTTCCAGTTGTTAAAAATAATCTTAGTTTATTCATTACCTATGAGCATAGGTTTTTGGTCCATAACAAAGTGCCGAAGGGCTTTCTCCATTAGGGAGTTTCCTATCCCTTGAAAATTATTGTAAAATATCTTCATTTTTTAAGGGGTTTTCCCCTAGTTTGGGGGCCTACCTATGGTGCCATGATATTTTTTCCTTTGTCTTGTTTTCCTTTGTTCTTTTTCTTTTTCCCCTTCACCTTATTGTCTATTAAATGCTCATATCTAGAATCAATTTCCTCCCCAGCATCATTTGAAGGAGTAACATTTTGCTCATTAATTTGTGTTTCTTCAATGAAGTCATACAAAAAAATATAACTAAGAGGTGTGAAATTATTGACTGATTGTGCAGGTCCATCAGATCTTTCCAGTGATATGCTCTTCCTAGCAATTCTAGAAGAAGGCACCTGTAAGAATCCATTCTCTTTCTCACCACGTTCAGATTTCTTAGAAAATTTCCCAATTTCCTCCATGGACCTTGTTGATTGTTCCAATAAAGTATTGTCATTATATGGAGTATAAGGTTGGAATACAACAAAAACTTGATGATTCTCAGATAAAAACTACCCAGTAGAACTGACCTAGTAGTTGTCCACATCCTTTCCCAGCTCCTGCTCAGACATAGGTTGGGAAACCGAGAGAGTTGCAGTAGGCTATGCATTTTTTCAAACCCCATCAGTTCTGTTATCCTCAGATATAGGGTATGTTGATTCTGTCACAAGAAATGAAACATCATCTGATTGATCTTTTATAATTTCAGTGCTGGCCTTTAAGGGAGATGAATTCACATCCATGTAAGGAACAGCCTCGATCCACTACACTAGCATGATTTGAGTCTCTCTGTCAGGAATCCTGCATACTTAACTATCAATAACATGCTCAAACTTACTGTGATTATCACCCAAATAGCATCATCATGCATACCAACTTCTTGAGAAGGCATTTTATGATCTCTATCTGTATTAACATCAGCTATTGGTATGTTGGAATTGCTTGTATCAGACTCAGGGATTGGTTTCAAAGGCTCATAGTTGTGATCCACATTTCCAGTGCCCTTGGTGACAACACCTGAATGGCCAACCTCATTGGATTGAGGTTCAAAAGTTGGTGCCTTCCCCTTCCTCTTTCTATAGACACCCATATCATGCCCCTTAAATTTTCAAAATCTGTATTCCACATTCCTTCTGCATTCAGCTATAAGATGACAAAAAAACCTATAATTAGTGAAAAATTTTGGTTTACTTCCATACTAAATGCTAAGTTTCATATTATCATCCCCCATTATGAGCACCTCCTCCTCTACCAAATTAGTGGTCATATAAACTTCCACTAAGATTTTGCCATAATGTCCAAACCGTGGATTTTTCGTTTGCCTATCCATCCTAATGGGATGTCCAACTAAGGATGTTATGTCCCATATAATCCTTAGATTCCAGTAAATCCAGTTGATCTTAAGTATACTAATCCATACCCGATCAATGGTGTTTTTGAAATTATTAGGATCAAAGTTTATATCGCATTCCTGGATTATGAGAAACCCAGGCTTCAAGAAAATTGAGCATATACTCCAAGAACACCTCTTGAAATCATTATAGGGGAACACAATGTGATAGTATCCTCATCCCAAGGAATTCATCCTCTAGTCATCAAATCCCCATACATCTACAATATGTCGGGTGAGATCCTTGAATTTCCATGTTTTTTCACCTTTTGAGACCAAAACCCTTGCGATAATGGAGTATTTGAAAAGGCTAACTCTCTCCTCAATAGCATCTTGAATGGATGAGACATGTGAAATCCACCCTTTTGAAATTATTCTTCTTGGTGAAGAAATATCAAAATCAATAAATTGCTAGGAGGCAGAAGACTAAACTACCTCTACAAAATTCTTCTGCAGGACCATGATAGGAGTAGATTCCTCCTTCCTTGAGATTCATTTTCTAGTGAGTTTAAAGAGCTAATTTTTCCCAAAATAAATTCACCCTAAGATAATTTTGACATGTTGATTCCAAAAATAAAGATCACTTTTTCAAATAAATTTTTAATGTGTCAAAAATTAATTTTCTTATTTGTTTAAAAAAACAATAAAAATATTTTTTTTGAGAAAAATGCATTTTTTAAGCATATAATGACTTTACTAAAAATTGAGTACTCATTTATCAATATATTTTATTTATATAAGACCATTATACTTATTTTTAAGATTTTTTTATTTTTATTCATACCTCCAAGTTTAATGGATAGGTTATAAAGACTATGAGTGCCTTCACCAATCACTACTTGCATTCAAATAGTATGTTCGGGTACCCAATGGAATCCTGAACAGGTTATTTAATACAACCCAGTAGGTAATCACCTAAAGTTCAATACAAATCTATGTTTTGAAATATATCAAGCCAAAAATTGTGAAGGTAAACAAATAAATAGTAAATGAACTAAAGATTCCCATGGAATCTAAACTACCAAACCAGTAACACTAAACCAACCCCTCAAGACTCCCTACATAATATGGTCGAGCTCCTATAATAAGTAACCTAAAAGAAATTCATAAATAAACACGGCCTTACTTTTCATCCAAACATGGAATATCAACCACGACCTCACCATGTAGTGAAGTGTCAGAGTCACCTTTACTGATCCGTTCAACCAATAATACCATATTTCCTGCATTTGTGTCGTATATTCAAAGTTTCATACCAAAACGGCTAGACATAAGGTGTAAAAGACCAAGGCATCCTCACTGAGTCTTAGGAGCATCGCTATGGAAACTCGGTTATGCACTGGTTGGAGTCCTAGGAGCATGTGAATCACATAAGTCCTATGTGAGTACAAGTAAGCTAGATGAAAGGGGTAGAAAAGGCCAAGTCATCCCATGGAATCAAGACCCAAGGAGCATACTCTATCCAAGTCATCCACTACCATGTTAAGATCCAAGGGATAATATCTAAGTAATTTATGAAATCATTCACCATTCCATAATAATTACCATTTCAAACCATATGATTATACCCACTCACATAAGCATTATCATCCACTTCCACCTAATGAGTATACCCACTCATTGTTCATAATTCACATTTAATCATACCACACAACATGTGTATACCCACACATATAAACAATTTCCCAAATAACCATTCAAGAAATAAAAAAACTACTAATGAGTATACCAACTCATTCAACCAAATTAATTTAATCTATTTTTAACACTTCAAGCATGGTATATCATGTTGAAATGAAGTAAGAAGGCAATACACCTCCTAACAAGCAATTCAATTCCATTTAATCATAATTAGTCTTCCTCTAACCAGTAAATAATAAGACCACATCCCATGAATAGTTCAATAATTAATAACCAAGGTTAATCATATGTCACTCCCCATGAGTGGAATTGGGTTGTTAAACAACCAACAACACATCACAATAAAACCTATGAGCATCCCTAAGAGGTCTAATTACATCTAAGTCAATTAACCAATTCAAATTCAGAGTTGTGTTGGGAAGTCTGGTTGGAGGTACAATAGAATCTAGGTCTATAGATCACCAAAACTAATAAGAAAATCATAGAATACCCACCTTAGTTCAATATTAGATTTATCATCCAGTATCAACTCGTGATTTGACTCATGTCAGGAGAAATATATGGAATGGACAAAGAACCTAAAATTAGATAAAATCAGCTTGCATCTAAATATCATCATTTATATCCATAAGAATAAGGAAAGAATAAAAAATAATTGAGGTATTACCATTATGGATCCAATAAGAAAAATGACCTTAGATTTAGAGATCAGATGAAGGAACGGGATGAAATCCAAGATTAGTGTCAAGGATACTCTAAAAAGGGTTTATTTTTGTCTGTTGAAGAAAAAAAAATTAGGTTTATAAAATATTTTAATTGAATTTAAAATTATTAAATTTCCCAAAATATCAAGGGTCACATGGTTTTTGTGCCATGTTTAACAAAATGTGTGCAAATCATGCATGTTCTGCTATATTAAAGGTTCACCCACATGGTTTCCTCGCACAATTTGACAATACATACAGAAACCATGAAAAAAAATTCTATTAAAATTTTGTAGATTTCCACACAGTTGTGTGGACGAAGTCACACAGTTTGTTCAAAATAGTGTGTCATCCTTTTTCTCTCTACCATGTCACGCACGGTTTATCAAACCATGTGGCCTGCCCTACACAGTTTGAACTAACTGTTCACCATACCATTTTAAACCCAAAACTAGGTTCCAAGCTCCAAACAATCCTTGGACACCCCTGAAACACTCATGTCCTCAAAATGAATTAACACAAGGCCATATTTAAACATTTAAACTAAAAAAGAAGGGTTTCATACCTCATAAGAAAACTTGGGTTCCTACAATCTTACCCCTAAGGAAATTCAACCCTGAATTTTCCTCTAAATAGAGTTCAAGATTCTTCTGAGAACAACACTTACCACTGAGAACATACGTTATCCTATTGCTACAAAATCTCATCCTATAAATGGTCATGCTTCTATAGCACCTGTACTAGAGGAACTGACTAGCCTTAGATAACCTTCATGCTCCTATCAATGGTATGAATCAGATGCTCTTCAAAAGACACATCAACCTGTAGCTCAACCTCCTTGGGCTGAAAATCATGAGACAAGTCTAAATGATAACATCACAGCTGAGATACATGGAAGATATTATGTATGTATTAGTACCTATGAGGTAACTGCAACCAATAGGCTAATGACCCTACTCTCTCTATAATCTTGAATGGCCAGACATATCATGGTAAAAGCTTACCTTGTCTCCTGATTATCTTATGTCCAAGACTTAGTGAAACATGTAAGATAACCTAATCCCCAATATCGAACTCAATATGTCATCTGCAGAGATCAGCATAAGAATTCTATAGATACTGTGCAATATCCATACATTTTAAAATCTTCTGGACCAAATCATAAGTCTCATTCATGAGATGTGGTCCCAGTAAAGCTACCTCTACTTCCTCTAAATTGCATAGGGGAAATAGGCATGGTCTACTATACAAAGCCTCATAAGGTTCCATATGAATAGTCTCCTAATAACTGTTATTGTAGGAGAACACAACTAGGGGTATATGCTTCTCCCAAGATCCCCTAAAATCCAGGACACATTCTCTAAGAATTTCCTCAAGAACTTGTATCGTATGCTCTGAATGTACATCAGTCTGAGGGTGGTATGTTGTGCTTAGAAGCACATATGTACCCAGCACCCTTTGTAAACACTTCTAGAAGTGAGACATAAAGTGGACATCCTTATCTGAGATGATAGTGTGAGGAACCCAGTGGAGTTATACTATCGCATGAATATACAACCTCTCAATCTCATCAACAATGAAGGTATCATTGATTGGTAGGAAACAAGAAACCTTCATGAGCCTATCATTAAAAAACCACACAACATAGTTACCTTGAGGCGAACTCAGTAAACTTGTCACAAAATCCATTATGACGTCATCCCATTTCCATTCCGGAATCAGTATCTACTATAAAAGTATGGCTAGTTTCTGATGTTTCTCTTTCACTTTCTAATAGGTGGAACACCTTTTAATGAAACCAACTACCTATCATTTCATACATGGACACTAATACTGAAATCTCAAGTCACAATACATCTTGGTGATATCGGGGTGCACTGCCCAATATGAGGCATCAAACTTCCACATCATCTCCTCATGTATTGACACAGGAACTCAGACGTGACCATGGATACACAGGACCTCATCCTCACTTACCATTTAACCAGGAGGTGGATCCTCACCTACTATACTATCCCATATAACTAAGCCTTATTCATTTGATAGCTACCTCATCCTCACTCTATCTAATAAGTTAGATTTCACTTCTAAGGATGACAGAAAATCCTTCCCATGACTGTTGTTCACCTCCAAGTATATCTCATAGAACAACTCCATAAGCTTCCACTTGCTACTGGCCTACTAAACTACATGTATATGCATCCTCCTACTCAGTGTATTAGCCGCTTCATTTCCATTACCAGGTATGTAGACATGATTTAAGTCAAAATAATGTAGGTACTCTACCTTCCTTTTCTACCTCAGATTCAGATCATGCTGTGTAAATATGTACTTGAGGCTTTTTGGGTCTGTGTACACCACAAAACACTCTCACAGTAAGTAGTGTATCCAATAGAAAAAAAATCATTAATGAATGAAACTAATCGAGATCATCAATTGGGTAGTTCCTATTGTGTGGCCTCAGTTGTCGAGATCCGTACGCCACAACTCTATCTCCTTGTATCAACACTACTCCAAGACCAATAACTAATGCGTCACAATACATATTATAGATCCCACCCTACTCTGGCAGTATTAGGACTAGTGGTAAAGTCAATCTCCATTTCAGCTTCTGAAATGTTGTCTTACAAAAATCTGACCATACAAACTTCACACCCATCTTAGTCAAGCCTTTCAATGGTTCTTTTAAGCATGATAAGTTCTGTATGAAATACCTATAATATCCAAATATCCCTAAGAAACTCTTTATTTAAAATACGTTCTTGGGATACTCCCAGGAAACTATATCTCTAACCTTCTCTAGGTCCAATAATAATCATGTCTCTGAGATAATGTGACCCAGGAAGTGAATCTTGTCCATCCAGAAGTGGAACTTTATGAGATTAGCATATAACTGATGCTCTATATATGTATTCAAAATGATCTCAAGATATTTGGCATGGTTTTGTTGATTGTGAGAATACACCAAGATATCATCCATGAAAACCACCACAAATGAATCTAGGTAAGGATGGAACACTCGATTCATCAGTACCATGAAAACCATTAGTTCATTCATGAGACCGAACATCATAAACAGATATTCATATAGACCATAACTTCTATGAAAAAATGTACAAGGTATTTCTTTAGTTCAAACATGTACCTAGTGATATCCTGACCTCAAGTTGATTTTCAAGAACACTTTATCTCCTTATAGCTGACCAAATGGTTCATTTATATGTGGCAAGGGATATTGGTTTTTAACCATCAGTCGGTTCAACTTCAAATAATCCATGAAAATCCTATGTGTTATATTGACTTTTTTCACAAAAAAAGGACCAAAAAACCCTATGGAGAAGTACTAGGTTAGAGAAAACCATTTTCCTCCAAATCCTCTAGCTGTCGCTTGAGCTCCTACAACTCCATTGCATCCATCATTTTAGGAGGAATCGATACCAGTTAAACTCCTAGAACTAGATTAATGAAGAAATTGATCTCTCTCTTTGTTGGTAAACCTAAAAAGTCATCTGGAAAAACATCCATGAAATGATCAAACACTGGATGGAAGTCCATATGACGCATTCCCTAATCATCCAGATAAAAAGTAGTGATCTGGGCTGTCATACCACCTAGCTCGTGATTTCCTGGTCCATCTCAGCACACCTGGACATTCCATTCACCCTTGTGAGTATATATTGTACCCTATGGTGATATGAAAGTCACCCTCAGATGATAATAGTCAACATAATCTTAATAAGCTACTAGTTATCCCAACCTACGTATGATGTAAAACTTGGCCATCTTGAGGATATAAAGATCCCAGGTGAAGTGAAACCTACCAGCCTTAAAGGGGAACTCCCATCACTAATATACATCCACTTTTCTAATTTCCAATGGTGTTTATAGTGTCATAACACCCTCAAGAGACAAAATAAAAAGCCTAAGGATTTTTACCACAAGTGTAGATATGAAACTATGAGATTCGCCTATATCAAAAAGAGAATATGAAATAGTATAGGTTATTATGATTGTACCTATCACCATAGATGGTTAGAAACCCTAATACTCATGGGTAGGCTGTACAGAATAGATTTGGCCTGAACCACGACCTTATGACACAACCTCACTACTCGGAGTAGGCCCACTCTAATGCCTCAGTGTAATTGATTCCTAGATTCCATGGCCATGAACACCACTACCTCTTGGTCAACTGGAATTACTCTAACTCCCTACCAGACATGGAGATGAAAAAACATCTCCTAAACTTAGGGTTGGAGCTAACCCCCTAACACTCACTGTTGGAGGGAAGGTCCCAAATAAATTATTCATGTGTCCAATCATGATGAAAACTCATCACTCGACTGGTTCATAGTCACATTGATTATTCATGTGGCCTCATCCACCACACTAATGACAAAACACTGATCTAAGAGTACTCATTTTCTGACTAGTACTCATCTCATGGGAAGCCTCAAAATGGTGTTTCCTGCCTGTATATGTTAAACTACTGAGTCAAGAGACTATACAACTCTACTATACACCCCCATATTTCATCAAGTTCTGCTCTATAATTAGTGCCTGATTTACAATTTTAGTGATAGAGGTCAACCTGAACATGCTGACCTGAGATCTGATAGCATGTCAGAGACCTTCCTCAAAGCGTCTTTCTATTGATAGCTCATCAGTAAGGTACGTTAGCACAAAACGCAACAACTATGTAAAGCATGTTGATTACTCCATGGTATTCATAGAGACCTTCTCCAGACACATGAATTATCTAGCCTACTCTTCCCATAGAGTCTCGAGGTAAAAGTAGTCATAGAACCAGGTTTGTAAATCATCACAACCCATGTCTCATATCTTGTAATCATGCTTCATTACATCCCACCAGTTTTTTTATACCCCATGTAACATATATGTCATGAGCTTCACCATCCTCTCATGAGTTGTTTCAAGATTATCTAATATCACAATCATAGTCTTTATCCATAGCTCTACAACCTATAGACCACCATCCCCTAAATATTTGTGAGGATACTATTGTCGGAACACATGCGTCAACTCAACCATATACAAGGTAGGTTGTGGTGCTCCTTGTTAACTCTTCATGAAGTGAAACAATCCCTTGAAGAAATGTGCCTTAGTACCTATGTCCAGAACAAAAGCTGGTTCTACAACTAAAACTAAAGGAGGATCCACTGATTTTCCCTAGCCCACCACCTCTAGAGTTTAGTCATCGCCTCCCTCCTGGTGCACGACTAGAGGTTATCGTGGGGGCATGTGTCTACAATTCTAAACACATGCCTTGAAAAAGAATGATACCAAGATTCACATATCAAAAGTTTAGGACAATATAAAACCCTACTAAAACCAATTCATAACCCACAACATTCTCCTAAATCTAGAACTGTAAAAATAATAGCCACCAAAAACTACTAGAGGCACTACCTCTTTACCACTCAGAAGCTAGGGCTAGGTCAAGTCTCTGTTATATCATTTCAAGTTTCCATTATTTTTTTCACTTGAATTCATGTACTCATTTTCATTTAATTCCATACTAATTTAATTATATACATAACATTTCAATTAAAATTGTTTGAACCAATGGTTCACCAAATCTTGGTCCATGAGGACCCATAACACCTCATGTACCAAAACATGGTGCCCCTAAAATTCACACCCTATCACATTCACTTTAAATGATTTAATAATAGGGTGCATCATTTTATAGTTCATAAGGGACCATAAACCTTATGAACTAAAAGAAATTTTCACTTCACTACCCACTATAAAAAATCTATCACAACAACAGAAACATCTATCAAAACACCTATCACAACAACATACAATGGGTAATGCATCTTAAAAGGAATGGAAAAATGCATGGAATGTGATTTCTAGTAAGTGCCTCATATGATTCAAGATATGGAATAACCTCATCTCATCAGGTTGAAACAAAATATAACCCACAATCACATCAATAAAAATAGTATAAATCAAGTTCATCACCCAATAATGGAATCAAACCAATTGTAATAGTCAAAATCCAAAAAATAAAATTTCATTCGAGGCAATTAGGATTTTTTCTATATGTGGGTTAGATACTCCCAAAAATAGCTCATTACCAAATTAAAACCCCTTTATATCCCTTTATATTGTCTCCAAAAAGTAAATCAAACCATAAATAACTCTCTAATACCTCTTTGTAATGTCTTGAACTCGGATTCTACTCAATAGTGCCTCTAGCCGAGTTGGATACATAGCCTCAAACACATATCCCTGAATTATAGAGGCTTCTAAATAATAGTGAGGGCCTAGGTGTGTGTATAGGGAGACTATACCCTCATCACCAGAGTGTAAGATAGTGTAAATACAATAACATATAGATAGAGGAAGTAGTTAAAACATGTAGACAATATACACACAAATAGAATAAATAACAATCTCAAAAGAAGGATCATATAAAATAATGATAATGATACATTTAATATGGATAATAAAACATACTAAAGAAGTTACACAATAGTATATTACATCACATGTAACCAAAATACCAAAAATAACAAAATTGTAATCTCCTAATGGCATCACGAGCCTCAACTAGGTCACATGCTCCCTTGTTCCTAATCATGTCACAAAATCAACCCTATAATTGTGGAAACATTCCCATATCACTACTTTCATCCAAATAGTCTGATCAGATACCCAATGGCGGCCTGAAGAGGGTGTGAGATACAATCCTAGTAGGTAATTACCCAAATTTCAATACAAATCTAATTTGTTCAATATATCAATATAAAAAGTGTGAAGGTAAATATATTAGCAGTAAATGAAGTAAAGATGCCTATGGCATGTAAACTACCAAACTAGTAACAATAAACCAGCCCCTCAAGGCTCCCTAAAGATGATGGAAAAGCTCCTATAACAAGTAATCTATAAGAAATGCATAAATAAACAACCTTGGCCTTACAATTCATCCAAACATGGAATATCAACCACAGATTCATCATGTAGTGAAGTGTCAGAGTCACCACGACCAATCCATTCAACTAAGAATACCATATTACCCATGGTCGTGCCATATAATCAAAGTTTCATACCATGAAGGTGAGGATATAAGGTGTAAAAGATAAAGGAATCCTCATTAAGTCCTAGGAGCATCTCGGTGGAAACTTGTTTAGGAATTGGTTGGATACCTAGGAGCATGTCAATCACACTTTCCTTATACGAGTCCAAGGATTCCAGATCCACGGGGTAGCAAAGCCCAAGGCATCACATGGAATCAAGACCAAAGAAGCATAATAGATACAAGGTGTCGACTACCATGTCAAGATCTAAGGAACAATTTCTAATGCATCTATTAAATCATTCACTATTCTATACTAATTACCATTTAAAACCATATTAGTCTACCCTCTCACATAACCATTCTCATCCACTTCCATCCAATGAGTATACCCACTCATTGATCACAATTCACATTTAAACATACCACACTAAATTTTTATACCCACCTATATACACAATTTACAAATTAACCATTTAATCAATACAAAAACAACTAATGAGTATACCCACTCATTCAACCAAATTCATTTAATCCATTTTGAACACTTCAATCATGGTATATCATGTTGACATGAAGTAAGGAGGCATTACATATCCTAACAAGAAATTAAATTCTAATTAATCATAATTAAGATTCCTTTAACCAGAAAAGCAAAATAACGCATCCCATGAATAGTTCAATAAGGCATAACCAAGGTGAATTTGTATGGTACACCCCTTGGGTGGCCTTAGGTTGAGAAATAACCAGAAACACATCATAAGGGAACCTAATGGAATCCATAATAGGTCCATGTCTATAGAGCACCAAAACTAATGGGAAAAGCATAGAACACCTACCTTAGCTCATTATGAGAGTGATCATCTAGTATCAACTTCTGATTCGACTCATATCAAAAGAAATCTGAATAAATGATGAAGAACCAAAAATTAGGGAAAATCTACTTGCACCTAAATAACATCGCTGATATCCAGAAGAACAAGGAATGGATAAAAAGAAATTGAGGTCTTATTATGGTGGATCCAATGAGATGAATAGCCTTTGATTTGGATATCAGATGAAGGAATGGGATGAAATCCAAGATTAGTCATCAAGGATGCTCTCAAAAGGGTTCATTTGTTGTTCATTGAAGAATAACCAATTTATGTTTATAAAATATTTTAATTTAATTTAAAATTATCAAATTTTTTAAAATATCATGGGTCATATGGTTTATGTACACAGTTTAACAAACCGTACAAAAACCATGCATGGTCCGCTATAGGAATGGGGCACCAGTAAGGTTTCCTCGCACCGTTTGAAAAACTAAGTGAAAACCATGCAAAAAACCCTCTGTTAAAATTGTAGAGGTTGTCGCATGGTCGTGCAGCCTAAGTCATATGGTTTGGCCTAACTGTGCGGCATCCTCATTCTCTCTTCCCATGCCTTGTATGATTTATCAAACCATGTGGCCTACCCCATATGGTTTGAACTAACCGTCCATTGGGCCATTTTCAACCCAAGTCTGGGTTTTGGGCTCCGAACAAGCCCTTGACACCCCCAAAACACCCATAACCTCAAAGGGAGTTCACTCTATTCCATATTTAAACATTTAAACTGAAAAATAATGGATCAGTACCTCATATTAAAACCCAAGTTCTTATAATATTTGTATTAGAATATGTATTTGAAATCACAATTTCTGGAAGAGAGGTATTTGAGAAAGAGATGAAGATCTTAATGTAATAGTTCCAAAAGGATATATACTTATATACTGATACATTATTGGAAGATGGGTTATAGATTTAGAATAAAGTGTATCTATAATATGAATTACTAAGAATATAATGTATTGACATGACATATTGAGTTTGAGATAATTATTAAAGGAAAATAATAGTTCACAAGGTAGTTCCAAAAATATATTATTCTGAAAGTTTATATATGGAACAAATTGATCAGAAGGAAAAGATGAGTTTAGAGAAGTATGAGAACTCATAAAGGACTAACATGTGTTTTAATTTGTTATATAATATCAAATGGTTTCTATGTTAGAAGAATCTGAAGGATTCCTAAGTTAAAGAACATTGAAAAAGGCCTAGAGTGAAACAAAATAAGAAGAATATCAATATGAAATGTGGATATAAAAGCATCAAAGTGTGCATTATCTTAAGGATATAATCAATAGATGATTTTGGATTCTCTTGATATTTTATGTTTTAGAATGTGAGTATGAAATATAAAGAAGAAGAAGAAGAAGATTTATTTAGAATATTGATGTTGAAGGTCATAGGAAGAATCTGAAGTATGAGATACATGTTATGGATGATATAGAAAGCTAACAACCAATTTAGAAGAAGTTGAAAAAATCTAGAAGAGGGAATGAAAGTTAAGTATGAAAGATTAATTGATGTGAACAAATAACTTTGGAAGATCTAGAGTTACAAAAGAATAATATTTTAGAAATCCTTGAAGGTGTTTTAAGATGATAATTTTTCTATGTCTAGAAGTTTTTAAGTGATCAGTATCCTATTATGAGGCCCTCAATAAAACAATTGAGCCCAAATAAATGTATTATTAAGTGGTACTCAAGTTGTCTTCAGAGAAGAAAGTGGTGTGGGTGTGTTTGTCTTTTTTATGGGTTAAATGTGTGAAAATAGTGTGTGATATTGGATTGGATTGGTTTTAAATTCAATTTTAAAATAAAGTTTCATAACATCAAATATATAAATAGCTTTTCTATTAAATCATTATTTCATTTTTTTTACTCTCATTTTTTCTCTCTAATCAAGTGAAATCTCACTTGATTACCCTCACCTAGAAGTTTTGGTTTAATCATAGGGATACAGTAACTAATGTAACCTCCAACCTCTCCTAGCCTAGTAATTGGAGATCTCCAATTACTCTTAATTAAACTCATTTATCATGATCATAAGCAATGTATAAGACTTAAGTGGTATGTGTGTGTATTCCAATGAAGAAAAGAAGATAAATTCAAAATGTAAGTAATAAAGAAATACCCAAATATTTGAATAGTTTGAATGAATATAGAGATATTGATATTAGAGAGTAAACTATTTAAGTGATGAATTCATTAACAAGGTTAAGGAGAATCTCCTCAACTCAACCATTAATGTCTTAGTGTGCCATCACTATATAATTAATAGCTTGAAATTAAAGAAATGAAATAAAAAGTAGTATCTAAACTCTCATGGAATCGCCCCCAATAAAAGTGAATATTTAATTATTTATTGAATGATTGTAATTCCTTCAAGCGCTTCAGAATTTCTTCCATGCGAGTAAAACAAACTTCTTATCCCCTGATCCCAATGTTTCTGAATTATTCCTCAAATTTCAAGCCCAATTACCTCTATTCAGATTGTTACCACTTTCACAACTTAACAGTTGATATTTCTCCATATTAGCATTACTCAAATATTGTTTGTTAAAACAATATCCTCACATGATCAATCACTATACTTTTTCTGGAATATTCAAAGCATAAGAGCTTCACTACATCATAGACACAATGGAAATATTACAATATTCATCATGGAAACTTGAAGAGGAAATATATTTTTAATGCCTTGGGTATGGGTTTATTTAAATGGGGAAGTGTATACTAAAATTTTCAGACTAATGTGATGGATTTGGGCCCACATGTCACTGGTTTTATGACTCAACATATCATAGCTAGGTTATACCTTCATGTAATCAGTACTGGTCTTTAATGTTTCCAGGCCTCGGTAAAGGCATGCTAGGCTTGGGCCAATAATGTTTAATAGTAAGATTTAATTGTTGTGCTTGGTCAATTATTTTTGATGGAATATAGATCATATAGGTCTTGGGTTATTCTTCTTGTGTGAGGTAGATTGAAGTCTTCAAAGATGCAATAGGAAAACACACAAGCATCCAAACATGTTTCTCAAACTCTAGGCCCATGTAAATATTTAATTCTAGATAGAAATGGTTAGTCTTGGATATGTGATGTTGAGTACTTTGGTATTAGGATATGTGGAAATGATCTTGATATTTTTGAAAAATCATTGAGCCTTGTAAATTAATTTTCAAGTAGTTTGGGTATCCATACTGATTAGATCTGAAGACTCTTGCAAGTGAATATGCAATCTGCAAGTGTCAAATCAAGGAGTATGTACTGTGTTTAGATCAACCCTAATATTTTGATCATGCTTCTTTGTTTAGGAATTATGTTAAATATCTTGTGTACTACTATCTTTATCCTTATGGCTTGTGGATTGGGAGTACTCAAATCTCCCCATTACAATCTCTACATAGGGAAAAA
Source organism: Viscum album (assembly GCA_963277665.1). Lineage (NCBI taxonomy): Eukaryota > Viridiplantae > Streptophyta > Magnoliopsida > Santalales > Viscaceae > Viscum > Viscum album. The sequence continues at coordinate 794,226,640 of OY728142.1, read as the reverse complement.
CATAGAAAACAAATAATCTATAATCTTTAGCAGTCTACACTTAGCATCAATCAATTTTATTTTAATTAAGTGAAAAAAAAATTTTGAGATTTCTTGGTGAGTAGGAGGCATTGTCATGGTTTTTATAGATTTATGCGAGCTCAAATGGGTAGAATATGGGTCTGGTCGGATGTTTCATCATCCATATTGAGTTCAAATTGATAAACAATCTTGGGTCACATGGATCTGTAAGGGAGAATCTATGTGGGTGTGTCTTTATGTGATGTTAACTTGGTGTGACCTAGTTTAAATAATTTCTAGTTATATTATAGGTTTATTGAACTCCATCAATGCTTCTTCTTTGAATGCCCTAGCTGAATTTATGTGTAATAAAATTGTTTGCTTCAATCATCAGTAATTTTAGTCGATCTTGAGGACCCAATCCTAGTCTTCTTCAACCATAAAGATAGAAAGTTTGGTTGTTTTCTTCAATGTTTCAAGATTTTATTTTCTTTAGGATGGTGAGGGATGGGTTGATTTTGTTTGAATGTATCTTGTATGTTTCAGGCATTGTAAGGTTGATTGGGAAGTTTTGCACCAGAATAGATATGCATGGTAGGTTGAGGAAAAAGCACACGGTAGCTTGGTTTATTAACCATGAGAAGGAATCCATGACTAATTAAGGCTAAAGGAGTGGAAAAATGTATCCATGGAAGAATTTTATTATCATAGTCAGATGGTTTAGACATAGATATGGGATTCACGGTAACAACTTGTGTTGGATGCATGGTAGTAAGGTATTTACATAGAAGCAAGGTGTATGGTTGTAGGGTGATTTGATCTCATAGCATCACTAGATTTCTATCTCATGGTCATAATTAGAACAACAGCACAGTACCATGAGTTTGTTCATAGTAGTAGGGTTCATAGAAGCATGGTGGCATAGTTAAAGTAGAGATGCTCACATGAAATCATAGAAACACACATAAGTATTTGGCAATGACACAAGATTATGGTCACAGACTTCAAGTCATAAACTTCATGGATGGATTCTTCTTGCCTTTTCCATTTTCATACTCTAATGGTAATTCACAATTATAGTTTTTTTAGTGTGGGATTTTGTTCTAATTAATTTTAAAAATAATAAAATAATTATAATTAGAATATTATACATTTGGAACATTAAATTTATTTCTAAAATTAATGTTGGATGTAATATAAAAATTAGAATCATTAAAAATCATAATTTAATAAATTTAAAAAATCATTCCAAATTTCATCCAAATTTGAATTAAAATAATTAAATGGATTTAAATAATGTTAACCTGAAGTTGTCAATAAATTATGGATTCCTCATTTAAATCTAGAAAAAAATGAATACATCACTAAAATTCACATTTTAATCCATTAAAAAAATAAATTCAATAATTATCCAATGTAACAAGAATCAATGAATTGACCAAGTTTCAATTAAATTATATGTATGTGTAATAAAAATAAGATAAAAATCTTGAAATGTTGGGCTATCATCACCCCCATCCCTCACACTTAAACTATTTCACTATTGTGAAATGAAAATAAATTCAACTCAAGTAAATTGATTTATCCTACCAAGATTTAAACATACATAGTAGTGAAGAATAAAATCATAGGTTCTTTTATTGTTTTATTTATTATTCCTCTTATATTATTTCAAATCACTAGCTCATTTCAATTCAATCGCTAGTTCCAAGCCTAAGAGTGGAAAAAAATATATTTAAGTGGAATCAAAATTTTAATAAGAAGAACTTTCATTCATCCCTCTCTCATAATTTTATTTAACAAGAGTTATAATTTCCAATTCATTAATACAAAACAAATGAAATTTTTATAATTCAGTTGTCCCCATATTCATATGGGTTCAATACTGTCCTCACTTGAGTGAATTCATTTTTTACTATTAGTTACATTATTGATTTTTGAAAAAAAAATCCTAGCCATGTATGTGTAAAGTACTATACAAAGGCACTTATTGGATATTCACAAATTACTTTAATCTTATCACACACCCAATGCCTAATATATCATATATTCATTATGACATACTAATTGCCTATTTTACTCTAGTTTAAAATGACTTGTATCAAATTTATTTTGAGCAAGATCCTTGAGGTGTTCTTTTTCATAGAGTCCAAGTCACTTAAGATGAAGTTAAAAAAATCTAGTGACCTCATATTATAATTTTGATTCCACAAAAATCTTTCACTTACTCTCCTTTTCCTAGTTCTAAGACCAAATTTCCATGAAGGTAATGGAAAATTCAATTATCAGTCATTTAACTCTCAAAATTTCAAATCCAATGAACTTTCTCTGCTCTATAATGGTATTTAAACTAAGAATACATCAATAAAATTAAAAGTTTTTCTATCTTAAAAACTCACTAAAAACCAAAATCATATTAACATTAAAAAATTATATAAAAATTCCTAAAACAGATTTGTATTTTTATATATATACCTAAGAATAGTGACTAAATGAATAAAAAAAGGTATTTACATTCTAAAACACCCCCCCCCCAATATGTTCAAACACACTTCCATTTAATTTCAACATGAATTTATCAAGGAAAATAGTTAAAAATGAGTATCCAAATAAATATGAGGGAAAAAGAAAACCTGGAAGTTTTTTATCCAATGGTAGTAGGGAAGAGTTTAGACTCCTCCAAGGGTTCTTTCTACAAATCATTATGAAAATGATTTAGTTATTGGCCATTCACTTTTAAGGGGTTCTTTTAATATTCTCCTTTGATTTCAACTACACCAAATAGAAAGGTTTTAGACACTATGTATGTTCTAGTCCACTTGGAACTAAGTTTACCTAGCATGAGTTTATACTTGAGGATAACAATAGAACTTTATCTATATTTTTAAAGTATATTCTCTAGATAATCCTTTCGTGGGAATACCTTGGTTTATCCTTGTAAATAAGGTTTTTTCTCATAATCTTACCTCCTAAAATTCCTCCAGTTCCATTATCTATAGCTTCCTCTTCTCTAAAACCTTTCCATACTCTGGGTTAAATTTTTTGGAAGCCCAGTAGGATTTATGTTATAGCTCAATAAACAAATTATTATTTTATTTCAGTGAAGAACACTCCAAATGGGATAGAGGTTACTTCAATTCTCATTCAAGTGGGTTTTTAATGATGATTTTAAATTATTGTTATAAATACTTGAATCATTCTCATGCAAGTTAGATATCTCACTAGAAAATATGATTAAATCATTTGAATATTTATCATTAATATTTCAAGTTTTTCAGTGCATAAAACAGCTTCCAAATTTAACTCACTTTCAAATACATATTTAGTAGAAAAATAATGAGATTAATAATCTTCTCTTAGTCTAATCTTGTATTATAATAATATAATTTATTCTTTAAAACAATATTTTGACTTAAAATGGGTCAAAATAAAAACATATTGTTCCTTGTGGAAGTATTTCATTGGATTAAGTATGTTAAAATTTAGATTCTATTCTACAAATCCATTGAAAGTGTTCCCTCATTAAAATTTATTATTGTTTTCGCTATCTTGAGAAATGGTTTACCTAGAATAATGGGGGAATTAATTTTACCTTTTTCTTCCTCCATATTAATAATGTCAAGATCATAAGAGAATGGAAATCCTTTTACACTTACCAGAACATATTCGAGTACACCTACTGGGTAATCCATGGCCCTGTTGGTAAGTTACACAGCCACTTGGGTGGGTTTGAGCTATCTTATCTATAGATGTGAATAAAATTAATAAGGAATTATATTAATTGATACTCTTAAATCACATAATTCATTGAAAAAATTAATCTAAAAAATAGTCAAAGGGGTGGGGAAGGTACCTGAATCTTGATATTTCTAGGGTATTTGTGGGGTTACAAGTGAAACCACAATTTTACTTACACTTAGCTTTTAATTACCTTGAAATATTCTCCTCTCAGTGCACATTTATTTTATGAAATTTTTATACCTTATAATCTGGTGGATAGAATCCAATAAAGGGATGTTAATCTCTACCTTCTTGAATATCTTTGGGATATCCTATTGTAACGTGTCTTTATTTTTATTCTTGAGGGTTTAACTCTATATAGAAAGGAAGGTTGGGGTCGATACAGGTTTTCAAACATGGTCTTATCTTTTTACCTCTTCACATGGGGTTCTTCTACTTGTACTTCATCTTCAAGCTCTTTTCTAGGATTAAATATTTTATGTTTAGTGGGTTTTTCACTTCCAAAATTGACTTGGGATGGTCATTATTCACTGCTCTTCAACTCTTTCCTACTCTTTAAAGAGATGGATATAACATTACCCTTAGGTTTAGGAATATTTTGGGAAGGAAGTTTACATAACCCTTGATTTTTCAATTCATTGATGGTGATTAGGATCTGGTTGTTAAACTTCAAATTTTATTTCATCTGATCCTCTATCTTGGGTTCTTTAGTTTTTATTGGTTGATAACTTATGGATGCTTGATACCTCTACCTATTAAATGGTGGTGGTAGGAAGGAGTATTAGAAACCTTATTGAAAGGGAGTTATTTAATGTTGTTGTCCACCAGCTCTAAATTGAGTATTGAAGTACTCTCTAAACCCTTGATTTTTATTGGTTGTTTTTGGAACTTCCTTTATAACATGGAATCATAGTAGAAAAGTTGGAAAAATCGAGGGGTGAAGAGTATGAGTTTTCCTAAACATTTTTTACAACTAACTATTTGGAAAATAGAGGTTATATCTTCTAAATGTTTTTATATAAAATTGGAGTGAGAAATTTATAATTCATAAACTCCCCTTGGTGTGGTTCTCATACTAAATTTCTAAGAATTTTGGGTGATCCTATTGATCAACTCTCTAGATTCAGTGGGTGAATTTTCGATTATTTCTCATCTAGAGAAATCATCCATTAGGTTTTAGTCATTGTCTATCAATATTTTCTAAAATTATAACAAGAAGTGATGCTAGTCATGGGGATGGTTTGGGTAAGATATTTTTAACCGCTTGAATATTTTTCCAATATTTATAGAAAATTTATCCACTTTCTTGCTTTATTTCATATATCTCCTTCCTTGGGTAAGAACTCCTTGATGTGGGGAAGTATTTATGAAGGAATTATTTTCATAATTCATCACTGGTGGTGATCTCTATAGGTTGTAGGTTGTAGATCCACTCCTTTGTTAACCCTTCAAGGGATGAGGGGAACACTTTCTAGATGAACTATTCATATGAGACTCCTCTAGTTTTGAATTTATAAAAAAAAAAGTCACTAAATTATCTTAGATTTTGGTAAGGATACTCTCCTTAAAATCCAAGAAAATTTGGAAGGAATTGGATCAAACCAGTTTTAAAATTAAATTATTTTTCATTTTTAAGTTGTGGAATACAATTATTAATGTTGTAATTAGGTTTATACAATTATCTTAATATCCTATTCATTTGATCCAATTTATTTTTCAAGTTTTCATTACTTAAAGTCATTGTTATGGGAGAAGTGGAAGAGTATGGGGAATTAGTTAAGGGGACAGTGAAAAACTCCCTTTCCACTTCCTATGTTATTCTCAAGGTTCTAAGTCTCACCATAAAAGTTCATTCAACCTATGAATCAAAACCAATGTGGTGAGATGAATTTTATCTAGTCATTTTTCTAAATCATTTTAAAATAAAAACAAGACAAAAACACTAGATTACCTGGCAATGAAACCAGTTTTGATGAAAATATTATCAAGGGGCCCTGCAAAAAACAAATTTCAAACCCAAATAAATATAGTATTAAGTGTGACTTGGGTTGTATCTAGAGAGGAAAGTGTTATGGGTATGTTCTTCTTTTGTTTTATGAATTAAATGTGTGAAAATAGTGTTTGAGATTAAATTGTATTGGTTTTAAATTAAATTTTAAAATGAAGTATCCTAACCTTAGATATATCCTTACCTTTCCTATTATATCATTATTTAATTTTTTTTATTCTCTTTTTTTTCTCTCTAATCAAGTGAAATATCACTTGATTTCCCTCACCTATAAGTTTTGTTTTAATTGGAGGGATGAAATACTTAGTGAAACCTACAATCTCTCATAGACTAGTGATATAAGATCTCAAATTAACCTTAAGTAACTCCACTTATCATGGTCATAAGTAATGGAGAGGAACTAAGTGGCATGTGTGTGTGGTCTAGTGAAGAAGGGGAGATGAATTGAAAATTTAAGAAATAAATATATCTCTTAATGTCTAAATATCTTGAATGAATCTAGAGAGATTAATAGAAAAAAAATAACTATGAAAGTGAAGAATTCATTAACAGGGGTAAATATAATTTCCTTGTATTATCCACAAATTTCTTAGTTTGTCATCACTAGAAAATTAGCAACTATAAATTAAATAAAATTTGTAAACAAAAGCAGATAAACTCACACAAAAGTTCCCCCAACAACAATGAACATCTCCTTATTTATATAATTATTGGAGGTCCTATGATCACTTTGTAATTTCTTCCATGTGAGTATAATCCTAGTGTTTTTGAATTATTCCTCAAATTCCAAGCCTAATTGCCTCTCTTTAGATTTCCACCATGTGCACAACTTTATGGTTAAGATTTATCCATATCAGTATTACTGGAATATTTTTCATTAAAACTTTCTCCTATAATCATCAATATTTGAACTTATTCATGAAGAATCAAATCATAATTGCTTCACTGCATTGTATCTATAGTGTAAGTATTACTCTTCTCAATATTTTATCTTAAAGAGGTAATTTATTGTATGTTCCCCTAGTGTCAGTTTATTTGAATAGGGAAGGTCCTGCTTGAATTTTGGGCCTAATTTGATATATTTGGGAATTAATGTCACTTATTTTATATATTGATATATCTTATCATGGGAGTACTCTCACGCAAGAAAAAGTGTTCTTCAATGTGTTGGGGCCTCAATAAAGGAAGGTTATGTTTGGCCCAAGAACATTTGATAGTGAGATTAAAGTGCTAGGTCTGGTTAGTGATTGGTGATAGAATAGAGCTCGTTTATATCTTGGGTTGTGATCTTGGTGGGAGGTATAGTCAGGTATTCAAATCCATAACAGGAACACATAGGCGGATAGATGTATTTCTAAAACTCCAAACCCATGTTGGTATTCAATTTTGGACAGCACTAGCTAGTCCTGGATATGAGATACTGAGTGCTTAGGTATTGGGATATGTGTAAATATTCTTAAGCTTGTTGAAAAATCAATGAACCATATAAATTAAACTTCAAGTAGTTATGGTGTCTATACTAATCTTGTTTGTAGACTCCTACAAGTGAATATATGATCTGTATGTTTTAAAGTTAGGAGTAAGAATCATACTTGGATTGTCCCTACTGGTTGGAGCATGCAGCTTGGTTCAGAAATTATGTCGAATATCTTATGTGTTGCTCTATTCTTCCATGTGTCCAGTGGATTTAAATTCCTCTAGGTCCCCCCATCATCGTCTCTATATAGGGAAAACATAAAAAATAAACCATATACAATATTCAAGGGTCTTCACTTAAACTTGATCATTTTTAGTTTGAGTAGGTGAAAAAAGGATCTAAGACTACTTGATGAGAATGAGGTGTTGTCATGGTTATTATGGCCTGATTTCAACTCACACAGGTTAAATATGGGTTCAATAAGATGTTTAATTAGCTAGATCTGTTTCAAATTGTTGAACAAGATTGGGCCGCACATATATTTAATGTAGAATTTTTGCGAGTTTAGGTTGATGTGACACTTAAATGTTGTGAACTTGTTTGAATTAGTTTTAGTTCTTGTAGAGCTTGATCGAACTCCATCAATGCTTCTTCTTCGAATACCTCATCCAAATTTGGGTCAAACGGACTTGGTTTCTTCGATCAAAATCAATTTTAGCTAAGTTTGAGGATCTTATTCTGGTATTCCTCAACTATAAAGATTGAAACTTTCATCTTTTTCTTCAGTGTGTCAAGAACATATATTCTTTATGGTGGAAAGGTTTGGGTTGAGTATGGTTGAATGTGGCTTGGAAGGTTCAAGAATCACATAGTCGATTGGGAAGATGTGAATCATGTTGGCTAGGCATAGAAGGTTTAGGATGAATCATATGGTATCTTGGTTGGTCAACCTTGATAAGGCATCCACAGTTGATTGAGGGTGAAGAAACAGAAGTAGGCATCCATGTAAGAAGCTTCTTCTCACTATTGGATTGGTTGGTCATGGATGTAAGCTTCATGGTAGTATCCTGTATTGGTTGTGTGACAACAGGGTATATCCACAGAAGTAGGGTGCATGATATTAGGATGATTTGATCTCACAGTAGCATTGGATTTCCATATCAGTTTTGTAGTTTCCATAATGGTATGGTGGCATGAGTCTCAGCATGGTGGCAAGGTGCACGGTAGTAGGGTGGAATGGTCAAAGTAGAGAAACTCACATGGAAACATGGAAACAAATGGAATGAGTCGACATGGACATTGGAGCATGATCATAGGCTTCACTAATGGAGGATTATTTCTTTTTCTATTTTCAGCCACCAACTACAATTCAAAATTATAATTTTTTAGTGTAGAATTTTTTTCCAATTAATTTAAAAAATAATAAATTAATTAGAATTGGAATATTATCCTTTTAACACAATATATTCATTACTCAAATTAATGTTTGATTTAATTTAAAAATTATAATCATTAAAAATCATAATTTAATCCATTTAACAATTTCATTATAGATTAATTCCAAATTGAATAAAAAAATTAGATGAATTTAAACAATGTTGACCCATATTTTTCAATCCAGTATGGACTCCTCATTTTAATATATAAAAAAATTAATAAATCACTAAAATTAAATTTTAATCCATTAAACAAATAAATTCTAGAGTTATCCAATGTAACAAGAATCGGTGAATTAACTTAGTTTTAATTAAATTAGTGGGTATATGCAATGAAAAGAATTTAAAAATCTTGAAATTTTGGGATCTCTTCAGTAAGCCAAAGTTAAGGAGGTTTAGAAGAAAAAATTGAGGAGATTACAAGCTATAAAAGATCATAACTTGTGAGGATGTTTTGTGATGAAGAATATTGATATGTCATTAGCTAAGGTTTGGATGATGTGTTGGATATATGAAATAATAACTTCAAAATCATTAAAAAAAATTAACATTAAGTTATAAAATCAAAATGATAATTCATGGAAACCTTAAGTTTTCATAAGTTCAATAATGAATTCATAGAATGATGATTTATTGAGTTAAAAAAATAAATGTGGCAATGTTGAGTTGTTATTCATGAACAAAATATAATGAGTCATAATCCATGATTAAATTCATACATTAAGGGAAGTGATGAAGATGATTGACCAAGATTTGAATGAGAATAATTATTGGTCATGTTGGGTTTTTTAGAAGAATTAATGAATAAAGACTAAGTAATTGAGAGGGAATTAAATTCAAAGTGAGGAATTCTAAAATCCTTCACTATCACATTTCACATAGGTTTTAACACTCTACACTGGGTATAAAAAGAGTAGATTTCATTTTGATGGAGTTTGTGACGAAAAGAAGTAATTGAGGAGATATAGATAATATGACAAGATTGTTCTAAAAGATCATTGAGTCAAATAAGTGTGCCCAACTTGTATGTTTCATAAGATAATTTGAAGTTGGGGAATAAGTGAATCTGAATTTTATATTATATAGGATATATTGATTCAATCAAGTAAGTGATATAGTCAAACTATATCTTTTTGTATTAGAGGTATTGGAAGCATGTATGATTTAAAATCCAAAGGATTCATAAGAAAGATTATTTTTGAAAGTTAAGTTGATTCAGAAGTTATCTACATCTATTAAATATTAATAAATTTGAGGAAGAAGACAACTTGAAGATACTTACTTATTCTTAAGTTGAACATTCTAATGTTTAAGAAAACAAGGTTGACATGCATGTATTTAAATTATTTCATTTATTGTAATTTTAATACCTTACTTGAGGAAGAATATCTAGTTGTTGATACAGTGATATCCTGGAGGCAAAGGGAAGATCGTGTTCATTGTATGAGTTTAGGGGAACCATTCTAAACTAGTAGGAGCTAGTAAAAAGAACCTATTGAGATATAGTATAGTATTTTTGGGAGATATCCTCAAGGGTTAATGATGATACCTTCCCACCACCTATATTCACTTTTGGGATATTGGTGAATATCAATGTGTTACACTCCAACCAAACACAAAAAGGATATAGTCACTCGCATTAGGGGAATACCTTGTAAAAATATCTCATTTTTTCTCTATTTACTTTGTATATTGTATGTAGTGTGAATACATTAGTTGATTCATATAATATCCATTTATCCTAATAGGTGTATAGGTTCAAATAATTAAAGTGTAAAAGGAATTTGGTAAAACATAGATCACACTGATTCACCCATATCTCAGTGTAACTACACTTCATCACTGGACACTTCGGGCTTTTAGGACATATCTCCATCACCTTGAACATTGTGTGTTGATAATGTGGCCATAAATTTCCATTATTCCATGGTAATTGGATAAATACTTAAGGAATATAACTTTGAGGGGAGTATTAGACCCTAACTTATTCTTTAAGACTTCTACAAAATTCTTGAGCATTAATTGGATATAGAAACTCATGTGTTGGTTAGGCTAAGTGGTAAGATAGATTTCCTGATAAGACTTTGGTATGGAGAGTTCCATTATGGAATGACCCCTGTGAAATGGGTGGTTTTATGAGATACTAAGACTATCTATGGAAGGTTATGCTTCGTGTCTATGTTCTAAATGATACATCATAGGAATGCTTATCCTAGAGAGAAATTGGTTTAGTGGGACCAATTTATATGGTGATAACTCATTCAACATAGCTATGACATGTGTTAATATTCTTGTATTCATAGTGATTATTCATTCACTTGAATTTTTGTTCTTGTAGTGATGGATTGTTCACCATGCATGTGGTCGTTGGTAGATCTCCCACCTCGAGATATATGATTTGGAAATAAATTGGTTTCCTTGGAGATACCTGGTGATATATTTTTCACCTTATATTTTTTGGAATGGTAATACATCATTCACCCAGTGATTCCCCATTCACCATGTTTTTGAGTGTTTATGCTTGATTCACTAGTAATATATTGTTTGCCTTAGTAATCATAGATAATGGTGATACATCATTCACACGCTAATGCCTCACTCGTATTTTTGTTGAGTGGTGATACCTCATTCACTTATTATATATCATTCACCATGTTTTTTTGGTGGTGGTTGATCATCCACACAAGGTTGTGGCTGATGATGGATCATTCAAATTAGTGATTATTGTGGTAGTAGATCATCCAACTAATAATTATTGGATAGTGATATATCACTCACTTTTAGATACATCATTCAACTTATTACTGTAAGGTGATATATCATTCATTTGGTGATACATAATTCACCCTTTTTTTGTATGGTTGTATATCAACCACCTAGAGATACATCATTCACCCTGTTTATGTATGGTGATATATCATTCAACTAGAGATATTTCATTCATCTTATTGGAGTATGGTGATACATATTTCACCTAGGAATACATAATTAGAACTTTTATTGTGCAGTGACAGATCATTCACTAGGAGATACCTTATCCACCATGCTGATTTAGTGGTGCATTTTCCACCCTTGATGATGGATGGTGATATATTATTCAGCCAAGCTATGAGTCGGTGATGTATTTTTTACCTTGACTAGCATATGGGTGATGCATCATTCACTCCAGTGTTATGACATGGTGATAGATCATTATCCTAGATTGATGATATGATATGTGATAGATCATTCACACTCATGTTGTTTTTATACCATGGGAGTGTCATCCCATTCTGGAACTAGTCAAAGCAGATATGTATTGACTGTTATGGTGGCTTCATGAGTTCCCAATGGGGAAATTAGTGTTTTAATTTGATGTTACATCTTAATTTTCATTTAGATAATGCATTAAAATATATATAGTACTTATGATTAGGGACATGTTTCGTGTTATATTATGGAATTTTATGCTCGCACCCCATATGGGCACTTTATTATGTATCATATCTGATGGTTTGCATGAAAGCTAGGAAATGGACCGAGTAAAGGTGGATGAACTTGAGGAGCTCAATTTGGATGTAGAGATGAGTCTGGGTTAAGATTGAGGACCATGGATTGGTCTCCATTTGTTTATTTGTTTTTTTACTATATGTGATCAGTTAATTGGTGGTCTTATCCTGATGTATGATCGTGTGACTTGCATGTGTGTATTCTTTCATAACATGGTTTTGTTGTTATCATGGTTATATTTCTATTGGGATTCCATATTTTTCAATTTGATGTTATATATATTACAGATGTTTGTGGTAATATTTATTACTGATTGTGATGATGCTAGGTGGTATAGTCTCCCCGCATGGATTATCATGCCCTTGATATTATTCAGCGGCCTCTGGAATGTGGGGATTTGCGTTAGAGGTCACATATTGAACCCAATTTGACATTGTTCAAGTAGTTTAGGCCCGAGAAACTACAAAGTAATACCAAAGCATTGTTTTTATTTCATTATTATTTGGTGATATGGTATAGGAAGATAGTATTGGTCAAAACTTGTTATAGACACTATGTCTTGTTCCAAGATAGCACTTACATGAGCTAAAGTTCAAGATACCAAGGAGTTGGGATTAATATTTATGGTTTTTGATGTTATAGTTGAGATGATTCTTAATAAGAATGGTGTTCTATTTTATTGATTTAATAGTTGTTCTCTTGGACCAGTGTGGAAAGAATCATGATTTTATGCATCATATTTGGAACATAGTATTCACATGACATTTATAAACTCTTTTGTTATTTACAGTCTAATTATTTAGATAGTTTAGTCATTTAATGTTTTAATATAAACTTATATGTAATTTTCTAATATAAATTATTAGTTTCATTATAATAAACAGAACCATGGATTTTGGATCTTTATTTTTATATAATGACTACTTTTTTGGACCTTTGTGTAATTGATACCTATCCCGAGAGTGGGTGGTTTTGGCTTGAGTCTTTCATGAGGGATGTGAAACCCTTATATCATAGGGCGTGTGTAGAATAGCAAGGCATGTTTTATATTATTTTCTTCCCTATATAGTGTGGTAATTTGAGTTGATAATGACCTGGAGTTGGTATATGTATTAGGTATGAGGATACCCAATATGCATGGAAACCCTAGGATTTTTGAGTAGTCTATGAGCTACCTTATGATATATATGGTAAAATAATTGAGGGTGATTTATGAGTTATGACCCTTAGGGGTAGGGTGTTTTATAATAGGTTATAGATCCTAGTGATTTTGATATTTAACTCATGGTATTGGTGATTTGAGTGTGTTGGTTGATTAAAAGGTATCTTGATATTTACTACTCTATATGAGTTGTTATGTGTGAGGATATCCTTAAAGAGAGAGGGGTTATCCTGGGAATGGGGGTATATTCAAAGGTGGAAATAATTGGTAGATGCTTTTTGTTATAGGATTGATGCATGGGAGGTGTTATCAAGTATATGATGTAATCATGTGAGGAGTGCCTTGATCATATATTGGAAATGAAGGTACGGATGGTGCTTTGTGTGAGGGGTGTGTCTGAGATATGTGGGATGTGTGGTCAGTTATGAATTAGGCACATGATCCTTAAGATGAATGATCGATCCTTATGTGAGGGGTGTATCTGACATGTGTGGTATGTATGATTAGTTATTAATTAGGTGTATAAGCCTTGGACTAATATAATATAAAACATTTTGGAATGATTCAAGTGGTATGGTGAGGTGGCACTAGGGTGTGAGCCTACTCAGGTTTGCAATCTGATCAAAAATGGGGGGTAAGGATGCACTGTTGTGAGTGGTTTATTGGATACTCTCCTACATCAGGATTGGGATAGTGAATGTTTACCCGACATACTAGGTATATGGGATGGTGTCACCTAGGATTGGCTTTGGATAGTGAAATTAGTTATTTTGTACGGCATGGATATCCTAGAAAGACATGTAGGACATTCCGATGGGTGAATTTTTTAAAATATCTAGGAAAGAGATAATGATTTGTTAAGTTCATGTGGCTCCTATAGTGAGGTCGTGATGATTTTTGGGGATTCATGATGGTTACATCCATTTCCTTTATGGTACATTTTGGGATGAGTTAGAGTGTGTTTGGTCCCTTGAGACCTATATGGGATTAGGGACTTGAGAGGTGCCTATATTTCATGATGGGGTCTAGAACTTCTTATTTTTTTCTCAACCACTTGGAACTAGGTCATGGAATACTGATGGAACTTAGTAAATGATCACACTTATTTTGATCAAGCATGAGGTAGCCTAGTCAGAGCATGGGTTGCTTGTGAGTTGACTAGTGAGAACTAGTGCATTATAATATAATCGGTGTATGAGACGGGGTTTTGATGGTGGAACAATGCTTTTGGGATGTGAGATGTTTTGTAACATAGAGTGAGGATATGTGTTATGAGAATAATATCAAGTTGAGACTATAGGTTTTGATAAGAATAGTCGAGATACACTCTGGTGTGGTGTTAAGCGGTCAATGGTATAGTGTATACTGGTGACATCGACCATTAGTGTGTGAAGTTAAAAAATTAATAATTCATGAGTACCACTAGGAGTATGGTATCATCATGGAGTTGGTGAAAGTATTTAGTGGCATGATACATGGTCTATTGGGTTTACAAAGATAGCTAGAATGGTAGGGTATCATCTAGTGTGTTTCACATGTGATTGTTAATGATAACTCGGATAAAAATCAATGCATTTCATTCGGGTGATAACCAATTTTTATGTTCGGTTGGAGTGGGAAGCTTATGGTATTCGAGTGTTTCAGTGGTTTGGGTGTGGTGTGGGCATGGTCTTGACCAATGGGAGATCAATGTTAGATCATATATCTAGTATTAGAGACTGATGTGGTTTATGAATAATGCATATGGAGACTTCTTTGTAAGAACCCGGTTTTTGCTACGAAAGACTTTGGAATATTCTTGATAATATTCCAGAGCAGCGCCTTCAGACGGCGTGCGATTCCGAGCTACGGAGTGGCCAGAATTAAATTTTCAGTGCGTTCACACTGGAAACGCCAAATAAATAGTATAACTCTTAAATGGCGATCCGGATAAAATATTAAAGTGTGCGGATGGGTCCGGAATGGGGTGTTTACCCTAGGAACAACATAAAACTTGTCGGTGCGGGATGTTTGGACCCCTCGCTCGCTTTCGGAACATTAAACAGATAAATTAATTAATTAATTTATTCGTTTAATGGTTAAACTCAGGTATCTCTTAAACGATGGCTCAGATTGGAAAACTGAGGGCACCGTTGAGTTTGAAATGTTCCGTTTACCCTAGGAGGGGTATAAGTTTTGCGGGCGCGGACCGTTTGTAAAAACAATGACCCCAGGGGCGTTTTCGTAATTTAGCGGCTTCGGACGTTAAATTTTATAACTTTTGAATGGGGTATCAGATTAAAATTCCGAGACTACCGTTGTGCTCGGGAGGTCATGTTTACCCCAGGGGAGGCTTAACCTCGACCTTGCTGAGGGTTCGGGTTCGGGCCGATGGGCGGGTGGTCAAGCATTTTCTATTTAAACGCTTAACACACCTCTCCTTCTTCTTCTTCCCCACCTGGACAGACACAGGAGGAAGCCTCCCCTCTCCTCCATCTCCAGCGAGGCATCTTCGGCGAAGCAGCTCCGGCAAGGCACGGCGCGGCGGCGGACTCCCCGTGAAGCTCCGGGCATCGCCCAAGAGGTAGGAGGTTGCGATGCGTTTTCATTTCCAAACCTCCCTTTGAATTCAAATTTATGCATCGATTTGATGTTTGATCTTCGAACAACGCCCGTATATGCGTAGTACGCTTTCTGTTCTTCCCATCGCTTCTTTCGGATCAAAAATCCGAGTTCGGACATAGTCGCAAACTCCCGCCGAAGTTTGCGGGTTTTGGGATTTTGCGGCGGCAGCGTGGTGGTCCGGGGAGCTCTGGGGCGGCGCGGCTTCGGTTCCAGGCGGTGGCGCGGTGAGCAGACGGCGGCGCGGTGCTTCGTTCGGGCGAGTGGCCAGCGGAGGTGGCCGGCTTCAAGGCGACGGCGAGGCGGGTCTCGGGCGGCGCCGGCGTAGCGCGAAGAGGCAGGGCCGCGGGGTGCGCGACCCCGCGTGCGGCGACCGCGACCCGCGTAACGCGGGTCGCTGTGGGAGAAAGGGGACCGGCCGTCAAGGCCGGTCGGTGGCGACAGGCCGCGGCCAGCTGGCCGCGGCGGACCGCACCGGACCTGCGGCCGGGCTGCGGGCCTACTGTGGGTTGACCGGCCGGACCGGGCCAGTCCGGCCCAAGGGAGTTTCCCCTTTGGAATTTCTGACGCCCGTAGCTTTCGCTACGGATGTCCGTTTTGCGCGCCGTCAGTGGCAGCGCTGACCTTTCTTTGAGGGGAACTTTTTGAGATGGTTTCGGGATTTTTTAATTCCCGAAACGATGGACCTCGGAGGTGCGACGTGTCTTTAAGTAGACGGGTGTTTTCTTCCGGGATTCTTGTCTTGGACGGCACTGACGCGTTCGACGTCCGTTTTGAGCGCCGTCAGTGGCGTTGGGACCCTGGCACCGAGGCGGAGCTTTCCAGGGTGGTTTTGGGCATTGAGACTGGATTTGAGGCGTGGGCCCCATGGCCCGTCTTTCGAGCTGCGTGCAGCTTTTCATGCCTTTTTCACCAGACGTCTGTTCGGGGCGTGCGAGCAGTCGACGTTGGGTGTTTTTCCGAGGGCATCGCATTGGCGTAGTCTGCCCGCCCTATTTCGGCACGATGGTGCGGGGCCCACGAGGGTTGTTTGGGCGTCAACGATGTTTTTCCACCCTTATCACCGGGCGACTGTTTTGGACGAGTGAGTAGTCCATCTTGTGTACTTTTTCGAGAGGATCACAACGGTGCGATCCGTTCATGGAGTTTTGGGACCGGGTTGCGGGTCCCACGAAGCATCGCTCGTGTGCGATGCGCCGGAATGCATCTTTTTCTCCGGATATCGGTTTCACTCAAGTGAGTAGTGCTTTTGACGTGTTATCCCGAGGGGATCACAATGGTGTGGTGATCCCGACTGTTTTCGGGGCCGAGGCTCGGGATCACGGGACGTCGTTCGGGCGTGAGGCAGTGTTGGTGACTTTTTCATCGGATATCCGTTGGAGGCGAGTAAGTAGTCAATCTCACGTGTTTTTCCGAGAGGATTACAACGGTGCAATCCGTTTGGCTGTACAGAGCCTCTTGCACAATCTTATTAAGTGTGAAAGCATGAAAGGTTCTCCGGTGGTGGTTCGTCCTACTATGTTTGTAGCGGACCCTTGGCGTGTGACTGCGCACTCTTGGGAGAGTGATATAAATGTTTCATAAGATGTGGTCGGTCATGCCTGGGCTTTTTAGGTGGTGTTGTTACGTCACGCCTTCGCGTTGACGCTGGGTGTTGTGTGCACGATAGCCTTTGGGCTGGAACATGGTATACTCTGGGATTATACGGGAACCCTTGGAGGTACGTGTGGTTTTTTGTACCTGAAGATGTTTGTGCGCTCAGTTGGGGTTGACTTGGGGCCACACGTCGTGTGTGCCCCATGTGCGTGCAGTGTTCTTCTTTGCGTACTTTGACCTCTCGCGACATAGAGGGTCCCTCTGTGCTCGTTTGTTTGACCATCAGGGTTGAGTGGTCTTCCCCTGGTTTCATTCTCGATGGATTTGCCGGTAGCGGTACTGGTGACACCCAGTGATGAAACAGGCACTGAACCCCCTTTGGGTGAGTTGTGCTGTAGTTGGGTGGTCGTGTGATACCCACTCCGTGTTCGGTTGGCCAGTGTTGTACCCTCCAGTAGAGATGGCCAGAGCAGTTCTGAGTTTTACCCTCCAGCGGGGCTGGGCAGTGGGTTACTCATCGACATCATTGGGTTTACCCTCTAGCAGGGCTAGGCAGTGGGTTTCTCACTGACTTCTAGGGTATACCCTCCAGCAGAGACTGGGCAGTGGGTCACCCGACGCACTTAGGGTCTACCCTCCAGCAGAGACTAGGCAGTGGGTCACTCAACGACCTCTTAGGGTCTACCCTCCAGCGGAGTTGGGCAGTGGGTCGCCCGTCGTCTAGTTCCAGGTCTACCCTCCAGCATGGCTGGGCAGTGGGTCGCCTGTCGACTTATTCCAGGTCTACCCTCCAGTGGGGCTGGGCAGCGGGGCTGGGAAGCGGGTCGCTTGATGATGTCTTATGGTTTACCCTACAGCAGGGCTGGGTAGTGAGTCACCCAGTATCTTAATATGGTTTACCCTCCAGCGGGGCTGGGTAGTGGGTTGCCTGATGATGTATTAAGGTCTACCCTCCAATGGGGCTGGGCAGTGGGTCACTTAATGATGTGTTAGGGTTTACCCTCCAGCAGGGCTGGGCAGTGGGTCACCCGATATCTGGTTATGAATTACCCTCCAGCAGGGCTGGGCAGTGGGACACCTATCGGCATTCCAGACTCAGTCCTCTCGACTAGGCTAGTCTGTGGCTTTCTTCCATGTTTACCAGAGTGGGACCCTTGGTTATATGGGTCAGTGTGGTGACGACTTGACTTTTAGGAGACCTCTCGACTGCAGGGCAGTGACGAGGTGTGGTTTGACTTTCCCTATAACTCTGAAGTATGAGGGTCGCTTTCCCCACCAAGACGCATTCTTGCGAAGCGATCTAAAACCGTGCAGGCGAGTCAGTGCCGCCCAAAGAGGATAGTGTCACGGTGTAGTGATTGACCCTCTTAGCTTGCGGTTCAGGGAAGACGTGAGGGATGTTGGGCATCGATGGTGTTGCTTCTGGGACTATTGGCAGCTCTTTTCTTGGGCTGAGTTACGGGACGGAGATCCCCTTACGAGCTTGTTTGGGCTTCTTGAAGAGCATATATATATATGTATATACCTTGTTTGAGTACCCACTTCTTGGGCTTGGTTACACTCCCTCCAGGATAGGCAAAGACACACGGGATATGCCACGTACTTTCCGTGTCTATCTTCTCGTGGTTGAATGAGTCTACTCTCCTGCTAGGTAGCGAAGACTCGACGGGAAGTTCATCTTCTCACCATTTCCATCTCATTGTGTCTGGATGAGTCTACCTCCTTTCTCTTGTTGGGTTGAGCTGGACTCTTTACTACACCTTCAGTTGTACTCCTTTACTTTCCCTATTCGCTCTACTGCTCACCCTTCGGTACCTCCTTTGTTGCTCCCTCGAACCTTCGGGGTATCCTACTGAGTATTTTTATAATCACCCCTGCTTGGGCTTTGCCCGAACTTGGCGTGCCCTTGCAGACAACGGACAGGTGGAGCGTGACTTCAGTGGAGCGTAGGAGCTTGGGAACTTGGACTGCGTGCGGTGGTCATAGCTGGGTTGTAGGTGGGAGACCAGTCAGTTGTTTCTTTTGCTTACCTATTATCGGGTTGTGGCACTTTTTGGTTGGGCACCTGTTTTGCCCATTTTCTTTTCAGTTTGTACTTTGTACTTGTAGAGGTCGATGCACTCTGTGGTTTATTTATAGTAGTTTCCCTTTTCCTTGCATGTCTTTTCTTTTTACTCTGCACTTTTTCATTGAGTGTGTTGTGTGTGTGCGTGTACAGGTACTTAGGCAAAGGCCTCCCTGAGTTGTTGTGCCTTCGGCGCTGGTCGCCAGCCTCTGGCCTATGGAGGCGGGCTTGGGGTAGTTGCGGATCGAGCCCGGGTAGGGTCGGGTTGTGAAATTCTTACGGATTAAAAGTGTTATGGTGGAGAGGTTATAATGACCATCCCAGATTCACATTGATGGGTTCAAAGAAAATCCAAATATTGATGAATGTGAAACTATGTATGATTTGGATTTTTTGGATTTTGATCGAAAACTATCATTTGTAATCACTTTTGAAATGATTGATAAGATGTTTATACAGTGGTCGATCGGGTGGGGAGAAGTTATTTTTTTTTGGTTTAGGAGTTAGTGGAGTAAAGGTTGGTGGCTATATAGGCCCACTAGGTACACATCCATGATGCACCTGGTTCCTAGTGAGGGTTCTTGGGTGCAAGCCCCTTGGTTGGGTCCACTGGGTGGTTGATTATTAACACTAGGTAATTAGTGTCATTGGAATGGTTTCCTAGTTCTACCCAGATCTATTTTTTATAGTGTTATTTTTTTCATTTTATGGGTTTCCATTTAAACCCCTTATGGGGTTTCTTGGTTTTAGCTAGCTAGAACAAGAGGAAGGTCACCCCCTTTTCCTCACATCTCTCTCCTTGGTCCTCCATTTATATATGGTGATTGGTGAAGTTGTTCTTCATCATTTAAGGATATTTTCTCTTGATTCTCTTATCTTATTTCTTACTCTTATTTATTCCTTAATTTGTGTGATTTGGAGCTAAGGTTTTGAATCTAATTCCACTAAATCATGGTGGAATCAAGCCAAAATGATGGTTTATTAGTGTTGCTTGACTGAAGGAGTCTCGAGAAGGATGAAAATTCATAGTTCCATATAGTTTCACTTGAGTTAATTCATTACCCTAATCATTCTTTAGTTTTCACTGAAATTGGGATTAAATTGGATTTTTCTTGGGTGTTGATTAGTGGGATATTTTTCCAATAGTGGACTCAAGAGTGTGTCGAGGTGTGATTTGTACATCATTTCTTAAGGTTTTGATGAGAGTACATCACCCTATGAGTTATCCTTCAATTATTTCTAAATGAATTAATTTGGATATATTTTATTAATTAATTATAATTATTTAATAATTAATTAAAGTAGGATTTTAATGAATCTAGGACCTCATGGAGGTGATTGGTGGTCTATATGGGATGGGATGAGCTTGGGTGATGGTGGTCAGGCATTGTTTTAGGGGATAAATCCATGTTTGAGGTAAGAAGTGACAAATATTACTACTTTATATGTTTTACCATGTATTATATTGATTCTAAGTACAAGTAAGTGAGTGTGAGAGACCCAAGTTGGAACTATGAGGGGTTTCCCTTTTATGATTCATGGCTAGGGGGTTCAGTGGAACTCTTAGAAATCATTGATGGTTATGTAGTTATGAATTAGTTATTGATAGATAATTATTATATATGAGAGGCTTGGTTATGGGGAAATGGAATTTTGATGGGTCTATATTCATTAATTCTTAGATCGCATGACCTAGGAGGGTCAATTAGTTATATTTAGTTCTCACCAATAATGATGTCTAGGTGTGAATATTTTTTATTGTTATTGAATTGGTCATGTGAGATACGGTCTTGATCGGAAGAACTCAAGATGGCACCAAATGAGTTTCCCTTATCTCTTGAGAAATGATTCTGACTATCTAAATCATGGTAGGTCACCCAAACCTTGTGTTTTGAACACATGACTATCAAAGGCCATCACACCCTTATAAGTAGAGAGATAATTAAGGAATGAAACTGTGATGGGTTTCGTAGTCCCAAAATGATGTTTCAGGCCTTATATAGCATTATTAAGTTTTCATTGGCTATAAAACCCCATGTATTGGTTAGGATAAGTAGTGATATAAATTTCATGATAAAACTTTGATCTGATGAGTTTTGTTATGGAATTACCCTTGTGATATGGGTAATTATATGAAATCATAATCTGAGCCATGGAAGTTTAGGCTTCGTGTATTTTTCTCATGTATGGTGTATTGTAGGCGTGTGTAGCCTAGTGAGAAATAAAGTTAGTGGGATTAATGTTTAAGGTTGTAAATCATTTACCATGGCTATGATATGTGTTAATATTCTTGTGTTCATATTCATAAGTTGTTCACTTGAATTTTTGTGCTTATAGGGATGGATCGTTCACCTTACATAAGGTCAAGGTAGATCATCCTCCTTGGGATATATGAATTGGAAATAGATCATTCACCTTAGATATTCTTAGTGATATATCATTCACCATGGATATTCTAGAATGGTGATACATCATTCACTTGGTGATTCCTCGTTCACCTTGTTGTTGAGTAAAGATTCCTCAATGACTGGTGATATATCTTTTTTCCATGGTTTTCATAAGTAATCCAAAATGGTGATGAATTATTAACTTGGTGATTCCTCATTCACCTTGTTGTTGAGTGGTGGTTTCTAATTCACTAGTGATATATTGTTCTCTATGGATTTTGTGTGGTGGTAGATTGTCCGCATAGGGTTGTGTTCAGTGATTGATCATTTTCCTTAGTAATTTTTGTGGCGGTAAATTATCTACCTTAGAATTATTGAATCGTGATATATCATTCACCAGGTGATACATCATTTACCCTATTATTGTAAGGTGATATATCAATCACCTAGTGACACATCATTCACCCTTTTATTGTATAGTGATCACTATTGGAAAATTAATCCTTTAATATCAGTTATTTTTTTCTTTTAACATCAGTTAAAAAGTGATGTGAAAATAGATGATGTTTAAAGTATGGTATTAATGTTTATTTTTAAAACCTAAGTGGAAATTGGATTTCAACATTAGTTATTTTAAAAAATGATGTTGAAATCATGACTAAAAAAGAATATTGAAAAAACATTCAATGTCATTTATCATAAAAAACAACTTTGAAAGTCACTTTTCTTGTCATTTTTATTATAACAAACATTTAAAATAACTTTCAATGTCATTTTTTTTTAAAAACCGACATTGAAACATAATTTATTGTTTGGAAAATATGTATTATAATACAATACCCCATACCCTATAAACAAAAAACTAGTAGTACATATATTAGAAAACATAAAATAAAAACTCATAACAAACTTTAATACAATATCATTTACCAATATAATACACCTATAATAAACTTTAAGATATAAATCAATAAATTAATCAAACCTATAAAATAGTCATCAAATAATCTTAAAAGGTGGTTTAAGTCTTATATTGAATATGATGAAATATCATATAAAACTATAAAAATAATTATTATAAAATTAACAATAAAATATAATGGTTTAAAATATAATAGTGTCATAACAGAACTAACCTTAAGAAAATTAATCATCCTTCTAGTTGTTATAATATCAAAAATTAATCATAAAACATAATAAATACCTTAAGAATTTTATCTTGGATGGTGACGCTGTGGTTATGAAACAACACATTGAAACTTTTCAACATGAATGAAATTATAATAAATAGTAGTTTTTAATTATATAAGTCTTCATACCAATTAGGGAATTTAAGGAACCAACACTTAATATATGTGTATTTAAATCTTTGAGATGTATATTTAACTCTACCAATCTTCCTCAAGTATTTCACACTCATTGAAAAGTATTCTGAATCTATATAACCATAAACAGATGTGCTCTCATTTTGTATACAAATATTGTATAGATAAAAACTTAGAAATGTAATAAATTAAATCACTATAAGTTAAATTTACTTAAGGAAAAGAAAAATGAAATTTACTTATAGAAAGAATTAAAACACAAGTACTGTGAGGATATCACCATTAACAATATCCAGGATTTATTTTTTAAATATTCTCAACATGTAGTCACTCCTACATATGACAACACCCATAATAAACTCATAAAAATTATCCAATATAAAGTAATTAATTGATATTTTTATTTTCCCTTGAGAAAATTAATAAGTATATGAAGGTGCTAGTTCATAAAACATTTGTTTATTTTAAAAAGATTCTTTATATTTTAGGTATTTCTATATAAGGTATATATAATAAAACATTTAAAATAATTTTAAATCAAAATTAAATAAAAAATATAAAAACAACACATACCATATATGTTGACTGATAATCAAGGCTAACTGGATAGAGTAAAATATGACCTGAACTCTATCCAATTATGACCACCTCCACAATAGGCAATGAAACTAGAGTAGCTAGATCGATAATATCATGTATCATTACTATTACATGATCTAACTGTATAAAATTCTGATGTACATAATCCCATATATTATATATAAATATTTTCAACACATTATGTAAATAGTTCACCCTAGTATGAAACTCATAATACACGGTCAGGTCTAAGAAAAGAGGTGGAGGACTTGGAAAGGAGACTATGTCTATCTAACCATATCTTCAAACAAATAATGTATATATGATTTAATTATCTCTTCTATAAATTGATTCATCTCTTGATATTCAACCTTCAGGGAAGATATTTCACCCTTTTATTCTACCTCCCAGGATATTTTACTAGGATGCACAAACAAATTATAATATTAACACCACCTCATATCTTTTTATGCTTCCTTGATGTTCTTGATTACTTAAAAAGGATACAAGATTTCTCTTCCTTCCCTTAGGGATAAATTACCCCTATGTCATTTTCTCATGAAGGGAATCCTAAAATGATATATGTAAATGTTATATTGTTGTGTTTAATTTAAAAAATATTTATACATGAGAAAAATAATAATTAATTTCTTATAATATTATCGATTATATCTTTTAATTGGTCTGTACGAAACTTACCTTTTTTTATTCTCTCTCTTTTCATTTTTCAAGGTGAGTGGGGGAGAGATATTACCAAACTAAACCTCTTTATATTTAATACTTGATCTATCTCTTAGTACATCGAAATTTTTTCAAGCATTTGATCATGCAGTAAAGGATACCCTCCATGTGAAAAACTATGAGGGTATACATTCTATTAATGGATCTCTTTGTGATATCTCTTATATGCATGTTACATAAGAATAAATGAATAATTAATTAGTAAATAATTATACAAATTTATTTTATAAACAATAATTATCATACCATAAAGCCGTCCACCTACCATATGGAGAAAAACTTTTTTATGTATCTATATCTAAAAACCCATATATGAGGCATGGATTTTCATTATTTTTATTCTTATAAATATAATTTAAATTCAACATTGATTTAAAATCCCTCCATATAATTTTTAAAAAATAAATCCACTTCTTCATAACTGCTTTAATATCAATAAAGTTGAATGAGATCTATAACTGAATAGATAAAATGTTAGTCATATGAAATATTTAATATTTAATCAATTTAAAAACAAACTAGTTGAGATATTTTACCATTATTAATTCCCAAAAATGATCTCTCATCACCCAATAAACATTCCTAAAATCATGATATAATATGTTAATCTTACCTTAGTTACACATGGTCGTGAAACTCCAAAACTACTTCATATTTGGCCCAATTGGGTTATTATTATCATCAAATTCAATTAGAAGCCTCTGTTTCTTCCTATGAGAAAGTAAAAGTTTTGTTAAACGTGTAATCCCACATCGAATAGCTTTGGGTATTGTATTCTCTTAAGTAGAAGAAGACTCAACAAAAATAGGCTCACTAGTAGTGGTGAGAATAATTTTTAAAAACATAGGTTTAATTTAATTTAATAATTTAATAATTATAGATATATTTATATGAATAGATTTATACATACCATGGTGGATGTTCCTCTTCCTATGTTTCCATAATTTAAATAGGTGTGTACTGATTTAATGGAATTATGTGTATATTTATTTGAATAAAAATAAATGATTTTTATAAGTAAATATCTAATTTTTAATAATGAAAAGAAAATTATAAATATTTTTTAACTAATACAGCTGAAAAAAATTGCATACCTGAAAAAAAAATACAAAGAAATGGTTACATTAAAATTATGGTGTTAAATATATTCTGTTAAAAAATGTGTACCTGAAACTGATGAATATAAAAATTAGAACAAAAATGGTGGAAATGTTCAACATATATCGATCTAAATATTCAAGTTACAAAAATAAAGTGTTTTTAATTAATTAAGTTTCACAAAAAATAATATATATATATATATATACACACTTAAATTATTAGGAGAGTAATGTAGCGTTTTCTCATATTCCTTATATGAGATCATTTAATACAGCATGGAATTTTTGTAAAACCCTGACTCTAGAAACTCAGAGTTAGTGTTTACTTTATTACATTGGTACAAAATATAAGGGATCTCACCACATTGGATTGATCAGTTTAATAGTCTAGGAACACCTCTTACATACATTATTCTTATATTACATTAAAAATATAAAAACATTGTATAAGAACTATTTATTCATACTTGAAATAATTTATAGAATCCTTATTCAGATCTTAGATAAAGGAAAAAATAAAGGGTGAGTTTGGATGTTCAGTAAGGGTTATGTGCATCTAAAGCTATCATGAGTAAATAAAGAAAAATTAATATGGTAGTGTGGATAATCAAAAAACATGTCATTCAATCAACAACTTGAGTTCAATGAACATCCATGTCTAATATAAACATAAAAATCACATGGATAATAGAAAATGAATTCTTAATAAATAAAATTTATAATTTTAGACATTCATGATCATGTCCTCTCAACCAAGATATCATTAATCTTACTCTAAATGCATCTCAACCATGACATTATTATTAATAAATGGATAAGTGTAAACCAAATGCCCATCAAATATGAAATTCATGCTATTTTCTCTCACAATTCTTGTATATACATCAAGGGGATATCTATAATATATTCCCACTAATCACTTCCACATCCTAGGCATTCCTCGTATTTTTAATGATCAATTCAATTCATTCTCAAAATTCCATATAAGTAAACAATTATCTATATTAAATTAATAATATGAAACATAAGTATTTCCCTAGTAAATGAAATAACTTACTAAAAAAACTTCCTCCAAATGATAACTTATATAGAAATGGTATATAGTTGAAACATCATAAAATTAAGAGAAATGATTCAAAATTCATCCATGATAATAAAAATATGGACATGAAAGAGAAAAATAATGTCTAATGAAAAATGGAGAGTGATGGGGAACGTGATCACAAGAAAGTGAATGATATAAATATAAGGTATAATATATTATCACTAAAGGAAGCCCATTTATTCATCAGAAATGAATGTTTTATAGTAAAACCAATCATTTAGAAAATAAAATGACTTTATTGTGACTTTTTTGTAAGACTAAATTTATAAATTACTTTTCAAAATTCATTTCATTCCTTTAGGAAAATAATACCCTTTATTTTGATATAATTTTAAATAAAATTTCCCAAAATATTGAGAAAAATATTTTCTTTGAAAATAAACATGGAAAATTTTTAAGGAGTCTTCAAAATAAATAAATAAACATGGAAATGGGAAAACTCATCCATATGATGTACATTAAAATAAATATTTTGTTCTCACCATTGGTAAAAAGCACTTTGTCCAGAAAATAATGTGGATATTCATTTTAAACATTTTAATATAAATTAAAATGTGGTTAAAAATTTATTTAATATATCTTTTTATAATATTCAAAACATTATTTAAAATATTTTAAATCTAATACAGACTTGTATGAAAAATATTCGGAAGGAAAACTTCAAAATAAGATTTTCAAAAAATGTCCCTTATATGTACCTTACTTGTTCGTTATTGATCAAAAAAGATAAGAAAATGAAAATAAACATGTAAAAACCTATATAACTATAGGATATGAAAATATATGGGGTTTAAAAATATTTGGATCATATAATTTTCCCAAAGTAAATATGAACATAAACTATCCCGAAATAAAATAATATTGTAACAGAAATCTCTTACCTCAAGTTATAATTGCCTCATAAGTGAATTTAAGCTCATGTATAATGAATTTAAATTTATTATAATTATATAAAATAATCATATACATTCTTATAATATAATATATGATCCACTTATAACATTTTAACACCTATTAATTGATAATTCTTAATTAAAATTGTCGTTTTCAAGTGTTAATTGTTTCGTTTTTCATGTAAGTTTTGGTTTGATAGTTTCATTCTTGGAATTTTTCTCATGGTCATATATATAATGTTAATAATGATATAAATATCATATATATTCATATTATATGTATTTATAATCATTATTTAAATCCATAAGTGAAAAATGAATCACATCGCTTCGTGGAGGTGGTAGTCAACACGTATGCACATGCGATGTTATCATTTTTTAACAGATGGAAGGGTAAGAAGGTAAATGATATATTATATTTATAAAATAATAATTATATCATAAATATAATATATAAACATTATATTCATCATAATAATCATCCATTAATTATGGTAATGAAAAATGAAATACATTGTTTCGCGAGGCGGTAGTCCACACGTACGCAGGAGCGATAATTTCATTTCTCATTTGATGGAGAAGGAGATGAATAAAGGTTTAACCATAAAAATAATAAAATATAATTATATTTGAGATACTCATGTTATTATTTCATAATTTTTATCATATAATTTAATTAAGTATAAGAATAAAGAAAATGAAAACACTCGGTTAAGAGTTATACCTCTTCTTTGGGAAACCTTCGTAGGTTTATACCTAAAGCATTCATAGGATGCTATTATAACAAAAAAGGACCTCTAGGAAATGAGGAGATATGTTATGAAATTATTTGGGTAGGTATTTGATGATATATTAGGATATTTAAGTGTTTATAATAGAGGATAGGTGGTTTCCTTTTATAAGTGGGGGAGAGGACACAATGAGAATTTTTCAAAATATTTAAATATATTATTATCTTTATCAATAAAAATGGTTCACAAATAACTCATACTAGAATATTAGATGATATAGGGTCTAAATATGACCATATAATAGGATTTATACAAATTTTTATGTCATTTTAACCCTTAACATTTTAGTTTTACACCATTAACCCATTTTAACTATTACTGTGGCAATTAACTTTTTTACCAATGTTATTGTTCATAATAACCAAAAATTATGATTAACTTATTAAATAAAATTATTTATGTTGATTATAAATATTTAATACATTTTAAATTATTAAAATACCAGAATTGGTAGAAATTACTTTTAATATAAGTTTGTGAAATGCAACGAAAACAGTTTATAGAAAAATGATTATTGTAAGCATGAAAATGATTTTACTACAAAATAAAACATAATGTTTATTCCAATGGAATTAATTGTATTATTTAAAATAAAATGAGTCTTATTTTTCTTTAAACCAAAAATAATCCTTTAAAATACTTGATTAAAAAAATAACTAAAAACTATTTGTATTTGAACAAAAACATTACTAAAATTTCCCAAAATGTTAAGCATATATTTTTAAGTTAAACATTATATTTTTATATGAATTATATTAATTATTAAATAAAAAAAATTCTATAAATATTTTTTATAAACTTTCACGTTAATCTTATATCATTATAATTTCATAAAAGTAACAGTTTTGTAAAATCAATATCTTTTATTATTCACCTAAAAATCAATTATTTTTGAAAAATATAAAAAACTAATCCTAAGATAATTTTGAGATGATGAATTCAAAAATTAAATTACTTTATTCAAATTAAATTTATAAATCTTTATAAATTAGTTTTTAAACATATTTTTTAATAAATTTATATTCATTTCATTATTGTTTCTTTTAAAATAAAAACTTACTATAATTGAATCTAGAGCATTTCATTATTCCCTAATTCAAAAAACATCATCCTTGAAATTTATAGAATATAAAATAATGATAATTTGTGGGTGTTTATTCATCAAAACTTCTTCAGGTTCCCACATTTCTTCTTCTATTTGTTCATTTCTCAAAATTACCTTCACCAATTGAGTCATCGGATTCAATAACACTCACTCTCTATTATTAATAATTTGGATAGGATATTTAAAATAAGATAAATTTTGTTCCAATTAAATTTAATTAGAGGTTATCACATGCATTGGGTATGCTATTTACTTACTCAATAAAGATATATGGAAAAAATTATGAAATTTAAAGAGGCTAGTTGACATTTCTAAATGGTAATACACAACTCTAACTCTTTCCATAATTTCAAAAACCATGATATATCTGGGACGTAGTTTGCATTTATTCTAAAACATTATAACACCCTTCCATAGAGATACCCTCAAGAAAACATGATTTATCACTTTAAATTCTAAATCCTTCCTTTGGTTATCCACATATCATTTTTCCTACTTTGAGCTTCCTTGATGTGGCTATGAATTGTTCTCAATTTCATCATAGTCTCCTTAATAAGTTCTATCCTAAAATCTTACTTTCAAAAAATTAATCCCAACAAGTTGGTGTATGATATATATTTATGTATAATTCTTCATATGTTTTCATTTTAATTCACAAATAGAATCTATTTGTATATGAAAAATAAACCAAAGATAAATACTAATCCCACATACCTTGAAAGTCAAGTGAGAAAAACCTCAAAATTCCTTCTAATCTCTGAATAGTCCTTTTAAACTATCCATCTGTCTAAGGATGATAAGAAGTGTTAAAATATAGTTCAGTGTTGAGATCCTTTTGAAAAAAAATCCAGAATTTTGATGTAAACCATGGGTAATGATCATATATAATTTAAATAGGTACACCATGAATCACACAGCTTAATCAATATAGAGTCACATGAGCTGATCAAGTGGTAGATCTTCCCTTATAGTGGGTAAATGTGCAGACATGGTAAGAAGATCAATAATAACCCATATAGAATCATTATTTCTCAGAGTATTTGGAAATCTAGTGACAAATTTTATATTAATATCATCCTATTTCCACACAGTAATAGGTACAGGTTTCATGAATCCTTTAGGGTATTGTCTCATAGCGTTTTCTTGTTGAAAAAACAATCATCTTGAAATATAATTTATCATTTATCATTTCATATTATCCCAAAAAAAATAATCCTTCAAATCTTAAAATATTTTGGTGATACCATGGTGTATAGATAAATTTGAGTTATTAGATTCATTTAATATTTTTCTTTTTAGCTCAATCATGGATGGAACACATAGCCTCTTTCAAAATTTCAATATATCATATTCACATATAAAGTTTACCAACTTCCCATCATTCATGCATATTATTTTCTTTTGAAAATTCTTATCATCAAGCTATGAACTTTTTATTTTTTCTAATAAGGATGGATTGGTAATCATTTAAAATAGATGTGTGGTTTCCCCTTCATTAATGATTCTCATATACAACTTTACATATAGGATCTTTTTCAATCCTCATTTCTATCAAAATCTAATGACCTTTCTTACTCAACACATCAACCACCTTATTTTCCTTCCTAGGGTGGTAGTGTACTAATAAATCATAGTCCTTTATTAGTTCTATCCATCACCTCTACCTTATGTTAAGATCTTTCTATAAGGAGATATATTTCAAACTTTTTTTATTCATATATATTTCACATTTTTTGCAATAAAGTTAATGTCTCTATATCTTCAATAAAAATAATTACATAATCCAACTCAAGATCAAGGGTTTTATAATTCTATTCATGGATCTTTAACTACACTGATTCAAAGGTAATGACTCTGTTATTTTGTATAAGGAAACCTCTAAGTACCTTTTTTGATGCATCACAATATATCAAAAATACATCCCTTGTCAATAGTAAAATTAATACCAACGCATTGACTAATATCTATGTAAATTATTTAAAACTATCTTTATATTCTTATAACCACATAAACTTAACCCCTTTACATGTCAACTTGGTTAATGGGTTAGCTAATTGAGTAAAATTTTAAACAAATTGTGAATAGTAACCTGTTAATCCAAGGAAACTACATAGATCAATTATATTTGTTGGTGTTTTCCATTCCACAACAACCTTTATCTTTGAAGTATTAGTAGATATTCCATCCTTAGAGATAATATGGCCAAGAAAAGAAACTTCATGAAGTTATAATTTACATTTTCTAAATTTTCCATATAACTCATTTTCTCTAAGAGTCTTGAGAGTAATTCAAAAATGTCTCATATTCTCATCATAAATTTTAGATTATATCAATATATCATCAATAAATGCAACAATGATTTTATCAAGATAATCCTTGAATAATATATTCATCATATCCATAAAAACGAAGGGTTCATTAGTCAATCCAAAGGGAGTTACTATAAATTTTTAATGTCCATACCTCATTTGAAATGTCATCTTTGTAATACATTCCTTATTTAATTGTAGTTTATGACACCTAGAATAAAGATAAATCTTTGAAAATATTTATATCCTTATATTTGATAAAAAAATTCATCAATGTGAGGGCATAGGATACTTTTTCAATATGGTAATGCTATTAATTTCCCTTTGATCGATAAAAAACCTCATATACCCATATTTATTTTTAACAAAACGAATAGAGGCTCCCCATGGTGAACCACTAAGAAGTATAAATCCCTTATCACACAACTCTTGAGTTTATTTCTTTAGTTTCACTAATTCTACTATGGTGATCATATAGGGAGTCTTAGAAATAGGTTTTGTATCATGGATTATATCAATAGGAAATTCAACTTCACACTCTGGTGGATGTCAAGGTAGTTCTTCAGGAAACACATCAATGTATTCCTCCATAATCAGTACAACCTATATTATAGGGATACCTTTCCCATTCATAGGTTTCATCAGATCTTATTCTATAATAATTTCATTAAAGAGAGCTACTAGAGGTGGATCTATACATAATTCAGATGATTTTTCTGCCTTCTAAAGATAAGGTATTCAGTATCTCTATCATGAATCATGATCTCTTTATCTTGGAAATACATTTTTGCATTATAATTTCAAATTCAATCCATACCAAGTATTATATCAAAGTAATCCATATGAATAATAATCAAGTTTGAAAATAGGGTATGTTGATGTGTCATAATGAGAATGGATTGACACATCCTAGTTTCAATAATATTTCCATTAGGATTATTGATTGAAAACTCCATTCTTAAGGTTATAGTGAAATATATAATTTATTTGTAAATCATGGATGGTATAAAAATTTTGATAAGATACTGAATCAAATAAATCATTAGCTAAATTTTAGGTTTACATCAAAGTATTTTCCCCCACATATTTGGGAACTTCAACCTCAGTTTTAGTAATCACATAATCTTGACCTTATCCCCTTAGAATATTTTTTGGGAGATTCCCTTGATTCTTGGGATATTGGTTTGAATATTTATTCATTTATTTATATATAAATCACTATATAGAAGTGTTTTATTCCTTTTACTTTCATTCAAGAGCCTTATGGTCCCTTTCTCAACACTTGAAACAAACCCATGTTCCCATTAAGTAAGTACTTATGTGTTTATTTCCATAATTATTACATTTTGGAAACCCATTTATCCCTTATTCTTTAACACGTTTATTTTTTCCTTAGTTCTCATTTGGTCTCTTATTTTCTTTATTTACCTTAAATATATAAGACCTAGAAAATAATTTCTTTATTTTTATGGAACATATTAATATATTATAATATCATGAAATTGTTTTATAAACTAGTTCCCTTCATAGGATATACTTAATCCTATCAAATAAACATTCAATCTTTATTTTAATATTATTTATGTAGTATATAGCATCCATGGATAATATTTTAACATTATTTTCATACTTTGTAACATGTTCTTTCTCATTTTTCTTTAAAGTGAGGAACATTCTCTATATTTCATCTTATTGTTCTCGAGGAAAGTATTTATCAAATAATATCACTTTAAAATTTCTCCATTCTATACTTTCTATTTTATCAACCCCTTTAGTTTTCTAAATCAATGACCACCATTTGTTAGCATCTCCATTCAGACAATACACTTCTAGAATAACTTTTCCTTTCATTACTTCCCAAAGCTATGAATATATTTTTGAGGGACTTATTTAATTATTCAGATATCATTGTATTAGTAGTTCCATTAAAATATAGAGGCGTATTTCACATTAAGTTATACAATATAGGTGAATCACATTATAGAACAACAGGTTTCCTTATACGGGTAATGTTATTCATCATAACCTGAGTCAGCTTCCCTAATATAAACATTATCTTCTTAGTTCCAATACCTGATATATTGTCTTTCTCAATGGGTAAATCCCAATATTGATTAGGGGTGGTGATTCCCTTCCTTCCTCTAGGATCCATCTATAAACAATAGTACACACTAATTTAGCACATAATCATCATGAATATTGAGACATAAATTAAAAAATCCCTATAATGGTAAGATTTATCAAATAAACTAATGGATTTTAATAATTCTCATGTTAACTATGTTCATTTAAATTCTAGTTCCCATGGTTCCTACTAAACTTTATCTAATACCAACTATAACACCCCAACTTCTAAAAAGTTGAGTCAGTGTTTACTTTATTACATTAGAATAAATTACAAGGGATCTCACCACACAGGATCATTTAGTTTAGCAATCTTGGATAACTAGTTACATACATGATTCCCATATTACATTGGAAATATAAAAACATAACATAAGAAACATTATTACTTCCTTTAAATCATTCATAATATCCTTTTTATATCCAAAGGAAAGGATAAAAAATAAATGGTGAGCTTATATACTCATTAATGGTTATGTATAGTGGAAGATATCATGAGTAAATAAGGAATAATCAATATAAAAAATTGAATAATAAAAACATAAGATATTCAATCAAAAACTTGATTTCAATCAACATCCATGGATAATATCAACATAGCAGTCACATGTATAATATACTTAATTATTAATAAATTAAATGCATAATTATAAACATTTATGATCAAGGACACTCAACATAGATATCATAAATCTTACTATATAGGCCTCTCAATAAATACATCATTCTTAATAAATTTTTAGGTGTAAACCAAATACCCATCTAATATTGCATGCCTAATATTTTTTCTCATGAGACTTATTGATGCATCAAGGGGTTATCTATAACCAGGCCTCACTCATTACTTACACATCCTATGCATTCCTTATATTATTAATAATCAATACAATTCATTATCAAAATGTCTTATAAGTCAAAAATTATCCATATTGAATCAAGAATACAGAACAATAATATCTCCCCGGTAAATGAAATAAATTAATTAATATGATTCCTCCAATTGATATCATATATAGAAATAGTATATGGATGAAATATCATAAAATTAATATAAATTATTCTGAATTCATCCATGATATTAAAAATATGGACATGAAGTAGAAAAATAACATCTTATGAATAATGGAGAGTGATATAGAACATGATTACAAGAAAGTGAATGATTTCAAAATAAGGTATAATCTATAATCACTAAATAAAGGCCATAGATTCATCATAAATGAAGATTTTACTATAATACCAAGACTTTATAAATTAAAATAACTTTATTGTAACTTTATATAATAACGGAGTTATAAATCACTTTTCAAGGAAAATCATTCTATTCAGAAAATAATACCCTTTCTTTTAATATCATTTTAAATAAAAATTAAAAAAATTCAGAAAAAAATTCTCTTTGAAAATAACCATGTAAAATTTTAAATGAAACTTCAAAAAAAAATTATGATAGTGGGAAAATTCATTTGTATGGTGTATGTTAAAATAAATATTTCATTCAAACCTTTGATAAAACGTTCCTCATTAAGAAAATGATAAAAATATTCCTTTTAAAAAATTATAGAAATTAAAAAATGGGTAAAAATGTCTTTAATAAATCTTTGAATAATATTGAAAACATTCTTCAAAATATTTTAAATAAAATATGGAATTGTTAAAAAAAGAGTCGGAAGGAAAATGTCAAAACATGATTTTCAAAAGAAAGTCTCTTACATGTAACTTAGTTGTTGATTATTGATCCAAAAAGAGAGTAAATTTAAAATAAACATGTAAAATCTAACATAATAATAGTATAAGAAAATATATGTGTATTAAAAATATTTTGATCATATAATTTTCCCAAAGAAAACCTAACCATAAACAATCCTGAAATAAAAAAGAGATTGTAATAGAAATCCCTTACCTCGAGTTTGATTTGCCTTGTAAGTTATTTTACCTCATATATAATAAATTAAAATTTATTATAATTATATAAAATAATCATATACATAATTATAATATCATATATGGTACACTTATTACATTTCAACACACATTTATTAATAATTCTTTATTAAAATCATTGTTTCTAAGTGTTAATTGTTTCATTTTTCATGTAAGTTTTGGTTTGGTATTTTCAATCCTTGAATATTGATCATGTTTAAATCATATAAAAAATATTAATAATGATTTAAATATCATATATATTAATTATATATATATTTATAATCATTCTTGAAAGATGAACATGAAAAATGAATCACATCACTTTGTGGAGGTTGTAGTTCACACATAAACATGAGAACCATTCTCATTTTTTAATGGATGAAGGTAATAAGATAAATAATATATTATATTTCAAGAGTAATAATTATGTCATAAATATCATATATAAATACTATATTCATCATAATTACCATCCATTCATGTTGGTGATGAAAAAATAAATACATCGTTTTGTGAGGCGGTAATCTACATGTAAGAACAAATGATGCTTTCATTTACCATTTTATGGAGAAGGAAATGAATAAAGGTTATCACATAGATGTAATAATATCTAATTGTATGGTATAAACTAGTATTATTATTCCATCATGGTTAGCATAAAATTGAAGGAGTAATAAGAAGAAATAAAATGAAAACACTTGATTAAGAATTATACCTCTTATTTAGAAAACCTTCTTAGGTTTATACCTAAATCCTTATTATAAAGGTATTATTATAAATAAAGGATAACTAGGAATTTTTTATGGATTTTAAGAAATTATTTTGGTAGGTATTTATTGAGATAATAGAATATAGGTGGTGTACTTTTATAAGTAGGGGAGAGGACACGTATGGAAGTTTTCAAAATATTAAAATATATTAATGTATTACTCAATCTAAATGGATGAAAAATGATTAATATTCAAATAATATATGATATAGGGTTAAAATATGACCATAAAATATTATTTATACAATTTTTTATTTCATTTTAACCCTTATCATTTGAGTTTTACCCCTATTTAACCCATTTAAACTCTTAACGTGGTAATTGGCTTTTTTTTACCAAAGTTACTATTCATAATGTACAAATTTTAAGTTAACATTATTACCTAATATTAAATATAAAAATTTAAAATATGGAATTCATTTTACATAATTAAACTCCTATAATTATTGGAACTTACTTTTAATATAAGTTCACAAAACACAAGGAAAACTTTTTTTTTAAGAATAAAAATGTTTTTATAGTAAAATAAAGTATAGTAATAATTAAAATGGAATTAAATGGATTATTTTAAATAAAAGGAAAATTATTTGTATTTAAATCAAAACCAAACCAAAACTAGAAGGATCCTTATAAATAAAAAATTAAAAAATAAATAAAAATTGTTTTAATTTGAACAAAAATATTTCTTAGATTTCCCAAAATGTTAAGCATATATTTATAAGTTCAAAATAATATTTTTATATTTAATATATAAATAATTAAATATATATATATATATTCTACAAAAAAGGTTTCATAAATTTTTAAGTTATTCCTATATCATTATAATTTTATAAAAGTGATAGTTTTGTAAAATTAGTATTTCTCACTATTCACATAAAAATCAACTATTTTTTGAAAATCACAAAAAATCATAATAAGATAATTTTAACATGATGAATTAAAAAATGAAATTAATTTCTTAAAATTAAATTTATAAAATTTTATAATTTATTTTTTAATCATATTCTTGAATGATGTTTTGTGAATTATATTGTTGTTTATTTTAAAAGAAAATTTTTCTTACTAAAATTTAATATCGGGCATTAAACTATGTATACATAAAAATCATCATTATCATTAGGTAATCATGTCATAAATAAATAAATCTCAGATAATTCCAAAACATCATCAAAATCCTCATCACCCAAATAAGTTTTTTCCCCTTGAAAATGAAGGACTTATAGAGACTTAGTTTTTTGGAGTTTGAACCTTTATAAAATTTGAAATAATATTTCTGGGATGGGTCATTGAGTCATTATTTTTGAATTTGAATCATATATCTTGATAATAATATAATATTTTTATTCCACATTCAAAACCATATAGAAGTTTCATTTCGTCTTAAATAGAGTCTCATATGGAAATTACAACACCAAAGTTACATCTAGAATAAGGGTCTTACCCTAGGATCAGTGTAATCCTTGTTCACATTCTGGTACTGTAACACCCCAAGCTTGCACGGTACGTTTCCCTTTGAATAATTCAATAGCTTGCATTGTACGCAACATCGAGATTCTAACACACCGCGACCAATCAAACTAGCTGTTATGAATAGTAATACCCACTTTTTGAAATTTTATAAATTTTATTTTTCAAAATGGATTTCATTTTTTGAATTTGGAATATCGAAATTATCTTAGGGTGAATTTTTGGTATTTTTCTGAAAAATTTCAATTTTTGATGAATAGTGAAAACACTGCGTTATTGGGTAAAACCGAATTTTTTATTTAAATAATTATTTATTTATACATAATACCTATATAAGTTCAATGTAATTAATTGGAGTCATTTTATAAAAAGTTTAGATATATAAAAAATTTATTGAACTTTTTACCGTCTTTTACCCACCTCCTAGGAAAATTTGCAAATTTGCATAAAACTTAATTTCACCACTTCTATGAGTTGAATTTCAAATATCCGAGAGAAAAGGTTGATATCAATAAGTAAAATGTGGTTCAATAAGCTGAAAATAATTTTTAGTGAATAGTAATTTTTTACTTTTATTTACCATGGTTAAAAGTAAATAGGGTAATTAAGGGGGAAATGATATCATAATTACCCTAACACATGTCATAATTCTATTTGATAAGTGTAATTCAAATAAAAACAACCTTAGGAATAAAATATGATCCCCTTTGGTCCACTTGTATTAGATTGGGACATTTATTATTATTTTATTTAAAGAAGAGTTAAAAGAGGTAAATTCAAAGTTTAATAACTAAACAATTTTTAATATAGGGTTACACCCAATATAAATTCAACTATAAATATTAATTAGAAATATAAAAATATTTCTACATAATATTATTTTATTTATAATTTTTAGACATTAAATAATTTAATTTATTTATAACACAATGATGATGTAGTAATTACCTTAATAATTAAAGATTAAAATAATTTATATTATAAATATCCAAATAAATGTAATTTGAGACTTTTGATGAATTAAAATAATTTTATAGATTAATATGACATTTTAGGTTTTATTAAATAATTTTTTTTGAAGTAATCATGCTGTTATGATTTTCACATAAACCAAATACTAAATAGTGTCAAAATTGACATAATTGAGTTTTTAAATAAAATACTATATTATTAATTGATATAATATTCCTAAATATCTAAGGTTTGTCCAAATGGCTTAGATAAGGTTATATATATTAATAATGAACCACTTGGGGTTATCTTGGAAGTTTATAGTAAGTTCGTTAACCATATAATATAAAAATACAGAGAGACATGGTAAATGTCAAACTATTTAACTAAGAATTAAATCTAAAAGATAAGGTTAATATAGTGACCTAAACCTATCTAAAACCAATTGGTTGAGAGGTTTTCGACCCATCCTCACCTTATCCTCGAAATAAATTATTTTTTATCCATTATAAACTGAAAATTATTTTATTATAAAATAATATTTCAAGCTTTTCCTAAAGTGACCCTCACCTCTCTTATAAAAGGGTACTTCCCCTTATCTTAATTTCACACCTAACAATCCATTTGGCTCAGCAAAACCCTACCCAAATATCCTATAAACTTTTCTCCCTTCATCTTAGAGGCCTTCCTTTGGTCAGAAAGTCAACCTAAGGATCCCTTTTGATCAAATCAAAAAGAAGAATCCGAAGAAGAGGTAAATATTTCATCACCACTTTCAAGTTCTTTTCTTCTTCCACTTCCTCTTTTTTAGTTATCTCCATTATAAAATAATAACTCCGGTATCTTATATATACTTTTATGTTATTATAAATATGGTACAACCATGTTCATTATTCTATCCATCCTATAAATGACAAAGTCATCATACGTACGTACGTACGGCTTATCGTCTCCACATCGTGGTGTAGTTTGTTATTCAAACACTTCATTATTTTGGATGGGTATAATAATGAATATAAATGATGTAAATAAAAAATATAACATGTTAATTATTCTGTATATATTATATACCATCCAATTATATATGATTTCACCATCAATATAATGATATTGTCGCTCGTGTGTACATACGGATTACTGTCTCCACGAACGTGATAAGATTCATTCCCCATCATAATCATTCAAGAATAATTTTCATTTTATGATTAAAAATAATTTTTATGAACATAATATCATTCTGTATATGAATCAAATACATCCTATCCATAACAAACATGTCTTACGTAACCAAGCATATAAAGGAAAATGAATCAGTTAACACCTTAAACGGTGATACTACTGAAATATTATTAACAAAGAAATATTAGAGGGTCATATATAATATAATATTTATGTATATAGTTCTTATATAATTTAATAATAATGATTTAACTATTAAATAGAATTTTAACATACCCTCGACCAAGGAAAAGTACAAGTTAAGGGTTAATTTTACAATCTCTTTATTATCTGAGGTTGTTTTTATGTAAGTATCTACTGGGACCTCTTTATCATCCACATTCGTGTTTTCTTAAAAATGTAATTCAAAACATTTTTACTATTTACTATACTATGGTTTAAATTCATTTATACCCTTATTTGACCACATATGTTTTTAAAGTAATCTTTCTGTCGTTTTCCAAACAAGGTACTTTATGACCATTTTGACAAAATTAAGGTAAGAATGTCTTTTTTTAACTTATAAGGAAGGTGTGGCTATTTTCCACCGTTATAACATCATCGAAGCTTCCCTTACAATCTTATAAGAATATTTTCAAAATAAATGTTTTCTTTTATAATGATGTGGCTTTTAAATGATTTCAAAAAAGAAAGAGGTATTTATTTTAAATAGTTTTCATTTCATCTATGTCAACATCCTTTGATGGATTTTAAACTTGTTTGAAGTTGATTTATTATGATACAAATCTTCCATATTTTATTGAAGGTTTTATGATATTTTTGACTATGGATGTGTTATTTTTACATTATTCATGGTTTATAGATAAATTATTGACATTTCGTATGCTAGTTTTAATACGAATGTTTATGTTATGTTTAAACCTTTTCATATGAGGAATGCATTGGACTTAGTAAGTGATGGGTGGATCCTGCTATAGATCCTTGATGCATCGGTAGGTATCATGAGACAAACTATTGTCTTGGCATAAGGCCTTGAAAAAATCTTATTTATATTCTTGGCATAAGGCCTTTACTATGTGGTTATGAAGTCTGTAATTATGCATTCCATCATTATGAAAGTGGATATTGATATTGCATGTGATTATTTGACTAGTATAATATCAATTTGAATAAGTAAATGGAATTATTTGATTTTATATTTGACATATTATGTTGAATTTTAAGTTTAAAAGGCTTTTGTTTTAGTCTTATACATTTCCTTAAATGTTTATGCTTATTTATGAAAGTTTCCACTATATTTTTATCCTTACTGAGCATCTGATCTCACCCCTTTCTATGTTTTATTTTGTCCAGGATATGAAGAAGTATTTTACGGTTGACCTGTAGGGATAGGATAAGGATATAAGTGTGTTCAAAAGGGGAAAAAATTTTGTTGATGTTTTTATTTCAGGATGTAATGTAAAAATTATGAATGTATCTAGTACTTCCAAGGATACTAAACTGATCGGCCTTTCGGGACATGATTCTTTGTATCATGCCAATGTTATGTAATAATGCACCGACTCTGGGTAACTGGGGTCGGGGCATTACAGGGACCCTGGTTCTTGGACCATCATGGGTGGAATTAATTAATTAATTAATTAATGCAATATATCCACTAAACCTAATTATCCATTTATATTCATTTATAAAATATCTTTCTATGGTTATCCACTATAAACCCTAGATTGAGAGAGAAAAATTGAGGTAGATTACGGGAGATCTTGAGATTTAGAGTTCCGTTAATGAAATGTTCACTAGTTATCACCAACAGGGATGATGTAGATGTGATCTCCACCAATTATTGAACATTAATTAGGTAGGACTCATTATTTTAATTTCCATGCTCTACTATTGATCATTTTAGAGCATGGAACATTGTTATTTATTTTTCTCCAAAAATCATATTGCCCTACAAATTTACATACTTTATTTTTCCAGAAATTCATGATTCTCCCTACATTCTTTATCATTGGAAAATCTATGTCATAAAATCATTGGTTATACCATCTTCCAACCAATAATAAATTTTATTCACTTATTTATCTTTTCTTTCTTCCTCATTCATTTTTTATTTCACCACTAGCCTTTTCCATGGCAAGAAGTTCGAGGGATATTTAATAAAATTAAATAACGATTAGTATTTGATAATATGGGTAAATTATTTGGACATGGAAGTGAAGAAAAAATCATGTGAGAAAATTGATGAGCTACATGATATCATTTATCTATATGATGACACAGGATCTTGAAGGGATGTAGAAACTGGGGCATTGGGGTTACGTGTGAACCCATCTTGAGTGTTTTATAATGTAGGAAGGTTAGGAAATGGCCACTAGAGGGGTGGTAATTATGTATGATGAGTTTATTATAGTTTCAAGCATGATTAGATGAAATAATGAAAATGGATAAGTGTTTCTTGATGATATGTGGATTTTGAGAATAAAGATGTGATCACACAATGTATGATCTAAATCCACATGTGAATGTGTTTTCATGACACATAAAATTGATTGTGTTTTTAAGGTTGATTTATAGTATAGGTAATACCCAAGGTCATATCTCAAGGAGCTTCTATATTTTTATAGTATGTGTTTTTAATTAAAAGTACTAAAAAGGGGGTGGTTTATGAAACATTTTTAAGAAAATAACTTAATTTATAGAGTTTAATGGTTTAAGAACCAAGTTTATTTTAAAAAATATGAGTCAAATGGGTCATTTTTATTTCACTACACACATTACAGGTTCATATTTATTATAAATTAATTCAATTTTGGAGTAATTCTTTAGTTAAAGTTAATTGGAATACTGATTAATTCCTAAGCCTTTATTTTATTGCTTGAAGAAC
Source organism: Viscum album (assembly GCA_963277665.1). Lineage (NCBI taxonomy): Eukaryota > Viridiplantae > Streptophyta > Magnoliopsida > Santalales > Viscaceae > Viscum > Viscum album. Next base: position 794,183,487 of record OY728142.1, on the reverse strand, counting down.
CAAACCTTGACATAAAAATCATATTGAAAAGGCCCAGTAATTATGAATGGAAAAAGATCTTCTAAATAAGATTTAAATCTCAATAATGTGGGTAATAAAATGATTATTTTGTTTTCCAATCGGAGTAACACAATTCCCACACTCAAAACCTCACACCAATCAGTTAGAAATTAAGATAAAATCAATCACATGTATCAAAAAAAGAATTAAAATAAGAAATTATATATAAGATAAATATAAAAGAAATTTTTTAATTCCCAAATTACTCCAAACCAGTAGCCAATTTATGCATCGTAACACCCTTGATATGTGTGCAGTTTCCTCACAACGAACGCCCACTGTTTAGCTCGACATCGAGAGGAGTAGGAAGCTCAGGTGGAACTCCTTCTTCATTATTGATCCCCCTATGAGGATATAGACACATAAAAACTTCTATTATTATGATGATACTAATATAGTACTCTAAAATGGTAGATATTTTCTTATGGTTTGAATTTCCAAATGGGGATCCTAAGGTTCCAATTTATAGGAAATGTGGAAGGTGGTTTTGGGCACCCTAATTTCAAGAAACCACTTGGCACATGGTTTTAGATGGACATAGAGTCTTATATCTCTTTTTAAAAAACTAAAAAGTTGTATCCCAACCTCCTGAATATCTCCAAAAAAATATATTCCTCATTTGGAGGCATACATCTCGAGATATGGATGAAACATAGAACACCAATTTTGACTTCGTGCAGATTCAGTGTCTTAGACAGGTCTGTCTAGATAGGACACCATATTAAAGAATTTGGATTGGGTTCCTTAATAAGAAGTGTATCACATTTAATTTTGGACCATCCCAAAAAATATCATCCCATTTTGATTCCTGGTTTAGTATAAGTGTGTGGTTGAGTCCACTGGTGTGCTCGGATCCTGCATGATTTGGCCTATTTTTCTTGAACTTCGTCATGGGCCCTCCAAATCACCTCCACCTACAATGTAATTATCAAAACAAGTAATATTGACCTTTTTAATAATAATAATAATAAAATAATTGAAGCAAACATGAATTTTAATTTGTTGTTATTTTTATAATTTTCAATACAAAACTAGTTTAGCACAATAGTGTAAGGGTGGAAATGAAATAGTGAATTGCAGTGCGATCACACCCCTAAACCTAAACATTTTAAATCCTGATAAAATTCACATTTGAAAAAATTATGAATGGATATATTCCAAACTTCATAAATATTTAACATTCAATGAAAATTAAAAATTTTATAGCAATGTGATCAGATCAAAAATCACACCAAGGAGTTATTCTCAGTGATTGTGCAAAAAGATGTCTAATAAATTATATCAGCACGAAATACAAGGAGTTGAATGATACCAATTTGAGAAAATAGTTCAAAAATAAACATTTCAATAATTCTCCATGTGTGTGTATTAAAATCATTCCATGAAATTCTTTCCACTTTCTATCCAGTAAATATAAGTTATTTAAAAAAATTCTACTTAAATGATTGTGTCCACCGAAGATACCCTACATACTTTGTAATAATATTTCAAGACCTTATCAACTAAGAATTCTAGGAAGTCAAACCTTAATCTCCTAACATAGATATCCTCATATGTTGTACATTTCATTACTCCCCTCATTTATTATTAATTTTGTTTTTTTTTAGTTTAACTTGGAATAAATCTCGCACACATCACTCAACCCATGTTTGATCTCCTCACGAGACTAATTCTAATAGTTATAACAAGATAAAAGGTCGAGGAAGGGTGGTTTTTGACCTACCTAAGACACAACCCATATTTTTTGTGCTTTTTAGGGTCTACAACAGTCAGATAATAGGTACATACTCATAGGTAAATCTGGTACAGTAATGAAAAATATTGGATAAGGAACAAAAGTATGGAAAATCATTTTGGAAAGTAGAGAAAAATTAACCTAACTTATATTTACCTTATATTAAGTGATAAAAAATCACACTTCATGGTTGAGTTAAAAGGTGTGTTAAGATATTAACTAGAAAAATTTTCTAATAAACAACTCATACAAATGGTAACATTCTTCTAAAAGGTTTCAAAGTTATACAACCATTCATATCATCAACAAACAACTAATTATCAAGAAAAAGTCACACCTCAATGTTAAATTTATTCTAAAACACACATTCCATCATGGAAACAATTTTTTTTGTAAATTTTAAAATAATATGAAAAATGGAAATTCCTTATACATGTTTAATAATTTCCATGATTAAGTAGGCATCATTTTTCATGACAGTGTGGGAATCAAAAATTAGTATTCCGGTATAAAAAGTGAAAGGGAGAAAGGGGGAGAGTAAAAATACTATTCAGCAAGAAAAAAATAGAATAAGAAAGATGATGAAAATTCCTAACTAACCTAAGAATGTATACATCCCCCACACCTAGAGTGTGCAGTATCCTCACTATAATTAAAGAGATTTTGGGAAGGAAGGATAAAACCTGGTGAGTATCATTGGTAGGTTTCTTCTTTAACTAAGAGTTCCTCCATCGGGGACTCTATAATGGATTCGTGAAAGTGTTTCAACCATTTCCCAATGATAGTGAAGGTTTATTTGGTTTATTTATTTGTAACCAAAACAACACCAAATGGATAAACATTAGTAATAGTGTATAGTTCAAACTAGTATGAATGAAGATTAACTGTATGACACTGTAGCCTTGAATTATAAAGGATGACCTTCTGGCCAATGTGGATTTGACGATGAAGGATGAGATGGTCATGGGCAGCCTTGGTTCTCTCCTTATAAATCTGGGAGTTCTCGTATGAATCTATTCTCATTTCCTCTAGCTCCTAAATCTGCAACTTCATTTACACACCTATGCCAGAAGACTATAATTTCATTGTTTAATGATCCAATGGGCTTGGTGATCTATCTCAATAGGTATGTGACAACTCTTTTAAAAAAATAACCTATATGGTGACATTCCAATGGTAGTTTTTAATATAGTACAGTAAGCCCATAAGGAATCATCGAGTCTAAGACTCTAATCTTTTCTATTGGGCTGAACCAGTTTTTAAATAATTTTTTTTACCTCTCTTTTTAACACCTTGTCTTGAACATTGGTTTGTGGGTGATAAGCAGTGGAAACTTGGTGCCCAAACACATACCAATGCAAAAGAGAATTCATTGTTCGGTTGTATAAATGATAACCTTGGTCACTGATGATGAAGCTAGGTAATCCAATCCTACAAAAAAATTGGGTTCTCAAAAATTCCACAATAGTCTTGGAATCATCAATCCTATGAATCATGCCTCAATGCATTTTGACACATAATCAATTTTTAGAATAATGTAAAAGTTTCTAAATGAATTAGGAAATGGCATCATAAAATCAATGCCCCAAACATAAAAAATGTCAATAAATATCAAGGATTGTTGTGGAATTTCATTTATTTAGATACATTCCCCATTCTTTGATAGCGTGGACAAGATTTATAGAAATCATGGTCATCCCAAAATAGTGTTGTCCAAAAGAGACCAGAATAGAGGACCTTGAGAGCAGTTCGTTGGGGACCAAAGTGTCCCCCATAAGCAAGAGTGTGGTAGAACCTAAGGATGGACTAAAACTCACTATCAAGAACACAAATCCTGAGTACTTGATCACTAAAAGTGCGCCAAAGATAGGGATCATCCCAAATGTACCAAAGGGACTCATATTTTAGATGGTAGGCCTAGTTATTGTTGAAATCAGTATGAGTAAAATATGCTACCAAATAATTTACAATTTCAGTACACTAAGGAATAGAATATTTCACTCAGTACAATTTCTCATCTAGAAACATGTCATTTATGGTAATAAAGGGGGATTAGTCAATGTATGATGATGATATAATTCTACTGATATGGTTAGCCATGACATTATCTACTCTTTTTATCCCTAATTTCTAGATTGAATTCCTAAAGGAGGAGCATCTAGAGAATGAGACGTGTTTTAGCTTCCTATTTCTTAAGGAGATACCAGAGGGCTATATGGTATAAGAACACTATGACTTTTCACCCTAAAAGGTATAAACTGAATTTATCCATGGAAAAAACAATGGCAAGAAATTATTTTTTAGTTTTGGTGTAGTTTTCTTTAGTAGGCTACAGTGTACATGAGGCATATGCAATGACATGTGGAGCTTGATCGACTCTTTTTTATTAAACTACCCCAACGGCATAGTTAGAGTCATCACACATAATCTCAAATGGTAAATCCCACCGAGGTGGTTGAATTACTGGAGGTGATGTCAGAATCCATTTCAGTTTATTAAAAGTATCCTCACATTATTTATCAAAAACAAATTCTTTTTCTTTTTGGAGTAAGAGGGAGAGGGGTGCAATCTTACTGAATTTACGAATGAAACAATGGTAATATCAAGTTTTTTCTAGGAAAGACTGTACATCCTATACATTTTTAGGGAATGGTAGGGAAGAAATGACATCCAATTTTGATTTATCAACTTGGATACCATCCCCAGAAATGGCATGCCCAAGTACTATACCTTGTCACACCATGAAATGGAATTTCATGTAATTTAATACAATATTCCTTTTAATTCAACAATGTAGGATAGAACCAATACTACTCAAGAATTCATCCAAATAGGATCCATAAATAATGAAATCGTCCATGAATACTTCCATATAATTTTCTAGGTAATCTAAAAAAATAACTAACCATGCATCATTGGAAATTGCCTAGAGCATTTCATAAACCAAATGGAATCTTCCTATAGGAAAATGTGCTAAAGGCGAAAGTGAAGGTCATTTTTTCTGATCCTTATAGGAAATATGGATCTGAAAGTATCCAGAATACCTATTAAGAAAACAATAATGGGATTTATATGCTAGCCTCTCTAGAATCTGATTAATGAATGATAATGGGAAATGGCCATTCCTAGTGTGTTGGTTTAGTCAGCGATATCCTATATAGAAACACCAATTACTCTACATATGAGTTGGAACCAAGTCAATTTTTCATTTTTTATTATCATTAGGCTAGTTTTTTTTTTTGGGAACCACTAGAACTAGACTGACCCATTAGCTACCAGATATGGGTTAAATGATTCTAGAAGCCAATAATTTTGTTACCTCCTTTGTAACAACATCTAGGAGGTTTGGTTTGAGTCAATGTTGTGACTACCTCACTAGTTTAGCCTCACAATTTAACAATATATGATGTGTGAAAATTAATGGGCTAGTACCAAGAATATCAGAAAGTTTACATCCCAAATCTTGTTTATACTCCCTCAAAAGCTCAATCAGTCACAATTCATGCTCTGGAGGGAATGGACTAGTAATGATGTAGGGGTGTGATCGCATCGCGATTCACTGTTTCATTTTTACCCTTACACCACTGTGTTAAACAAGTTTTGTATTGAAAATTATAAAAATAATAACAATTTTCACTTCATGTTTGATTAAATAATTTTCTTTTCATCACTATTAAAAAGGGAAATATTAATATTTTGATAATTTCAATGTAGGTGGAGGTGATTTGGAGGGCCTATGATGAATTTCAAGAAAAATGGGTCAAACTACACAGGATCCAAGCACACAAGTGGACTCAACTGCATACTTATACTAAACTGAGAATCTAAATGGGATGAGATTTTTTGGGATAGTCAAAAATTAAATGAGATACATTTCTTATGAAGGATCCCAATCCCAATTCTCCCATATAGTGTCCCATCCAGACTAATCTATCCAAGCCACCAAATCTACACAAATTCAAAAGTGGTGTTCTATGTTTCGTCCATATCTTGAGTTGTAGGCCTCCAAATGATGTCAAACTTTTAGTGGAGATGTCAATATGTGGGGATACAACATTTTATATTTTTCAAAAGTGCAATAAGACTCTATGGCCATTGAAAACCATGTAACCAGTGGTTTCTCTAAATCAAGGTTCCCAAAACCTCCTTCCACATTTCCTAAATATTGGAACCTTAGGCTCCCCATTTGGAAGCTCGAACTAGAAGAAAATCACTACAATTTTGGATTCTTATAGTATTATCATCATTATCATAGAATTTATAGAGTCCCCTATCCTCATAGGTGGATCAATAATGAAGAAGGAGTTCCACACGAGCTTCCTCCTCCTCCCGATGTCGAGCTAAATGGTGGGCGTTTGTTGTGAGGAAGCTACACACATGTCAAGGGAGTTATGATGCATAAATTAGCTACTGGTTTGGATTAATTTGTGTGTTAAAAAAATTTTATCCATGTATATTACATTATTTCTTATTTTAATTCTTATTTTGATACATGTGGTTGTTTGCTCTTAATTTCTAACCGATCGGTGTGAGTTTTTGAGTGTGTGACTTGTGTTACATAGATTGGACAACACAAGAATCCTTTTCTTACCCAATTTATTGAGATTTAGATATTATTTTTAAGCACTTATTCAATGAATAAGTATTGTAGCTTTTCAATATTATTGTTATTTCAAGGTTTGGTTCTTCAAGAAATGAAATAATTGGGATTCCAATTAATTTCAACCAAATAATTACTTCAAACTTGAATGAATTTATAAGAACTATGAAATTGAATTGTGTGTAGTGAAATCACAATGACCCATTTATCTCATATTTTTTAAAATACAATTGGTTATTCAACTATTAAACTCTTTAAATTAAATTATTTGCTTAAAAAAAATTAAACCACCCCCCTTTTTAGTACTTTTCATTAAAAACACATACTCTAAACCTATCAATGCTTCTTGAGAGATGACCTAGGTTCTATCCTGTACTATAAATCAACCTTAAAAATATAATAAATCTGACGTTTCATGACAATATCGAATGTTTGGAATCATTTAGAGGCCTACATCTTGAGATATGGACGAAACATAGAACACCACTTTTGACTTCGTGCAGATTCGGTGGCTTGGACAAATAAATCTGAATGGGCCACCAGATAAATGAATTGGGCTTGGGTTCCTTCATAAGAAATATATCCCATTTAATTTTCGACCATCCCAAAAAATCTCAACCTATTTGGATACACATACCAGAATAAAACATCTTCCATTTTAGAGTTATATAGGACTCTCCTCATCACCATAGAAGTTTTGGAGCCCCTATCCTCATAGGGGGATCAAGAATGAATAAGGGGTTCCACCCGAGACTCCTCCCAATATCAATCTAAATGGTGGGAGTTAATTGTGAGGGATATACACACATTTCAAGGGAGTAATGATGCATAAATTAGGTATTTTTTTGGAGTAATTTGTGTGTTAAAATATTTCTTTCCATGTATCTTACATGATTTTTTATTTTAATTCTTTTTTAGATACGTGTGATTGATTTTATCTTAATTTCTAACTGATCGATGTGAGTTTTTGAGTGTGTGAATTGTATTACTATGATTGGACAACACAAGAATCCTTTTCTTACCCACTTTCTTGAGATTTCAATCTGATTTAGAAGTTCTTATTCCATGCATAATTATTGGACCTTGTCAATAAGATTTTTATGTCAAGGTTTGGTTCTTCAAGAAATGAAATAAAGTCTTAGGAACTAATCTGGATTCTAATTAATTTCAGCCAAATAATTACTCCAAACTTAAATGAATTTCTAAGAACTGTGAACTTTAAATGTGTGTAGTGAAATCACAATGACCAATTTATCTCATATTTTTCAAAATTCACTTGGTTCTTCAACTATTAAACTCTCTAAATTAATTTATTTTCTTAAAATTGTTTTCTAAACCACCCCCTAGTACTTTCCATTAAAAACATATACTCTAAACCTATCAATACTCCTTGAGATATGATTGTAATTTTCATTAAAAATAATACTCTAAACTAGTGGGGGTGGGTGCATTCATGGGTTAGTTAGGAATTTTCATCATCTTTCCTTTTTATATCTTTTTCTCTTAATGAATAGTATTATTACTCTACCCCACCCCCTCACTTTTTGTTCTAGAATATTAACTTTTTATGCCCACATTATCATTGAAAACAATGTCCACTAAATCATGTAAATTATTGAACAAGTATGAGGAATTTCCTTTTTCATATTGTTTTAACATTTTCAAAAAAAGTTTCAATTATGGAATGTGTATACAATAAACCATGAAGTGTGATTATTTATCACTTAATATAAGGTAAATATAAGTTAGGTAATTTTTTCTCTACTTTCAAAAAAATTCCATGCATTCATTCCTTATCTGATCATTTTTATTACTGTGCTAGATTGACCTATGTGTGTGTACCTGTTATCTGACTATTGTACATTCTCAAAAGAAAAAAACAAAAACCCAAAAAAATATGGTTTATGTATTGGGAAGTTCAAAAACCACCCTTACCCAACCTTTAATATTGTTATGACTATTAAAATTAGTGTCATGAGTATATCAAAAAAGGGTTGAGTGATGATTGTGAGATTTGTTCCAAGTTAAACTTTTGAAAAAAAATGAGGGGAGTGATTAAATTTACAACATATGGGGATATATATAGGTCGGGAGCATAAATTTTGACTTCTGGGAATGATTAATTGAGTGGGTCTTCAAATTTTATTGCAAAGGATGTAGGTAAGTTTTGATGAAAATAATCATTTTAAGTAGAAATGTTTTAAAATAACTTATATTTACTAGATAGGAAGTGAAAAGATTTGCATATAATGATTTTCACACACACACATGGAGAATTATAAAATGGTTCTATTTTGAACTATTTTCTCAAATTAGTACCATTAAACTCATTAAATTTCATGCTGATACAATTTATGAGACATCTTTTTATACAATCACTGAGAATAACTCCTTGGTGTGATTTTTTATTTGATCACATTGCTATCAATTTTTAAATTTCATTGAATATTAAATCTTTATGAAGTTTAGAATATTTCCATGTATAATTTTTGGAAATGTGACTTTTCTTGAGAGTGAAAATGTTTAGTTATAGGGGTGTGATTGCACCGCGATTCACTGTTTCATTTTCACCCTTAAACTAATATGCTAAACTAGTTTGGTATTGAAAATTATAAAAATAATAACAAATTGTATTTCATGTTTGATTCAATTATTTTGTGCTTATCACTATTAAAAAGAGAAATGTTACTTGTTTTGATAATTATATTATAGGTGGAGGTGATTTGGAGGGCCCATGATAAAGTTCAATAAAAATGAGTCAAACTGTGTAGGATCCAAATGTACCAATGGGACTCATGTTTTAGATGGTCGGCCTGGTTTTTTTTTTTGAAATTGGTATGAATGAAATATGATACCAAATAATTTAAAATTTCAGCATACCAAGGAATAGAATATTTCACTAGGTATAATTTCTTATCTAGAAACATTTCATTTATGGGAATACAAGGGGACGAGTCAATGTATGAGGATGGAAGGATCCTATTGATATGGTCAGCCATCACATTCTCTGCTCCTTTTTTATCCATAATTTCTAGATTGAATTCCTGAAGGAATAGAATCCAATAAATGAAATGTGTTTTGGCTTCTGGTTTTTTAAGGAGATATCTAAGGGCTGCATGGTTTGAGAACACAATGACTTTGGACCCTAAAAGTTATGACCTGAATTTATCCAAGGCAAATACAATATAAAGAAGTTATTTTTCAATTAGGTGTAGTTTTTTTGGGCAGGGTACAGTGTATTTGAGGCATATTCAATGAAATCTAGAGCTCAATCGAACCTTTCTGATAAGACTTCCCCAACTGCATAGTTAGAGGCATCACACATGAGCTCAAATTTTAAATCCCACTGAGGTGGTTGGATTATCGGGGGTGATGTCAGACTCCATTTAATTTTATTAAAATTATCATCACATTCTTTCTCAAAAACAAATTATTTTTCTTTTCGGATTAAGAGGGGGAGGGGAGTTCAATCTTACTAAATCATGAATGAAACGATGGTAAAATTCATCTTGACCTAGAAAATATTGCACATCCTTTAAATTTTTTGGGAATGGTAGGGAAGAAATGACATCAAATTTTTATTTATCAACTTGGATACCATCCTCAGAAATGACATTCCCAAGTACTATATCTTGTCTCACCATGAAATGTCATTTCTCAAAATTTAATACCAGATTCTTCTCAATACTACGACATCGGACAGAACAAATACTACTCAAGAATTCATCAAAAGAGGAGCCATAAATAGTGAAATCATCTATGAATACTTCCATGCAATTTTCTATGTAATCCAAAAAAAATACTAACCATACATCATTGGAAAGTACCTGGAGCATTGAACATACCAAATGACATCCTCCTATATGGAAATGTACTGAAGGGTAAAGTGAAGATCATCTTTTTCTAATCCATGGGGGTGATATAGATATGAAAGTATCAATAATAACCATCAAGAAAATAATAATGGTACTTCTCTACTAGCCTCTCTAGCATCTGATCAATGAATGGTAATGGGAAATGTTCTTTCCTAGTGTGTTGGTTTAGTTGGTGATAGTTTATACAAACACGCCAACTATTCTGCACACGTGTTGGAACCAATTTATTATTTTCATTTTTAATTACCGTTAGACCGGTTTTTTTAGGAAACACTTGAACATTCTGAGGGGTGATTCATGGAATTAAAGATGTTTAAGTAGAAACTTTTACCACCAAACTCCATATATAATGTACCATTATGAACATTAATTATGGTTTTGGAAGTTTTTAAGAAGGTTCTCCCCAATATAATTAGGGTATGTCTATTCATCCTATCATATTCCATTTTTAGCATATAAAAATCAGTAGAAAAAATTAAATTTTTCACCTTCACAAGAACATCCTCTAACACTCTAGAAGGGTGTGATGTACTCCAATTTTCTAATTGAACAAAAATTATAGTGGGATTCAGTTCCCCAACTTGCAATGAAGAGTAAATAGAGTAAGGGATCACATTTATAGAAGCACCCAAATCAAGCATAGCATTAGAAAAGGAATACTCCCCTATGGTGCATTAAATTGAGAATGTTATCAGATAATTGAATTTGGTGGGAAGTGATGGATATATCAATATTGATATGTTCCTCCTCAATATCACCTTCTCATCACCTTTAAGTCACCTTCTATGTGTACAAATCTCCTTCAAAAACTTTGTATATCAAGGAATTTGCTTCACGACATCAATTAATGGAATGTTGACATGCACCTTTTCGAAAGTTTCCAAGATTTATTTATCGAGTTCTATTTTTTATTCTTGTTGGGGTGGCCCTTTTGGGAAATGGAAGAGGAATTTTTGGGATAGGTGGCTCATTGATAGACACACTCTTTCATTTAGTGGTATTTTTCTCCGAACACAGGTTTCTCTTATTTGGTTCATTTGAGATAGTTGTAATGGAAGTTTACTCAGGATTGGATGACTCTATTGGATGGGTCATTTGTATTTTAAGTTGAGTTCCACTCAAAAGGGTGATGGCACTAAAATTTCCCTTATCCCTAGGTTTAACTACTGGTTGAGAAGGTAGTTTACCTGACCCATGAATTTTATTTCTCCAGCCGAATTAACTAGTTTGCCTAGTTATATTTTTGGGTATTGTATGGATTCTTGGGTGGTTTTTTGGAATTATAGATTGTTGGAATCCATTAGTTTCATCATGTCTTCTAGTATAATCTCGGGTCTCAGATGGGTTTGTTGAAAAGGCCTTTGGGGTGGTTGAGGATTTATGGGTGGTGGTGGTGGATGACTACTCTACCCCAATTGGTTCCATGGTTTATGAGGTTGGTTTGAATACACCCTTTCTTATAGGCTTGGTTGTATTTCCACCCAGCATTGGATGGATAGTATGGTTCTTGCCTAAATGGTTGGCTATAGGGGTGGCATGGAAAGATTGCCTCAGAACTCTTAGAAGTTTCTCTCAATTGAGGGAATTAGTTAGAATAATGGGTGTCAGAAAAAAATATACCACAATGGATGGGAAGAGGATATTGGGATTTCACTTGGGAAAGATAAATTTTTCAAAGAAGGGTAATTACCTCTTTAAACTTCGTTTCCACCTTCTTTTCGAATTCAATACTTTTAACCTCATGGACACATCGAATGGGTACACTAGACCTTGAACCAAATTTTTGTGTATTATGTGTCATGTTCTCAATTAGGTTTCTTATAGATATTCTGGTATTATCAACTAGCACACTACCTACAACAACATCAATCATATTTCGATCAATAGGTTTTAAACCATTATAAAAATACTGAATTAAAATTTGATCACTTATTTGGTGGTATGGGAAACTTGAAAAAACCTTTTAAATCTTTCCCAGTATTCATGAATCATTTCCCCTTTATATTTTCTTATCCCACATATTTCTTTACTTAATTTTTCAGTTCTATAGTTTGGGAATTATTTTTCAAGAAAAATATGTTTCATGTCCAACCAGCCTCTAATTGGTGAATTAACATATTAAATCCAATCTTTTGCAGTATCTTCTAATAAAAAAAGGAATGCCCTAATATTTACTTATTCTTAAACCACATTAGTAGGTTTTAATTTTGAACACATAGTATGAAATTATTTTAATTTCTTATGAGGATCTTCCCCCGTGAGTCCATGTAATATTGGTAATAAATGAATTAAACCATATTTAAGTTCAAAATTGGGTGCCTCACCTTGTAATTGAATGTAAGTTGGTTGGATATCAACATCAGGTGAGGTTAGTTATTATAATTTTAGTTTTTTTAGAAATATTAATCATTTTTAATTAAATTTTATCATGGGTTCCAGAAGAAGAATAGGGATCAAGAAGAGTGTCGATGTTTTGGATGTCCTCCTTCAAAGGGTTCTCTTGTGCATCCTGGTTTCATTGACATGGGATCCTCTCCAGTTCAACTTCAAATAGTGGTAAGTCTCCCAAAGTATAATATTTCATGCATAGAACCTAAAAAATAAATAAATTTGAACACAAAAATATAGGTAAAGGTATAATATAAAACAAATAAATATTCACAAAACTTACAAAAAAAACTTATCAAAAACACGCACTAAAAACCAAATCACTCCTCAGAAACGGTGCCAAACTTTGAACAATTTTTCATGAAACATCAAATTTATTATGTTTTTAAGGTTTATTTATATTATAGGTAATACCCTAGGTCATCTCTCAAGGAGTTTTGATAGGTTTAAATTATGTGTTTTTAATTAAAAGTATAAAAAAAGGGGGTGGTTTAGAAAATAGTTTTAAAAAAATAACTTAATTTAAAGAGTTTAATAGTTGAAGAACCAAATATATTTTGAAAAATATGAGATAAATGGGTTATTTTTATTTCTATACACACATTAAAAGTTCATATTTATTAGAAATTCATTCAAGTTTGGAGTAATTCTTTGGTTGAAATTAATTGGAATCCTGATTAATTCATAATCCTTTATTCCATTGCTTAAAGAACTAAAACTTTACATAAAAATCATATTGATAAGGTCCAGTACTTATAAAGGGAATAATAGATTCCAAATTATATTTAAATATCAATAAATTGGGTAATAAAAGGATTCTTGTGTTTTCCAATCAAACTAACACAAGTCACATACTCAAAACCTCACACTGATCGGTTAGAAACTAAGAGAAAATCAATCACATGTATTGAAAAATAATTAAAATAATAAATAATGTAATATAAATGTAAATAAATGTTTTAATACACAAATTACTCCAAAAATTAGCTAATTTATTCATTCGAACTCCCATTACATGTGTGTAGCTCCCTCACAAAGAACGCCCACTGTTTAGCTCAACGTCGGGAGGAGGAGGAAGCTCGGGTGGGACTCCTTCTTAATTATTGATCCCCCTATGAGGATAGGGGCATATAGAAATTATATGATTATTAGTATACTCCTCTAGGACTCTAAAATGGTATATATTTTCTTCTAGTTCTAACTTCCAAATGGGGATCCCAAGGTGCCAATTTATATGAAATGTGGAAGGTGGTTTTGGGCACCCTGATTTCGAGAAACTACATGGACCATGGTTTTTAATGGATAGATATTATTATCAAACTTATTAAAAAACTAAAAAAAATTATCCCCACATCCTTAATATCTCTACTAAAATTTTGGAATCATTTTGAGGCCTACATCTCAAGATATGGATGAAACACATAACACCACTTTTAACATCATGAAGATTTTGTGTCTTGGACAGATCTGAATGAATTGGGATTGGATTTATTCATAAGAAATATATAACATTTAATTTTGGACCATCCCACAAAATCACAACCCATTTGGATGCACGGTTTAGTCTAAATGTGCAGTTGAGTCCACTGGTGTTCTTGGATCCTATGTAGTTTGGCCCATTTTTCTTGAACTTCATCACAGGCCCTCCAAATCACCTCCACCTATAATTTAATTATCAAAAAAAAGTAACATTTACCTTTTTAAGAGTGATAAGAACAAAATAATTTAATAAAATATGAAGAAAAATTAGTTATTATTTTTATAATTTTCAATACAAAACTAGTTCGGCACAGTGGTGTAAGGGTGAAAGTGAAACAGTGAATTATGGTTCGATCAACATGCCATGTAGTTTCCACTAATAATAGATAGGGTTTTCAAGATGGTTAAGTATCACATGGAATATACCCCTAGTATACACATTGTTTATCTCTAATCTGTTCGACATGGAATATACATGGAGTAGGCACCCAGATGGTCCTTTAGACATACATGTTGAGTGGTTCAAGACCTCACATCATGTATCCTTGTCCATACACAAAGTGGTCTCCCCTATAGTGAATTTCAATTAATATAGTTATATATACACTTAATGTGTCGTCTAAGGTACACACCATGTACCATTTCCTCTATATGACACAAGTTTTGGTGGTATGGATTGAGTACCTTACTGGTCTTGCTCGTTGTGTACCTTAGTATACACACCAAGAGTTTGACCCACATAAGACATGTAGATAGCTGCAAATGACTAAACTATTCTTAAGGGGTTACATGTCATGCACCTCTATAATACATGTCTTTTACTTATTCATCCTTAGTGTATTTTTATATCTCTTTTGGTGGGACTTGAATTTGGTCATGCAAGTAGTCCATCCCAAGCATTTTTTCATATAAAATGTGATGGTACACTTCTATTTGTAATTAGAAGTGATACTTGTGGTGATTTAGGTATTTTAGTCTCCTTATATCTATATAACCAATTATGGGGATCAATTGTGATGATCGGAGTGTTCATAGGTAAGGAACTCCCCTGTTAATGTGTTTATGGTAGTGTGTGGGTCCCCTTCATGATTGATAAAGTTATAAACTCTCCCACTAATAGGGTGTGGGCCCTATATCCTTGGATTTAGGTACTTCATCATCTAACAAGATCAACCTAATAGGGTGTAGGTCCTCCACTGGGTTTGGTTAATCCCTCGACTAACATTTATTATTTGGAAAGGTGCAAGTCCGCTAGTATAGTTTCTGATAGGTCATGAGAGTTACAAGATTGGTAATTTAAATTATAGGGATGCTTGTTGAGGTTGTTTCTTATATAGATGGGGTATGTAGAGAAGGAATCACTTCTATGTCCCAAAAGTTTCTACCTTTAAGGAATATTTTGGTTTTATCTTTTACACTTTCCTTTATGGATTTGAATTGGCTAATATTTCTCATTTCTCATTTGTGGTTTTCATATTTCCATACTGGGTATGTATATACTCACCCCTACATGATCATTTCATCTACACTTGTTGTGACTTATGTAAATGATGGAAATTTTAGTGGTGGATTTGGTGGACATGGTGTTGGTGGATCTTAGTAGTACCTAAAGGTGATAGTAGTGGATGTAATTCATGTCTAGAGATAGTTAATTGCATATATCTCATAACCTTTATTTCTTTAGGTAAGTTTCCATTTGTTTTTGTTGATGTGTATTTTTTCACTTCAGTTTATAGTTTATTCATTGGTTATTCCTTTATGGATCTTAGCATTTGTGACATGTGTTATATATTTCAATTGGTTTTATTTTCCTAGAATGCATTATTATGTCTTGTGTGGAGATATGTGTTTTTAAAAAGTGAATTAGGCCAACACCTCTCATAATGTGCAATATGCCTACTCGGTTCTAGTCATTAGCCCCTAAGATATTGTATGTGGTCTTGTGGTGGAACAATTATCCTACCACCAGCCTAGGTGGGGTCTTAGTTGGTCAAGTTGTGTTAGATTTATGTAAGAGTGGGTTTGTCTTAGGAAAAAAGATCAGAGTTAAGTTCCATGTGAGGATTGGTTTATGAATTTAGGATGATTATGTAGAGGGGTATCGAGTTTAAATTTTAGCTTAGGGATCCAAATGTTGGTGTGATGACTGACATATCTATTTACTAGAGAATTGATAACCTGTTTTCAGTTAAAATATCTAAGGAACCATTTTCAGGAAATAAGTAATAAATAAATGCATTATATAGGAATGGTTCATTTATTTCCATTCCCCTTTTGATTTGTATCCCTATAAATGATTTAATGATGGATATTTATCTTATAAATTGTAGGATGTAACCACACAGATAGTCTGCTAGAGTCTCAAGGCTGATTTATAATGTTCTTGTTCTAGTGATTAAGCCTTTATTCATCGACCAGTGGAGAGACAAGGCATCTATTTAAGGACCATATCATGAGACTTTCCCACCAGGAAAGCAAGGAGTTGTTCCTTTTCCAATTTTTTAGTAACCAAGACCACCACCTACTATGCAGGTGGATGTTCCTCTACCTGCTAAGTGGTAGATCATTCCAATGGATTATAATGAGGATTCATGTAGTATGGGTGCACTAAATGAGTTTTGGAAAATAATAACCACTCAAGTTTTGAGGTGAACATGGCCCTTAGATAATTGGGGATTGGATTAGGGTAGTTATTTGGGTGACCTTCCTAGTTCAAACACTTATTTATTAGATGGTGGTTCTAGCATATATCCTTCTTTATGACACAATAAGTTACTAGTGGACCTTGATCATCTACAACCATGATGATGTGACTCTTCTATGGTTGAATTTTGAGTGTCTCTTCCACAAGGAGTGCTAACTCGCTAAATTGAGTTCTGTATACAGCCACAGGATATTAGAATTGCATCAGTTTAGAATGTATATTATAGAGTACGCTTAATGATTGATTGACCTCTAAATATAGTTTCTCAGGATGGTTTGTGATGGGTTATATTGATCATGGAAGTTTGAGCATTGCATCTATAGAGATATCTGAGCTGGCATCGCTCCCCTCTACACCCCCACCTATGTTGGAGTTCTAGATAGATCTGTAGTTATCAAGATCTTTTTGGTAGATGGATATCAGGTAGCAGGTATTGGTGGTAGTTATCTAGGATAAATAATCAGTTTTGGCTGTTTGATGGAAGGAATTAGGATCATTACATTAGATTCATACAGATGCACCATCTAGGTCTCAAGGATAAATATATTAGGATTCACATGAGGGGTACATTCAACCATGAGATAGGCTTTGTTACACCTATAGGGGGAGAGGCTACATGGATCATGACCACCTAAAATCTTGGGAAGCAGATATAGTGACCCTCACTTTTTATACATATACATTACATAACATTTTTATAATACTTAAAAACATTTTAAAAATAGATGTTTAAAGGCCATGTTATTTTAGTGCCTTTAGAAATATAGAAACATAAACACTAATACATAAGCAAGATACTTTTTCTCCCACTAGATTCTATAATACTAGAACGCTTCTTAAACATATCATACATGAAATATGTCTTCAAAACCTGGGGAAGTAAACAAAAAATGGGGTGATCTCGGATGCTCAGTAAGGGTAAATATGGGAGACATGTAAGCATAAAAATGAACATAAGGGTATGAGAATGTGATCATAACATTATAAGATCATACCATGCATATCAAAGACTATAAACATGTGTTATGGGATAAATATTGGAAATTCATAAGACATGAATCATAAGGAAATAAACATCATGATCCATGAAATTATAACTGAGGAATAAGACAGAATTTATGGCATACATATAAGAATAGAAAATTTAATGTCAAAACTACCTATCAAGACCTTTATAGCATGTTAGGCATGGGATACGACCCATGTACCTACTTCAAGATCAGGGATAACAACCCATGTACCCTATTACTTTTAGGCTTGGTCTAAAACCCATGTACCTTCTTGTTTTTTATCTTGGACTACAACCTATGTACCCTCTTAATTTTAGGCTTGGTCTAAAACCCATGTACCTTCTTGTTTTTAGGCTTGGGCTAGAACCCATATACCTTCTTTCTTTAGAGATTGGGATAAAACATGCGTACCCTCTAACCTCATATAAAACTTATCATTACCCAGTTCATTGGATGGAGATATAGGTCACACACATCTCATAATAAATCCATTCATACATGTGCCATAATATAATAAAACATTCATCATATCATGGCCCATAAAAAGAGATAGGTTTTATAAACATCAAATAATAACCCATGAAATTAAATTTTTATCATTATAATTTCATCACATCATAACCTATGAAAATATTTAGGTTTCATAATCACTTCATTAAAGCATAACCCATTAAAATAATCATGTTTCAAAATCACAAAACCCATAGAAGTGAAATGGGTGTCATAAGCATCATTCCATCAAAACATAAACCATTCAAGAAATAATATGAATGGAACCTTTGGATCATTTCCTATAAGGGAATGAGTAACATAAATGGATGTTATATTAGTTGTAAAATAAATTGGAAGGATATTTTGAAAACATTTCTTGAGGTAAATGTCCTTTATTATTTGAAAATGGCTCTTTAAAACATAAAACCATTTGAAACCCATTTTCCTTAAAAACTTATAAAAGAATATTTAATCCTTTGAAAACCATTTCCTTGAAAATATATTTTTAAAAAAAATCTTAAAAATTAACCTTTTATACATGAAAATAAATCTTCAAATAATTGACGGTGGGTAAGTCTATACATGTTGTATGAGGTAAAAAGAACATTCCTTTTGCATGGTAAAAACATGAGAAAAATTCATCGTTCAAAAATTGACAGGAATATTACTTTAAAAATATTAGTAAAATACAAAAAAGGGTTAAAATTTATTCTAAATATTTTAGGAGAATAGTAGAATATTCTTGGGAACCCTTTTTAAAAAAACATTGTTTGGAAGGAACGTAGATTTTTGACCAAAGAGAGGGTAAAATCGGGCTTGCTTAAAAACCCATTCTTAATAATCTTATGTACCAAATATTTGAAAAATTGTAACAATACATTAATATATCATGAATAACCATAATAGAAAAAAATTATTAGTATTCTTGGGAGATGGATCGTAATATTTCATCAAATGAATCATAAACATAAACAATCTTGAAAAGTGGTGGGATTGTTTAAATAAACTCTTACCACTTGGTAACTTTGAACCATACTCCAAATTTAAGAAAATGAAATTAAATTAAGATTAAAATATCATTAAAATAATAATATTCATGATATAACATTTCCAATATAGTATATACCCCTCATGGAATAATATAGGTGCATAACATGGTATGTGTCTCAAGAAAGGAAATTTGTGATGAAATTACTTTACTGATTTAGTAACTTTTGAAACCTAAACCCCATGAGATAAATATCATAAAATGGATATGTAAATACCCATAAATTTAAGTATAATAATCATATAATACATCCATGGGAATTATACACACCACACAAAAGGAATGAGTGGTGAATAAAGCAAGTATCTCACAGAAATAAAATGTGAGATGAATTTCTCTTACCTTGTGTATTGACTCTCATCATACTCATACAATATTACTATATAATAAATTTAATTTTATTATAAATATTTTACGGAATCATATTCTTATATCTAGTTTCATAAATTGTTTTATTATGACGTTCTGTTACCCTCATGTTAACAATTTTATGTTAAGGTTTCACTTCGGGTAATATCTGCTTTGTTTTTTTGCATGTGTCTTAATTTGTTATATCTTTGATACTTATACTTATATAATGATTTAAATAATATAAAACATTATATAAATATAATTTATATTCCATATATTTTTATTATAATAATCTATATAATATATAAGTATGAAATGGAATACATCATTCATGGAGATGGTAAGCCGTACGTATGCATGAACATTGTTTCCATTTTTATTGTCATATTGAAAGAAAGAATGAAAATGGCATATGTGTATATATATATCATTATTATAATATCATTATTATATCATATATATCATATTAGTTCACTAAACGCATCCTTAATACATTTCATGTAGTGTGTGCGTGAATCACATCGATTTGAGGGGACGGTAGTCCACACTTCCTCAAACGAAATTATCGTATTTACACCAAATGGAAAGTAAAAATATATGTGTTGTAAAAGGAATAAAGAATATGAAATAAATAATAAATTTAATATATGACATATATAAATATATTTCTATCATAATTTCTACCATAACGGTTGTAAATTAAAAATTAACAATCATCATTTAGTGATGCGGTAGTTCGCCGCACACATAAAGAGTATATTAATTACCCATTATATATAGGTGTGTGTAATTGTAGGTATAACCATTGGCATAAAAACATTCTAGTATATTTAATATAATGGTTTTATTATAAAATCATGGAATAAAGAGAGTGTAGCAGGTGGATAAAGAAAATAAAATAAATGTGCTTGAGAGAAGTCGTTACCTCTAAATCGGGTAACTCCTTTTAGTTTTTTCCAAAAGGATTACTTGGATTGCTTTCTTCCAAATTGGAGTATTATAGGAGGAATGGGGTGATTTTTGGAAGTGTATTGGGTTCATCCTTTCAGAACCTAAGTGTTATGAGATGTGTGAAGAATAGGTATAGGTGGTAGCCTTCTATAGGGAAGGGAAAGGACACACTTGTTAAGTGTACCCAAGTTTTTACCTAAAAAAATTCATACCAAACCAAAATCACACAATAATTTAATATTAATGGACTAATAATTTCTAGAAAATGGGTTTTTGGAAAATTTTATAGGTCTTTTTGGGTCTTAAATTTACGGTATTAACCTAATTTTTCTCTTAACCTTTGTAATTAATTTTAATCACTTTCACTAATATTTTTGGTAAAAACAAAGTTGAAATTATTATAAATTATAAATTATTATAATTAAAAATATTTAATCCATTTTATAAAATTATAATCACAAAATTTACATAAATTAATGTAAAAATAATCCCGCTGATGGAACGACACTATGGGTTTTTAAAGTAAAAACATCCAAACTTTTTCTATGTTTTTATAACCAATTTCAATGTGAATTTGATTCAAATGACCTAAATTTGATTAATTAATAAAAATATTATCTAATTAAACTTTTAAAATAAATTAAAATATAATTTAACCTTATAAATAAAGTAGACTAAAAGGCAGTTTTGAATTAAAATCCGGAATTTTTCACTATTCATCCAAAGATGAAGTTTCTCAGAAAAATCCCAAAAATTCAACCTAATCTAATTTTTACATTATAAATTAAGAAATTAAGTTTATTTTATCAAATTAAATTTCTAAATGTTTCTAAAATTAATTTTATTATTTTTCAAAAAAGGACATGAAAATTAGTTTATTTGAGAAAATAATATTTTTAAACATATAAGGATTGTACCAAAAATTATGTCTTTTATTATAAATATGTTTTATTTATATAAAACCATTATAAAAAATATTTGGAAAGAATTTATCACTATTCATATTACTTTGTTTAATGACTATATTATAATCATATCATTTAAATAATTATAATAATAAAAATATGTTTCATTGAAACTCACTATTGCATGTAACATATGCCAAGTTGGTGTTACGTGTTTCATATGTCAAGTTAGTGTTGAGGGTAATTTATGCGAAGTCATAATTTAACATTGGTGTTCATTGTAGATCAATATAAAATTTATGTTGTGTGTGGTGTATGATTAACTTGGTGTTGCATATAACACAATCCAAACATAGTGCTAAACTATTTTCAGTGTTATGGGAGATGAAAAATATAGAAAAGTTTAAATTAATTTTGAAAAAATAATTTTCAAAATCTTAGGGTGTTACATTCTTCCCCCCACCCCCTTAAAATTAATTTCACCCTCAAAATTCATATGGGTTGTCAAAGGTTTAATGCTTGAAAGTTTCATTCATAGAAATCCACATCATAAAAATGGATACTAAAACATCCCTTAAAAAGGGAAAGTTGGAACTGTAAAAGTTACCCAAAGTAACATATAAATAGGTTTCCACATAGGATAACATAGTTTGGGAGTGAATATTGGACATGGTGGAAAAGAATAAATATTTATAGGTAGTGATTAAGGTCATCAATCACAAACAAGTGAATGATCAAAGAAAAGTTTAGGGACTCAAAGTCATAAATATATGATGATTTAAAAGGTCATCATTTCAAAAAAAAAAATAAGGTATTAGAACAACACATTTTCTATTGATCATTATCCTAATGTTGATTATTTATTTTATTGACCAAGAATATGAGAAATATACTTGCTTGATATATTTATACAAACAAAATTTCATTCTTTAATTTTTATTTTATCAATCTCTAATTTATCCGTTACTTCATGTAATGGATGTCAAAAAATAAAATTTGATTCTAGAAGTGATATAATACACTTTTATTATATCTTAAGTCCCATAAAATAATGAAAAGTATAACTATTTATCTCTAACTATTCTTAAAAATTGATATGGTTAATATATTAATTTGTAAACATAAAAACTAACTCTACTAGTTCATCATTAATAATTATTCAAAAATAATAATTACACATTAACCATGACATCATATAGGCATGTGGTATGCATGAAACCCTTATCATCCTTTGGTCATGGGTTCAAGACCCGTGACCTTGAAAGACTAGATTGGTTTTCACCCAACATTCATGATGTCATTTTCTAAATCTATACTAATATAATTTCCAAAATATGATGGGATTACTTGAAATAAGGTTAATCACTAAATATCATTTTGACTAAGGTTTTCAATAAAACCTTAATACATAAATACTTCATCTGAATGTTAACTTAAACTCTGCATGAATGGTTAACCTTATAACTCTTCTGAAAGATGAGAATCCAAAACAGTAGAAATAAAGTCATGAAATAAGATTAACATTGATCTTACATGTGTCATTTCATACCAAACATGTGAATAATATAATCATATATTCTCTTGAAAACATGTTCATAATCTGAATTTCTATAAATCCTTAATGAAAACATACATGCTTCCAAAAGATAATTCACCCTTTATTCCTTAAATAGGCTCTTATCTTAAAAAAAAACTTTTTTATGGGAAGCTTGGATTCATACTTGTAAATCTAGAAAATAAAAATTATTTTATTAATCCAAAATTCATGTAGAGGAAGATAATCAATTCTTAGAATCATAACAAGTTCCACTAAAGGATCAACAAAATTTTCTTAGATCTTATTTTTACAAAAATCCCATAGGAAATTTCCAACTATGGAGTCCCCCAATTATCATAGATCACTTCATCCATTGTGATTTCATATGATTTCCCTTTTTCATTTCTCTTTAAATGTTTTTGGTGCTAATCGCTATTATTAACCCTTAGATTTGGTCACTTTTTGGTGAAATTCCCAAACTCCCAGCAATTGAAACATTGAAGTGTGGGTGGTGCATCCTGAGGAGTTTTCTCATTATTCACATCATTATATAACTTTTTTTAATCAATTAAGCATTCATATACTCTATTTCCTTCCTTCATACACTTATAAAATTTACTAGTCCCATTAATAAAATTCCCACCATGCTTTTTTCCACACTTAGAGCACAAAGTAAGGATCATCTTCTTATCTTCATGGTTTGTTTATTGTCCTTTGAACTACATATTCCTATTCTTATTAAAACCATGAGATTGATACATAACTCCAACCTCTATTTAAACTTTTATTTCACAATGAACAATCTCTTCATAGCTACCAAAGTCTCTTATGGTCAGCACCCTTCTGAGACTTGGCTTTAAGCCACTGAAGAACCTATCAGCCTTAATTTCTTGCTGGATGATAATTCCAGAAGCGTACCATGCAAGTATTGTGAAATTAGCCTCATAGGCACCAACATATTCATCATCCTTTTGCTTCAACTCAAGAAACTAATTTTCTATCTTCATACAAAGAACACGAGGAAAGTAATTATTAAAGAATAAGTTCTTGAACTCATCCCAATCCATGGATTCAATTTCATCTTGATTCCTCATATTCTTGATTAGAGTCCACCACTAGTATGTTTCACCTTCTAACCGATAAATAGAAAGAATGGATTTATCATGATCTGAACACTAGATAACAGAGAATATCATTTCAATGGTATTTATCTAGTGTTTATCAATAACTGGATTAGAGGACCCACTGAAATAAGGTGGATTTTTCCTCATAAAAGAATCAACAGAACATTGTTCCCTCTGATTATTTGGAAGTTCATCATGATTTATATCTTGAGAAAGTTGTGTGATCATAACAATGAGGTTTTTCATTCCAAATCTAAAATAATTCAGATCCTCAGGAGAATAATTGCTGCATTTTCCCTCACAATCACCATTAATATAGTTCCTTTGGGTTCCATCCATTGACTAAATCCAAAAAGTATAGAGTAAAAATGAATTATCATAGAGAGGAACCATATAGTCATGAAAAGTCACTTATAGGATTTCTAAATAATGAAACCATATTTAATCTATAAAACCTTAGGTTTATACTAGGTTACTCATATCAAACTTATATTTAAATCCTTCATTATGGTTTGTGAAGATTTTGTAAATTCCAAAAGCATATCCCCTGGGAGTGTCAAACTAGGTGTGCAGTAAGGCCCATTATCATGTACCAGATTACATCAATTCGAGCCAGGAACATATTGTCAGAGTTTCTACCCCTAGTTACATCTATTTTAGATCCACATCCACCTATATTATTTAGACAAGGATGTATTTCTAGGAAAACACTCCCCCTATCCTTTACCAAAAATCCAGGACATTTTCCTATACTTTTTTTTATCCTTAGATTTTTCCCTAAACATGTCCTTAGGGTTTTTACTAAGATTTTCTCACAATAGATTCCAAATGTTAACTAAACTGTTTCTCTGATACCAAATATAGTGACCATACCTTTTCATACATAGACATACATAAATTTGGTGGAATACTTTAAAAAAATTTACAAATAGATGCCTAAATACCATATTAGTTTAGTGCCTTTGGGAACCTAGAAATATAAACACTGATACATAAGAAAGATACATTTTCTTTCACTAGGTTATGAAAGACTATAACCCATTTTTAGATATATAATACATGAAATATATCTTCATAACCTATGGAAGTAATCCTAAAAATTGGTGAGCTCAGATGCTTAGTAAGGGTAAACAAGGGAGACATGTAAGCATAAACATGAACATAGGGGTATGATAATGTGATCATAACATTAAAAGATCATACACTAAATATCAAAGATCATAAACATGAGTTATAGGATAAATCTTTTCAGTTCATAAGACATTAATAATAATGAAATAAATATCATGATACATGAAATTGTAACTAAGGAATAACACATATAATTTATATCATACATATAAGAATATAAAATTTTATGTCAAGGTTACCTACCAATACCTTTATAACATGTTAGGCATGGGATACAACCCACGTACCTACTTAGGGATTATTCTAACAACCATTTTACCCTCTTAATTTTAGGCTTGGGCTATAACCCATGTACCTTCTTGTTTTTAGGCTTGGGATACAACCCATGTACCCTCTTACTTTTAGGCTTAGGATACAACTCATATACCTTATTATTTTTAGGCTTGGGCTACAACCCATGTACCTTATTGTTTTTAGGATTAGGCTACAACCCATGTACCCTCTGAAATCATATAAAAATTATCATCACCAAGTGAATTGGAGGGAGATATGGGTCCCACACATCTCATTATAAAACCATTCATACGTGTTCTATAAGATAATAAAACTTTCATCATATCATGTCCTATAAAAAGAGATAGGTTTTATAAACATAAAATCATAACCCATGAAATGAAATTGGTATCATTAACATTTAATCACATAATAACCTATGAAAATAGATAGGTTTCATAATCGCTTCATGAAAGGATAACCCGTGAAAAGAAGTAGGTTCCAAAAGCATAAAACCTGTGGAATTAAAACGGTTGTCATAATTATAATTCCATTTAAACATAAACCATTCAAGAAATAATATGAATGGAACCTTTGGATCATTTCCTAGAAGTTAATGAGTAACATAAATAGATTTTGTTTTCTTAGATGTAAAATAACTTGGAAGGATATTTTGAAAAAACTTTTTAAGGTAAATATCCTTTCTTTATTGAAAAGGGATCTTTAAAACATAAAACCTTTTAAAAACCATTTTTTGTAAAAAATTATAAATGAATATTGAAATATTTTTAAAACCATTTCCTTGAAAATCTATTTTTAAAAAAATATTAAAAATTAACCTTTTATACATGAAAATAAATCTTCAAATAATTGACGGCGGGTAAGTCCATACATGTCATACGAGGTAAAAATAGCATTCCTTTTGCATAATAAAAACATTAGAAAAATACCTCATTCAAAAAGTGATGAGAAGATTCCTTTGAAAAAATTGGTAAAATAAAAAAAGAGTAATAATTTCTTTTAAATATTCTAGTATAATAATAGAATATTCTTGGGAACCCTTTTTAAACAACATTGCTTTGAAGGAACATAGATTTATGATCGAAGAGATGGTAAATTTAGGGTTTCTTAAAAACATATTCTTAACTATATTATGTACCAAAGATTAGTAAAATGGTACCAATACATGAATATATCATGAATAACCATAAGAGAATAAAATTCATTAATTTTTCTAAGATATGGATCCTAATATTTCATCAAAGGAGGTGTAAACATAAACAATCTCGAAAAGTGGTGAGATTTTTTCAATAAACTCATACCACTTGGTAACTTTGAACCATACTCCAAATTTAATAAAATTAAATTAAATTAATAATAAAATATCATAAAAATAATAATATTCATGATATAACATTTCAAAGGTAGTATATACACCTCATGGAAAAATATAGGTGCATAACATGGCCTGTGTCTCAAGGAAGGCAATTTGTGATGAAATTACTTTACCAATTTGGTAACTTTTGAAACTTAAACCCCATGAGAGAAAGTTCATAAACTTTATATATAAATACCCATAAATTTAATTATAATAATCATATAATACATCCATTGGTAGTATACATACCACACAAAAGGAATGGGTGGTGAATAAAGAATGTCTCTCACAGAAATAAAAAGTGAGATGAAATTCTCTTACCATGTGTCTTGATTCTTGTCAGACTCATACAAGATTCCTATATAATAAATGTAAGTTTATTATAAATATTTTACAGAATAATATTCTTATATCAAGTTTCATACATTGTTTTATTATGAACTTATATTACCCTCTTGTTAACAATTTTATGTTAAGGTTTCACTTTGGGTAATATCTTATTTTATTTTCACATGTGTCTTAATTTGTTATATCTTTGATCCTTATACTTATATAATTATTTAAATAATGTAAAAAATTATATAAATATCATTTATATTAATTATATTTGTATTATAATAATATATATAATATATAAGTGTGAAATGGAATACACTATTTATGGAGACGGTAAGCCATACGTACGCATGAATGTTGTTTCCATTTTTTTGTATTGAAAGAAAGAAAGAAAATGACATATATGTATATATGTATATATGTATATATAACATTATTCTAGTAGAATTAATATATTATATATATCATATAATTTCACTAAACCTATCCTTAATACATTCAATGTAGTGTGTGAACGAATCACATTGCTTTGAGGGGGTGGTAGTCCATATTTCCTCGAATGAAATTATCGTATTTACACCAAATGGAAAGTAAAAATATGTGTGTTGTAAAAGGAATAAATAATATTAAAGACATAATAAATTAAATATATGACATATATAAATATATTTTCCATTATAATGTCTACCATTAGAGATAATAAAGGAAAAATGAACATTCATCGTTTAATGAGACGGTAGTTCACCGCACACATAAATATTATGTTTGTTTCCCATTAGATGGAGGTATGTGTAAGTGTAGGTATAGATAATATCATAAAAAATCCTAGTATATTTAATATGAAATTTTTTTTATAAAATAATGGAATAAATTGATTTTATGGTTGGATAAAGAAAATAAAAGAAAGGATCTTGAAAGAAGTCGTTACCTCTTAATCGGGTAACTCATTTTGGTTTATGCCAAAAGACTTCCTTGGATTGATTTTTAGCCAAGTGTAGGATTATATGAGTAATTTATGGATATTGGGAAGTTTATTTTTAAAATATTGGCCAAACCTAAGTGTTTTTAGAGGTGTAAAGAAGAGGGATAGTTGGTGGCCTTTTATAGGGAAGGGAAAGGACACACTTGGTATTTTTTAAAACAGGTTACGTGTACCCACATTTTTACCTAAAAAATCCATACCAAATAAACCAAAATTAATACTAGAAGTTTAATGTATGAATAAATTCCATCCAATTGTTTTTGTAAAAGTTTATATTTCATTTTGGGTCTTAAATTTAAGGTTTAGTGCTTTATTAACCTAATTTTTTTCTTAACCATTGTAATTAATTTTAATCACTTGCACTAATATTTTTGGTCAAAATCAAAGTTGACATTATTATACATTATAAATTATTATAATTAAAAATATGGAATCCTTTTTCTAAATTCTGATCATATAAGTGGTGTAAATTGATTTAAAAAAAATCTCGTTGATGGGATGACACTGTGGGTTTTAAAAGTAAAAAAATATCCAAACTTTTTCTAAGTTTTTATAGCCATTTTCAAAGTGAAATTGATTAAAATGATCAAAATTGGATTAATTGAAAAAAATATGATCTAATTAAACTTTGAAACCAAATTAAAATATAATTTAACCTTCTAAATAAATTATACAAAAATTCATTTTTGAATTAAAATCCAGTATTTTCACTATTCATCCAAAAATGAAGTTTCTCAAAAAAAATCCCAAAAAAATCCCAAAGATAATTTTGACATTCTAAATTAAAAATTGAAGTTTATTTTAACTAATAAAATTTCTAAATGTTTCTAAAATTAATTGTTTGTTTTTTACAAAAGGACATGAAAAGTACTTTATTTGGGAAAATAATATTTTTAAAAATATATGGACTTTACCAAAAATTATGTCTTTCATTATCAATATATCTTATTTATATAAAAACATTATAAAAAACATTTGGAAATTATTTATCACTATTAATATACTTAGTTTAATGTCTAGATTATAATTATATCATTTAAATAATTATAATAATAAAAATATGTTTTGTAGAAACTCGGTGTTGCATGTAACATATGTTAAGTTGGTGTTCTGTGTTGCGTACGCCAAGTCAGTGTTGCGTGTAACGTATTGAAAGTTGTAATCTGACCTTGGTGTTCCTTATAGAGAAAGATAAAATTTATGTTGTTTTAGTGCATGATTAACTTGTTGTTACGTATAACACAAGCCAAACATATTGCTAAACTAATTTTAGTGTTATATGAAATGAAAAATATCACAAAATTTAAATTAATTCGAAAAAAATAATTCACAAAATTTCAGGGTGTTATAGTGGAAGTAAGTCAGACATTATATTAACCTTTATGATATAATGGCATGATCAAGGACCTCCCAAAGGTAAAAAGGGTAGTTCTAAAGGAGTCGACTATGACAGAGGAGCTAACAGTGCACCAGGAGGAGGTATTTAAGGTGGACGTCGCTATGATTTGCATCCACCACCTCCACCCCCAAGAGATCCATGCTAAGTTCAAGGGGTTTCTATCTGGGGATATGGATATATGTGGACGATGTGGGGATGTAGATAGACAGTTTTCAACTTGAAATGAGGTATAATCTATGTCTTCATCACACTG
Source organism: Viscum album (assembly GCA_963277665.1). Lineage (NCBI taxonomy): Eukaryota > Viridiplantae > Streptophyta > Magnoliopsida > Santalales > Viscaceae > Viscum > Viscum album. The sequence goes on along the minus strand of OY728142.1, from coordinate 794,153,476 downwards.
GAACCCTAACATATAGATATCAGTGTGAGTTATTCCTTTATTATTCCATCCCTAGTTTGAGAACTATAAATCCTGGAAGATCACCTATCCCAACATATATAGCTTTCAACTCTTACTGGAAGTGATCACATGTTTACATGCATTTAACAATGATGTGATCTTTCACTTAATGGAGAGAGGTTTTCATAGGACCTCATAATGGTTGGGGTAAATCCATGCGATGTAATCCTTGGTATCGGTTGGTTATCCTTAGTTCATGCTCAGATGTACTTTAACCATCAAAGAGTGATATGCTTCTAAGATTATGAATAAAAATTTTCCTTCATGAGAAAGTGGGATCTTCAGTTGATATGATAAGGTCCTATGAAAAAGAAGTTTCAATCGATCACAAATCAATTAGAAATTTTGAATCTATTCATGGTGGAAATTTTAGAGGATCAACTTCATTTAATCATATAGGAGTATATGGATATCTTTTCCAAGGATATACCTATATTTTTCCTTATTTATAGATCAAATTATGAATTGATATACACCCTAGTAACACTATGATATCTTTTTTGGCTTATCAGATGGCCCCAACTGAGCTTAGGGAGATGAAGGTGTAGTTATAGGGCCATATGAAGAAGGGTTTCATCAGACCTAGTGTGTCCTACTAGGAATCTACAGTGTTGTTTTTCAAGAAGTTCGATGGAATCTTGAGGCTTTATATTGACAATCACTACCTAAATCAAGTGATAGTCAATAATAAGTACCCTATAATGAGGATCAATGAAATATTTAACCATATAAAAAGATTGAAGTGGTTCCTGAGGATCGATCTTAGATTCAACTTTCACCAGCATCAGGTTTTCAAGGATGATATCTCAGAGAAAACATTTGAATGTTGTTTTTGACACTCCTTTTTCACACAGGGATGAAAATATTTGAAGAATATATCCCAATTATGGGGAGTATGAAAATTCATAAAAGGTAAACTCCCTTTTCCCATGTGTTTTTCCAAGTGGATGTTGTGTAATCCCAACCTACACAGCCCAAGATGCATGGCCAACTCCTCGAGCATGTCACACCCACACCGAGGGGACCTGTGTTAGTGACTTGTTCAAAACACCTTCTTCACCCAAGGTTCCAAGATTTTCTATAAATAGGACCCTTGGGATCCCCATTTGACATGACTAAGAGTTGAAAAGAAGGATCAAAGATCTACTTTCCCTATTCCTTTGTCCAATTCCTCAAAACTATCTAAGTAGTTCTTTGAGCTTCAAAATAAGAGGTAATTAATGAGAGTGTAGGTATTAGAGTTCCTATAAGGTATAAAACACTAAATACCTATGTGAGGATCCACTTACACCTAGTCCAGAAGTACTAGGGTGAACTCCCCTTCCCAAGATTGAGACTTGTACAAAACCCTTCTAGGAGCACCTGAGGAGACCCTTGGAGGTCCAAGAAAGGTCTTTCCCAAGTTTGGTTTCCCATGTTTTTCTTTTTCTAAGTTATCCTAAGTATTACTAGCCTTAGGTACCTCCAAATTTTTCCATGTGACATCTGGGTGAAGTAACCTCCTAGCTCGCTTAGGTATCACCTGATAAAAGTAACCTATGGGCCCTATTTATACACCTCCAATGACAGGACACCCCTTTTTCCCAACTCCCCATCCAAGGGGGGCCAAGATAATTCCTCCTCTAAAGCCTCCAAACATGTGTGATAAGAACCTAGGGCATATCATCATTCCCTCCTGATTATAAATTTTCATGGTAATGAAATTCCCTCATTTAACCTTCCTGGTAAGTGGGGTTCTCAAAATTTTTTCAATAAAACATTTTCATGGTAATGAGGATCCTAACTTTAGGGATGGTGGAGGATGTATTCTCAGTATGAGAGGCAAAATATTTTTCCTAAAACATGAATAGAATCATATGGAAATCCCCTCTTATCATTTGTAGACTCACTATATTCCAATCTTCCAACTATCGGAAGGGGAGGTCAAAGGGGGATCCCTCCTAGAGTAAGCCCTTAGTATTTATTACAGGACATATCCCACCTTCTACATCCTCATCCTCATCCTCCAGCAGATAAATGAGATTGTATGAAATGTTAGATCTTCCACTTTCTCTTATTTCTCTCATCGATCATGAGTCGCGTGAGCTTAGGTTCAGTTTTGATCATTTAATTATCATGATCAAATACCCACCAGGGGCCTCCTCAATAGGTGTAATCCCCAACCCTTTCAAACTATGTGGGATTTTATTCCTATCCAAATGGTATGAGTAGGGTGCCTCCTTGAGGTTCAAAACCAACATCTTTAATTCACCCTAATATTCTCTAGGTCATATTCCCAGTAATGTCATATACAACCCGGAGGTCCATATTCCTTTTAAGTACCTCTATCAATATCCTTATTTGTTCATGTTCTCGATAAGATCATACCCCTATAAGATAAACCATAAAGGTATATTTCAGTGTAAGACCCACACTAGCCTTGAATAGGCCCCTTTCGCCTAGACGGCTTTACCATATGACATTAAACTACATGGTCTAGTCCATGTCACATGACCTCAAAATGTATGATGTGACCCATTAAGTGGCATAGAACTATGTGGATTCTAATTCCTCTCATGAGGATATGTAGGAATACCTTATCATGGGCTCTATCCCAACATTGAAATAACTCCCATATCCTTGGATAATGATAAATTCTAGAGCACTTAATTATGTGTCTTAAATCCAGCATCACAAAATAATGAACATAACAAATATGAATAACCTATAATACATATATATGGTTCCATAGATGGATAACCTCATATATATATAGATATTTTCTTATAAACACATGTCTATAATTTATTTTTAATATATAGGGGTGACCGATTCCATATCTGGAATTTAAAATAGATTCAAGAATATGTATTAAATCTATAAGAGATTACCTAAGTAGGAAATAGTTCCCCCTAAAAGGGTGTGATGTTCCTGAAATTTCATTATCTCAAAAAATGTGAGTTATTAAGTGTTATTGTTTAAGTCCCCAATGATTTCCTACCTTTGGAAAGTAGGCACATAATTCATCATGGATATGAGAGTTGTTGGGTGTTCCTAGTTCCATAAATAAACCCCATTGGAAACTAACCTAGTATTAATGGGTAAAAAAAATGGTAAACCCAACATGAAATCTTTCCTTAACCAAAATAACAATTTCTCCCACTTTTCAGACCCATTAGTACTCTCGCAAAATGAAAAGTATCCAAATATGGATCTTTTATGAAATCAATTTTGCATGTTTTTATCTATTGTCATGATAATTTTATGAGTTTTCTTATTTGTGTTTGTTATGTATACCTCCAAGAACTTTCACCAAAACTCTCTTAAATAGAATGGAGTCTTACCAAATTACATGAACATACACATCAACTATTGTGTAAGTTGTATCCTCATCAAACTAGAGGGAATCGTCTCCAATCCAGAATCTTCAAAAACAAGTTTCAAATGCACTAGTTTGAGCGTACCTCCTAAATGGTAATTTCCTAACCTTGGAGGCCACATGCACATACCTCTATGATTTGAATCCCCATGAACCATTCATTTAGTGAAGTCTAGTGGCTAAAAATCAAGTGGCACTAATCATTGTCTCAAACCGTTTTAGGAGCCTTTCCCCAGAATATAACAATCGGTTCCTCCTTTACCTTAAGGAAGCAGACCAAGAGGTCAGTGATGGCCTTTTCTCAATAGAAAATGATTAACTATGAAGGTATCCTTCTAGTAACTACCACCACAAATTCTATATGGCACCAACTCCTCAAAATGATAAGGATGTTACCCTATGGGCACCAGCTCAAGTCACTCAGACCCAAGCACCCAGGATAGACTGCCGAGAGAGGCGATCAAATAACCAAAAACAAACTCAAATTCATGTTCCTACTAGACAATCCCACCCAAAAGACATGGTGGAAACCTAAAATCTGGTCCATATTCCTTTTATCATACATCAATCCTACCATATAATTTGGTAGAAACTAGAGAAACCTACTTTTGTGCCCTGATAACAAATAGGGATCACACCCATGTCTTTACCCCCACACATGATGATTGTCAGCATATCCTAACAAGAAATGTAGGGAAAAAGTGGGGAAATATCATTACTCTAACCACATGATGGGAATATATCCTTGTTCCAGATGTAGAAGTCACCCCTTACATCCTAGAAATTATGGAAGGATTGGAATCTGTTATTATTCAAATTCTATAGTTCTTCTAGGATATAATGATTGCATCAGTAGTAACTAGAAGTTTGGAACATAATCCTACCCACACATTTAAAGTGTCCCATCAAACCAATATTACGGTCACTTAGAAGTATACGCAAACCCCTTCTCCCATATATGAGGGTCATCGGCAAAATCCCACAATAATTGGACAACATGATTGGGCACACACACTCATTTCAACTAGAGATTATTGGTTCACTTCAACAACCACTTTATGGTATGAAAATATCCCTAATAAAACCCTAGAAGTCTATCATCATATTCTAGTAGCATCATAACAGTCGCTCAGACAATCTCCTGTACCTAAAATTTATTGTCCATGTCATGTGACTTCAACCACCCAATAGAGAAAATCTAAAAATAAATATCAACAAAGGAAATAAAAAAATAAAAGAGTAAGAAAACATCCATAATCTACTTAAGGATGGTGTTCTTGAGTCCATAAAACATATATCAATGGTGGCCCATGATCCTATTGATTCGTTACCAAATTACAGATGCAGCAGTCACAGTTATGAAGGTCCTCCTTACAACATTTCTATCAGTAACTCTGGAGGTCCTATCTATAATATATACCATGAAAGCTTTCTTAATGGTCTTAAAATGATTGATTATGATAACCCTTCTTCTAATGAGTACCGTGGAAACCCTTCTCATGGTCCAAAGATCAAATATAAAGAAGTCCCTCCCCTTTTCATGGTCTATTTTGAATCTCCTCCCTAGGGTATACACTATAGGATGTTTCTCTATTATTAGACATCAACCCATGGTGGTAGTCCTCCCCATGATGGAATTCATTGTGAAGATCTTCCCCATAGTGATATTTTACTTATAAAAGAACTTCCCTTATCGAATAAATTATTTAAAATCCCTCATATCATGAGGCACTTGGGAATATGAGGCCAATCGTGATTGATACCTTATCATTTACTAGTAATATTATTTCTCAATTGAAAGACACCCCAAGGAAATGATATTTTTTTGAACCACCCTTGGATCATATGGATTCTAACATAGAAAAATATATTCTTCTTAATCTCTCCATTTATAATAATATGGATGGGAAATGTCTAATTTTTTCAGACCAAGTGGAGGAATCTCCCACATAAGATGAAGCAGATGCATTACTTATGAGGAAATAATTGGTTGAAGACCATATACCAGTCATTTTTGGTCCCTTATCAAATCCTCAATATGAAATTCCATAAATATTATCATAATAATGTGTTAATGACATTTTCCTGAATATATGGATGTCCTTTCATCACCTGAGGTCTAAATTCTTACCTTAAAATAGATATAAAGATCATGTCAAGGTAATTGAAGGATTACATCATCAAATTTACTTAGCTTCTATTCCATCTATATGATGCCCTGAATCGGGGAAACATTGGGAGGGTTTCCAACACATGTGTCTTAAAAAATTACAAAATCTATGCTAATTGATCTCCAAATCCCTAGCCAATGTCTGAATCAGGGGATGTGGAAAGCATGGAAAATTTCATTTTACCCTGCTCCTCGATCAGCAGAGCCCACCATAAGTGATGTCATGAAATGTCATTTCTTCTAGTTGACTATTAGAAGAAAACTATGCTCATGAAAAAATGAAACGATCTACAAGAATAGACCCTGAATAAATATCAAAAACATCAATCCTAATGAGATTAGGCCATTGAAATACTCTTTCATGAGGCATCTGAGAAGGTTGAGTAGGCTTCTTGCTTAAGGATGGCCAATAATAAAAAAAATTCCTTCAAAAGAAAGTAGCTCACATGTACATTATACGATGCACCTAGATCATTATTGAACAAATATATGCAAGAATAAGAGATCATTTGTGGCAGTTGTAGCTACAGTGATATAGGGGAATCTCTGACCTATAGGGATGGGGACATTTTTAACCTAACCCATCCCCACAAGGCTAAAAAATATGATCTAAAACATTTCATTGGTGGAATGGGAATAAACCTGGTCCATAGGGTTGGGGGAATTTTTACATCAATATCCACCTCAATGGAGGTCATTGTTAGGCCCAAGTTGTGTTTTGGTTGTATTTTTTGTCAATCGATCAATATCCTAAAAGAAAAATGTATATTGTAAAAGATCATAATGAGGGTTTGGTATTAGAAAGGATCGTAATTATAAATTGATCAGATTCACTTTGGATATGGTATGAAAGAAGTGGTTGTTTTGATGGAGAATTGGAGTCACTATGACAATGATGTTTTAATTATGACAATGCTTTGCCGGTTTTTATTTCATATAAATCATAAGTTGAATTGAGAACTTGTGGTGCAAGCTAGATGGAAGAAAGGGGAAGTTGAAGAGATATTTCCGATTGGAAAAGGATTGTATCCATATTTATTGTATCCAGGTGGTAGATAGAAAGAAGTGATACCAATTGTTTTTCAAAACAATTGTACCCAGGTGAAAGAAAAGTAATAGATATTTCTGATTGAAGAGGCGGTGTCATTTTAAAAGGAGGTGTTTTTTAAAACACGGTGTTTTAAAAGGTGGTGTTATTTTAAATAATGGTTCTGTTTTAAAAGGAGGTGTTGTTTTAAAAGGAGGTGTTGATTTAAAGATGGTGTTGTTTTAAAAAGTGGTGTTGATTTTAAAGGTGGTTCTGATTGAAGAGGTGGTGCTGATTGAAGAGTTAGTACCAATTTAAAATGAGATTCTAATTGAAGAGGTGGTACCGATTGAAGAGGTGGTATTGATTTAAAAGGTGGTTATGATTGAAAAGGTGGTGCTGATTGAAAAGGTGATGTTGATTGAAGAAGAAGTGATAATAGAAGAGTAATAGATGGTGCTGATTTTTTTTAGAATGACTGTACCCAGAAAAGATTGTTTTCTATAAAATCATATCTAGGGAAATCGTACTTAGAATGATTGTATCCAGAATGATCATACCCTAAATGATTGTATCTATAATTATTGTACCCGGGATGATCATATCCAAAAAAGTTATTTAGAAAAGATCATACTCAGGTTGGGAAGAAAATAAATAATCTAGAATGAATGGATACTTATGATAATTTCCAATCAAAGTATAATGATGCTAAATATTTTCTCAAATGAATTTAAAGTTGTGAGTTCATGATAAAAACACAGGATTGTGAATGAAGTTTTGAATCACATGTAGGTAAATAGAAAATAAAAGAGAAGGAGATTTCGGAATTAATTATCAAGGGGGAGCTATACATTCAAATGAAATATTTTTATTCAAATCAGTTCTGAGAATCCTATTCAGAAAATCAGAATGGTATCCATTTCTTCATAAATTTTTTTTCAATTGATACAAATCATTGTATTGAAAAAATTGGATTGAGAAAAATTGAACTCATGTATTGAAATTGCACTGATGATTCAAATGAAAGTTTAAAGAAGTATATGAAGTTTGAAGAAGAATTGATAATCTTAGAGAAGTGTTGATGAAGTCATAATTGCTCTGAGATTTTAGGAGAAATTAAAATTTGGGTGAATTTATGTGAGAATGAAACATTTTGTGATTCCCACCCAAAATACTCATGGGTAACCTATAAAAGGCATAAGGTACACGATACTTTTCTAATGAAGGAGTACTATTCACAACAGTAGAGAGAGAAGTTCTGAGTTTATAGAGATAAGAGGAAGTCTTTTTATTGATCTTGTTATTAAATAAATTATGAAGAAGAAGTGAAAGAGAAGAGACAAGATTGTGAAAATTTTATTCATCTGATCATCATACTCAAAATTTATTGTACTCAGTGGATCATCATATTTGGCTTTTCAATTGTATTAAGCTAATGTTAGTATTAGGCTGGATTAATCAGAATTGTATTTTCCATATTGGGTATTTCCATATTGAAGATTTCCAGAATGAGGAAGTATCATATTGAGTTTTATCATACTCAGGGATTCAAGTGGTTCTAATTAAATTGTATTGTATTCTATCAGGAAAACCGGATTTGTAGAATTGTATTGGAAGAATCATACTCAGAAAATCAAACTAGGAAAATTGAACCCAGTAAAATCGGGCTGATTTTTTGTAACAAAGTCCAAGAGGTTCTTACCTTTCTTTTGGGTAAGGAATTAAATAATTTTATTTCAATTGAATACATTTATGGAATTTAAAATAAGCACAGGTGACTTGATTTGTTACAAAACAATTTTATTACCCTATTTGTGCTAAGAGGGTGCACACACACTTTTGGATTGTCTTTAAAGTGCTACATGAGTGAAAGGGAATATCCAACTCATTGTAATATAGGGATTGGTTTTAGTGAATTGTATGGTATTTGATTGTCTCCAAACCATACCAAGGACAAATCTATTCATATCAAATAGTGAACCCTGTAAATACATGTGTTCCTATGGATGTGTGTTTGTTTTGTTTTCAGTAGGGAATTGATTCATTAATAAGAGGTTAAGGTTGTTTCAATTGAAAGGAAACATAAAATAAAAAAATATCACTGATTCACCCCCTCCCCCTCTCAGTGATATAATACATTGACTGGGCACTTACAATTGGTATTAGAGGGTTGGTTCCCTTTTCTTATTATTTGTTGAAGTATTTTAGGAAGAATTTTTTGTGTATTATTTGAATTGTTTGAATATTAAAGGTATTCTATTCTTTTATGGAATGAATTATCATATATGGAAGGATAGAATGCTACCTTATCTTATATCTATTAGTTATGATGTTCTTGAAGCTAAAAAAGTTGGGTTTTCACCCATTGATGATAATGCTCCACTTACACCTGTTGATAAGAAGCATCTTATGAATGATGAAAGGGAGAAGAATTATATATTATCATCACTTTTTGAAATTGAATTATTAAGAGAAAAAGGTGTTGCCACAGCCAAAGGTATATGGGATAAATAGAAAAACATGTATAAAGGCAATAAAAAGTGAAGAAGGAAAAACTTTAAATCTAGATATTGAAGTATGAAGACTTAAAGATGGGTGCATATGAATATATTGGGGACTTATTTACCAGGTTGAATGACATAGTGAGTACTATCAGATGTCTTGGTAAAAATTTAGATGATTCTACTATGGTTGAAAAGATCTTGAGAATCTTACCAGATAAATTCAATGTAAAAGTTTCTTCATTGGAAGACAGAGATCCTGAAACATTATCTATTAATGATTTTTATATCACTCTTATTAATTATGAAATGAGAAGAGATAATTCTATGCAGATAAAAAAATTTATAGAGAAATTTCTTTCAAGGCTATCAAAAAATAAAATTCAAAGATGTCTCTTGAAGAAGAAGAAGAAGCTGGAGATTCTGACTCTAAAAATGAGGTATGTAAAAATCTCAATGATATTTTATCCTTATTTTCTAAAAATTCTAAAATAGGTATAGGAAGTTATAAATGGAAACTAACCTTAAAATTTTTTAGATATGGATTCATTGGGAATTTTTTAACCAATTTTCCTCAAATAGGTACTGAATAAGAAACTGATGAAGAAGAAAGTGAAGAAGAAGAAAGAATCCTAAAAAGATTTTAGAAGAAAAAGGATGATAAAGAAAAACTATATTCCAAGAGAGAAGATAATAAGTTCTCCAAATCTAAAAGGATAATATTTTTGTCTAAGTAAGATGATAGTGAGTAGGTTACAAATTATGGTGAAGACAACATGTTTATTACAATATTTAATAAGGAAAAGTTTTCTAGAAGTTAAAGTAGTTGTTTTAAAGAATAATAAGAGAGTGAAACTAAATCTGAAAGATCTATTGAGAATACTAGTGAAAATAATTTTATTATAACAATGATTATGGAATAATAAGTTATGATGAAGAAGAAACTAAACTCTAAATGAATTTGAAATAATAGTTAAAGAATGTTTGAGAAAAATTAGAAGACATGAAAAGAAAAATGAGAAGTTATAAAATGAATGTTCCTAAAAAATTCAAGAAATATTTTCAGAAGATAAGAATAATATGCTGAAAGAGATTGATGACTTGAATAAATCTCTTAAGGAAGAGAAGAATTGTAATGAGCTTCTGGAAGTGAAGATGAAAGAAAAATAAGAAGAGTTGGAACTTGTCCAAAAAAAAGATATCTAAATCTAAATTGAAGAATACAAGTCTCCAAAACTCTATTACAGAAGTTGGTGAATGTTATCATAATGAGAAACCTAAGAATATTCCACGAAAGTTACATTCAAATGTTGAAAAGAATAATAGAAGGGTTTCTAAAAAGAAGAATGCTGGGAAAGTTATGTATGTGGCCAAAGTGAAGAATTCAAAAGTTACAAAACATCCTGAGTCTAAATTTTTTTTATCTAGATTTGGAAAAGTTTCAAATAATTTTGATTCTATGAAGGATAAAAATATGAATATGAATCCGATTGAAAATAGAAAGAATGTTGAGAAACATATTCACAATTACAATTATTAAAGAAGTTTTAGAGGAAAATACTCTTTCTATGGATATTATTGGTATTGTGGGGGATTCTGACATATGGTATGTATGTGTTGGTTCAATCAACAACATTACTATTATCCCATTGGTTATTAAATACAAGTTTTGAGGGGGATTAAATTCTCTTAAAAGAAAAAGTCTGAGAAGGTTGTGTTGAAGAAACCCAAGAAGGATGGAGTAATGGTTAAAAATAGATTCCAAACTTTGGAAATTATCTATAAAATAAGTGAAAAACCTGGACACCTTTCAAAAGGATGTCTTTTTTTGTTTTCGGAACAACAAAAGGTTTTAAACAAATCTCAGAAGATAGATGTTTTGTAAGTTAAAAAAGAAAAATCAGCTAAGCCTGAAAAAAATAGTGGTTAGTTATTTGGCCAGAACACATTGACTTGGCTAGGAAATTTGAGGAAGCACAAAAGAAATTTAAATAATAGGGGAAGAAACAGACTTATGAAGAAATGATAAATCTTTAAAAAATGTATCAATAGATTGTGGATATGAGAAAGAGAAGCATGATATCAAAAATTGTTCAACTATCTTTCTAGAAAAAAATCATGGGAAAAAAATGTTTCTAAAGATGAAGAAAAGTAGACATTCACATTAGAAGATTATACAAATAAGAAATAACTTGTCACAAAATCTTAGAATGATGAACAGAGGGAAGAAATCATGTCTAATGAAAAATCCAAGAAGAAGGAGAAAAAGGAAATACCAAGAGAGGACTCTCAGTCTAATTGTTGTTTCTAAGGAACAATAGAGGTTCCTCCTTATTCCCAAAATCTTTTTATACTTTTTCTAACTTGTAAATAATTGAAGGAGTGTAAATAAGGAAGACGGAGTTGATAAGTCTCTTAATTTTCTTTCAAAATAAAGTAATAAGGATATGATTTATTTATTTTTTTGAAAAGTTCTGTTTTAATACACTTTAACTATATGATGTGTTTATTAAGATGGGTGCAGGTTAATTTTATCCTAAATAAATTCTTTCAAGGTTTTTCCCCAGTCATGAGAGTGTTGGAAGAAGGATGGAAAAGGTATTATGTGAAATTTGTGTTATGGAAAACATTGATCACCTTGATTATATGCTCTTATTTTCTACATCGGTTTAGCCCACGTAGAATTAGAGTTTTTTAATTAAAGGTTCTTTGTTAATAAAATTATGTGATACCCATGTTGAAGAAAAGTCCCAACCTCTAAAAATAGAGATCATTTTCCAATAATGGATAAACTTATCATGATTTCCTCTTTGAATTTGATCGTCAATAAGGGGGAGAGACAAATTAAATAGGGGAAGCAAGAAATTAAATAATACCACTCATTGTTTTTATGATATTCAGGTGATTTAAGTGGGTATTTACAACAAATACAAAGGGGGATATTGTTAGGCCCAATTTTTGTTTTGGTTATATTTGTTTTTAATCAATCAGTATCCTGAAAGAAAGAAAGTATATTGGAAAATATCATAATGAGGGTATGGTATTGGAAAAGATCGTAATGAGGAATTGGTCAGATTTATTCTGGATTTGGTATGAAAGAAGTGTTTTTTATAGAAAATTGGAGTCATTGTGACTATGATGTTTTAATTGTGATGATGTTATTCCAATTTTTATTTCATATAAATCATAAGTTGAATTGAGAACTTGTGATGCAAGATTGATGGAAGAAAGTGGGAGTGGAAGAGATGTTGTTGATCAGAAAAGGAATATATCTAGATTTATCATATCCAAGTGGCAGAGAGAAAGAATTGATACCAATTTTTTTTTCAAAACAATTGTATATGGGTAAAAGAAATGTAATAGATACTGCTGATTGAAGAGGCGGTGTCGTTTTAAAAGGAGGTGTTGTTTTAAAACATGGTGCTATTTTAAAATGTGGTGTTTTTTTAAAACATGGGGTTGTTTTAAAAGGAGGTGATGTTTTAGAAAGAGGTGGTGATTTAAAAGATGATTTTGCTTTAAAAAGTGCTGTCAATTGAAAAGGTGGTGCTGATTGAAGAGGCGGTGCCGATTGAAGTGGTGATGCCAATTGAAGAGGTGGTACCGATTTAAAATGTGGTACTGATTGAATATGTGGTGTCGATTGAAGAGGCGTTGCCTATTTAAAAGGTGGTTCCAATTGAAAATGTGGTGCTGATTGAAGAGGAAGTGCCAATTGAAGAAGTGGTGCTGATAGAAGAGTAAGAGATGATACCGATTGTTTTTCAGAATGATCATACCCAGAAGAGATCAGATTTTGGAAAATAGTATCTAGGGAAATTGTACTCATAATAATCATATCTAGAATTATTGTACCCTAAATGATTCTATCTAGAATGATCATACCTAGGATGATTGTATCCAGTCCAATTATATTAAAAAAAGATCATAATCAGGTTGGGAATAAAAGAAAGAAGCTGAAATGAATGGAAAGTTACGATACTTTCCAATATAAGTCTAAAGATTCTAAAGATGTTATTAAATAAATTTAAAATCAAAAATTCATGATAAAAGCATAGGATTTTGAATGAAGTTTTGAATCTCAAGTGGATCAAGAGAAAAGAAAAGATAAGAAGGTTATTGAATGAATTATCTAGGGGGAGTTGTACATTCAAAATAAAGATTTTGATTCAAATTGGTTCTGATAATCGTATTCAGAAAATCAAAATGGTATCCATTTCTTCATACATTTGTTTTCAATTGATACAAATCTTTGTATTGAATAAATCAGATTGATAAACATCATAATAATGTAATGAAATTATATTGATGATTCAAATGAAAGTATAAAGAAGGATATGAAGTTTTAATAAGAATCAAGAAGCCTTGATAAGCATTGAAGAATTCATAATTACTCTAATATTTTAGGTGAAATTGAAATGTGGGTGAATTTTTGTGGGTGGGAAACATTTTGGGATTCCCACCCAAAACACTCATGGGTCGCCTATAAAAGGCAAAAAGTACATTGTACTTTTTTAAAAATGGATTACTGTTCACAGTAGTAGAGAGAGAAGCTTTGAGATTCTAGAGAGAAGAGTAAGCCTTTATATTGATCTTGTATTGAAGATGTTCTGATGGAGAAGTGAAAGAGATGAGATGAGATTGTGACGATTTTATTCATCTGATCATCATACTCATAATTTATCATACTTTGCGGATCATTATATTCAGTTTGTCAATTGTATTCGGATGATGTTGGTATCATGCTGAATTAATCATAACAGGATTTTCCATACTAGGTATTTCTGTATTGAATATTTTTGGATTGAGGAAGTATCATACTGAGTTTTATCATACTCAAGGATTGAAGTGGTATCAATTAATTTTAATTTTATTCTATCAAGAAAATCGGATTTTAAGAATTTTATTAGAATAATTATACTCAGAGAATCAGACTGGGAAAATTGGACCCAGGAAAATTGAACTGAGTTTTCATAACAAAGTTCATAAAGTTCTTACCTTTCTTCTGGGTAAGGAATTGAAAAATTGTATTTCAATTGAAAAAAAATTGGAATTGAAAAGAATCACATGTAACATGAGTTGTTATAAAACAATTGTATTATCATTTTTGTGCTAAGAGGGTGCACAAGCATTTTTGTATTGTCTTCAAAGTGCTACATGAGTAAAAGGGAATATCCTACTTGTTGTAATCCAGGGATTGTTTTCTTGTGGATTTTATAGTATTGGATTGTCTCTAAACCATACCAAGGATGTAGTTATTTGTATAGAATAGTGAACCTTGTAAATAATTTTTTCCTATGGATGTGTGTTTGTTTTGTTTTTAGCAAGGAATCGAATCTTTAACATGAGGTGAAGGTTGTTTTAATTGAAAGAAAACATAAAAGAAAAAGGTATCACTGATTCACTCCCTCCCCCTCTTAGTGATACAATACATTGACTGGTCACTTACAGTCAATCTTTTCTTGATTAAGAGGAGTGAAAAAAGGATAACCCTCCCAGTTCATCCCATTTTCTGACCTGATCTCCCCATTGGGAACACAAATGATGGAACAATTAGTAGAATCCCTTTGGATCACCCTTCTCCAGATAGCTCTAAGGGGATCATTGAAAGAGAATATGAGTCCAAGTAGAGGGAACCAACAAAAGAGATCTATCAAGGGTACAACCGCTCTTGAAGATCACAGTTATTTTCACATATATTCTTAGGGAAATTGTCCCTCCTATCATTCTAATTATAATGTGACACCTATGATGCATTATGAATTGGTGAACGTACTACTACAAATATGGTTTTTACCAGCGCTAGAAAAGTGCATTAACAACGCTAAAAAAAGGGTTGTTAATTGAGGTGAAGATAAAGGGGGGTCCCTTTTATCAGCGCTTAGAAAAGTACTGATAAAGACCCCTTTTATCAGTGCTAAAAAAAGCACTGATAAAAGTAAAAAAAATAAAAAAAATTATATTCAGGGGGATCTTTTAACAGCGCTTGACCCCCCCCCCCCTATTAGCACTAGGTGGCCCCTCCCACTCCTGCACACTGCCCTTGCCCGCGCGTCCCACACATGCGCATGCACTTCCTTACTTCCACATGAACTCGAACCCGTGACCTCCCCCTTGCACGCCTTCACCTTTACCACTAAGCCATTTTGTTTTTTTCTTTTTAATGATAAATCTATTTATTTATATATATATATAGTTATATTTATTTGTATATTAATATAGATTCATATTAATATAAATATATTTAGTTATATTAATACATATATTTTTATTCATATATTAGTATATATATATTCATTCGTATATTAATATATATTTATATCTATTTATATATATATTTGTAGTTAAAAATTTTTATCCGTATATTTATTTGTATATTAATAGATATTTATAAGATTATTTTTAAATACATTTTTAAAATATGTTTTTTATGTGTGTTTATAAATAAATAAATACATACATACATACATACATATATACAACACACACATAAAGACACACACACATATATATATATATATATGAATAAATACATATATGTGTGTGTGTGTGTGTATTTGAAAATCCATATAATGTTAAAATGACCATAACTTCTAATATAGAAGCTCATTTCAACTCCACAACCAGTAAAATCAAAGAAAATGAAACAATATTTGATATGATATGTGGTACTGGCTTAACGGACATTCGGATAAGAAGTTATACATGTTTTAATGTTAACAAATCGGGGTATCCTGACTAAAAACTCAATCTTGGAGGCCTTATGGGCCTTTTTTGGCCTCGGAAAATGTGAGGAAAGATTTTCTTTAGTCACAAGCGCATAAAGATCATTACAGGTTTCGATTTGATATGTTGTAGAGCTCAAACAGACACCCGGATCAAAAGTTATGGTTGTTTGAAGTTTGAGTTACATTTTCAACTTATTTTAGATATTTTATTAATTGTTTTGATTTTTTGTGTCTTCAAATTGTTATTAAATGATTTTTAATCAATAATAATTAGAAAATTATTAATTAATTATATTTTTTAAAATATTTTAAATCCATTTTCACTAAATTTATTATATATTAAATGTAATGGTCTATTTATACGTATCTAAAACATATTTAAAAATATATATATTATATTTATATCAATATAAATATACTTATATAACAATATATTATTTTTCATGAAAATTATTTTTTTTGAAACATAAAATTTATCAGCGCTAGGAAAAGCGCTGATAAAACCCCCCTTTATCAGTGCTACTAAAAAAAGTGCTGATAAAGGGGTCCCCTTTAATAGCACTAAAAAGTGTTGATAAAGGGGGGGCCTTTATCAGTGCTAAAAAAAGTGCTGATAAAGGGTCACTTTTAACAGCACTTTTTTTAGCACTATTAAAGGCCCCCCTTTATCAGTGCTTTTTTTAGCGCTGATAAAGGCCCCCTTTATCAGCACTTTTTTTAGTGCTGATAAAAGGGTAGCGCTTCCCTTGCCCGTTTTTGTAGTAGTGACATCATTAGCACCACCCCTATGGATGATATAGAACATGAATCCAATATATGGGAAAAGGAGGAGGATGTTTCCATCTGAAACATAGTTCACATATAAATTACAAATGAGGGTGTGTGTGCTAGAAACTATAGGTTTACTAAGAATTTGGTGATTCCATCAAATTCCCCACTACCACCTCCTTGGTGAACATCTATCAAGGAAATGGGTAAAGGTGTGGTCATATCTCGTCCTCCACCCAAAGAGGTTGAATCTATCATACTTTAATAAATATTTACTCAGTATGATAAAGAGATGAATGAGTGAGAAAGATTAATGTAGAACAACTTAGAGGTAATATCCCTGCTGGATATATTCTTTAAGAAGAGCCTCATATCCCACCCCTAGCTAACATACCTTAGCAAAGAGGATTCGTTGCAACAACCAAAGTAGAGTCATAATATTCGATCAATATGGGATACCAAAAACCAATATAATTAGACCCCATGGTGGAAAGATATGAGGAATTACATTTATTGGGGTTGCAAAAAAGATCTAGTTTAGATGCATCTGATCATACCAGTCCCTATAGGTTACCCACTGCAAGTTCATGCAGAATCATCGTAGTTAGCTCAACCCGTTGTTCCCCTTATTTAGGATCATCCCCATTTGTTCATTTATCCCTAGATTATCGACACTATTAAGTCAATAGAGGCCTAATTATAAGGTTTGGAAGGAATAAATGCACTAGTATAACTGTAAAGAAAGTCATACCCTAAATGGGTGTATGTGACTCTTCCCTTTCCAAACATTGGTAATCCTATATTCCCAACATTCAATGGACTAGGGGGTCCAGAATAGTATTTAATGCACTTTGTGTCTTCTTTTAGTTCCATGATGGGAACCCATAAATAGTAAGAGGCATCCAAGATCAGGTGTTTCATACTGACCTTAGAGGGACCAACCTTTGTTGGGTACACTAGTTTACCAACCGGGTCGATCAAGGGGTGGGAAGATCTTCACCAAAAATTTCTATATTAGTTTAGATATATGCTACAAAATATGACATCCCTAGACCTCTCAAGATTTAAGAAGTGATTAAATGATAGGTTCTTAGATTTTATTTCTAGTATAAAGGGTTTTAATTACTCCATAAACCTACAACTTCTTCAAGAGGAGTTGTTGAGTCTTTTCATTGAGAACCTTCATGATGAGTTGTGAACATCGCTTATCCTGGTAAAGTATTTGGGTGGGTTATGGGATATTATCATGGTTTCATAGAGGTTGGAGGATTATATTTTATAAAGAAGATCCAAATCCAAACCAACACCAGTAGCTCCGGGAAGGAGAATGGGTATAGAGGAAACTACATCCATCACCTTAAAATTGGCCTCTACACTAACTCCAGATCCAAATCCCATACCTCCTCACATGGAACCTCCTTTTAAAGGGTAGCATCAGAAATAATACCCCTATCAGGATGAATGAAGAGAACCTAAACACTCTCAATTCAAAGACTGAAATAATATAGTCTACTCCTTATGAGATGACCAAGTTTCAGGTTACTTTATAGCATCTATGGAAAATAAATTTCTAAATTTGTTATAGATTAAGAGACTTGATCGAGTTAGTCTCAATTACTGAACAAATTATTTCCCCTTTAACCATACATTGGGTCATATCATCTGATATTATTATTTTTTAAATACATCTAGAAAAATATGGTTGATTCTAGGAAAGTGAAGCTAGGTAAACCACCAACACAAATGGCTTGTTTTTTCACCACCACTCTTGAAGAAGAAGGAAAATGGAAATAAGTTATTAGAAAGAGAATACATAAGTAAAATTATTTGATTATAGGGAAAAAATCAATAAAACTCATGAAATCCTCATGACATAGTTAAATCAACCAACTATACCCTCAATTTCCTCTGCCATAATACAACCAACTTCATCAGTGTCGCATTCCTCCAAAATATGATATTCTAGGAAATGGAATGGCCAGAAGAATAAAAAAATACAGGAGGATGAGCCTATACAAATTTCTAATCCAATCACTACTCTCTCAGATTTCATGCCTCTATCCTCAAGAGCATGAGGACTACCCACCAAACAATACCACAACAATTGTCCCACCAATAGGAATCTTCATCAGAAGAAGAAGAAGTAATCCTTGGTTCCATTAATTTCATTCACTAAATGGAACCCTTATCTAATGATGATAAAGATTATAAACCCAGGTTCCCTATTCCGGGAAGGGGAACTGTAGGTAGAGTTCACAAGATCCAAGGAGAAAGAGGAATATATAGTTTTTGTTGAACCTAATATACCATCCATATCCCCGCTAGAGCCATTTATATTGCCATGACTCACGGAAGATCCCTTCAAAAAACACATGAAGAGCAAGGAAGAATACCCACATTTACTAAGAGTCTTCCAACCCCAATTATTTTAGAATATTGACTAGAAGGGGTAAAATATTCATATCATCCCAGAAAAGTAAGTAGTCTAATTCAACCTAATCCAACAACAGCAAAAGTGACCTCAATATATTCTCAACTATCTGACTAATCTACCCTAGGTGCTTTAACCTATAAAGTTCCTACTAGGGAATAGTTACCTAGAGTAAAACACAAACATTTGACTAAAAAATATGAAATCCTAAAGCAGTTGTCCATAATTCTAGTGAAACATTCAATACTGGAAGTTATTAAATTGTTAAAGGATCTCAGAGAAGCACTTGTAGAGGCCCAGTTAATCCCTCAAGAGTTTGAATTTGATGTCACTGCTGCTGAGGTATACCATGTGGAGATACAACCTATGGAATTCTATGTGATTATCTCTTTTATAGAGAAAGACAAGGATATTGTGGTACAAGGACACATTAGTCCCTTATATGTGTTTAGAGGGATAGAAGACATTGATATTTTTCAATATTTCATCGACAACAACTTAGGGGTCAATCTTATTCAGATATGAACACTTTTTTGGTTGGGATAAATTGAATTTGACCTATATTCATCTTCTATGAAACTTAAAGGATATGGTAAAAGAAAAAAAATCCCCTCATTTGGATCAAGCAAAAAACTCAATTTGGGAACCTAATGTCTAACTCTGAATTCCTAGTCATTTGGAAAGATACAACCTTCAATGTCCTATTAGGAAGAACTTGGTTGCACCAACATGAGACAATTCTTTATTCATATCACCAATGTCTCATGCATTATGTCAATGATCTAAGTGGTACATTATATGGGGATAAATCTATGTTTGAATCACGCAAATCTTAATACATTTATGTCAGATTTTATTAGAGAAACGAAAAGAAACCCATAACTTATGTTGTTTCTAGGGTTACCACCCCAAATGGTCTAGAAATAACCCTGACCAACCCATTCAAGGATATCGGTGATGAATATGTGCTACCCATCAATTGGATCAAAGATATCAGTTTATAAATGGGAATTTAGTCATCAACCCTTATGATATCAGTCATGTTATTTGAACCTAGATGTATTGAATAGGTCTCTAATCCTCCCATTAGTAGTGATGTTTCAGGTGAAAATAACCTTGATTTATCCCCCTGTATTCAGCATACCCTGATTTCATTAGTTGGATCTAAAGGAATTGTCATATCACCACTATAGAATGGAGATATCTTTACCTCTGAATCTCATAATATTAATCATCATGATAACTCTAAAGATTACCCTTCATCACCCATCCATATCACCATGGGAATAAAGGAAGAGAAAGAGGAGGAGGAAGAGGAAGAGAAAGAGGAACATGATCTCAAATAATCTCCTCCATCATTCGAGGAAGGTGTCTCAACCATCATTGATGAACTCCAATATGTAAATCTAGGCATAGAGGAATACTTGAAACCTACACTGATTAGTTCAATTATTACCTTCGATGAGAAAGCGGTATATACATATTTCTTAAAGTATAATTGGGATTTGTTTTCATGTAATTAAATAGAAATGTCAGGCCTTGATCCCAATGTTGTTGCTGACCACCTGGGCCTTCTAGAAGATCATTATGGCTACAAATAGGCATCTAGGAGAACACACTCGACCCATACTACCAAATTTGAAGCCGAAGTTGATAATATCATAAAATAAAACTTTATTCGGGAAGGTCAATACCCAAAATAGTTCACCAATGTAGTTCCAGTCAAGAATAAAAATGGAAAAATCATAATGTTCATTGATTTCAGAGATCTCAACTAGAACTGTTCGAAATATGTCTTCCCTTTTCAAATTACATAACTTATGATTTATGTGATGGCTGGATAAAAAGCTCTTTTCTTCATGGATGGTTACTTAGGATATAACAAAATTCGAATGGATCCTAAATATGAATATTTCACTACCTTTATTTAACCCTAAGAAGTATATTTCTATCAAGTGATACCCTTTATTCTAGGGAATTTTGGCACTACATACCATCATTCCATGCATCACATCTTCAAAACCTTTCTCAGAAACTTTTTCAAGTGATATGATAATTATAAGGTAATGAAATATTGGAAATATTCTAACCATCTTGTTGACCTTGTGATGGTTTTCAACAAACTGTGACAACATGGCCAAAAAATGATCCCCCTGAAATGTGATTCTGGTGTAACCTCGGGAAAGTTTCTTAGATTTGTAGCACACCTGTCATTCCCTAGCTCTTGAGTACCCGGAGCCGGTGCCATACAGAGGATCAAATTCAATTCAGGCTCTGAGAAACTAGCTTCTGCTGAAATGGTTAATCTGCTAAAATTTGTTACCTGAAAATTTTTAACCAAAAATGTAGGGTGAGCATAAGAATGCCCATTAAGGGGTTTTAAAATAAACCAATATAAATTTTTGAAAACGTTCTTTAAACCATTTCATAAAACAATCTTCTTAAATAAAATTTGTAACACATGTACACATCATAAAGGTGCTTAATTTAAAACATGCTAAGAGAATCACAAGGATACATGATTTGAATATAGGCATGATGAATAAAAGAAATTCTAAACATACACGACATAAGAATATGTAAGCAAAAATAAAACAACTATGTGTAATAAATAATCAGAGTTGCGCATAAAGATAACAACTACAATAACATACACTGGATACTAAATTTACTGAGTACTAAACATATGTCATGCCATAAATATATAGGACATTCTGAAACATTTTTTCAAGACCTCATCCAAGACGTATAATGATTAAGGCCTCGACCCAAATCCATAAACTCTTTAACTAAATATTCAACTAGTCGAATATTTTTTTGGTTAATTAAATTACATAGTCATAATGAGGGAAATGCATATGCCAAACCCTATCAAGGCCTCATGCCAAGACCTAGGGGCTAACTGTAACTAGAACCCAACACGGAGAGCCTCTATAATCGGACTCTAACCCAGAGTGCCTCTAATAACTGGACACCAAACTGGAGGGCTTAATTTTACTGGTCCCTACCCCGAAACATACTAGGTCCAATGCATTCCTCATATATCTAAATCAAAGTGCACATACCACTTTGATTTATTAATTACTTATCATTCCCAGTACAAATATTCCATGGTTCCATAATTCACATTATTCAAAGTGTCCCATACCACCTTGAATAATTAAATGCTTATCTCATAAATTATTAATAATAAATTGTTTGATTATCACATAAAATAATAACTTTACAACTCTTCCAAGGTAATAAACTTTTAATGATTTAAAATAAATGCTCATTATTCATGCTCAATACATGTGATGATAAATGGAAATGACGTTGGACTAAAATTATAATGCGTCAGTTATCATTTAGGTAATAAATTTCTCAACGAAATGCATAATATAGAAAACGTTATTTTCACAAGTGATAATGATTTAAAACACCCAATTAATGATTGGATGGGGTTACCAATTAAAATGATATTTCCTTAATTTTCATAATCCTTGATTTATGGAAATAGATATTTATTGTTTTAAATGACTAGTTTTGAAATAAGACAGATGTCATTTGTATGCAAAGCATGCACTGATATATTGTCATGTCTTATTAAATGGTCATCCCTTATGTTGCATAGCATATAAGGCCAATTTTTTTCAGCACATCATTTGTTTTATGTAATGCATATATGAAAATAAATATATCATAATCATACACTAACCAATGAAATTTATTTAGGCCAAGTTAACTCAGATTATTATTAAAACTTATAGGTGCATACACTCATAAAATACCATTTTGATTGCTTAAAATAACAAAGTCCATAACCATATTAATCAAGAGAATTCATGATTAAATAAAAATATAAACTTAACACAATAAATAAAGAGGAAAACACATCATTTCATGCAGTTTACTAAACTTACATTATTTCAATCTTTTGTTTTAATTAAACCCTTGTTTACTACATTAAATGTCAAAACACAAATGTATATGACTCCACCTTTTAATGTTATCAATTTTCTATAAAAGTGAAGAGTAATGAGTTCTTATGAACACAAAGCCACAAGCTTCCAAAATCTATATTCATGAACTAAACACATAATATGAAAGAATTACACGCCACATGTATACGCAAGTTTCTCATTCGAAGTTACTTTAACGCTTGCAAATTATCAAAAACATGGATTTAATTATTAAGGTATAATTATTAAATTCCCTTTTAAAACCGCATTTATATTATGTTATTTTCATATAAGAACATACATCATTAGATATAAGATCCTCTTGCACAAGGTGACTCCAACCATTTTATTTCCTTATTAATTTAAAACTCAACTTAGAATTCTTTAACCTGGGTATATAAAGTTTATGCAAAACTGTAGGTTATGTATATATATACAATCGATTATATCATTAAGGAATAAATAAATTTGCATGGGGCGTCCTTACTTGGGGTCCAATAATACCCCATAATTTCAAGATCTTGCAACTCTTAAAGAAGAAATTAAACTCAAACCATAAGGTGAGGTATATTTGTTTATACGTTTATATATATATATATAAACGCACAACTTAAAACCAAAGCATGCAAGACAAATTTTACTCCCCTACAAACCTTATTTATACTATATATATATATATATATCCATATTTATATAAATATAAGTGATTGGATATAAGGTTTTTTCTTTGCGGGTATATCTGTATATACATATCTAAAGAAAGACAAGGCTAAACCCTTACAAAAATGACTCCATGCATTTTTTAGTTCTTCATTAACTTTGAAACTCAAGTTTTTAGTAAAACTTAATTCTGAACATACGGTTTTATGAAAATCTGTAGGTCCATGAACATGCAAATATATTTATATATATTTATATGTTTAAGGCATGTGGAAGTGGTATGTAAATAAGTCTGCAAGGGGTATATATATATATATGCTTCGGGTCCGTTAATTCTTTATAAACACAAAAAAATCCTGAATCTCTAATCTAGGTAAAGAGGGGTTCAAACTCAATCGCAAGGTGATGTGTATTTATATAACAAATGTATATAACATTAAAATTAAAACTCTACAAGCAAGACAATTATATTTCCCCTACGCAAACTAGAAAATAGGGTGTATAACTTGAAACAAATTAATAAATTTCACTTATGCAGACTCAATTAAAATAGATAATAATTCATTAAAATTTCAATATGAAAACTAAATATATAAACTCCCCTAAAATTTTATACGTAGATGAATTCTTCTTCTAATCGGCACCACTCAACTCTCTTACATTTATCATTAGAAAGTATACTAAATGGAAAAGAAGAGAGAAGGTATTACTTGCCTTGCCAGCCTCACACACAACGCACTCCTCGTATCCCTTATTGTAGAAGAGAACTACTTTATAAATAGCAGTTCTCAAGTGTTAAATTAAACTCTAATTTATCATAAATTAAATGAAATTTGAACACAGTATGAAAATGACATAAAACGAAATTCAATAAATGAATATGACTACGAAGAAACATAACTAGTTGACAAAATTAAACAGAAAAATTGACAAGTCGACAAGAATTATTAAATAATTATACATACAGTCCAAAATCAAATTATGATATCTCCACCATATCATTTTTTTTAAACAATTGATAGAAAACAAATAAAATCAATAGTGGATTCAATAAATAAATTTCAACGCAAATATGAAACAGTTTCTAGAAAATGATGTGAAAAAGAATTAGAAAACAAATGGATAACGCAAAAAATGTAATAATCTAAATCGAATGAAATTGAAGAAGAATCATTACAAAAATCAGTGGTATACAGCTATTTGATAAAACTAAAAAAAATAGGATAACCATAAATGGATTTTGATTGGAAGAACTGAAAATTAGAAAATTGGATTTACAGATGATTCAGATAACAAAATTTAATCAAAGAAGACCTACTTGCAGTATTAGACAACACAAGGTAGATTAGAAGTCGTTTTCATTTAAGACCCATTCGGAAACACCACCCAACTCAACCAACTCGAAAACAGATCCAAAACAGACTCAAATCCGTCATCCACAAAAGATTCATGGTGTTTGAACGCTTTACCTTAAGCTTTGACAACAACACGAATCGACTTCAATATCCATCCAAGCTTCATCGGAGCTTGTGGTATGACCTCTGATCGACCTCACAGGAGAACCCCGCGTGATGGACTCCCTCTACGCCTCTCTTCCGTAAAGATGAAAAAAAATCAAAGCCCTAAAACGTGATTCACGATTCTTTTTTTTATTCATTTTAGTTTTATTATTTTATCAATATATATATATATATATTTCATATTTTTTCATTGTTAAATATATATCTATATATTTTTGTTTATAATTCGTTTTTTTATTCTATTTAATCCAAAAATTAAAATAATAATATTATAATGAAATTAATATTTATAAGCTCATGTACAAAAATAATAAATAAATAAAAAAATTCATACATATATTTATATATTTAACCTAATAATGATTTTCATTTAAAAAAATCATTTATAAAATAAAACTTATTTTTTAAAAGCATCATTTATAATTTAAAGTGTCAATTTATTACTAAATATTATTAAACACTAACCTTTTATTTTCTAAATCAAAAAAATATTATTAAATTAAGGTTTTAATTATCTTGATGTAAAAATAGTATTTATTAAAAACTAAAGTAAAGTTTTTAAAATATTTATATGTCAATTTATATACATTATTTAAAAATCATTTCATAAGTTATTTTACTAAAACATGTATTTATATATATTTATTAATAATAATTTCACATTTTAGAAAAGTAGTATTTAATCAAAATTCATTTCGTAAATTTTCGTTATAAGAATTTAATATTTATTAACAAATTTATCAAACATACTATTGAATTAATAAAATACTAATTAAAATAAGTAAATCTTTTATTTACTACTCAGGGTGTTACATTATTCCCCCCTTCGAAGAATTGTGTCCTCGCAATTCTAAAATGCTCGTACACAAACCACAGTAACACCAGACACACGTCACTCCTGAAGTCCCTTTACCGGGAACACCACCGATGGTGGGGTGCTAATGACCTCAGGTGGATCCCTAAGGTCTTATTCAGCTGCTCGATTTCCCTGGCCCAGACACACTGTGAGGAGCTTGGGTCGAATATGTTCCTAAATCACTTAGCCTTCTATAAAGAGGCACTAAAGGTGTGGAGATCAGATATTTTAGAGTGGACTAAGTCCCTATAAGTCCCATGCACCACTTTGTTTTTGAAGATATTGATGTCGTAGAGTTCTTTGTACATACTAAAACTCAGGACCTAGAATAGGTAGGTCACTCGATAGTCACCATCCAACGCAGCTTCTAAAAATTTACCTACAGCTCAATAGTTATCATCCAAAGTGAAACATAGAAAAGAGATTCATGAAACTTTCCCCTCTGCCTATAAACTGCAAATTGTGCAATTATAATGCGGTAATAGTCCTAATTGATTCCTTGGTAAATATAAAGGATGTTTGGGTGATTCGACACCTGATGGAGTCATTTACAAGACAATCGAATGTTTTCGAAAGTCTCGTAGCCCCCTGAACATGACTTGGCTACTATGATTTCCACTATCTCCGTTGGGAGAGAAAGAAGGTGTGATTCAATAGCCATCTGAAAATTTAAGGAAACTACTACTTAGTAACACATAACTAAATTTTCAGTATTGTTCTAATATTATCGGATGTCTCCAAAAAGACATAAGACTGGTATATTTTGTTTTACAAGAAAACATTATACTTAGTAATTCTTAAATAAATTTTTCTTTGTTCAGTTCTAGTTTTCCAGAGTTATTTAAACCGAATCCTCTGATACCAATAGTCATTCCCCATCTCCTGAGTACCCAGAGCCGGTGCCATACAGAGGATCGAATTTGGTTCACGCTCTGAGAAACCAGCTGCTGCTAAAATGGTTCATCTTCTAAAAGATGTTTCCTGAAAAATTTTAACCAAAAACGTAGGGTGAGCATAAGAATGCCCAGTAAGGGGTTTTAAAATAAACCAATATAACTTTTTGAAAATGTTCTTTAAACCATTTCATAAAAAAAATCTTCTTAAATTAAAGTTTTAACACATGTACACATCATAAAGTTGCTCAATTTAAAACATTCTAACAGAATCACAAGGATACACGATTTAAATATAGGCATGCAGAATAAAAGAAATTCTAAACATACATGACATAAGAATATGTAAGCTCAAATAAAATAGATATGTGTAATAAATAATAAGAGTTACGCATAAAGATAACAACTTTAATAATATACACTGAATACTAAATTTATTGAGTGCTAGACATATGTCATGCCATAAATATACAAGACATTCTGAAACATTTTTTCAAGGTCTCAGCCAAGACGTCTAATGATTAAGGCCTCGGCCAAAATGCATAAACTCTTTAACCAAATATTCACCTATTTGAATATTTTTCTGGTTAATTAAATTACATAGTCATAATGAGGGAAATGCATATATCTCATTGTGCCAAGGACTCATGCCAAGACCTAGGGGCTAACTGTAAAAGGACCCCAACCCGAAGAGCCTCTGTAACCAGACTCCAACCCGGAGTGCCTCTAATAACCGGACACCAACCCAGAGTGCCTCTGTAACTAGACACCAACCCGGAGGGCTTACTTTTACTGGTCCCCACCCCGAAACATACTAGGTCCAATGCATTCCTCATATCTCTAAATCAACGTGTACATACCACTTTGATTTATTAATTAATTATCATTCCCAGTACACATATTACTTGGTTCCATAATTCAAATTATCCAAAGTGTCACATACCACCTTGAATAATTAAATTATTATCTCATAAATTATTAATAATATTTTTTTTGATTATCACATAAAATAATAACTTTACAACTCTTCCAAGGTAATAAACTTTTAATGATTTAAAATACATGCTCATTATTCATGCTCAATACATGTGATGATAAATGTAAATGACGTTGGACTAAAATTATAATGCATCAGTTATCATTTAGGTAATAAATTTCTCAGCGACATGCATAATATAGAAAACTTTATTTGCACATGTGATATTGATTTAAAACACCCGAGTAATGATTGGATGGGGTTGCCACTTAAAATGATAGTTCCTTAATTTTCATAATCCTTGATTTATGGAAATAGATATTTATTGTTTTAAATGACTATTTTTGAAATAAGACAGATGTCATTTGTATGCAAAGCAAGAGCTGATAAATTGTCATGTCTTATTAAATGGTCATGCCTTATGTTGCGTAGCATATAAGGCCAATTGTTTTGCAGCACATAATTTGTTTTATGTAATTCATATATGAAATTAAATATATAAAAATCATACACTAACCAACAAAATTTATTTAGGCCAAGTTAACTCAAATTATTATAAAAACTTATAGGTGCATACACTCATGAAATACCATTTTGATTTCTTAAAATAACAAAGTCCATAACCATATTAATCAAGAGCATTCATGATTAAATAAAAAGATAAACTTAACACAATAAATAAAGAGGTAAACATATCATTTCATGCAGTTTACTAAACTTACATTATTTCAATATTTTGTTTTAATTAATCCTGTGTTTACTACATTAAATGTCAAAACACAAATGTATATGGCTCCACCTTTTAACGTTATCAATTTTCTATAAAAGTGAAGAGTAATGAGTTCTTATGAACACAAATCCACAAGCTCTCAAAATCTATATTCATAAACTAAGCACATAAAATGAAATAATTACACGCCACATGTATAAGAGAGGTTCTCATTCGAAGTTACTTTAATGATTTCAAATTATCAAAAACATGTATTTCATTATTTGGGTACAATTATTAAATTCTCTTTTAAAACCGCATTTATATTATGTTATTTTTATATAAGAACATACATCATTAGATATAAGATCCTCCTGCAGAAGGTGAATCCAACCATTTTAGTTCCTTATTAATTTAAAACTCAACTTACAATTCTTTAACCTAGGTATATAAAGTTTATGGAAAACCTTAGGTTGTGTATATATATACAAATGATTATATCATTAAGGCATAAATAAATTTGCATGGGGCGTCCGTACTTGGGGTCCATTAATACCCCATAATTTCAAGATCTTACAACTCTTAAAGAAGAAATTAAACTCAAACCATAATGTGAGATATATTTGTTTACACGTTTATATATATATATAAATGCACAACTTAAAACCAAAGCATACAAGACAAATTTTACTCCCCTCCAAACCTTATTTATACTATATATATATATCCATATTTATACAAACATAAGTGATTGGATATATGGTTTTTCCTTCACGTGTATATATTTATATACATATCTAAAGCAAGACAAATCTAAACCCTTACAAAAATGACTCCATGCATTTTATAGTTCTTCATTAACTTTGAAACTAAAGATTTCAGTAAAAACATAATTCTGAACATACGGTTTTATGAAAATCCATAGGGTTGTGCACATGAAAATATATTTATATATATTTAGATGTTTAAGGCTTGTGGAAATGGTATGTAAATAATTCTGGAAGGGTTATATATATATGCTCTGGGTCCGCTAATTCTTTATAAACACGAAAAAATCACGAAGCTCTAATCTAGGTAAATAGGGGTTCAAACTCAACCGCAAGGTGATGTGTATTTATATAACAAATGTATATAACATACAAATTAAAACTCTACAATAAAGATAATTATATTTACCCTACGCAAACCAGAACATAGGGAGTATAACTTGAAATAAATTAATAAATTTCACTTATGCAGACTCAATTAAAATAGATAATAATTCATTAAAATTGCAATATGAAAACTAAATATATTAACTCCCTTACAGTTTTATGCATAGACGAATTCTTCTTCCGATCGGCACCACTCAACTCTCTTACATTTAGCATTAGAAAGTATACTAAGGGGAAAATAATAGAGAAGCTACTACTTGCCTTGCCAGCCTCACACACAGTGCACTCCTCATATCCCTTATTTTAGAAGAGAACTGCTTTATAAATAGCAGTTCTCAAGTGTTAAATTAAAATCTAATTTATTAGAAATTAAATGAAATTTGAACACAGTTTGAAAATTATATTAAATTAAATTCAATGAATGAATATGACTGTGAAGAAACATAACTAGTTGACAAAATTAGACAGAAAAATTGACAAGTCGACAAGCATTGTTAAATAATTATACATACAGTCCAAAATAAAATTATGATATCTCCAACATATCTTTTGTTTTAAAAAAATTGATAGAAAACAAAGAAAATCAATAGTGTATTCAATAAATAAATTTCAACACAAATATGAAACAGTTTCTAGAAAATGACGTGAAATAGAATTAGAAAAAAAATGGATAACACACAAAATGTAATAATCTAAATCGAATGAAATTGAAGAAGAATTGTTACACAAATCAGTGTTATATAGTTGTTTGATAAAACTAAAAAAATTAGGATAACCATAAATAGATATTGATAGGAAGAACCGAAAATTAGAAAATTGGATTTATAGATGATTCAGATAACAAAATTTAATCAAAGAAGACCTACTTGCAGTATTATACAACACAAGGTAGATCAGAAGTCGTTTTCACTAGAGACCCATTCAGAAAAACCACCCGAATCAACTAACTCGAAAACAGATCCAAAATGGACTCAAATCTGTCATCCGCAAAAGATTCATGGTGTTTGAATGCTTCGCCTTCAGCTTTGACAATGACACGAATTGACTTAGATATTCATCAAGGCTTCATCAGAGCTTGTGGTATGACCTCTGATTGGCCTCGCTGGAGAACCCCACATGATGGGCTCCCTCTATGCCTTTCTTCCGCAAAGATGAAAAAAAAATTGAAGCCCTAAAACACTAAAACTTGATTCACAATTCTTATTTTTTTTATTCGTTTTAGTTTTATTGTTTTATAAATATATATATATATTTCATATTGTTTCATCGTTAAATATATATCTATATATTTACGTTTATAATTCGT
Organism: Viscum album; assembly: GCA_963277665.1. NCBI lineage: Eukaryota > Viridiplantae > Streptophyta > Magnoliopsida > Santalales > Viscaceae > Viscum > Viscum album. The sequence goes on along the minus strand of OY728142.1, from coordinate 794,122,418 downwards.
TTTTTATTCTATTTAATCTGAAAATTAAAATAATAATAATATAATGGAATTAATATTTATAATCTCATATACAAAAATAATAAAAAAATAAAAAAATTCATACATATATTTATATATTTAACCTAAAAATTATTTTCATTTAAAAAAAAATTCATTTATAAAATAAAACTTATTTTGTAAAAGCATTATTTATAATTTAAAGTGTCAATCTATTAATAAATATTATTAAACACTAACCTTTTATTTTCTAAATCAAAACAAAATTATTATTAAATTAAGGTTTTAATTATCTTTATTTCAAAATCATATTTATCGAAAACTAAAGGAAAGTTTTTAAAATATTTATATGTCAATTTATATACATTATTTATAAATCATTTCATAAGTGATTTTACTAAAACATGTCTTTATACATATTTATTAATAATAATTTCACATTTTAGAAAATTAGTATTTAATCAAAATTCATTTCGTAAATTGTCATTATAAGAATTTAATATTTATTAACAAATTTATCAAACATACTATTGAATTATTAAAATACTAATTAAAATAAATAATTCTTTTATATAATACTTGGGGTGTTACAACACCATTGTAGAATCAAAGTTGATCCTAATAAAACAAAGTATATCCTTGACATGATACCTCCTAGAAACCTCATAGAGTTAAGAGGAATATAAGGATACATTGCCTACATTCAACGCTTTATATCAAATCTTATTGGAAAGTGCTTTCCCTTCACAAAGTTGATGAAAATAGAGTCATGTATCAGTGGACTGATGACTATTAAGGAGCATTTTATGGTCTCAAAAAGTGTTTTTTGAGTTCACCAGTGTCTATGCCACTTGTCAAAGGAAAACTGGTTATCTTATATGTGATGGCTTTACAGTGATCACTGGTTTCTTACCTCACACAAAATAATAAGGCCAAAAATAAAAACAGTCTCCATTATCTTAGTCGATCCATTCTCAATACTAAGACTCTTTATTAAGATATCAAAAATAACTGTCTATAATTAATCATTGCAGTTCCAAAATTGAGTCATTACTTGCAGCATCATGAGGCCCATTTGGTATCTCGAGTTGAACTGCTCAAGTATATCCTCAATCAACCTATATTTAATGGACATTTGACATTGTGGGAAGTTATATTATAGAATTTTGAAATTTGGTTCATACCACATATGGAAATAAAGGGATAATATTTGGTTGATTTCCTTTCAGAGCATCCTTCTTTAGAAGAAATGCCTATGAATACCAAACTTCTATATAAAAAAATATTTTCTATCCAAGACTCACCCAAAACATGGGAGATTTATTTTGATAGAATTTCCATAAATCTAATAAGAAAAAGGATAGAAGACTCTAGGATCAATAAAGTTGGGTTTAGATCCATCCTAATCTCTCTGTTGAAGGAAATTCTACCTTATTCTTTACTGATGTCAAAAGGATTCACCAACAATGAGTTAGAATGTCAAGCCCTAATTTCAAGATTAAAACTCACAATGAAAATATTAGTAAACCATATGAATATAAAAGTTGAATCAGATCTATTAATCAAGTAGTTTAATGGTGATTACACTATTAGGAATGAAGATCTAATCCCCCTTCTTGATTATACCTAAGGATCGATAGGATAATTCTCCTTAAATCCAACACTAAATCATATACCATGATCACATAATGCTCAAGAAGATTCATGAGAAAATATAGCTACATCTTTGGTAAATCTAGATAGAGATGAAATAGTCATTAGTATTGCACATCGCAAAATGGTATTTTTTTGTTTAGAGTAGCATAGAAGATATTAATGAGGTTAATTCTACCCTTGAACCATATAATCCTATGAATTGTTGGATAATTACCCTATTAGACTACCTTAAAAGTGGGATTATTCCATTAAACAAATCTAGGAAATAGAAAATAAGATGAAAGGTGGTCAACATCATCATCTATGATAGCTTTCATCATCATAAGGTCCTCTATAAATGAGTCTTTGATGAAATTATCATCATACGAATTTATAAAGAGGATACTATATCCATTATATGTGAAGTCCATGTAGATTCTTGTGGCTCCCATCAATTAAGAACCAAGATTTCTCCCCAAATTAGAAGGCTCTGATACTTGTGTCCCTTGATGATGCAAGACTATACATAATTCACCAAAAAAAAGTGACATTATTTATAAGTGCATCCCAATTTCATCCATAAACCCCCAGAGTTATTTTGAATCACCAAATACTCTTATCCATTATCCATGTGATAAATGGATGTTGTGGTACCATACCCTCATATAACATACAAGCAGTTTAAATATATACTAAATGCTACTGACTTCTTATCTAAGTGGGATGAAGCAAAACCCCTCAAAGAAGTTAGGACAAAATGAATTATCAAATTTTTGGAGTCCAACATCATCGTTAGGTTTGGTGTCCCTCATAAAATATTAACATACAATGGAACCAACATCTTTTATTCAAAATTTAAGAGGTTTTACGAGGAATATAACATTGATTCTGACCATTCATCTCCCTATCATACAACAGAAAATGGAAAGATAGAGACTTTCAACAAAACTCTATCGAAATACTCTAGAAAATGGTGGAAAAGGGTAAAAAATTATGGTTTGAAAAGATTTTACATGCCTTTTGGGACAACCATACCACAAATCGTACTACTATTCAGGTGACTCCATATTCACTGGTATACGGGAAGGAATTATTTTTTCCCATTGAAGTCGAGTTTTATTCACTCAATATTTCCATTTATGATCAATTTTCCATAGATGATCATTCCCAGGATCATTTGGATGAATTATAATGGATGGATGAGAAAATAATACATACCTTGCATCATTTAGATTTTCACCAAAAACTAAATAGATCATGCTTTTAATAATAATTTTCTCCTTCATTCATTTCTACAAGGGGAGCTGTTTTTTGTCTTCAGTACCCTGATGATACCTGGGAAGAAACCTCTAAAACTTAAACCAAAAGGGGAAGGACATTTTTCTATCCATAGGGTCTATTCCAATGGAATATATTCATTGATAACTATAGATGGGGAGAGTATTGCGCCCCCTACTAATGAAATATTTCTCAAGAAATATTTCATGTGATTAATGATATATAGTCCTAGTCGTATTACCCAAAATTACAAGACACTATTCATCCTTAACACATGATGTTAAAATGCATATAGGGGTCCTTGTTTCATGGCCCTAAAATACATGGCACATACCATCATATTCATAATAAATTAAATTGTAAAAAATCAACTTAACTGCATGATGTTAAAATGTAGACCTACCTTGTGCACCAAGCATTGGATGCCCTGGTCGACAAGCCTAGGAAGCCTTGTGTGACAGCATGGGATTCCTCTCTTGAGATGATTTCCTAAATTCCTAGGAAACTCTTATTTTGAGATGATTTCTTGAATGCATGGATACTTATATTGAGATGATTTCCTGAATTCTTGGGTATATTTTGATGCATAATCCCCACATCACTTGTGGTCACTCCTTCCATGGAACAAGTGTCCTTATCACATGATGTTAAATAATTTGGAATGTTCTAGGATGCATGACCACAAAAGGTAGATGAACCATCCTGATCACCCAATATTAAGACTGTGGGATAATGCCTTTTAAGTACATTCAATTCTAATAACTATGTGTGGCTTTATTCTCTCTATGAAGAGATATATATTGATGACTAGATCCCTAATTCTAGGCCCATCCATAAATTACGAACCCAAGTATGATTTTATTTTTTAGTGTTTGAATCCATGTCATTCATTCACATTGGATTCATCCTTACCAACTGATGAATCCACTCTATACCCATTGTAGTTAGTCTTTCTCTTCACTAAATTTTCATTGGATCTCCCCCATATGATAAAAGAAACCCTCAACATTCCATGTTTCTCACAAAAAACATAACCCATATGGGATTAGGAATCTCAATAATGGGTATCCTCACATGTTCAGGTCACCTTATGGTTCACGAATCATAACTTTAAATTGTGTGTATCTCATTCAAAAGGAATTTGTATAATGTAAGACCACATACCCTTTCTTCATGTCAGTGACACAAAAAATCCTTTTCCCATAAAGATAAAATGTAGGGAAACATCCTCACTATAAAACATTAAACTACATGGTTTGTATCCCTATCGTGTGACATAAAACTACATATTGTTACATCCCTATCCTAAAAAGATTGTTGTTCCTAGTGTCGTTCACTCATCACACCTTCACTCTAGAACTATGTGTGTCTTTATTATCACCTAGATGAGATATATATTGATTCTAGGATCTTACATACTATTCTAGCCTCAATATGATAAAAATTATCTCTTCATCCTAGAACTATGTATGGCTTGATTCTCACTTTGATGAGATACCTAGTGACACATGGATTCTCTGAGTTGGGCCTAACTACAAAACAAAAAGAAAATTCTCCCACTCTATTATGTATGTTCTAGATCTACATGGGAGAGTCCAATGTAGTTTTCATCTCATTCATGAACCCATAATAAAAAAAATCCTCTCCCTACATATGAACTAGACCTATATAGAGAGATTTCTCAAAGAACTACATGTGGTTTTATTCTCATCTCAATGAAATACATTATGATGCTTAAGAATTTTGTCTCAAGAACAAACATGAACAAAACACCATTTAGCTTAACCTACTTATGAGATAGATATATGTAAGTGAATTTCACTCAGTTACGGAATACACTAGTAAGAATTTTCCATCATATTTGGATATATCCCTCTTGAAAATCACACTTCATGTCTCAAGAAACTCAGATCCCCATAATATTTTTTTGGTCATCTCTAATAGGAGAATCCAAATTCAATAGACACTTTGTTTAATATGAATAATACACCTAAAATATGGATTTTCATAATGCACCTCCAAATATGTCCTATCAATCAAAGGAATTTTCATCCCTGGGGGAAAGTCCTCTCATCTCTGTAAGCTTTCATGACATCATAATGGAAACAGCTTTTTAAACATGGTCAGTGGTCATCCCAAACATTACTATCCCATCCCACTCCTTCATATCTGAGAACCCCAAGGTCTCAATTTATGACTTCCCTTACATCCCACATGTCCAAACTTTTCTAGAATATATTTTTCTAGTACACCCAAAACGGTGCGGTCTATGGAATGGTGTCTCCACCATATGATTGGTCCACCCTTCATGACTTTAAACTATTCAAAGTGTCTCCCCCAGGGTAGTGTTCCCTTATATATGGGTTAGATATTCATAGGGAGACTCTATTCTAGAACTACTTATGGATTCATTATCATCCTAATGATATGTGTATTAATGCATGGATCCCTCATTCAAGGCCCATACTCTATAAAAAAATGTATCCCCCCTCTCCTACATGTGGTTATAATCCATGTTGGAAATTCTAGTGTGAGTTCTTTTCTTGAAGAACTTGTGATTAGAGCATAATTCTCCTCCCTCATCCATGGACAGTGCTAATTTAAATGTTTCCTTTATCCACAAACACATTTCTTTCAAAAATCACACTTTATGGTATCAGGAAACTCAGATCATCAAAACCCCCCTGGCCATTGGTAATAGGAGTATCCAACTCTAAAGGACTCCTTTATTTTAACTATGAATTATACACATAAAATATGTATTTTCATAAAAAACCTCAAAATATGGACTTTAAATAAAATAAATTTTCATCCCTAGTAGAAAATCCTCTTATCTCTATACACCCAAAAAACATCACAAAGGAAGTCACTTTTCAAACATGGTCCATGATCATTCCTTGCATACATGTCCCAGGTCATATCTTCAGAAAAAAAAATCCCAGATCATGACTTAAAAATTTCCCTTATCATATCCAAAAAGTGTTATAGAATTCTCAACCTATAAGTCCTACTTGGGTTTTCCTCCACATAATTTATGGTCAAAGTTGTTTGAGCTAAAACATCAGTTGCATTGGTCTAGCTTGTAAGACCTTAAAATTCTAATTAAAGAGATGCAATGATCACCAGGATGAAACCCCACAAAGGTAACCCTTGGTAAGAGTCATGTTTTAGCTCGTTAGACATGCACTCTGCATGATTTAGGAAAAATTGAGAAATTAAAATAAAAAAAGGAACAAAACTTATTAGGTTAAAACCCTATAAAGGTTAGCCTAAGAAAAATATGAGTCTCACTCACTAAGTCATATTTATATATGAATTAGGAAAAAATTAGGATGATGACTCAAAAGTCACAAAGTTTGTAGGGTCTATAATGTGGATCTAGAATCAATAGTCCAATTATACTCGCAGGGTCCCAATACCTTGGAAAACCCTAGAAAAACTTCTTGTTCCTATCATTGTAATTACAAAAAACGACATAAGGGAATTCAGTCAAACAAGCTAGATTTAGTATTGTATTATAATTTAAGGGAAAATAGGGAAAATTACATAAATGGTTGAGGAAAAAAATCTATTAATTCATGGAGTAAAAGTCATAGGGGAATCCACAAGTTGGAGTTTCTCTATCATAATTTACAAGGGACCATAAAAATAAATTTTGAAATTGTCAGAGGGGCCCTCGAGCCTCATCAACAGTTAGCTAAAGATTGGTTATCTCAATAGTATTAGCCTCATAAAAAAGGTGCATCTCCTCCACCATGGATATAATGTCAATCTTTCCCTCAGCCCGAACCTATTCCAGTGAATGGTGAAGTTGTACAAGATCCCTTTTGGAAATATCCATATCTTTTTGGAGATGTAATATTTTAAGGGATTTCTCATCAACCCATTACTTTCACTCCTCCAAACTTTTAGCATGATTGAGCTCTGCTTGGGATAGTGAAGCTCAAAGATCATTGGTTTTGTGATCATTCTTTCTTTAATAAGAAGTTTTTGTGACTCATGTTATTTCTCCCATTGGATAATAATTTCCCTCACAGTATAGTGGATCATGGGGTAGTTGAATCCACTATACCCCAACATGATGAACATGATCTGGAGTCGATGAATTTTTAAGGGTAGATCTATCATAGGTGTCTTCAAGACTAACTCCTAGATGTCTCTAAATATGAACCAGTGACATACCTAAAGAGTATCCTAAGCCTTCGGGTTTTTCAAAGAGCTAGTACCAAAAGGAGAGGTATAATCTAGGATTAATTTACTTATGGAAGAAAATTTTATTTTCCATTATAGAGTAATGTTTCCCTAGATTTTCACCATTGTTTGGGTTGGGGCAGAGGTTTCCCCTTCAAGTTTGACCAGTGAAGATAATAACACAAAAAGATTAATGAAAGTAGTCATCAACATTGGAATTGAAAAAAAGAGAAAGGTAAAAGGTGATTGAACTGGTAGATGACACCCACTCATTGATGATTTATCCACATGGATTGATTCATCTCTATCATCCTTAACCTCATTGGTTTGAACTGGGATCTCCTGATGATGAGCATATTCCTAAGTTTACTCAGGAACCACCATCAAAGGATCCTAAGAATCCCTCACTTTGAAACCTTGATCTATTATTCCTTCCATAATGGGAGCAAGAGGGACCTCAATTCCCTGGTCATGGATTACCTTAGAAATGTTTTATATAGACAAATATGAACAAGTCAAGGTTTTTGATTTAATACATCGTACATAGGGAGGTTGGTTGTGTGTGAAAACATAAAAAGGGAAAAACTAACATCCATCTAATTCCCTATCAAAGTCCCTGAACTCATCCAAAGGGTGGGAATATTAATTTGTTTGAAAACATATTCACATTTCATTATTTCATTATATAATTCCTCACATATCACAACATCCTCACTAGTAAGGGTTTTTGGGATATTGTCTTAAGACCCAAATTAGCTCCACCATTAATTCCACCTATCATCTTATCATTAGGCACAAACTTTTTAGGCCCTACTAAATCAGGATTAGCACTAATACCTTCATATGATATCCTAAGACCTTGATCGGCCCCTTTTGGGATAGTGACAGGACCAGTGGTGGTTATCGTAGGATCCTCTAGTATATGCGGTGGATCTGAAGTATCTTAAAGATTAATAGTCAATGATGGATATATATATATATATATAACCATATGATGCATATTTTACATTATTAGGAATCTAATATCCATCTGAAGTAGTAGGAATATATGTGGTCTCATCTCTTGATACTCCTCCTGACAGGGGGATGGACATTCCAGCAAATATTTCCACCTCATCTAGGTTGTCCCCCTCAATTCCCGAAGGTCTAACTCTAAGCCCCTTGAGAGAAGAGAGGGGAACATATTCTACAATTCAAAAGCAGGATCAGATACACATTCTTCACAAATTTAGAACAAATGATGTTGTAAAGACTCACCATGACTAGTGATGCACTTTTCTAATGACTTTATTCTCCACCATCCCTTTACCTTGGGCTACAAAAGACTAGAACTTGATCTTGTAAATAGAGGTACCAAAGGAAGCAAAAGAGAGTGTTCCCCCAACATATCATCCTCCATGAGTCTCTAGCCTGGGGAAAACTCCCCCAATTTAGGGGTGCATCCAACAGCCCTAATGGGGGTGCCCATCATCCCATATTTTAATGGCTCAAAATCAACCCTAGGCACCTCTTCTTCTTCCCTCTACAAATTGAAGTAATGTATTTCTTCTCAAAAAATGAATGAGGAAGGGAAATGGGGAGATAAGAGAGTCATACCTCACCAACATCGATGAACTCGTCCCATTCATCAATTGATTGATCATCCACCCCTTAGTAGCACCCCAATTTATCATATATTTTACCCACTTCATGGTTGGAATCTGGTCATCAGTGGAATGTATGAGCATCTCTACACTACGGGAAAAACAGTCTTTTACGATGGGGTATTTGCGACGGGAATTAATCCCATCGCAAATAGTCCATCCTAGGGGTTATTTGCGACTTGGGGTTCGTCCCGTCACAAATAACTTGTTATTTGCGACAGGATTTGGGGTCCCGTCGCAAAAGGTAATGCGTGCTTTGGTGCGGGATGCACGCCAAAGCACGAGAAGGTTATTTGCGACGGGGGAAATTCCCTCGTCGCAAATAGTGTGTCGGTCGGAGGGTATTTGCAACGGGACCCGTTGCAAAAACCGGCGGCGGTAAATGAGTTTTTGCAATGGGATGTTGTCCCGTCGCAAAAGGTGTGTCGGCAGGTCACCTTTTGTGACGGGGCCCGTCGCAAATACCCTTTTAACCACCGATAGCAATTAATGATGGCAAAATTATTTGCAACGGGGCCCGTCGCAACTAATCTAACCTATATATACCCCCCTCTATTTTTCTTTCTCTTCCTCTCATTTCAAACTTCCCCTCTCTCTCTAAACTCGAATTTTTGAGTGAAAATTTCTCTCAGTTAATTTTTTTACGGAGAAGTTGTGAAGGCGCTTACATCAATCGGAGATCAAGTTTAAAGGTATTTATATTTTATTTAATTTAGCATTTATTTGATTTTTTTATGTTAATTTTAATTATTGTTCATTAGTTGTAATTAAATTAGATTTAAATTGTTTTGTTATCTATATTTTAGTAATAAATAGTAATAAATAGTAATAAATAGTTGTAATTAGTAATAAATAGTAATAATTAGGAATAAATAGTACTAATTAGGAATAAATAGTAATAAATAAGAATAAATAGTAATAAATAGTAGTAAATAGTAAAAATTAGTAATAAATAGGAATAATTAAGAATAAATAGGAATAAATGGGAATAAATAGGAATAATTAGTAATAAATAGGAATAATTAGTAATAAATAGGAATAATTAGTAATAATTAGTAATAAATAGTAGTAATTAGTAATAAATAGAAGTAATTAGTACTAAATAGTAATAAATAGTAAAAATTATGAAGAAATAGGAATAAATAGTAATAATTAGTAATAAATAGGAATAAATAGTAATAATTAGGAATAAATAGGAATAAATAGCAATAAATAGGAATAAATAGTAATAATTAGGAATAAATAGCAATAAATAGGAATAAATAGTAATAAATAGTAATAAATAGGAATAAATAGGAATAAATAGTAATAAATAGTAATAATTAGTAATAAATATTAATAATTAGTAGTAATTAGTAATAAATAGTTATAATTAGTAATAATTAGTAATAATTAGTAATAATTAGTAATAATTAGTAAAAAAATAGGAATAAATAGGAATAAATAGGAATAATTAGTAATAATTAGGAATAATTAGGAATAATTGGGAATAATTAGGAATAATTAGGAATAATTTAGAATAATTCAGAATAATTAGGAAGAAATAGGAATAAATAGGAATAAATAGGAATAAATAGGAATAAATAGCAAAAAATGGAATAAATATCAATAAATAAGAATAATTAGGAATAATTAGGAATAATTAGGAATAATTAGGAATAATTAGTAATAATTAGGAATAATTAGGAATAATTAGGAATAATTAGTAATAATTAGTAATAATTAGTAATAATTAGTAATAATTAGTAATAATTAGTAATAAGTAGTAATAAATAGTAATAAGTAGTAATAAATAGTAGTAAATAGTAATAATTAGGAATAATTTGTAATAATTAGTAATAATTAGTACTAATTAGTAATAATTAGTACTAATTAGTAATAATTAGTAATAATTAGTAATAAATAGTAATAATTAGTAATAATTAGTAATAAGTAGTAATAATTAGTAATAAATAGTAATAAATGGTAATAAATGGTAATAAATGGTAATAATTAGTAATAATTAGTAATAAATAGTAATAATTAGTAATAATTAGTAATAATTAGTAATAATTAGTAATAATTAGTAATAATTAGTAATAATTAGTAATAAAAAATAATAATGAGTAATAATTAGTAATAAATATTAATAATTAGTAATAAATAGTAATAACATAGTAATAAATAGTAATAAATAGTAATAAATAGTATTAATTAGTAATAAATAGTAATAAATATTTTTAAATAATTAGAAATGAACAATTAGTAACAATTTGGAACAATTAAATTAGTAACAATTAGTAACAATAAAATTAGTAACAATTAGTAACAATTAAATTAGTAACAATTAGTAATAATTAGTAACAATTAAATTACTAACAATTAGTAATAATTAGGAACAATTAAATTAGTAACAATTAGTAACAATTAGTAACAATTAAGAACAATTAAATTAGTAACGATTAGTAACAATTAGAAAGAAAATAAACTGTAATAAATTGTAATAACTTGTAACACTACAAAATATTTAGTTTTTTCCAATAGGAGTATATATGTTGGTAAAAGTGGATTTTTTGTTGGTAAAGTGTTTTACCAACAAAAGATGTACTATCACTAAATTGTTGGTAAAAACTCTATCGCTAAATATTATTGCGACAGATAAAATAATTTTATTGTAATTATAATAATACTAACAAATAATGTATATGTAGGTTAAAATGTTTAGCAATAGATTCATACAAGAGATTTATCTATCGATAATACTATTAACATTTATCCTTCCATCAGCAATATTATTAAAAATATTATAAGAAATACCAATCATAAATATTTATTTATAAATTATTTTTAAAATAAAATATTATGCGTAAGTATTAAAAAAATTGTTGCTAAAAAATTATATTATATTTATTAGATAATAATTATAAAATTAGATTATATGAAACTCCAACAAACTTGACTTTAATTGGAAAAAAATATTCAAACGTGATTTAAAAACATGTTAATTTGCAATCTATTTCTCTCATACATCAGGTGTCACTATCCTAGTTCACACTGACAATAAGATCCACACATGTAACAGGTCCCCTTTCTTACAGGTCACTTTTATTGCTGGATGGCAGTAGATGTTTGTGAGATGAATGTCATTGTCATGGCCCACCAAGCATGTACATTTTCTTAACGTTTGTTGTAGGTCCCTTTATTGAACATATACTTGTGGATAAAAGAAAACATCTCACTATCATGGTTGACCACTTATGTAAGCAAGTCCCCTTTCATACACTTCGGGATGGAACTGATTCGTCCTCTTATCTCACACTGGCAACAAAAATAAGATGCATATAAATCATCAACCATTCAAACTCGATTTCATTTCAAAGAATTAATATAGAAATTTCAAATAGGCTATAAAATTACTATAGGGTCAATTATGAATCACTAGAATCATAAAAAGATCACAACAATACATGCTCTTACCAGAAACTAGATCTTCAATGAGTGAACAATGGTAGCATTAACCTACCCTAATAGGGTAAACGTGTTCCCAGAAATCAGAAAGTAGTAAACATAAGAAGGTATCTTGACATGAGCCATGAATTTGACACAATCCAGTAAGAGTCTACAAAATGAACCTTACTAACCTCTAATGTTAGCACTAATCCACCGAAAATACTCAAAAGCTCACTGACTTGCAGCGGTAATGAAGCAGCCTATAGTGGACCTGACTTAGAGCTCTGTGCTACTCCAGATGTGAACCAGCCACAAAAGAAACTAGATTTGGAATCCCTAGCACTTAACACAAGATATCATATTCTACAATGGATTTGAACATGCACAACATTACCATCCCTTCACAGTGGAACACCCTTGTATGTTGGAAGTAGCACCCGACATGATCTCCATCCACTTTAGACAAACAACATTAGAAGCAGCATGTTGAGAACACAAACATAAATAGTTTTCATCTAGACACATGATATAAAAATAATAATACATGATACCAACAACTTGAAGATAATCAAACCAGTGACCACAATAAGATGATATAACCAGCGACAGTGACCACAACAATTTCCATAACAATTTCCATCACGCATGATATAAAAATAATCATTGAATACAACCTGAAAATAACCAGTGACCTTAACAAGAATATAACTAGTGACCAAAACAACAAAAAACAATCTATGACCACATAATAGAAAATAAAAACACATGATAAAAATTAAAAAAAAGATTATCTTAACAATAAGATTATCTAAATAGAAAATAACAACACAATATAGAATTTACCTTTCATTTAAGTTTGAATTTTTTACATGGAAGAATCATGTGGTAGCTTTAGTTGGGTCATAATAAATTCATTACCTCCCTTTAGTTTGGCTCAACACCTGTCCGGTTTGATTCCCCTTTAATGAAATCTATTGAAGTGAGCATCTTTAATCATTTATCCTTCTAGAACCACCTATCATGTACTTCAGCCACTAGGAACTACTATAGTGATAAAGAAAATCATAATCCTATTACGCTCCATCAAAAACTAGCCACAAACTATAGCCATTAGAATCTCAATCCCATGATCCAGAAATGAACAGTACTGGAATAGAACTAAGAGTTTCATATATTTGTATTGACACAAACTAGCAGTCTCCAGTTAGCGTGACATAAAAAAAATGAACCCTCTTCATTATTTCGTCAAACATATGATAGGATGCTAAATTATCCCACTTCCATGCAAACCCCTTCATCATGTGGCCTGGATGAACTGAACTAGCAATCTTGTTAAGAAAAAACAGCATTGCACTAAGCATAGGTATTTGGATAAAATCTATAAAACCCAACCCATATTCAAGTCATCTTAAACCCAAGCCACAACCAGCAGCATGCCCACTAACACTAAACCTCCATTTCTACTAATGCGAGAAGTAGCTTTGTAGCCATACCCAACGAACATAGAATTGGCTTCTAAATTTGGACATTCGGCCCTGTGAACTAGTAACTCAACACATGATTTAATTGATGATGGGCACCAAACCTGCTCCATTATTGTTGTAGGACCCAGATTTGCATTGTCTAAACACAAGTTCAACGATGATCATCCCAATCTAGCAAGATCAACAACAGTGAACTCAGAACTATCCATGAGAAGACAACTTGTTGTAGTGAACAACAACTCCAGTTTGGGTTAAACAGTATTATGCTGGCATGCTTGAAAGGTTTTATTTAAAACACATTGTGAGACTCATGTTTCCTACAGAAAGAGTTAACCAATATTATAGGATGAAAAAAGGTCCAAAAAAGATAACAAAAAAGTAAGAAAAAGAGAATGTTGACATATTGGTTGTAAATGATAATGATTCCAGTAAATAGATGCAACAAAAATTAATTTATATTGGATAGTGTTTAGGCTGTGAGAGTCGGGTTTCCTACACACATTTTGTACATAGAGAAACAAATTGCACACACATATAAAAAACTGAGTTTAATTGTAGAATTTTCAGACACCAATCACACACTGAACTTACAGACACAGATTATACACAGAGTTTATAGACACACATATTACACACAATGATTACACACAAATTGCACACATAGACATAGATTGCACACACAGATTACAAATTGAGATTAAACACTGAGTTTACACATAGTTTACACACATAGATATTGATTTCACACAAAAATTGGACAATGAGGTTACACACTGAACATACACACTGAGTTTACACTGAATATTACACACAATTTTCACACATACATAGATTTTACACACAGATTACACATTGAAATTACACACTGAACTTACACAGTGTTTACAAACATAAATTAAACATAGGGTTTACAAACACAGATTACTCACTGATTTTATAGACACATATTAGACACACAGATTTTTCACAAAGATTACACCAACAGATTTTTACACAGATTACTAACTGATTTTATAGACACATATTAGACACACAGATTTTTCACAAATATTACACAAACGGATTTTTACACATATTACACAAAGAGCTTACAGACAATGAATTGTATTACACATACAGAGATTCCAGATTTTAGTGTAGAGTATAATAAAAATTATGACATGTCATTGATAATACAAAAGGTGCTACTTCTTTTAGAGATATTTTATTTATAGTAACATTGTTTATAAGGAAAAATATTATAGCAGTAGTAAATGAGATTAGAAGGAAACTATGGTTCCTTTGTAAAGAAGGAATCATGTTTTCATGAAAATGAAATATGTTATGTTGAAAAATACAATTCATGGCATTAGAGGAATTTGATACTAAAAGAAATAAAGGTGTGAACAAAACACCAATGGTTTATTATTTAGAGTAACCATCATG
Organism: Viscum album; assembly: GCA_963277665.1. NCBI lineage: Eukaryota > Viridiplantae > Streptophyta > Magnoliopsida > Santalales > Viscaceae > Viscum > Viscum album. Next base: position 794,107,336 of record OY728142.1, on the reverse strand, counting down.
GAGAATGAAGAAACAAAATTAGAATATTAAGGAGGAGGAGGTTGTAAACATGACAACAAGAAAGAAATAGAAAACGTCACATATTATTGATAGATGAAGAAAAATAAATCTGGTGATAAATATGGAGATGTGTATTATAGGATTTAGTTGCATAATCTAGAAGAAAAATTATCATGTTATAAATGGGATCAATTACACATTGAAGGGAAATTATAAAACACAGGAGATTTGTGATGGAAATATTCAAAACTGGAAAGATTTTTGCACAAGAGGTATCTATAAATTAAGTACCACTAAAAAGGGTTTTGAAAGAAGAGGTTATAAATTGAAGAAAAGGGATGGATCATAAATTATATCCACTCCTCAACTTAAAGAAGTTTGAAAGGTAACCCTCTCCCCATTTATGTTATCATGTATTTAGAAAGTGGTTGAAACTATATATAGATTAAGTAGAGATAAAATCCATATAGTTTGTAAAAGGTAAAGAAAAGAAAAATTTATAAGTGTATCTAGGGATATTTTAAATAAATTACAGTTGGAAGGCTACTATGGTCCAGGCAGAATATGAAAAACGGTATCAGAGCATAAAGGTTGAATCCATCATCAAAACGTGGTAAGAAATACTTAAATGGTTTCAAAGTCATTTTTCATTTTCTTCTCACATAGTTCATTGAATACATTGAGATAAATAAAGTGATGATGATTCCTTGTATTAATTTATATTTTAAGAATAGATTAATGTTTTTCATTTGATTTATGTGTTAGGAGTTTTGCTCAGGAGAAGTTTCTTGTAAACCAATAGCAAGTCGAATTCAAATCAGATAAAATTAATAAGTGTTGTGGATATAAAAAACAAAGAAATATAGAATTATTAAAATTATTATCTCATACGACATGATAAAATATGTTGAAGATAAAATAAATTTAAGATCTAGAGAATGTTTGGAACTGTATGGAATGACTACTAAGAAAACAATGACAGCAAAGAGTTGAAAATTGAATCTTGGGATTTTTTTTTACAAGTAGTATGCTAGATAATTGGAAAGAACAATAAATAAGTAGAAGAGGTTGTTTTTATCGGATACTTATTAGATACTAGAAAATTGAACCCTGAAGAAGAATATTCAGATTATAAGTTTTCTAAGGGAGTGTAATTCCAGCAGGGGTCATGGAAGGTGGAAGAATCTTCTCCACAAGAGTGTGATTCAATGTTAGGATAAAATGATTTCCCATGGGATGTGAGAAATAAATAAAGATCATTTCATCTGGAGTGGATCCAGATAAGTATGTAATTAGCATCCTAAAATCACCCAAAAAAATTAAGAACATGAACAATAAAGATTGTTTCAATGGAATTTCACAGAAACCCTAACTGAAATTCAATTAAAACACTAGATACCCAGGATTTTAGGTGCTTAAAACATAAATATAAGACTTACATACTTGATAAGATGCCAAAATAATTGAGGGTGTGGGTGTGGGTATGGGTATGAGTGCGGGTGCACTTGATGGTGATGAACTAGCAGTATGATACGGGTAGAGATCGCCACTGTGTGGGTAACGAGTGACGAATAATGAGAGGTGATCGATGGTGAGTATAACTACAGGGAGAAAGCAGGGACGTATTCTATTATTTATTTTTTTTTTAATGGATTATTAAATATGAATAAACAAATTTATTTTCGGTGTTTTAACTTTTATATGAATGGTTTTTGAAATCTCACTCATATAATATTTCATCTCAAATAAGATATATTTAATAGGTAATTCTAATTTTATTCCAAATAGAAAATATCTTGAATTGCTTTTTTAATATATTTCAAATATTTATCAATATATTTTTGTTAATTGTAACATATTTTTTAAAGAAAACTAATAACTAGTAATAAAAAAATTTATTTTTAGATGATTTGTTTGTGACCAATAAATGAAAGAAAAAAAATTATATGTTGAGAAAAAGTGTTGGTAATAATAATTAATACCAATAGATTCATTTGTTGATAAAAAATCGTTGGTATTATTATAATAAAGAAACAAATTTAATTTTTGGTGAAATATATGTTGGTGTTAAACAATTATTAACAATAGATATATTTTTTGTATAAATAAATATTGGTACTTGAATTTTATACCAATAAAACTTAATATCTGTTGGAATTGTTCATTTTTTACAACAAATATATTGTCTGTTGGTACAAGTCATTTTTTTGTAGTGTAACTTGGCATAATTTCCAATGGATTGACGGCACTCCTTTTGCTCGATTACTCTTTTCCTTTCAACTTTCACCGACTCAAAACATTGGGAAAAGTATGCTTCTACGTTTGCATATTGTAACGTCCCGGTTCCAGGTGCCACTCAATAGGTTCCCTGAACCCAGTTCGCCACATGAGATCAAGCGCATTTCCCCAAATGCCAGAGGCTGCCAACTAGTAGCGAGGGCCCAGGTCTGATAGTTGGGAAACTATGCCCTCATTTGTCAAAGTGTAGCGCAGCGGAAAGAAATAAAACATACAACAACAGCGGAAACCGTAAACCATACAAAACTGAATTAAACAATTGTAGTAGAAATGACCAAATAGTATATAAATAATGGTGCAACATGCCTCAAATTCTAAGAAAGAAGCCAGAACATGTGACACAACAATACAGTACAATACAAGTACAAGAAAGCAAAATAGAACAAAACAGCAGGTATCATCATGAGCCTCAGCCCGGTCCCATGCTCCCATACTCCTCAGTAGCAATCAAGTACCTGTATAGGGACTCTTTCCCCTATCCACACCTACAGCAATATAATCTATTTGGGTAGAAAAGCATGGCCCAAATAGGGTATGAGAAATAAATCCCAGTAGGCACCCACCAAAGGCCCGTGCCCAACTATGGGTAAACATGCAACAACAGTGTGCAAAAGTAAATGAAATAAACTAAGAAGTAATCAAAGTAACTAACTTTACCAGTCATATTTCCATTTCAATTACTCATTTAACCATTTAATAATAAGAAAACACCACAGTGAATTTATAATTAAGCAGTCAGCATCCTCAGACAAGAAAAACTTCACCCTCAGGTAATCAGAATCTCACCCTCAGGAATTTCCCTCAGGCATAACAGAAATTGCCCTCAGGAATAGGAATTGTTGCCCTCAGGCACAGAAGTCAAGACCTCAGGCACGAAAGGTTTCCCTCAGGTGAAATAGAACGTCTCCCTCAGGCTAATACAGTCACGCCCTCAGGCTATAGTAAACACTGCCCTCAGGCATAAGTAACCGGGCCATGCCCAATATATAAACATGAAATTTACACACAATTCCTCTCAAGGAAAAAGTAATGCATAATTAAACATGGCATACCCTCAGGTATCCTGGCCAAATGGATAAACAGAGGAACGCACCCCTCAGGATGGTCCTGGATCCAAGCAGTAATCCCAAACAGCATTTTATTATCAAAATTAATTACCTATTCAATTCTAGGTATTTAAAATAGCCACGGCCTCAGACACACGACGCCCCAAATATGGGTTCGTAGCTCAAAAACACACAAAATGCACAACAGTTGGAAAATAAACACCAAGCCACCTACCTTTAACACCCACGAACGATATACACGAACGTCACCTCCAGAAACTCCCAAGAACAATGTATATCTGACATAGAATACACTTCCTATAAACTTAAATAACTTCCATATGGTAAAGAATTGGTAATAACTACTATAGGAGAAGGGAGAACTCACCCGTGAGGTTCAAACGAGATCGTCCGAGGTGAAAATGGATTCCCGACGTGCTCCTGGCGGATCTCCAAAGCTTCGGCCTCCCTCTTTTGCTCCTCCTTCCCATTCTAAGCCTTCCCTGTGAACAGGGGAGGCTACAGACCATTTTAAGTGAAAAAAACAAAGTACACAGCGTGTACTTCCGAGTACACGGCGTGTACTTCCTTCATTTAACTGTTCATCTGGCGGTTTCCCCCCAGCGTGGCACTGTTCATCTGCCGACATGACTACACGGCGTGCATTCTTGAGTACACGGCATGTTCTGTCGCACAGCTGGCCACCGCCTTACTATTTTCCTGCCGAATGACTACACGGTGTGTAAAGGACCAGTACATGGCATGTGGTCGGTTTCTACACCCTTTATTGTAGAAATGGCCACACGCCCTGTGTACTCATCCCACACGACCAAAAGTACACGGCGTGTGGAAAAGTACACGGCGTGTACTTTCCAAAATTTGGGATTTTCCTCATTTTCCTTATTTTCTCAAAAACAATTAAGGAAAAACAAAAAGAAGAAACCCGTACCTCAAAAATAATAATCGGGTTCTTACAAACTTCCTCCCTTAAATCAATTCATCCCTGAATTGCCCTTCCAAGGGTGGCGAAGATAAACCTAAGAGTAACTCTGGCCACTGAGCACGTACGTCGGTCTCCCACTCCCAGGTTTTGTCCGACACTCAGCTATGCTTCCATAGCACCCATACGAGAGGAACTGACCGGCCTTGGAGAACATTCGTGCTCCTATCAATGATACGAATTGAATGCTCCTCAAAGGACGCATCTTCCTGAAGCTCAACCTCCTCGGGCTGAAAGACGTGAGATGAGTCTGAATGATAGCAGTGCAGCTGAGATACATGGAAGACACCGTACATGGCTCGGTACCTCTGTGGTAACTGCAACCAATAGACGACTGGCCCGACTCTTTCTAGAATCTAAAATGGCCCCACATACCTCGGTGAAATATTACCCTATCTCTTGATCCGCCTGTGTCCCAACCTCGGTGAAACACGCAAGAAAACCCGATCCCTGACCACGAACTCTAAAGGTCGTCTGTGGCAATCAGCATAAGATTTCTGATAAGACTGTGTGTTAGCCATCTGCTTCTGAATCAACTGGACCTGCTCAGAAGTCTCCTGCACGAGACATGGTCCCAGTAAAGGTGCCTCACCTGCCTCTAACTAGTAGAAGGGTGATCAGCATGGCCTACCATATAAAGCCTCGTATGGTTCCATATCAATAGTTTCCTAAAAGCTATTATTATAGGAAAACTCGACTAGGGGTATATCTTCTCCGAAGAGCCCCCAAAGTCTAGTATGCATGCACGCAACATATCCTCAAGCACCTGTATCGTACGCTCTGACTGACCATCAGTTTGAGGGTGGAAGCTGTGCTTAGAAGCACCTGTGTACCCAGTGACCTCTGAAAACTCTGCCAAAAACGAGATGTAAAATTGGTGTCTCTATCTGAAACAATAGAATGAGGTACCCCATGAAGATGTATGATATCTCGGATATACAACCTTCCGAGATCGTCAACTCTGAAAGTCTCCTTGATCGGCAAAAAGTGAGATACCTTTGTGAGTTTGTCCACAAAAACCCACATGGCATCATTGCCTCGAGGTGACCTCGGTAACCCAGTCACGAAGTCCATCGTGACATCATCTCATTTCCACTCCGGAATGGGTAACTGCAGTAACAGTCCGGCTGGCCTCTGATGCTCCGCCTTCACCTGCTGACAGGTGGAACACCTCGTAACCAAACCAGCTACATCTCTCTTCATACCCGGCCACCAGTACTAATATCTCAATTCATGGTACATCTTGGTTACCTCGGGATGAACTACCCAAGATGAAGCATGAAACTCCCGCATCATATCCTCACGTATATCCCCTGGAACCCTCACTCGTCCATGGAAATGCAAAATATCATCATCGCATATCGTCCAACCAGGAGGAGGGTCCTCACTTGCCACTGACTCCCGTAGAACTAGGCCTTCTGAATCAGATAGCTGTCTCATCCTCACTCTATCCATGAGGGTATAAGTCACAGCTATATAGGAAAGATAAGCTTTCCCCTGATTGTCATGCACCTCCAAATGCATCTCAGAGAACAAAGCCATAAGTTGTCATTCACCATTGGCCTCCTGCATTGCCTATATCTGAGTCTTCCTGCTTAGTGCATCAGCTACTGCATTACCTTTACCAGTTGTATAGGCAAGCTCAAAATCAAAGGACTGAAGGTATTCAACCCACCTTCGATGCCTCAGATTCAAGTCACGCTGAGTAAAAATATACTTGAGACTTTTTTTATCGGTGAAAACCACAAAATGATCTCCCAAAAGATAATGTCTCCAATAGCGCAATGCATGAACAACTACAGCTAACTCGAGATAATGTGTCGGGTAATTCCTCTCATGTGGCCTCAACTGCCAAGACCCATATGCAACTACTCGATCGCCCTGCATCAACACCGCTCTCACCCCAATACCTGATGCATCGCAGTAAACTGTATAGCTCTTCCCCTACTCTGGGAGTATCAGGACTGGTGCTGATGTCAACCTTCCTTTCAGATCCTGAAAGGAATTCTCACAAACTTCTGACCAAACTAACTTCACACCCTTCTTAGTCAAACCCTTCAATGGCACTGCTAAGCAGGAGAAGTCCTGGATGAAGTGTCTGTAGTAACCAGCTAGCCCTAAGAAACTCTGTATCTCAAACACGTTCTTAGGCTGCTCCCAAGAAACTACTTCTCTCACCTTCTCTAGGTCTACTGCAACTCTTGCCTCTGAGATGATATGACCCAAGAAGTGAATCTGTTCCATCCAAAAGTGGCACTTGGAGAGCTTAGCCTATAGCTTATGCTCTCTCAGTGTACTCAATATGATCTCAAGATGGGTGGCATGGTCGTGTCGAGTGTGAGAGTACACCAAGATATCATCCACAAATACTACCACAAAAGAATCTAGATATGGGATGGAACACACGATTCATCAGATCCATGAAAACTATTGGTGCATTCGTGAGTCCGAATAGCATAACCGTATACTCGTATAAACCATACTTGCTCCTAAAATCCGTAAGCAGTATATCTGATGGTCTCACGCGCAGCTGATGATATCCTGATCTCATGTCAATCTTCAAGAACACTCGTTCTCCATGAAGTTGATCGAAAAGATCATCAATCCTTGGAAAAGGATATCAGTTCTTAACTGTCAACTAGTTCAACTTCTGATAATCTACACAGAGTCTGAGGGTACCATTCACCTTCTTCGCAAAGAGGATCAAAGAACCCCAAGAAGAAGTACTGGGTCAGATAAAACCCTTTGATTGTAACTCCTCTAATTTTTTATTGAGCTCCTGCAACTCAGGCGTGGCCATCCTATAAGGAGGAATGGACACCGGTGCTGCTCCTAGTACAAGATCAATAGAGAAATCCACCTTAAGCTCCAGAGGTAGACCTGAAAAGTCTTCTGAGAAGACATCCCTGAAACGTCAACCAATGGAGGGAAATCCTTCTGACAAGTACCCTGGTCATCCAGATATAAACTCACAATCTGGTTTATGACTTCAACTCACCCACGATGCTCTGGTCCAGCTCGACTGGCCTGAACTTCCCATTCACCCTTGTATAGAAACTCTTCACCCTCTGGTGACGTGAAATGCACCATGCGACGATAGCAGTCTATAAAGGCTCGAAAGGGAACCAACCAGTCCATCCTAAGAATGATTTCATAAGTTGTCATCTCTAAGACATAGAGCTACCAAAGGAAGTGACACCCACCAACCTCAAGGGGGCACTCCTTGCATTGATGTAAATCATTCGTCCTAGTCCCCAACAGAGTGTCTAGCGTCATGATATCAGAAGAAGTAGAAACACAGAGCCCAAGTCTCTCCACAACGGGCACAGATATAAAACTATGTGTAGCACCCGTATCAAAAAGTACTGAAGATAAGACAGAAGCTACTAGAATAGTACCTTTGGCTATAGAAGGTCTGGGATCCTGCTCCTGCTGGGTCTGTTGCACTGCATATGCTTGCCCAGTGTCGCGGCCCTGCGACACAGCCTGACTACCTGGAGTTGTCCCGCGCTGCTGCCTCTGAGATCCTAGTGTCTGGATACCACAACCACGACCGACATCCATACCAGCACGCTATGACATATTCTAGTTCCCTAACTGGTAAGAGGCTGCTGGTTCTGCTCCCGTACGTGGAGTCTGCACAGAAACCCTCACACTAGCCACTGGTGGAAACGCCCTGCAAAAGCGCTGCAGATGCCCCATCTTGCCGCAAGCTCGGCACTCCACTGGATCACGTGGACACTACGGTCTCTAGTTCCCCTCCTTACCACACTAATAGCACCTAATTGGGCCACCTGAAGAAAATTCCTGGCTGGTACTGCCACCCTGAGATAAGTCCATTTGTCTCTTCCTCTTACCAGTAGAAATAGTACCAAAAACTGGTGTTGAACCACCCAGGACCACACCACTAGCTTCCTGCAGGTTCCTATCTATAATCAGCACCTGATTCACAATATTATGTACTGAAGGCAACCTGAAAACATTCACCAGTGCTCAGATGTCATATCAGAGACCATCCTCAAAGCGCCTGGCCCTCAACGTCTCATCACCCACCAGAACGGGTGCAAAATACTGAAGCTCAGTAGAGCGAGCAGAATAGTCCATCATCGACATAGCGCCCTGCTGCAGATTCATGAACTTTCGATCTCTATCTGCCCTCAGCGTATCGATAAAGAAGAAGTCATAGAAGACTGCCTGAAAAACATCCCATGCTATGTCTCTGTGATGCTCTGACTGGGTGGTAACATCCCACCACCTCTTGGAAGAATCACGCAGCATGTATGTCGCGAGCTTAACCCTCAGCCCTGGAGGCGTCTCAAGATTCTTGAAAATAGTCTACATTGATCCTAGACAAGACTCCATAGTCTATGGTATGCCATCCTCTAAAAATGTAGGCAGATGTTGCTGCTGGAATATACGAGTCAGCTCAGCCATAGATGTGGTAGCCGTCGGTGCTCCCTGAAAGGTCTGCATGAACCGCATAAAGCCTTCACGGAACTGCGCCTCCATGCCTGTGTCTGGTATAACAGCTGGCGCTACATCTGGCTCTGCTGGAGGATCCACTGGTAACCCATGGCCCACCATCTCTTGAGTATACTCATTGCTGCTCTCCTGGAGAACAACGTGTGGTTGTCTCGGCGGCATGACACTACAAGGTCAAATGCACACCTTAGAACAAGATTAACAATGACCGAAAATGAAGAAACCCAAAAAGGAATAGGAGGAAGAAGGTATTTAAAATTTGCAAAACAAGACTACACAGAGTGTACCTTAATTTCCTTCCCCTGCCCGGGTCTTTCTATACGGCTAAGCTACACGGATCCCATTTCAACAAAACTACACGGCGTGTATATCATCTACACGGCGTGTACGGTGTAATTTTCCAACTGCATGTGTCGCTTGTGACATGGCCGACTACTCGGCTTGACCCTACATGGCGTGTTACACCCGCACATGGCGTTTACACCACCCCATTTCCCTAGCCACACGGCTAACTCAACACGGTCTGTCCTCGGACAAGACTACACGGCATGTTCCATAGGTACACGGTGTGTATTTAGACGAGCTCCACCGACCCGTGTTGTTAATTACACGGCCGGATACATGGCTCAACCTACATGGAGTGTTCTATATACACACGGAGTGTACACGAAAGGATTACCTTGACCCGTGTTGTTAGTTACACGGTCGGGTCCCCTGGTCACACTACACGGCGTGTTCTTCATTGACATGGTGTGTTCAAGAAACGATTACACCGGCCCGTGTTTGTTAGTGACACGGCTGGGTCTCCTGGTCAACACTACATGACATGTACATCTGGTACACGACGTGTTCGACCCAAACATTTCCCTTCCCCTGTGTCACTGCCCACACGGTTTGTGATATGGGAAGAGACTACACGGCCTGTACTCAAGGTACACGGTGTGTACTCAAAAAGTTTTCTTTTCTTCCCGAACAGAAGAACATACATGGCGTGTTTAAGTACTACATGGTGTGTATAATGGGTTTCCAGACATTATGCCTCAGAAACTTCTCTGGAATGAAGAAAACACTGAATAACAACACCTAAGTGCCAAATTCTGATCAGTGAGGGCCCATACTCCCCGCGAATCAAAGTTTGGCATCTTACATGTGTTATAACATGATAAACAGTCAATGATCCACCAAATTCTGGTAAATGGGGTCCATACTCCCCAAAAACCAAAGTTTGGCATCCATTCAATAAACTGGATCATACAAAAATACCCTATCAAACAGTAGGTATCTATCAAAGCAGTTATCACAACAGCATGCTTTTACTAGCACAATAACTATCACAACAACATGCAATTTCTAATGTACCTACATGGAATGGAACTATGCATGGCATGTCATTTCTAGCATGTACCTAAATGATGCATGAGATGGAATACCCTCATCTCAATGGGTTGCAACTAAATAGAACCCATTAATAAAATATAACAACACACCACAAGTGTGTCACCCAATGGTGAAATCATATCAACTGTAAATTGCAAAATCAGTAAGATTGAAATATGAGGTAAATTGGATTTTCCCTATACGCGAGTTAGCTATGCCTGGGCACAGCTTATTACCAACTACTATTCCCATCCTATCCCTAACTAAGGCTCCAAATAGTAAGTCAAAGAAAAGAACCCCACTGATACCACTTTGTAACGTCCCGGTTCTGGGTGCCACTCAATGGGTTCCCCGAACCCGGTTCACCACATGACCTCAAGTTCATTTCCCCAAATGCCAGAGGCTACCGACTAGCAGTGAGGGCCCAGGTCTGATAGTGGGGAAACTATTCCCTCATTTTTCAAAGTGTATTGCAGCGGAAAGAAATAAAACATACAACAACAGCGGAAACCGTAAACCATACAAAACTGAATTAAACAACTACAGTAGAAATAACCAACCAGTATATAAATAATGGTGCAACATGCCTCAAATTCTAAGAAAGCAACCAGAACATGTGACACAACAATACAGTACAGTACACTTACAGGAAAGCAAAACAAAACAAAACAGTCGGTAGCATCGTGAGCCTCAGCCCGGTCCCATGCTCCCCTACTCCTCAGTAGCAATCAAGTACCTGTATAGGGACTCTTACCCCTATCCACACCTGCAGCAATATAATCTTTTTGGGACAAAAAGCATGGCCCAAACAGGGTGTGAGAAATAAATCCCAGTAGGCACCCACCAAAGGCCCGTTCCCAACTGTTTGTAAACATGAAACAACAGCGTGAAAAAGTAAATGCAATAAACTAATAAGTACTCAAAGTAACTAACTTTACCAGTTATATTGCCATTTTAATTACTCATTTAACCATTTAATATTAAGAAAACACCACAGTGAATTTCTAATTAAGCATTCAGCATCCTCAGACAAGAAAAACCTTGCCCTCAGGTAATCAGAATCTCGCCCTCAAGCATTGCCCTCAAGCATAACAGAAATTGCCCTCAGGCGTAGGAAGTGTCACCCTCAGGCACAAAAGTCAATCCCTCCGGAATGAAAGGTTGCCCTCAGGTGAAATAGAACGTCGCCCTCAGGCAAGTATAGTCACGCCCTCAGGCTATAGTAAACACTACCCTCAGGCATAAGTAATCGGGTCAGGCCCAACATATAAACATGAAATTTGCACACAATTCCTCTCAAGGAAAAAAGTAATGCATAATTAAACATGGCATACCCTCGGGTATCCTGTCCAAATGGCTAAACAGAGGAACACACCCCTCGGGATGGTCCTGGATCCAAGCAGCGATTCCAAAAAGCATTTTATTATCACAATTAATTTCCTATTCAATTTTAGGTATTTAAAATAGTCATGGCCTCATCCACACGACACCCCAAATATGGGTTCGTAGCTCAAAAACACACAAAACGCACAAGAGTTGGAAAATAAACACCAAGGCACCTACCTTTAACACCCACAAATGATATACGCGAATGTCACCTCCAGAAACGCCCAAGAACAACGTAGATCTGATGTATAGGAAACTTCGTTTAAACTTAAATAACTTCCCTATGGGAAATAATTGGTAAGAACTACTCTAAGAGAAGGGAGAAATCACCTGTGTGGTTCAAAAGAGATCGTCTGAGGCAGAAATGGATTCCTGACATGCGCCTGGTGGATCTCCAAAGCTCCGGCCTCCCTCTTCCGCTCCTCCTTCCCGTTCTATGCCTTCCCTATGAACAGGGGAGGATACTGCCCATTTTAAGCAAAAAAACAAAGTACATGGCGTGTACTTCTGAGTACATGGCGTGTACTTCTGAGTACATTGTGTGTACTTCCTTCATTTAACTGTTCATATAGCGGTTTCCCGCTAGCATGGCACTGTTCATCTGCCGAAATGACTACACGACATGCCTTCTTGAGTACACGGTGTGTTCTGTGGCACAGCTGGCCACCGCCTTACTATTTGCCTGCTGACTGACTACATGGCGTGTAAAGGACCACTACATTGTGTGTAGTCAGTTTCTACACCCTTTATCGCCGACATGGCCACACGCCCCATGTACTCATCCCACACGGCCAAAAGTACACGGCCTGTGGAAAAGTACACAGTGTGTACTTTCCAAAATTTGGGATTTTCCTCATTTTCCTTATTTTCTCAAAAACACTTAAGGAAAAACGAAAAGAAGAAACTTGTACCTCAAAAATAAGAACCAGGTTCTTACACATATCCAAACTCGTATACACGAGTTTGAATATGCATTCGTAGGACCACATTTTTTATAATGTGTTCTGGTGGTGACAGTTTTAAGAAGATGATTCATCGACGAAAAGGGGGTTCTTTTGTCTGACGGCTCATTTAATTTCAACTTTCTCACAAGAAATCACAATGAAGAATCTTCTCAGAGGTACGCATATTCATTCTCGTGCATATGAGAATGAATATTCGTACCTCCCATTAGATTCTTCATTGTGATTTCTGTGTGAGAAAGTTGAAAGTAAATTAGATGTCAGACAAAAGAGTAGTCGTCAATCCATTGGAAATTGTGTCGCCTGTAAGTAATGGTAATTATTAAGAAGTAGTTGTAATTATTTATCTTTTTTTTTCAGATAGTATTTTTATAATTTTAAATTATTCAAAAATATTAATGATTTTATATTTTGTAAAAAAATATGGAACAAGGAAGTCGACAACAATCATTATTAGATGATCGCGCTTGGATAAATCAGTGTAGAAATCCAAATGGTTATGGTTTAAATCCTGTATATATTGAGGGTTTTGAAGCTTTCTTATCATTTGCATCATCAAAACCATAATATGTTTCAGAAGAAAAAATAAAGTGTCCTTGTAAAAAATGTGCTCTGAGAACATTTGACACATTTGACAAGGTTGGGGGACATCTCTTATGGTTTGGTTTTCAACCAGATTATGTTTTTTGGTATCAACACAGAGAACGCAATTCTAGAGAAGATACTAATAACTTGATTCTGAATCCATTACAGTTTCAAAATTTAGTACATGATGTTGGAGGTCCATCTGTTTAGAAAACTGAAACTCAAGATGATATTGATTTAACTCCTGAGTTAGCACCATCTGAATTTTATGAGTTGTTGAGGTCTTCTGAGGATGCATTATATCATGGTTGTAGGATAAGAAAATTAGAAGTGGTTGAAAAATTTATGGCTATTAAATCAGATAATTCAATGTCAAACAACTATTTTGATCAGATATTTTCTTTGGTTAAAACATTGTTACCAGAAGGAAATGTGTTTGCCTACAAATTACTATGAGAGCAAGAGGTTGGTTCGTAATCTAGACCTTAGTTATTAGAAGATCCATAGATGCCCAAATGATTGCATCTAATATTCAGGTGAAAATGATTTGTTAGATATTTGTCTCAGATGTGGACAATCGAGGTATAAATAAGCTCAACCAAGGAAGTCTGGATCAATTCTAGTAAAACGGTTGAGATATTTCCCCCTTACACCCAGGTTGCAGTGTTTATTTATGTCTCAGAACACAGCGTTAATGATGTTATGGCACAAAACAAAGATTTCAACTGATAAAATCTTGAATCATCTATTTGATGGTGATTCATGAAAACATTTTGACCATATGCATCCGTCTTTTTCTTTAGAAGATCGAAATGTGCGATTGGGTCTTTCTACTGACAATTTTTGTCCGTTTGGTTCTTATGGTAGTCATTATTCATGTTGGCCTGTCTTTATAACTCTGTACAATTTACCTCCATGGATGTTGATGAAGGAGTCCTATATCTTTTTGACCCTATAAATCCCAGGACATCTGAAAAATAAAATTGATGTTTATTTGAAACCATTGATTGATGAGTTAAATGCATTGTGGAGTGATGGTGTTAGTACATATGATGTTGCTTCAAAACAAAATGTCATTTTAAAGGGTGCATTGATGTGGATGATTAGTAACTTTCTGGCATATGGAAAGTTATCTGGCTGGAGTACACATGATCCAAAATCATGTCCTTACTATATGAAAGGCAACATATCCTTTATGCTCATCAATGGAAAAAACCTTTCTATTTTGACTATCACTGCAGATTTCTTCCAACCGATCATCCTTTTTAGAGGAACAAATCTCATTTCAGAAAGGGTACAATTGAAAGTAATGAACCTCCACAAATGATCTCAGGTATAGAGTTAAAATCAGCTTTATTTTCATTACCTCCCATCACATTTGGGCCAATAGTAAACCAACAAAAAATTCATGGATTTGGGAAAGAGCATAATTGGATAAAATGAAGCATTTTTTGGGATCTTCCATATTGGTCTGATTTGTTGGTCCTCCACATGTTGGATGTCATGCATATTGAGAAGAACTGTTTTGATAATTTATTTTGTACAGTTTTTTATACACTAGTTAAGATCAAAGATACTATAAAGGCATGATTAGATCTTGCCCAAATTTGCAGGCGACAATAACATGAACTATTTGAAAATGTCAGATCACAGAGGTTAATGAAGCCAAAAGTAGATTATACATTATCCAAAGAGTGTCGCTTACTATTTTTTAGTGGATTGCAGATTTGAGACTTCCAAATGGCTATACTTCCAATTTGGGAAGATGTGTTAAGAATGGTTATATTACCGGATTAAAAAGTCATGATTGTCATGTTATAATGGAAAGACTTATGCTGATTGGATTTAGAGGTTTATTGAATTCTATGATTTGGGATTCAATAACAGACATATAATATTTTTTTCGAGACATTTGTGCAGCGACAAGAGACTACGATGCACTAAGAAAACTGGAAGAATATGTTGTTATAATTATATGTAAACTGGAAAAAATATTTCCGCCATCTTTCTTTGACTCAATGGAACATCTGATATTAAATTTTCCACATGAATCTAAATGTGGAGGTCCAGTATAGTTTCTATGGATGTACCCATTCGAGAGATGCATGCAGAAATTGAAAAAAAAGTACGTAACAAAGCATCAGTTGAAGGCTCAATTGTTGAAGCTTATTTTCAAGAGGAAATTGCTTTTTTTATGCTCTCATTATTTTGAATCTCAATATCCCTCAAAACACAATCGCATGGGATGAAATGAGTTGAATTTTAATGACAAAATGGACAATCAATTATCAGTTTTTAATCGGCCAAATCTTGGTTTCGGTGGAGTTCATGAATGATGGCTTTCAGATGATGAACATCACAGAGCTCATACATATGTTCTGCTCAACTGTGAAGAAATGACATCATTTGTACTATGAGTGCTTCTATCACTTATTCTATAATTTATGTTATAGTATGTAAACTTATTTTATTTGTAGGTTATATGATAATAATATCAAGAAACAACTTCCAAAAATTACAGCAACTACTCTTAAAGAACACAGACAAAAAAAATTATCAATGGTTTCAAAAACTGGTAACATAAATTATTGATGGTTTAATATCAATTCCGTTTATTATTTATCATATTAATAATTGTTTTAAAAAATTTCAGGTGTCTCAACATAGTGATAAAATTGATAAATGACTGTTTATATTAAGTAACCCACCGTCCAAAATGGTTAAATCCTATAATGCATATGTGGTGAATGGTTTTCGATTTCATACACGTGCATATGGGCAATAAAAAAATGAACAGTTGAGTTTTCTTGAGAGGATTAAATCACAGAGAAATAGAAGTTGAATTTTATAGCATTATGGATGAAATTATAGAGCTATGTTATCTATGAAAGAATTACATAATGATGTTTAAATGTCGGTGGTTGGATACTTAGAGAGGCTTGTGTGTTCATCTGACTCATGGAATCTTCAATATTAAATATAAAAGTATTCTTGCAGTAAATTAACCATTTTTACTGGAACAATAGGCACATAAAAATTATTATGCAAAGTATTGTGCTACTTCAAGAGACTTGAGTTATTGGTGGAGCATAATAAAAATGAAATCTCGGGAAAATCAGTTTACTCAAACTGAATGTGGTTCCACTGAAGTGGAAGGAATTAAAATTTTTCAAAGACTGCTCAAAATCCATCTTTTTCACAAAAAGACGTGAATATCGATGATTACACTCCACAATTAAGGATCGATGATGATGAAGATGTTAATGATGTTACAAATAAATTTTAAATGACAAGAGATGATGAAACTGAAACTCATATAGATATTGATGATGCTGGGGAGGAAGATGAAGACATTGACATGGAAAGCTATGGAGATGAGGATGAAGATAGACATTGACACAGTTAAATGCTGGTTATAATCATAACTAATATATATCTATATATAATAGTTATTTTCAACTATCTACTAACAACAATAATTTTGTGTTTCAGATGGATCTTGATCTATTTTGCGAGTTATAGGAGGTTGATCTACCTTTGGATGAGGGGGATTGTGGACCATATGACCCTCAACCTACTGACGGTTCAGGGGGTATGCGTAGGGGGTGCGGTCTTGCATGATTGATGATTCCTGACCCTATCCCGAAGCATCATCCACGTCTTGGCTTCGATCCACGCACATAGAGGTATGGTAACCTGTATATTTTAGTTAGATTTTATTAATTTATTTATATATATACTAATTTTTTGATTATTTATTTATTTTTCACAGTTTTTTTCATGTAGCTATTGGACAGGGGAGCGCTATCTTACGCAACAATTTTTCTTAGCCATGGATCACATGGGAACATATTCCCATTTATGTGTGGCGTGACATGTTCGATCATTGGCTGGTACGTAAATAAAGAATATTTATTTTGAAATTTATTTTATTAGTAACTTGATATTATAAATTATTTGTAGGGTTTATGGTATCTCATTGATGATAACATGCGTGACGCTATCCACACGGCATGGCAGGTGTCTATGCATGACTGTTTCCATCGGTTTTTGCACAATTTGAGAAAAACAGCCATTAAGAAAGCAGGAGTGACAGAATTTGATGATTCTTGTAGAGACCACCGACCAGAGTACATTTCATCTCATGTTTGGGATGTATTATGTTTACACTGGTTGGGTGGTGGATTTCAGAGGAGATCTTCAGTGGGAAGGCAGAACTAGGGGAGACAGGAGGTGACACATCGAGCTATTAGTCGTACATTTAGTACGCATAGAGAGAATCTGGTAAGTATATTTTTTAAATATTTTATAAAACTTTAAATATAAACAGTTTATTTTATATTTCTGTAGGAAGTCAAGCATCTGGATATTACGGAGTTCGATGTTTATCAGATGATGTACAGTAATCCAGCCACTGGAGAGATTACAGATGATCGACAGCGTCAGATTGTGGTTAGTATTATTTTTTTCAGTTTGAAAATTAACTGCATATAATATTTTCACCACTTTAATTTCAAATTGGAATTGAAGGATTCATATGAGGCTGCGACCTCTCAGACACATGCTGAGAGTTAGGACGAGACGACTGAGCAGACCAGTGCCCACCATTTCGATGAGGTGGCATGGATGCAGGCGATGCGGTATGGCTTTGAGAAGGGCTGAGTAGTTGGTATCAGATCTCATTTGACTCCTGGTACTTATTATGGTACTGTTGTGATGTCGGCGTCCAACTCGAGAGGAGCTCATGGAGAGGCATTATCTTCTGCCTCACAGTATTAGGAGCAGTTGCGAACTCAGTCTAAGCTTATAGAGAGTTTTCGAAAGCAGCATGAAGAGATGTGTCGGTGACAGCAGCAGCATCAGCAGTAGTATGAGGAGGAGATGGATTTATGGTAGCAGTAGCAGCAGCATCACGAGCAGATAGAGTACATGCGCCATCTCACTCGTAGTTTAGGGATAGAGTTTTCTCCACCATCTCCTACAGCTCCTCCACCTCCTCCAGAAGACGACCCCACCAATGATTTGTTTTTTTGTTAAAATCATTTGAATTTAAGATTTATTGCAATATGAACTATTTAAAGTTTCTGTCTTTTATATTGGTACAAATATTGCATAATTTTTTTTAATATTTTATTATTTATTATTAGTATTATATTTTTTAATATTTTTTTATTTTACTAATAATAATAACATTTTATGATTTTTTTATATTTTTTTGTAAATATTGAGAACTGTGAGAATTTTTTTTTTATTATTTTTTTAATAAAATTAATATTAATTTTTTATTAATCATAATTTTATTAAATATATTTTTTTAGTATTATATTTTTTAATGTCTGTTTATTTTAATAATAATATTTTTTTATATTTTTTTTATTTTAATAATATTAATATAATTTTTTCATTAATCGTAATTTTATTAAATATTTTTTTTATTATGTTTAGTATTTGCGGCAGGACCTTTTGCGATGGGCTCCCATCACAAATAATCTAAATATAATTTTTTATTAATAGTATTTGCGATGGGATCATCGCAAAAGTTTATTATATATATAATGTATATAATCAAAGGATTAGTTGTGACGGAAAACTGCCCCGTCGCAAATACTATTTGCGACGGTCCGTCGCTAAAGATTATATATATATATATATATAATGTATATAATCGGAGGATTATTTGTGATGGGGCCCTTTCCCATTGCAAATATTATTTTTTGCGACAAACCCATTGCAAAAAATAATATTTGTGATGCTGTTTTCTGCAACGGGCTATTTGCGATGGGGCCCCGTCGCTAAAGCCTATTTGTGATGGGATCCCGCCGCAAATAGACCGTCTCAAATACCTCTAATTCCAGTAGTGCTAGTTCCCGAAGGTACTCTTCCACTTTAGTAGGATCTGTATCATAGTGGAATATCAAATGGGGTTTAATGACTACAAGATATGGGGCATGTATACAAGCTTGGAGAAATATCTATAATTCCTCAATGTTAGAGGTCATATCTTGCCAAGATTCAACCTCCTTGGGTCATACATAATTTGATGCTTCCATGGCCGGTTGTGAAGAGGACCAATCATCCCTTAATTTTATTTTATTTTCAGGCCTCTCCATCATGATAGGAAGTTGGGAAGTTGGAGCCTGAGTTTCCTCCCAATGATGACAACTAGAACTCTAGGGCTCAATAGTTGAAGTCTCTTCAACTCTAGCATACTATGTGGCCCACATTCAAGATTTTTTAGAAGCTTTTAGAGCCCCATCATCATCATCCTTGAGTTTATCCTTTATTCTATGCATGAAACATCCATAAATCATCACATCTTTGACTCTGGGGATGCTTGTTATTAATGTCCCTTGAGGGTATTAGTAAATCCAGGAATTAGCACACTTGGAAGTTAATCCAATGGATGAACCCTATGGATGAAACTTGATTTCTGCTTGAGACACCACTAAATCCATAAGGACTCGATGCTTTTGGGCCACCATTGGGTGCTTCTCTAATCATACGTGAATGAGGAGGGATACAGTTAGTTGTTGTAGGAAATTAAATTGGCATGCAAATATGTATATATCATAAGCTTCACAATCACTATCAATCTAGGTTTTCAGCATGCTATCTTTGAAATATATCATGTATGACCTCAACTCATCATCACCAAGGTCATTGTTAGTAAATTTCCCAATAGGTGGATCCCCATATAGAAGAAATTAAAATCCCCAAATAGGTTAAGGTTCTTAAAATCTTCATTGTACTTCAATTACATGTGTTAGATTCCATAAAAAGATTGGGAAAATGGTTGGAACCAGAATCAAGGTATCCCATCTTCACTCAGAACAGCGTAAGAACTAAAGTTTGTTTCAATCCATCCCCACAACACTTGAAATGGCCCTAAAATCTAGAAGGGGTCCTTCCCTGTATACACGTGAAATAAGTACTGGTGGATCTTTTCCAAGATATGGGATATCAATACAACATTGTTTCCTTCATCCAAACTATCTTCCATGAAGAGTGTCCCTAGATTCACACTGTCAATGCATTTTTGGATCGATAACATGTATATACTCAACCACATTTCTAGAAACCTAATGAGGAAGGTTTTGGTAGGGATGTCAGACTTGACTATGTATCCCCACTGATCATATTGTTCATGTTCCAGCATAGTCCAAAACTTATCGAGGATGCTCTACTTTTCCAATGAGGTACATCTCGTTAGCTGATGGAAACTAGGACATTATCCTTTTATTTTCATGAAAACCTTCATCCATGCCTCAGAATAGACATTGACCCTTGGGCAAGGGTCTTCCTTACTAAATTCATGGGCTACCTATAATAGCTCATGATCCAAAATAGGCATTTTTTCAGCATCATCCCATGTCACATTCAATGGAATGAACTCTTCATATATCTCTCTGAGGATGGGTGATCCTTAGTTCATATAGACATACCATAAATTGACGTCGACTTCTCCAAGTGTCAGGTGGAAAGTATTTTTTGTGGGATTTATCAGTTTAGAAGATTGGGAATGATGTTCAGGTGCTTGTACACATATATATGGGACACCCGGATTGTCTCATATATGTTGACCACCTTCAGTTCAACTTTGAATTCAACACAAGTATTTTTCACCCAGTGCGCCCACATCCACTCTGTTTTGACACCTCCACTAGTACATAAGTCCCAGTCTTCCTTCCAAAATTTTGATTGATCTTTCTTAGAATCACAAAATACATATGATTATTAGTATGGTTTTTATTAAGGACTGTAAGGCTTTAGATCTAGAGAATAGATACTATGGTGCATAACACTTATAGAGGGTACCATTCCCTCATTGATAAATGCACCCCTAGATGCGATGTTGGTAGTGGTAAAATTCATGTACTACTAGAACCATGAAAGTAGAAAATTATTCATCGACTTCAGAATGAGTAAAGCTCTCAAAATTTTGTGGTCATAAATTAGAATTAGTTCACTTTTAGGATATTCATGGTGGAACTTCTTAAGATGCATTTCCAAATCTAGAAAAGTGGAGTTATGCACTTCATAATAATTTGGCCCAATGATGTCTAGTATTTTCTTAATGTGTGTACCATATTTCTCATAATAGACTTGAACCTTTTAGGTAACCATTGTAAATATATAGTGAAACACCAATATTTTCATTAAATACTAGGTTTTAGTTTTGTATATTGTGATAAAAATTTGTAAAAGGAAGGACCTTGCATATTTCACTCACCCAAGTGACCTCACGCAAGTCACTCACTCAAGTGACCAAGTAGAGGAACCTCACTAAAGTTACACAGCAGACTATTCTCATGAAATTTAAGGTATATCATGAGTACACAAGGAGAATATGTGCAAAAAGGCTTTCATGAATGACTAGCATGAAAAGAGCATCCAGGCAGCTGATCAGTGTTATTGAGGGGGACCGCTAGTTAGGTGATGCTATTTATAGATGAATGGGTTCCTGTGTGGCTAGCCTATGTAGTCCACATATGCTGTCACCCTACATGAACAGCCTACTCGATCTATATTCTCACTTCTCCCTTATGTGACATATAATCTGTAATTTTTTCCAACCCTGATCATGAATGTACAGGAACAAACATATTCCAATGGATAAAGTATTCATCAATGTCCATGACTCTCTCTACCACAAGATCATATCATCTTCTTATGATCAGATCTAATCCTGAGGGGGGGTGGATTTTTTTACACTCTATTTTTCATACAAGGATAAAAAGATACAAAGAAAATATCTCAAGTATAGGGGGGATTAAAAGGAATAAAAGGTGAAAATCCTTTTCCATGCATTCTCCCAAGTGGATATCATGTAAACCCAACCTACACGCCCCAAAATGCATGGAAAAATCCTAACACAGGTCACACCTATGCAGGCGAGACCTGCATGAGTGACTTGTTTGAACTACCTTCTTTTCCTAGGCTCTTGAGATTTATTATATATAAGAACCTTGGGATCCTCATTTGACATGACTGTAATACCAGAAGAAGGATCAAATCTCTCCTCACCCTAGTCCTTCACCAAATTCCTCAAAACTCTCCATGTAGTTCTTGGAGCTTCAATAGAAGTGGTAATTAACAAGATTATAGGGATCATTATCCCTCTGGGGTATAAAATGCCAAATAAATATATGAGGAACCACTTCCCCAATTCCATAGGTACTAGGGAAAAGGCCCCTTATCAAGCTCAGAAATTGTGTGAGACCATTCTCGGAGCACCTAAGGAGACCTTTGGAGGTCTGAGAAAGGTCTCACCCAAGTTTGGTTTCCCATGTTATTATTCATCCATGTTTTCACAAGTAGTACTTGCATGAGATACCACCAAATTCACATAACTAACACTTGGGTGAAGTGGCCTCCCAACTCATCTAGTTATCACCTAGTCGACGACAAATTCAGCTCGCACAAGTATCACTTGGGAAAAGTACCCTCTAGGACCTCTTTTCACATATCCAATGATAGGATACCCCTTTATCTTGGTTCCTAATCTGAGGGGGCTAATATAATACCTCCTCCAAAGCCTACAAACATGTGTGATCAGGACCTGGGGAACACCATTGTGCCTTCTTGATCATAAATTCTCATGTTAATTGAAGTATTGTATTTAACCTTCAGTAGGTTACTTAGAATTTTTATAATCATACATTCTCATGGTAATGAGGATCCCAACCTTAAGGATAGTGTTATATGGATTCTTAGGATGAGTTTCAAAATTTATTGCATAAAATTTGAAGGGAATAATATGACAAGCCCCTATTATCACCCATAACCTTGCTCTCTTCTCCTCTTCCACCTATCAAAAGGTGAGGTCAAAGGGGTATCCCTCCTAGAGTAATCCCCTTGTATTTCTTACAGGACATCTCATGCCTTCCACATAATTATCCTCATCCACCAGCGGATGATGGATATTTTGTGAGTTTTCATATCTCCTACTTCTTATTATTTCTCACACTGATCATGACTCAAATGATCTTAGGGGTTTGTGGTGATCATGTCACTATAATGATAAAATAACCTTCAGGGGGCTCCTCTGTATGTGTAAGCCCCAAACCTTTAGAACTATGTAGGCTTTGATTCCTGTCTAAATGGGATATATAGGAAGCCTCCCTAAGGTTCAAACCCAGCATCTTCAATTCATCATAATATTATCTAGTCCATATTCCTAGTAGGTTCATATCCAACCTAGAGGTCTATATTACTTCTCGTCCCCTCTATCACTATCCTTATTAGCTCATATTCTCAATAATATCATACACCCTTCTAGATAAACCACAAAGTTTCATTTCAGTGTAAGTCCCACACTAGCCTTTACTAGGAATCTTTCGCCTAGACTTCATTACCACATGATGTTAAACCGCATGGTCTAGTCCTTATCGCATGACCTTAAAAGGTATGGTGTATCTTATTAAGTGGAACTGAACTACATGGGTTATGATTCCTCTCACGATGATACGTAGTAATCCCCTATCATAATCTCGATACCAACACTGAAATAACTCTCATCTCCCTAGATGAAGATAAATTCTAGAGAACCTAATTATGTGTCTTAAAGCTAGCATCAAAAAATAATGAATGTAACTAAGATGAATAACCTATGATACATATGGATGGTTCCACCGATGGATAACCATGGATACATACAAATGGTTTCCCATCAACATGAGTCTATAATTGATTGTTAATATATCGGGGTGATCGGTTCCTTATTTTGAATTTAAAAGGGATTCATGAATATGTATTAAATCTATTAGAGAGTCCCAAATTAGGAAATACCCCTTACCCTAAAAAGGGTGTGATAAGCCTGACCTCCCATCCTATTGACCAATGTGAGTTCTTAAGCATCATTGGTTAATTCCCCAATGATTGTCTTCCTTTGGGTGTTTTTGGTTCCATGAATAAACCCTATTGGAAACCAACCCACCATGAAAAAGTGAGAAATATATATTGTGGCCACTATGAGTTTTTGGAGATTCCCTTTAGCCTAAAAAATGACTCATTTGTGTTTATGGGACTCATAAACTAGATCTTTCAAACCTTATTAGACCATTTCATAGTTGTCTTCATTGATGACATCCTTATTTATTCAGAATTGAAGGAGGAGCATGTTGAGTGTCTAAGGATTATTTTGGAATTTCTCCAAGAGCAGCAATTTTATAGAAATCTCAAGAAGTTATAGTTTTGGATTCAATAGGTACTCTTCTTGGGGTATGAAATATCATAGGGAATAGAATCTATGTAACTAGTGATGATTAAGGTGGTGCTTTCTTAAGGGCCACCAAATAATATGTTTGAGGTGTGAATCTTCCTTGGGTTCAAAGGATGCTGCTAGAGATTCATGGTAGACCTCCTCTGGATTTTGACTCTAATAAATTCCCTTTCCAAAAAGTTTTATCCCTTTGTTTGATCTTAGTGATGTTAGAGAGATTATAAGTACCAGAGTAAATGTTGATGAGTAATCATATCCTAAGGTTGTTAGAGGAAGGAGTTGATTATTTGGTGTTCTATGATGCCTATGGAGTCAGGTTGGGTGGTGTTTTGATATAGATGAAATAATTGATTTCTTATAGATCTAAATAGTTGATACCTCAGGAGAGAAACTATGTGGCACATGATTTGGACCTGGTAGTGGTAGTGTTCACCTTGAAGACTTTGATACATTAACTTCTTAATGAGTTGTTTATAGTCTATACAGATCATAAGAGTCTCAAGTACATCATCACTCAGAGATATCTTATCCTAAAGTAGAGACATTGGTTGGAGTTACTATATGATTATGACTTTTCAATTGTTTATGATCCGATAAAGGCCAACATGGCATAAAATTCTCTTAGCTAGAAGTATCATTCTTAGTTGTTGGATGATATGTCTAAGCATCTGGATTCAGCGTAGTTGTCCTTGGTGGATGAGGGATAAATGTCTTATCTTCAATCAATGGTGGTGTCCCCTATTCTTCTTTAGTGCATCATTAATACCCATATCGGAGAAATATATTGCGAGGTCCTGGAAGACTAGATATCCTCATGAAATATACCAGATGTATTTTACAAAGATGGGGAGCACATATTCTTCTTTTTATGTAGAACAATGGTTCTAGTCATGCTATGTGATAAGGTGCAGAGGGAGTTCCATATTTCACCCTTAATGGTTCATCTAGGATTGAAAATGATATACCTGGACTACATGTTTCATTTTTGGTGTCCAGGTGTGAAGAATAGTATTTTTTAGCTTATCTCATGATGTATCACATGTTAAAAGGTGAATACCTATCACTAGTCCCTAACATATTCGACCCAACCCCTTGAGATTCTAGAGTGGAAGTGGGATGGTATATCTATGGACACAATTATGGGGATTCCTTAATTAGTGAGAGGTCACAACACTATCTAGGTGGTCATATACTGACTGGTCCACTTACTTCCTATTTAGGAATAAAGTTTATATGGGAGATTGGGATGCTTGTATGTGGAGGAGATCATCCAGTTTCATTGTGTACCATTAATTATTATTTATGATTGAGATTCCCGATTCATGTCCTAGTTGTAGAGGAGTTTGTGGGAATCATTTAGGACTCATTTTTGAATGAGTATGATGTTACACCCTCAGATAGATGGTCAAGCTAAGTGAACCATTTAGGTTCTTAAGGATATGTTGATGGATTTTGTGTTAGATTTTTATTGGGGTTGGGAGGATCCTTACCTATATTGGAGTTTTCTTACAATAATATCCATCACTATATTATTGGTATAACACCTTTCGAGACCCTTTATGGGAGACCCTATAGGTCACCCCTATGCTATATAGAGATTAAAGAGACATTGATGATGAGGTTGGAACTCATGTAGTTGAAAATGGAGAAGGTGAAGGTAATACAGGAGTGGATGAGTATAGATTATATCCATCTTGATTATTATATGAATTGATGACTGGGGACTTTAGAGTTTAAGGAAGGAGATCATGTATTCTTGAAGGTCTCACCATGGAAAGTTTTATAGAGGTTTTTTTAGGGGATCAAGCTACCCCTAAGGTTCATTGGTTCATTCCCAATCCTAAGTAGGGTGGATGAGGTTGTTTTCCACCTAACGTTTCCTCCGTAGTTGGATCGAGTGCACAATTTTTTCCATGTGTCATAGCTGGGAAGATGCATTCATGAATTATCACATGTCATTGACTATGGTGTTCTGGACATTGAGGATGGTGTTACCTTCTCAAAGTTCTCGGTGGAGATCAAGGATCAATAGGATATGACTCTTCACATATGGTAAATACCGCTAGTGTGAATGTTGTGGAAACATGGGGATATTCATGAGAGCCCATGGGAATATGAGATGGAAATGTGGGCTTAGTACCTTGGCCTTTTCAAGTAGGTTTTACTTTTTGGTGAAAATATCCTAAAAGGTGAGGAGGATGTAGCGACCAAGATTTTTATGGTCTAAACCTTTAGAAAATTTTAAATAATATTTTTTAGATGGATCATTCAGACATTTTTATTGAATGGTAATTACGAAGCCTCAATAATGATATATTAAAAATAATATATTATTTTTATTCTATGTTCCAGTGATTATAGGGAAGTCATATTTCCACCTAAATAGAGTCTCATATGGGAAATTTGATATCATGGTTTCATCGGGAAGAGGGGACTTACCATAGGTATGGTGTAATCCTTGTTTGAATCTAAGGGCCCCTAGGGTCAAATCATCATTGGTGTAACTAATTAATTAAATTAATTGATTAATTAATGAAATACATCCACTAAACCTAATTATATCATTATATTTATCCTTAAAATCTCTTGTTAGGGTTATCCATCATAAAACCCTAGCTTCGAAGAGAGGGGGAGAGAGGGGGTAGGGAGATCTGAAGATCTGGGGTGCTAATGTAACACACTGGGATTTTATGATATGGTTTTCTATATAAATTTGATTTATTTGATATATTTCTTTATATACAACACTGAGTTTAAATGAATTGCGTTAAACTATTGAAATATTTTTATTTAATGTGATAGTTATAAGCTAGCCATTGGATTTTCAGGAAAGAATAAGATAACTAAATTATGAAAAATATATGTTTTACACATGTTTTAAATAAATTAATTTGTTATCAACTGATTAGAAATAAACATAAAAATCAATTAAACGTAAAAGATATATTTTTCTGGAAAACTATTTTTGGCACACAATAAGTTTTTATCTTAATAAATTAAATTAATCACTATTGGTGAATTATTTTAATGAAATTTATATATTATATATTAAATAAAAAATTTCAAAATTCATCTAATGGTTTTTATAGGCATGGGATAAGAATAAATCCAGTTTTATTCTTTAAAATTTATTTTTCTAAAATACAATTTTTGTCACGTTTTGTGTACTTATTTTAAAATGAATTTATTATGATTATAGAAATTGAATATTAAAAATGGATTTCATATTTGGAATCAAAATTTTTAAATTTGATAAATATGTCCCTTTTATTTTTGGTCATTATCAATGGTAATTATGGTAAATATGTGTCACCTCGATAAGGGTAAAATGGGTAAAATAGGTTTAAAACCATGGGATAAGTCTCAAAATCAACCCAAAACTTACCTTTATTTCATTGTATGGAATATATTTTAACATATACATAAAAAATCAAATATATATAATTTTGGTTGAATTTTCCCTTGATAATGAAATTTATATTATTTTAAGTAAGAAAATTTTAAAATTTCACTCTCTTGAATTTAATATCTCTAAAATATTTACATTGGGATAAATAGAGGATAAGTTTGATTATAAATGTTTTTTTAAGATAAATTAATTTTTTTATTATGGTGATTTATTTTTTATTTTTAGTGGTGAAATAATTACCTTGAATTCTTAAACAACGCTGACACAGTGCTTGTGCAAGGAGTAGAAAAATCATGTAAATGCTTTTAAAAACTATAAAGGTAATATTTTTTGGATGAGTTATAGTGCCCCATAAATTTTATAGATTAATATAACATATTAGAGATATTTGAAAGGTTTATATTTTAATTCCATTACTTTTATGTTGTTTTTAAAGTCAAATTATGTGAATAGTTCTTAAAATGACATTAATTAATAGTATTTTATGATAAAATATATTATTAAATTATTTAAAAATCATAAAAATATTACAAGAGGATAAGTAGGATGATAAATGGATAAAATTTTATCCCTTTTTCATTTATAATCCAATTAATACCATATAATTAAAACTATAACCCTTTAATATTAAAAAAGCCATTACCATGATTAAGATTAAAATTGGTTAATCAAGGGGTTAAACCAAATGATAAGGTTTAAAATGACACCAAAACCTAAATAAATTTCATTAGATTGTGATATTTCTTCCTTATCCTCTTTTTATTCAAATTAATTTCCATTTTAAAGAATTTTTCTTGAAAATTACTTATTTATATTTTAATCTTTTTTTGTAATTCCAAGTGTGTCCTTTCCCTCCCTTATAAAAGGACACCCCTTCTCTATTTTCTTTACACCACTTTGAGCCATATTTCTCAACCAAACCATACCTAATTTTCTTCTAAAATTTCATATCCACTAATTATATGTGATTTTATTTTAAAATACCATTCTAATGGTCCTTAATAAGTTATCTAAAGAATTCTTACTGAAGAAGAGGAGATTAAAGTGCCTTTAAATTAAGTCAAACTTAAGGTAAGAGATTTACATTTGAATCTCATTTTAATCAGGGTTGATTTTTCTTGAATTTAAATTGAAGGAAAATATATGATACTTTACCAATAAATAAATTTCATTTTCTTATCCTCTGGTTATTTCGTTAGAGTATAATTTTTCTTTCATTTTTCTCACTTTAAGTACTTAAGAGACAGAAAGATCATTTTTAAGGAAAAATGACTTCATTTCCCTCTTTGATCGAAAATCATTTTTATTATATGTCCATTTTTTCTAAAAATGTTTTCAATAATTTTTTTACTATTATACTATTATTATTTAAAGTCACTTTTACCCATGTTTTTCTTTTTATAAAATGGTTTAGAATGAATCTTCTTGACATTTTCTGAATGAGGTACTTTTTAATTTTTACAGAAAATATGAAAGGAATATTTTTTTAACATACATTACATGAATGGAATTTTCTTCCATCAAGACCGCTCAATACTTTAAATATTACTTTAAATTTTACAAGGATTTTTTCAAATAAAATTTTTTCCTTCATATTTGGTAAATTCTTAGATTTTAATATGTAATTTAAAAATGAAAAGGTTATTTTCTTCAAGAAATATTCCAGTGATCTTTTAAATGAATTTATCATATATGATGACATCCTTGATTTCACTTATGATTTACTGGGGATATGATCCAATTATACCATATTTATTCTTTCTTTGGATTTTTTATGGTTATGATGATGAAATATCGATGAAACCATTTTTATTTTCCATGGGTTAAGTTATAATGAATGTTTTTATGATCTTGTTGCAAACATATAAATGGATTTTTGATCATGCAATGGTTAGGGCTGAAATTATATAGCCCTCTAATTCATTGGGTAAATATTAATGTGATATGAGCTCAAATGTTATATAGGAGGTTATCCTAAGCATGAAAAAAGAGGGTACACAAGTGGTTATCTTGAGCCTAAAGTAGGTAATGGGTAGTTATCACAAGCCTAACTTTTTATAAATGTCTTGGTGTATAGTATTTATATAAAATTTATATGATTAGGATTATTTTACACTGTATTCCACTCTTTTATGACATGATTGTATGCCAATATAATGTTCTCATGGATCATGTTATTTTATCCCTTTATGATTCGTATCTTATGAACTACCAAGATTTATTCTAGGACTCATTTTTATAATCTAAGAATTGTTGCATATGATTTTAAAAGTTTAATCTAATGTTCTCATAACCTTTTTCTCATGTTATGTTTAAATGGTCATTGATATCTCCCTTGTTTAACCTTAATGAGAATCTAAGATCACCCTTTATTATGTTTCCTTTTCCCTGAGATATGAAGAAAAGTTATAAGTATGATGTGTCTAAGAAGGGTGATAATTGTGAAGGACCAAGTGGGAGATGATATAGATCTTTTATGAACTAGTTTTTTATGTATCTAACTTTCCAAAGACAATAAAATTTTAAAGTTCTAGTGTGTATCGTAATGTTATAAAATGAATACTCATCTAATATGATATAATATTTATGTATGAAAAGTATGGGTCACTATAGTTTTTGAATAAATTCTTCACTAAAAATTACCAACAAATCTAGTGTGGATGATATTTTCACCAATGATCTAACTTTAATCAAGATAGGAATCGTTATTTCAATTCCTCTTCTATATTATTCATGATTTATGAGTATGGACCATTTTTCCTAATTTATCCCTTAAAAATGGCCCTTCAAATTTATCTACTTTTATTTTTCCTGAAATTTGCGATTCTCTTTTCATTCTTAATCTTTGTAAAATACACACCTAAAATTTGATGGTCGAATCCTTGCTTAATCACTAATGAATTTTATTCTATTATTTCTCTTCCTGATCTTCCTTTTTTCTTCACTCTTTCACCACTAACTTCCTCTATGGTTGATATTTCGATGGATAATTTTCCTAGATTGAAGAATAATCAATGTCTAGGTATGAAAGCAAGAAATTTGAACATGAAAAATAAGAATGATGAATGTGAGAGGATTTATGATCAACAATGAATCTTGTAATAGTACAACAACATGGGGTTTCAAACAGTAGTGACACTTGGGGCATAGGGGTTACATGAAAACCCATTATTGAGTGTTTTTTATAAAGGATTGATGTAAAATTTCCACAAAAGGGTAAAATGATGGAAGAGGTGTTTGGAGTTGTTTCAAACACAATCAGAGGTGAGAATAGTGATGAATAAGTGTTTTTCTCTAATATGTAGATTCTAGGATTAAAGAAATGATCATGAAAAATCTAATCCAAATCCACATGTTGAGTAGTCCCCTCGAGTTGTGGATAGGGTTTTTGAGTGAGTTAAGTATCACACGACATGTAACCTTGGTGTGCACATAATGTATCTCTAAGTTGGCTGACATGGGTCAGGACCACACATCGTGTATCCTTAGATATACATGAATCAACCTCCCTAACAATACACACTGAGTGAGCCAGCTAGATCTACATGTCATGTACCCTTGAGGGGACATGCCTTTTACCATTTATCCTACATGAAATAAGTTTTGGTGGTACATTCTGAGTACTTGATGGTCCCATAAGTCATTTACCCTAACACAAATGTCATATAGGTTGACCCACACATTCCATGTGGGAATTAGTACATGACTAAACTGCTCTTGAGTGGCTACACATCATGTACCCATATAGTACATGTCATGCACTTCTCTATCCTTAGTTTATTTTTATATCTACTTTGATAAGAATCAAATTTGGGCATGTGATTAGTCTATTCTGAGTGTTTTTATGTGTAAAACATGATGATGAACTCCTCTTTAGTGTTAGAGGTGATATACAAGGTGATTAGAGAAATTCAATCTCCTTAGCTCCATATGACCGATAATGGGGATCGAGTGTGATGATTTAATCATTCACGGGGCTAGTAACTCACCTAGTATTGTGTTTATGATAGGTCATAGTTCCCAGTAGATTGATAAATTTAATAACTCTCCTACTCATGGGGCGTAATTCATTTATCCATGGAGTTCGTTACTCTCTTGTCTAATGAGTTTTACTTGATGCGGTGATGATCCTCCACCATGGTTGGTTACCCCCTCAACTTAAATTTATCTATTGGAAATGTATGGATCCCCCACTATAGTTTATGAGAGGTGGTGTGGGTTTTGTTATAGGTAATTTGGATTTTTAGGATGCTCGTTGGGGTTTTTTCTTCTATAGTTGGGATATGCATAGCCAAATTCTTTTCTATTTCCTTTTTTCTATACCTTTAAATCATATTTTGGTTTTCTATTTCCCTCATTCCTTTTTGGTTGTGATTTGTTTAGTACTTATCATTTATCCTTTACAATTTTTGTGGGGTATTACTAAGTATGTATATATTCACCCCAGCATGGGCGTCGATCCCACATATGTTGTGTCTTATGAAAATGATAGACAATTTAGTAATTACTTTGGTAGAGATGGTGTTAGTGGAGCTTAGTAGTAGCCATAGGTGATATAAGCAGATGATGTCCATGTCTGGAGTTAGTTTGTTGTGGAGATCCCTTCACCTCAATTGCTTTAAGTTGGTTTCTCTTTGGGTTGGCTAGGTGTGTATATTTTCCCTTTAATTTTTTATTTATATAATGGTTATTCTATTATGGATCTTAGTATTTTTGTATGCATTATATATTTTAGTTGGTTTAATTTGTATATCCATTATTTCATGTGTGGAGATGTGTATTTTTTATAGGTCCATTAGGATAAGGCCTCTCATCATATGTGATATGCCTACTTGGTGCTAGTTGTCAACCTCTAACCTATTAGAGGCAGGTTTGAGGTGGAAAACTTAGCCTACTTCCAGCCTAGTAAGGGTCTCGATGAGTCAAGTTAGGTCAGTTCTACTAATCATTAGAATGATCAATAACATAAAATTCATTCTTTACATGTGTTTCCATGATAAATGGTTCCTCCCTATAATTTAACTACTTAAAATAAAAAGGTTTTAATCCATAATCATCATGTTTTACACCACTATTACTATCATCCTAGTTACACTTAAACAAAAGTTATCAAAATTTAGTGTAATCAATTTCTCATATATACTCAGCAAATCCAAAATATGATTTTGTTACAAAAAATGGGTTTTTATCTTTTGAACTTGAAAATGCATTCATTTAGAAAAGAACATTATTCCACTATTTTAAATGGTACTCTTATTGTACTAATTTTTTATATAAAATGTGTAATTGTTAATATCAAAACCAAACCATGTGATCACATTAAGACATGGTCCCCAACTAACCATTTCAAGGTTTCTAAAACTGATGAATCCTTGTTGAATTTCTCCTTAAACCATGAAAATATATATTTTTATTGTCGTTCATCATCGAATTTTTATTTATTTTTTGATACTAATCCATCAATCTAGTAATATGTGATGATATATATGGTTGAACCACTTTTGTGTTGTTTAAAATGTATAAATGATCTTGCATCACTACATCACATGTAATAAACATTTCTTTTAATCCACGAATCCCATTACCTTTTATTGACTACTAGATGTAGAGATATAGGGAGACCAATATGCTTCACTTCATATAAGTAGTCAGTATAGAACTCAATCACCTCCTACGATATATATTTTTAAATGATAGAGGCCTCCAGTGGATGTTTATTTTTAACATATCCCTTTAAAATTTTCATATATTATTCAAAAGGATACATCTAATGTAAATATACAAGACCACCTAAACTTATCCCCCACACCAAATGAATCATTAGATAAACCATTATATCAAAAAACAATGGTAGAAAATACATCTCTAGTTAAAAAATTATGTGGGAAGATTCATTATCCAGTGTATTTAAAAAATGTGGATCTATGACTCTACTATAAATGGAATTTAAAAAGTATCATAACTTATTTATAGTCTTTCTAAAAGGAATTGAAAAATTTCCACATAGTATAACTAATAGTAGTTATTACATCAATGCATGACAGTCACGAGATTTCATGCCTATTAACTTCAAATCCCATAATGACACAAAAAATTTCAAATTGTAAGAATACTTAATAGGTATTTAATACTATGTGGACATTAACAAAAATTTGTCTTTTCACTCTTACATAAGGTGTGAAAAACTAGAGGTAATTTTTTTCCCTTTTATAGTGGGAGTGAACTCAAGATGTATTATCATAGATATTAAGTCTAATATTACATGAAATCTATATTTTGTCTTTTCTTTTATATTTAATAATGTTTTGATCAAACTTTGGCATGTGTTTTTCTTAACATGAATAACATTAATGTTATGCTTTACCTCTAGAAATATATAATAAGGTAGATCAAATAGGATGAACCATTTCTTCCATGTATTTTTTGACGACCCAACCTTTCTATCTTCCCAAATGTGACCTCAATGTTTTCACCTTGTCATAATATTATTTGGTTAACAAAGTTTATGGGTGAAAATAATACTCATGTAAACCATTAAATACCTTTTTTAACCATTGATAAGGGTGTTCAATTTGAAAAAATATTTGATGACCCATTTATAATTTATTTCTCCCATTTTGAAATTGATGTTATGAAGTTTATTCTTCATAAATTTGACAATATTTATGTCCCTTAACACTGTATCTAGATAAATTTTCATATGTAAGAAAATTATTTATAGTGAACATTAACATAGAATGAAAAATGAAATACTTTTTAATAAATAAATCAAAAACATTAACACTGGACTCCCATAGAAATTTTAAATCATAAAATAATGGTGAAAAGTAAAAATAAATATCACTTCAAGACTATTTTGGTCTGGAAATCATCATTCTCATTATAACATATTTTTTCTTCATACATATATATAAGGATAGGTTGTAAACTACTAACATAATAGTCCATGAACTATATTGGATATTGAGGCTTTGATATGAACTCATTCTATCTATTCATAGTTCCATTATGATATTTCTAACTTCATCTCCAAAATAAATAAATTATTGATTAAATATCTTCCATTTTGATGAATCAGTAGGGTGATGTAGGTTTTCATTGGTGATTCGATCATCTTCATTCCATCTCAACCTATTTGAATCATTTTAATTTTTAAATAAATGCTTCAAATGAGGAATTATTTAAAGATAACAAATTTAATTAGAAGGAGGTTTAGTTTCTATCCTTAAGTATGAATCACAATTAGATCAATCATCCATTTTATATCATGATGTCTCAAATTTAGAACATTTTGATAAACCATCATGTTTCTTCATATATAACACATAGTCGATTGGGAAAGAATGTATTTTCCTAGACACCAGTCTCATTGGACATAATATTTTTTCATTATAATTGGAATTTATAAGGTCATTATCTTCTAAAAGTGTCGTTTTCAAAATATCAATCAATTCGATAAATTTTTTATCAATTCAACCATTTCTTGATTTTAATTTAACTAATCTCAACTCTTTTTATAACACTATAAATTTATTACAACCTAGGCACAATGGTTTTTTAGTAGCTCCATATGCTTATTCAATACTTACTATTTTTAAATGTTTGTAACTCCTACATCATGAATTAATTCATCAGGACAATCTTCTCTCTCAAACTTAAAATCTTGATCAATATAAAATCTTGAAATATTCATTATTTCACCATTCCAGATCCAGTTTGTATAGCTATGACTAAAACCATAGAAAATAAAATTGTCATTGATTTATTTGGACCTTAATTTTCTAATATTCAAACACTTTAAGCATGGACAAAAAAACATGTCCTCATTTTCAAGATTATGTTTAGAAAATTCCATGAAATCGTCAACCCATTTCTCATATTCATCACTTGTTCTCCATGCATTTATTCAATTACAATCCATTAATTACTTAAAAAATAATTCAAATTAAAAATGTGTTAAAATATATAAACATAAAAATATATAAACATACATAAAAATATAAAAATTTAAAACATATATATTATCATATATACCTATAAAAATATAAATATATAAAATAAAAAGATATAAACATATAAACACAAAAATATAAACTTAAAACATATAAATTTAAAACATATATAAACATATACAATATAAATTTAAAATTTATGTTCTAAAAATATATAAATATATAAAAAATAATTTAAAATTTAAAACATATAATTTTAAAATATATATATACAAATAAATTAAAATATATAGACATATTAACTTATAAATTTAAAATATACAAACATAAAAATTTAAAACATATAAATATATAAACATATAAATCTAAATATAAAACATATAGATTTAAAAAATATATAAAAATATAAATTTAAAACATATAAAACATTTAAATAGATTAATTTAACACAAATAAACATATATATTTAAAACATATAAACATGTAATCATATATATCAAAACACATAAACATGTAAAAAGTTACAGAAATAATAAAGTTTTCACTAAAAATATAAACTACTACACCTAAATCCAAATATAATAATGAATATTTTAATCATTTTAACATATAAAAGAAATTAATTCAACAGTTAATTTTAACATTAAATGTAACCAAAAAAAATTGACTAATATAACAATGAGTACAATGATTTTTTAAATAAATAAAATTATAAATCAATCTACATAATAATTAATTCT
Organism: Viscum album; assembly: GCA_963277665.1. Lineage (NCBI taxonomy): Eukaryota > Viridiplantae > Streptophyta > Magnoliopsida > Santalales > Viscaceae > Viscum > Viscum album. Next base: position 794,070,878 of record OY728142.1, on the reverse strand, counting down.
AACAACAATTAAAAAAACATCATCTAAATACCTAAATTTCAACTTTATACTGTAAAAACAATGAATAAAAAGAGATTCCACAATAAATTATAAAATGAGTTGTTAAAATTCTTAATATTCCTAAACTAAATCATATTTCCAAATAAAAAAACAATGGGAAAAAATGAGAGAATATGGAAGTCATAAAAATAGGGATGGTAGACCTGTGACTAGTAGTATAATGGAAAATGGTCAGGAAAGGCAACCAAGGGTGGTGTAGGCAACTGAGGGCATAAATAATGGGTTTTGAAGGGGTTGATTAACACTTAATAATAATAGTATAAGTGATTAGAAACCCTTACCAAGATCTCTATTCTTAGAATAAATGAAATATGTGTAAATTATATAATTGAAAAACATTATAAATTAGGTATACCTTACACTGATGATCTTATGCACCATTGGTCATCACCATTGAATGGATTTAATAAAGATCACTAAAGTGGAAAACAAAGTACTCCAACCTCCTAAGGTATCAACAGTTATGTATTAATATTTATTTATATGAGAGGGACCCCTTTGACCCCCATAACATGCTAGTTTCATGGGCATAAAAGTGTTATAATAAGAGATCATCGAGAACCTGTGAGTCTCGTCCTTTCATCATATAAATATCTCACATATGCATGGCCAAGGGATCTTTATAGAGCCCTTAAATATGATCCTTAATCATTTATGAATATTAACTCAAGCGTTAAAATGCATGATCTAATACCTTAGTTGATTCATGAATTGTATGCATTACTCCCTTACGCATTTTATCATATAAAACAATCTTTTAATGATATCCTACATGGGGGAGGGTTCAACCACCCATAATCAATGGAATATTTTATACAATACAATATATCATATATATATATATATATAAACTTATGTTTTAGGTAATATTCCCTTCAATATCCTACTTTCAATAAATCCTAAAATACTTTTCTCCATTTCACCTAATATCATATCATATATGATAACTTTTGAAATCATATTCCAAACTTTTTTTTGACATATAACAAAACACTTTCGAAAAGATATCATTAACTTCACCTCATATCACATAATATGTAATAACTTGTGAATTCATATCAAAAACAATTTTTGATTAACTCTAAAACACTCTTATAGTAGCTCTCAGATTCAAACTCAATCCTCATTCATTCAAACATAAGGTGTGGACCCATGGACCTATATAGAATTGAAAATAAATTTAAATCATTAGATCCAAAAATGTAAGTAATGAGTGGTCTCTATAAAAGTATCAGTATTACTCAAGCTATAAAGCAATCTAGTGTGATCTCTATCAAACACACATATCTCAATACTTATATTCATCGATTAAATCACATGATACTATGAATGCTCATGCATTACCTTTGTCCAAGACATCAAGTGACCATGGCACATGCTATATGTTAATCCCATATAGCTAACTCATATGTTCTCGGTTCTCAATGTATAAACTCACCAAGTCAATCAATACATTACATGCCATTAATAGTTATAGATGATCACATAACATTCCCCTCATCTGAATAGATAAGTATATCATATGTACTATCTGGGTGTGGTTTCACAATCCCTATTCTATCTCAATCGAGGGACCAGATTTCATACTCATCATATGAGAGGAAAAATCTCATATTAGTTGATCTCTAACCAATAACATGATCAGAAACATGTCCAATAACCCCATGATTACTAAGTTTCTTTTGATTTATATAAGAAAGGTATAAAAGCATAAAGGTTCTCATGCAAGGTATCTCCCCAAACTCAGGTAGTAGGGACTAAATATGATCCATACACCCCTATTATACCAAAGGCATAGTGTATGACACTCCATGTGGTATACTTCATGGGTAATCCAGTGCACAAAAAAAGAATCTTATCCTTTATTTATGCCTCAAGATCATACTTTTCATATATATAGATATGAGAACCATACTCACACTAACCTTAATATTTCATCACAACATATAGTAATTTACGTTGAACATCAATTAGGGATAACTCAAAGTTCTACTTTGGGAGGTTAATTATTATTTCACTTCATGAATTATATATCTATATTTTTTTTGCAGCCAACATGAAATAATGAAAAGTGTAGATTGTATATTATCATGATACATTATATATTTTTAAACCTTTTAAGAATTATTAAAAAACCATAAACATGCACCTATCTAACATATAATATATGATAGACTACCAGATCAGTACTATGTTTGCTGCACTTTCTAGGTTTTGTTAATTCATTACATCTGAAAGTAATTCCCACCACATCTATAGGTGACCATATGATGAAATCCTCTCACTATTTGTTTAGTGAGTAATATATATGAAGAAATAAAGATTGAATAATGGTGATATTTTAGGAATTATATTCTAAATGTTCAAATTCTTGAGCATATTCAAAATATTTAACTCCATAACATCATATTTTATGATGCAAACTTATTTTGTCTACTTAAAACCCATTTCTAAGTTTAACATCACTATACTTGGAGTCATATTCCATTAAAAAAAATCCTTGAAATGATGGAACTATTTACATCATTGTTCACTGACACATCCTAAACTTCTTTAGGATAAAGTGGAATATGCATTGATACAATAACTAAATATAACCCTTTACATTTCTCTTTTTTATCATACCCTAAAATATTTTTGGATATTAAGAAAAAATCACTTTTTAAATAGACCAGTATAATCATTTTGAAAGGTAGTGATGGTAACTGAATTCAACTATTTACATTTTTCTTTACCATCTCATATCCTTAACACTTTAGGATATGGATTGTAAACTCACTTTAACTTAATATTGGTGTAATATTTAATTTTTTTAATATTTAAAATTCTTTAAGTTCAAAAATACACTCAATAGTTTCTTAGAAACTATATTATTTTCATAATATCTTGATAAGATTTAAAAATTTATTTGTGTTTAAGAAATAAAACTTATTTACTTTTAATAGGAATATTTAACAGATAAGCTAGTGTTTCCATAACATATATACTATTCTATGTGTTTGGAGAAATTTCATGAAAGGAATATTATTCTTTATAATATTCCAATAATGAGTAAAGGGATTAATTTACCTCATATTTTAACAAATATCTAGGTAAACACTTTATCTTGGATAAAATAATTATATTCTCATCTTCTTCTCATCACATGTTATAGAATCCAATGAATCGTAAACCATGTGTATAAAATAAATCATCCCATTTTTTCATAACAATTCTTTGTTAATGAATAATTCCTCTTATTAAATAAGAGAAATGAGATAAAGATGTGCATAATTTACTTATTTTCATGCAAGATTGATAAATTATTTTACATTCAAATATTTACTATAGTAACTCTTTGTTTCAGAACTTAAATGAAAATTATATCTCTTTTAATTATTCCCTTAATTTAGAAAAACTGTATATTTGAAACACTTGTAAATTATACATTCTCTATCATATACTATTTAAAATCAAAGAACTAATTTCTATAACACATATACATTACATGGGAATTCTATAGAGTTTCCTAAACTCCTTCAATTATTTTGATTAATTTGATATTATGGAATCATTTCTACTTCCTAATAACACCCTTATGTTTTAATAACCTTAACAAGCTACTTAAATAAACTTTTTGGACTCTATAACTAACTTTTATTATTTAGATTTGAACTTTTACCCACTAACACGATCCACCAAAATCTATACATTATATGGATATTTCACCAATTCTCAACACTTTGAGAATAATAGGATAAATATTTATTGAATTAATATTTTTATAACTTTTCCATAGATAAAAATATGATGAATTACTTAACCAGAATAATCCTTAGAAAAAAATCTAGTCTCAAAAAATCATTGGGATACTCAATCATGTTGAGTATTTTTGTAAATAATAAAGTTACTTGGATCATTTTTTTATCAAATTCACTTTAAACCTTAATTTAATCATTCTATTATACTCTTAAGCAACTAAATTAACGTTTTTAACAACTTCAACACTTTTTTACTCAAGAATATATTTCTCTAACATGTAAAACCTTTTTTCTTTTAGTTAAAGAACTTTTCTTAAGTTACCAGCCTTGGGAGTTTCTTTGATTAGGCCTATACTTTGAAGGATTTATTTCAAAGTCATGTTTGATGATGATGATTTTATCTATATATATCATAATCATTTATTGGATGAGTATAAAGATTTATATCCATTTAATAAAGTCTTTTATTAAAATGTGTCTTGCTAAAATGATAACCCCTTATAAAATTCATCATATCTATTAGTGGTACAAGATCCACATCTCACTAATAAATGAGTTTTTATGGTATTTGTATAACCACTTATATATTTAGGTAGATAATCATCTTAATCATATCATATATGGATCTTGGATACTCAAGTAGAAAACTCTTTGTCTAATCCATTGAGTGGATAAACCCAACTCTATTCCTCTAGGAACATAATACTATTAGGGTATCCCAGCTAGTGTAACCCAAAGAAAATGGTAAGAACATACTAATAAATTATAATTCAAAGTCACATGACTATGGAATGACCTAACCAAGTATGATTCATTATCACTCATCACTTTCTTTACTTACACAAGATAATCCATGGGAACCCAACTATACCATGACCTACCTAGTTGGATGATTCGGGTCTTGAAAAGTACCACTTTTGAAGGAATATAATGCTTAGTATTTTTAAGGGGATTTAATATCACTATCTTATCTCATGTTATTCCTTTTATGTATACATACTTCTAGTGATTTAGTTTGGAATATTATTCATTCCACCAAACCAATATGTTCAAACCATATTAATGTGTAACTCTTTACACAACCCATGGTTTGTGTTACTCACCTGAAAATAGTAGCTAAAAATATTTAAATGTATTCAAATACATCATATTCATAAGGTACATAAAATATTCATGTAAAGGTTTATTATTATATGATATTTAAAAACTCCACATGAGTAATCTCATAGCCACAGATAGCTAACCCCTACCTTTTTAGACAAAACATAAGCCTTTGGGATAGTGGGAAGTCTGACCCAAAGTCCCTTTACCTAGGGATACTTTACTCAAGAGATAGTTCAATTAATAATAATTATAAAACCTTATATTCACAAACTATTATAAGCAACTAAATCTAATATAATAACCTAAATAACAAACTGAGGTCATGGTACATAAAAACTAAAACTTATGTTGATGTTCCTAGCATATAATACAAGGATTAACAAATTCATAAGAATTAGTGTAACATTTTAAACTAAATAATAAACAAATTTATAATATAAACCATTTATAACTATGAATAAATCAGGGAATAAACATTTAAATAAATGAAAAATTCAATTATTTAAACATGAGACAACCATTCATGAGTTATTCATAAATAAAAGCTACTTATAAACATTTTATAATTAATATTTAATCATTATAGAAATTATATAATAATGAATATAAAAACTTTACATTCAAATTATATTATTAAATATTAAAATTATTCATTACATAGTACTCTGCTTTAAATATATGAAAATTTATAAAATATGAAAAAAAATTAAAATTCATTTTCTATTATGTAAGAATTTTATGTAATTTCAATATCACATATTTAAAAATTATTTAAACCTTTGATCAAATTGATTATCAAAAAAAATTTATGTAATTTAAATAATATCTCAAATAAGACCCCTTTAATTTGAATAGTTTAAAATAAAGTAATTATGAACATTTCATCATTTAAATATAAACAATTTATATTTTAACATTGTTTTGTAATTTATACTCTTTATAAATTACTCTTATGATTTCTAAATAAACTTTTTATTTCTAGATCACAAGGAATTCCATATAATTTGGTAAAGGGTATTTTAAATATTAACATTTAATATTTGTAATATTTAATTATTAAATTTTACATAAATATGTATATAATTAATTGTATCTATTTATAATTAATTTATAAACTCTTTATAAATTAAAATATTCCCAAAAAAAATTTACTAGGATTTATAAACATTTTATAAACTATATAATTTTGAAAAAAATATTCTTGATATTAACTCTTTAGTATTAATGGAATATTTATAATAATTATTTCAAAAATAATTTAATCAATAAACGATAAACATTTTATAGTAAATTAATTTATAAAACACTTTTATAGATTTTATAAACATTCCAAAATATCCTTTTCCATTATTTATAAGAAATTTATAAATAATATAATCCAATTAATAATTGAATTTTTCTTAATAAATAAACACTTTATAAATTTATTAAAAAACTTGAGAAACAAATATAAACATTTTCATGTTTAATTTAGACTAGAAAAATAATATTTATAATTTATAAAAAAATATAAATAGTAAGAAAATATAACAAATAAACAATTTTTAAACTTTTCACTACCCTTACATAGGAACCCTTCCTACATAACAATGGTCTGCAATTACCCTCACACAGAACACTCTATGTAGGGATAGCCAGTGATGATCCTTATGAAGAATCCTTCTGTATAAGGGTAACCTTTGATAACCCTTATGTAAAACCCTTATAGGTAAAGGTAACATTATGATGACCCTTACATAGACCCTTATGTGTATAGATAATCTAGGATGACCCTTAATAGAACACTTTTTCATAAGGATTGCCTAGATGACCCTTACATAGAAACTTACTCCTAAGGGTAATTTGAGATGACCCTTACATATACCCCATATTGTGTAAGGGTAAATTGAAAAATCCATTACTATAATGACCCTGACCTAGTAGCCTGGAGTCAGTGACTTACTTCATTACATTGGCATAATATATAAAGAATAGCATCCCAAAGGACGGAATAGTTTAATAGTTTTGGAAAACTAGATATATACTTAGATCATACATTAAATTTGAAAATATAAAATACAACATATCAATTCCTTTAAAAACACCATTAATCCCATATCTTAATCCTACGTATCAATCATAATAAACTTCTTAGAAACCTGAGGAAAAATAAAACATAAGAAAGGGGTGATCTCAAATTCCCAATAAGGGTTAAGTACAGTGGAATCTATAATAAATAAGAATAAAAATGTGGAAAGGTAAATAAATAAAACACATGTCATTTAATCAATAACTTTATCATAATATGGTTTGAATGAAATATGATCAAATAATTCCATATAAATAATCACATGAGCTAGAAATTAACCATAGATATTCTACTAGTCAAATAATCACATGGAAATAAATAACTAATCTCATAATGATGGAATGTATAATGTAGGACATCTGAAACATACCTTTGAGGATTCATTCCAAGAATCAAATATTTTCAAATCTTTGTGCCAAGAATCTAATATTGTTAAGGCTTCATTCTAATAATCTAATAAATGGGTACGGCCTTGGCCAAAACCCAGTCTAGTTTGTGTCATGAGACCTATCGATGCATCAAGGGGTTATAGTGGGCCCCATCCATCACTTACTAATTTTAATATATTCATCATATGAAATGGGTGAAACATAATAAACATATACAATTTTATTAAAACTGTGATACAAAATTTAAATAAATTTCCTCATTAAGTAAACATAATCACAAACCATCCAGAGTAATATGGTGAATGGTATCAAAATAGTAAAAACGAATCAATAACCATTTAATAAAATATAGAAGATGGTATCATAATATATCAACCTAAATATAGAATAAGATTAAATAAAGGATTTCGATATAGATGAAAATACTTTATTAAGATCATGGAGAAATTCTTGAGGAAAATATCCTTTTTCACTTTAAAAATCATTTATTTTTAAAACACTGCACAATTATAAAAGATAACATTTTATTTGAAAATAACCATATAAACTTGTAAAGGAAGATTTAAAACATTAAGGCAATATGAATACAGAAAATTTTGTTCATGTCATATATGTAAAAAATATTCTTTTATAAAGAGTAACTTTAAAAGAGGATTTTTAAAAGAGAGTTCCTTACAATTATCATATCATTGAAGTGAACATTAATCAAATGAATTTATTATGTGTATTCATTGTAAATCCACATAAAACAAGTGGGAATACAATATAATATAACCAAAATTCATTTCTCACATGATCTTATCACTAAATAATCAAAAAGTGGAATTTTAAGAAATTGAGTTAAGAAATCACTTACAAATTTTTAATAAGTTGAATCATATACCCCATAAAAGTAATAATTATCAAATAAAACATTAAATATAAGAAATATAATGAGATTAATGATATGATTTATCAAAGGTCATTATATACATCACACAAAATAAATAAGTGTATAATAAGACATATATCTCACATAAGTAAAAGTGAGATGATAAAACCCTTGCCTCACACTTCCCTTTAGTATAGTATTATTTAATCTCTTCTTGAATATAACCTCCTTGAGAGACCCTTTAGGACCTTGTATTTTGTCTTTTGATGATACCAACACCACTAGGATGTGGGGAGAGTGAGGGTGGTATTTATACTTGAGGAGAGGTGGGTTTAAGTGATTAAAATAGTGATTATTTTATATTTAAAGTCAACCACATTGAGGTGGAATTAATTTCCATGACTTTGGATAAAAATTAATATTTTAGAGGTTGTTTAGGGTCAAGAAATACCTCAAACAAACATTAAATGTTGTAGTTTTCAGGTATTTTAATCCTTTACCTTTTTAACTTTAACTCGTCTCATTTTTTACCTATACCGTGGTAAATAATTTTTTTACCATGGTAAATTATTTATAACTAAAAATAAAAATGACCTGACTATATAATTTGGAAATTATGATTAAAAATATGTAATCCATTTTACAAAATTCAATTTACAGAATTGGAAAAATTATATTTAAAATTAATCCTATAGATGAAATGGGAAAATGGGTTTTTAGAGTGTAAAAGTTCAAAAGTTTAAAATGTTTTTATATCCAATTTCAATGTGAAATTAATTAAAATTACATAAATTGGATTTATTTATGAATAATTTAAATAATTATACTTTAAACCCAATTTCAAATATAATTTAACATTACAAATTATTTATATGAAAAGTTAGTTTTCAATTAAATTGCAGTATTTTTCACTTTTCATCAAAAAATGAAACTTATCAGAAAAATACCAAAAATTAACCCTAATATAATTTTGATATCCCGATTTTAAAAATTAATTTTATTTTATCAAATTAAATTTATAAAAGTTTCAAAATTTATATTCAAAACAGGTGCACCATTAAAAGGAACCAAAATTGCTTTTTAGAAATATATATTTTTTTATACTTACAATTGCATTTATTCTTATCTTAATACTATAAAAATTGTTGGATGAATTTAAAATCATTTTATTTAATATATAAAATATAATTTTTATTAATATCTATCACTAATAGTGATTAATTAAATTTATTAAGATAAAATACCATTGTGGTCATAAAAATAGTTTTTTGACACATACTTTATATTCAATTACTTTTTTATTATAATTTCTAATTAATTGGTAACCAATTAATTCATTTGATAAAAAAATTATACTATATTTTTATAATTTATTTAATCTCATTAATTCCCCCCATTCCAATGGCTAGGTGATAACTATCACAATTAAATAATAATATTTAATCATTTGTTTAAGTTTAGTGTTTTGTATAACGTAAGATATTAAATAAATTGAATTTATTTAAGAAGATACATACTATAAAATATTTGGGTGTTACATTATCCCCTCCTTCAATAAATTTAATCCTTACAATTTGAAATTTCACTTCAAAATCAAAGGTTGATACTTGAAAATTACTTTGGGGGAAACCCACATCATAAATAGGGTTAATAAAACATCCCCTTAATAAGAGGAAAAGGGAAGTGCGGAGGTAACCACAGAATTAGTCTTTCGAATAGAATAACATTAGTGGTAAGTGAAAATTGGGACATTGAAGAGAAATAAAACTATCAAGTTTTGATAGAGAGTGATATATAACATGATCATCAGAAATTCTAGCATCACAAAATCATAAATCTATGATGCATTAAAGAGGTCATTGATTTCTTAGCAAGAAAATTTAATGAATAGAGTTTTAATTCCAAATTCATTTCCTAGAGTTGAGGGATTATTTTACTATCCATATAAGCACTTTATAAAATAAACTTTATTTATTTATTTCCATGTCATAAGTGTAATCTTATCCTTTGTTTGTATACGATATATTTTCACTTCATCTCTTACGCCAGGAAATGGATATTCAAGTTGAATTTTCCATACCTAAAGCACTTTAATGAATCATAAGATCCATAAGTCATTTCTTTAGCCTTTAAATATTTACTAAAACCAGAATTGTTATCACATGTTATCAACAAACAGTGATATCCAATGTTCAACTTAATCCATTCCATAAGCAGTTAATTTTAAGACTTGTCCAAAATACGTCTGTCCAAATTCAAATACTAAAAATTTATAAGGTCGCTAAATTTATAAAATCAAATTAATATTATATTTTCCCCAAAAATCATAATTTTTCTATTATTGTCACATACCAAATATATGAATACCTTTTTCACCTTTAAACCTTATTGAAAACATGAATACTGCTAATAATAAAATCTTAGGTATATTTCTTAAATAAAAACATGTATTATACCCAATAAAGATAGACATAAAATCAATAACCACTTTTATATTCACCAATACTATACCATAAACATATCTTTGTCATTATTATATAAACATCAAGCATATATTAAGGGTTATATTCCCTCAATCATGTGTTTTTCAAAAGATCAAATTGCAGCAGAATCGCTTCTCTTGGTTCCCAGTACTATTCCTCACATGCTTCCAAATCCTTAAAGAAGTATTATAGTACAATCCTTATATATCTCAGGATTATTATAACTAGAGAATCATTGATAAAATAATTCTTTGATCCAAATATGAATGAAATTTAATCATTCCACTTAATTCTTAAACCATTAACTACGCTTCATCATCTTATTCCTCATTACTTTTATATATCACTTGTAGTCTTGTTATAATCATCAATATAGATATTAATCATATAACCTTATTGATTTTCTTCATGAGTTTCCCCCCTAGTACATATATTTTCATAATTATCATACTTTACACATTTAAAAAATTCAACCATCGATAATACTTTAGGGATACCATTATTCTCATCCTATTTCATTAACCAAAATTTTCATTTTTTATGGAAATTCCTTTCTTTGTGTTCTTTTCTGCACCCAAAACATCTTCAAAATATTATAATAAATCCACTTGTGTGTTTATTCTCACATTCTCAACATATAGGAAACTCAATCATCTTTCCTTTATTGTATCCACCACCCGAGATCTTCATGAACTTTATCCTTCTCTTCTTTAGTGAGTCTGAGAGTTGGTGATGGTGTGGGTTTTTAATTATATATCATGATAATTGATTAGGAATAATCATAATATCCTCTAGTTATCTCATTTGGTTTCTCATTAGCATATTTTCTAATTTATTCAACATTAACTTCATTCCTTCAAGTTTCATTTATTGACTAAAACCAAAAATTATAGTGTGAGAAACACTAATCGTAGATATCTATAAAATAGTCATAAAGAATCATTTATAGGATGTAGGTTAAACCTAGGTTATCCATGGTCATTACCAAATCTATATGATATTATCCTATACATATACTTGTTCTAAAAGTCACACATAGGGTTATATTCCCAAATCTATGTTTTCGTAAATCTAGTTCTCAAGGTTTCTACTAAACTTTATCTGTTACCAACTGTAATGACCTCAATCCCAGTATCCTGAAGCCAGTGTCTTATTTCATTACATTGGAATGATATATAAGGAATAACATCCCAAAGGACTGAATAGTTTAGTAGTTTTTGAAAACTAGATAAATACTTGTATCTTACATTAAATTTGAAAACATAAAATACAACATATAAATTTCTTTGAAAATACCATTGATCCCCTAACTTAATCTTGGATATAAATCATAATAAACTTATTGTCAGCCTGGGGAAAAATAAAACATAAAAAATAGGTAAGCTCAAATTCCTCGTAAGTATTAAGTATATAGGAAGCTATCATAAATAAGAATAAATAAATATGGAAATGTAAATAACTAAAACACATTCTATTTAATCAATAACTTGATCATAATATGTCCAGAATGAAATATGATCAAATAATTCCATATAAATAATCACATGAGGTAGATAACTTAACCATGGATATTCTATTAATCAAATAATCATATGGAAATTAATAATTAATATCATAATGATTGAATGTATATTGTTGGACATCTGAAACATACCTTAGAGGGTTTTTTACAAGAATAAAATACTATCAATGATTCTTTCCAAGAATCTAATATTGTTAAGTATTTATGCTATTAATCTAATAAATGGGTAAGGACTTGTACAAAACCCTATCTAGTTTGTCTCGTGAGACCTTCTGATGCATCGAGGGGCTATAGAGGACCTCATCCATCACTTACTAAGTCCAATACATTTCTCATATAAAGGGTTGAAACATAATCACTATATATATATATTTTTATTTAAACTAGCATAAAAATTTTAAATAAATTTCCACATTAAGTAAACATAATCACAAACCATCTAGAGTAATCTGGTGAATGGTATCAAAATAGTACAAACTAATCAATAACCATTTAATAAAATTTGGAAGATGGAATCATAAGAGAACAACCTCAATGTAGAACAAGATTCAGCAAAGGATGTTGACATAGATGAAAATACTTTATTGATATCATTGAAAAATTATTGAGGAAAATACCCTTTTTCACTTTAAAAATAATTTATTTTTTAAAACACTGTGCAATTATAAAAAGAAAACATTTACATTGAAAATAACTATGTAAACTTGTAAAGGAAGCTTCAAAACATTAAGGTGACATGAACATGGGAAATTATGTTCATTCCATATATGTAAAAAACATTATTTTTGAAAGATGAACTTTAAAGGAGGATTTTTAAAAGATATTCCCTTAAAAATATCATATCATTTAATTGATCATTAATCAAATGAATCAATTATGTGTATTCACTGTAAATCCAATAAAACAAGTAGAAATAAAACATAATATAACCAAAATTCATTTCTCACATAATCTTAACATGACTTAATAAAGAAGTATAAGTTTAAGAAATTGAGTTAAGAAATCACTTACAACTTTGTAATTATTTGAATCATGTTCCCCATAAAATTAATAATAATCAAATGAAACATTGAATATCATGAAGATAATGAGATTCATGATATGATATATCAAGATAAAAATATACACCACACAAAATAAATAAGTTTTTAATAATAAATATATCTCATAGAAGTAAAATTGAGATGAGAAAACCGTTACCCCACGCTTCCCTTTAGTTTATCATTATTTAATCTCCTCTTGAATGTCACCTCCTTAAGAGACATTTTTGGACCTTGTATTTGGTCTTTTGGTGATACCAGTAGCACTAGGATGCAGGGAGAGTGAGTAGGAGAGGTTTTGGTAGATATTTTAGGATATTAAATGCTTTTATGTTTAAATGGGGTGGTGATGGCTGGTATTTATACTTGAATAGAGGTGGGTTTAAGTGATTAAAATAATGATTATTCTATATTTAAAGCCAACCACATTGAGGTAACATTAATTTCGATGACTTTGCATAAAAATTAATATTTTATAGGCTGGTTATGTCTAATTATTACCTCAACCAACCATTAAATGTTTTAGTTTTTAGGTATTTTAAGCCTTCTCCTTTTTAACTTTAACCCATTTCATTTTTTACTTAAATCGTGGTAAATAATTTTTTTACCATGGTAAATTTTTTATACCTAAAAATTAAAATGAAATTAATACATAATTTGGACCTTATTATACCAAATATGAAATCCATTTTACCAAACATAATTCACAGAATTGGAAGAATTATATTTAAAATTAATCATGCAGACGCAACGGGAAAATGGGTTTTTAAAGTGTAAGAGTTCAAAAGATTGAAACTTTTTTATATCCAATTTAAATGTAAAATTGATTAAAATTAACTGAATTGGATTTACTTATATATATTTGAACTAATTATAATTTAAAACAAATTTATAATATAATTTAACATTATAAATTATTTATATGAAAAGTTATTTTTCAATTAAAATGTTGTATTTTTCACTTTTCGTCAAAAAAATAAAAATTATCAGGAAAATATCAAAAATTAACCCTAAGATAATTTTGATATACCAATTTTAAAAATTAAGTCTATTTTTTCAAAATAAAATTTATAAAAGTTTTAAAATTTAGATTTTAAATAGGTGTTCCATTAAAAGGCGACAAAATTTCATTTTAGAAATATATTACTTTTATACTTAAAATTGGATTTATTCTTATCTCAATCCTATAAAAAAATTTGGATGAATTTAAAAACATTTTATTGAATATATAAAATATAAGTTTCATTAATATCCTTCACTAATAGTTATTAATTTAATTTATTAAGATAAAATGTCATTATGGTCATAAAAATAGTTTTTTGACACGTCCTTTATATTCAATTGGTTTTTTATTTTGATTTATAATTAATTGGTAACCAATGAATTAATTTGATAAACATTTTTAAACTATATTTTTATAATTTATTTAATATCATCCATTCTCTTCATTCCAATGGCTAGGTGATAACTATCACAATTAAATAATAATATTTAGTTATTTGTTTAAGCTCAATGTTCTGTGTAACGTAACCTATTGAATAAATTAAATTTATTTAAGAAGAGACATACCCTAAAATATTAGTGTGTTACAATTAAATGATAAATGAGTGTACATAAAGGTAAAAAATACTTTTAAGTGGCTAATGAAAAATAATTCTCTATTTATTATGGTTTTCTTCATTCCATGCACGATCTCACAAATATAAAACATGGGTCACTATGATACTATAGATAGGTTTTGAGGGGTTTATTAACACTTAATCATAACAGTGGAAGTGATTAAAAACCATTCCCAAGATCAAAATTCATATAATAAATGAAATATTCATAGGTTCTAAAAATGGAAATATTATAAATCAATTATACCTTATACTGAATAGATTTTACACCACTCTATACCACCGTCTATGGGTTTTATAAATGTCACCAAAGTGGAAGATTAAGGTCTCCAATATCTAGAGGTATCCATGGGTTGTGTATAAATCTATCATTATATGATAGGTACCCTTCTGACCACCATGACATGCTAGTTCCTTAGGAGTAAAGGTGGTAGAAGAAGAGGGCATTAGGAACCTAGATGTCTTGGCCTTTCAATGTATGAAAATATCACATATTCATGGTTGAGGGATCTTTATAAATCCCTTGATGATGGTTCTCGAGAATTTATGAGTATTAACTCATGTGTTATAATTCATGAGTTAAGACATTGGTCAGTGCATGCATTGTATGCAACACTCTCGTATGTATTTTATCATATATAACACTCTTTTAATGATACCCTATGTGGGAGAGTGTTTGGATGCCCATAATAAGGGGCATATTATATTCCATGTGATATATCATATATATATATATATATAATTTAGAGAATATTCCCTTTTATTGAAGGAGGGGTAATTAGGGGCAGTAGTGAAAAAGTGTAGGTTGAAAAGGAATAAAGTGTTGGTGACTAGCGTAGATATAGTTTCCAAGTATCTAGTGTCTAGAAAATGAGGAAGGAGGTTGAATTTTCATGTGTTTTAATTTTTTTAAGCATTTTAACGTCATTTTTTTAAATCAACATTATAAGTGAGATTTTAACATTGGTTTTATAAAAATAAATGTTAAAAGTATACATCAAAGGTATTTTAACATCGATTATTAGATAATAAATGTTAAAATCCATGACTCTTATAGTATGAATTATACTATTGGATATATCATTCACTTCGAGATACATCATTCACCCTATTGTTGTATGGTGATGTATCGTTTACCTAGAAATACACCATTCACTCTGTTATTGTATGGTGATATATCATTCACCTAGAGATACATCATTTTCCTTATTTTTTGTATGGTGATATATCATTCACCTAGTGATACATCATTATCCCTGTTATTATATGAAAATGTACCATTCACTTGGTGATACATCGTTTTCCCTACTATTGTGTAGTGACATGTCATTCACCAAAAAAAACTCATTAGCCATATTGATTTAGTGGTGCCTCATCTATTCTTGATGATGGATTGTGATGCAGAGTCCACCTAAGTTATGAGTTGGTGATATATCATTCACCTTGACTAGTGTATGGGTGATATATCATTCACCCTAGTGTTATGACATAGAGATAGATAATTCTCCTATATTGATGATATAAGAAGTGATAAATCATTCATATTCAATTTTTGTTCAAAATATGGGAGCGTCATTCCATTCCAACATTGGTTGAAGTAGGTATGTCTCAACCATTAGGGTGGATCCATGAGTACCTAATAGGGAAACCGTGTATGCATGCGATGTTATAACTTACTTTTTATTCAATACATGTATTGACACACATGCGCATACTAGTTTTTATTAGGTACATCGTTAGTGGTAACCTACTAAGTTTTATTCTCATGGAACACACAGACACTTTGGTGAATGTGAAAATATCTTAGTTTTCATGTAGGTTGTGAAATGGACTGAGTATAAGTGGATAATCTTGAAAATATTGGTAGGTATGTGAAGACGATACTGAGGTGAGGTTGAGGATCATGGTTCGGTATCCTATTGATCCCACCTTGTGTTAGTTGTATTTTTTTTCAATGGTTGTGAATGAATAAGGAGTTCACTGACGTAAATAGGTTAAAGAATTATAGTAAAGATGGAGTAGCTTGGAAGGCATGATCAATTAAAGAATCCAAGCATGTTGATGAAGAAGAAGTTGCTTGGATGTTTACTATAGATGATAATGAAATACTGATCATTAATGGTGAATAATTTTAGCTTGTTGAGTAAATTTAAAGTAGCTTGGAAGATCTGATCAATTAAATAATCCATGATTTTTTTATAAATAATAAGTTTCTTAGATGTTGAATAAAAATGATAATGAAATATTGATCATGAATGATTAAGTATTTGATATTTTTTAAGAAGAGAAGAAGTTCCCAAGGAAGTGTCTACTTGTTTCTAAGTGTTTCAATATTGGATGACATGTATTGGATGATTTTTTTGAAATTTTATTGAAGTTATTTCCTTATAATCACTTGATATATTGAAGTAAAATTGATTTAAAGATTATAAGTTCCATAGAGGATTTACTTTTGAGAATTTAATATCTCTATAATGAAAGTGTTCTTAGATTAAGGTTCATCCAAGAGATTTGGATGAAGTTTTGAAGGTGTTTACAGAGTAATTCAGATGATTCTTAATCCAATTAAAAGTGACTAATATATCATGAGAAGAGTTCATGATGCAAGAAAATTGAAGGAGAAGAAAAAGGGGTTCCATACCACAACACAAGTTTTGTTTCATAGACATTATTTAAGGAGGAAGGCATGTGTTGTAACTGATTTCCATGTTGTAACCTACTAAAATAAAAATTGATCTATATCATAGCAAAGGTGTCCATGTTCTAGAGATTCTGAAATTATAAGTTAGATAAAAATGGTCTACAGGAACTCATTCTTCAGTGTAAGTGTTTATGCCAAAGAGGAGACTTAATAAAAATAATCTACGTCATAGAAGGAGGACCATGACATTGAGGAGTTTGGATTTATTTCAGTGTCCCTGGAAAAAATGGGACCACCATGTCATAGTGAAAGTCTATCATGACCCATCCCCCAGGGCCCATGTCGTGACTACCCCATGCCCGCCTCTGATAGGCCATGGGCTGGAGACTAGCGTCGAGTAGGCATATCCCACAAATGGGAAGCATTATCCTAAGTACCTACACACACGCACACAACTCCAAAACAAAGATGCTGGAAAGTAAAAAATATAAGGAATCTATGCATGCATACCACTTAGTAAAACACAACTAGAGTGCCACAAAAACTAAAGTATAGGGTGGGAAACTAGGCCAGTATACAAGCCCACCAAAAGAAAGACATAACACTAGTAAAACCCCAATTCCCTGAAGCTCGTCCTTCAAGAACCCTACCTAAAGGGTAGGTGAAGGGTAGCTGCATGAAGTCATAGGAGTACACCTCATCTATCATATCTCACTAAGCACCACCTAGTGATGGCCCTCCCTGGTCTCTGTCAAAGTGTCGAACGTCTACACAAGACATAACATGTGTGGGAAAAGCCCGTGCAGGGGTGAGTAAAACAATACTCATAAGGGGGGCCCAAAAACCACAAGGTAAAAGACCACAAAGGAAACACCACCAAGTAGATACAGTCATCCCAACACAGGTATATTCGCATACATATACCAAGAACATACATATATACTCATTTCATACACTAAGAATCATGTAGTCCCAACCTCATTGCGAGCATCAGGATTCTCATTGTAGGTTATCAAGGTAACATATAAAACCAGAAGAACACACTCCACGAGCTCAGACATCCTAGATAGCACCCGTCTGAGAGGTAAACTCCATTGGGAACAACTCTACCATTCCAAATGGTATGTCTGAGAGAACTTTCTCCATCAGAAACACCCTACTAGGTCCAGCTCTAGTGCCCAGAACTGGAGGTTCAATCATCACTGCCTTGCACCCAACGCGAGACTAAGGAAACCCAAGTGTAGAGGCCCACCCTCACCACTTTGCACAGATGAGGGAGCCCTTCTCCTAACCATATCATGAAACCTTCATCTCTCCTATAATAAGTATCCCACACCTCAGTCTATTGAGGGATTACTAGTTCCTATCTAGGTAACATTCCCATCAAGTGGATGGGCCCACTTCTCGAAACTATGTCTGACTGCCGAGGGAGATCCAACTCCAATGGAGGACCCACTCCCTGCCACTACTCAGGACAGGGGAGTGAAACTCCATAATTGAGGACCTTCACCCTAATCCCACAGGGTAGTACGGCTCATTAAGGACCCACACCTTGATCCCATAGGGGAGTATGACTTCGTAAGTTGAGGACCCACACCCTACCCGGTAGGGGAGTACTACTCAGTGACTAGAGGACCCGTGACCTGGTACATCAAGGGTGTACCGACCCTGTCAGTTCATGTGTGGAGGACCCACACCCTAGAATAATAAGGGAGTGTTGACTCCTATCATAGAGGACCCACACCCTGTTCTAAAGGGTAGTTATGACTCTATGTACGTTAGATATGGAGGAACCGCACCCTAGTCCTATAGGGAAGTACCAAATACAAAAATAGAGGAATTGCCCCCTAATCCCATAGGGGATTACCTACTCTTCCTTCATGAACATCTCTGGAAACCTGCACCCTAGTCCCTCAGGGTAGTAACATCCTCAGAGGAAGCTACCCAAAGGAAATGAACCTGCTCCCAGGACATGGGGAGTCCCAACTTTATGAAACATGCTGATTCCATCTCAAGTGTTCTTGTATCGAGAGGACCTAATCCTCAAACCAATAGGTCATCTATCAACATCCACAAAAACTGACTTAGAGTATCTCAAAAGGATTGTCTCTTCTCAAGGGTCCCAACGCCATAGATGGCTCATCAAACAGATGCTATGTTTGAATGTTAGGGGAATTTTAGCGAAAAGGGGTCATTTGGGTCTGAGTCCAGTCTAACCCGGTCGGGCCGACCTAACCCGACCTGAGTCTGTCGACCCAACCCAGGTCTAATCCATCCCAATAGGCCCATCTCAAATTGGCTAGGCCATAGGTCCTACCTATTTTCTCCATCTCAGGCCACTACTGTGGGCCAGTTTGATCTCCACCGGACGCAGTGATGGTCGCGTCCCCTCTGTGTCACGTGGTCATCAGGTGGCCAGCTACCTCCGTCGCATGCGGTCCTGTGGTCTGCGTGGTTTCACCGACCCTCTTCTCGGTCATGGGTCTCCCAGACTGATACGTTTCCCCACTAGCGCTACGGTTCCACACTACTCCGGCCTACTGGTCGTGGCCTCCTTCATTGTGGTGTGTTGCCTCCTGCATACGGTCATCATCGGCACTGGCACACTGGCAGTTTTTTCTACAGGCCACCAGACTTTCTCTGGTGGTCTGTTATTTGATTTGGAAGAACCCTTGTGACCCTTATGCCACATTCTTCATCCCCATGGGCTTTAATCCTCTTTGTGAACCCTTCTGCTAGAAAATTATCATTTGATGGTATCTCACGTGCCGCTTTGATCCGTCTGTCTTCGTCGCCATCGCACCTCCATCGTGTCGTGTCCATTCCATATCCAAGACTTAGATCGTTGTGCCAAGAAATGGTTGCATAATGATCGATTGTTTTCCAACCCATGAAGAACGTGAAGAATGTGGGGGAGAAAATCATAATAATCAACCCGAGGATTGAACTTTAGTTGTTTGTTCATTATAGCCTCGATCTGATCCATTAGAAGGATTAAGAAAACAACAGAAAAACTAGAAAAAAAATCAAATGATTATCAATCCCTAATAAACCTCACAAGGTGAAATCTATCCCGCAACAATATGCACGATCTATGAATTTATACATTCATCAATTGATTCATGTTTGTTGTAGGAATTCAAACATGGGGAAAGGATAGAATTTAAATAATAACCCCCACCTCAAGTTTTATCACTTGAAGATGTTTATTAAGGTCATGTCTCCATGTAGATCCTTGTTCCACTAGTGTTCGTTTATTCATCGTCTCTTGATCAAATCCTGACCTCTGATCTATCATCGTCGATGAGAGATTCTCCTCCTCCTTGACTTAGGGAAACTCCATAGAAAAATCTCCAGTGATATGAATTCTAACATTGGACTATGTCCCTGATTAATAGAGGGAAATGCGTTAACACATTTATGCATTTCATCATTAATGTTTCACTTTGAAACAGTGTCACCATACTGCTTCATTTATGAAAGGAGAATGGGTTGCTTCGTCATTGTGTTACAACATCATCACGGTGTGAAATGTTAAAAAGGAAATAAAATAAACTTCTTTAAGTTTATTTTATTCTCCTTTAAAAAGTCCAAAAATTAACTTTTTACTCTCTACCTGTGCCAATTGAGGTTAAAGTCCGTCTAAGGAAATCACACCCACATGAGCTCAATGGTACTCTTGAATTTCCAATTTGAGTTATCATTTATGAGTTTTAAGGATTTGAAAAATAAAATAATTTTTATTTAATTATTTTATTTATGGTCACATCCCAAAAACTACTTTCCACAGTTGTCCTGCACCGGCCAATTTTAGGATCCTCCTAAGGAAATAACATCCTCGCGAGCTCAAAAGTACTCTCAGATTTCTAATCCGAGTTATGATTTATGAGTTATATGGATTTGAAAAATAAAATAATTTTATTTGATTATTTTATTTATGGTTATTCCATTTTTGGGTTCTCTCACTAGAGACTCATGCCGACTAAACTTATGTCGCACCTAGGGTAAACCCGTCATCCCAAACAAAACGGTGCCCTCGGATTTCTGATATGGGAACCTGTTTAAGATTTATTCCACTTTTTCAGAAAAACCACTCATGCATACTATTTAAAAACTTGACATTTTTTGACGGATCATTCCAGGAACTTAGGGACTTGGAATCACATGTCGTCTCACCTCCTATTCTCATAATTTTCCCAAGAATTTTCTAAAAATAGAACCAAGAAAATCCGAGTTGTTACATTCTCCCCACCTTAAGGCTTTATGTCCTCAAAAATCCAAAAAATATTTACTCAATCAAAAGGTGAGAGTACCGAGCATAAATATGAGTATCTCACTCCCATGTGCTTCTCTTAAGATCCCTCTGTTTCCTTTGGACATGAACCAAGGGAAAATATCATCCATGAAGGATCCCCATTTTTTTCAAGTTCTATACAAGAGTTTACCCAGTACTATCTGGGTTCCCTTTTCACTGACTAAGGAAACCTCATTCCATTACTATGGATACACCATACATTTTTTCCTAAAACAGTCAATCTAGGAATGAATGATAGTAGTTCATACCAATAATTAATTCATAAGTCCTCTATACTACGAATAATAGATCCCAACTGCAACTCCCACCTCCAAGAGTCGGGTTACACTATCAGAACTAATGTGTGATCATCGAGTCTCCTCCAGCAGGAGTATCTAAGAATGAGGGTCAAGTCCACGATTTGACCGAAACCTCTAAGTCTCAAACAAAACTCATGGAAAAAAGGAGGAAAACTAGCTCATGTTTCCATTAATATGGCATAAAAAGGAAAGGACACAGGTCATACCTCAAATCTCTCCTGGAGTCTCTAGGTCATAATTCATGACCGCGTGCAGTTTTCCTCACCCATGTCCTCTAACTCCCTAAGCCTGGTGTGGAACACCTTCTGTTCTTCGAGGGTTTTCTGGATGAATAAGGCTCACAGCTAGGACCACCATCTGATCGAGAGGTCTCCTCTCTTAGTGGAAAATCCGAGGGACTACATCAAGACAGTCATATACTTCCTAGGGGTCTTGATCACCCTGGTATCTCAAAGTTTTATGCCTTTGGAACTCTTATAGTTCACTCATCTTGTGTGCAGCCTCATCCCAAACTTCTAGTAAAAAATGCTACTCTGCGATTGGTGGAGGAATCGGTAGACCACCCAGAGGCAACGCCTCAAAGTCAGTGCCCGGCACTAAAGCCTCATCATAAGGTAGATCATCATCATGATCATGCTGTAGAATCCTCTCTGATTGTCTTTGTAGATGCATCCTAAAATGGATCAAAATGGACCATGGTTAATAGAGTATATCTGGAGAGCTGACCCAAGAAGGAAATGGAAAACATAAACCCTTCTATATGATGCATGTACTATTTATTTCCTAGAAACAAGTGTCATAATGCACCAAGTCGAAAAGCAGGTTATCAGAGTCCCAATGAATGGATACATTGGTTCCCACACCAACACTATAACCTCTGGCCTGAGATCCAAACTCGAAACATCTTAACATTGTATCTATGAAACCCAAACCAATCTCACGACATAGTAGTCATAAGGTAGAACTGAACTCCTTTGATACCATTCTATCACAACCCGTCCCTTGGGGCCCGTGTCATGGATACCCCAAGCCCACCTCCGATATTCCAGGGGCTGGAGACTAGCACTGAGTAGGGATATCCCACAAATGGGATGCATTAGCCTAATTAACTTTATATACACACACAACTCCAAACCAAAGATGTTCGGAAGTAAAAAAACCAAGGAAGCTATGCATGCAGACCACTAAGTAAAACACAACCATAGTGCAACAGAAAGTAAAGTATAGGGTGGAAAACCAGGACAGTATACAAGTCAACCAAAAGAAAGATAGAACACAAGTAAAATCTCAATTCCCTTAATCTCATCCACCAAGAACCCTACCTGGAGGGTAGGTGAAGGGTAGCTGCTTGAAGTCATAAGAGTATGCCTCGTCGGTCTGATCTCACTAAACACCACCTAGTCCTGGCCATCCCTAGACTCCATCAAAGCATCAAACATCTACACAAGACATGACACGTGCGGTCAAAGCCTATGTAGGGGTGATTAAAACAATACACATTAGGGGACCCTAAAAACCACAAGGTAAAATACAATGAAGGAAACACCACTAAGAAGATACAATCATCTCAACACAGGTATATGCCCATGAATATACCAAGAACATATAGGTATAATCATTTTAGACACTAAGAATCATGAGGTCCCAACCTCATAGCGAGCATCGGGATTCGCATCGTATGTTCACAAGGTAACACATAAAACCATGAGATCTCGCTCCATGAGCTCATCCATCCTAAATGGAACCCGTCTGAGAGGTACACTTCATTGGGAAAAAATCTACCATTACAAATGGTATGTCCAAGAGAATGTTCTCCATCAGGAACATCCTACTAGTTCCAGCTTCAGTTCCCAGAACTGGAGGTTCAGTCATCATTGTCTTGCACCCAACCCAAGACTAAGGAAACCCAAGTAGAGAGGCCCTCCTTCACCACTATATACAGATGAGGGATCCCTTCTCCTAACCATCTTGTAAAACCTTTATATCTCTTATAAGGATTGGTCCTCACCTTAGTCCATCAAGGGAGTAGTATCTCCTATCTAGGTAATGTTCCCATCAAGTGGATGGTCCCACTCCCCAAAACTATGTCTGATAATCGAGGGAGCTCTAACTCCAATGGAGGACCCGCTCCCCACCGCTACTCGGGACGGGGGAGTGTAACTCTTTAAGTGAGGACTCACACCCTGATCCCACAGGGGAGTATGACTCATAAAGGACTCACACCCTAATCCCATAGCATAGTACGACTTCATAAGTTGAGGACCTACACCCTACTCAGTAGGGGAGTACTACTCAGTAACTATAGGACACGTGACTTGGTACGTCAGGGGAGTACCGACCATGTCAGTTCATGTGTGGAGGATCCACGCCCTGGAAAAACAGGGGAGTACCAACTCCTATCATTTAGGACCCTCACCCTTCTATGAATGGGAGTTATTACTCTATGTATGTTAGATATGGAGGACCCGCACCCTAGTCCTATAGGAGAGTACCGACTCCACGAATAGAGGAACCACTCCCTAGTCCCACAGGAAAGTACCTACTCTTCCTTCATGAACATATTCTAGAACATGCACCCTAGTCCCTCAGGAGAGTAACACCCCTATAAGAAGCTACCCAAATAAACTAACCCTCTCCCACGATGTGGGTAGTCCCAACTTTACGGAACACGCCGATTCCTGCTCAAGTGTGCTTATACTAGGAGGACCTACAACTCAAACCAATATTTCTTCTGTCAACTTCCACAAAAACTCACTTGGAGCATTTCAGAAGTACCTTCTCTTTATAAGGGTCCCAACACAAAAATGGCTCATCAAACAGATGCTATGTTAGAAAGTTATGGGCATTTTAGTGAAAAGGGGTTGGTTGGGTCTGGGTCTAGCCAAACCCGGTCGGGTCAACCCGACCTGACCTGAATTGAGTCCATTGACCCAACCTGGGTCTAACCAGGCATGGATCTAGCTCAGACGGAACTATATGGGCCTAGTCTAGCCTTCTGAGTTACCTGGGGTGGCCTGTCTTCTCCAACCCGGCCTGCTGCTGTGGGTCGGTTCGGTCTCCACTGGATGCGGTGACCGTCACGTTCCCTCCACATCACACAGATGGCAGGTGGTCGGATGCCTCCACCACATGAGGTACCATGGACTACGTGTTATCACCAACCCACTACCTGGTCGTGGGTCTCCTAGCCTGACATGGTGCCATGCTGGTGTCGCGGCCCACTGGTTGCGGCCTCCTCCATTGCGGCGCACCGTCGGCGCGCACCAGCGGTTTCTTCTATGGGCCATTGGACTTGATTTGGTGGTCCGTTATTCGATCTAGAAGAATGATTACAACCCTCATGTTGCGTTCTTCATTTCCATTGGATTTAATCCTCGTTACAACCCCTTCTGCTAGAAAATACTTGTTTGACGGTATCTCACATGCTGCTTCGATTCGTCTATCGTTGTCGTCATCACACCTCCGTCGTTCCATGTCCATTCCAAATCCAAGACGTTGGATCATTGCACCAAGAAATGGTTGTGAAACAATATAATGTTCTTCAACTCATGAATAATGTAAATAACGTGGGGGAGAAAAGCACAATAATCAACCTGAAGATTGAACTTTTGGCCTTTTTTTCGTTCCAGCCTCGATTTGATCTGTTAGAAGGATCAAGAAAATGACAAAAAAACTAGAAATCAATCAAATGATAATAAATCTTCAATAAAACCCACAAGGTGAAACCCATCCCACAATAATATGCACAATCCATGAATCGATCCGTTCATCAATCGATTCACGTTCATCGTAGGAATTAAACGATGGGGAAAAGATGGAATTTAAATGACAACCCCTACCTCGAGTTGGATAACTTGTAGATGTTGATTGAGGTTGCATCGCCATGTTGATCCTTGTTCTGCCAGCGTTCATCAATTCATCACCAGTTGATCAAATCTCAACCTCTAATACGTCGTCACTGGCGAGAGAGTCTCGTTCTCCTTGACTTAGGGAAACTCTAGAGAAAAATATTCAGTGTTAGTGAATTCTAATGTTGGAATCTATCCCCAATTAATGGAGGGAAACATGTTAACTTGTTTATGAGTTTCATCATTGCTGTTTCACTTTGAAACGACATTTCCATGATGCGTCATTTATTAAAGGAGAACAGGTTGCTCTGTCACTGTGTCACAACGTCACCATAATGCGAAATGTTAAAAAGAAAATAAAATAAACTTCTTTAATTTTATTTTATTATCCTTTAAAAAGTCCAAAAATTAAATTTTTACCCTCGACCTTTTCCATTCTAGGTTAGGGTTTTTCTAAAGAAAACACACCCTCACGAGCTCAATGGTACTCTTGGATTTCCAATCTGAGTTACCTTTTATGAGTTATAATGATTTGAAAAATAAAATAATTTTTATTTAATTATTTTATTTACAGTAACATCCTAAAAACTACTTTTCACAATTGGTTGTGTCATCCATTGTTAGGCTCCACCTAAGGAAATCACATCCTCACAAGCTCAGCAGTACTCTCAGATTTCCAATCCAAGTTATGGTTTATGAATTATAAGGATTTGAAATATAAAATAATTTTATTTCATTATTTTATTTACAGTTATTATATTTTTGAGTTTTCTCACTGGAGACTTGTGTCGACTAAACTTAAGTCACGCCTAGGGTAAACCCACAATCCCAAAATACAAAGGTGCCCTCATATTTTTTATCTGGGAAACTGTTTAATATTTATTCCACTTTTTTCAAGAAAACCGCTCACGCGTGCTATTTAAAAACTTAACATTTTTTGATGAAACATTCTGGGAACTCTGGGCCTTAGAATCACATGTCATCTTAGTGCCTGGTCTCATAATTTTCCAAAGAATTTTTTAAAAATAGAACTAGGAAAATCTGATCCATTACAAAGTTTACATTGTAATGCATGAAAAGTGTGAATTCGATGTCTTTAGATAATTTGGGACCTCCATGCTGAATTTTTTTTTCCACGCCATATTTAAAAGAAAACCTAGAGGAATATGTCATAGTGTATGGACCATGTCATGGTAAGGTCAATCTAGGATGGATTTTTTAGATATTGTGCCACTCACACATTGTGCTTCTTTACCTCACCGATGTCGGTCTTGGTGTCTTCGGTGGTGTTAAAGCTTCCCTCGGTGCCTCTAGGCAGTGGTGACTTGCCCTCAGGACCTTAAGAAGTTTATTCATTTAAATAGGTACTTGATATTCCATTGGATCCTTCCTCTAGGTTTCACTTGTCCCACATCTCAACCATTTTTCTTGATCCCCAATTCTCATATAGGGTTGAAGGATATCCCACGATGGATATTTCGAAGGAAGATATTGTCGAGGCCATGATGTTTCACAACCTAATGATGGTGGCAAGATTTCACCATGATAAACCTTCTCTTAATTTCTTTAGGTCAATTATGAGACCATGGGGACTTTTTCAGCCTACGGCAGTCTCTGTTCTATCTAGATCCACATTTTGTGTTCATTTATCTTCTAGGGATGATTTTGTGAAGGCATGTTCTAGAGAGGACCATCATTGTGGTGCTTGTAATTTCTCACTCTCGCACTGGTCCTAGGATGCACACTTCAAGAAAGAGTTGAGTATGGTGGTCATGTGGGTAAAGTTACCTAGCCTCCCACTTTCCCTTCAGAATCCCTCAATTCTATAGATGGTGGTAAATAAACTAGGAATATTTATTTTCTTAAATGAAGATATATGGATTCTTTAGTCTTTATAGTTCCCTCGTATTTGTGTGGAACTAGATCTTATTTTGTAGATTACTTCATGAGTTTTGATCAGGGCTGGTGAAGGATTCCTATGGTGGTAGCTTGGGTTTTACCAGGACATACCTAGATTTTGTGTGTAATGTCATCTCTAGGGGAACTCAATGTATTATTATATCAAAATTAAGATGGTATCTAAGGTGTCAAAACCTTTGGGTGGATTGAACCCTGGTGTTTCCTTCTCCTTCGTTGGTGTGATAGCTTAGGAGGTCTTTAAACCTAGTGTTTTGAAGGTGACAGAGGTGGCTACAATGGATCTCATCCTCCAATTGGGCATGGATGATGTTTTTTAAAAAGAGTCTGGTATTTCCAAAGTGGGGGAGGTGACTCACGCGCCTAACATCTAATCTGATTTACCGACCACTGCATCACCTACAACACTTGTCACCTAAACTATGCCTCCTGGTATGAATCCAAAAAATCACAAGGACTGTGCTCCTAGAAATCCTATAATTATTCTACCCCATTCTTCCCTAGCTTCACCAGTCACTCATCTCAGTTTCATCATTTTTGAGTCATGTGGACTATTTGTTCTAAAAGGCTTATATCTTAACAAAGCATTACCATAGGGGTGTTGGATGGGATATGTGCCTCCTAGAGCTCACCAGAGAGGATGATCATTATTTCACTCTTTTTTGAGGGGGTTTCACTGGAGTCTCATTATCAGTCGTCTTGATATTCTAAAAGATTTTTTGTTTTAGGGGATGTGGAAGATGATCCAAAAAAGCAGGCATCTTCTAGTGTCAGGGATGGGGAAAAAGTGAAAAAAAATTCTTCTCCAGCTAATGGTGGGAGTATCACCCAAGCTATATTCAAAGAGGCATTGGTCATTTGTTCATATTTAAAGATGGTTACCTTAGGCCACAAGTCCATATCACCTATTTTTCAATGATTCCTCTTCTAATATGGAATGCCCAAGGCTTGGGTGTGAAAGTGAAGATGGCCTTTATTGCCACTAATTCATGACGACTTCATGCCTCTATTGTAGTTTTTATTGAACCAAATCATGGTATCGATCATATATCATAATTTTCTAAGAACATGGGATTTGTGAACTTCATGTATATAGATCCATGAAATATACATATTTAGGTTTTTTCAAAACAAGGCATCTCAGTTAAATGTGTGGACGCTTCTATCTAGCATATTACCACCAAAATAAACATAGGAGGCCATGATATTTACTTCTCATTTTTATATTCTAAATGTGAGGTCTCTAATAGAACTGCACTTTGGGACCACCTATTATTATTTTATCCAGGAACCCTCCCTTGGTTAATCGAGAGTGATTTCAACACCATTGCTAAGACTTCAGAAAAATAAGGAGGGGTGGCCTTCTCGAGTAAATCAATGTAAGATTTCAATAACTTAATGGATTCTAAGGGTCTCATGGATATGATAATATATGGGAGTAAATATACATGTTTAAATGACCATAATGGGAGTAAGGGAATCTAGAGAAGGCATGACTGGTGTCTATCCAATCTCTAGGGGATGGATTTATTTTAGAAGGCCTCTATCACTCATCTCACCAGATCCCTTTTAGATCACTCTCACTCTTAATGACTCTTGATAAGGAGGATCAGAGGTATAAACATTTCTTTTATTCTAACAATTGGCATCACTTGGATGGTTTTTCATATGGTTAGGAGATCATGGGAACAACTAGATAGGGGTTTAATGTGGGTGGGGCTTGTAAAGCAACTGTATCACATTAAGAAGGATATGAAAACATGGTTTTCTAATAGATTAGATGAGTACCTCTTCCTATAGAGGTTGAAGGAGGACATAAAATGACTATATTAGTGTCTTCAAGCAATCAATAATAATGATTTGTTTATTTCATTAATTGATAAGAAAAACTTACAAGATAAAAAAAATCTTGTAGATAGAGAGGGTGTGAAGGAAAAAATCAATATATCCATAGATAAAGGAGAAGGATTAGAATACCACTTATCTTTAGTCATGAATAAAGTATAAAAAAGTGAAAAAAATGATTGACCTATATCTTAAGGATGGTTCATTCACTATATATGTTAAAGTAGCAGGGAATCTGGCTTTGGTGTTTTTTGAAAACCTATTAGTCAGTCCAATTGAATGCAATAGATTCAAAAGAGATTGGTTATAAGGGAAGATATATTCATGATTTGTATTATGATATTGGTGGAGGATATAGATAATAGGGTGTTAAAATCTTTTCTATAAGATGAAGAGATCAAAGAGTATGTGTTCATATTGAAGAAGAAAAGTGCACCTAGACTAGATTGTTTTCTATGATAATTCTATGTGGAAGCATAGGATATTTTCAAGGTCTAGGTGGGTGAGGCAGTGCAGGACTTATTTATAGGTGGATAGAATACTAGGGAGGTGTGTTCCTCCAAAGTGATTCTTATTCCAAAAGTAAAAGACCCCACTAACTTGAATCAATACATGCCAATTTTCTTGTTCAATTTTACTTACAAAATATTTTCCAATTTAATCAATAAAATATTGTTCTTGGTTATCACAAGATTGATATTAGAGGATCAAAATGGTTTTGTTCATGGAAGAATTATTCAAGGGGCTATTGTAATTTTAAAAGAAATGGTGGAGGATTTGAATAAAACAATGCTTGGATCTAATTTTGTGATCAAGGTGGATATGAAAAAGGCCTATAAAAGGTTATAATAGATTTTCATTATTAGGTACATAATTTAGATTTCAAGAATGGATTTGTGATATGTGATTTAGATGTTATTCTTCCCCGTGGCTTACAATATTGCTAATGGGAAGGGGTTTTGTCTTCTTTAAATTTGTACGAGTCATAAGGAAAGGCGAGCCATTATCCCACAACCTCTTTATTTTGGCTCAGTAGGTGCTTACAAGAAGAATCAAATAAATCATGGGTGAAGGGAGGATTATTCAATTTAGAAATAGGTTCAGTAATGGCTTGGTGTCTCACCTAATGTTCACTGATGAAATGTTATTTTTATCAATGGAAAGAAAAGATAAATTAGAGGGTTCATCAAAATCATGACTATATATAGAAATTTATGTGGGAATAGTGTCAATCACAGAAAGAGTAGTGTGATTATTTCCAATAAATGTTCAATAAGTTGTATTAGTATAATTAAAAACAAACTTGGAATATAGATATGGAAACTCCCTATAGAGTATCTTGGAGCCCCAATTTCAAATGGTAGAATCAAAAAGGCATTATTTTATGGGATCATTAATCAGATAATGGGGAGGATTTTCAATTTTAAGAATAAATTCCTCTTGTTTGGAGGACAAATTGGATTAATAAATAGTGTCCTTAAATCTATATCAATTCATGTGCTTTCTATTTCAAATCAATAAAGGAGGATATTACAAAATTAGAGAATATAATGATGACATTCTTATGAGATGTGAATCATAGTGGATGATGCCACTAGGATTTATGGAAATGACATGTGAGATTGGTTAATGAATGGGTTATAGGTTTTCACAGTGTTTCAGAAACCATTCATGCCTTATAAGCAATATTAGAATGGAACTTCATTTAAAGTAACTCTTTATGGGAAAAGTACATGAGATATAGATATGGAGAAGAATGGAAGGACTTTCCAGAGAGAACCATAATATTTGTAGGCATTGCACAATGTATTATGGATTATTTGGAGGAGCTTAAGGAAAAAACCTCGTGTGTTGTTGGTCATGGGGATTTAAATCTTTGGAAGACAAAATGGGAAGGGGAAACTTTGTTCTTTATAGGGTATCCATATCTAAACATTTATTTCAGGGAGTCCGGTAGGTTTCTAGATTTTATTGATTCCATTATTAACCATGATCAAAATAATATCTATGAGAATATTTTCCTAGTAGATGAATCAAATAGGTGTGTTTTCTCGAGCTGAACTTTAGGGAAATTCAGTAGTCAGGGTTTTATAAACTTAGTGCATGCTAGAAGTAGGATGGACATATGGTCATCCAAGATATGGTTCAAAGAGATCCTAGACAAGATGAACATTCTAGTTTGTAGAATGAGGAATATATCACTTTCTATGGATGAGAATTTCTATAATAAGGGTGTGGTATTGTCTTCAAGACACTAGTGTTGTGCTACACCACATCAGGAATAAATGTGGAACTTATTTTTTGAAGGTGATTGGTCAAAGGAGATATGGAATTTCATGCGGATCGGTTTTAACATTCAAGGGAATGGGGATACCATGAAGGAGACCATCAAGGCCTAGTTATAAGGTGTTTTTCAGCAAGGGTTGGAGGTGAATATTTGAGTAGAGACATTTTCAGAGGTGCATTGGTCCCTTTTGGAATATAGTAATAAGGAAATAGATTTCATAAGGTTATCCTTTATTTTATTTTAGGTTCAGGTGAAGGCTCTGATAGAGGAACTCGGTGTACTAATTAATGGAAGCTTGTATTCTCTAATTTTAAGAAGTTTTCTATCAAGGATTTGATTAAACATAGAATGTGGTCGAGGAAGTAGAGGTATATGGGTCAAATAGAAGGCACTTATCATGGGGATAAAAATGAATGTGGATGGATCATGTAATTCTGTAGAAATGAAAGGGGTCAGACTGGTGAGAGACAATATGGGTTCAGTTATTCTTGGATTCAGTTCCTTTTGCGGATCAGGTAATTTTATCTGAGAGGAGGCAATATCAATGGCCACTGGTCTTATGCTATATAGTATCTATAATATTCATATTGCAGAAGTTGGGTCTAATTACACTATTCTAGTTGGGTTAATTCATGTAAAGGATAGATCTCTATGGGAGTTGGCTTAATTTATCAAGAAAGCTAAACAAAATTATCAAATAGGGTATTCATGTTACCCACACCAAGAGATAAGGTAATTTTGTGGCTGATGTGCTAGCCAACAAAGGGAACCCTTGAGAGACACTTATCCTTTATAATAGTTTAGGATCTTTACTATACAACTATAAGCTTATTGTAAATGGAAATTCCTTTGGATTCCATCATTTTTATCCTCCCTGAGTTGGGAGTAGTCTTATGTGTTTTTTTTCAATAATAAAAAGTTAATTTTTAGTTATCCATAGACCATGCCACAAAGGATATTTGTCCGGTTTTTTGTGGCTCTATAAATTTAAGGGCCTTCATGTCATATAATCTTTATCATTCCATAGAATTTTTTGGCACTTAAAAAATAAATGGTTTAAACTATTGTGTTATGCCACAGTAAAGGCACCCTTATTGTAATTTCCTAATATAGGAATATTCAAAGAAGCATACTTCCATGGCTTCATCTGATTCATTTGGTAGTTATTCTAACTCAAAATAACTAAAAATTTGAATTATATGATAAGGATCTATTAGTACACATATCCAAAGGGTGATTTTGAATAATAAGTTAAAGGAAGTTAGTGGTTTGAATTTGAATTTGAAATTCAAATTCAAACTAGATGAATAGGAGGATTGTTATGAAGAATTTATATATACAAAACATAGTGGAGAATAATAAAATTGATAGATTAGATAATAAAATTGATCTGATACTAAATCACGTAGCATAAATCCTTTGAGTATCAAAGAACATATCCAATACCTACTTCAGAATTAAAGAAAACCATGGGTATTGAATATAAAGATATCTAGAATTGTTATAGTATACTAAATAAGAAGAATATAGGAAAGAATCTGATGCAATCTTGTTGTGAACTAAAGTAGAACAAAAAAATAATCTAAATAAAGGATAAAAAAGAGGTGTTGTTCAAAAGTATTCATTTAAAGAAGAAGAAGAAGAGAAGTTTTTCAATCAATGTATGAAAGGAATTGACATTATTTGTTGTAATAAAGAGGAATAAGGATACTGAGTTCATTACTAATTTTCATAAAAACAATAGAGAAGTCCTTTCATGTTATTGTGCAAGTGAAATGAGAAAAATAAGAATAAGGGAAGGTGGTTCATCAATAGACTGAAGAGATCTAAATTTTTGATACTCTATTGTTATTTCCCCAACTAATTATCAATATAAGTTATGGGATGAACCTTTGTATGGGATGTATCAAATTATACTCGAGAGATATGAAAACATGAGTCTCAAGGTAATACCCTACTCTTTGTATCTCATAGGAAGAATTTAGTGGGTTGTGTTATTATGGAGGAATCTAGTTCACACTAAGAACTATCCATGTCACATTGAGTGGTTAACTTTATAAAAAAATATTGTTCCTTCTATGTGTGTGTTTGGTTGTGCTGCAAGAAATAAAAAGGGAGAGAGAAAATAAGAGTGGTATGTTCACCTTAACAAGTGATATAAGTAAATATAAAAGGGATAAAATTCAATTAACTTTTAACTAGATCAAGTTTTACTAACATTGATCCCCCCCTCTTGGTGTGGTTCATATCTCAATCAGTCCCCTCAAGTGGTATCAGGGGAGGTTAAACTCTATTGGAAACGTTTTGGAAATTTTTTTATTTGAAGATTTTATGTTTCTCTCCTAAAATTATAATGAAGTGAAATTTTGGATAAATTATTTATTTATCATATCATAAATCATTCTATACCATGACTGTGATAAATAAAAAAAGAAAGAGAATAAAATGATGAGGAAGATGCCACTCTTATCAAAGGAGGAGGAAGTTTCATGTGCTCCAAGAAATAAATACATATTAAGCTTGTAAGGATCAGAATACATGGTTCCATATACTAAAAATGAAATGGAAAACATTACTACCTTGGTGTGATCAGTGGATTCAAGTGGTCTTAAGGTATGTGATGATTCATGTTTAACTTATCCATACGAAGAGGAATCAAGTGGGTGTGATCATATGTCGACAAATTTATCTATTGATGTATTAAATGATATGATGTATGGATTATCCAATGAATTAGTTTCTATGATTTTTGAAATTTTTTAAAGTATATAGGAAGAAATTTTCTAATTTGAATATGAGGTAGATAACTTAGAAAAGGCTTTAATAAAAAGAGATCTAAGTTGTATAAATCTCTCAAAACAAGTTATTATCAAAGAAGATATAAATGAGTATCTTGAAGAGAGATGTTCCAAATTTTAATAAGGGTGTATTAGTATAGTCTAGTAGAAGGATGAATCCACTAAAGAGTTTTAGAATAGGATCCATGAATAAGAATAAAATAATAAAAACCACATTGATGTCAAGAATTTATAATTGGATATTAAATCCAAGAAGATCAAGGAGCTTGATACATTACTTTAAGAAAAGAGTAGAATGCATGAATTGGATGTTGAGAAGATGAGGAATGATTGTGAAGAGAGAGTTTCATTGATTAAAGATTATAGGATCTTACCCAATATAAAGAGTCTTAAATTGAAGATTAACCTAACCATTCTTTCAATGACACATATTGTGCCTTCATAATTTAAGGAATAAGAAGTAGTTTCCACAGAAAATTATAAATAGGATCCTTATTTAAAAATAAATCTATTATATGATAATAAAATAATGACACTATTTTAATATTTTTTCCAAACATATATTAAGAAAGTGGTATCATCCATATCTCATTGTAATGATTTTTCAAAATCTTATTCTATAAAAAATATAGGTTTAAATGAAAAATCTATTCAAGTATGGATGAGAAAAAGAAATGGAGAAGAGTGTATCACCGTGTTTATGGTATATAGAATAAGATATTTAAGTGATGGTTTCCCAAGTGAAGATAAATTAGTGATAAAGAAGTCCTAAAATCATCATGTTGCTGAATTTGAAAATTTTGGACAGTATACACTGAAGAAGAGAAGAATGAGGTTTTTTGGGAAATACTAGTGTAAAATTTTATTTGGTAATTTTGAAAAGTATTTTTGGTGAAATCCACTCATTTTATAAACACAAAGGAAGTCCAATTATAGTGGGAGAAATTTGGAGGAGAAGCAACATCCACAAATGATGAAAAAAATTTCCTACTAAAATATATTAAAATAACTTGATAAAATTTATGATTTTTTCAAAATTGGTGGTCATATAAGTGATACATGTGAAACTCAACAAGTATCAAATGAAATAAAGTAGATGAGGCCACATGTGAATAAGTAAGATTTATCCTTAGGGGGAAATCTGAAGAAGGTTGTAAACTAGATTATACCCAATAAGTTTAAAAAGAAGGATGAATTAGACTTAGACAACAAACAGAATGGAAATTAGTTTAAAAATAAGTCCAAGAAGATCAAAATGAGTGTTATATCCAAAATAACTAATGTAAAAAAGTTTTCTAAAAATTTCCCATGTGGATAACCCAAAAATGTTGTGAATATTCCAAAAGATTTATCAATTGTTTGGAAAAATGATCTATAGAAAGAAATAAATATAGTTGAAGAATAATAAAAATATAGTGATAAATGAAAATAGAAGGATCCAAATGATGATACTAAATTTCATGATGGTTTTTCAATAAATGACAATAAAAAGTTCCATTTGGGAGATGAAATATTACTCAACACAATTCCAAAGGTTGTTTGACCATATTTATAGCATAAGAAGAATCCTTAAGGGATTAAATCTATAATAAGAATGAATGTTGATATCTCACACAATGAAGAAGATTATGTAAAGATATCCATGCTCCAAAAGGTTAAATCAGATTTGATAAATAGATGTTGAAGCATGAATACTAGAGAAACTTGGTTGAGAAAATCCTCTCAACATTTCTATTCACATTTAGAAATAGGAATAGACTCTTTATTAACCTAAAATATGAGTATTTTATTTATATTTAAAAATGTATAGTATTGAATCTTAAGTATATTCTTAAGGGAAGACCATGATATGAAGTGGATATTTTCAATTCTAGAAAACAAAGATGAATATAATTCCATATTAGAATGATTTATCAATTGGTATTCAAGTGAAAATATATTGAAGAATCATATTTGATGAAGTTAAAGAAACTTTTATCAAAATTAGACAATAAGAAAATGAATATCCCATATTGGATTGATCTCACAAATTGGTTTTCTCAAAAGAATACAGTGACGTGATCATCCTTAGTAAAGATGTGGAAGTTATCAAATCTATACATCCATAATAAAAATTCCATTTTGATGTATTCTCATCATAGAAATATTAAAGAATATCTATTTAATAGATTAATCATTATGAATTTTATGAGGAGTTTCACCTTGATAGGGATACAAATAAAGAAAGTGGAAAAGGCTGCCAAAATTATTATCTCATGAAAATCTAAATATTTCGGAAGGTGTTTACTAAAAAATTTAATTGAAGAGGTATTTATTCTTTAACTTTTATCCTTGATAAAAAAATAAGATTCTAAATTAAATGGGGGATTATTTTTATTAATGACATGAAATTGAAAGGTTGAAGGAGTGGTAAGGATGTTGTATCCTTCAATTTATACTTAACTATTTTTGAACTATGTGTCAAAGTGGGTATATAAAAATTTAGGTTGATATTCATGAGAAAATTTTCATCTCAATTAGAGTCATTTTTCATATACTGATACAATTTTAACAATTCATAAATACAAGTTTGTTACTTGTCTCATTTCATTTGGTATCATTTCAATTTTAATGTATATCCTAGTTTTCTAAATAAAACTCTCTTGTTTTCTTCACCAGGCTTGAATCAATAGAATTAGAGTGGAATGGTTGATGAAACTATGATAAGTATGATTTTATACCCTATTCTAAGTACTTTTTATTTCATTTCAATAAGGGTAGTGAAATAAAAATTAAAAAAATTATGAGAAAGTGGGGAAATAATGAAATGAAAGTTGACTAGTCTAGGGAATAAAAGAAGTTCCCAAGATTTTTTGGAAAGTGACTAAGAATTAATTTCCCAATTAATTTGTATATATTTTAAATAAGGTGGACATAAAGAAAAATTAAAAATATTGATGATAAATTTGGGAAAGAATTAAATGAAAGTTGATAAGTCTGGGGGAGAAATGAATTTCCTAATATTGTTTGGAAAGTGAGAAAGAAGTGAGTTACACATATTGACACATCATTTTATATGGGAATTTTTAACAAATTCAAGGGGGGATATTATTTATCCTGATTTTTTTAGTTTTATTTTTCATCAATGGTTTTCAAGGAAGGAGTTCATTTATGTTAATATATTGAATAATTAGAGTGAAGATGAAGTATCTTGGGAGATTTCATCAGTTGAAGAATCCAAGCATGTTGATGAAGAATAAGTTTCTTGGATGTTGATTATAGATGATAATGAAATAATTATCATGAATGATGAATTATATGATTTTTTAGTAAACATGTAGTAGCTTTAAAGATCTAGTCCATTTAAGAATATGAGTTTATTGATAAAGAACAATTCTTTTGGATTTTGACTACAGATGATAATGAAATAATGATCATTAATGATAAAGTATTTGAGCTTGTTGAAGAAGAAAAGAAGTTTTCAAGGAAGTTTCTACTTGTTTTTAAGTGTTTTAATATTGGATGGAATATCTTGGATGATTTTATTTGAAGTTTATTGAAGTCATTTCCTTGTAAGTACTTTATATATTTAAGTAAAAGTAATTTTTAGATTAGAAGTCCCATAGAGGATTTACTTTTGATCATTATATATCTCTAGGATGAAGGGATTATTTGATGAAAGTTCATAAATTAGATTTGGTTGAAGTTTAAAAAGTTTTTATAGGGTAATTTAGATGATTATTAATCTAGTTCAAAGTTATTAATATATCATGAGAAGAGTTCATGATGCAAGCAGATTGAAGGAATAGAAGGATGGGTTCCATGCCACAACACAGGTTTTTCATTATAGAAGTTGTTAAGGACGAAGTTTTACACCATAACACATTTCCACATCACAAATTTCTAGCATATAATTGGGTTATGTATCAGTAGAGGTGTTCATGTCATAGAGATGCTGAAATTGTAAATAAAATGAAAAATAGTCCACAGGACCTCACACCACAATGTAAGTATCTCTGTCCCAGAGAAGACTCAATCAGAATTCTCCATGATGTATAATTAGAACCACACTATAGAAAATTTTTTGTTGATTTAAATGGCCATGGAAAATATAGGACCTCTATTTCATATTTAAGTTCCACATCCCAATGCACCGAAAGCAGTAATTAAGTGGCTATGAATAATTTTAGACCTCCACACCATAACTCTTTTTTCCACTCCATAGTTAGAAAAAAAATTAGAAGAATATTCCATATTGTATGGACCACACCACATAGGATATTAGGGTGGTTTTTGGTGGCTCTATAAATTTGATTAGTTCCACACAGTAAAATCTTTGTCACACTATATAATTTCATGACAGTTAAAAATAATTAGTTTAAACTACTCTGTTAGGACACAGTTGAGGTACCCATGTCGTAATTTTATAATCTAGTTATATTCAAAAAAGAATGTTGACTTGGATTCATCTGAGTCATTTATAAGTTAATCTAACTCAAAGTAACTAAAATTTTGAATTAGGTGATCAAAATATATTAGGAAAAATATCCAAATTCTAAGTTTAAATAAGTTGATAGAAGTTGTTAGTTTGAATTTGATTTTAAAATTGAAATTCAAACTATATGAATTGGAAGGATTTCATGAATAACTAATATATATATATAGTAGAGTAAAGAAGAAGAAGAAAATAGATATATTGGAGAATGAAATTGATCTAATACTAAATCACATAGAAAAGTCCTTCGAGTATCAAAACATGGATTCAATACCTAATTCAGTTTTGAATAAATCTTGGGTATTAAATATGAATATATCTAGTGTTTTTATAGTACACTGAAGAATAAGAAGAAAGGGAAAAATCCCATACAATATTATGGTGCAATAAAGTAAAATAAAAGAATAATATAAAGAAAGTAGAAGAAGCAATGTTGTATAAAAGTGTTTACGTAATAAAGAATAAGAAGATAATTATTGAGATTATTGCAAGAAAGTTAGTGAAATTATTTGATAATATAAAGAGGAAGAATTAGATTGTGTGCATTTTTACTTTGCATACAAATGAGATAAATCCTTACATACTGTTATGAAAGTGAAAGAAGAAAAAAAGAATAAGGGAAGGCAGTGAATCAACAGCTTGAGGAGATAAAAAGTGGTGATGCTCTCTTGTTGTTACTCCAACTAATTATCATTGTAAATTATGGGTTTCAGCTATGTATGATATGTACCAAATCATAGTATGGAGGCATTAAAACATGAGTCTCAAGGTCATTCCCTGATTATTGTATATCATAGAAGGAATTTAGGGGGTTGTGTGACCATGGAGGAATCTAGTTCAGAACAAGGACTATACATCTCACATATATTAGTGAACCTTCTAAATTTGTGTGTTCCATGTGTGTGTGTGTGTTCAGTTTTTCTGAAAGAAAGAAAGAATGTGATAGAGAACAAGAGTGATCTTTTCACCTTAACAAGTGATAGAGGTAAATTTAATAGGGATAAAATTCAATGAGGTTTTAATTTTATTAATACTTACCAACACTAATTTAGCCCTCCCCACTCTCATTGTGGTTGATATCCCAATATATCCCCTAAAGTTTTATTATATAATGTTTTACTCTATTATATACTATTTTTGGAAATTTTTCCCTTTTAAGATTTTAATTTTCTTTCCTAAAATTATAATAAAGTTTAGTTTTGGAGAAATTATTTTTATGACATATTAGAAATCATTTTCTTCCATGAATTTTATGAATACAAAAAAGAAAGAGAAGAAGATGGTAAAGAATATGTCCCTCTTATCTAAAGAGGAAGATTTTTCAGCTACTCTAAGAAAGGAAGACAAATTAAGTTTCTAAGGTGAAGAATATGTGGTTTTATATATCACAAAGAAAATGAATAGCAATACTACCTTTGTGGGGTAATGGGATTCAATTGATTCTAGGGTATGTGATGAATCATGTTTAACTTTTCCATAGTAATAAGAATCAAGTGGGCATGGTCATATATTAATAGATTTATCTATTGATTTATTAAAGGATATAATTCATGTATTATCCAATGAATTAGTTTCTATAATTTATAGGATTTTTTAAAGTCATCTAGGAAGAAATCATCCAGCTTGAAGATGAGGTAGATAACATAGATAATTATTTGAGAGAAATATCTCTAACTTGTATAAAGATCTTAGAAAAATTACTCTTAAAGAACATATGAATAAGGATATTGAAGAGATATTATCTAAATTTTAAGAAGAGTGGATCAGCATAATCTAAGAGATGGATGATTCCATTAAATAATTTGAGAATAGGATCCATGCATTAGAATAAAATATGAAAAACGTCATTGATATCAATAATTCATAATTTTATATTAAATACAAGAAGATCGAGGATCTTAATACATTACATCAAGAAAAGAGTAGAATGCATAAAGAGGATATTGAGAATCTGGGGAAGGATTGAAAAGAGAGGGTTACATTTATTGAATATAATATGAACTTTCTCAATATGAAGTGTCTTGAATTGAAGATTAAACTAGCTAGTATTGAAATAACGCATATTGATACTTTTCAATTTAAGGAATAAGGAGTTGTTGTCATAAAAAATTATAAGGATTATTCTTTTGTAAAAATAACTCTATTATGTGATAATAATATAGTGATATCATTTTATGTTTTTTTCCAAATAGCTGTGAAGATGTAGGTATCATCCATATCTCATTCGAATGATTTTTCTAAATCATATTCTATAAAAAATTAGATTAAATTAAAAATATGTACAATTAAATATGAGAATATGAAATAGAGAATATCTTATCACCATTTTTATAGTGTATAGAAGAATATTTTTTAAGTTTTCGTTTCCCATGTGAAGCTAAACCGGTGATGAAGAAGACCCAAAAACAACATGCTACTGAATTTGAAAATTTTTAATAACATGTATTAAATATGAGAAGAATAGGGTTTGTTGGGAAATATTGGTGGTGAAATAGATTTAGGAATTTTTTTAAGGAGTATTGGTATAATCCACTCATTTTATAAGCATAAAGGAAGTTCAATTCGAGGGGGAGAATGGTGGAGAAGAAACAATATCCGCAGATGATGAAAAAATTGTCCTACTCAAATAGATTCAAAGAACTTGAGAATATCTATGATGATTAAAAAAGTGTTGGTTATAAAAGTGATGAATGAAGAACTAAACATACATAAAATGAAAGAAAGCATAGAATACAACATGTAAATAAGGAATAGTTGTCCTTGAGGAAAAATATAAAGAAGGTTTAAAGCTAGATTATACCCAAGAAGTTTTAAAAGGAGGTAGAGTTGAACTTATAAATAAAAAATAAGTGATATCAATTTCAAAACAGGTCCAAGAATAATAAAAGGAGTGTTATATCCAAAAGAATTGATATGAAAAAAGAGAACTCAAAAGTTTCCATGTGGATAACCTAAACATTTTGTGCATATTTCCAAAGATATATTAGTTATTTGGCTAGAATATCTAGAGAATGAAATAAAGATGTCTTAAGAATAATAAAATGATAGCTCTAAAGGAAAAGAGAATGATCCACATTAAGATACTAAATTTCATGAGAGGTTTTCAACAAATGAAAAATCACGTGTTAGAGAAGTTCTATGTGAGTGATGCAATATGACTGGACACAATGTTAAAGGTTGATTAAGCATCATTCTGGTATAATAAGAATAATTTAAAAGAATTAAAGAGATAATAATAATAAAGGATGATATCTCACACAAGGAAGAATATTATGTGAAGATATCCATGTTCCCAAAGGACAAACCAAATCTAAGAATCATATGTGAAAGCATGAATACTGGAGCAACTTGTTTGAGAAAATTCTCTCAACGTTATTGTTCACATTTAGGAATAGGAAGAGCCACTTTATTCCCTTAATATATTATTATTTTATTTATAATTACAAATGAAATGAATTGAAGTTGAATCATATTCTCATAGGGAGAACCTTATATGGAGTGCATGTTTTCAATTCTAAACAGTAAAGATGAAGAAGATACCATCTTATAATGATTTATTAATTTGTATCCAAATGAAAATATGTTGCAGAATAGTATTTATGAAGTTTAAATGGTGTTTTCAACACTGGAAATCAAGAATATAAAGATCCCATCCTATATTGATCTCACATGTTGATATTATATAGAGCATATATTGAAGTGATCATACTTGGTGAATATGTGGAAGTTTTCAAATATAGATATAAACATGAAGAATTCCATTTTGATTTAATCACATCATGGAAATCCTAAATCATGTATATTTAAGAGACTTATCATTATGAATTTTATGAGGATTTTATCCTTTAGGGGGATACAAATTAAGAAATTTTAAGAAGTTTTCAGAATTATTATCTCAAGTAATTTTGAATATTCTAGAAGGTTCTTATGGAAAAATGTCATTGAATAGGTATTTATTATTTATCTATCATCCTTGATAAATAAAAATTAGATTCTAAATTAAAGGGGGAGAAACTTATTTTTATCAATGACATCAAAGTTAAAAAATAAAGTAGTTTCATGGTTGTAGTATCTTTCCATTTTTACTTGAATGTTTTTGACTTGTGTATTGAAGTGTGTGTAGGAAAATTTAGGTTGATATTCATGAGAAATTTTTCATCTCAATTCGTATCATTTTTCATAGCCTGATATAGTTTGAATGGTCCTTAAGGATAAGTTTGTGAGTTTTCTCATTTTATTTGGTATCATTTCAATTGTATGGGACAACTTATTTGTCTAAATCAAAATATCTTATTTTATACATCAAGAATGGATCATTATACTTAGAGTAGAATGGTTTATGACACTTTTCTAAGTGTGATTTAATATCATTTTCTAAGTATTTTTTTATTTCTTGTCAATAAGGGTAAGATAAAGAAAAATGAAAAATATTGATGATAAAGTGTGGAAAGAACTAAATGAAATTTGATAAGTATAAGGGCAAAATGAAGTTCCTAAGATTTTTTGGAAAGTGAGTAAGAAGTTAGTTCCCATGTACTTTTTATTTCTTGTCAATAAAGTGGAGAGAAAGAAAACTGAAAAATATTGATGAGAAAATGGGGAAAGAATAAAATGAAAGTTTACAAGTACATGGGTGAAATGAAGTTCCCAAGAATGTTTATAAAGTGAATAAGAAGTAATTTGAACATATTAACACATCATTTTATATGGGTATTGTGAAAAAATACAATGGTTGAGATTTTTTATCCCACTTTGTGTTAGTTTTATTTATTTTCAATGGTTTTCAATAAATAAGGGGTTTAATAATGTCAATATGTTGAAGAATTAGAATAAATATTAAGTATAATGGAAGATCTGATAAGTTGTATAATCTAATCATGTTGATGAAGAAAATGTTGTTTGGATGTTTATTACAGGTGATAGTGAAATACTGATCATGAATGATGAAGTATCTGAGCTTGTTGAGTGAAGATAAAGTATCTTGGAAGATCTGATCTGTTGAAGAAACCATATTTTTGATAAATAATAAGTTTCTTGTATTTTAACTATAAATTATAATGAAATATTATCTTGGAATAATAAAGTATTTGAGATTGTTGAAGAAGAGAAGAAATTCCCAAGGAAGTTTCTACTTATTTCTAAGTTCTTCAAGATTGGATGACATATCTTGGATGATTTTTTTGGAATTTGATTGAAGTTACTACCCTGTAATTACTTGATATATTAAAGGTAAAATTTATTTAAATATTAGAAGTTTTATAGAGGCTTTACTTTTGATCATTTTATATCTCTATAATGCAGTACTTTGATGAAGTTTCATCCATGAGAGTTGGATGAAGTTTTGAAGGTGTTTGGAGAGGAATTAAGATGATGCTTAAGTTGGTTCAAAGTGATTAATATATCATGATAATAGTTCATGTTTCAATTCGGTTAAAGGATCATAAGAAGGGGTTCCATGCCATAATATAGGTTTGTGTCATGGAAG
The DNA here is from genome assembly GCA_963277665.1 of Viscum album. Taxonomy (NCBI): domain Eukaryota; kingdom Viridiplantae; phylum Streptophyta; class Magnoliopsida; order Santalales; family Viscaceae; genus Viscum; species Viscum album. The sequence goes on along the minus strand of OY728142.1, from coordinate 794,026,073 downwards.
TTGTCTATGGAAGAAGACATGTGTCATAACTGATTTCCACATTGCAACCTACTAACATCGAATTGGGCTACACCGTAGCATAGGTGTTCAAGTCATGGAGATGCTAAAATTGTCATTGGGATGAAAAATGGTCTATGAGACCTCACATCATAGTGTAAGTGTATCCAACATAGAGGAAACTCAATTATAATGCTCTACATTATAGAAGGAGGACCAAGTCATAGAGGAGAATGGGCTGATTTTAGTTAAACTTTTAAATCTAGTACCTCCACATCACAGTAAAGGTCCACATTTCAATTAATGACAAGAAATAATTCAATGGCTCTAGAGAATTTGGGACCTCCATTCCATAGCTCTTTTTTTCATGCCATAGTCAAAATAAAATTTACAGGACTATATTTTAGTGCATGGACCATGTCACATAAGAAATTAGGACAATTTTTGGTGGATCAATAAATTTTAGGACCTCCATAATTTGGAATATTTTTCATGCCATATAATTTTATGGTAGTTAAAAAATAACTAGTTTTAAATGTTGTGTTATGCCAAAATGGAGGTTACCATGTCGTTTTTTTCTAATCTATGTAGATTCAAATAGGTATACTGAATTGGATTCATCTGAGTCATTTGGTAGTTATTCTAACTAAAAATAACTATATATTTGAATTTGATGATCAAAATCTATTGGTAAAAATATCCAAGGGATAATTTTTAAGTATAAGTAAAAGGAATTTTGTGGTTTCAATTTGAATTTAAATTTAAAATTCAAACTAGATTAATTGGAGGGATACTATGAAAAAATTATATATACACAACATAGAGGAGAATCAGAAAAGTTATATATTTGTGAATAAAAGTAATATGATACTAAATCACATAGCATATATCCTTTAAGTATCAAATCATAGATTCAATACTTACTTTAGAATTGAAAAAATATGTGGGTATTGAAGATAAAGAGATTCAATGTTGTTTTTATAAGGACCCATCCTTAAATATTACATAATCTTGAGTTTTAAGTAAATAATTCATTCTATTACATTCGATGATCTTTTTAGGTTTAGAGTTTTATAGAATTAGGTCATAACTCATATATAATAAAACCATATAATAAAAAGTGGACACTTACAATCAGTGTCTATTTTTTCTATTATATAAAACTTTTAAAATAACATATGATTTATTTTCATTAAAAATATTCATGACTTTCAAATTGACTTCTTATCTTCCATTACCCATCCTTAAATCCTATGAAAACATTTTTAAAATGTGGTATGAGCATAAAAATATCAATTTGGGACATAAAAATAAGAAAACCATTAGTCCAATGAAAAATATAAAAACCAATGAAAAAACTTTTCTTAAAAACATACCTTGTTTCCCAAAAATGTAATTATAATTCTTTTAAAAATATCATTTATCTTTCCTTTTGAAAACAAATGATTTCTATGAAAATTCATTAGCAATCATAGAAAATTCATGTAGGTGCCTTGGTAATCATCTGATAGAACCCTTACAAAATACTTACAAATTAGAATAATTATATAAACAATATATAATATAATTATCTAGAGAAAATAATCATTACCCAATTCATTGGAGCATTATTTGGGAATTCCCATTGTATAAGCTATAACGGGCTCACCTGGCATTATTTGGGCGCCCCTATCGTATAATTTATAACAGGCTCACCCCTGAACTATAATGGCGATCAAAAATTCGTAAAAAAATTAAAATGACCATATAATGAATAAAAAATTATATTTTTTTTAATTTTTCATCCTAAAACATTTATAAAACTCTTTTAAACTCATATTCAAATCACTTTCGGATATCAGAATACTCATTTCTTTTAAAAACCCATTTTCAATACCAAAATACCCTTTTCTTTTAAAAACTCATTTTCAATACCAAAATACCCAGAAAAAGGGAATTAGGGTTTTTCTTTGAAGAAAACATGAAATCTTTTAAAGTAAAACAAACTTCAAATAATGTATACACTAGTGAAAAATATGTTATTGTCTTATATGTTAAAATAGAATATTCTTTTTGTCGTGTGTAAATAAATTCACACATTCCATAAAAATATTCCATTTAAAAAAACATTGAAATAAAGATAAAAAATACCATTATAAAACTATCATTTATATAATAAAATCATTTTAAAACATAGACACATAAGAAAAATAGATTTGTAAGGAAAACATTAAAAGATAATTTTTTAAGGAAAAGTCGCTTATCATTTTAGAAATATTTAAATCATAATCCCCATGTAAGAATAAAATTTAACAAAACTTTAAATACCATGAGAATAGATAAATTCATGATATAACATGCCAAATTTTTTTATATATACCTCTTAAATAATATAGGTGCATGACATTAAAATATTCCTCAATGAAAGGGAATTGAGATGAAGTCCCTTACCTTGAGTTCAATTCATCATGCTTGTTCTTTATCTTCATAAATAATAAAATTATGTTAATTATTTACTTACTAGATAACATTTTTCAAGTTTATTATTCCTTTTTTTTTACTTATTATCATTTCATATACAATTAATTAATCAATTAAGTTTACTTCTGATGTTTCGATGATATTTGGATTATGTGTCAAAATGACTTCGGTAGGTTGACTATTGTTATAAGAGTTCATTATTTAAAAATATATAGAATAATAATAATGACATATTTATCATATTTATAAATCAATTATACTTTAAAACCAATCATTAAATATTTTTTATGAAAAATTAACTATGTTGTGATCATGGAGATGGTAGGTCGTACATACGCATAAGTAACGTTTCTATTTTTCAATGATCATTATGAAAACGAGGTAATTAATATTTTATATTTATATAATTTTAATAATATAATATATACCATATTATTTATTTAAATATAATTATATATATCATTCTTGGTATGTGGTGATGAAAAAAATTAATCACATCGCTTCATAGAGGCGGTAGTCCACACGTACACGAATGACGTTATAATTTTTTAGTGTGAGAAAAAAATGATAAATTATATTTTAATAATGATAAATATTTAATTAATATAATAATTATTTTATATATATCACATATATTCATTAAATTTATCCTTATTACCTTTCATGTAAAGTGTTAGTGAAAAATAAATCACATCGCTTCGTAAGGCGGTAGTTCACTGTAAACATGAGCAACGTTATCATATCCCCCATATAATGAAAAGTAAGAAGTTATGTGTGATATAATGATTATATAAGTATAAATATGTTACAAATACCATATACATACTTTAAATCCTTCATTATAACATGTTTTGGGAGGCTATTATGGAAAACAAATGACATCAGTTCGCGGGGTGGTAGTCCTCCATACACACGAATGATGATTTCCTATACCATTTAAAAGGTAGAGGAGATGTATTTTGGTTATTAAATTAAAATAGTAAAATATAATTATATTTCAGATACTTTTGTTATTATATAATCATAATTTAATAATATTTTAAGGAGGTGGAAGAATAAATAAAATAAAGATACTCGGTAAAGTATGATACCTCTTCTTCGAACAACATCCTTAAGTAATAACCAAAAGCCTTCTTAGGATGTATTTATGATAAAAATAATGGATATAGGTAATTTTTAGAGAATTTAGGAAGTTATTTGGCCATTTATTTTACTATAAAACTTTTTTTGAAGGTGTGAAGAGGAGAGGATAAGGGTGGACTTTTATAAGTGAGGTGAGTGGCACACTTGTAAATTTTGAAAAGAAAAATTTGTTCCCACGGTTTTCACATGACACAAGGATCCAAAATAGACCATTATCAATAATTATAAAATATAATGTCTATATATGTCCATAAAATATATTTTATACAAGTTTTTATGTTATTTTAACCCTTATTTGTTTAGTTTAACCCTTGTTAAATCCATTTTTACCTTAACCGTGGTAATTAATTTTTACTATTTTCACTATTCATTATGGTAAAAAATTAATTTGACCTTATTATATGATTCTAAATATTTAATCCATTCTATAAAGTTCAATTCAAAAAATCAATGAAATTTAATTGAAAATTAAACCCGCAATCACAACAAAAAAACAGGTTTTCAGGAAGTGTACTTTTTAAGAAAATGATGGTTTTATATTAAATATATGATTGATAATAATAACTGTATGAATATAAATTAATATTTATTGATATATAATCTATACATTTCATTTAAAAAATTTCTAATTAGGTATTATTTTAATTAATTAAAATGGAGAAATATTATGCAATTTAAAATAATATTCAGAGAAACTTATTTTTAACCCAAAAATAAACTTATAATAAAATCCAATAGAAATTTAATTAAAAAGTAATTAAGTGGATTAAATATAACTAAATAATACTAATTTTACTTAAAATCATATTAAAACATAACAGAACTTTTAAATTTTTTAATTTATTGAAAAGAAATTGTTTTTTTACAAAAATCAGTATTTTTTACTATTCATTAAAATACCAATATTTTTTGAAAAATACAAAAATTACACCCTAAGTAAATTTTTATATTCTGATTTCAAAAATAATATTAATTTTTTAAAATTAAAATTACAAAATTTAGAAATTAAACTTTTAAATAAACCCATATAATAAAAGAGTTTAATTAAAAGTATTTTCTTTCTGATTTAAAAAATACTTAATATTTTTATAATGATTATAACTATATTAATAAAATAGGAAATTGATTTATTATATCATTACCTATATTTATACAGTTTTAATACATTGAAGAAGAATAATATAGGGAAGAACCCAGTGTAATCTTGTTGTGAACTGTAGTAGAAGAAAATAAGAAGAGAAAGAAAGGAGAATAATAAGTGTTGTGCAAAAGTGTTTGTATAGTGAGGAATAAGAAGGAGAGAAGTATTGAAATTAGTGAAAGAAATTAAATTACATTATTTTCTATTTTGAATAGGTAAAAGGGGATTTTTTTCATTAATACTTTTCATACAAAATATAAAAGTCCTTTCATGATACAATGTAAGTGGAAGATGAAAAAAAAGAATAATGGAAGGCAGTGCATCAACAATTAGAAGAGATAAAAAGTAGTGATGTTATCTTATTACTATCCCAAATTATTATCTTTTTAAGTTTAATGATTCACATATTCATTGGATATACTGAATCATAGTTGGGAGACATGAAAATATGAGTCTCAAGGTCATACCCTGCTTATTATAGCTTACGGGAGGAATTTAGTGCGTTATGTGATCATGGATGAATCAAGTTAACACAATGGAATATTTATCCCAAATTGAGTGGTGAACCTTACAAGTTTTTATGTTCCTTTTGTTCATGTGTGTGTTCAGTTATGTTGTAAGAAAGAAAGAAGCTGAGAGGGAACATGCGTGATCACCTTAACAAGTGATAGAGGTAAATTGAAAAGGGAAAAAAGTAAAGTAAGTTTTAATTGGATCAAGACTTACCAACACAGATTCACCCCCCCCCCCCTAGTATGATTAATATCCCAATAGTTCCCATTAATCTGTATCATAGGATTTTCACCTTTATTGGATACTATTTTTGGAAATTGTTCTCTTTGAATATTTGAAGTTTCTTGAAATTGTAATGAAGTGTGACTTTGGAGAAATTATTTCTATGTAATATTAGAACTGATTTTCTACCTAGAATTTGATTAACTATAAAAATAAATATAATAATAAGATAATAAATATGTCCTTATTTTCAAAAGAGGAAGAAATTTTAGGTTCTCTAAGAAAGTAAGAGTGATTAAGCTTTCAAAGAGAATAATATGTGGTTTTATGTACCATAAAGGAAATGGATAACATTATTACCTCAGTGGGATCATATGATTCAAGTTATCCTAAGGTATATGATGATTAATTTTTTACTTGTATACATGAATAATAATAAATTGGGTGTGATCATATGTCAACAGATTTATCTGTTGATGTATTAAAGGATATTATGAATGGCTTATCCAATGAATTATTTTCTATGATTTATGGGATTTTTGAAATTTGGTGGGAATAAATCATCTAGGTTGAATATAAGGTATATAACATAGATAAGGATTTAAGATATAGAGCTCTAAGTTGTATAAATATCTCAAAACAAGCAACTGTAAAAGAAGATATAAATGAGGATCTTTAAGCGAGATTCTCCAAATTTGAAGAACAGTGGCTCAACACAATCCAAGGGAAGGATGATTTCACTAAAGATTTTGATAATAGGATCCATGCATTGGAATAAACTATAAAAAACAAAATTGATGTCAAGAATTCATAATTGGATATTAAATCCAAGAAGATCAAGGTACTTGATGCATTGCATCAATAAAAGAGTAGAATATGTGAAGAGGATATTGAGAAGATGGGTAAAGATTGTGAAAATAGAGTTACATTGATTTAAGATCAAATTAACTTACTCAATATAAAGTATCTTTAATTACATATTAAAATGTTTAGTCTTGAAATGGCACATATTTATCCTTCACAATTAAAGGAAGAATGAGTTGTTTTCATAGAGAATTATAAGGAGGATTCTTATTTCAAAAGGCCTATATTATGTGTTAAGAAGATCATGACATCATTTGATGATTTTTACTAAGAAGCTGTGAAGAAAGAGGTATCATCCATATCTCATTGTAATGATTTTTCTAAATCAGATTCTATAAAAAAAATATAGGTTTAAATGTAAAATATGTACAAGTATGGATGAGAAGAAGAAATAGAGAAGTTATCATTACCATTTTTATGGTGGATATAAGAATATGTTTAAGTGTAGGTTACCTAATTGAAGCTAAAACAGTGATGAAGAAGGCCCAAAAACAACATGTTACTAAATTTAAAAAATCTGAACAGCATTTACTGAATAAGAAAAGAACAAGGTCTGTTGGAAAATGATGGTGGTGCAATCGATTTGAGCATTGAGAAAATTATTTTTGGTACAATAAACTCATTTAAAAATCACAAAAGAAGTCCAATTATAGGTGTAGTAAGTTGGAGAAGAATAAATATCCACAAATAATGAAAAATCTATCCTACTCAAACATATTCAAAGCACTTGATAATATCTATGATGTTTGAAAAGGTGGAAATCATAGAAGTGATGCATGCACAACTCAACATACATCAAATGAATACAAGAAGAGAATACCACATGTGAATAATGAAGAGTTTTACTTGGAGTTAAATACAAAGAATGTTATAAACCATATTATACCTAATAAGTTTCAAAAGAAGGGAGAGTTGGAATTGGATATAAAATAGAATGGACATCAGTTTCAAAAAAAGTCCAAGAAGATCAAAAGTAGTTTTATATCCAAATAAACAAATGAGAAAAGGATAACTCAAAAGTTTCCATGTGTATAACCCAAACATGTTGTTCATATTCCCAAAGATACATTAGTTTTTTGAACAGTAGATCTAGAGAAGGTAAAAAAATGGTTAAAGCACAAGAAAATTATAGTGCTAAAGGAAAAATTAGGATCCACATAAAGATCCAGAATTTTATGAGAGGTAGTCAATAAATTATAACTCTTTTGTTAGAGAAGTTTTTTATTGGAGATGAAATATAACTAGACACAATACCAAAGGTTGTTTTACCATATTGCACTAGTGAAAAACCATAATTTAACCTTGGTTATTTTTAATCTTTAACATTGGTTTTTAACTAACATTGACCGAGGAGACGTTATAAATAAGAGTTTTGAAGTCAATTTTTTAAAAACCAACATTGAAACTCTTACTAAAATGAAATTTAACTTATGTTTAAAACTTATTTTTTAATAAAAATTATCATCAAAAAGTTTTATTCAAAAAAAATCACATTTTTTTTTCCAAAAAAATGATGTGGAGAGATATTTTGATTTTAGTTTTTTGTAAACATGAACATCAAAATTCTTTTTTATTTTGATTCTTGAAAATAATTTTGACATCAGTTTTTGATAAAAACCAATATCGAATTCTTTTATTTTGATTCTATAATCTATTTTTGACATCATTTTTTGTTAAAAACTGATGTTGAAAGTAACATTCCACATCATTTTTTAACAAAAAACGACATAAAAACTTTTCATATTCAAATTTGATGTCAGTTATTGAAAAAAAACATCAAAAGATGGAAATTTTAAAAAAATAGATAAAATTGCATTTTCCAAAAAAAACAGAAACCCTATAAAAACTGAAAAACTACAGCAACTTAAAGTAAAGAAAAAACCCTATCAAAACAAAATATACCAATTAAAGTATTAATCCATTATCAAAATATTCTTTTTTTAACCCTAATTAAAAAAATACATACCTGAAACATCTAAAACCCTCTAGAAAAATAGAATATACCAAATTAAAGTAGAAAACTATTGTATAAATAGTCATTTTTTTACTTTAATTAAATGTGACTTACCAAATAGTTTAAAATATAATCATACTTAAAAAATTTCTTACAAACAAAATTAAAATATGGGTAAGGTATTCATTCATATACAACTCAAAATCATTGAAAATATACAAAAAATGAATATTGTAAGATTAAAAAACATATTATTTTGATATAAAACACGAATCAAAAGTTACATTTATAAAAAAAACAAAATGTCTATTAAGTGAAAGTAAAATAAAAAGTATGATGTGATTTATCAAAACAGTAGATTCATAAAAAATCATTTAATAAAAATGACTTAGCATTACTTACATAATTTTTCTTGGAGTTTAGTGATTCATTAATTATGGCGTGTCTTATCTTGTATTCTTTGGTTATGAAATATTTTCTAATGGTTTATTATGGTTGTTTGGTTGTACTTGAATCATTCATTGGGGACCATTTGATTGGTATAGATTTCCAATGAATAAGGTAGGGGGTCTCAAATCATTGAGTGAATTTATAGGCTATGCCTGGAACATGCCTTTCAGTTTTTTGCAAAAATTAATGATAAAAATAACACTTTAGTTTCATAACTATTAATGGATATTTTTAAAATATATTTTGATATATATAGTAAACTGATTTTCAAGGAGTTTTTATATAAAGTATGTAATAGTTTTGATTTATGTTTCCCTTATTTAAAAACATATTGTTTATGGTTATGTGAAAAATTACTTTACAAAAATATTTTCAATTAAAAATGATGATTATTATAAAGTAATAAATTATTAGAATACTTTTTAGTTTGTTTATATTGATAGCTTTATGCATTCTTATATATTTAACATATAATTTAATGTCAGTAGAGATATGTTTGTATAAGTTTAATTTTTTTAAGTTGGGTTTTATGTATAGATTCTTCTATAAATTTGAGTATGTATGTTACATTTATTTTGTTCTGGAGTTACATGAATTAAAGGATTTTCATGTTTCCTTGAGTCATTGATTTTATCTCACACATATGAGTGTATGGTATTGTTACTCATTTTATTTGTTATTCATGATGTATATTTTTAAATTAAAGACTTGTATAGTGTGGATATTATTTTATAAATACATAACCCTTTATACAATAGAGAACAACCCTATAAAAATAAAAAAAATATACCAACTTAAAATATAAAATTATTATCTAAATAGTCATTTTTTTAACTTTAATTAAAAGATAAATACCTAATAATTTAAATTATAATAATACATAGAAAATAGTTTGTAAAAAACTATGAATATGGGTAAGGTCTTCATTCGTATATGACTCAACATCATTGAAAATCTACAATAACAAGGAATGATATAAGATTAAAAAATATAATATTTTAATATAAAACATAAAATAATTAATATAACTAACCTTATTAAATTTAGTCATTGACCTAGTTTTGATTATCTCATACATGAAACTTAAAACATAATAACCTCAATCCACTTTTCCTTTTTGATGATGAAACTAAAATTATAAAACATTAAATTTAAAATAAAAAACAACATACATATATAAAAAAAACAAATATTATCAAATAAAAAATATATTTATCATTAATTTCATGTATTGGATTGTATTCATATCTTGTATCAACAAGTGGTCATTGTTAAACTTTTTCCATGACCTTCATTTTCATATATATCAACTAAAAACATGTATAAACAATAAAAATTAAAAATAAAGAACTTATAAAAAAGAATAAAACTTACTTTTTTAACAAATTACTAATTTTTTTATGAACACTACCTAATAAAGAGAAAACCCAATATGATGTGCATTCATGTGCCAAAAATATGCCTAAAATCAAATGACCTCTATAATATAAAAAGTTAATAATTAATGAAATTATAATGAATTTTAGTTCATAGTTATCTTAGTCTTATTACCCATCAAGTAATGGAAAAAAATAACCCTCAATATTTGTATTTTCAAATCTCGCACATATACATGTAACTCTAGCATCAGTATTCAGATATTGTAAAGATTTTGAAATGTATTTAGGATATATAAGACCATAAAAACTAGTGGTCTCATTTTGAATGAGAAGAGTGTGTAGATACCTAATTAAATAAGTAATATAATAAGTCTTGAGATCATATTTATTTAAAGAAATAAAAATTGAAACCAAAATTTACTTACATAGAAAACAAATACAACACAGGCACACTGAGCTCATAAAAAATAACCAGATCCATCATATATTTTTTGAATATTATAAATGGATAGTCTCTTACACATATATCATATGTTATCTAAAACTCATAAATATTATCCAAGGAAGAATAAACTTAGTATAATATTTTTTTACCATAAAAAATGTTATAAGTATCTAAAGTTTTTGGTTCCTAAGCACTTTGTTTATTTTTTACTAATTCTTTTTATTTTAGATACTCCTATAAAAATTAAATTTAATAAAACATTATAAGTAATTTTCAATCATATTTAAATAATATTTAAAAATAATGCATACCTCATATGCCATATGATGAAGAAGACTAGTCAGTCAAAGTAAAAAATGACTCATACAATCTCCAACTCTGGTAACCTCCTTAGTATGCAATGAAAGTAGAGCATTTAGATCAATAATATCATTTATTAATATTATAACCTAACCCAACTTCATATTCTAGTGATGTAAAGAATTCCCCAAAATATGTATGATTCCATACGCTATAATACATACATGGGGATCTCCATCCTAAAACTCACAGTATAAGGTCAGGTCTGAATGTGGAGGTGGTGGATCTAAGGAGGAAGATAGGTAAGCTAGGTAGGCTAGGAAGGTTGCACAGGTTGTGATTATCTCATTAATTGTTTAAACATAACCTTTACAACTACTTGAATTTGATTACCCATGGACTATTCTAGGTCTTTCAACTTAGCTTTTAAGGAATCTCTTTCTAGGTCTCTTGATTTCTTACTTTGATGACCAAAAACTTTCCTAATACTGACACCCGCATCATATCCTATTACATGGAAAAGATGTTTTGTCTTTCCCAAATCAATAGCTAGGATGTCCATCCAACCCTCAGAGATGAAATTCATCTACATCACTTTCTCTTAAAGTTCAAATAAAATGAAAAATTAAAATGGTATATTAGTGTTTTTAATTTAAAAAATACAAACATTCATGGAAAATAAAAAATAATTTCTTAAAATTTTGTCAGATAATTTCTTATATTGATCTGTAATATACTTTTCATTTTATCCCTTATCACTAATTTCCATTTTTCATGGTGATTTTGGGGATATGGAGGACTGAACTGTACCTATTTTAAACCACTACTAGATTTATATCTTAATGCATCAAACTATTCTACAATCATTTTCTCCTCTAATAAATGATATCATCCACATGATAAAGTATGAGGGTATACATTCTTCAACTAGATCTCTTGATGAGATCTCTTGGAGACCTGTTACATAAAAAAACTAATAAGTAACTGGGTAATATATAAGAAATTTTATAATATAAAATAATTATCATATCAAAAATGCTTCATCATGTCTGCTGGAGAAAAATTTATTCCATGTATCTACATCTAAAAACCTATACTTTTGGCATGGGGTTTAATTTTGTAACTTCCTAAAAACATAATTTCTTATTAATTTTGTTTTAAAATATCTCTATTGAACTACCACTAAAGATAGAAATCTTTTCTTAATTTCTTTTGTTTCTTGAAAATTGAATGCCATATATAATTTAATACATTAAATATTAGTCATATAAAAATATAATATATGAAGAATGAGATAAAAATAAATCAATTGAGATATTTTACCATTATGGACTCCCACAGCTGCTTTTTCTCCATCTTATTGATGGAATTACAATTAGTATATAAAATGATAATCCTACAATGGATTTTCATGGTGATATAATAGGTAAACTATGTTTCATTTGGGCTAGTAGGGTTATCATTATCATCAAAATTAATATGTATTTTCTAGTCTCCATGACAAAGTGATAGTTTTGGTAAACGTGTAATCCTACTTCTACCAACTCTAGAAATATTTTTCTCTGTAGAAGAAGGAGAAGACTCCTCCGTAAGAAGCACATTAGTTGTCCTGTAATTATTTTTTATAAGTTAAACATTTTCTTTCAATAATAATTATATTACTAAATATTTAATAATATGAAAAAAAGACATATACCTCGGTAATTATTTCTCTATCTTTGTGTATGTCATTAAAATAGAAAAATGTAATGAAATTTTGTGTACCTGCATATTATTAAAAAAAGTGAATATTTAAAAACAATGATTACAAAAATATGTAAGTAAAAAATAGTGTCAGATATTTGTAAGTTTCAAAAAAAAATGTCACGGTTATTAACCAAAAAATATGAAATATAAAATATTAAATATAAACATTAATTCTAAAATTATAGAACCATTTATAAATTTAAATATCATAGTTACAAAAAACTGTTTTTATATGGGTAAATTTAACTAAAACATAATGATGTATGTTGGGTTTTTCAATCAAAAAATGTTTAAACATAACTATTTAATATAAAATTTAATACAAAAATCATATAAATAATCAAAATATATATAATTAAACATATAATAATTAAAAATAAGGTTTTTACACATGTAAATTTCAAAAAATAAATAAAATATAAATATTTACTTGAATAATTAGGAGAGTAATTTAGTATTTTCTCATATCCCTTCAGCATGATCATATTGTATAACATAGACTATGTCTACATTATAGTCATTTTTATCATCCATAAATCATGTAATAGATGAATAAACCTCACATAAATCCATAATATCATCATCCTCCTCATCACTAAAATGAATTATTTTCCCTTACAAAATGAGGAACCATAGATCATTCGATGGATCGATGACATAATATATTTTCTTAACATGTGTTGCCATGATAAATGGTTCCCCTTTGAAACTAAATATTTTCAAATAAACCAATATAAACCCATAATCATCATGTTTCACACCACTATTACTATCGAACCAGTAATAATTGATGTGAAAATGTTAGGAGTCACTATGATAGAAAGAAATGATTCACAAAAGAGTAAAAGGGAAAAAAGAAGAATAATAAGATCTTGGACACAGAGATTTATGTGGTTCGGGAAATAATCCTTACATACACAAAGAGGCAGAAGTTTTACTATATGTTAGGAGAAAAATTACAAAGAGAGAATCAAAGTTTCTAACAACACAAAAACCCTGGCCTAAAATGGGATAATAAGGAGGATGAAGATCTATTCCACCAACCATATAGAAAGTATGATGTGCTATAGTTAATGATAGCTGGAAGTCTGTATCGCAATAGTGTTGCGGTCACACAAGTCTAAATTGAAACAGTGAATGGAGGCTGGAAGTCTATATTTCTATAGTATTATTGACACCAAATTCTGACCTACTAAAGTTGTGACTTGGTGCATAGTATAGGCCATAAGCATTCTGCCCAAATATCATCCAAACCAAATCGGGCTACACCAATCCAAAAATCTCTCACTTAGAGCCTAATCCACTACATTGACCTACTTTGATTCCACTGAATAAGACAACTTAATTAATTTGAGATGTCTTATTCACTTACCGGTGGCATGCATTCCATTCACAGCTTCAATTTCAAGCTAAAGATTCATGAAATACCAGCTATTTTTCTTTTGTGTTTTCATTCTATCCCCCATTATTCTACCTATCATCCTCTGTTCATCAGTGAAGACCAACAGAGGAACAACAGTACCTCAACTTCTGTATTACCATTGGCTTCTTCAACATGTTTTTCAGATTGTTGGTTCCACAAATCTTCTGCAATGTCATCAACTCATCATGTATCAAACCTCTAATGAAATGGTACTTCAACTGAATATGCTTCATCCGGGCATGAAACACTGGGTTATTTGCAATATGTATAGCACTATGAATGTCACGGTGAAATGAATTATCCTATCTCTTTCTTCCCAACTCATCCAAGAAGTTATTCAGACAACCCATCTCCTTCCCAGCCTTTGTTACAGCAATTTATTATTCCTCTATAGTGGATAAATCCACCATCTTATATAATTGTGATATCCAGCTTACTGCAGTTCCTCTATAGGAAAATACATAACATGTGGTACTTCTACTACTATTGAATTCACCTCTAATATCATAATCCACATAACCATGCAATAAATTTACTTTTCTAAAGCATAAAGATACCCCCTTTATGCCCTTCAAATACCTCAGTATCCACTTCGCTGCTTCCCAATGTTGCTTTATAGGGTTATTCATATACCTAGTCACAACTCCCACTACATGAACAATTTTAGGTTGAGTGTATACCATGGAATACATCAGGTTTCCAAAAGATGATGTGTATAGAACCTTTTCTATGTACTCAGCCTCTTCTTTCGTCTTTGATGATTTCTCCTTTGATAGATTGAAATGGATCTCTAGGGGGTAGAGACTGGATTTTATTCCAATAGACTAAATTTTCTCATAACATTCCCAATGTAGTCATCCTATGCTAACATCAAAGTTCCAGTTACATGGTCTCTCTTGATCTTCATCACCAAAATCTTACCAACTTCTCCAAGATCTTTCATCTCAAACTCCACAGCCAAATTCCTTTTCAACTCATCAATCCTTTTCATACATGATTCTACAATTAGAATGTCATCCACATATAGAATCACTATAATATATTCATCACCAAAGTAATTTATGTAGAAACATTTAATCATGCCAAATCGTTTGTATGAATTTTTATCCATGAATGCATCAAAATTTTTGTTCCACTAATTTGGTGCCTACTTCAATCCATATAAGCTCTTATAGAGTTTTAATACCATGTCTTCCTTCCCAGAATCAACATATCCCTTTGGTTTCTATATATAGATGTCCTTCTCCAGATATCCATGAAGGAAATTCATATTCACATCAAGTTTCTCAAGATACGGGTCTTATAAAGCCACAATGTTGAGAACCACTATGATGGTGGTAAGCTTCACTACTAGTGAGAATATTTTAGTGAAATTCAATCCCTCATTCTATTGGAATCCTTTTATAACCATCCTCACCTTGAACCTCCTCTTTCTATCATGTTATTATTTGACCTGGTACACCCATTTTCTCTATAATACTTTCTTCCCCTATGGCAGATGTGTCAACTCCCAAGTATTTTTGTCATGTAGTGAAAAAATTTCTTCCTTCATGGACAGCTCTCACTTTCTCAACTCCTTCAACTATATTGCTTCTTCAAATCATTCTAGTTCTCCAACATAAGTCAATAAAAGATAATGTAAGAATGGTGAATACCTTTGAACGTGCCTTCTCACCCTTTTTTATCTCCTAAAATCTATTGGAGTAGTATGTTCCACCGGTTTCGTTGTCCCATGCTTAGGTACACCTTCAAGCTCTGCTTTCTCTTTGCACTCTAATTCTTGGTTCCCATTTTCATCTTCAACTGCATAGAGATCCTTGTACATGTCACTTTAATTAAATATCACATTATGGATCTTGATGAACATCTTATTGAGATTATCCCAAAAGTGGCAATCGAACTCCTCAGCACCATAGACAATAAAAAACATCTTTTAGACTTAGAATAAAGTTTGTACCTTGCGTTAGCATCAATATGTACATAATCCAAACTATCAAAGGCTTGTAAATATGAGAGTCTTACCTCCTTACTAGAACATATCTCCACAGGTAGACATTATCCCATTGGTACAAATAGACTCCTGTTAATGAGATATGCTTCCATGTTCACTACATCAGCCTAGAAAGTTTTGGGTAACCTCAAATGCAACTTAATGCTCCCGAAACATTCATTTAGTGTCATATTCATCCTTTCAGCTACACTATTCTATTATGGTGTTCCTGGGATAGTATTATCCCACCGAATTCATTTATTTTCATAGAATTACCTGAACTCATTACTGTTGTACTCTCCACCATTTTTAGACATCAATAATTTCATCTTTTCTCCTAATTTATTCTCCACCATGACCTTCCACTTCTGAAACATCTTAAACACATCATATTTTCTTTTTAGAAAGTAAACTCATACCTTCCTTGTTGGTTCATCAATAAATGTCACATAATATTGTGACCCTCCAAGGGAATGTACTAGTGCAGGCCCCCTAACATCAGTGTGCACCAGATCAAGCTTCTTAGCCTTCAGTGTTCTGCCTCCTTTTTCAAATGATACCTTCTTCTACTTTCAAGGATGAAATATTTACATAACCTAAATTCCCCTAAATTCATATCTAGTATTAGTCATTTTTTTATAGCACCTCCATCCCCTTCTCACTCATGTGGCCTAACCTATAGTGCCATGGTTGAGAATCCTCGGTAGCATTTATCGATGCCTTTATGTTCATGAAAGTCTATGTCATGTTGTACAAAGTACCATTTTTTCTCCTTGATCTATAAACATATATAACTTGGTAATCTTCCAGGCACCACCAGTAAACATAGTACTGAAGACTACATCATCATGTTTCCCAATAGAAATGATATTTATTTTTAAACTAGGGATATGCCTCATGATTTCTAGAACCATAAAACTCCCACTGTTGGACTTGATCGGTGCATCTCCTTTACCCACAATCTTTAAGGGTTCATCATCAACAAGATGTACCTTTCCAAATTTTCTATAAACATAATTGTTCAGAAAACCCTTCTCTAATGTAGAATAGAAAGATGCCCTATAGTCTAAAATCAAAGAGTCTATTAGGCTATCCATGCTCAACAACAACACATCATCAGTTCCTTCAGCCGATGTGTTTGCTACATTGGTTTAAGGGACCTTCTATTTATCTATAAACTTCTTGACATTTCCTTTTCCTACAAGTCTAGCAGGTAGGACTAGCCCCCTTTGCCTTGTCACGGCTCTTTCCTCTTGACTTTGATTGTCCTCTACGATTATCTTACTACACATATATTCTTATTCCTTCAACATTCAAAGTATAACCAGAGAATCTTCCTACTTATCTTCTTTGGATATCCTCACTAAGGTTCAAGTCCTATTCCTCAAATAACTTCTCACATCTGTTACAGTTTCTTCTCAACTTTTAGGTAAATAAGATAGTAAGCCCAGTGCACATACCTCATCACCAAGCGCAATGTCCACTGATTTCAATTGACTTATTATGGTGTTGAATTCATTGATTTGATCTATAACAATTCTCCCTTCAACCATTTTCAGGTTGAACAATTGTCGTATCAAGTGAACTTTGTTTTCCACAGAATTCCTCTCGTACATATTCAAGAGAGCTTTCATCAGTCCAATAATCGTCTTCTCTTATCTATTATTGAACACCACGTTTTTCTCCAACATAAGTCACATAACTCCCAAAATCTATCGATATAGAAACTCTCACTCTGATTGATACATATCCATTGGCTTTAAACCCAGAAGCAGAAAATGCATTTTATTATAGTAAGTATAGTCTTCGATCTACATCCTACAGTAGTTGAAGTCAGTTCCATAGAAGTTTCCAATCATCACCTTACCTTCTTCTATAGCCATCTTTCAATTCGAGGAATCTGAACTCAACCTTTGATACCAGTTGATGCAGAAACTTAGGGAGCTGCAATGATAGAAAGAAATGATTCACATAAGAGTAAAAGGGGAAAATGAAGAAAAAGAAGATCTTGGACACAAAGATTTACGTAGTTTGGGAAATGATACATAATTCCATAGAGAAGAAGAAGTTTCATTATATTTTGGGATCAAAATTATAAAGAGATAATCATATTTTCTAACAACACAAAAACCCTAGCCCGAAATGGGATAATAAAGAGGATGAAGCACTATTCCACCAATCGTAAAGAAAGTTTGTTATGTTATAGTGAAAGGTGACTAGAAGTCTACATCACAATAGTGTCACAGCCACAAAAGTATAAAGTTATACAGTGGCTGGCATCTGGAAGTCGACATAGCTATTAACTCCAAAGTATGACTTGCTGAAGTTGCGGCCTGGTGGATAGTACGGGCCGCAAGTATTTAGCCCAAACATCATCCAAACTGGATTAGGCTACACCAATCCAACAAAAATTAAATAGTTACTCAAAATTTAGTATAATAAATTTCCCAGATATCCTCAAGAACTCCAAAATATGTCATTGATATGAAAATTGGGTTTTTATCTTTTTCACTTGAAAAATTAAGTGCTTTAGTGACAACCATTACCTTTCTATTTTGAATGGTACTCTTGTCATCCTGATTTTTTGTGTAAAATGTTTACCCATTAATATCAAAACTATACCATGTGATTATATTAAGAGACAGTCCCCATTCCATCCATTTAAATGTTCCTAATGTAGATATATTTTTGTTGACTTTCTCTTTAAACCATGAAAAATGACTTTTTATGCTCAATAATCAACTATTTTTCATTTATTTTTGGATATTACACCTTTAATTCAGAAATATGTGATGATATATATGGTTAAACTTCATTTGTGTTGTTCAAAATGTATAAATGTGCATGTATCACTTCATCACATTGAATGAACTTTACCTTTAAGCCTCTAATCCCTCTACTTTCACTATCAAATATCAAGATATAGGGAGAACAATATGCTCCACTTCATACAAATAATCAGTATAGAACTCAATCACCTATTCTGATACATATTTTTGAATAATATAGGTCTCTGGTTGATGATTATTTTTAATATATCCCTTAAAAAATTCATATATCTTTTAAAAGGATACATCCAACGTAAATAAACATAACTACATATTCTTATCTCATGCACCAAATGAATCACTAAATGAACCATTATATAAAAAAACATAGGTGTTGAATACATTTCTATTTGAAAAATTTTAAGAGTGGCATAATTCTATAACACATATACCAAATTTGGATCAATGACTTTGCTATAAATGGATTTAAAAAAATAACATAACCAAATGATATCCTTTCTAACAGGTGTCGGAAATATATCACGCAATGTGGCCAGTAGCAATTTTTTCATCAATACATGATAGTTATGATATTTCATAACTATTAATTTATAATCCTTAAATGACACAAAATTCTTCAAATTTTAATAATATCCACTAGGTACTTTAATACCATGCATACATTGAAAAAAATCATCTTCTCACTCTTTCTTAATGTGTGACAAGCTGGAGGTAAATGTGTTTTGTTTCCTTTTATAGTGGGAGATAACTCCAAACGTATTCCCATGGATATCAAGTCCAATATTTCATTTAAACCATATTTTTTCTTTCATTTTATGTCTAACAAAGTTCCAGTAAAACTACATGTTTTTCTCAACACACATAACATCAATGTTATGTTTTATTACTAAAAATATTCAATAAGGTAGTTTGAAAAATCTAGACTATTTCTTCCAGATATTTTTTTTGATAACCAGAACTTATTTTCTTTCTAAATGTGAAATCAATATTTTTCACCCTATCATAATATTCTTCAATTGAAAATGGTTGTGGGGGAATATTATATTCCTATAAACCATTAAAAAAATTTAAATATATGATAATAATGATCAATTCATAAAAATATTCGATGTCCCATGTACATTATCTTTCCTCCATTTAGCAGTTGATAATATTAAGTGTCTTTTAAAAAAATTGGACATGCTTTATGTACCTTAATATTGTATCCAAGTTTCCATATGCAAGAAAGTCATTTATAATTAACATTATCCTTGCACACAGAATAAAATATTATTTCTTGAGTGTATCAAAAATTGTAACACTTGGCACCCATAGAATATTCAAATCATCAATCAATGTTGAAAGATACACATAAATATTGTTTCCTAGCTGTTTTGGCCTCGAAACCATCAGTCTCATCATAACATATTCTTTCTTCATACATATCTATGGGGACAAGTTGTAAACTACCAAAAAAATATTCCATAAACTATGTTTTCTATTTAGGCTCTGATATGAATTCATTCTATCCATTCATAGTCTCATTTTGAGATTTCTAACTTCACTTCCAAAATCAAGAAATTTTTTATGAAATATATTCCACTATAGTGAATCAGCAGGGTGTCGTAAGTTATGATCATAGATTTGCTTGTATGTATACCATCTTAACCTTTTTGAATCATTTGAATTTGAAAATAGATGCTTTAAATGAGGAATTATTGGAAGGTACCAAATTGATTTAGTGGGGGATTTGATTCTGGTATCTGATAATGAATCAGAGTTAAAATTTACATCCATCTTATATAGTGATGTCCCACATTTAGGATATTTTGAAAAACAATCATATTTATTCCTTTACAACACACAGTCATTGGGGTAAGCATGTATCTTTTTATACCCCAATCCCATTGGGAATAATATTTTCTTGACATAATAATTGGAACCTGGAAGCCTATTGCCTTCTATAATTAACTCTTTTAAAAGTCCAAGCAATTTAGTGAAACTTTTAGCACTTTGCCCATTTCTTTCTTTCAAGTTAACTAAACTCAATACTGCTAATAACACTGTAAATTTAGCGCAACCTAACTATAGTGGTTTCTCAAAATCTACATACAGTCATTCAATAAGTGTTTTTTTCAATGGTTTCAATACTTAAATCATGAATTAATTGTAACAACCCGAGATTTTATGAGATATATTATTTTTAATTTCTTTGATGTGTTCTATTATACACTAATTTAAGATTAGATTGTACTATACACAACACCGTATTATCTTGCAGTATACGCAACACTATTCTTGGCTCGTGTTACACACAATTTCAAGTTTGTTTTGTGGAAATTATTCTACGCAACATTAAGTATAGATTTTGTTTAATGTATAAATGAAATAAGTTTTGATTATGTTATACGCAACACCAAATGGATCTTTCACTACATGCAGCCCTGACTTGGCTTGCATTACACACAATCAAGACCTTCCTTGATAGCGTGTGTAGTACTCAATACTGAGTTTCACTAAACGAGATATTATTATAATATTATTATGAACTAGCCGTTATGAATAGTAATATCCACTTTTTGAAATTTTATAAATTTTATCTTTCAAAATGGACTTCATTTTTGGATTTGGAATATAAAAATTACCCTAGGGTGAAATTTTGGTATTTTTCTGAAAACTTTCAATTTTTTGATGAATAGTGAAAACACTGGGTTACTATTTAAAAACCGACTTTTTATTTAAATAATTATTTATTTTATTTAAATTTATTTTAGGTCAAAATTGATACATAATACCTATATAAGTTTAATGTAATTCATTTGAGTCATTTTATAATAATTATATATATATATATAATTTATTGAACTTTTCACCGTCTTTTACCCACCTCCTAGGAGAATTTAAAATTTTACATAAAACTTAATTTTACCGCTTCTGCGAGTGGAATTTCGAAAATCCGAGAGACACGGTTAATATCAAGGAGTAAAATTTGGTTCAATAAGATAAAAATAATTTTTGGTGAATAGTAACTTTTTACTTTTATTTAGCATGGTTAAAAGTAAATAGGGTAATTAAGGGTAAAAATGATATTATTATTACCCTAACACATGTCCTAATTCTATTGGATAAGTGTAATTATACCAAAAACAACCTTAGGGACAAAATATTACCCTTTAGGTCCACTTGGATTAGATTAGGACATTTATTATTATTGTATTTAAAGAAGAGTTAAAAGAGTTAAAATCGAAGTTTAAAAACTAAAACATTTTTAATATAGGGTTATACATAAGATAAATTCGACTATAAATATTCATTAGAAAGCTAAAAATATTTCATACATAATGGGATTTTATTTTTAATTTTCAGACATTAAATAATTTAATTTATTTATGACACAATGATGATGCAGTAATTACCTTATTAATGAAATATTAACATAATTGGTGTTATAAATACCTAAATAAATGTAATTTGAGACTTTTTATAAATTAAAATAATTTTATAGGTTAATATGACAAGTTAGTATTTATTAAATTAATTTTTTTCTAACTAATCATGTTGTTATGATTTCCACAAAAATCAATTACCAAATAGTGTCAAAATTGACATAAAATAGTTTTTAAAAAAAATATTATATTATTAATTGTTATTATATTCTTAAAAATCTAAGGTTCATCCAAATGACTTAGATAAGGTTATATATATTAATAATTAACCACTTGGGATTCTTTTGGCTTATTATAGTAAGTTTATTAACCATATAGTGTAAGAAAACAAGAAGACACGGTAAAAGTTAAATTATTTAACTTAGAGTTAAATCTAAATGATAAGGTTAATATAGTAACCTAAACTTGTCTAAAACCTATTTTTTGAGAGGATTTCTACCAATCCCCACTTTAGCTACGAAATAAATCAATTTTAAGCTATTATAAACCGAATATGACTTTATTATAAAATAATATTTTAAGTTTTTTCAAAGATGCACCTCTCCTCCCTTATAAAAAGGGCACCCCTTCCCTCTTCTCTTCACACTCTTTTGAGCCTTGAACTTCAGACAACCCCTAACAATTTCTCTTCTCAACCTCTCTAGTTATATAATAGAGGCTCTGTTCTTCTCAAAATACCAACTCTAGTGCCCTAAGAAGAAGTTTAAAGGAGGTGCGTCGAGGAAGAGGTAATCTCTTCTACCGACTCTTTCAAGTTTATTTCTTCTTCTACTTCCTCTTCTTTAGTTGTTTCATTATAAAGTAATAACATAAGTATTAATTATATACTGATATGTTATTATAAATATGAAACAACCCTATTTCACCTTCTATTCATCCTACGGAAAAATAAATCACCACGCGTGCGTACGTACGAAATACCGTCTCCACGTCGTGGTGTAATCTATTTTTCCAACACCACCTTACGTGGATGGGTATAATGGTGTAAAGAATAACTATATATAGTTATTAAAACATCATAATGTTTCTAAGATATTATATCATCCACTCCAATTCAATTTAATAATTATGGGAATGATATCATCGCTCGTGCATACGTACGGATTACCGTCTCCACGACGCGATGAGATTCATTCTCCATGTTAACCATTCAAGAATGATTATAAAGTATATATAATGAATAATAATTAAATATATGACATAATGAAGCTACTGTATTTATTTGTATGTATATATATATTTCATCTACTTCCTTCCATTAAAGTCAATAAAGAAAGGAAAACAGCGTTCATGCGTACATGCGGCCTACCGTCTCCATGAACGATGTGTTTCATTTCATTTATATATATATTATGTAAATATATATACTGAATATATATGATATATAAATAATGTTTTAAATTCTGGAAGTAAGTAAATTATTATGTAAGTAATAATAATATCAATAACAACAAGTCCAAACACGTATGATAAATGAAACAATTTTACCCAAAACGCTACTTTAACATGGAATTGACAAATGAACGGGTAATATAAATACCTAAGTGAACCATATATGATATAATAACAATGAATATGATTTTTTAATAAGTCAATGATATTATTTAAATCATTATACAGGAGTTTAGGATACATACGATGTAACACCCCAAGATTTCATAGTGTGTTATTTCTTCAAAATAATTCAATAACTTGCACTACACGCAACACCGAGTTCAAGCACACCATGACTTACCAAAAAAGCCGTTCAAAAGAGGTTATGAATATTATTAACTAAATTTTAAACTTTATATAATCCTTATAATTTTAGAATCCATATTATGAGTTTCTTAGACATAATGTAAGAACAAATTCATTTTCAGTATTGCACTTTTACAAACTTTTAATAGTGAACCCTTTTTAAATACAATATTTTAAACTTTTATATATTCAATTTGACTAAATAAATTTACTTTTTATAATGGGGACATCAAAAATTTACAATGAAACATCCCAAGCTTCCATGGTACGTTTCCCTTTGAATAATGCAATGAAGTGTATTGTACGCAACTTCGAGATTCTAACACACCACAACCAATCAAACTAGTCGTTGTGAATAGTAATACCTAATTTTTGAAATTTTATAAATTTTATCTTTTGAAATGGACTTCATTTTTGGATTCATAATATCTAAATTATCTTAGGGTGAAATTTTGGTACTTTTCGGATAACTTTCATAATTTGATAAATAGTGAAAATTACTAAATTTTAATTAAAAAAACTTTTTAAATCGAAATATTTACTAGTGATAAATTATTAATTTGAGTGGTTTTAAAGTATATTTAGAATATATTTTTACCATTTAATAAAATGTTGGTCATTGGATGTAATTTCACATTTAAACCAGACATAAACAAGTGTCAATCTTTTGATAGTTATTATCTCTTAAAAACACGCTATTTGTTTTGACGACGGGAATTAATTTTTAAATTAATTAATGCAAATGATATGTTCTGAATTTGGTAAAATAGACATAATTTTTGAATTAATAATATCAAATATATCTTAGGGCTAATTTTTGGTATTTTTCTGGAAACTTTCATTTTTTGATGAATAGTGAAACCACTAAGTGGTAGTTAAAAAACTGAATTTTTTATAAAACTTAATTTTACCGCTTCTGAGAGTGGAATTTCAAAAATTTGAGAGACACGGTTAATATCAAGGAGTAAAATTTGGTTCAATGAGATGAAAATAATTTTTGGTGAATAGTAACTTTTTACTTTTATTTACCACGGTTAAAAGTAAATAGGGTAATTAAGGGTAAAAATGATATTAATATTACCCTAACACATGTCCTAATTCTATTTTATAAGTGTATATCGACCAAAAACAATCTTAGGAGTAAAATATTATCATTTAGGTCCTCTTGTATTAGATTAGGACATTTATTATTATTTAATTCAGAGAAGAGATAAAAGAGTTAAAATCAAAGTTTATTTACTAAAACATTTTTAATATAGGGTTATAAATAAGATAAATTAGATTTTAAATATTCATTAGAACTATAAAACAATTTCCTACATAATGGTATTTTATTTATAATTTTTAGACATTAAATAATTTAATTTATTTATGACACAATGGTGATGCAGTAATTACCTAATTAATGAAAAATTAGAATAATTGATATTATAAATACTCAAATAAATGTAATTTGAGACTTTTTATAAATAAAAATAATTTTATAGGTTAATATGACATGTTAGGATTGATTTAATTAACTTTTTTTGAAGTAATCATTCTGTTATGATTTTTACAAAAATCAATTATTGAATAGTGTCAAAATTGACATAAAAGAGTTTTTAAAACAAATATTATATTATTAATTGATATTAAATTCCTAAAAATATAAGGTTCAGCAAAGAGACTTATATCATGATAGGTGTATCATTAATGGACCACTTGGGGGTCTCTTGGATGTATATAGTAAGTTTATTAACCATATAATATAAAAATATAAAGAGACATTGTAAAAGTGAAACTAATTAACTAAGAGTTAATACTTAAAGATAAGGTTAATATAATGACCCAAACCTGTCTAAATTCTATTGGTTGAGTGGTTTTCGACCCATAACCACCTTAAAATTTAAATAATATACTTCTTATCCATTAGAAACCGAATATAAATTTATTATAAAATAATATTTTTATCTTTTCCAAAGTTTCCCCTCACCCCTCTTATAAAAGGGCACTCCCCCTTCTCACTAATTCACACATTCAAAGCCTTTTGGATCAGCCAAACCCTGCCCAAATACTATCTAAAATTCCCTAACTACAACCTAGAGGCCTTATTTTGATCTTAAAGATAACCTAATGATCCATTTTTATCAAATCAAAAGGAAGAACCTGAAGAAGAGGTAATGTTTTCACCACCCTCTTTCAAGTTCCTTTCTTCTTCAACTTCTTCTTTCTTTGTTATTTATATTCTAAAATAATAACTCTAGTATCTTATATATATTGTGATGTTATTATAAATATGGTACAACCATATTTAGTATTCTATCCATCCTTTGAATGGCATGTCACCATACGTGCGTACGTACGGCTTACCGTCTCCACGTCGTCGTGTAATTGTCATTCAATAAATTATTATTTGGATGGGTATAATAATGATATTTAATTAATTTAAATAATAAATATAACATGATAATGATTCTTTATATATGATATACCATCCAATTATATATTATTTTAATATCAAAACAATGATATTGTCACTCGTGCATACGTACGGACTACCGTCTCCACGAACGCGATGAGATTCATTCTCCATCGTATCTATTCAAGTCTAATTCTCATTTGATGATTAATAATAGTATCTAAGGACTTTATATCATTTTGTATATGATTAAGATACAACCTTTCCATGACAAACACGGCTTACATAACAAAACATATAAAAGAAAACGAGTAAGTTAACACCCGAAACAACGATAATACTAAGATATTATTAACAAATAAATGTTAAAAGATCATATATGATATCATATTAATGTATATGATTATTTTATAATTTAATAACGATTATTTCACCATTATATAGGAGTTTAACCTACCCCCAACCAAGGAAAAGTACAAGGTAAGGGTTATTTCACAATCTCTTCATTATCTGAGGTTGTTTATACGTAATTATCTACTGGGACATCTTTATCATCCACATCCATGTTTCTTGAAAGTGTATTTCAAAACATTCTTACTATTTTATAGAATATGGGTTAAAGTCATTTATACCCTTATTTGAATTTTTATAATATGTTTATAAAGGAATATTTCTGTCATTTTCCAAACAAGGTCCTTTTTAACCTTTTCGATAGAATTAAGGTAAGAATGTATTTTTTAACTTATACGGAGGGTGCGGCTATTTTCCGCCGTTATAAAATTTTTGAAGCTTCCCTTACAATCTTATAAGGATATTTTCAAAGTAAATGTTTTATTTTATAATTATGTGACTTTTAAATGATTTCAAAATGAATATTTTAAGATTTTCTGAAAGGTACTCTTTATCAAAATCAGAATTTTAAATTTTTTAAAGATTTATCTTTCTAAATATTTTTAATTAATGTCCATATTTTCAAAATTATTTTAAGGATTTATTTATATGGACATGAATTTTTTGGAAATATATTTCTTTTCAAAAGTTTTTAAGTGGTATGGGACACTTTGATTCAAAAATCTCTTTTAAAGTACTACTTTAATAAATGTGTGACTTTTAAATGATTTCAAAAAAAGAGATATTTCTCTCAAATAGTTTTGATTTCTTCTATGTCAAAATAATTTGATGGATTTTAAGTTTATTTGAAGTCTATTTATTATGATACAAAACTTCCATATTGTTTTGAAGTTTTTGTGATGTGTTTGACTGTGGATGTGTTATTTTTATACCATTCGTGGTTTATGGATGTAGTATTTACATTTCATATGCTAGTTTTAAAACGAATGTTTATGTTATGTTTAAACATTTTCATATGGGAATGCATTAGACTTAATATGTGACGGGTGGAGCCCGCTATAGCTCCTCGATGCATCGGTAGGTCTTATGAGACAAACTAGTGTCTTGTCACAAGGCCTTGACAAAATTTTATTTTTAGTCTTGGCACGAGGCCTTGGATATGTGGTTATGATAGTCTGGCATTATGCATTTCATCATTATGAAAGTGGTTATTGATATTTCATGTGATTATTTGATTAGTAGAATATCCATGTGAATAAGTAAATGGCATTATTTCATTTTATTTTTGTCATACTACGTTGAAGTTTAAGTTTAAAAGGCTTTTGTTTTAGTTATACATTACCTTAAATGTTTATTCTTATTTGTGAAAGTTTCCGCTATATTGTTATCCTTACTGGGCATTTGAGATCACCCATTTTCTATGTTTTATTTTTCCCAGGATGTGAAGAAGTAATTTATGAATGACATGCAGGGATAGTATGAGGGGATAAGAGTGTGGACTATGGAGACTATATTGTTGTATTTTTCATTTTATGATGTAATGTAACCTTTATGAATATATCTAGTGTTTCCAAGGCTACTAAACTAATCGGTATTTCGAGACTTGATCTTTCTTGTGATCATGCCAATGTTATGTAATAATGCACCGACTCTGGGTATCTGGGGTCGGGGCGTTATAGTTGGTATCAGAGGAAGTTTAGTACAAACCTTGGAAGCTAGATTTAGATAAACTCTTATTATAGCACATAGACCTAAGATGAAATTTGAGGATTAGTATAGAAGAACTTCCTAGAATTTTGGTATTGTAGAGATTTTGTGAGTTTTTTAAGAAATACATCCCTGTCTGGATACGAGCAGGTAGAGGCGGCTCTAGAACAGATGTACCTAGGGGTAAAACCTGAAAACACCGTTTTGAGCTAGACTCGAACGGGAACTGGTGCACGACAACCGGCCTTACTGCACTCTTGGTTACGACACTCCCGGGGGATATGCTTAGGATAATTATCATTTTCTTTACAAACCATTATAAAGGGTTTATGAGTATATACTTCCTCAAAGGAGACATTTTTATGATTATGGATTATATCCATAAACTATTTAATTTATGTTATGTGTTTTAAAATTTTGGGATTAGGTATTGTTATTCATAAACTAATCGAGTGTATACCATTGTTTAGAAATGGCGCCCAGTAGAAGGAATGAGAACTCCAGCAATGCACATGATCCAAAGAGAAATAAGGATCATATCTTTCATGTTCTTAAGCCAGAATTTATAAGAGAAATAGTCTCCCATGTATTATCATCATATGAAGAAATAATATCATGTGTTGATAAGATAAGTAAAGAGTTTACTGAGTCCTATGGATTTGAAGGGAAGCAAGAGAAGAAAAGGATAGAAGAGGGAAAGATGGATAAAGGGAAGAGGGAAAAGAAAAATTTTCCCATATGTGATAACTATGGGAAGAAAAACCTTGGAACTTGCCTGAAAGGAATGGGAGTTTTTTATAAGTGTGGAGGAAAAGGGCACAAACTACGTGACTGCAAGGGTAAGAAAATGGTTTCAAATGTACAATGCTTCATTTGCAAGGAGTTTGGATACTACGCGAACCTATGTCCCAGTCATCAGACTATGCCGAAAATGATGCTATTAGATAATAATCAAGTTATGATACTACCACAGATGAAGAGGAATGATTAGAGTTCTAATGTTGATTATGTCATTTGAGTGTTGTATCAACAATGTACTTGTTATAATAATTATGTAGTATATAAGGATTGTACTATAGTACTATTTCATTAAGGACTTGAGATTGTGTGGAACAAAGAAAAGTGACTCAATAGCAGGTTAAATTTTTGGAAAATATATGGTTGAGAGAAAGATAAACCATAATATGGTTCTGATACCGAGGTAGTGATTTTAGAATAATACATGATTGATTTGGATAAATTATATTGGATATTCTTGACTACCTTGAAACTGATTAATGATTTGTATATTCTATCATTGTTTGGGTTTACAAAATTTTTGGATTGAAGGAGTATATCTATTATTCTTTAAGGAATAAGGGATCATGAATGTAATCAATAAGTTTTTGTGGTAATTCAGGATGTTGTAGTGTTTTAAAAGAATACATGATGAAGGTGTTCACATGTTATTACGCGGAAAAAAGGATCTTCATTGTGTTTACCTTCCTTATAAATTTTGGACTGAAGTATTTTGGATAGTTCTAGTTTGGATTATTTTGGATTTCCATAAAAGGACAACCCAGAGGTCGGGAGGCAACCTGTCATTTCCGGCAAGGCCGTGAGACTTGAACCCACAACCGAAGGGTGACAAGGGTGTATCACCCACCACTGACCCACATGATGTCCTGGATTGAATAATGTCGTTTTTTTTAATGGTCCTACTAGATGAATTATAAATTCATTTTTTAACCCTATACGAATAGGATAAATATAATATTATTTTTAAGTTCTATTATCTTTTAGTGTGAAAGATGAGTTTGTGGTAGAACTTAGTTAAAGTATGAGACTCTACTTGTCAAGTATATATTTTTCTTCTCCTCTTATTCAATGAAGAAATTAATTCTTATAATGTAGTGAAGGGATCTTAAAACAAAAAATGTGTTATCCTAATACCGTATGTTTTGCTGAACCAATGGTATTTTAAATCATCATAGATTGATGAATTTAAGGCCCTCAATTTTACACTTGTTTGTGATTGATATAGCATCCCCCCTTTTTATAACATAAACTTTCATTACATTACACAACACTGAGGATCTTTAAGGTTTAGTGTCTTGGAAACCAGGAACATAATACATGAAAACAACATAAAACATTATTCTCAAACACTTGAAAGGCTTATCCTTAAGTTCATCCTAGGTTCATTACTGCATCTCATAACCTGGGGACTTACATCAAAAGAAGGGGTGAGCAGAAGGCCCAGTAAGGGAAACAAGAGAAACATTTTACATGTGAACTTGAGATACTTCAATAAGGACATGAAAAGAACTTTAAGGCATGAGAAAGGAATCATGAGATACATCATAATAAAAATAACATTTTTCATAACTTGAAGATGTGGCTGAAAAATTTAATATTGACAATCATTTCATTTTACCAAGGTCCATCCCCAAGGTGTCATTAAAAATTACCAAGGTTATTCACCAAGGTATCAGTCTAAAAAGTCATCTCTAGAGATTAAGTCTTTACCTAATGCATTAGAGCGCTATCTGGGCATACCCTTAACATGTCTTTATTATCATGTGAGCCACATATATCATAATTATTCATTTCATAAACAACCCATATAGCATAAAAGAAATGGGTTTCATTTCATAATCATAACGTTTTAAAAACTGCTTTAAAGACATGATCTTTATGTCACTTTAAACCCACGGAAAAGGGAAAGCGGGTTTCATGTATGTAACTCCCAGAATTTAAAATAGAACATTTTGATATATATGTGAATACCCCTGTATAAATAAGAGCTTTGAGTATTCACTTAATAACATAGAATAATTTTGAGATAAAGAGGGAGGCATTTTGAGACGAAAACTATGCAGCATAACGTCTATGATACATGGTTTTAGAAAACATTGAAAAGAGAGGGTACATGGGTCACCCGCTCAAAAATGATACATAAAACAGTAGGGGAATAGAATATAAATTATTTGAGAACATGGTAATTAAATTTGAATGATATACCATATGAAACGAAGAACTTGAAAGGAAGACAAAAAAAATAAGATTTCTCTTATGAGAATTCAGTAGCCTAATCGCGTTACTTAAAACTTCCAAAAATGGATTGAAGAGATCAAATAGGGTCTCTCGTCATACGAAAATAAATGATCAGTATAATAGATATAGAGATCATACCCCAACCAAATAAAAAGGAACTTGAAATACTTGACATGAAAATAGATCTTGAAAATGAGAAGGGTGAAAGAACCCCTTAGGAATTCGGCAGCCTAACGGCGTCACTTAAACTTCAACAAAAATGAATTGATGAGATCAAATAGGGTCTCTCATCATATGAACATAAAATATCAGTATGATATATTTAGAGATCATACCCCAATATAATAAAAAGGAACTTGAAATACTTGACATGAAAATAGATCTTGAAAACAAGAAGGGTGAAAGAATCCCTTAAAAATTTGGCAGCCTAACGGCACCACTTAAAACTTCAAAATACTGAATTAAAGAGATCAAATAGGGTATATCATCATATGAACATAAAATATCAGTATGATAGATTTAGAGATAATACCCCAACATGATAAAAAGGAACTTTCAAGACATGACATGGAATTATAACTTTGAAAAAGGAGAAAGGTGAAAGAACCACTTAAAAATTCGGCAGCCTAACGGCGCCACTTAAAACTTCAAAATACTGAATTGAAGAGATAAAATGGGGTATCTCATCATATGATCATAAAATATCAGTATGATAAATTTAGATATCATACCTCAACATAATAAAAAGGAACTTGAAATACTTTACATGAAAATAGATCATGAAAAATGAGAAGGGAGAAAGAATCCGTTACAAAAATTTCGGCAGCCTAACGGCGCCACTTAAAACTTCATAAAACGAAATAATGAGAGTAAGAGGGGATATTTCATTATATGAAAATGAAAAGGGAAGTAATAGGAGTATAAAAGAACATCCTTTAACATAAAAACATGTAGCATAAAATAAATTACATAAAAGAGATTTCTTGAAAAGAAAGAGAGAGGTCAGATCCCTTACCTTAAAACGTAACTCTTAAAACTCAAAGGTTTGGACCTTGAGGTCTTGGGGGCACCTTGGGAGGACTCCTTGGGAGGTAAGGATACCAGAACTTCATTGGGGGAGAGTTGGGAGTGAAAAATAAAGGAGGAAATGGTGGGTATTTATAGGGAAAGTGAGGGGACAAGGCATTAATGGCCAAGGGACACCTCACAAGTGCTTTTCTCAAAACCATGTGCTCTCCCATGGAATTTACCATGGAGTTAGGCCACATGGGGGCCCCAAAACAATAATTCATCACCTTTATCCGGCCAACCCTTAAAATATCTCATGACATCATCATGACACAGTTATGATGTCATTAAACATACTGAAACCCTAAAACTGCATTTTTACTATTCACTGAAAAATTCATCTTTCTCAGAAAAATCCCAAAATTTCACCTTAACCAAATATCGATGCTCTAATTACATTTATGAACTCCATTTTATAAAAATAATTTTCTAAATATTTTTAATTTAATTTTTAAATAAAAACACTATTCATCGAGAACTCATTTTTTTCAGAAAAATCCCCAAAAATTACCATAACATAATATCGATGCTCTGAGTTCAAAAAATAAAGTCCTTTTTATAAAAATAATTTTCTAACTATTTTTAATTAAATTTTTAATTAAAAAACACTATTCATCTGAAAAAACTAATACTTGACTAATAATTTATGAAACCGTTATTTACCCATTTTATTGAATCACATTACTTAATCTAGGTGTCTAAATTATATTAAAACTTTCTTTGAGTGAAATTACTAATCCATTTGGTCACATTACTAATCCTAAGCATAAAATCACTATTCATAATTTACTATTCATCAAAAAATAAGTTGATCTTATTAGACTCCAAATTCTTTACTGAACACTTTTGTAGAAGACCAATTTTTTAAAATCATTACAAATCATTAATTATTTAGGGTTTACATAAATATTTTAAAATATCCTTTTTTCAAAATTCATCAATAAAATACATCCTAAAATTATCCGGACATTTGAAGTTTCACAAACATCACTAAAGGAAGAAATCTTAATTCATTCATCCCAAAGGATTACACAAAGAAGCTAGGGTCTCATCACATAGCCCCTTATAACACCGGCATATGACCTAAGTGTAAGGTGTGCTATGGTGAGAGAATCTGAGGGAGGCTCAAATAACATTTCCCTAGTAGTAATCTCTACTTACTTGAACTTCTCCCGCAGGCGTTTTCGTTCAAGCTTGACACGCTGGAGTTCGGCTTGGGCTTGGTCCAAAGCGAAGCCCATAGATGCTACCTCCTTCCCAAGATCTGGTAAGTGGGCTTCATAAGGTTCGAGTCTAGTGGATGAATTCATCGACTCCTCTTTCTGCATTAACCATTAACATCTCTATTAAATCGTTAAGAGTAAGTTAATATACTATTTAAAAAGTTTGGGTCGTTACATTCTTCCCCCCTTAAGAAATTTCGTCCCCGAAATTTTATACTTGAGGCTTATTCGAAAAGGTGAGGGTACTTTTTCTTCATTGTTTCCTCAGGCTCCCAAGTCGCTTCTTCATATTTATAATTCCTCCACAACACTTTCACAAGGTGGGTAGTCTTGTTTCGTAGAACCTTGTCTCTACGGTCCAAGATCTCTACTGGATGCTCCTCATAAGAGAGGTCATGTTCCAGTTGTACCACCTCTGGGTTCTGTACATGCGAAGGGTCGGTTATGTACTTCCTCAAGAGAGATACATGGAAGACATCATGAACTTGAGCTAGGTTCGGTGGAAGTGCTAGACAATAGGCCACTGCTCCTATGCGATCAAGGATTTCATAGGGGTCAATGTACCTAGGGCTGAGCTTCCCTTTCTTCCCAAACTACATGACTCTCTTCCATGGAGAAATTCTAAGGAAGACTTTGTCGCCAACACCAAACTCCAAGTCCCTTCGACGGTTGTCAGCATAGCTCTTCTGCCGACTCTGAGCAGCCTTTATGTGTTGTTGGATGGCATGAACCTGTTCTGTCATCTCTTGCACAAGTTCAGGCCCAAGAAGCTTTCTCTCACTAGCTTCATCCCAACATGTAGGAGTTCTTCATCGATTTCCATATAGAGCTTCATAGGGTGCCATCTGAATACTCGAATGGAAGCTGTTGTTATAGGATAACTCAACTAATGGGAGGTGTTGATCCCATCCACCTTTAAATTCCATTGAGCATAATCTCAGCATGTCTTCGAGTGTCTGAATAGTCCTTTCAGATTGGCCATCAGTTTAAGGATGATAGGCCGTACTAAAATTCAATTCAGTATTCAGATCATGTTGAAGACTTCTCCAGAATTTTGATGTGAATCTTGGATCACGATCAGACACGATGGATAGTGGTACCCCATGCAGCCTCACCACTTCCTTTATGTATATCTTGGCAAGTTTATCTAGAGAGAAATCTTCCTGAATAGAGATAAAATATGCGGTCTTGGTGATACGGTCCACAATAACCCATATCTCATTATTTCCTTTAGATGTTTTTGGGAGACCAGTTATAAAGTCCATGGTGATATTATCCCACTTCCATACTGGTATGGGTAGCGGTTGTAATACCCCCTTGGGAAGTTGTCGTTCTGCCTTTACTTGCTGACACACCAAGCACCTTGTAGTGAAATCAGCAATCTCCCTCTTCATGTTATCCCACCAATAATGATCACGAAGGTCTCTATACATTTTAGTACTTCCCGGATGTATAGAGAAGGTAGAGCTATGAGCTTCATCCATCAATTATTTCTTTATCTCCGGAATAGATGGAACACATAGTCTTGTACGAAATTTCAATACACCTTCTTGATCAATATTGAAATCAGGGAACTTCCCATCCTTTACAGCCTCAAACTTCTCCTGTAGCAAAGGATCTTCTTTTTGAGCCTTCTTGATCTTCTATAGTAATGAAGGTTGAGAAATCATTTGGGATAAGGTTGATGATGTCCATTCCCTTATAATTCCCATGTCCAGTTTTACTAGATCTTTAATCAAGGGATCTCCTAGAATCCTCATTTTTGCCAGAATAACAGGATCTTTCCTGCTTAACGCATCTGTGACTTTGTTTTCTCTTCCAGGGTGATAATGAATTGAACAATAATAGTCTTTAATAAGCTCCAACCATCTCCTTTGCCTCATGTTCAATTCTTTCTGCGTGAAAATATACTTTAAACTTTGGTGGTCGGTGTATATATCACATTTCTCCCCATAAAGATAGTGCCTCCATATCTTTAGAGAAAAAAAAAACTGCCGCTAGCTCTAGATCATGCATAGGATAATTCTTCTCATGAATCTTCAACTGTTGAGATGCATAAGCAATTACCTTGTCATTTTGCATGAGGACGCACCCAAGACCTTTCAGAGATGCATCGCTAAAAATAACGAATCCTTCTCCGATAGAGGGTAGTGTTAACACAGGTGCAGTAACCAATCTCTTCTTCAGCTCTTGAAAACTTTCCTCGCATTCCTTTGTCCATATGAACTTAACCCCTTTTCGATTCAACTTGGTTAGTGGATTAGAAATCCATGAAACGTTTTTCACAGACCTCCTATAATATCATGTTAAACCAAGGAAACTACGAATCTCAGTTACTGTTGTGGGTTGAGGCCACTCCTCCAAAACCATTGTCTTTGCAGGGTCAACCGAGATTCCTTCATTGGTTACGATGTGCCCCAAGAAATCCACTTGTTGTAACCAAAACTCACACTTGCTGAACTTTCCAAAGATCCTCTCCTTCCGCAGAGTTTTCAAAATAACCCTCAGATGATCTTCATGCTCCTCAAGACTTTTTGAATATATCAAAATATCATCAATAAAAACTACCACAATGTTATCAAGGTAGTCCTTAAAGACTCTATTCATCAAATCCATGAAAATAGTAGGAGCATTAGTCAAGCCGAAGGTTATAACAGTAAACTCATAATGCCCATATCTTGATCGGAAGGCAGTCTTTGGAATATCTTCCTTCTTCACCCTCAGTTGATGATAACCAGATCGAAGGTCAATCATGGAGAAGAATTGAGCCCCACGAATTTGGTCAAATAAATCATCAATTCTTGGAAGAGGGTATTTTTTCTTCACTGTGATCCCATTCAGTTCTCTATAATCAATGCATAGCCGTATTGATCCATCATTCTTCTTCACAAAGAGAATGGGTTCTCCCCAAGGAGACACACTCGGACGGATAAACCCCTTCTCCAACAAGTCTTGGAGTTGTTTCTTTAACTCTTCTAGCTCCACATTTTCCATTCTATACGGAGTCTTTGATATCGGTTGAGACCCAGGTACGAGTTCAATGGAGAACTCTACCTCTCTTTCTGGGGGAGGTCCAGGTAACTCCTCAGGAAATACATCCATGTATTCATGAACAATCGGAAAATCTTCTATTTGTATGCTCCATTTTCCTTCTTCATCATCACCGATTAAATCCATAAAGAAAGCTATAGGAGGTGCTTCTAGATAGGGATCAGTTCGGGATATCTCTCCTTGGAAGATAACGGTAGTTCGTTCATTCAAGACTACTGAGATTTCCTTACTTCTACATTTGATCTTAGCATTATACTTTGACAGCCAGTCTATCCCTAGTATAATGTCAAATTCCATCATGGGAATGACTACTAGATTTTCGATAAGATTGTGCTCACCAAAGTAAACACTAGAGTCTCTAAATACTGTTGATGCAAGGATAATCCCACTTGGAGTCTTGACTGACAACTCTACCTCTAGCAATTCGAGGATTGATTCTATATTCCTTGCAAACTTGGAGGAAATAAAGGAATGCGTAGAACCAGAATCAAATAAAGTACTTGCAAGTTTTGAGAGGACGACAAGAGTACCTGCTACCACATCGTTCGGAACTTCAACTTCAGTTGTTGTGATAGCGAAAGCACGACCTTGCTCCCTTGGCCTCTACTGAGGTTCATGGTGATTCCCCTCCACCACCCTTGGATTTGGACATTGATTAGAAAAATGCCCAAGTTGTCCACACTTGAAGCATGTGACTTCGGGTAGGGCCAGAACCATCTTTCCTCTGTCGTTAGTGTTGGGAAGTTGAGGCTTCATATCACTACGACAATTCCGAGAAATATGGCCTTCTCTTCCACACTTGTAGCACTTACCACTTCCGATCAAGCAGTTCCACAAATGCTTCTTCCCACATTTATTGCATGTGGCATGTTGCATATTCTTTCAACCTATTTCCTAATCAAAACGTCTTCCTAGGCTTGGTTCTAGAGTTCTCTTCTTCTCATTAGATTTGTGAGACCACTGTGTCTCCAAAAACTCTAGTTCAACCTTCATAGCACTTCGAACTATTTCTTCATAGCTATCATAGTCCCTGTTGGCTAGATTCTTCCGTATATGAGGTCTTAGTCCACCAAAGAATATATCAACCTTCCCATTAGGGTCCATGACGAAGCTTGAGGTATAACGGGAAAGCCTTGTGAAGTTTATCTCGTAGGTTCCAACTGATTCATTCTTCTTTTTCTTCAGCTCGAGAAATTCTTTCTCCATTCTTGTTCTCATCGAACGAGGAAAATACTTATTAAAGAATATTCCCCGGAACTCTTCCCACTCCATAGATTCCATCTCTCCTTGTGGATTCGTGTTTTTGATCAGTGACCACCACTGATCAGCTTCTCCCTCTAGGCGGTAAATAGAAAGGGTGACTTTTTCTTATTCCGAACAATGAAGTACAGAAAAGATCTTTTCAATGGAGCTTATCCATTGTTCCGCAACCAATGGGTCAGTAGATCCACTGAATTTTGGTGGTCGTTGACGCATGAAGGATTCAACAGAATGTTGTTCCCTTCGTGGTGAGATCGGCCTCTCAGCTTGATTCATGTTATTACTCATAACTTGAGTCAGTTGGTTCATCATTGGCATAAATGTTTCCATTCCGGCTTCCATCGGAGGGCCGTCAGCACATGGTGCATTGCGTTCCCCATAGGCACGGTTCCTCCTATTTCTCGCCATTTTCTAAAATAATAAAACCTTAGTGAGAAAATTATTTCATTTATGAATCTTTTAGCTAAGACTTCATGCTTAGACAATTACACTTCTCTATAATTCCTTCATAATGATTCATAAAAAGCTTGTGATTAACCAAACATATCCCCCGGGAGTGTCGTAACCAAGAGTGCAGCAAGGCCCGTTATTGTGCACCAGTTCCCGTTTGATTCTAGCTCAAAGCGGTGTTTTCGGGTTTTACCCCTATGTACATCTGTGCCAGAGCTGCCTCTACCTGCTCGTATCCAGACAGGGATGTATTTTTTTGATAAACCACTTACTCAATACTTACCAAAATACCAATAAGTTTTCCTATATTTAAACTTTTCTATAGGGTTATTCCTAAAGTTTTTGTATCCTAATTTCCACAAATAACTAAACCATGCTTTAATACCAACTATAGCATCCCGCCTTTTTATAACATAAACTTTCATTACATTACACAACACTGAGGATCTTTAAGGTTTAGTGTCTTGGAAACCAGGAACATAATACATGAAAACAACATAAAACATTCTTCTTAAACACTTGAAAGGCTTCTCCTTAAGTTCATCCTAGGTTCATTACTGCATATCATAACCTGGGGACATACATCAAAAGAAGGGGTGAGCAGAAGGCCCAGTAAGGGAAACAAGAGAAACATTTTACATGTTAACTTGAGATACTTCAATAAGGACATGAAAAGAACTTTAAGGCATGAGAAAGGAATCATGAGATAAATCATAATAAAAATAACATTTTTCATAACTTGAAGATGTGGCTGCAACATTTAATATTGACAATCATTTCGTTTCACCAAGGTCCATCTCCAAGGTGTCATTAAAAATTACCAAGGTTATTCACCAAGGTATCAGTCTAAAAAGTCATCTCTAGAGATTAAGTCTTTACCCAATGCATTGGAGCGCTATCTGGGTGAACCCTTGACATGTCTTTATTATCATGTGAGCCACATATATCATCATTATTCATTTCATAAACAACCCATATAGCATAAAATAAACGGGTTTCATTTCATAATCATAACGTTTTAAAAACTGCTTTAAAGACATGATCTTTATGTCACTTTAAACCCACGGAAAAGGGAAAGCGGGTTTCATGTATATAAATCCCAAAATTTAAAATAGAACATTTTGATATATATGTGAATACCCCTATAGAAATAAGAGATTTGAGTATTAACTTAATAACATAAAATAATTTTTAGATAAAGAGGGAGGCATTTCGAGACGAAAACTATACAACATAATGTCTATGATACATGGTTTTAGAAAACATTGAAAAGAGAGGGGACATGGGTCACCCACTCAAAAATGATACATATAACAGTAGGGGAATAGAATATAAATTATTTGAGAACATGGTAATGAAATTTTAATGATATACCATATGAAACGAAGAACTTGAAAGGAAGACAAAAAAAAATAAGATTTCTCTTATGAGAATTCGGCAGCCTAACGGTGTTACTTAAAACTTCCAAAAATGGATTGAAGATATCAAATAGGGTCTCTAATCATATGAACATAAATGATCAGTATGATAGATATAAATATCATACCCCAACATAATAAAAAGGAACTTGAAATACTTGACATGAAAATAGATCTTGAAAACGAGAAGGTTGAAAGAACCCCTTAGGAATTCGGCAGCCTAACGGCGTCACTTAAACTTCAAAAAAAATGAATTGATGAGATCAAATAGGGTCTCTCATCATATGAACATAAAAGATAAGTATGATATATTTAGAGATCATACCCCAACATAATAAAAAGGAACTTGAAATACTTGACATGAAAATAGATCTTGAAAACGAGAAGGGTGAAAGAATCCCTTAAAAATTCGGCAGCCTAACGGCACCACTTAAAACTTCAAAATACTGAATTGAAGAGATAAAATATGGTCTCTCATCATATGAACATAAAATATCAGTATGATAGATTTAGAGATCATACCCCAACATGATAAAAAGGAACTTTCAAGACTTGACATGGAATTATAACTTTGAAAAAGGAGAAAGGTGAAAGAACCACTTAAAAATTCGGCAGCCTAACAACGCCACTTAAAACTTCAAAATACTGAATTGAAGATATAAAATGGGGTATATCATCATATGATCATAAAAGATCAGTATGATAAATTTAGATATCATACCCCAACATAATAAAAAGGAACTTGAAATACTTTACAAGAAAATAGATCTTGAAAAATGAGAAGGGAGAAAGAATCTGTTACAAAAATTCTGGCAGCCTAACGGCGCCACTTAAAACTTCATAAAACGAAATAATGAGAGTAAGAGGGGATCTCTAATTATATGAAAATGAAAAGGGCAGTAAGAGGAGTATAAAAGAACATCCTTTAAAATAAGAACATGGAGCATAAAAGAAATGACATAAAAGAGATTTCTTGAAAAGAAAGAGAGAGGTCGGATACCTTACCTTAAAACGTAACTCTTAAAACTCAAAGGTTTGGACCTTGAGGGCTTGGGGGAACCTTGGGAGGACTCCTTGGGAGGTAAGGAGACTAGAACTTCGTTGGGGGAGAGTTGGGAGTGAAAACTAAAGGAGGAAAGGGTGGGTATTTATAGGGAAAGTGAGGGGACAAGGCATTAATGGCCAAGGGACACCTCACAAGTGCTTTTCTCAAAACCATGTGCTCTCCCATGGCATTTACCATGGAGTTAGGCCACATGGGGCCCAAAAAACAATAATTCATCACCTTTGGCCGGCCAACCCTTAAAATATCTCATGACATCATCATGACACAGTTATGATGTCATTAAACATACTGAAACCCTAAAACTGCATTTTTACTATTCACTGAAAAATTCATCTTTCTCAGAAAAATCCCAAAATTTCACCTTAACCAAATATCGATGCTCCAATTACATTTATGAAATCCATTTTATAAAAATAATTTTCTAAATATTTTTAATTTAATTTTTAAATAAAAACACTATTCATCAAGAATTCATTTTTTTCATAAAAATCCCCAAAAATTACCATAACATAATATCGATGCTCTGAGTTCAAAAATAAAGTCCTTTTTATAAAAATAATTTTCTAACTATTTTTAATTAAATTTTTAATTAAAAAACACTATTCACCCGAAAAAACTAATACTTCACTAATAATTTATGAAACCGTTATTTATCCATTTTATTGAATCAAATTACTTAATCTAAGTGTCTAAATTATATTAAAACTTTCTTTGAGTAAAATTACTAATCAATTTGGTCACATTACTAATCCTAAGAGTAAAATCACTATTCATAATTTACTATTCATCAAAAATTAAGTTGATCTTATTAGACTCCAAATTCCTTAATGAACACTTTTGTAGAAGACCAATTTTTGAAAATCATTACACATCATTAATTATTTAGGGTTTACATAAATATTTAAAAATATCCTTTTTTCAAAATTCATCAATAAAATACATCCTAAAATTATCTAGACATTTGAAGTTTCACAAACATCACTAAAGGAAGAAATATTAATTCATTCATCCCAAAGGATTACACAAAGAAGCTAGGGTCTCATCACATAACCCCTTATAACACCGACATATGACCTAAGTGTAAGGTGTGCTATGGTGAGAGAATCTGAGGGAGGCTCAGATAACATTGCCCTAGTAGTAATCTCTACTAACTTGAACTTCTCTCGCAGGCGTTTCCGTTCAAGCTTGACACGCTGGAGTTCGGCTTGGGCTTTGTCCAAAGCGAAGCCCACAGATGCTACCTCCTT
The DNA here is from genome assembly GCA_963277665.1 of Viscum album. Classification (NCBI taxonomy): domain Eukaryota; kingdom Viridiplantae; phylum Streptophyta; class Magnoliopsida; order Santalales; family Viscaceae; genus Viscum; species Viscum album. The sequence continues at coordinate 793,983,817 of OY728142.1, read as the reverse complement.
CCCAAGCTCTGGTAAGTGGGCTTCATAAGGTTCAAGTCTACCGGATTAAGCCATCGACTCCTCTTTCTGCATTAACCATTAACATCTCTATTAAATCGTTAAGAGTAATTTAATATACTATTTAAAAAGTTTGGGTCGTTACAATTGATGACCTCAATCACTACCTATAAATATTTACGTTTTTCCTCCAATTATATGTCTCTAATTTCCACCAATGTTCTCCGAATAGAGATCATACTTTGGTGGTGACCCTTTCATTTCTCTTTTCCTCTTATTAAGACTAAATTTTATTAACCCAATTTCCGATGTGGGTTTTCCCACAAAGATAGTTTTAATATTCAACCTTTTATTTTCAAAGAACAATTTCAAATTGCGAGGACACAATTTATTGAAGGAGGGGAGAATGTAACACCCCAATATTTCATAGTGTGTTATTTCTTCAAAATAATTCAATAACTTGCACTACACGCAACACTGAGTTCAAGCGCACTATGACTTAACAAACAAACCGTTCAAAAGAGGTTATGAATAGTATTAACTAAATTTTAAACTTTATATAATCCTTATAATTTTAGAATCCATATTATGAGTTTCTTAGACATAATGTAAGAACAAATTCATTTTCAGTATTGCACTTTTACAAACTTTTAATAGTGAACCCTTTTTAAATCCAATATTTTAAACTTTTATATATTCAATTTGACTAAATAAATTTACTTTTTAGAATGGGGACATCAAAAATTTACAATTAAACATCTCAAGTTTCCATGGTACATTTCCCTTTGAATAATGCAATGAAGTGTATTGTACGCAACTTCGAGATTCTAACACACCACAACCAATCAAACTAGCCGTTATGAATAGTAATACCTACTTTTTGAAATTTTATAAATTTTATCTTTTGAAATGGACTTCATTTTTGGATTCGTAATATCGAAATTATCTTAGGGTGAAATTTTGGTACTTTTCGGATAACTTTCATATTTTGATGAATAGTGGAAATTACTAAATTTCAATTAAAAACAACTTTTTTAATCAAAATAATTAGTAGTGATAAATTATTAATTTGAGTGGCTTTAAAGTATATTTAGAATATATTTTTACCGTTTAATACAATGTTGGTCATTGGACGTAATTTCACATTTAAACCAGACATAAACAAGTATCAATCTTTTGATAGTTATTATCTCTTAAAAACACGCTATTTGTTTTGACGACGGGAATTAATTTTTAAATTAATTAATGCAACTGATATGTTCTGAATTTGGTAAAATAGACATCATTTTTTAATTCATAATATCAAATATATCTTAGGCCTAATTTTTGGTAATTTTCTGGAAACTTTCATTTTTTGATGAATAGTGAAACCACTAAGTGGTAGTTAAAAAACTGAATTTTTTATAAAACTTAATTTTACCACTTCTGTGAGTGGAATTTCAAAAATCTAAAAGACACGGTTAATATCAAGGAGTAAAATGTGGTTCAATGAGATGAAAATAATTTTTGGTGAATAGTAACTTTTTACTTTTATTTACCACGGTTAAAAGTAAATAGGGTAATTAAGGGTAAAAATGTTATTAATATTACCCTAACACATGTCCTAATTCGGTTGGACAAGTGTATCTAGACCAAAAACAATCTTAGGAGTAAAATATTGTCATTTAGATCCACTTGTATTAGATTAGGACATTTATTATTATTTAATTCAGAGAAGAGTTAAAAGAGTTAAAATCAAAGTTTATTTACTAAAACATTTTTAATATAGGGTTATACATAATATAAATTCAATTGTAAATATTCATTAGAAAGATAAAAAGATTTAATACATAATGGTATTTTATTTATAATTTTTAGACATTAAATAATTTAATTTATTTGTGACACAATGGTGATGCAGTAATTACCTAATTAATGAAAAATTAGAATAATTGATATTATAAATACCCAAATAAATGTAATTTGAGACTTTTTATAAATAAAAATAATTTTATAGGTTAATATGACATGTTAGGATTGATTTAATTAACTCATTTCGAATTAATAATTCTGTTATGATTTTTACAAAAATCAATTATTGAATAGTGTCAAAATTGACATAAAAGAGTTTTTAAAACAAATATTATATTATTAATTGATATTAAATTCCTAAAAATCTAAGGTTAAGACAAGGGACTTATATCATGATATGTGTATCATTAATGGACTACTTGGGGGTCTCTTGGATGTATATAGTAAGTTTATTAACCATATAATATAAAAATATAAAGAGACATTGTAAAAGTGAAACTAATTAACTAAGAGTTAATACTTAAAGATAAGGTTAATATAATGACCCAAACCTGTCTAAATTCTATTGGTTGAGTGGTTTTCGACCCATCCCCACCTTAACCTTTAAATAATCTACTTTGGAGCCATTATAAACCGAATATGAATTTATTATAAAATAATATTTTTAGCTTTTCCAAAGGTTCCCCTCACCCCTCTTATAAAAGGGCACTCCCCCTTCTCACTAATTCACACATTCAAAGCCTTTTGGCTCGGCCAAACCCTACCCAAATACTCTCTAAACATCCCTCAATACAACCTAAAGGCCTTAGTTTGATCATAAAGATAACCAAACGAGCCCTTCTGATCAAATCAAAAGGAAGAACCCGAAGAAGAGGTAATGTTTTCACCACCCTCTTTCAAGTTCCTTTATTCTTCAACTTATTCTTTCTTTGTTATTTCTATTCTAAAATAATAACTCCAGTATCTTCTATATACTGTGATGTTATTATAAATATGGTACAACCATATTAAGTATTCTATCCATCCTTTGAATGGCATGTCACCATACGTATGTACGTACGGCTTACCGTCTCCACGTCATGGTGTAATTGTCATTCAATAAATTATTATTTGGATGGGTATAATAATGATATGTAATTCATGTAAATAATAAATATAACATGATAATGATTCTTTATATATGATATACCATCCAATTATATATTATTTTAATATCAAAAGAATGATATTGTCGCTCGTGCGTACGTACGGACTACCGTCTCCACGAACGCGATGAGATTCATTCTCCATCGTATCCATTCAAGTATAATTCTCATTTGATGATTAATAATAGTATCTAAGGACTTGATATAATTATTTATATGATTAAGATACAAGCTATACATGACAAACACGGCTTATGTAACAAAACATATAAAAGAAAACGAGTAAGTTAACACCCGAAACAACGATAATACTAAGATATTATTAACAAATCAATATCAAAAGATCATATATGATATTATATTAATGTATATGATTATTGTATAATTTAATAACAATTATTTCACCATTATAAAGTAGGTTAACCTACCCCCAACCAAGGAAAAGTACAAGGTAAGGGTTATTTCACAATCTCTTCATTATCCGAGGTTGTTTATATGTAATTATCTACTGGGACCTCTTTATCATCCACATCCATGTTTCTTGAAAGTGTATTTCAAAACATTCATACTATTTTACAGAATATGGGTTAAAGTCATTTATACCCTTGTTTGACTTTTTATAAGATGTTTATAAAGGAATCTTTATGTCGTTTTCCAAACAAGGTCCTTTTTAACCTTTTCGACAGAATTAAGGTAAGAATGTTTTTTTTAACTTATACGGCGGGTGAGGAAATTTTCCACCATTATAAAATTTTTGAAGCTTCCCTTAAAATATTATAAGGATATTTTCAAAGTAAATGATTTATTTTATAATTATGTGACTTTTAAATGATTTTAAAATGAATATTTTAAGATTTTCTAAAAGGTACTCTTTATCAAAATCAGAATTTTAAATCTTTTAAAGATTTATCTTTCTAAATATTTTTAATTAATGTCCATGTTTTCAAAATTATTTTAAGGATTTATTTATATGGACATGAATTTTTTGGAAATATATTTCTTTTGAAAAGTTTTGAAGTGGTATGGAACACTTTGATTCAAAAATCTCTTCAAAAGTACTTCCTTAATAAATGTGTGACTTTTAAATGATTTCAAAAAAAGAGATATTTCTCTCAAATAGTTTTGATTTCATCTATGTCAAAATCATTTGATGGATTTTAAGTTTATTTGAAGTTGATTTATTATGATACAAAACTTCCATATTGTTTTGAAGTTTTTGTGATGTGTTTGACTGTGGATGTGTTATTTTTATACCATTCGTGGTTTATGGATGTAGTATTTACATTTCGTATGCTAGTTTTAATACGAATGTTCATGTTATGTTTAAACATTTTCATATGGGAATGCATTGGACTTAATATGTGATGGGTGGAGCCCGCTATAGCTCCTTGATGCATCGGTAGGTCCCATGAGACAAACTAGTGTCTTGGCACAAGGCCTTGACAAAATTTTATTTGTATTCTTGGCACGAGGCCTTGACTATGTGGTTATGATAGTCTGGAATTATGCATTCCATCATTATGAAAGTGGTTATTGATATTGCATGTGATTATTTTATTAGTAGAATATCCATGTGAATAATTAAATGACATTATTTCATTTTATTTTTTCCATACTATGTTGAAGTTCAAGTTTAAAAGGCTTTTGTTTTAGTTATACATTGCCTTAAATGTTTATTCTTATTTGTGAAAGTTTCTGCTATATTGTTATCCTTACTGGGCATTTGAGCTCACCCCTTTTCTATGTTTTATTTTTCCCAGGATGTGAAGAAGTAATTTATGAATGACATGCAGGGATAGTATGAGGGGATAAGAGTGTGGACTATGGAGACTATATTGTTGTAGTTTTCATTTTATGATGTAATGTAAACTTTATGAATATATCTAGTGTTTCCAAGGCTATTAAACTAATTGGACTTTCGAGACATGATCTTTCTTGTGATCATGCCAATGTTATGTAATAATGTACCGACTCTGGGTATCTGGGGTCGGGGCGTTACAGTTGGTATCAGAGGAAGTTTAGTACAAACCTTGGAAGCTAGATTTAGATAAACTCGTATTAGAGCACATATACCTAAGATGAACTTTGAGGATTAGTATAGAAGAACTTCCTAGAATTTTGGTATTGTAGAGATTTTGTGAGTTTTCTGTGCAATACATCCTTGTCTGGATACGAGCAGGTAGAGGCGGCTCTGGAACAGATGTAGCTAGGGGTAAAACCCAAAAACACCGCTTTGAGCTAGACTCGAATGGGAACTGGTGCACGACAACGGGTCTTGCTGCACTCTTGGTTACGACACTCCCGGGGGATATGCTTAGGATAATTCTCATTTTCTTTAAAAACCATTATGAAGGTTTTATGAGTATATACTTCCTCAAAGGAGACATTTTTATGATTATGGATTATATCCATAAACTATTTAATTTATGTTATGTGTTTTAAAATTTTGGGATTAGGTATTGTTATTCATAAACTAATCTAGTGTATATCATTGTTTAGAAATGGTGCCCAGTAGAAGGAATGAGAACTCCAGCAATGCACATGATCCAAAGAGAAAGAAGGATCATATCTTTCATGGTATTAAGCCAGAATTTATAAGAGAAATAGTCTCTCGTGTATTATCATCATATGAAGAAATAATATCATGTGTTGATAAGATAAGTAAAGAGTTTACTGAGTCCTATGGATTTTAAGGGAAGTAAGAGAAGAAAAGGATGGAAGAGGGAAATATGGATAAAGGGAAGAGGGAAAAGGAGAATTTTCCCATATGTGATAACTATGGGAAGAAACACCCTGGAACTTGCCTGAAAGGAATGGGAGTTTGTTATAACTGTGGAGGAAAAGGGCACAAAGTACATGACTGCAAGGGTAAGAAAATGGTTTCAAATGTACAATGCTTCATTTACAAGGAGTTTGGACACCACGCGAACCTATGTCCCAGTCATCAGACTATGCCGCAAATGATGATATTGGATAATAATCAAGTTATGATACTACCACAGATGAAGAGGAATGATTAGATTTCTTATGTTGATTATGTCATTTGAGTGTTGTATCAACAATGTACTTGTTATAATAATTATGGAGTATATAAGAATTGTACTGCAGTACTATTTCATTAAGGACTTGAGATTATGTGGAACAAAGAATAGTGACTCAATAGAAGGTTAAATTTTTGGAAAATATATGGTTGAGAGAAAGATAAACCATAATATGGTTCTGATACCGAGGTAGTGATTTTAGAATAATACATGATTGATTTGGATAAATTATATTGGATATTCTTGACTACCTTGAAACTGATTAATGATTTGTATATTCTATCATTGTTTGGGTTTACAACATTTTTGGATTGAAGGAGTATATCTATTATTCTTTAAGGAATAAGGGATCATGAATGTAATCAATAAGGTTTTATGGTAATTCAGGATGTTGCAGTGTTTTAAAATAATACATGATGAAGGTGTTTACAAGTTATTACGCGGAAAAAAGGATCTTCATTGTGTTTACCTTCCTTATAAATTTTGGACAGAAGTATTTTGGATAGTTCTAGTTTGGATTATTTTGGATTGCCATAAAAGGACAACCCGGAGGTCGGGCGGCAACCTGTCACATCCGGCAAGGCCACGAGACTTGAACCCACAACCGAAGGGTGACAAGGGTGTATCACCTACCACTGACCAACGTGATGTCCTCGATTAAATAATGTCATTTTTTTAATGGTCCTACTAGATGAATTATAAATTCATTTTTTTAACCCTATACGAATAGGATAAGTAGAATATTATTTTTAAGTTCTATTATCTTTTAGAGTGAAATATGAGTTTGTTGTAGAAATTAGTTAAAGTGTGAGACTCTACTTGTCAAGTATATATTTTTCTTCTTTTCTTATTCAATGAAGAAATTAATTCTTATACTGTAGTGAAGGGATCTTAAAACAAAAAATTTGTTATCCTAATACCGTATGTTTTGCTGAACTGATGGTATTTTAAATCATCGTAGATTGATGAATTTAAGGCCCTCAATTTTACACTTGTTTGTGATTGATGACCTCAATCACTACCTATAAATATTTACGTTTTTCCTCCAATTATATGTCTCTAATTGCCACCAATGTTCTCTGAATAGAGATCATAATTTGGTGGTGACCCTTTCATTTCTCTTTTCCTCTTATTAAGAGTAAATTTTATTAACCCAATTTCCGATGTGGGTTTTCCCACAAAGATATTTTCTATATTCAACCTTTTATTTTTGAAGAACAATTTCAAATTGCGAGGACGCAATTTATTGAAGGAGGGGAGAATGTAACACCCCAATATTTCATAGTGTGTTATTTCTTCAAAATAATTCAATAACTTGCACTACACGCAACACTGAGTTCAAGCGCACCATGACTTACCAAACAAGTCGTTCAAAAGAGGTTATGAATAGTATTAACTAAATTTTAAACTTTATATAATCCTAATAATTTTAGAATCCATATTATGAGTTTCTTAGACATAATATAAGAACAAATTCATTTTCAGTATTGCACTTTTACAAACTTTTAATAGTGAACCCTTTTTAAATCCAATATTTTAAACTTTAATATATTAAATTTGACTAAATAAATTTACTTTTTAGAATGGGTACAACAAAAATTTACAATGAAACATCCCAATATTCCATGGTATGTTTCCCTTTGAATAATGCAATGAAGTGTATTGTACGCAACTTCGAGATTCTAACACACCACAACCAATCAAACTAGCCGTTATGAATAGTAATACCTACTTTTTGAAATTTTATAAATTTTATCTTTTGAAATGGACTTCATTTTTGGATTCTTAATATCGAAATTATCTTAGGGTGAAATTTTGGTACTTTTCGGATAACTTTCATATTTTGATGAATAGTGAAAATTACTAAATTTTAATTAAAAACAACTTTTTAAATCGAAATAATTAGTAGTGATAAATTATTAATTTGAGTGGTTTTAAAGTATATTTAGAATATATTTTTACCGTTTAATACAATGTTGGTCATTGGATGTAATTTCACATTTAAAACAGACATAAACAAGTGTCAATCTTTTGATAGTTATTATCTCTTAAAAACACGCTATTTGTTTTGACGACGGGAATTAAATTTTAAATTAATTAATGCAACTGATATGTTCTAAATTTGGTAAAATAGACATCATTTTTGAATTCATAATATCAAATATATCTTAGGCCTAATTTTTGGTATTTTTTCGGAAACTTTCATTTTTTGATGAATAGTGAAACCACTAAGTGGTAGTTAAAAAACTGAATTTTTCATAAAACTTAATTTTATCGCTTCTGTGAGTAGAATTTAGAAAATCTAAAAGAAATGGTTAATATCAAGGAGTAAAATGTGGTTCAATGAGATGAAAATAATTTTTGGTGAATAGTAACTTTTTACTTTTATTTACCACGGTTAAAAGTAAATAGGGTAATTAAGGGTAAAAATGATATCAATATTACCCGAAAACATGTCCTAATTCTATTGGACAAGTGTATCTAGACCAAAAACAATCTTAGGAGTAAAATATTATCATTTATCTCCACTTGTATTAGATTAGGACATTTATTATTATTTAATTCAGAGAAGAGCTAAAAGAGTTAAAATCAAAGTTTATTTACTAAAAAATTTTTAATATAGGGTTATACATAAGATAAATTCGATTGTAAATATTCATTAGAAAGATAAAAATATTTCCTACATAATGGTATTTTATTTATAATTTTTATACATTAAATAATTTAATTTATTTATGACACAATGGTGATGCAGTAATTACCAAATTAATGAAAAATTAGAATAATTGATATTATAAATACCCAAATAATTGTAATTTGAGACTTTTTATAAATACCAATAATTTTATAGGTTAATATGACAATTTAGGATTGATTTAATTAACTTTTTTCTAAGTAATAATTCTGTTATGATTTTTACAGAAATCAATTATTGAATAGTGTCAAAATTGACATAAAAGAGTTTTTAAAAGAAATATTATATTATTAATTGATATTAAATTCCTAAAAATCTAAGGTTCGGCCAAGAGACTTATATAATGATAGGTGTATAATTAATGGACCACTTTGGGGTCTCTTGGATGTATATAGTAATTTTATTAACCATATAATATAAAAATATAAAGAGACATTGTAAAAGTGAAACTAATTAACTAAGAGTTAATACTTAAAGATAAGGTTAATATAATGACCTAAACCTGTCTAAATTCTATTGGTTGAGCGGTTTTCGACCCATCCCCACATTAACCTTTAAATAATCTAATTTGGATCCATTATAAACCGAATATGAATTTATTAGAAAATAATATTTTTAGCTTTTCCAAAGGTTCCCCTCACCCCTCTTATAAAAGGGCACTCCCCCTTCTCACTAAATCACACATTCAAAGCCTTTTGGCTCAGCCAAACCCTGACCAAATACTCTCTCAACTTCCCTAAATACAACCTAGATGCGTTAGTTTGATCATAGAGATAACCTAAGGATCCCTTTTGATCAAATCAAAAGGAAGAACCCGAAGAAGAGGTAATGTTTTCACCACCCTCTTTCAAGTTCCTTTCTTCTTCAACTTCTTCTTTCTTTGTTATTTCTATTCTAAAATAATAACTACAGTATATTCTATATACTGTGATGTTATTATAAATATGGTACAACCATATTCAGTATTCTATCCATCCTTTGAATGGTATTTCACCATACGTGCGTATATACGGCTTACCGTCTCCACGTCGTGGTGTAATTGTCATTCAATAAATTATTATTTGGATGGGTATAATAATGATATGTAATTCATGTAAATAATAAATATAAAATGATAATGATTCTTTATATATGATATAACATCCAATTATATATTATTTTAATATCAAAAGATTGATATTGTCGCTTGTGCGTACGTACGGACTACCGTCTCCACGAACGCGATGAGATTCATTCTCCATCGTATCCATTCAAGTATAATTCTCATTTTATGATTAATAATAGTATCTAAGGACTTGATATCATTATTTATATGATTATGATACAACCTATCCATGACAAACACGGCTTATGTAACAAAACATATAAAAGAAAACGAGTAAGTTAACACCCGAAACAACGATAATACTAAGATATTATTAACAAATCAATGTCAAAAGATCATATATGATATCATATTAATGTATATGATTATTGTATAATTTAATAACAATTATTTCACCATTATACAGTAGGTTAACCTACCCCCAACCAAGGAAAAGTACAAGGTAAGGTTTATTTCACAATCTCTTCATTATCCGAGGTTGTTTATATGTAATTATCTACTGGGACCTCTTTATCATCCACATCCATGTTTATTGAAAGTGTATTTCAAAACATTCTTACTATTTTACAGAATATGGTTTAAAGTCATTTATACCCTTGTTTGACTTTTTATAAGATGTTTATAAAGGAATCTTTCTGTCGTTTTCCAAACAAGGTCATTTTTAACCTTTTCGACAGAATTAAGGTAAGAATGTTTTTTTTAACTTATACGGCGGGTGAGGCTATTTTCCGCCGTTATAAAATTTTCGAAGCTTCCCTTACAATATTATAAGGATATTTTCAAAGTAAATGTTTTATTTTATAATTATGTGACTTTTAAATGATTTCAAAATGAATATTTTAAGATTTTCTGAAAGGTACTCTTTATCAAAATCAGAATTTTAAATGTTTTAAAGATTTATCTTTCTAAATCTTTTTAATTAATGTCCATGTTTTCAAAATGATTTTAAGGATTTATTTATATGTACGTGAATGTTTTGAAAAGATATTTCTTTTGAAAAGTTTTGAAGTGGTATGGGACACTTTGATTCAAAAATCTCTTCTAAAGTACTTCCTTAATAAATGTGTGACTTTTAAATGATTTCAAAAAAAGAGATATTTCTCTCAAATAGTTTTTATTTCATCTAATTCAACATCCTTTGATATATTTTAAGTTTATTTGAAGTTGATTTATTATGATACAAAACTTCCATATTGTTTTGAAGTTTTTGTGATGTGTTTGACTGTGGATGTGTTATTTTTATACCATTCGTGGTTTATGGATGTAGTATTTACATTTCGTATGCTAGTTTTAATACGAATGTGTATGTTATGTTTAAACCTTTTCATATGGGAATTCATTGGACTTAATATGTGACGGGTGGAGCCCGCTATAGCTCCTCGATGAATCGGTAGGTCTCATGAGACAAACTAGTGTCTTGGCACAAGGCCTTGACAAAATTTTATTTGTAGTCTTGGCACGAGGCCTTGGATATGTGGTTATGATAGTCTGGGATTATGCATTCCATCATTATGAAAGTGGTTATTGATATTGCATGTGATTATTCGATCAGTAGAATATCCATGTGAATAATTAAATGGAATTATTTCATTTTATTTTTGCCATACTATGTTTAAGTTCAAGTTTAAAAGGCTTTTGTTTTAGTTATACATTGCCTTAAATGTTTATTCTTATTTATGAAAGTTTCCACTATATTTTTATCCTTACTGGGCATTTGAGCTCACCCTTTTTCTATGTTTTATTTTTCCCTGGATGTGAAGAAGTAATTTATGAATGACATGGAGGGATAGTATGAGGGGATAAGAGTGTGGACTATGGAGACTATATTTTTGTAGTTTTCATTTTATGATGTAATGTAAACTTTATGAATATATCTAGTGTTTCCAAAGCTACTAAACTAATTGGTCTTTCGAGACTTGATCTTTCTTGTGATCATGCCAATGTTATGTAATAATGCACCGAATATGGGTATCTGGGGTCGGGTCATTACATACGAAGCATATCAGACATAAGGTAGGGGAAAATATTGCAATCTCAATTTTTATCTGAGATTGTTTATACTTTGGTATTTACTGGGGCATATTTATCATCCACATCCATGTTTCCTCAATATGTAATATTATTTCTATCCTTATACAATTGTTTAAATCCAATTTTACATATTGGTTAATTTTTAGTAAAATATATGAAAGGAATCTTTTGTCATTTTTAATACGAGATACTTTTTGACTTTTCCAGCAAAAGTACGAGAAGAATGTTTTTTTAACTTATACGGCATGAACCGATTTTTACAGTTTCATATCGCCTAATTTTCAACAAGCTTCCTCTAAAAGTTTTCATGGTTATTTTCTATAAAATCCTTTTATTTTAAAATTTTGTGGCATTTTGTGAAAAGAAAATGATTTTTAAAAAGAAAGGATATTTTCCTCAAGAATTCTTTTCAAGTGTTTTATCAAAACCATTTTCCATCTAAGATGTCATTATTTCATATGTTTATGTTTCAAGTATAATGTCTCTATGATTTACATGGTTTCACTTTTCTTATGATGAAATGATATCCATTTGTTTTATATGGATTATGTTAGGATGGGATGATGTTTATGAAACCCATTTTCATTCTTTGGGTTATGATGAATGATCTATGTTTATGTTGTGGCACAAGTAAGAATGATTTCATTATGAGATGGGTGGGACCTATATCTCCCTCCAATTCATTGGGTAAAGATTTATATCTCATGAGATATACATGGCTGGAATGGCAAGTTAAACCGGTTCAGTAATACAGGACTGGAACGAGGAGTGAACTCGATTCAGAAAGGGACTTTGTCCACTAAGATGGTCTTGGTAGCAATGCCTTGGCTACTATGGAAATCATAACATGTGCTTAATGGTTTCCACAATTACATGTTTTATTCCCATGCTATTTTGTCATGATTAATGTTTCTTTATGATCTATGCCTTATGTACTGCCATGTTTTATGTCATTGCTCAAGAATTTGATGTTTAAACATTATGTTTTTAAGTCCAAATGTGTATGGTTTGTTTTATTTTTTCCATGCTTACCCTTACTAAGCATTTGAGATCACCCTTTTTTTTCTTTTCCCCAGGATATAAAGAAAGGTTTTAGGTAAGAAAGCAAAAGGGGAAGATCTTTATGGGAGATATTGATGATCTTTCACCACGATTAGAAGATTATGTTCCGAGTTTCCAAAGACACTAAACTATTACGGTCCTTGAGTGTTGGTTCTTATTATGTATTAAGTATTCCTAAAAAGTAATTTAATTTCCATGTATGTCAAGCCTTGGGTCTCCACATTAACTCTTCAATATGATCCTCTGTCTCATGCTAAATATTTTCATCAACATTAAAGGTTTAAATTTATTTTATTTCACCATACCATATCCAATGTATATAATTATGGATAAAACCAAATAAAATAAGATTATCCTTGATTTCTCTAGAAATCAACTTTCTCATTTTCAATCACTTCATGCGTGGATAGAAAATCAAATCTTTGTATTGAATATTTTGTTTAGAAAATACTAATAAATCATCAACTCCTTTCTTACATCAGTGGTTCTTCATAAATTTATTCAATTATAATCCATTGATTTCCTAAGAACACAATATAAAAGGTGAATATATTAAAACATATAAACATTTAAATATATATATAAATAGATAAATTTTAAACATAAAAACATATAATCAAAACAATCAATTATTGATAACTATTTTATCATAACAAACAATTATATGTAATGATAAAATCATATTATACATGATTTATCTTCAAAAATAATAAACAATTATACATATTTTTTCTTTAAAAAATTATACATTATTTATCTTCAAAAAAATATACATAATTTATCTTCAAAAATAAAAAATAACTTACAAACACTTATACATAATAAATAATTATCATAATAAAAAATTATCATAACAAATGATTATAATAACAAATAATTAACCACAAAAATAACTTAAAAATAACTATGCAAAATATTTCTTGAATTCTGTACAATTATACAAATAATTATACAAAATATTATACAAAAAATTATACAAAAAATAACTTACAAAAAATTATCATAACAAACAATTATACAAGTAATTATACAAACAATTATACATAAATAACTTACAAATAATTATATAAAGAGTTATGTAAAATATCATACAATCAATTATCATAACAAATAATTATCATAATAAATAATTATCATAACAAATAGATAAACATAAAAACATATAATAAATTACAAACAATTATAATAAAAAATAATTATACATAATATATTTTCAAAAAAAAACTTACAATTTTTGGAACTCAATAATGAAAAATACCTTTGTAATTCTAATAAAATCAATCAAATTTTATGGAAACTGGGCAAACATTGCAAAATTGAATAAAAATGAGTGCAAAAATGAAGTAAAAAAAAGAACAAAAAACCCTTAAATTACGATTGCGAGTCAACTATAATAGCTCTAGAATCATGAAATAAGAATGAAGGATGGAATATTAAATAGAAACAACATGAAATGTAGATGAAAATAAGCTGTAAGAGATAATCGAAGGTTGTAGAGGGTTGTCAAAGTCATCAGGTGTCATCGTCGGTTGAGAGAGAGGGTTTCAAGTGAAAGAAAAATAAGGGTTCAAGTTGTTTATATATTTTTTAAAGTACTTTTAACATCATTTTTCTTGAAAACTCACATTATATACTTTTTTTAAATAACTTTTAACATTAGTTTTCTTAAAAATTGATGTTAAAATGTTTTTTAAATCATTTTTAATATCAATTTTCATTAAAAAAATGTTAAAAAAAATTAATAAATTTTAAAATTAGTTTTTTAATCTAAGTTAAAAGTATTTTCAAAGACCTTTTAACATAAATTTTTTACAAAAATGGTGTTAAAAGTTCCCCTTGTTACTTTTAACATCGGTTTCTAAAAAACCGACGTCAAAATACTGGTGCCAAAGCCTATATTTCTGCTAGTGTTTCCAACATAAGAAGAAACCTTGAAAATAATTAAATCTATAATAATAATAATAAATGTTGATATATCACACGAGTAATAATATTATGTGAAGATATACATGCTCCTAAAGGCTAAACTAGATCTAAGTGGCATATGTGGAAGTATGAAGACCAGAGAAACTTGGTTGAGAAAATCCTCTCAACCATGTTTTCCACATTGAGTAATATAAAGATCCACCTTATTCCCTTAACATATTATTATTTTATTTATTATTAAAAATTTAGGGAATTTAAGGTGAAGAATATTCTTAGTGGGGAACCTAAGATAGAGTGGATTTTTTCAATTCTAGATAGAAAAGATGAAGAAGATGTCATCTTGGAATGATTTCTCAATTAGTATTCAAATGAAAATATGTTAGAGAATCATATTTTATAAATTTTAAGAAATTTATGCCAATAATGAATAGTAAGAAGATAAATATCCCATCTTGGATTGATCTTATAAGTCGGTATTCTAAATAGTATACATTGAAGTGATCATCCTTGGTAAAGATGTGGAAGTTGTCGAATCTAGACAATCGCATGATAAATTCCATTTTGTTTTATTCTCATCATAGAAATATTAAATCATATCTATTTAATATATTCATAATTATTAATTTTATGAGTAGTGTATTATTAAGGGGTATACAAATAAAGAATGTTGAAGAAGCCACTGGAATTATTATCACATGAAAATCTAAATATCCTGGAAGGTGTGTACTAAAAAATGTCATTAAAGAGGTATGTATTATTTATATATCATCCTTGATAAACAAAAATTAGTTACTAAATTAAAGGGGGAGAAAATTATTTTTATCAATGACATGAAATTTAAAGTTTGAAGGAGTTTTAGGGATATTGTATCCTTCCATTTTTACATTAATGTTTTTGACTTTTATGTTGAAGTTGATGCAGGAAAATTCAGGTTAATGTTCATAAGAAATTTTTCATCTCAATTAATATCATTTGTCACAGCCTAATATAGTTTGAATATTCCTTGAAGAAAGGTTTTTGAGATGTATCATTTTATTTGGTATCATTTTAATTATAAGGTACAACTTAGTTATCTAAATCAAACACACTTTTTTTACATCGATAATGGATTATTATACTTAGTGTGGAATGATTGATGAAGCTTTTATAAGTATGATTTGATACCCTTTACCAAGTAATTTTTATTTATTATCAATAAGGTGGAGAGAAATCAAAATGAAAATATTGATAATAAATTGGGGAAATAATGAAATGAAATTTGATAAGTCGAGGGGATAAATGAAGTTCCCAAGATTTTTTAGAAAGTGAGTAAGAAGTGAGTACCTAAGTACTTTTTATTCCTACAAATAAGGGGAAGATAAAGAAAAATAAAAAATAATAATGAGAAATTGGGGAAAATATTAAATGAAAGTTAACAAGTCTAAGGGAGAAATGAAGTTCCCATGATTATTTAGAAAGTGAGTAAGAAGTGAGTTGTACATATTGACACATCATTTTATATGGGTATTGTTAATAAATACAAAGGGTAAGATTGTTGATCTCACTTTTTGTTAGTTGTATTTTTTTCATTGGGTTTTAATGAGGAAGGAGTTAATTGATGTCAATATATTGAATAATTAGAGTGAAGATGAACTAGCTTTTAATATCTAATCAGTTGAATAATCCAAGACTATTGATGAACAAAAAGTTTATTGGATGTTGACTACATATGATAATGAAATATTGATCATGAATTATGAATTATCTGAGCTTTTTGAGTGAAGATAAGTTACTTGGATATTAACTATAGATGATAATGAAATAATGATCATGATTGATAAATTATATGAGATTTTTGAAGAATTTAATAAGTTTCCAAGGAAGTTTCTACTTGTTTATAAGTGTCTCAATATTGAATGACATATCTTGGATGAATTTTTTGGAAGTTTATTGAATTTATTTCCTTAGAAGTACTTGATATATTGAAGGAAAAAGTTATTTTAATATTAGAAGTTTTATAGAAGCTTTACTTTTGTGCATTTTATATCTTTATTATGAAGGAGTTATTTTATGAAGGTTCATCCATAAGAATTGGATGAAGTTTTGAAGGTGTTTAAAGAGGAATTTAGATAATGCTTAAGTTGGTTCAATTGATTAATATATCAGGATAATATTTCATTATTCAAGCATATTGAAGGAGAAAAAGAATGGGTTCCATGCTATAAAATAGTTTTTGTGTCCTAGAAGTTGTTTATGGAAGAATTCATCTGTTGTAACCAATGTATATACTGCAGCCTACTGACATTGAATTTGGCTATGTTGTAGCAAATGTGTTCATTCTATGGAGATTCTGAAGTTTGTAATAGGATGAAAAATCTTTTACATGGCCTCACACCACAGTATAAGTATCTATATTTTAGAGTAGACTCAATTAGATTAATTCATTTCATAGAATGGGGGACATGGAATATAGGAGGCTGGGTCGATTTCAATGGCCTTGGAAAATCTATGACCTCCACATCATAGTGAAGGCCCACATCTCAATTCACGGTAAGTAGGAATTTAGTGGCTCTTGAGAATTTGGGACCTTTATGCCATAGCACTTTTTTCTATACCATAGTCAGAAGAAAATATAGATTACTATTAAATAGTGCATGGACCATTCCATAGAGGATATGAGGCCAGTTTTTTTGTGGCTCTGTAAATTTGAGAATCTCCACATCGTAGAAGCTTTGTCATGTCATTGAATGTTCTAGCAGTTAAAAAATTGTTGGTTTAAATTGTTTTGTTACACCATAATGGAGGTTCCCACACTGTAACTTCCTAATCTGGGTATATTCGAAGAATCGTGCTGACTTTGATTCATCTGAGTCATTTAGTAGTTATTATAACTCATAATAACTACAAATTTGAATTGGATGGTTGGGATCTATTTGAAAAAAATATCCAAAGGATGAGTTTGAAGAAGAAGTTGAAGGAATTTGGTAGTTTAAATTTGAATTTGAAATTCGCATTTAAACTAAATGAATTGGAGGTGTGCTATAAAAACTAATATATACATGTTAAGGTAGATAAGAATAAAAGTGAGATATTAGAGAATGAAAGTGATCTGATGGAGAATCACACAACATAAATCCTTTGAGTATCGAAGTATATATCTAATGCCTACTTAATAATTGAATAAATCCTTAGGTATTAAAGATGAATAGATCTAGTGTTATTGTATTACACTAAATAATAATAATAAGATAGGTAATAAGCTAGTTCAATCTAGTTATGCACTAAAGTGAAATAAAATAAGAAGAGAAATAATAGAGGATAAGAGGTGTTGTGCAAAAGTTTTTATACAGTGAAGAAGAAGAAGAGAAGTCTCAGAATCAGTGTAAGAAAATGCAGTGAAATTATTTTATTTTGTGAAGAGAAAGAATGAGATTTTTTGCATTATGAATTTTCATAAAAAAGAGATAATTACTTACATGTTATTTTACAAGTGAAAAAATAAAAAAAAATAAGGGAAGGCAACACATCAACAGCTTAAAGATACCTAAAGTGGTGATACTCACTTTTTGTTACCCCATATGACTATCATTTTAAGGTGAGGAATTCACCTGTGTATGGGATGTACCAAAGAATAATTGAGAGATGTGAAAACACGAGTCTCAAGGTCATACCTAGATCATTATAGCTCGCATGAGGGATTTAGTGGGTTGTGTGATCAGGGAGGAATCCAGTTTACACCAAGGACTAGTCATCTCACATTGAGTGGTGAACCTTGTAAATTATTGTGTTCCTTATGTGTGTGTTTTCAATTATGCTATAAGAAATAAATAAGGTGGGAGAGAAAATGATTGATCTGCCCACCCTAAAAATTTATAGAGGTAAATTGAAAAGGGATAAATGTTAAGTAATTTTTATTTGGATTAATACTTACTAACACTAATTCACCCCCCCCCCCCCCCCAGTGTGGTTCATATCTAGATTGATCCCATTAAATACATTTATTTTTCTTTATTTTATTTCATGTACTATACATTATTTACTAATTTATGATTCTATCCTGATATTTGTAATGGTTATGTGCACTAAAATTTTGACCACAAAATAGTGGTTTAAACCATGTTGTGGTCCATCCTTATGTGCACCACAACATAGTAGAAACTATTATATAGTGCCTATATACATGATTATCATATTATATGTTAATAATTATTTTCAATTATATATTCTATATCAATTATCATACTTTTTTTTCATTATATGGTGATGATTTTGAAGAATTTTAACATATTTTATGAGTGTTTAAATGTTAAACAACCAATGTGGTCATAAAGCCGAGCATTTCAAGTGTTAAAATGTTGGATAATGTTTATAAAACATTAATTTAATATTTTTCAGACATTTTAGGTAGTTAAAGTCCTATATAAACAAGTTCAATCCACTTTAAATGTGTGTAATTCCATTATGTCAAATTAAAATTTGGAACACCTCAAATCGAGATGATAATCAAGCTTTAATTCTATCAATTCATTAAACACTAGGTTTAAATGGACTGTTAATAAAGAAATATCCTACCCAAGATTTAGTTGATTCCCATTATCCATGAATACATTTGGATAAAGAAGTATTTCAAATAATTTTAGCAAATCTTAATTAAACATGTGTTTGAAGTGTAAACAGGCAGAATCGACATAGTGAAAGTTACACCATTTTTATTCTCTATTTTATATTCACTCAAAATATATAGATAGATTATGAGATTTATTGTGTTTTGGATTTTTTATTCTACTAAGTTTAAGATTTTATACATCTCTCTAAAACCCTTCAATGGTATCAGAGAAAATCTATCAATGTTTGGTTTGAAATTTAAATAGATGAAGAAACTAGAAAATAATTTTTCTAGGTTCCATATCATAGTTGAATCCAAAATTCCCATTTATATTATTGATAATTCAAGACCACAACATATTCCTTTTGAAAATTCTCATTTTAGTTCTTGATACCAAAAAACCATAGTATAGTTCTAGAAAAATAGGCATTTTGGGAAATGTGAGGAAATCATAGAAAATAGAGCATCATAGGAAGACACTCTATGTTATAGTCAAGAGTTTTGCTCCATGGTGGCATTAAAAATGAGTACCTCTATGAAATAATCAAAAATAGAAAGTTTTTTTCACAATGGATTGGTTTTATAAAACACCAACCAAAAATGGCATAACCAGGTGAAACGAATCCCAAAACTCCATGCTTGAAATGCCTTTACCAACCAAAATGACCACCAAATTGGTAGTGGCCTTCCCTCGGCAAGGTTGTTACCATAGGGAAGATAATTCCATGGTGTGAGTCATTTTGAGAGTAATTTTAAATCAAATGATATTTTTGTTAAAATTCTCAAAAACCTTCACTAGTGCAGGTCATTCGGGCTTACATCAAATATGAGAGGGGATTTAAACCATACCAAAAACATTTTGGAATATAGTTTTGGTTTAAAATGTATTTACATGGTTTTATAATTTATAAATTATATATAAATTACAAAATAAGATAAAAATATAAATGTGTTTATATTTTTTTATGAATTGTTCATAAATATAAATATAAAATGATTATATCAAGGCTTTATTTGAAAATTATTTAAGTCATTCTAAAATGATTTTTGGATATTGATATGATCAATAGTTTAAATAATAATCCAATGTGACATATTCATTTTATATAAATTGTTTACATAAATGTGAAATGATTAGTAATCAACAACAAAAGTTCTTAGAAATTATCTCATATTGTGAAATATGAAGGAGTTCATATTAAAATAATGAAAATGATTATATGGAATTTCTATATTGTATAAAAGTGAATTGCTCAAGTTTATCCATACCTAAATTATAAAGTGTTTATAATTTATTTATCTATGAATTGTTCGTAAACTATTTAGTTCATGTTTAAATATGTGAATTGTTCATTTATTTATGTATTCCATGCTTTATCCATAGATGCAAACTATTTATATTATGAATTGTGATGCATGATTTAGTTTAATTTTTTTAAAATGATTCTATAAATTTTCATACATGCATATAAGGAGTTACATTCTAGGTTTGATAATGGATTTTGTTTTCTTCTACCTTATATTTGGTTTGTAATAGGTTGGTAACTTTAATTAAGAATTTAATTATAGTTTATACATATTATGTGTTAGAATTGTGATGGAATTAAGGTCTCTCTTAACTAAAGCATCCTTAGGTAGAGGGACTTTGGGTTAGACTGCTGATTTTCCTACAGGCTTATGCCTTGTCTAAAAAAGTGGGGGTTGAATATGTATTGCTCCAAGATTAATCTTGTGTGTATTATTAGTTTCACAAGATTTTAATTCGTTACATGAAAGGGTTTTAGGTACCTTATACATGAGATGAATTTGGATATGTATGAATATACTTGGATTGTAATTTAGGTTAGTAACACAAGTTATGAGTTTTGTAAATAGTTACACATAAATATGGTTTAAACATATTGATTTGGTGGGGGTAATAATATTCCAAACTAAACCATTATAAGTGTACATTCATGTAAAAGAAATACATGAAATGAGATTGTGGGATTAAATCCCCTTTAAAATAATAAGTGTTAGATTCATTCCAAAGAAAACACATGTCAAGACCTCAATCATTCAACCTGGTAGGTTCATGCTAAATTTATTTGGTCATATAATATCTTGTGTAAGGCATGTTAGAAATGGATAACCCTAAGAGTTAGGTAACTGAATCTCACTATTTTCTTTGCATTACACGTAGCTGGGAAACCCTTTGGAAGGATACTATAGGAAAGGTGTTGAGTTTATCCATATTATGTGTTGGACTAAGAGTTTTCCACTTGACCATCCAAGAGTTTTATATGATATGATTGGGATAATACCCTATCTAAATAACTAAGTGTTGATATTAACACTAAATTGGACTCATTTCTTGGTGAAATATGGATCGTGGATCACTAATGGATATGATGAATTTAAAAGGGATCATTATTTTAGTAAGAGTACATTTAATAAAAATCCTCATTAAATGAATGTAAAACATAATAATCATATATTAAAATATTTTGTTGTAAATAAATAGTATCATCATCATCCAACTTAACTTTGAGATTAATCTTTAGATAAGTAGGATCTTAAAATAAGAAACTTTTTAAATTGGTGTAATCTTAAGAATTGTTCTTAAGAAAGGAAAATTAGATGTTTTAAAGCAACCTCATCCTGAGTAACCAAATATTAAAGTAGTTTAAAACTTGAATCTATATGCTTATAATAATTATATAATGATTCACTTAATATTTTAAAGTCATTCTATGTAAAATTAACTAAGGAACTTTAGTATCATCTCATATACTCAATGTGATTGAGTATGCTAATGACCAGGTGAGATAGAAGATATCCTCCAAGGATTGTTTTGGTTATGTAATTCATTTATTTGGAAATATTTTAAAAATATTAATGAATTTGATAAATTTTTACCTTATTTTATAAAAATTGTTGAGGATATATGGACCAAGGATGAGATGTCCAAGTTCGGGTGTTGTATCGATAATACAAGTGGGAAAAAGTTCAAACTAGAAGAAAAAGAGTTAGTTGAAACTTTAAATAATGTTTATTTGAGTAGCCAATTAGGTTCATTAAAACCTAAATGTGTTATTAGGAAGGAGGGGTAATGACTCCATGGGGTGGAATTATCCAGAAAATCTAAAGGGGTTTAAGAAACTCCATGGAATGTCCATGTTAGGTACTAGTGTTATAGAAATCAATATATTATTTAGTTTTGAAGGTTATATGATAACAAGTGTATACTTTACAAATGTTGTAAATATAAAAGAGTTCAAAATAAAGGAAATAATTGATAAATCTTATCTTTTTCATTAAAATTTTGAAACAAATAGTAGTTGAATCGTATATTTAAATGTAAAGGAATATATCAAGATCATATTGATCTTAGTAAAGGATGTGTATTTCCACATCATTTTTCTTATATGATAATAGAATTTTTTTTAATATAAAATTATTGTTCTGAATGATATGAGATGTTACACATTGTTTATGATTCATATAATTATATAACAAATAATTATCCAACCACATATAACGACATATATGATATGGTTATAATAGTTTTTTAAATATTCTCACTATATGAAATAAGAGTTTTTTTCTCAACATGAAAGATTTTTTGTATATTAGTAAGATATTTTGAAGACATTATAGTGTTTAAGAGTTAATTGGTAATATTTTTAGGCATTGAAAAGTTCAAAGTTGACAAATAAAATATTTTGTTGGTCAAAGTGAATGTCTCTTAAATATTCTAAAAGATTTAGGGTATATTGATAAAAATTAATGTAAATAGTTACATTATTTACCAAAATATTTTAAGGAAAAGGTTTCATGGATGATTATGGTGAGCTTATAAAGAGTATAAGTAGACAATATAAGATATAAACATCACAAAATTTGATGTTGTATAGTTGAGGAGTTTGAATACTTGTTCAAGTAGTTAAACATTATGAATACAATTCCTAAGTCTCACCATTATTCAAACTAGATTTATTAATAGATGTTACTCGCTAAAGATTTTAGTGGGAGTATTTCATTATATGTTCATATAGAGATGTGATAGGAATTACATAAAGATTTAATGAGTTTAATAAAATCCTTGGAGGTGTAGTAAAAATAAGGCTAATCTGGAAGTCTACCATATGTGATATGTTAGACAAGAACTTATGTATGTTTTTGTTAAGTATTATTAAATGGGTCTAGGAATATAAAATGTATAATATTATAAAAAAGGAAATATATACTTTACTATTATTTCATATTGCCTGCATATATATATATATATATCATCATGAAGTGAAATGATAATTGACCACTCAAAGTATGACTTTGAGTTATCCCTAACCATTGTTCGTTATGGAAAATTATCGGTTGTGATGAAATATCAATGTTATCATGGGTATGGTTATTGTATTGAGATACAAAATATGCTCATGAGGCACAAAATAGGTTAAGTGTGCTAGGTTATCCACTAAGTATAGACCACATGGAGTGTCATACGCTATGTATTTGGTCTACTAGGGGTGCATGGTTTATGTTTGTAGTCTCTACTACCTGATTTTGGAG
Source organism: Viscum album (assembly GCA_963277665.1). Classification (NCBI taxonomy): domain Eukaryota; kingdom Viridiplantae; phylum Streptophyta; class Magnoliopsida; order Santalales; family Viscaceae; genus Viscum; species Viscum album. The sequence continues at coordinate 793,959,888 of OY728142.1, read as the reverse complement.
GGATACCTAGAATTGAAACCATTATACTTTGATAGCTTTCTTACATTATCCTTGAGGCCCAACTGATCAAGGGGTGGTTAGGTATGTTGCTGATCATTTAATTGGTTGGAGATTAAATAAGATGATATTTGTTCTCTCGAATGATGGGTATGGAATTTGGGCCTTCAATTCAAATAGATTGAGGAGGTGTATAATCATACCTAGGTAATAAATATGATGTGCTTATATATTATATAGGGGTATGTGGTGTAATCATCCATAATAGTGAATGATATTTCATGTATTCATAGACCTAGTCAGTCGATAATTAAAGAATCAAGAATGTACGGGTAGTTATATGGGATTGACACACTTTGTGTATCATGGTTACTCAATATATTAGACAGAGTTATCATATGAAAATGAATACTTATATAAGATTCAGTCGGTGAACACAAGTATAGAGATACATGTATTTTATAGAGACCACACAAGATCCATTTGTAGCTTGGGTAGCATTGTCTTTTTTCTAAAATCCCCTCTTTTCTTAAATTTATGGATTTGAGAATTCATAATTTTTTTAACACTATAAAATCTCATGGGGTCACACTTTATGGTCATACAAATGAGGATAAAGTTTATGAAACTTTTAGTGAAACCCCAAAACTATTTTGGAGGATGTTTGGAAGAAGTTATCTATGGATTTTTACAAACTATTACATATGATGTGAAAAATAGTGAAGATGTGTGATAGATTTTATAAAGAGAGTTTTGGAAGATATATAAAATGAGTTTTGGACATAGTTTCACAAGTTGTTATATGTGATGTGACATAAGGTGAATGTGTTCCAAGTCTATGAGGATTTTAGTGAAAGTGGATTATTGATGGTTATGTACACTAAAAGGACAACCATGGTATGGTGATTTAGACCACGCTATTCTCTATCTTTATATGCACCACGATATAGTGTAAACACTACAAAAAAAAGAAATTATTCATGTTTTTTAGCTGAGTTTTTCTTAAAGCATGACTATTTTTTTATTTATCCAGATTTTGTTAAAAATGGGGCTAAATTGCTAGTGTTTTTTTAGCTGCATTATAAAACATGGTTAATTTAGATTTAACCACATTTCTAGCAATGTTTTTAAAATGTGTCTATTTTTATTTTAACTATGTTTTTAAATGAGTCTAAATTAAATACCAAATTAAAATTTATTTTAACCACATTTATACTAATGATATATATATAGACAGAGAGAGAGAATATATATATAATAATATATATTACATTAAAAATAAATTTTATTTATATAAAATTAATACATACAGACCCATACATACATACATGAAAACATACTTATAAACACACACAGTCGAGTTAAAACATAATTATAATTAAATAATAATAACCAAACATAATGATCATTCATTCAAATCGGTCTTGATTCTAGCCCTTTTTTATTAAACAAAAGGAAACACCACATTTTAACTGAGTTGAGAGGGAACTCATCACATGATCTGAAGGATCTGTGGCTTGAAAGCCCAATACATAGCCTGAAGGTCCATTATTTTGTTGACCCGAAGGCCCTATACTGCATCAACATCATTTTTTCTATCACTATATGTCTGCATCACCGCTTGTATCATAAATCCCCACAAAGGTCTTCCGTGATTCGAACCCCAGTCGCTTAGATGTACAGGGCAATGATGAGTATCATTCAACTGTGGCTAAGGCCACAAATACAAATATAGAAATTCGTGTATATATATATATATATATATGCTTATATATCTTTATAATATTATCTATACATATATATATATATTAATATATTAATATATATATATTTATATATTATAATACATAAATTTATAAAAAAAATATTATTCACACACACACACACACACACACACATCTATATAATAATATATATAAAGATGTGAATATATATGTAATAATATTATATATTATTATATTATATATATATATAATAATATACATATATTTTTACACACACACACACATATGTATATTAATATTTTAATTTATATATATTTATATTTATATTATTATATTACATATTTATATAAATATATATTTAAATTTATATGTGTGTGTGTAACTTATATATATATATATATTACACACACACATATGTATATTAATATTCTAATTTATATATAATTATATTTATATTAGTATATATATATTTAAATTAATAAATTAATATATTTATATTTATTTATTTATTTAAATTAATAAATTAATATATATATATATATAACTTATATAAAAAACTATGTAATATTATAAGCAATGAAAACTGCTTGGACTTAATATTGGTATGTGAAACCTGGTTTTTGATCACCAGAAGTTCATCCATTGGAATTACGTTCATCAAAATTTTGTGCATCGAATGATGTCTTTACTCAGTGTGCTAACAACGATGGCACAATCTCTTCAGGTTGCAGCATGACCATCAAAATTTCATATCTTCTAATAGCATCATGGAGGTCCAAAATGTTTGATGAACAAGAAGACTCTAGAATAAAGTGTCTAGAAGAGTTTACTAAAGCATACAATTGAGGTCAATGGAGTTACTGGAGATCTTCAGTCACATACCATTTGGAGGCCTCTCTATGGAAGTTTGAAGGTGGTGAGGCATGGGTGACTAATTAATCATTCCTATAAAAGGAAGTGGGTACCAAAGTGAATAGTTCATCCTAATCATTAACAGTGTACTAGAAAAGTACAAAGTGAAATATATAATTATATATTATTAATCATATGTAATGAATTATCACTGAAGGCTTTGTCAGTTGTTTGTAATTCCTTGTACTTATTATAATATAAGAAAAGCAGTGGTGTTTCTCCTGTGCACATAGGATAACTCATTTGAAGAACATTTGTCCTTTGTTCTTTCCTACTTTATATTCTTTCATTGTATGTATTTCCATTTGTTTTACTTTCCATGTATATGTGTGTGATCTTGATTTTGGGTTGGTGTGTGAGGTCAGCGAAGTGTGGTGGGTAGGGTGAAAATACTTCCTACTTTTGGTACACTTAGTCAAGGGAGGAAGTTCCAAATGATCAAATTCTATCATATAGAGCCTCTAGAGTGTGGAGTTCTAGTGAATATAAGGTTTTAGTATTGGTAAACACACAATAACATGCCTCCCAACAAGTGGTATCATAGATTTTGGTTTAGTGATTCATTTAACACATCGATGGTAGCTCTAGTTTTGTTCTATCTTAACTTGATGATATTTTATTTTTAGTGGTAATTTTACTATCAATGGAAAGTATATCATTGGATGAAGGTGAGTTTCAGGTAGATAAGTTTGATGGAACATGTTTTGGATTCTAGATAATGTAGATGGAGGATCATTTGATTTAAAAGGACCTAAACATTCCACTTACTGGTGTGCGTCTAGAGAAAATGGAGAAGGTAAAATGAGAATGGATGGATATTAGGGAACTTGGGTTTGTTTGAGTGTAATTAACACATAATGTTTCCTTTAACATTCATGAATTAAAGATGATGGTATAAGTCATGAAACCCCTGGTGGATATCTATGAGAAACCAATGGAACTTAACAAAGTGTTTATGATGTTGTAACGACCCGAAATTTTGAATAAATCTTATTTCCTAATTTTATGTGTTATTTTATTTTATTTTTATACTCAACAAAAAAAATTTATTTGATAACATGAGTATAATTAAAATGAGACCGTTGGGTTTTGACTGTTATATGACCATTGGTCAATATGACCGTTGGAAACTAAACGTTTTGATTTTTGTTTCTAAATACAAGTAATCTTGGTTAATTATAATAGAAAAAAGATTTGATGGCCTCGCCCAGTAGTCTTGGACCGATCAAAGCCCATCTAACAGAATTTGGGAAGGAGGTAGCACCACTGGGCTTTGCTCTGGACCAAACCCAAGCCGAACTTCATCGTGTGAAGCTAGAACGGAATCGCCTTCGCGAGAAGTTCAACCTGGTAGAAACTACTACTCGTGCGATGTTGGCCGAGCCTCCCTCAGATTCTCTCACCTTATCACACCTTACACTTAGGTCCTATGCTGGCGTGATAAGGGGCTATTTAAGGAGACCGTAACTGCCTTGTGTAAACCTTTGTTTTAAATAAAAATTGGGATTTCTTCTTATGATGAAGTTTATGAATTTTCAAATGACCGGATAAATATAGTATGCATATTTTTTATGAATTTTAGAAAATGGATATTTTGAAAATGTTTATGTAAACCTTAAATAATTAAAAATGTGTAATGATTTTCAAAAAATGGTCTTCTACAATTATGTCCAGTACGAAATTTAGAGTCTAATAAGATAAACTTGATTTTTGATGAATACTAAATTATGAATAGTGATTTTATGATTAGGATTAGTAATGTGTCCAAATGGATTAGTAATCTCACTTAAAGAAAGTATTAATATAATCTAGGCACCTTGATTAAGTAACGTGATTCAATAAAATGGTTAAATAACAGTTTCATAAATTATTATTCAAGTATTAGTTTTTTCAAGTGAATAGTGTTTTTTAATTAAAAATTAAATTAAAAATATTTAGAAAAATATTTTTATAAAATGGATTTCATTTTTGAACTCAGAGAACCGATATTATGTTATGGTAATTTTTGAGGTTTTTTCTGAAAAAAATGAATTTTCGGTGAATAGTGTATTTATTTAAAAATAAAATTGAAAATATTTATAAAATTATTTTTATAAAATGGAGTTCATTTTTTAAATCAGAGCATTGATATTTGGTTAATGTAAAATTTTGATATTTTTCTGAGAAAGTTGAATTTTCAGTGAATAGTAAAAATACAGTTTTAGGGTTTCGGTATGTTTAATGACATCATAACTGTGTCATGATTATGTCATTAGATATTTTAAGTGTTGGCCGACCAAAGGTGATGAATTATTTTATTTGGGGCCCCATGTGACCTAACTTCATGGGAAATATCATGGGAGAGAACATGGTTTTGAGAAAACCACTTTTGAGGTGTCCCTTGGCCATTAATGCCTTGTCCCCTCACTTTCCCTATAAATACCAAGCCCTCCTCTCATCCATTCGACTCCAAAACCATACTCAACGAATTTCTGGTCTCCTTACTTACCAAGGAGTCCTCACAAGGTGCCCCCAAGCTCTCAAGGTCCAAACCTTTTAGTTTTAAGAGTTACATTTTAAGGTAAGGGATCCGACCTCTCTCTTCTTTTCAAGTAATCTCTTTTATGTCCTTTCTTTTATACTCCATATTCTTATGTTGGAGGATGTTCTTCTATATTCATATTACTGCCCTTTTCATTTTCATATGATGAGAGACCCCATCTTTCTCTCATCAATTCGTTTTAAGAATGTTTAAGTGGCGCCGTTAGGCTGCCGAATTTTTAATGGGATTCATTCACCCTTCTCATTTTCAAGTTCTATTTTCTTGTCAAGTATTTCAAGTTACTTTATGTTGGGGTATGATCTCTATATCTATCATACTGATAATTTATGTTCATATGATGAGAGACACTTTTTGATCTCATCAATTCATTTTTTTTGAAGTTTAAGTGGCGCCGTTAGGCTGCCGAATTTTTAAGGGATTTGTTCACCTTTCTCATTTTTCAAAGTTCTAATTCCATGTCAAGTATTTCAAGTTCCTTTCTATTATGTTGGGGTATAATCTCAATATCTGTCATACTGATCTTTTATGTTCATATGATGAGAGACCCTATTTGATCTCATCAATTCATTTTTGGTTGAAGGTTTTGTGATGCCGTTAGGCTGCAAAATTTTCATAAGAGAAATCTTATTTTGTCTTCCTTTCATGTTCTTAATTTCATATGGTATATTTTCAAATTTCATTACCATGTTCTTAAATACCTTATATTTTGTCCCTCTACTGTTTTATGGGTCATTTATGAATGTTTGACCCATTTCCCCTCTATTTTCAATGTTTTCTAAAACCCTGTAACATAGCCGTTATGCTGCAGAATTTTCGTCTCAAAATGTCTCTCTCTTTTTATAAAGTTCTCTTTATTTTTAAGTGAATACTCAAAGATCTCTCTTCTATATGGGTATTCACATATATACCAAAATGTTCTATTTTAAATTCTGGGATTTACATACATGAAACCCGTTTTCCCTTTTCGTGGGTTTAAAGTGACATTAAGATCATGTCTTTAAAGCAGTTTTTAAAACATTATGATTATGAAAAGAAACCCATTTATTTTATGCTATATGGGTTGTTTATGAAATTATTTATGATTATATATGTGGATCACATGATGATAAAGACAAATTTAAGGGTGCGCCCTGATAGCGCTCCAATGCATTGGGTAATGATGTAACCACTAGAGATTACAATTTTCACGATATCTTGGTGAATAACCTTGGTAATTTTCAAATGACACCTTGGTGACGGACCTTGGTGATATGTTCATGATTGTCTATGTTAAATGTTGTAGCCACATCTTCAAGTTATGAAAAATGTTATTTTTATTATGATATGCCTCATGATTTCATTCTCATGCCTTAAAGTTCTTTTCATGACTTTATAGATGTATCTCAAGTTCATATGTAAAATGTTTCGCTTGTTTCCCTTACTGGGCCTTCTGCTCACCCTTTCTTTTGATGTATGTCCCCAGGTTATGAGATGCAGTAATGAACCTAGGATGAACTTAAGGAGAAGCCTTTCAAGTGTTTAAGAAGAATTTTTTATGTTGTTTTCGTGTATTATGTTCCTGGTTTCCAAGACACTAAACCTTAAAGATCCTCAGTTTTGTGTAATGTAATGAAAGTTTATGTTATAAAAAGGCTGGATGCTATAGTTGGTATCAAAGGATGGTTTAGTTATTTGTGGAAATTAGGATATGAAAACTCTAGGAAGAACCCTATAGAAAAGTTTAAATATAGGAAATCTTCCTGGTATTTTGGTGAGTATTGAGTAAGGGGTTTCCAAGCAAATATATCCATGTCTGGATACGACCAGGTAGAGGTGGATCTGGCACAGATGTACATAGGGGTAAAACCTGAAAACACCACTTTGATCTATACTCGAACGGGAACTAGTACACGACAACGGGCCTTGCTTCACTCTTGGTTACGACACTCCCGAGGGATATGCTTTGGTAAATTCATAAGCTTAGTATAAACCATTATTAAAGGAACAAGGATAAAACAAAATAAAGATTCACATAAGAATATATGATCATGGATAACCTAGATTGGAACCTAGGGGATCACAAGTTAGGGTATACTTTTCTTCTACAAGTTATCCTTATATGATTTAAGTTTCTTTTCATGATTATTGGTTAAGTATTTAAGTCCTAATTATAGTTTCTTTTCTTAGTTAATGGTGGGAAATTGAAGAACATGTCCCAACAACCAATGTGATAGGAAATGCGACGATTTCCGTATTAATATGATAGAGATGATTAGGGGATTAAAAGATTATTATTATTTTGGAATACTTTCACTATTTTGGGGACCCTATATGATCAAGGTAAATATATTACTACGGTATTTTCATTGAGGAGTAAGGTTGACTTATATTTTGAAGAATTGATGAATTTAAGGTGGACTTATAGTAATTTAGGTTACTTATGGGAATGATTAACCTATCTTGAGTAAAATATGTTTAGGTTATCTACTTTTTTTATAAGATGTTAGGAGTGGTTGATGTTGTTTGGAAATGAACAATGAAGTTTATTTTGGAAGACTATGTTATCAAATCCTTCTTGTATTTGGGTTTCAATCTTAGTTTGGTTTATTTTGAGGAATCTTAAGGACCGTTATTTATGGAATGGTCTATGATGAACTTTGGGTAGTACCATGGAACTTTTAAGATTTAAAAGTAGTTTCCATTCCTATGGGATTCTTTCTTTTTTTGAAGAGATGTTTTACCTTACCCTTTCTGTTTTTGGGATAATGTTTAAAGATATAAGAAATATATAGTTAATCTTTTGTGGATTATGTGATTCTCTAGAAGATGATTCTTGGGTTTTGATGAGACCAAGTAGTTTTTAATGCTCATCGTTTGGAGAAAAGTTTAGTTTTGGGTAGAAACTTATTAAAGGATGAAACTCTACATGAAGGTAGGTATATTTTCTTATGTTCTATGTTGTAAATGAATTCCTCAAAATTATGAAAAGGAACATAAAACAAAAACGTTGTTGGTTTACGTTTCCTACTAGGTAATCAAAGACCATTTACACACATCATAAGTTTGGGATTTTCTTATGGTTAACTTTCTCCTAATCATGTTTTCTATCACTCTCCCTCAGAACTTGACCCTTTGTTTTCTCATCCATGTCCATGTTTTCATACATGGAATCCTAGTGTGGGTTAACTCGGGTGACCTTTGTACTTCCATTTCTTTCTTTTAAAGTAATAGTTTTACTGACTCCTTTTCTGATGTGGTACTTTCAATGAAATTTCAAAATCCAATTTTAAAAATTGCGAGGACGCAATTTCTTAAGGGGGGAAGATTGTAAAGACCCGAAATTTTGAATAAATCTTATTTCCTAATTTTATGTGTTATTTTATTTTATTTTTATACTCAACAAAAATGTTTCATTTGATAACATGAGTATAATTAAAATGAGACCGTTTGGTTTTGACTGTTATATGACCATTGGTCAATATGACTGTTGGAAACTAAACGTTTTGATTTTTGTCTCTAAATACAAGTAATCTTGGTTAATTATTATAGAAAGAAGATTTGATGGCCTTGCCCAGTAGTCTTGGACCGATCGAAGCCCATCTAACAGAACTTGGGAAGGTGGTAGCACCACTGGGCTTTGCTCTGGACCAAACCCAAGCCGAACTTCATCGTGTGAAGCTAGAACGGAATCGCCTTCGCGAGAAGTTCAACCTGATAGAAATTACTACTCATGCGATGTTAGTCAAGCCTCCCTCAGATTCTCTCACCTTAGCACACCTTACACTTAGGTCCTATGCTGGCGTGATAAGGGGCTATTTAAGGAGACCATAACTGGCTTGTGTAATCCTTTGTTTTAAATAAAAATTGGGATTTCTTCTTATGATGAAGTTTATGAATTTTCAAATGACCGGATAAATATAGTATGTATATTTTTGATGAATTTTAGAAAATGGATATTTTAAAAATGTTTATGTAAACCTTAAATAATTAAAAATGTGTAATGATTTTCAAAAAATGGTCTTCTACAATTACGTCCAGTACGAAATTTAGAGTCTAATAAGATCAACTTGATTTTTGATGAATAGTAAATTATGAATAGTGATTTTATGATTAGGATTAGTAATGTGTCCAAATGGATTAGTAATCTCACTTAAAGAAAGTATTAATATAATCTAGGCACCTTGATTAAGTAATGCGATTCAATAAAATGGTTAAATAATGATTTCATAAATTATTATTCAAGTATTAGTTTTTTCAAGTGAATAGTGTTTTTAATTAAAAATTAAATTAAAAATATTTAGAAAAATATTTTTATAAAATGGATTTCATTTTTGAACTCAGAGAACTGATATTATGTTATGGTAATTTTTGAGGTTTTTTCTGGAAAAAAATGAATTTTCCGTGAATAGTGTATTTATTTAAAAATAAAATTAAAAATATTTAGAAAATTATTTTTATAAAATGGAGTTTGTTTTTGAAATCAGATCATTGATATTTGGTTAATGTAAAATTTTGGGATTTTTCTGATAAAGTTGAATTTTCAGTGAATAGTAAAAATACAGTTTTAGGGTTTCGGTATGTTTAATGACATCATAACTGTGTCATGATGATTTCATGAGATATTTTAAGGGTTGGCCGACCGAAGGTGATGAATTATTGTATTGGGGGCCCCATGTGGCCTAACTTCATGGGAAATATCATGGGAGAGCACATGGTTTTGAGAAAAACCACTTTTGAGGTGTCCCTTGGCCATTAATGTCTTGTCCCCTCAATTTCCCTATAAATACTAAGCCCTCCTCTCATCCATTCGACTCCAAAACCATCCTCAACGAAGTTCTGGTCTCCTTAATTCCCAAGGAGTCCTCCCAAGGTGCCCCCAAGCTCTCAAGGTCCAAACCTTTGAGTTTTAAGAGTTACATTTTAAGGTAAGGGATCCGACCTCTCTCTTCTTTTCAAGTAATCTCTTTTATGTCCTTTCTTTTATACTCCATGTTCTTATGTTGGAGGATGTTCTTCTATATTCATATTACTTCCCTTTTCATGTTCATATGATGAGAGACCCCATCTTGCTCTCATCAATTCGTTTTAAGAATGTTTAAGTGGCGCCGTTAGGCTGCCGAATTTTTAATGGGATTCTTTCACCCTTCTCATTTTCAAGTTCTATTTTCTTGTCAAGTATTTCAAGTTACTTTATGTTGGGGTATGATCTATATATCTATCATACTGATAATTTATGTTCATATGATGAGAGACACTTTTTGATCTCTTCAATTCATTTTTGTTGAAGTTTAAGTGGCGTCGTTAGGCTACCGAATGTTTAAGGGATTCGTTCACCTTTCTCATTTTTCAAAGTTCTAATTCCATGTCAGGTATTTAAAGTTCCTTTCTATTATGTTGGGGTATAATCTCTATATATATCATACTGATCTTTTATGTTAATATGATGAGAGACCCTATTTTATCTCATCAATTCATTTTTGGTTGAAGGTTATGTGATGCCGTTAGGCTGCAGAATTTTCATAAGAGAAATCTTATTTTGTCTTCCTTTCATGTTCTTCATTTCATATGGTATATTTTCAAATTTCATTACCATGTTCTTAAATCTCTTATATTCTTTCCCTCTACTGTTTTATGGGTCATTTATGAATGTTTGACCCATGTCCCCTCTATTTTCAATGTTTTCTAAAACCCTGTAACATAGCTGTTATGCTGCAGAATTTTCGTCTCAAAATGTCTCTCTCTTTTTCTAAAGTTATCTTTATTTTTAAGTGAATACTCAAATCTCTCTCTTCTATATGGGTATTCACATATATACCAAAATTTTCTATTTTAAATTCTGGGATTTACATACATGAAACTCATTTTCCCTTTCCATGGGTTTAAAGTGACATTAAGATCATGTCTTTAAAGCAGTTTTTAAAACGTTATGATTATGAAATGAAACCCATTTATTTTATGCTATATGGGTTGTTTATGAAATGATTTATGATGATATATGTGGCTCACATGATGATAAATACAAATTTAAGGGTTCACCCTGATAGCGCTCCAATGCATTGGGTAATGATGTAACCACTAGAGATTACAATTTTCACGATATCTTGGTGAATAACCTTGGTAATTTTCAAATGACACCTTGGGAATGGACCTCGGTGATATGTTCATGATTGTATATGTTAAATGTTGTAGCCACATCTTCAAGTTATGAAAAATGTTATTTTTATTATGATATGCCTCATGATTTCATTCTCATGCCTTAAAGTTCTTTTCAAGACTTTATTGATGTATCTCAAGTTCATATGTAAAATGTTTCGCTTGTTTCCCTTACTAGGCCTTCTGCTCACCCTTTCTTTTGATGTATGTCCCCAGGTTATGAGATGCAGTAATGAACCTAGGATGAACTTAAGGAGAATCCTTTCAAGTGTTTAAGAAGAATTTTTTATGTTGTTTTCATGTATTATGTTCCTGGTTTCCAAGACACTAAACCTTAAAGATCCTCAGTTTTGTGTAATGTAATGAAAGTTTATGTTATAAAACGGCGGGATGCTATAGATGTGGTAGTTATTTAGCCCAAGGTTATCAAAAGGAAGACCAGTGAAAAATCATGTGAATTACTTTAATATGATCCAAGGGTATATCAAATTGATGAAGGAGAAATTCACATAATGTGTTTGGGTATTACTTCTACTTTCATCGCTTCTAGTGAGTTGGTATACAATGGTGACTAATATTAGTGACTCCTACAGAAAGATAGATATTATATTTGAGGATGACTATAATTTAATTCTGAATGAGGATCTTCATTGGAGGTAAGTCCAAGAACCATTCAGTAGTTCTCTTAATGATGGCGGATAAAGAAGTAAAACCTATAAGAGATACCATAAGAAGCTAATGGAAGACAATTCTCATGAAAGGAGCCAGAGTAAGTTAGTTGGAATGGGTTCTACATGCTATATTTGTTGGAATAAATGGAATATAAATAATAATTGAAAAGGTTTCAAGGATAAATCTAGAACGGAATAAAATTTTGAAAGTTAAAATTCCATCAGTATAACAGAAAATTGAAATTTTTGTTGTTAAGTTTTAATACGCTCATAGAACATTGGGTGATTGACTTTGGAGAATCCTTTTATTCAAATGTTGAATACGGATACATGGTCAATTATGTATTTGTGAAGTTTGGAAAATTTCATCTAGAGGATGATGATTCCAAGGAAGTTATTAGAAAAGGATGTGTCGACATCTAGATGAAGAATGGTGGATTCTTGAATCACACAGAAGTTAGACACATTCTTAGTCTAAGGAAGAGTATCATATCAGTTGGATAACTTAATAAAGTAGGTTTTGGAACCACCTTTTCCTATAGATTATAGAGGGTTACTTGAGGATATGTGGAATATTCATGAGGGGTAAAGTATAGAACTATTTAAATGATCCTAAGTTCAAAGTGAAGTGTAATTACCAAGAGTTTAACTTTTGATGAAATGGAAGTTTGGCATTGCAGGATTAGTTACCTTAGTAAAAAGAATTTGAAAGTTATAAAAAATAAAGGAATATATAATCTTTATCTAAAGTTGTGAAAGTTGTGTTATAGGGTAATAGATAAGGGTGTATTTCAATTTATATGTACAGAATCCCAGATCTTTGAAGTTAGAACTGGTTTACATGGATGTTTGGGTACTTTCCCATGTTCAGTACAATGGAGGTTTCATCTTCTTTGTAACTTTCATTGATGGTGATACTAGAAAAGTATGAGTTTAATTTTTGAAGTATAAATCTAATGTATTTCATGTTTTCATTTAATGTAAATCCATGATAGAAAATGGAATGTTGTTGGAAGTAGGAGTGTCTTCATTTAGATAATGGTTGTGAGTACACTGAATACAACTTCAAAAATTTTGGTCGGAAGAAGGGAATAAGGAAAGAGAAGAAACTGTCTAGAACACTATAGTATAATATTATGGTTGGAAGGATGAATCAAAAATTGATAGAGAATGATTAGAGTATGAGGTTGTACTTAATAATGCCTGAGGAAATTTGGAAAGAATCACTCAGCACAGTGGCGTGCCTTATCAACAGAAGTACAACATTGGTGGTTGGGTATAAACTTCTAGAGGGTCTATATTCTAGTAAATTAATATAAGTTGGACAACTTAAAGTATTTGTAAGTTTTTCATATGTTCATGTTGATTCTAAGGATCAATATAAGCTCAAGGAAAAATCTAAAGCGTGTTTTCTTATTGGATATAGAGATAAGAATTTTGGATTTTGATCATGGGATGAAGATAGGTGACAAATCATTCAAAGATGAGATATTCTCCTCAATGAGAATGTTCTATGGAAGGACCAAAACTTAGAGGAGAAATAAGTTGAGGGTGATAAATCAACTATCAAAGTCTAAGTTAACTTGAGTAAGAACATTGGTATATTGAAAGTTCCAAAGAACTCGGATGAAATCACTGAAAGTCCATAGGTGAGACTAGTGGAAAATATGATAAAAATTTCAACGGAGGATGCAGCTCAAGTGAAAGTACCTAAAGTTAGGAGTCTAGAAGATAGAGTAGATCTGAGCAGTACAAGGCATTCAATTAATTTGAGGAGATCAACTAGAATCATAAGATCAGTTTAAAGGTTTGGGGTTGATGTGAACTTTCTTCTATTAAAAAATGTAGGGAAACCTAAATTTTTTGAAGAGGTACTAACACTTAGTGACTCAAAAAAATATAAGTTAATAATGTATAAAGAAATTTATTAATTATAGTCCAAAGAAACTTGGGATCTTACTAACTTACCAGAAGGGAAACAAGGACAAGAGAATAAGTGGGTTTACTTATTGAAAGAAGAGGTTGATGGAAAGAAGTGTTTTAAATCATAGAAAGTGGTAAATGGATTTAAATAGAAGGAAGGGGTTTAATTCCTAGATATTTTCTCATTGGTAGTTAAACATGAAACTATTTTTACAATATTGATCATGATGGTATCAAAATACTCAAATAGATGGATGTAAAGACAATTTTCTTTCATAGAAAGTTAGAGAAATAAATTTACATGAAGAAACCAATGAGTTTTCTAGAATAAGGAAACCTGAATTTAGTTTGTAAGTTAAAGAAAAATCTTTATATCTTGAATAAATCACTAAAATAATAGAATTATATTGATAGACAAAACTTTCGTGTCGTCGCAGAAGGACTATATTTGGAAGATCATAAAAAAGTTTAGAATGGATGGATTCAAGACCATATCAACTCCTCTTTTCTTACACTTTAATTTTTCCAAGGCACAAGAAATGAAAACTAAAGAAGTATGATTGTACATGGAGAAAGTTCAATTCACATAAGTGGTAAGGAGTTTGGTGTTTTTGGTTATTTTCAATCAGGTAAATATTACTTTTTAGTGGGAGTTGTAAGTTACTTTATGACAAACCCTAAAAGGGGACATTATGAATACATCAAGTGGTTCATATGTTACTTTAAATGAATAGAAGATGATTATCTATATTTTATATAGGAATATACATTATAAGGATTTATGTATGCAAGCTTTTCTAGAGACTTGGATACCTATAAGAGCATGGATGGTTTTGTGTTTGCCTATAGAGGAACATCAATAAGTTGAATATCATAGCTATAGAGGATTATTATGCTAAGTAAAACAAAATTATAATGTGTGGATACAATGTAAATAAGGAATTATTTGGTCTAGTTGAAGTATTTATTGAAGTAAATTGAAAGAATTTAGAAAGGAGGAATCTTATTATGTGATAATAAGAGTGCAATTCATTTAGATTAAAATATGGTTTTTCATGAAAGGAAAAATCATATCGACCTGAAGTACCACTTCATATGGAATATGATAGAGGAAAAAGTGTTATATCTCTAGAAGATAGTTCGAATCCAAAATCTGGTAGTCATGTTTACTAAAACTTTAGTTCAAGAAAGTCTAAGGGATTGTGCCTCAGTGGGACTTTGGTAAATGGAAGAAGGATAGAGAAAACTAAAACTACATGTTGTGTAAGAGGAAATAAGTAAGTTTTTCTAAGTTTTTTAGAGTTTTTAAGGTTTATTGGCAACAAGTTTTTGGTTGGGATATTATTGGGATGTAAATCCTAGTTTTAGATCACCAGAAGTTCATCCATCACAATTACATTCAATGGAATTTCATTCATCGAATGATAAGACTCTGGAATGAAATTTCTAGAAGAGTATACTGAAGAAATCAGCTGGGATCAATGGAGTTACTAGAGATATTTGGCCACATAACAATTGGAGGTCTCTCCATGAATTTTGGGAGGTGATGAGACCTAGGTGATCATCTAGGCATTCTTATAAAAGGAAGTAGGGATTGAATTGAATAGTACATCTTGATCAAAAATAGTGTACTAAAAAAGTACAAAGTGCATTAAAGAATTATAGATTGTTGATCTTATGTAATGAATTCTTACTGATGGATTTGTCAGTTATTTTAAATTATTTTTTACTAATGTTAATATAATAAAATTATCAGTGTTTCTCCCATGCACATAGAAAAACTAATATAAATCACATTAATCATTTGTTATTTACTGAATTATATTCTTCCATTGATTGTATCTTCTTTGGTATTTATTTCCATTTGTATGTGTGTGATCTTGATTTTGATTTAGTGTGAGTGGTTGATGAAGTGTGGTGGGTAGGGTGCAAAGACTTCTTACTTTTGGTATACTTAGTTGAGGGAGGAAGTTCTAGAGGATTAAATTCCACTGCATAGAACCTCCAATATGTGAAGTTCTGGTGGAAAAAAGGTCCTAATTCTAGTGAACATACAACAGCCTGCCTCCCAACACTTACCATTCTTGTAATTTTGTTATATATTATGTATCATGGGTTATAGTCTTGTAATTAAAATTTATTTTTAATTTTGTTAGGGTAGAATCATGTGGGAAAGACGATCATTTTAGTTGGGGGTTTGTGGGTTGGTCATGCATGTCAAGACAGATGCATTTTTCACATGGGAAGAGGTCATTGGAGATGAGGGGCATAGATTCTAATCATAAAAAGTTCACCCTTCTGATAATCCAACACAACATAACTTTATCCACTAAAAATATCTTAGATTTTGATTCTTTCATCCCCCATGAGTTTGAAGGCTATAATTGGGAAGACTGAGCACCCCATCCACCACATCGAGTCATCCACTACATTATGGTTTTGTTCAACTCATGATCCTCCTTATAATGAGTTTACAAGCGAAAAAAACATGTAATAAGCACATGAAATCATGATATCATAAACAAAATATAAAAAACAGATTATATACTTCATACTTTCAACTTGAATTCATGGGAGAATGATGACATCTCTATTCATTCCATCAGAAACAGAGTACATGAGTTATAAGGGAATATCAAATTCCAACAACCCTACTTAGTTCCCTAGAATATGTCTCACCAATTCCATCCCATAATCATTGCATCTTCTCTCTGATCCTTCTGGTTATTTGACAATAGCCTCTGATGTTTCAACCTTCTAGTAACTGGATACGAGTGGGTGTATTCCTCCTTCTTAAGCCACATCTTTTCGGCCCTTAGGACCTATCAACTTGGATCTCACTCTTTTGTAAAATATTTTTCACATGTGGTCCATCCACTATTTATAATGGTCCTCATCCAGTCATCCTGTCATAACATCCCTCCAATATTTTTGGGTGTCCTTCTATTAGCATGAGAAACTAATGATTGCAAGTAGAAACTCAATTATAACCACCAACTCTCAGTGAATAGTGAAGATTTACTTTTCTCTGCACTGATGACTTTGATGAATATTTTCCTTCCTTGCATCTATGTAGAAAGCTTCCACGTACCTTCATCAGTGACTTTGAGTAATTCATTAGCATCTAAACTTTCTTTACCCACCCTGGACTTTCATTAAGTTATCAGAAGTTTCCCTTTTCATCTGCCTCACTGCATCCTTCTGATCCATGACTAACTTCTCAAGTACATGCATTGAAATACCCTCCTCTTCATTCCAACACTTGGAATCCACCACACTCCATTAACTGAACTCATTCATCCAGTTTCTCCCACTAAACTTTTGGTGAACTTGCATCATCCATAGTCCATCTGGTTAACTCACCTTCAAATGATCTCACCCCATCATACTTTTGTTAATCTGAAATTATAAGGTTCTATCGAAATTTTATTCAACACATGCTAGTACATTTGGTGAATTGACCCATCAACCCACTAAACTTCTAGTGAAAAAATTTTTACTGCTTGAACTCAAACATCCATGGTGTAGGTATACCATCTCTATCTAGTCTCTCCCAATCAAACTTATGTTCAATGAACTTATAGAGTTTTTAATTTTGACCAAGAAAATAGTTCTCACACAAAACCCTAACAATATGTCACTTGAGAATTATTTTCATAGGTTGATTCTAATAATTTCTCACTCAAAGACCATTCTCATTCTCACAAAAATTTACCACCATCCAGCTTCTATTTACCTACCTTATGTAGCATCCACATTTTTTTCCTTACCATGCTTCTTTTGATCATCTAGGATCCCACTGAAAGAAACTACTCTTTAGTTATTTGGAACCACAATCTTACATTCTACTAACTCTACAAAACTCATCTGAATGTATCAATGGAAAAAACTCTCTAAATAAAACAAACATTGAGCTATCATCCTCTAACTCTGTTTAATCTCCATTAATATGTTATGTTGTGCACCAAATCCATATCTTTCACTCTTCTAAAATTTTATCATTCCTAGAGTCTCTGCCACTGAGATTTTGTAGTCTCATGGGATTATTAATATATAAAACTCTAGCTATATAATTGAAACTAATCTCTATATACAACTACATCTTCAAGAAAGTCATGATATCATTAACATGATGAACTCCCATAGAAAACCTCCTCTATTACAACCAAGGAAACGGGGTGCTTTTCTCCCACTGATTCTAGCCTCAATCTGAACCATTCAAGGATCACACCTCTAACCTAAGGTTATAATAATTCTTTAATGATCTTTTGATGATTGTTACCACATAGTCAGATACATTATAAAGAAACACGCACCAGGACTTGGGGTTATCCTTTCTCTAGATTCATCACATCCCAAGTCCAAAACCACCATAAACTTAATAGATGAGAGAAACAATTGTCCTACTTCTAGATGTCTGTAGTATCCTTAGAAATTTCTTATCCATGATGGAAAAAATGAAACACCCTACCACATGTTCCAGCTAAACCTATACATATTCCATTAAATCCAACTCGTGATTCTATAAAACAAACTTCTACTCTACAACACCAATTTCCAATGTTCCATGTAAGTATTATTGACTTAGCCAAATCAAATTTGAAATATTTCAGAGCTCCATCATTAATAAACCTTATCATATTCTAGACTTGTGATTATGATCTAATTTATCATAGTTCTTCTTTATTGGTCAATAGAGATACATTTAAGTATAATGGATTTCCATGAGAGAAACCATTAGAACTTGAACACCAACAATGGCCACTGAAGATTTCACTCTCTAACACTAAGTTCCAATAATACTTCACATGATTTAGGAAATTATCACCCTTCCACCTCTCCCACTCTAGTGTTATCATGAAAACCATGCCTCAGATTCCATCTTCTATTCATTCAATCCATGGCATGTTATCTTCCTTTTAGATATTTTAACTTACCTTTCATCACCATAAAGACCTTGATATGAGATCCCATTATCTTACACAATTACCCATGCTTCCATATAATCATATTTCAATGAGTTGGGACTATGTTTCACTACAACTTATGATACTTTATCTAGATAGAACCATAATATTTAAGAGATTATTCAGAACATGCCACTTGCACCCACTCAACAGATGTTTATTGATGAAATTCTAGATCCAAAGTCATGAATCAACACTTTTACATGGGGAAACACTTGGAAACACTTTCATCCACCCCCTCCCAAATTCAGGTTTGTGAAGCCTTTGAAAATTGCTCCTTCTGGGAATAAATCTATTGATATTCCACTGATTTGACCTCATCCTGACTGACTTCACCAACTCCTCCTTCCAGGAACATGATCCATCTAACCTGACTCATGTTGTAGCTATCTCTCCATCATAGTGTTTTCATGATCACATACTCTCATTTATGTTTTTAATGTTCTATTTTGAGTGAATTTCAGTCTCTTTGTTTGGTATTTTAGTCATGCCATTACTGAACTAAAGGAATATTTTAAATTTTATTCAAAGGTAATTTAATGAATATGTTAAAGTCTTAGACCAATATCTTATCATATTTAAAGATATTAAAATGAATTTGGAACTTAAATCTAAGTCCTTATAAGGAATCAAGGGTGGAACATGTGGAATTGAAGTGTTACCGGCTACACTGGCCAACCAGTGACAGTACCAAAGGTGTGGCTTTCTGCCAGAAGGCCATAGGGAAGCTATTGGTCAGTATAATCTAGTCGGTGGAGGGTTTACAAAACTAATATAATCCAGGTGTCCCATTTTATAGCTAGTGAGGTGCACCGGATAGCCGGTGTCATCAAGATAGGTCATCTATGGGAGTATTTATTGTTGGTTAAAATACCATTATTTTAGTATTCTTTAGCCCCAATGAACTAAATGAATTCCAAAATATACATAAACATATTTGAGACTATAAATATAACTCCTTGGTTTCTTAAAATATCTAACAATTAATAACAACACCTCCCTGATTCTTGATAAAAGCATTATCTCTCCAAAAGGAAAATCTCTAGCAGATCCTCTCAAAGTTCTCTTAGCATCCTATATCAATTATCCATAAATATCAAAGGATCTATTTTCATACATATTACCTTAATCACTCATCTCAAATTTTATACATCCATATATGATATTAGGGAGTGAAATTGTAATGGGTTTTCTCCAAGCAAACCTTTTTTTCTCATCTCCTTTTACAGTGGGTGCTCACTATCAAAAAAGTGAGGGATGAGTCCCTTGGATGCTATTGAAGCTAAAGAGGGTTATAACTACCATAATTGTGAAGGATGGTTTTATTGATTTCCTCCAAGATCAAGGGAGTAATAATATATACCCATCAACCTAAGTGGAGGATACATGGGGATCACACTGAGCTATTATCGAACTCCTTTATCAAACTGTGTTCACTCTCTATTTTAATTTATTCATTGCATCATTCAAACTTGGTATGCATAATTTCATAAATTCAATACATCCATTTTCAATTATACATACTTGATCAATTAATATTGAAATTAACTTTATAATATGTATCTAATCTATCAATTTATCTCTTTATCAAAATTATCACTTTATCATATCAATGACATTTAGATTTGAATTTATAATTTACATTTTCATTATTTTTTTAAATAAAATTAACCCCCCCCCTCTTTCCTTTTTTTATAACCAAAAACTCCAACATCTTGAACAATACCTATGATTGTTTCTGTGGACTTCTAGTTTGATATCCTACTTTTGGATGACATCTCTATCCAATAGAACTATGAGACCCTCTAGGAGTGGCAAACAAAAATCCTCCAAGATCTGTTACTTCCACCATTGGGTAATCAAACCATGGCTAAACCATCCCACACTATCCACCAGAAATGTGATCTCCCACTAAATCTAGACAAGGTAAGAGACCATTGACTGCTATCAAAAAAAATTAATAGTCTTCCACTAAGATCTAAAATTCCACCAATGAATGAAACTTGTTTCATGACTCATGTGACCATTTACAATTTATATATCCCAGTAACACCATTGGTTTCACTGTCATATTCTAGTAAAATCTTTCAGGTAACCTGATAGACCACCTAACCATGAGAAACCCAATAGTCTTACACTAATCTCAATTTGAGTCCTTGACAACTACTCCACCAAAAACTTCTACCATTGCGCTCTTCCACTAAGAACTATAACCAATATTTGATACCACTTGTTGGGGAAGAGTCTTTTTTATTCCAGTAATTGAAATTTATCCCTTCTTATAATCTAGTTTAGCCTAACTTTATCTACCATAAGTATCTTAGATTATAAATTTTTCATCCCCCATGAGTTTAAAGACCAAAAATGGGAATACTGAGCACCCCAACCATTGTATAAATTCATTCTCCACTATCTGGTTCTGTTCACCTCATGATAATCCTTCTGATGAGTGTATAAGTGAAAAAACACACAACAAAAACATTCTAGCACAATATTATACACACAATGAACATATGGTATTATGATATTTGGAATGTCATCCTATGTGTGCGGGAGAACTAATACATATCTATTCATCCCATCAGGAACATAGTACATGAGATACAAGGGAATAAAAAATTCTGACAACACTACTCAATTCCCCAAAAGTTGTATCACTAACAACGTCTTCTATTTATTTCATATTCCCTCTTATCTTTTCAATTATTTGACTATAGGCTCTGGTATTTTAGCTTTTTGATAACTGGATACACCCACGTGTGTTCCTCCTTCTAGATCCACCTTATTTTGGGCCATAGGCCCTGTTAACTCAACTCTCACCCTTTTCTTATATATTTTTCACATGTGGTCCACCCACTCTTTATAATGGTCCTAATTAGGTCATCTAATCACAACTATCCTCTAAAATTTTTATGTTCCCTTCTATTGGATTGAGAAACTGGTAATTTCAAGTAACAAATCCATTCCAACTGCCAACTCCTGGTGAATAGTACACGTTTCCTTTTCTCCACTTTGATGACTTTGATGAATATTTTCCTTTATTTCATATGTGAGGAAAGCTTCAATATCCCACTATTAGTAACTTTGATCAATTCATAAACCTCCTCACTTTTTTTTACCTTCCCTTAACTTTTATTTGGCTACCAAAAGTTTCACCTTCCGTTCACCTCACCACATCCTCCATATCTATGACTGACTCCTCGAGTACATGCATCAAAATTTCCTCCTATGAATTTCTATACTCATACTCTACTATGAAATATCCTCTAAACTAATTTTCCTAGCTACTCTTGATGAAATTATGGTGAACCCACACCATCCAATATTCATCTAGTTAACTCACATTCTAGTGATCTCACTCTAGTGTTCTTTTACTGATCTATCATTATGAGGATCCATCAAACTTCTATCCAACTCATGATGTTGCATTTGTTGAACTGAATTGTCTACCTACTGAATTTTAAGTGAACTAACTTTTACTAATTGAACCCATACTTCTATAGTGTTGGTGTACTATCTCTATCCAGGCTCTCCTAAGTGAACTTACGTTGAATGAACTTCCAGGGTTTTGACACTTGACCAAGAAAATAGTTCCTACAAAAAACCCTAATAGAGGTAGTGTCAGGCAGGTGGGATGAACTTCTCACATGGGAAGAGATAGCTTCAAGCGAGTGGGTTTCACAGGGGTGGGAAATGCAGTAGGTGCAATTATGGTAGAGGTAAGGCATGTCATGTAGAATGTTGTTGAATAAAAAAATCATGTTAAATTAAAAAATAACTTAACAATGTTTCTAAAATGTGAGTAAATATAATGAATTTACTCACACCTCATTTAATCATGATTATAGGAAATGTGGGTAAATAATTTATTGATGTTTATAAATAAGGATAACGTTTAATATAAATGTGACTAAATGCATTTTTGTTATAGTAAAGACACTATGTAATGGTGGTTATATATGATATTAATATATTGTATGATAATTTTAGGTTTGACCATAATCTTCTATATCAACTATCATACTTGTTTGTTTGTTATATTATTATGATTTTGAGTATTTTTAATGTCTCATGTGATTATTTAAATGTTAAATAATTTGTGTGGTGATTAATCAGGATGTTTCAAGTATTTAAATGTTGGATAACATTTTTGAAACATTTATTTAATTTAGGAAAATTGTTTGAGGTTATTTGAGGCTTATATGAATTGCTCCAATCCTCTTGCAATGTGTGGCATTAAATTATGTTGAAATGTTGGTTATAACTCATTAAATTGAGATAATCATACAAACCTTGTTCTCTATGTTCTTTAAATATAAGGTTCTAGCATACCATGAATAGATGGAGATCATACCCGAGCATCGGGTGATTCCCATGATCTATGGATACCTATGGAGGAAGGATCCTTTCAGCTACTTCTTAGTGATAAAGATAAAAAACCTATTTCAAGCATGGATAGTCCAAATTGACGTGGTGAAAGTTACACCATTATTATTCATAATTTTATAGTCATTATAAACATATAGATGGATTTTGGGCGTTATGGTGTTTTTAAGTTGTTCTTACACTATATTTAGGATGTTAGACATCCCTATGAAACCCTTTTGTATGATTATGTGACTTTCATGTGTACATTCTTGGTTTCTAATGTGACACTCAAGATAGATGACTAGGTTGATCACATATACAAAATAAAAAAAAGAATAAAATATATAAGAATCTCTGCTACCATCCTTGAGCCTAGCCTCATACCGGTCTCTAAATCTATCAGAGTAATCTCGCTCGATCATGAAACATTGGACCTCTGTCCTACCTGAACCTGTCATATACTCAACTAAATAAATAAATATAATGTGGAACTATAAAAAATTAACTATTGTCAATCCTTAGGTTCTAATGTGGCACCCGAGATTGACTATACTTTCTTCGACCGATACCAAAGTTCATTTAATCATGTAACATATCACTGGGGGGGATAAATGTCCTCATCATAATCTCATGAATGAAATTGATCACTAGAGGGAAAGGCGTCCTACCTATATCATCTTGAGGAACTATAATTGGGGGATAGTATCCACCTGATAGTATCATATAAATAGTGTATCTTAGTATCCACCCAATAATATCTCATAAAAATTGAGGTCCAACATCCAACTGAAGTGTCAATAAATGTGGGGTCCAACATCCACCTGATAGTAATAGTAAATTTAGGGACTAACATCTACCCAATAGTAATAATAAACAATGGGGACCAGTATCCACCTGATAGTAACACTAAATAGCAGGGGCTAATATCCACCCAATAGTAAAAAAATGTGGGGGAAACATCCACTCGATGGTAATAGTAAAAAGTGAGGGTCAGCATCCACCCAATAGTAACAATAAGTAGTAGGGGCCAGAATTCACACAATAGTAACAATAAATGTGAGGGATAGTATCCATTGGGTTATGTCTCATATAATAATGATAATATTAAGGGTTATACATTCACCAAAACATATTACACATAACATGGGTTTGCATATCAAGTGTTTGGCCTATCCTCATCACTACACCCATAATAAACCTAAATCATTAATTTAGGCTCTAAAGCGACACCTTCAATCATCATTGTCCTACATCATCCCTCTTTAGGGTCAATGTATCATTGGAAACCCACCAAGTACCCCTTGGTCTCATCATGACAAAGACATGCTACATGAATTCCCTTACCTCAATCTCACCCCGAGAGTCCAAATCTGACACTTAGAGGGTATAACATCCCTCGTCATCATTATGATCACATTTGTAGCCTCATTTTCCTCATATGATAATCCCAACTATCATTACTCTTAACAGATGGAATATTTCTCATCCCATATTCCAAAGTCTTTCTATGTCGGTACTCACGTGTCTAACTTATAATCAAATGACCTAGGGTCTACCCACCTAGGTAATCATATACTAGAAAGGTATAAGCACTCACCCCAAGGTCATCTCAACTAGCCTAAAATATTTATGGAATTTCAAGGTCGTCTTATAGCCTACTCAATCCAATCATTCTAATTCATCACTTTACTCTGTAAGGAATAATATAAGGGAACCTATACCAAGTTCATATATGTTCATCCATTTAATTTAATATATACCCCTCTAAGGTCCATGTATGTGCATACATGCATTTATAAGTAATTCATTAGTCATTGATGACTGAGGTATCAAACCAGTTCATAAGGGTTCATTGTGGTCCTTGCCATTTTTTTATTTCTTAGGCATTTAATTTTAATAAAAAAAAATATTTGAATAAAATATTGATCAACTTTGGTGGAGAGATCACATATCACATGCTACATAAATAAAATGAATATACCAAAGGGGTATGATAAAGTGACCACCTATATCAATTATGGAGTTATTCCCTTTATAAGTAAAGATTGACCACCCTCATAGAATCTCTTCTAAGTCTTTCCCATACTCACATCATAACCCAAGGCCCTATCTCAAGTCATAAAATTTAAATAGATTATTTTAAATAATATATAATTAATTTTAAAATTTTATTCAATTAGAAAATATGCCTAATAACTCACTAGATCACTTTCTGAGGTCTAATCTTTGATAAAAGTGGTGTGTACCACCCCGACATCCATCCAGAGCTTTAAATGAAAAATACATCATTTATATTTTCAATAAATCCATCTATTTCACCAAAAACATAAAAACCCCTAAATAAAAACATGGAAGTGATATAAATATTTGAATTCACACATAAAATAGTGTGATCATACTCTTAGGACCTCCTTTATCTAAGTATATAAAAATCCCCTTGATACTGGGATGATTACAACATGCTCTAGTGGAATCATTGCCTGATCTCTAGTCGGGTTGAAACAGATTAACAATAAGGATAAGGGAAGAAGATAAGAAAGAAACAAATAAGGTTGATATATTTACCTCAAGTTATACCTTGGAATAAATTACAATTTATTCTAACAAGAATCAAGAGAAAACTCCCATAAAATTAAAGAGGGAGTTGAGATCCCCTTCTTGGATCACGTATCCCCTACGTACAGGGCATGAAAACACCCCAAAATCCCTTAAAAAGAATCTTTAACCTTTTTTATTTTTTTCTGGAAGCATTATTCACTATGTAAGGGGATTATATATAGGGTGACCCAAATAAGTTTCCACATATATAGATTCATGTGAGGGTTAACCCACATAAGGGGATCAATGATGTAAGGTAATTAGCCATGTAGGGGTGATCCATGTAAGGAGATTCCCCATGTAAGGTCATCCCCATGTAGGGGGAACCCCCATGTAAAGAAATTTTATTCTACGTGGTTAACACACTTACATGGATTATCCATGTAAGGGGAATTTCCCTTAATTGGTCACTCTCGACATAAGGGGATAACTACATAATTGGATTCTTTCCCCCTTCTCTAATATTAGACTTTGCCAAAATTTTGTGAAGTCTCCACGTATGGGGAATTTCCCATGCATGGTCACTCCCCATATAAGGGGATGTCCACATAAGGGTCCCCCACTTGGGTGAACTGCATAAGGGTCGCCACATAGGGGTCTTAAAACCACCCTTATCTAGGGTTGTACCTTTACAAGATTTGAAAAGGTCCCAGCCACATAAGAGAATCCTCATGTAAAAGTTTTCCCTTTACCATGGGTCAGCCCACTAATCAGCCTAAAACATCAATCTCAGGAACTTGATTCATCACTCGAGCCTCAACCATATCCAAAAACATTACTCAAGGCTACCCCAACTCTCATATTCTCAATAAAAATATTATTTCTCAAAACTACCCCCTCTCTGAAGTCAAAAAAATCCCTTATAATTTCACAACCCATATGAACATGAGTCTTTCTAACCTCCCAACTGTAATAATTCTTATCCCTAAAAAGACTCGATGATCCTTAACCATTAATATTGACCTATCATGGCCATCAATTAGTAAATAGCGCATCATGTTCTACACCAAAAAAATAACTTATTTTTTTCTATGAAACTCCAAACACAAAGCACACTATTCATCAAATCCCAAGCATATTTCTCTTCATTATTTAAAATACTGAGATGGTGCTCCATGAAACTCATATATCTCGATACACTAATTTTTCTTCAACCAACTCATTATTGAGTCTATGGTGCTCCCCACTATAAGACTTAGCTCATAAGGGATGATTTTGAACCATGATGCTCCCTGCCATTAGAGCCACCTACTGAAATGCATTTCAACAATCCAATATCACACTTGGTGTGGTTTCCACCTCCACGCATCCAATCTCATGAAAAACATCAGTCGATACTCCTATGGACAACCATTCCCAAAAATTCTCGGTCATAACCACTAACATGCTATAACATTTCCCAATCATGATGCCTTAACTAATAAAGGTGTCATTATATCATTCAACTATCCACACTAAATTTTGGACCCAAATCCTAGTGTAAATCCATGGTGGGATCCTCAACCAACCATATCTTTTTTCATACTCTCACTCTGAACACCGGCATAATGCCGATCTAGATCACCCTTGGATCGTATCAAAAACTATCATGAGACTGATACCAATTCTTGGAATCCATCCAATTTCACATTTGAATATTAAGTCTGGTACTTTCCACTAAACCATATAAAATTGGATTTAAATGCACATTGATATCCCAGTGTCATCTCAACTTTCCAATGATTTGTATCATCACACCCACAACCCTTCTAGCATGAGGATCATTCCTTCACTTCCCATGTTTTGTCCATTAACACACATAATTATTGGGTGTGATCACCCCGATCATACCTGATCACCAACATGAAACATCAGTCATGCTCTGTTCTCATGTCACTAGGAACGTCATCCTCAACATCCATAGGAATTATATTCATAACAAGGATCACATCCTACAACATATAATTTTTCACTCCCTTCCATATGTATTTCCTCATATCACTCCTCAATCACAACTTTAATAGGTTTCCAATAGCATGCCTCCCTAACAATTTGTATCAAGGCACACACCTGGGTTTCTCATACTACAGTACCCCAATCCAACTTTAATATCACCTCTCATTATAAAGGGACATTTTACAATATCATCAAACCTCATGGACACCATTATTACAAGAATATCATTAAAAAATTGACCCTAAACCCACACATGACTGCTCACTAATCCACAATTAATGGGCATCACATGTAACCAGTGCGTACCACCTCGGTCTCATCTAAAACCAATGGGTGTACGCTCCCATATGGTGTGTTTACAAAAATTGAATTACACTCCCATGAGTCATATTACATTAAATTAGGTTCAAATCACCAATTATATGATCTATTTAAAGTGAAAAAAACTTATAAAACTATTTTTGTGTGCCTCGTGCCATCGCATGAGCCATCCTTTATAATAGTTCTCAACAACCCCAACTACCAAAGTAAAATATACCTAAGAAAGTGTGCACACCGGTGCTACCTTGCTATATCATATAACTCAGATCATCTAGATTTTTATCTAATTTATCATAGTAACGCATTCCTAAACCATTGATCATGCCCCATCGTATGTCAACCCCATTTATCTAGAAGCACCAAGGTGCCTTTTCCAACAAGCTTGACATCTCAGCAATGCTAAGATCAATCACATGATCACCCATCAACTCATGCAACATTCTAAAATCAAAAGCACATAACCACACTCTAACTATCCAAGATATAACCATCTAGGATCATCATCCACTATCTCATCGAGAACCACACCTGAAATCAACAGTTTTAGGCATCCCGCTGATTTGTCCCATCGAAACCAGCCTTGATACCAAAAGCACTCAAGTGATTTAAATCATGAATTCCTAAGTCACATCCATATCAATAGAAAATATTTGATAATACTTCTCAAGAATCAATATCAAAACCTAAAGTGTGACGTTCCGACCTGGGTTCCATGCACTGGTTCCCCAAACCGATTGGTCACATGACCTCGGGTGCGCCTCCCCATAAGCTAGAGGCTTCCGACTGGTAGTGAGGGTCCAATATTGATCATGGGGAGATTATACCCTCTTTATCAAAGCATCAAAACAATAAATATAAATAAAAAATATCCAAATAATATAACCATAAGCATAATAGTACCACTATCACATGATGACAATAAATATATTGACAACTCCCAAGTGGAATCTAATAAAAATTATGGTTCCCTCAACTATTATTCATCCCATATAATCCATCTAACATAGGTCCCTTTCCCTTATCATGTCTTGAAAACATAAATTATATTTGGGTACCGATCAGGAAACCTAAGTGGTTTGTGAGTACAACTCATTAGGTCACCACCAATGCCATCTAAAACAATATCCAATCAATAATAGTGTATGTAGTTGTATAAATAATAAAGTACAATGCATAAGTAAATAGTTATCCCATTTTTAATTAATATTTAA
Source organism: Viscum album (assembly GCA_963277665.1). Classification (NCBI taxonomy): domain Eukaryota; kingdom Viridiplantae; phylum Streptophyta; class Magnoliopsida; order Santalales; family Viscaceae; genus Viscum; species Viscum album. Next base: position 793,930,587 of record OY728142.1, on the reverse strand, counting down.
TTAACTACATAAATCCCCAGGATCACAATGACACCCATACTATCAATATCTAATTCAGCTCATGCTAGAGTATGAACTATCCCCAAGGGATATGATATATCATAATACCATGGTTAAAAATCATAATTTCATTTCAATTCATATTATGTCCATTTGGAACTATAGTCCAATGCCACCATTTTGGGCCTAGAATGCCATGTATAACACTATATGAGTATTTGGAGCATCAGTTCCTATCTCACACTCTATTTATTAGTTAATCACATATGTGTATTTAGAGCATGATTCTGTGTCCCACACTCATATATCAGTTAATCACATATTGGTATTTTGAGCATCAGTTTGTGTCACACAATTATATATCAATCAATCGCACATATATCACATATATCACATCATTCAAGGTAAATCAATATTAAACATTTTTATCACCCTTTCACATCATGGTATACCATTACAATTTATCACAACAAATATGGTTCCTTGATTTAATCACATGGAATAATATGAACAATTCACTATTAAACCATTTTCCATTATTTAAACCATATAACCCATTAACCCATTAAGGTTAATCCAACCATCTCATAATACTCATTGTCAATTAATTCATAATTACATTAATTTACCAATTACACAATCCCAATATCCCATCAGTTCCATAATCATAATATTACATTAATTAATTAACCAATTAATTAATCCAATTCCACCAATTCCAATTGCCTCAAATTTATCCCAATTCATTATCACATGGAAATTAAATTAAATCAATTGAATCTATGATGAAATTGACCAATCATAGAAATTAAAATTTTACAATTATATACACACAATTAAATCAATACCATGGGGTTTGCAATTTAGACCACCTACCTCAAGTTTGATGATGAATGCTCACCAATGGAAATCCCCAATTGAAGTAGAACAACCAATACCACAATAAAGAACGAGATCTAGATCTGAAACCAAGATCCAAGATCAAATGGATTATAACCATGAAAACCAAGATCTATATCCACTACCAATAGAGGAAAACATCCCTTAAAATGATTATAGAAATACAGGAGAGAGGGAGGAAACCATACGGGATGATAATCTCTTATCGGTAGAGGTGTCGATCTATCAACAAACCTACAATTCATCAATAATGGAGGTTTTAATGCCTTGAAATTAATCTGAGGGACTCTAAAATTAAAAATAATTGGTTTAGTATCAATCTAGGGTGTTTATGGATATAAGAAAAAATTTCAAAATTTTTTTAATGAATTTATGGGGGTTTAATTTTCCACGCACACGTTTTCCTATACGGGGCACACGGTTTTCCTTAATCATGTGCCTAACTATGCACCTCCTCTAAGGGGGTCACACGATTAATACCTAGAGGGTTCACAGTTTGAAAAATTGTGTTCCATCCATGTGAATCCCTTCGATTTAGGTTTGCATGGTTTTCTGGCCTAGGCGAACGGTTTGGGAAAACTGTACGCCAACCATGCACTACCCCTCTTCCTTCCAAAATTATCCAATTTTACCCTAAACGCATCCAAGATAAAACCCAAAAAATATATACTAAAATAAATAAAAAAAATAGTATCTAAAAATGATCTCAAGACATCTCTATTAAAAGGTCAGGATCTTATAATCTCCCCACCTTATAACAGCTCATCCTCGAGTTGTACTCCCAAGCATCTCTAAGATCCTAGTCAAAAATATCAGGCCATTGATCCCACATATCTAATTCTCTCTTCCATGTTTCCTCCTAAAGATTCTCATTTTTTTACAATGCACAAACTATAGTCATGGTCTTTCCCCACAACACTTTCTCATTGTGATCCAACACACATATTGGATGCTCCTCAAAGGAAGCATCGGCCTCAAGCTCAACATCATCCACATAAATCATATGAGAAGGGTCGGGGTGATACTGTTAAAGTTTTGACACATGAAAAACATCATACATAGTAATATACCTCTATAGAATAGATGATTGGTATGACACTAGCCTGATTCTCTCCACAACCTCAAATGGCCCAACAAACTTGGGTGCCAACTTTCCCTGCCTCTAAATCCTATGGTGACCCAACCTAGGTGATACCCAAAGGAACACATGATCACCCAATACAAACTCAAGGGGTCGAAATCATATATAATCATATGAATTTGGTCTACTCTAAGTCATATCCATACACATCTAAATTAACTAAACCTACTCTGACATCTCCTACATGAGACTCAGTCCCAACAGTTCTAACTCACCTGCCTCTATCCAGTATAGAGGTGATTTGTATGGCATACCATAAAGAGCCTCGTATGGTTCCATCTGTATTTTTTCCTGATAACTATTATTATAGGTGAACTTCATAAGTGATAAGTGCTTCTCCCAAGACCCACCAAAGTCTAGAAAACACTCCTATAGCATATCCTCAATCACCTAAATAGTAGGTTCTGACTTCCCATCTATTTGTGGGTGTAATGTTGTACTCAATAAAACCTATGTACCAAGAACCTTCTACAAACTTTTCTAGAAGAAAAAGGTAAATCATGAGTCATGATCTAAAACAATACTCCATAGAACCCCATGCATACAGACTATCTTTCAAATGTACAAATCTCTCAATTAATCCACTGAGAAAGTCTCCTGTATAAGAAATAAATGTGCTAATTTCTTCAGTTTGTCCACAAGCATCCAAATAAAGTCATTATTTTGAGGAATCCTCAATATTCCCGCTACAAGGTCTATGGTAACATCGTCCCAATTCCATTCCATAATGGGAAATAGAAATAATAAACAACCAGGTCATTGATGCTCAGCCTTCACCTATTTACAAGTGTAGCATCATGCCATGAAACCCGTTATCTCTCTTTTCATGCCCGACCATCAATATTTATCACATAGGTCATGATACATTTTGGTCAAACCCGGATGTACCACCCACTTTGAGGCATGAAATTTATGCATCAGATCCTCCCGTATACTCATAGGATCAACAACACGATTCCTAAAATAGATGATCTCATCCTCATCTATGATCTGATCATAAGGTGACTCCCTACCTTCAAGGCTTTCCCGCAAGGCCAAACATTTTGAATCTTGATACTGCCTTTACCTGATCCAACTCAAAAGTGTAGAATCCACTGTTACAGATACTAGAATCATCTTCTCCTGACTCTCTTAAACCACAACATGCATCTTAACCAACAAGTTCATCATCTTCCACTATAGACTATACTCTTGTACTATCTAAGTCTATGTTTACCTGCTTAGAGTATCGACAACATTGTTTCCCTTCCTAGGCATATATCCTAGCTCAAAATCAAATGACTATATATAATCAACCCACCTCTACTACCAGATATTTAAATCTTACTGTTAAAAGATATACTTTAATCTCTTGTGATCAATATACATAGTAAACCATTCACCCAATAGATAATGTTGACTACACTTTAAATCATAAACCACTATTGTTAACTCAAGTTCATGTATAGGGTAGTTCCATTCATGGGGACTCAACTACCATGACCCATAAGCTACAACTCAATCTCCCTACATCAACACTTCTCTAAGACCAATCCCATAAGCATCAAAAAATACTATATAATCCTCCCTTGGCTTGGGTAGGATCAAGATTGGTGTCATTGTCAAGTGCTTCTTTAACTACTAGAAAGCATTCTCACATGATCCATACCATTAAAACTTTATCTACTTATTGTTCAATCCTAAAAGAGGTGCTTCTATGTAGGAAAATTCATGGATGAACCTCCGATAATATCCCTTCAATCCCAGAAAACTACTGATATCAAAAACATTATTGAGTTTCTCCCAAGAATTCACTACATACACCTTCTCTAGGTCCACTGGCACACCCTCCTCCGAGATGATGTGACCTAAGAAATGTACCTAATTGATCCAAAATTTACATTTAGATATATTGGTGTATAGTCAATACTCCCTTAGTGTACTCAGGATAATGTCAAGATGTTGGGAATGATCTTCATGAGAATTGGAGTACAACAAGATATCATTTATAAATAAAACCACAAAAAAATCTAGGTATGGGTGGAATAATCTTTTCATCAAGTCTATATACACTATCAGTTCATTCTCCAACCCAAAAAACACCATGAAAAACTCATAAAGGTCATACCTACTTTGGAAATCAGTTCGAGGTATGTTAGAAGGTTGAACTCTCAATTGATGATACTCCAATCTCAAGTCAATCTTGGAAAAAACACAGGCTCCCCTCACTTGGTCAAATAGGTCATCAATACGTGGAAGAGGATATCAGTTCTTCACAGTCATCTGGTTCAACCTTCAGTAATCAACACACAAGCACAAGGTTTTTTCATCCTTATTTGCAAACAAAATTAGAGAACCCCAAGGCAATGTACTCATAAGGATAAACCCCTTATCCATAAACTTGTCTAGTTGAGTCTTAATCTCTTGAATCACTATTTGTTCTATTTTGTAAGGTGTAATAGAAACTAGTTCATACCCCAGTATGAGATCAATTGTAAGTTATACATCTCTCTAATGTGGAATCCCTGATAATTCTTTAAGAAACATGTATCAGAATCTATTCACTATGGGTGGAAAGACGTCATGATTTACAACTTCGTCATCCAGTAAAAGACTAGAAACCTATGTGGTGAGTTCCCCCGATTGTTGATGAAATGGTCCCACATGGCCTTCCTTGATATTCCACTTCCCACAATGAATATAATTTTCACCCTCTGGATACGTAAAAGTCACTCTCTAGTGGTAAAAAACAATATGGTCTTGGTACACCACTAATCTGTCCATTCCCATGATTAGGTAAAATATTGATATATCTAAAATATAGAGATCCCAGAGAAAACAATAATCCCCAACCTCAAGAAAACACCCCTTACACAAATAGATATCTCTCAATAATACTCCCAATGATGTATTGATCATCATTACCCCACTCATAAACTCCACTACCAAACTCAACCCATTCAAAATTTATGTAGATATTAAAGAATGAGAGGCACCATTATCAAACAAGGCACTAGCTAGCATAGAATCTACAAGAATAATACCTCTAACTATCGATGGTCTAGCCTTGTTATCCACAAGTGTAGGCTGAAATGCATGCAACTATCCCAGCCCTCTTCCCTGTGATGCAGTCTGAGTCCCTTAAGTTTCACCACTCTATTGACATAGGTACTCTTTCCCAGAAGCACCTCGTCCACTACCTTGACCACCATGACTAGTAGAACTCCAACTGCCAGACTAATATGGGGTTGAATACCCCCTTCCAGTACTCTACTTCTGCCTAGCTCCTCTATCATTACCCATATATCATGGGTTCCTGTAAAACCTCTATAAATATCCCATCCTACTACTGGATCGGTACTCTATTGGTGGTTGGGGGAACTGTTTAAGAAAGTGACTTGGCCTAACACACTAGTGAAAAATCACTCGAGTAAGATCTCATGCAAATGATCCTTCCCCCTGACCACTCTGATTTCCAATGCCCTGGTCAACATTCTTATAATGATGTTTCCTACTCTCAGAATTCGTACCTCCTGACCATCTAAAAATAAAACGCATGTCCTCTATCGGAATCCTCTTTTAAGTTATCCTTATAATTGAGAGACTAATTAACCACTTAATAAAAAAATATCCAAAATATATTCACCTGGGACTTAATTTCACATTTAATCTCATTCTGAAACTGGTTTTCTACAGTAGCCTCATCCCCTTCCAATACTGGAATAAAGCACTACAAATCGGTAAATTGGCCAGCATAGTTCATAACATACTTCCCTAATTCAAACTAAATAACTTAACTGCTCTCTCCTTCCTAAGTGTCTCAGGGTAAAAGTGCTCTAAGAACTTCTCCTAAAATTCCTTCAACTCCATATCCTCTAGCTATCCATACCAAGTCTGGATGTCCCACCAACAATTTTCTTGAACACATAACATGTAAATAGCCAATCTGACTCTCTTCATAGCAGTATTCTCTAAATGGTCAAGTATAGTCTGGATAGATTTAATTCAGAACTCAGCTGCCTCAGGTCCAACCTCTCTGGTAAACATCGGAGGGTGATGAAACTAAAAATCCTATGTCAAGTCTGACATACTCTTCACAACCCACCCTAGGTATCTCTCCATAAAATGCATAAAATGAGAAAAAAAATTCATGGAACTACTCTCTGACTTCCTCACATGACACTATTTGTGCCTTAGGTTCCACTACTGGTAGATCATTCTCAGCCATAACATCTTATCATCCTCTCAACAAGCATCGTTGTGGAGGAATATCTTTATAATGAAAAAAACAAATCTCAAGAAACATAACACAACCTTAACACATATAACAAGATGGATTTACATAAATCCATAATAATTCATCCCCCTTTTTCCACCACATGGTCAAAACTGAGGCACTATCACTACCCTTAACCATCCCTCATCCAGGTCTAGGTTAAAAAAGAGTAAACACGTTATCATTATTCAAGTTTCTTAATAGACAACCTTTTATCCATATTTTTACATCATTTTACAATTTTCAATTTATAATAGGCACATATTTTATTTAAAACACACAAGTAAATAAAATCACTTCCATTAAAAAAACTTACCCAAAAAAACCTTCTTTTCCCATGCATGCCTAAAATGATGCATGTCACATAATAATCCTGAGTGCCTAGAATGATGCATGCATACTCAAATATCATGTCATACTGTTACATGAGTCAAATATAAAGAAATATCATAAATAATAATCACATCACAAAACAAGTGCATCACTCGAGATGAAATAACATCCAACTATAACAACACACATCAATAACAATAATACCACCTTGGGTACTTGGATTTTACCCTCATACATGGGTTAGCTGCTCCATGCATGAGATTTTAACCAAGTTCCGAATCATCCTAATCTCCTATATAACATTACTAGATAGTAAGATAAAAGAAAATAAGAGAAATCATCCTTCGATGCCACTTTGTGATGTCCCAACCCAGGTGCCACACACTAGTTCCCTGATCTGGTTGGCCATATGACCTCAGGCGTGCCTCCCCATATGCTAGAGGTTGTTGACTAGCATTGAGGGTCTAATATAGATCATGTGGAGATTATAACCTCTTTATTAAAGAATCACAACAGTATAAATAAATAAATAATATCCAAATAATATAACCATAACCAAAATAATATCAGTATCACATTATGATGAAAATAGGAATATGATATCCAAAACTAAATCCATAAATATGTCATGCCAAGGGATATCACATATTATAATACCATGGTTAACAATTATCATTTCATTTCAATTTATATTTCAACCATTTGTAACCATAGTCCAATGCCAACATTTTGGGCCTAGAACGCCATGTCTAGAACTCCGTGAGTATTTAGAGCAACAATCTCTATCTCACACCCTATTAATTAGTCAATCACATATAGGTATTTGGATCATCATTCCATGTCCCATACTCGTATTTCAGTCAATAACATATGGATATTTGTAGCATAAGTTCATGTCCCACACTCGTATATCAATCAATCACACATATATCACATATATCACATTATTTAAGGTAAATCAAAATTAACCTTTTTTATCACCCATTAACATCATGGTATACCATTACAATTTACCACAATAAACATGATTCCTTAATTTAATAACATGGAATAATATAAACAATTCACTATTAAACCATTTTTTCATTATTTAAACCATATAACCCATTGACCCATTAAAGTTAAGCCAACCATATCATAATCCTCATTGTCAATTAATTCATGATTATATTAATTAACCCATTACATAGTCCAAATATTCCATAAATTCCATAATCATAATATTCCATTAATTAATTAACTAATTAATTAATCCAATTCAACCAATTCCAATTACCCCAAATTTATCCCAATTCATTATCACATGGAAATTAAATTAAATCAATTGAATCTTTGATGAAATTTCCCAATCATGGTAATTGAAATTTCATAATTGCATACATGTAATTAAATCAAGACTATGGGATTTTCAATTTAGACCACCTACCTCAAGTTTGATGACGAATGCTCACCAACAGAAATCTCCAATTGAAGCAGAACAACCAAGATCATGATGAAAAATGAGATCTAAATCTAAAACCTAGATCAAAGATCAAACAGTTTAGATCCATGAAAACCTAGAACTAGATCCAATACTAATAGATTAAAACATATCATCAAAGTATGAGATAAAGATGAGAGAGAGTTAAGAAACCAAACAGGAAGATAATCTCTTACTGGGAGAGGTGAAGATCCCTCAATAAACCTTTTGATTCATTGAGAATGGAGGTTTTAATTCCTTGTAATTTGTCTAGGAGGCTCTAAAATTTAAAATAATTGGTTTAGGGCCAAGATAGGGTGTTTGGGGATATAATACGGTGGTTCGAGAAATTTTTAATGAATTTTTAGGGGTTTAATTTTCCAGGTGCACGGTTTCCTATACGGGGTGCATGGTTTTCCCTAACTATGCGCCTCCTACCAGGGGGGTCACACGGTTACTAATTAGAGGGCACACTATTTAAAAAACTATGCACCATCCATGTGAATGCTCTCTATTTGGTTTCACACGGTTTGTTGGACTGGGTGCACGGTTTGGGCAAACCATGTGCCAACCATGCATTGCCTCTATTTCTTCCAAAATTCTCCAATTTCACCCAAAACACACCCAAGATAAAACCCAAAAAAGATATTCTCAAAGAAAGGAAAAATATTACCTTAAAACTATCTCAATAAATCTCCAGTAAAAGTTCAAGATCTTACATAAAGCACCCACCCATGTTTCATATCTTTAAGGGTACTCACAAGCCCAAGCTAACCCCTAACTTGGGTTACCCTCACATATATCACTCGTTTCACTGATACCCTAATTCACATGTCAGAGGAACTAGGATCTCCCACCTAGCTCATAAATTATAGCTCACATAAGGAACAACTCAGGTGGCAACATCCTTATTACTATCTCAACATCACAAGGCAACTCACATTTCAAAACACCCACTCTAGGGTTCTCATACACATATACATACCAAGCATCACATGACAAGTAATCAACCCACACCGGGAACTAATCCTCACTGGGCATCTGCATACGAGACTACACCCTCTAAGACCATGATATTATCCAACTACATACATATATATATAATGACACCATCCCATAATGATCTATTTTGAGTAAGTTATAGTTGTATAGTTATATTAAATAGAATTCCACTGATAAGCTATATAGTAAAACACCATATATGATATTTTTTACACTTTAAGTGACCAAACCCATTTCCTCTCAGAACTAGTACCATAATTAACCATTAGGGGTTGATCATGAAGGCATCCAATTCATGTATTGACCTACTAAGGGTCACTATATATATCCCTTACAAGAGGGATTGAATAGTCTTCATCAACGAATATCTCTTTGTAAGATCCACATGACCTGTGATTAGAGAAAATATATATTGGATTAGGTTATCATAATTCCACCAACAAGTTATATGAGAAAACACCATATAATTTGTTTTTTTTTCGCACTTTAAATAGTTAAACCCTCTTCATCGGTGATATCAATCGCACCCAAGTAGGCATATGTCATGTGAGTCCTACATGACAAATATAATGCATGTACGCATGCCATTTTCTAATGGGATAGGATCCAAAAACCCATAAATCATAAATTTGAAAATTCAAGTGTGCCGCACTGGGTGAAATCATACAACCATAAAATAAAAACCTAAGAATAACAATCCCATATCACTGGTAACCTAGAATTTCCATTAGAAAAAGTGTTTTAAATTCACTAGTTTAAGGTATATCACAAACTCTAACACATTACTATATCACTTTTCTACCATCTACCCAAATAATAAAACAAAATAAAAAGGCTTTAATACCACTTTTTAATATCCCACCACCCTGTAAAACATGACTGGTGCCCGAACTGGCGGTCATCACATGACCCCGGGTGTACCTTCTCATATATTAGAGGCTACTGACTAGTAGAGAGGGTATAGGGTGTTATTATGGGGAGAATATACACTCATATCAGAGTAAAACACAATGGAAAGTAACCAAACATCATCCAATAAGAATAAACTTCCATCAAAGTATGCATATGAAAATACAACACAACATGTTATATCAAATGAAATGAAAAAGGAAACAATCATACATACACACTGTTATACCAACATACATCAATTGGTCACCCACTAGGCCAAAAAAATATACAAAATAAAATAAAGAACAAAATATAAAATAGTATCTACTTATATCCCTAAGACTCACCTCATTATGGTATCCAAATTCATCTGAGTTATCCTCCACGGTCATGAAACATTGAGCCTCTGGCCTACCTAGACCTGTCACAAACTAACTTGGATAACCATCTAAATTATAACCTGAGTAGACTCTGACATGGATCGAAGGGTATTTTTGATCCCCATTGTCTAGTGACTAGCACATATACATCAATAAAATAAAAATAGGGAGTGGTTTTTACACAATATCAACTAGATAAAAATAAAAAAGCAAAAATAATCCGTAAAAAATTGTTATACCAATACAATTATAAAGAGAAAACTCTACAAGGTAGAAAAGTCAACAAACCCAAACATCTCATAACCAATGATAATGTCATCATAATATCTCCTCACAATAAGTGGAACACACACTCTATATATTACCACCAACTCTCAAGGTCCCACTATCAAGAACACCCACCACCTTCAAGTGGTGCTTTCCCGTTTCCTAGACCTTGCATAATAAAGTCTACAAACACCCAACAATAAAATTAGTGTGTAAGAAACAATAGCCTAGTAGGATCTCGCCAAACATTACATAAGAAATCCATATCAAATAAACCAAATATGATCAATTTTAAATAAAACACAGAATGATAATAGTCCCACATTTCAATATAAAACATGCATTTCAAATCATTTCAATGGATAGTTTAAAATATATATATTGAGAATTTCCATCAAAAATAACATGAATAATAATTTCTATAGATATAGGAATGAATAAATCATTTCAGAAACACAAAAATTTATAAATAATTTTCAAAAACTTCTAATCATAACAACATGGTTACAAACCTTGAGGTTAGTTAGATTAAGACACAAGGATCCTCACACATCTCAGTGAAATATGACTTTATATGTGCACACAGACCTAGATCTCAAGCCTTAGGGGAATAAGGGAACACCCCAACAAATGAAATCCATTCCCTCATCAATTTTTGTATCATTTTCATCACCAATCCATGGCTAGGTGGAGCTAATACATGCCTAGAATTATTGTCTTCAACTACCCACCTAACTACCCAAGCTTCTATGTGCTTCAAGTAAAACAAACAAGGGGAAAATCATTCATCTCAAATCAGTTTCATCAATCATCATTCAAGAATCCCTATTTCAAGTTTCAAACATGCCATTACATTTCAAAAACCAACATAAAATGGTTTTCATCAAAACCCATGACTTTCAAAACAATTCATTTTATTTAAAATCCATAAATCATTTCATTCCATCATTTATCAAGAATAAACATCAAATAATTTCAACAAATTTCATTTCAAATCCATTTTCCAGAAATAAACACTTCATTTGAAAATCTATAATCAAAGAGGTTCAGCACACACCATTCCATTTGAAAACATTTTTCAAGTATCTCAATTCATTATTTGGGAGTCAATTATAAATCCATTTCAAATCATGCAATAAATAACAGTTTCAATTGAAAGTAATTTCATTATGAAACCATCTACATCAATCACTATCTTGATAAACACCCAACATGAGATCCATAAATAAATAGTCAAAGGGATAGAATCGATCGAGGAAGAATACCAAAACCATAATTAATCAAATCAAGATCTAGATCCATCAACAATATAAGGATCCACCACTCTTTAAGTAGAGAAAATAGGAAATGAGAATTCATAAACAAATTGAGATTACAATTACCAGAAGATATTCAACACTTCAAATGAAACTTTGATCTGTGAATTTTCAAGGTTATAGGGGCTAAAATCACCTCAAGAGAGCCTCTAGGGTCAGATGGGTTAAATGAGGTTCAAGGGAGGGAAGTTTAGAAAACAAATGGGGATTAAGGGCAAAAAATACGATACAACCCTGGATTTACTCACCCACATTATCATCACTGAAAAGCTACAAGATTACATCGGTTTTCCAATGGCACTAAGAAAAATTATTGGGCCTATGGAAGCCCCACTGGCTCGCCGATGGAGTTCCTATAGGAACTATAATCTGTCATCCTAACACCAAATGGATGGTATACTTCCTATAGTAATACCCTACTACAAACCTTCCTCCTGTTGGATGGTGCCCCTCACTAGCTAGCTAATAGACCTCCTGTATCCTTTCTATCTATAGGCCCATGTCAATACTTATGCGAAACTCTTGGACACCCTCCAACCTCTCAATTAAGGATCAAAACCACTTCCTATGACCCCTCGAAAGGCTCGAACAAGCAAGAACAAGTAATAATATCCAAGATAAAAAAGAGAAGAAAAAAATAAGGATTTTTCCTAGAATCAGGTGTCAGGATGTTACAATTCTCCCCACCATAAATGATTTCTACCCCAAGAAATACTCTTCAAAATGATCAGTCCACAAAAATATGATACCACTACAATATCATCATTGTATCATGTTCCCAAGATTCATTATAATCATAACCATGCTTCCATATCATGTGAGACAAAGGGATAGACTTCCCATAGAGAACCTTCAATTCATAATCAATAATCTAAACTTGTTTCTCAATCACAATTATATCAAGTTATACATAAAGTTCCTCTCAATTAAAAACATGAGATGAGTTCAAAAGGTACTTATTGAGTTACACCACATAAAACGCATCATGGATCAAATTTATATGAGGTGTTAAGTATAAATGGTATACAACCTTCCCAATATTCTCAACAACCTCAAACAGTCCCACGTATATCGTTGTTAACTTCCCCTATTTTCCAATCTATTGGTGTCCCAATTGAGGAAAGAATATTAAAAACATGTGGTCTCCAATAGATAACTCCAAAGGATATAGATGATGATCTGCATATGATTTATACTATCTCTATTTTGTTAAAAATATATATTGAATCATCTGGAATGTTGTCGTCATCTCCTATGCCAAACTAGGTCCCACAAGGGAATCTTCATCAATCTCCAACCAACAAAGTAGATATTTACAAGTATATAAATACAAGGCCCCAAAGGGTTCCATTATAATGGACTACTTATAGCTATTATTATAGGTAAACTCAACCAACCACAAATGGAAATCTCAAGCACCACAAAATTCAAGGACATAGGAACAAAGCATGTCTTTAAAAAGCTGTATAGATCATTCTACCTAACCATATGTTTGAGGATGGTATATCATGTTAAACTTAACCTAAGATCCCATTCACTCAAAGAGGCCTCTCTTAAAAATAGATGTTAATTAGTGATCCTTATCAAAAGAAATGGTAGATAGAACTCCATTTAATCTAACAATATTCTGTGCACACAGATTTCCCAAATCCTCAACTTTGGTGGTATCAAAAATAAGAATAAAGTGAGCTGATTTGGTAAATTGGTCAATCACTACCTAAATTGTATCCTTTCATCAAGGATTATGTGACAACCCAACCATGAAATCCATAGATATCCCATCCCACTTCCAAGTTGACATAGAAAGGGGATGAAGAAAACCAGAAGGATTTTGATTCTTGACCTTAATCCGTTGATAGGTATAATAACAGAAGATAGAATTTACAATGTCTTGTTTCATACCTAGCCACCAGAATTGACGCCTAATATCATAAAACATCTTCATTGTACCCTAGTTCACCACCCACTAGGAATAATGTCAATCCCTCATCACAGCCTTCCTCATATAAGAAGAAACCAAAAAAAATTTCTAAAGAAAAGGATGCCCTCTAAGGATAGAGACTATTCATTAATAGTCTCCCCACTATATAAATAATTCCTAATGCATCAAAACTCATTATCAAGCTGTTTTTTATAGAGAATCATCTCGATAATAGAGGATATAAACTGAACACTCACCAAAACAACCTCAGCCTCATCCTCCTAAACTCCCAAATACATGCAAGAAAAGATAGCCATCAGATTCAACTCCACTAGTGATTCTTTCATGACCTAGGATGTTATATTCCTACTCAAATCGTCAGAAATAATGTTCCCCTTTCAATTTCCATAGGCAATGTCAAATTAAAAATATTTTAATTACTCCACCCATCACCTATGATGAAGATTTAAATATTTTTTCAAGAAGATATAACCCAAGATTTTATAATCAGAGTAAATAATAAACATTTCTCCAAAAGGTAGAGTCACCAACTCTTAAGTGAACTCATCAAAACTGTGAGTTCAAGATAATATATGGGATATTTCTTCTCATGAGGCCAAAGATGATGAGAACCATAAGCCACTATATGATCATCCTCTATAAGAAAGCATCCCAAACCTGGTCCTTAAGCATTAAAAAATCCCACGTAGCCATGCTCAGCCTCTAGAAGATTCAACACTGGAGTAAAAGTCATACATCATTTCAACTCATTGAATAAATTTTGACATTTTGAATCCCAAACAAACTTCGCTCCCTTATAAGTGAGAATAGTCAATGGAGAATCCAACTTAGAGAAATCTTTTATAAACTAGAGGTAATACCCCACTAATCCCAAGAATCTATAAATTTCAAAGACATTTTGTGGTTCCTCCCATGTCATGACAACTTTTACCTTTTCAAGATCAAATGAGACACCATGTTTTGAGACCACATTCCCCAAGAACCTCACCTCCTAGATCCAAAAATGAAATTTAATCAGCTTATCATGAATTCGATGATTCTTAAAGTTATCCAAAACTACCCTTTAATGAAGCACGTGGTCCTACTAGGTTTTAGATTAAACTAAGATTTCATCCATGAATACCACACTAAAAGACTCAAGATACTGGTGGAAATCTTATTCATCATTTCCATAAACACAGTAGGTGCATTGGTCAGACCATACAACATAACAAGATAATCATGGTGGTAATACCTACTTCTGAATGTGGTCTTTAAGATATTAGACTCATTGATCCTAATCTAGTGGTAACCATACCAAAGATCAATATTAAAGAACTACTTCACCCCTTTCATCTGACTAAATAAAACATTGATACAGGGTAATAGATAATTTTCCTTGATCATAACCTGATTTTACTTTCAATAATCAACACAATAGTGAAGGGTTCCATCATATTTCTTAGAGAATATCACTAGTGTTACCCAAGGTGACACACTGGATCGAATGAAACCTTTGTAAATCAAAGCAATTCAATTGATTCTTAAATTATTTTATTTCAGCTAGTGACATATGGTAAGAGGGTGTGTATATGGGTTGAGTACCCGATGCTAAATTTATATGGAACTCTACCTCCCTCACTGGTGGAAAACCAGAAAATTCTGAAGGAAACACATTTGAAAAGTTTGTAGCTACTAGAGGAAGTTCACTACAAGAGTATTCCACTCCAGTTCAACATCACACAAAGATATCATCCTACCTGACTCTAGAAGAAGAGGCTATCCCTTGGGTCCCATTCTCCTTGAAAAACCTATGACTCCCCATAATAGGTGGTAAAGGACACCCACTAATAATAATAATTAATTTGTGATTTATAAGCAACCAAACAAACTATTCTAAGAATGACATACAGATGTTTCATTTTAAGAATCAAAAAGTCTCATATAATCTCGATCTCTGAAAAAGAGAATCCACAATAGGGGAATCAAGTACCTTGATCTCTCTTCATCCTAAGAGGTATCATAGATTCCATCACATATGACATGAACTCTATGGTAAGATTCAATGGATCTATAGTGTAGGTTGATATAAAATAATGAGAGACACCAGTATTAAATAAAGTAGCCAAAAAAATTATCAATGGTAATTGTAAATCTCACAATCATAGGACCTACATCATCTCCCAATGGATAATCATATACTATATAAAGCTACTTTTTTTCTGATACATGTGGCTGGAACCCCATTATTCTTGAAGCATCTGACTACATCATATATCCTCTCAGTACTAATGAGATTGTACAACTATACGAGGTGGTGAAAACATATCAGAACCTTTGAAAGTGGCATGAACTCCTGCATGAGCTAAAAATCTCCAATTCCTCTATGCAAGATTATTTTGAGTACCCAATCTTTCCACATTGGAAATTAGTCAATGAGATTTTACTAGACATTGAAGATGATTTAGAAGAAGTATTCTATCGAGGACCATCACCACTATTTCTACCATGAACCTCATTCCACTTTCTCTTCCCTTTAAAGGAACCACTAAAGTTTCCACTACGAGTAGGAGGAACTCCATTCAACCCTAACTTAACATATAGGTCAATTTCCACCATCAAATATCTATCTAGAACATTAACACAAGTCATAGGATTCAACATAAATACTTAAGACCGGATATCTAATCAAAGACCCATTTGAACCCCCTGGCCTTCAACTTCTCATTTAGTACTACCTCAAGTGCAAACTGAGTATGTTTAGAAAAATGATTAGCACATTGAGTCACTTTCCAATCACCTTAGTGAAGGTCGATAAACTCTATGGTCTTGGATGATACTATAAACTTTGAATATAATTACTCCATAAATAGAGTCTTGAAGTATTTCCACTCTAAGACCTCATTATTCTTTACCAGAATTAAAGCATCCCACCACCACCTGCTAGGCCCTTAAAGTTTAAAGATAGCACATTTCACCTTAATAGAATATAACATCTTTAAGAACTTAAAGGATCGTTCAATATTTCCCAACCAATCCTATGTATCTTAAGGATCATTTTTTCCCTATAAAGATGGTGGTTTTTATGAAGAAACTCCTAGGCATGATCTTTATTATTATCCATTTTAGGTACCCCTTATGGTTCCTGAATGGGAATAGGTGCAACTCCTTAGTGCAGAGCTTGAACCGCACACACTTTTACCTCTATGAGGTCTTATTCAATTATAGGGTTTACTTGTTATGGTTCATCAATAGCTCCCTCATGAATCCTAATCATATGTCTTCTTGGGGGCATGATGCTACACAACACTAATTGATAACAAGGAAACATCAGTCAAGAGACATAGGAACATAAATTATATCAGTTAAAATTCAACTTGGTTTCACAAATCTCATATTAAGGTTTAGGTAAATCCTAAAATTAGATTAAGTAAATTCCTCAAAGACACATTTCCCCCACTACCCATGGTAACTTAAGGCTCTTTGTGATGAGATATGGTTAAACACTATCTCTTAACCTACCCCTTAAGACCTATAAATCATGTATTCTGACTACCAAGGAATCTCAAACTGCATACCTATATCCAAGAAGATACATGAACTCTTTTGATGCCAATTTTTCATGAACTGACCAAGATAAACCACTAAATCGGAACCCAAGTTGACTCATACATGGATCAAAGGGTGTTCTCGATCCCCATAATTCACCGACTAGTACCTGGGTATTAAGAAAAAAAGAGGGAAATATTTCACCACAAGATCAACCAGATAAAAAGAAAATAATGGAAAGAATCCATAAATAGTTGGTTTGTCAATATATTCATCAAGATAAAAACTCTACAAGGTAGAGAAGTAAACAAACCTAAACATCTTATAAGCAATGAAAAAATCATCATAAGATCTCCTTGAAATAGGTGGAACCCACACTCCACCTATCACCACCAACTCCCAAGGTCCTACTATCAAGAACACCCACCAGCTCCAAGCAATGCTTTCCCTTTTACTGGACCTGGCATAAAAAATTATACAAAATCCCAAAGGAAAAAGTAGGGTGTGAACAATAATAGACCGGTAGGATATCAACAATCATTCCATAAGTAATTCATATTAAATAAACCAAACATTCTTAATTTTAAATAAAACATGGAATTGGTAATATTCTCATAATTCAATATAAAACATGATTTTCAAATCATTTCAATGGATAGTATAAAACAGAAACAATGAGAATTTTCCATCAAAACTAGCATAAATAGTAATTTTTATCAATATAGGCATGACTAAATAATTTCACAAACATCAGCGTGTATAAATAATTTTCAAACAATTTCAATCATAGTACCATGGTTACAATCCTCATTGTTAGTTATATCAAGGCTCAAGGATCCTTACACATCTCAGTGAAATATGGCTCCATATGTACACATGTCCCAAGATCTCCGGACTAAGGAGAATAAGAGAAAAACCCAATTAATTAAATCCATTAACTATTAAATTTTTTTATTATTTTCATCATCAATACATGGATGGGTAGATCTAATACATACCTAGTATGTTTTTCCTATACTACCCACCTAACTACCCAAGATCCCATGTCCTTCAAGTAAATAAAATAGGGGTAAATATTTCATCTCAAATTAGTTTCATTAATAATCATTCAAGAAACCCCATTTCAATTTTCAAACATTCCATTTAATTTCAAAAAACAAAATCAAATGGTTTTCATCAAAATTCATGCCTTTCAAAATAATTCATTCATTTCAAATTCATAAAAAAATCCATTCCATCATTTCTAAGGAATCATCGTCAAAGTTTTTCATAAAATGATTCTTTAATTTCAAGTCCATTTCTCAAAAATCAATACTTTATTTGAAAATTAATAATCAGATAAGTTCAACACACACCATGTCATTTTAAAACATTTGTCAAAGATCTCAATTAATTCTTTGGGAATCAATTAGAAATATATTTCAAATCAAGTAACAAATGGAGGGTTGGTGGGATAAAATCTATCAAGGAATAATCCTAGAAATATAATTCATAAAATCAAGATCTGGATTCATTGATGACATAAGGATCCAAATCTCTCAAAGAAGGAGAGAGAGGAGGAAAATTGAATTCACAAAAAATTCAAGATTACATTTATCGGATAAGATTCAACCCTTTAAATGATACTTTAATCCATGAAGTTTCAAGGTTGGAGGGTCCAAAATTTCCTTAAGAGAGACTCTAAGGTATAATGGGTTGAATTAGGTTTGAGGGAGAAAAGTTTAGAAATAAAAAAGTGGTTAAAGGAAAAACAAATATGATATTAACCCAGATTTACTCACCCAGATCGACATCACTGGAAAGTTGTTGGATTCCATCAGCTAGCTAGTGGCGCCAAATAGAATGTTTGGGCCACTAAAAGACCCACTAGTTAGTTGGTGGACTTCCTATAGGAATAAACTACTACTAGACTTCCACCATCTAGATGGTAGCCCTCACCGACCAGCTGATGGACCTCATATAGCCTTTCTGGCTATAGGTACATGCCTATACTTATGTTAAACTCTCAGAAACTTCTTGACCTCTCAATTAAGGATAAAAAACACTTCACCTAACCCCTTTAAAGGAACAAACAAGTAAGAAAAAAAAAAGAATCAATAATATGAATAAGATAAAAAATAAAATAAGGATCATACCTAGAAGCAGGCTTCAGGATGTTATAGGACCTACGATCAGTGGAGTATGTTCAGGTACCCAAATGACATGGCCGACTAAGCAGGGTTTGAGTAAAAATTAGTAGGGTTCCACCAATGGGGTCCCAAACATAACTAGTAAATCAGTGTATGCACAAGTGATATGCTTAGCTTAATAAATAAATAAAATGTGGAAGATTGATAAAATAAACTACTATCAATCCTCAGGTTCTAACACGGCACTCGGGATCAACCATACTCGCTTCAACTAGTTTCACGGTGTCTCTAATCATGTAACATATCATTAGGGGGATAAATTTCATGCCTCATAATATCATTAATGCAATCAATAAATCGGAGGAAAGATTTCCCACCCATATCATCTTGAGGAATTATGGTCAGGGGGAAACATCCATCTGATTGTATCATATAAATAATTGGGTCCAACATCCACCCAGTAATATCTCATAAAAAGTGGGGTTGAAACCCACCTAAAATATAAATAAATATGTAGGCCAAAATCTACCTCATAGTGGCATTAAATGTGGGGGCCAACAACCACCTGATAGTAATAGTAAACAGTGGGGCTAGCATCCACCTGATAGAAAGAGTAAATAGTAGGGGCCAACATCCACCTAATAGTGAAAGTAAACAATGAGGGTCAGCATACACCTAATAGTGACAGTAAATAGTGGGGGCCAACATTAATCTGATAATAACAATAAATTTGGGGTCCAGTATCCACCCAGTGATGTCTCATATAATAGTAATAATATTTAGGGTTGTCTATTCTTCCAAACCCATCACACATAATAGGGGTTTACATATCAAGTGTTCAGCCTATCCTCGTACTACAGTCATAACATTCCTACATCATCGATTCAGTCTCTAATGTGACACCCATAATCATCATTATCCTACACTATCCTTTACTAGGTTCAATGTATCACTGGGAACCCACCAAGGTTTTCTAGGTCTCATCATGACACAGACACCCTACATGGGTTTCCTTGCCTAAATATCACCCCTTAATTCCAATCCTAGAAATTAAAGGGTATAATGTTCCTCATCATTATCATTTTCACATTTGTGGACTCACTGGACACATAGGATAAACCCTATTATGTTACTCTTAAGGTATAACATAATGTCCATCCCACTTCCTAAGGTCATTCTATAAAGGTCCTACACAACCTGTAATGAAACAAATTTTTATTAATGAAAATTACTCTTAATCTGATTAAATGTATTATTATGTAAAATGGTTATATAAAACATATTCACTTCCTTGGTTTTTTTTTTTGATTTTAAAATACCGTTAATAATTGTTACTATTGCTAATATAGTCGTTGAACAGTGATCACATGATTAGTATAAATATAGGGCTTTAACAAATCCAATTTACTGAAAAAAGGAAGCAATAGCCTCAACCAGTAGAATTGCTCCATATGAAGCCCATTTGTTGAAGCTCATAAAGGAGGTGGAATCACTAGGCTTCTCTCTTGACTAATCCCAATCCAAGCTTCAACATGTTAAGCTTGAATGGAACCACTTACGGGAGAAGTGAAAGTTGATAGAGATTACCACCTGAGCGATGTTATTTGAGTCGCCCCAAGAGTTTATCACCATCATACACATAACCCTTAGGTCTTATATAGGTTTTATAAGGGTTTATGTAACAAGACCCTAGCACTATGGTTATGTGCATTATTTTTGTATAAAATAAAGAATATACATTCATTTTGTTATTGTTACCTTGTAAATAGTTTTTAAAGCACAGATAGTATTTTTAGTTAATATTCAATTAAGAAATCTATTTTGATGAATTAATAGATTTTTTAATTAAAAAATATTTTAATAAAATATTATTACTAAATCACTTTTTATTAAATATAAATTATTGTATAATTTTTATGAGTACAATTGTAATTTTTATTAAGGTTTGAAAGCTATTTTTTTCAAAACCATTGAATTTTCGATAAATGTCCGTTTTTATTTTAAAATTAAAAATTCAAATATTAAGAAAAATATTTAGATAAAATAAATATTATTTTTGGAATCAGGACATAGAAATTATCCAATGGTGAATTTTTCATAATATTCTGAGATAGTCGAATTTTTTGGTAAAAATTAAATATCGATTAAATATATAATGTGTTTTATGACATCATAATGACCCAATAGTGATTTAATAAAATACTATAAAAGGTATATTCAGACAATATATGTTTTAACTTTAAAATAATGTGATTTTATATTTGTTTTATTAATTTTATGGTTCCTTAGTGGACCCTCCAAGACTTATAAAGCATTTTAACTTTTTAAAATGATTTCCTTGAGAGTGTGACTCGCCTCCACATAATCAAGCCTAATATTTTAAGAAGTTAGGCCATTGGACTTATAAAATAATTTTTTCCACTCCCCTTTTTCAAAACCATGTTCAAAAACCATGGGATGGTTTGTGGTTTTGATTAGTTTAATGTGTAATGTCCAAAACCTAAATAATAAAGAATTCTCTCTCTTTTCCTATATAAACCCACTCAATATCCCATTACTCTTCACTCAAAACCTTTGGAGCTCAACCAAACTCTTCCATAATATCTCTATAATCTTCCCAATTCACTTCAATATCCCTATAATCCTCTCTCAATCCTTTCCCAAGCTTTTGGTATCACACTTCCAAGTAAGGGATTTCTTATTTTCTCATTTTTGTCCAAGTTTATTTATGTTGTTATACCCTTTTAATTTCAATTACAAGTATTAGGGTGTGATTATTCACCTCCCTTATACTTCCCTCCTTATTTTTTAATGATTATAGACCCCTTTATCTCTCATTAATTCCTCCCATGTACACTCATTACCATGACGAAATTTCGTAAGAGGTTTCTCTCTCCTTATTTACATTCAAGAAATTCTTTTATATTATGCATATAAATTCCATTACATATGTTGGGACATGTATCTATATGACCCCATTACTTTCAATTTAATTTATATATTATTATATACCCCTTTATCTCTCATCAACCATTTTTATGAATTCTTATGTCACGTCGTTATGCTGCCAAAATTGCACTGTGATTTTCCAAGCCAAGGTCATTGGGTAGTGAATATCATGCCCATTTCTCTATCAAGGGTATTCACCTTTACGCACATTTACTTATTGATTATATAGTTTTATTTATTTATTCCACATTCCTTTATTGTGGAATAAATGATGATGTTGAATGATTCCATGTTGTATGATCCATGTGGCGCACTTATGCATGAAATGAAATGATTAAGAAGGGTGCGCCCTGATAGTGCTCTAATGCATTGGGTAAAGAGTAGTATCATGATACGTCAATTGAAATGAGGTTTTAATCATGATAATTCAATTTTAATGAGGGTTTACTCATGCTCCATGTGCAATGAGCCTTGGATCATACTAATATCATGTTAAATGTTGTTGCCACGTCTCCACGTTATGATAATCATGCTATATCATGTCTTTATGTCATGTTTCTATTATGCTCAATTGATATGCATATTTCCTAAAATGTATTTTATTCTTTATGTTATGACATTTTTACTCTTTTACTGGGCTTTATATATCAACCTTTTTTTATGTATTTCCTCAGTTTATCTCATGCAATGCTAAGTACGAAGGAATGTTGTAGTCATGGAAAAGAAGTTTTTGATAATGATGTTGTATTTTTATGTACTAAGTTGTCATGTAATGTTCCTAATCCCCAAATACACTAGACCTCTTTATCCTCATAGTTCTATTAAGTGAAATTTTATCTAATAAATCATGTTAAAGTGTTTAATAAAGATCAGGGTTGTTATAGTTGGTATCAGAGGATAGGTTTTGTTATTTTTGGGATTAGGATTAGAAAACCCTAGTGAAAGTTTTAGGGGTAAGACTAAGTATAATAAAAACATACCTAAATTTTGGTGAGTATATAGTAAGTGGTTTATCAATCAAATATATCTTTGTCTAGATATTAACAAGTAAAGGCAGCTCTGGCACAGATGTATCTAGGGGTAAAACCTGAAAACACCGCTTTGAGCTAGACTCAAACGGGAACTAGTGCATGACAATGGGGCTTGCTGCACTCTTGGTTATGAAACTCCTGGGGGATATACTTTGGTAAATTCATAAGCTTAGTATGAAACATTATTAAGGGAATAAAAAAATCCCCCTAAGAATATATTTTGGGAAGTAGATCATGGATAACATAGATTGATTCCTATAAATTCATAAGTTAAGGAAATAAATGTAATTTATAAGTTGTACCTTTTTTATTGGATTCCCCATTAGGTGTTTCCCCTAACTTTCTTTTTATTCCATCTAATGGTCTATAATAGGAGGAATTGGGCTAACAACCGATGCGAAGATCAATGTGATGACTATTCTAATGAGATGCCCAATCTGATGGGAGAGAGAATCGCAAACTTTGTCAAGATACTCTCTCAGTTAACTCAATATTTGAATAGAAACATGTGTTAAGAGGAACATTCAACCCCCCTAAGAAAGAAAAAGTTTAAATCGAGAGCTTCATGAGATAAAGGCCTCCTACTTTTAATGGATCATTTGATCCCTCAATTTTCGAACAATGGATCAACTCCATTGAAAATATTGTATCCATCCTTCGATGTTCTGAAAAAGATAAGGTTCTTGTGGCTGCTTATCGTATGGAGGGTGAAGCTAATCAATGGTGGACATTGATCAAAAATACAAAGCCTGAGGAGGATATTGAGGCATTGGAATGGAATTATTTCCAGAAGAAAAAAATCGATATATATTTTCCACGCACCCTACAACTTAAGATGGAAATGGAATTCCTTGTCCTCAAGAAAAAAGACGATGAATTCATCAGAGTGTATGAGGAAAACTTCACAAGGCTTGCATGATATGCCTCCATATTTTTCATTACCCTCAAATGCAAGGTTGGCCGCTTTTTTGGTGGGCTAAAACCTAGCCTATGGAAATCCCTGGAGATTTGTAACTTTGATAGCTATGAGGAAATTGTCCGATGTGGCCTCAAATTCGTAATGAAGATCGTTGAATCTCAAGGGTATCATGGGGATAAGAAGCAAAAAGTAGACTTTAATTTTGGCAGTCCAATGGATAAAACCAATGGTGCTAAGAAATTATAGCACCCCACTTTCCAAAGGTGTGGAAAGAAGAACCCTGGAAATTGCCTAAAAGGGACAAGGAAATGATTTAGGTTTGGAAGAGAAGGGCACATGTCCATTAACTGCCAACAACAAAAACCCACTGCTATGACATAGGAGAGGAATGCTCTGTTCGACCCTCAATGCATTGTTCATTGCTTCAACTACAAAGAATTGTGTCACTTTGCAAACCAATGCCCTAATACAAGGGTTTTTTAAGGCAATTAACAACCTCCAAGGTATAAAGGGCGAGCTTTTGCCATCACTACCACCAAAGCAAACCCCAAAAATGAAGTAGTGACAGATACGTTAGTTATTCATTCAAGAATAGATAACATACTTTTTTTATTCTGGTTCTACACATTCTTTTATATCTTGAAATTTTAGTAGAACAATCCCAACAACACCACAAATCATGGAAGTAGAGATGTCAGTGAGAATGGAAAATGGGGAAATCATTGCAACCCATGAATATAACTCCTCCCATGTCACAATTTATGGTATGAACTTCCCAGAAAACCTCATCATACCCCCTCTAGTGGAATTTTATGCAATTCTTGGCATGGATTGGCTTTCCCTATATATATCCAACATAAATTTCCATGAGAGGGAGATCACTCTCCATATGGAGAATCGACCCCTGATTTTGTATAAGTGCAAGGAGGAGGATGAATCTTCTTTAGAACCATCATCTGAAGCATGGATATTAATGACCTATGAGCACGCATATCTTGCTCAGATGATTGATTCTAAGGAAGCAAATATCCTTTAAGACATGTCTATTGAGAGGTAATTTTCTAAAGTGTTTCCCAGGGAATTGTTTGGTCTTCCTCCTAGGAGGGATGTTGAATTCTCGATTTATCTTATACCCAGGGCTTTTCCAATATCCAAGACTCTATATAGAATAGTTGTTGTGGAGCTTGAGGAGATAAAGAAACAACTATAAGAGAATTTGTATAAAGGTTTTATACGCCCAAGTGATTCACAATGGGGTGTACTAGTCCTCTTCGTCAAGAATAAGGATGGGTCAATGCACCTTTGCATTGATTATCATGAACTCAAAAAAATCATGATAAAGAAAAAGTATCCTTTGCCCTGAATTGATTACTTGTTCGATCAACTATGTGGAGAAAAATACTTCTCCAAGGTTTATTTGTGGTCAGGATATTACCAAGTATGGGTGAAGAATGAGGATATCCCCAAGACTACTTTTCGTACAAGGTACGGGCACTATGAATTCATAGTAATGCCTTTCGGACTCACTAATGCTCCAACAATATTTATGGACTTGATGAATAGAGTCTTTAGATATTACCTTGAAAATTTTTTTTGTAGTATTTATAGAAGATATTCTAATATACTCCAAAACTAATAAGGAGCATGAGGAGCATCTAAGCATTGTACTAGAGACCTTGAGAAAGGAGAAGCTTTATGCAAAGTATAACAATTGTGAGTTCTGGTTGAAGGAAGTCTCATTATTAGGTCATATCATCACAAGAAATGGGATGTATTTGAATCCCTCCAAGATAGCTGCAATTGAGGGATGGTTGAGGCCAATATTGGTGATGGATATCCATAGCTTCCTAGGGTTATCTGGATATTATCGCCGATTTGTGAGAAATTTTTCATGATTATCAAACCCTCTTACCAAGCAAACTTGGAAGGGAGTAAAGTTTTCTTGGAGTTATGAATACAAAGAGAGCTTCAAGGAGTTGAAAATGAGGCTTATCACTACGCCCATGCTCACATTACCCATAAGTGGAGAACTTTTTGTGGTATTTAGTGATGCTCTGAAGAAGGTCTCGGGTTGTGTGTTGATGCAAAATGAAAAAGTAATTGCCTATGCTTAAAGGAAATTGAAAGTTCATGAGAAAAAATATCCAACACATGATCTAGAGTTGGTTGTAGTAATCTTCACTTTGAAAATTTGGTGGCGTTATCTATTTGGGGAGAAGTGTGAAATATATACAGATCACAAAATCCTCAAGTATATATTCACATAGAAAGAGTTGAACATGCACCAACTAAGATGGTTAGATCTAATCAAAGACTGTGATTTCTCAATACATTACCACCCTGGGAAAGCGAACAAGGTGGAGAATTCTCTAACTAGAAAGGACCTAATTATTCTATCATTTATGAGAATTTAAAAGGACACAATATTCTTAAATTTGATAAATATGGACACGGAAATCATAAAGAATGTAACATCATCAATCCTTTCATAAATGATTGCTCAACCATCTCTTTTGGAAAGGTTAAAGGATGCTCAAAAGGATGATGTGGGAATTCAGAAGAAAGTGGAAACTATCAAAAAAGGAAAATCCTTGGACATTAATGTTAATGAATAATGAATTGTGATATTTGAGACAAGACTGTGTGTTCTATCAAATTTGGAGTTAAAGAATGAACTTTTGGATGATGAACATAGTTTAAATTTCTCCATTCACCTAGGAAACACAAATATATATCGAGATCTACGGGATCATTATTGGTGGGATAACATGAAGAAGGAGATCGTTGAGTATACATCAAAGTTCCTGGTATGTCAATAAGTGATGGCTGAGAGGCATAAGTCTAAGGGGATGATGCAACCATTATCCATACCAACATGGAAATGGGAGAACATCACTATGGACTTTGTCACCAGACTTCCGAAGACATCCAAAGGAAACAATACTATTTGGGTTGTTGTGTATTGTCTTACAAAGACTGCAAACTTCATTAAAATTTAGGAGTATTTCTCATTGTATCAACTGGCACGGATATACATTAGAGAAGTGGTAAGGCTGCATGAATTACCACTATCGATTGTATCTGATCGAGATCCAAGATTCACCTCTAAGTTCTAGAAGAGTCTCCAACATGCTCTGAATACTGAGCTGAAATTTAGTACATCTTATCATCCTCAAACTAATGGCCAATATGAGAAGACTATCCAAACACTTTAGGACACATTGAGATCATACTCAATGGAATTTAAATGAGGATGGGATCAATATCTTCCCCTGGTTGAGTTCTCTTACAATAAAAATTTCCACTCAAGCATCCAAATGGATCCTTATAAATCCATTTATGGGAAGAGGTGAATAACACCAGCATGTTGGGATGAAGTTGGGGAGCGAAAATTCCTAGGTCCATAAATGTTTGAAGAAATGGTGGAGAAGATTAAGACCAACCAGCAACACATTAAAGCTGCTCAGAGTCGACAAAAGTGATATGTTGATAATCATCGAAGAGACCTAGATTTTGATGTCAGAGACATGGTATTCCTCTACATATCACTGTGGAAGAGAGTTATGAGATTTGGTAAGAATGGAAAGCTTAGTCTGAGGTACATTTTTCCTTTTGATATCCTTGATCGCATTAAAGCAGTGGCCTATCCACTAGCACTCCCACCGAACCTGTTTCAAGTACATGATGTATTCTGTGTATCACTCTTGAGGAAGTACATACCTGAACCATCACATGTACTCAATACAGAAGTGGTACCATTGGATAATGACCTCTCCTATGAAGAGAAGTTGTTGAATATCTTAGATCGTAGGGGAAAATTTCTACGAAATAAGACAATGCCCCTCGTCAAGGTGTTGTGGAGAAACCACAAGTTTGAAGAAGCAGTGTGGGAATCGGAGGAAGTGATGAAGAAGAGTTACTATCATCAATTTTAGTGTGGGAAAAAGAAATTTAGAGGGTGAAATTTCTTAAGGGGGGAAGATTGTAACGACCCAAACTTTTATTAATGAAAATTCCTCTTAATTTGATTAAATGTATTATTATGTAAAATGGTTATATAAAACATATAAACTTACTTGGTTTTATGTTTTTTGGATTTTAAAATACTGTTAAGAATTGTTACCATCGCTAATATAGTTATTGAGCAGTGATCACATGATTAGTATAAATATAGGGATTTAAAAAATCCAATTTACTGAGACAAAGAAAGTGATGGCCTCATCTAGTATAATTGATCCGTATGAAGCTCATTTTTTAGAGCTCGGAAAGGAGGTGGCATCACTAGGCTTCGCTCTTGACTAATCCCAAGTTGAGTTTCAACATGTTAAGCTTGAACAGAACCGCCTACAAGAGAAGTGGAAGTTGATAGATATTACCACCCGAGTGATGTTATCCAAGCCGCCCCAAGAGTCTGTCACCATTGCACACCTTACTCTTAGGTCTTATGCGGGTGTTATAAGGGGTTATGTAAAAAGACCCTATAACTATGGTTATGTGCATTATTTTTATATAAAATAAATAATATACATTCATTTTATTATTGTTACCTTGTAAATAGTTTTTAAAGCACAAATAGTATTTTTAGTTAATATTTAATTAAGGAATATATTTTGATGAATTAATGGATTTTTTAATTAAATGATATTTTCATAAAATATTACTACAAAATCACTTTTTATTAAATATAAATGATCGTATAAATTTTTATGAGTACAATTGTAATTTTTATTAAAGTTTGAAAGTTGTTTTTGTCAAAACCCATGAATTTTTTATAAAAGTCAGTTTTTATTTTAAAAGTAAAAATTCACATATTTAGAAAATTATTTATATAAAATAGATATTATTTTTGGAATCAGGACATTGAAATTATCCAATGGTGATTTTTTCATAATTTTCTAAGACAGTCGAATTTTTGGGTAAAAATTAAATATCGATTAAATATATAATGCGTTTTATAACATCATAATGACCCAATAGTGATGTAATAAAATACTATAAAGGGTATATTCAAAAAATATATGTTTTAACTTTAAAATAATGCGATTTTAAATTTTTTTATTAATTTTATGGTGCCTTAGTGGACCCTCCAAGAATTATAAAACATTTTAACTTTTTAAAATGATTTCCTTGAGACTATGACTCACCTCTACATAATAAATCATAATATTTTAAGAAGTTCAGACATTGGACTTATAAAATAATTGTTTCCACTCCCCTTTGTCAAAAACCATGGGAAAAAACCATGGTATGGTTTGTGGTTTTGATTAGTTTAATGTGTAGTGTCCAAAACCTAAATAATAAAGAATTCTCTCTCCTTTCCTATATAAACCCACTCAATATCCCATTAATATTCACTAAAAACCTTTGGATCTCAACCAACCTCTCTCATACTCTATATATAATACTCCCAAGATTCCCCAATCTCTCTAGAAGCCTCTCTCAAGCCTTTTCCAAGCCTTTGGGATCACACTTCCAAGTAAGGGATTTCTTCTTTTCTGATTTTTGTCCAAGTTTCTTTATGTTTTCATACCCTTTTAATTTCAATTAAAAATGTTGGGGTATGATTTATCACCTCCCCTATACTACTATCCTTATGTTTTAATTATGAGATACCCCTTTCTATCTCATTAATTCCTCCCATGTACACATGTTACCATGCCAAAATTCCGTAAGGGGTTTCTCTCTCCTCATTTACATTCAAGAAATTATTTTATATTATGCATATAAATTACATTAAATATATTGGGACATGTATATATATGACTCCCTTAATTTAAATTTCATTTAAATATGATTTGATACCCCTTTCTCTCTCATCAACCATTTTTATGAATTCTTATGTCACGTCGTTATGCTGCTGAAATTGCACCGTGATTTTCCAAGGCAAAGTCCTTGTGTAGTGAATACCATGCCCATTTATCTATCAAGAGTATTCACCTTTACATGCATTTAATTATTGATTATAGAGTTTAATTTATGTATTAAACATTCCTTTATCATGGAATAAATGATGATGTTGAATGATTCCATGTTCTATGATTCATGTGGCACACTTATGCATGAAATGAAATGATTAAGAAGGGTGCGCCCTGATAGCGCTCCAATGCATTGGGTAAATATTAGTATCATGATACGTCAAGTGAAATTAGGGTTTACACATTCTAATTCAATTGAAATGAGGGTTTACTCATGATCCATGTGAAATGAGCCTCGTCTCATGCTAATATCATGTTAAATGTTGTTTCCACATCTCCACGTTATGATAATCTTGCTATATCATGCCTTTATGTTCATGTTTATATTATGATCCATTGATATTCCTATTGCATAATATGTATTATATTCTTAATTTTATACCCTTTTTACTCCCTTATTGGGCTTTATGTCTCGCCCTTTTTTTATGTATGTCCTCAGGTTATCCCATGCAATGCTAAGTACGAAGGAATGTTGTGGTTATGTAAAAGAAGTTTTCAATAATGATCTTGTATTTTTCTGTCTTAAGTTGTCATGTAATTTTCCTAAGCCCCAAATACACTATACCTATTGATCCACATTATAACATCCCACCTTTTTATCACATAAACTTTCATTACATTTTACAAAACCGATGATCTTTAAGGAATAGTGTCTTGGAAACCAGGAACTTAAAACATGAAAACATACATAAAACATTATTCTTAAACCCTTGAAAGGTTTCTCCTTAAGTTCATCCTAGGTTCATTACTGCATCTCATAACCTGGGGATATACAACAAAAGAAAGGGTGAGCAGAAGGCCCAGTAAGGGAAACAAGAGAAACATTTTACATGTGAACTTGAGATACTTCAATAAGGACATGAAAAGAACTTTGAGGCATGAAAATGAAACCATGAATCATATCATAATAAAAATAAAATTTTTCATAACTTGAAGATGTGGCTACAACATTTAATATTGACAATCGTTTCGTTTCACCAAGGTCCATCCCCGAGGTGTCGTTAAAAATTACCAAGGTTATTCACCAAGGCGTCGTTAAAAATGGTCATCTCTAGAGATTAAGTCTTTACCCAATGCATTGGAGCACTATCAGGGCGCACCCTTAAATTTGCCTTTATTATCATGTGAGCCACATATATCATCATCAAAAATTTCATAAATAACCCATATAGCATAAAATAAATGGGTTTCATTTCATAATCATAACGTTTTAAAAACTGCTTTAAAGACATGATCTTTACGTTACTTTAAACCCATGGAAAGGGAAAGCGGGTATCATGTATGTAAATCCAAGAATTTAAAATAGAACATTTTTGTATATATGTGAATAACCCTGTAGAAATAAGAGCTTTGAGTATTCACTTAATAACATGAAGTAATTTTGAGAAAAATAGAGAGGCATTTTGAGACGAAAATTCTGCAGCACAACGGCTACGTTACAAGGTTTTAGAAAACGTTGAAAAGAGAGGGGACATGGGTCAAACAATGATAAATGACCCATAAAACAGTAGAGGGACATAATATAAGGTATTTAAGAACATGGTAATGAAATTTGAAAATATACCATATGAAATGAAGAACATGAAAGGAAGACAAAAATAAGATTTCTCTTATGAAAATTCGGCAGCCTAACAGCGTTACATAAACTTCAACCAAAAATGAATTGATGGTGTCAAATAGGGTCTCTCATCATATGAACATAAAAGATCAGTATGATAGATATAGAGATCATACCCCAACAAAATAAAAAGAAACTTGCAAGACTTGACATGGAATTAGAACTTTGAAAAGGAGAAGGGTGAAAGAATCCCTTAAAAATTCGGCAGCCTAACGGCGTCACTTAAACTTCAACAAAAATGAATTGATGAGATCAAATAGGGTATCTCATCATATGAACATAATATTCCAGTATGATAGATATAGAGATCATACCCCAACATAACAAGAAGTAACTTGAAACAATTGACATGAAAGTATAACTTCAAAATGAGAAGGGTGAAAAACCACTTAAAAATTCGGCAGCCTAACGACGCCACTTAAAACTTCAAAAAACTGAATTGAAGAGATAAAATGGGGTCTCTCATCATATGATAATAAAAGATCAGTATAATAAATTTAGAGATCATACACCAACATAATAAAAAGGAACTTGAAATACTTTACATGATAATAGATCTTGAAAAATGAGAAGGGAGAAAGAATCCGTTACAAAAATTTCGGCAGCCTAACGGCGCCACTTAAAACTTCATAAAACGAAATAATGAGAGTAAGAGGGGATCTATCATTATGTGAAAATGAAAAGGGAAGTAAGAGGAGTATAAAAGAACACCCTTTAACATAAGAACATGGATCATAAAATAAATTACATAAAAAAGATTTCTTGAAAAGAAAGAGAGAGATCGGATCCCTTACCTTAAAACGTAACTCTTAAAACTCAAAGGTTTGGACCTTGAGGGCTTGGGGGCACCTTGGGAGGACTCCTTAGGAGGTAAGGAGACCAGAACTTCGTTGGGGGAGAGTTGGGAGTGAAAACTAAAGGAGGAAAGGGTGGGTATTTATAGGGAAAGTGAGGGGACAAGGCATTAATGGCCAAGGGACACCTCACAAGTGCTTTTCTCAAAACCATGTGCTCTCCCTTGGCATTTACCATGGAGTTAGGCCACATGGGGCCCCCAAAACAATAATTCATCACCCTTGGCCGGCCAACCCTTAAAATATCTCATGACATCATCATGACACAGTTATGATGTCATTAAACATAACGAAACCCTAAAACTGTATTTTTACTATTCACTGAAAATTCAACTTTCTCAGAAAAATCCCAAAATTTCACATTAACCAAATATCAAGGCTCTGATTTCAAAAATTAACTCCATTTTATAAAAATAATTTTCTAAATATTTTTAATTTTATTTTTAAATAAATACACTATTCACCGAAAATTCATTTTTTTAGAAAAATCCCCCAAAATTACCATAACATAATATCGATGCTCTGAGTTCAAAAATAAATTCCATTTTATAAAAATAATTTTCTAATTATTTTTAATTAAAAGTTTAATTAAAAAACACTATTCACCCGAAAAAACTAATACTTGACCAATAATTTATGAAACCAATATTTAACCATTTTATTGAATCACATTACTTAATCAAGGTGCCTAAATTATACTAATACTTTATTTAAGTGATATTACTAATCCATTTGGACTCATTACTAATCCTAATCATAAAATCACTATTCATATTTTAATATTCATCAAAAATTAAGTGGATCTTATTAGACTCTAAATTTCGTACTGAACATAATTGTAGAAGACCATTTTTAGCAAATCATTACACATTTTTAATTATTTAAGGTTTACAAAAACATTTTTAAAATATAATTTTTCTAAAATTCATCAAAAATATGCATACTATATTTATCCGGTCATTTGAAAATTCATAAACTTCATTATAAGAAGAAATCCCAATTTTTATTTAAAAAAAAGGATTACACAAGGCAGTTACGGTCTCCTTACATAGCCCCTTATCACACCAGCATAGGACCTAAGTGTAAGGTGTGCTAAGGTCAGAGAATCTGAGGGAGGCTCGGCCAACATTGCATGAGTAGTAATTTCTATCAGTTTGAACTTCTCGTGAAGGCGATCCCATTCTATCTTCACACGATGAAGTTCAGCTTGGGTTTGGTCCAGAGCAAAGCCCGGTGGTGCTACCTCCTTCCCAAGTTCTGTTAGATGGGCTTCAATCGGTCCAAGACTACTGGGTGAGGCAATCGAATCTTCTTTTTATATTAATTAACCAAGATTACTTGTATTTAGAGACAATAATCAAAACGTTTAGTTTCCAGCGGTCATATTGACCAATGGTCATATTACAGTCAAAAACCAACGGTATCATTTTAATTATACTCATGTTATCAAATGAAACATTTTTGTTGAGTACCAAAATAAAATAAAATAACACATAAAATTAGGAAACAAGATTTATTCAAAATTTCAGGTCGTTACAATCTTCCCCCCTTAAGAAATTGCGTCTTTGCAATTTTTTTAAAATTAGGTTTTGAAATTTCATTGAAAGTCCCACATCGGAAAAGGAGTCAGTAAAACTATTACTTTAAAATAAAGAAAGGGAAGTACGAAGGTCACCTAAGTTATCCCACACTAGGATTCCATGTAGGAAAACATGGACATGGAAGAAAAACAAAGGGTCAAGTTCTGAGGGAGAGTGATAGAGAACGTGATTAGGAGAAAGTTAACCATAAGAAAATCCCAAACTTATGATGTGTGTAAACGGTCATTGATTACCTAGTAGGAAACGTAAACCAACAACGTTTTTGTTTTACGTTCCTTTTCATAATTTTGAGGAATTCATTTACTACATAGAACAAAAACATAAGAAAATATACCTACCTTCATGTAGAGTTTCATCCTTTAATAAGTTTCTACAAAAACTAATCTTTTCTCCAAAAGATGAGCATTCAAAACTACTTGGTCTCATCAAAACACAAGAATCATCTTCTAGAGAATCACATAATCCAAAAAATATTAACTATCTATTTCTTCTATCTTTAAACATTATCCCAAAAATAGAAAGGGTAAGGTAAAACAACTCTTCAAAAAGAAAGAATCCCATAGGAAGGGAAACTATTTTTAAATCTTCAAAGTTCCATTGTACTACCCAAAGTTCATCATAGACCATCCCATAAATAACGGTCCTTAAAATTCCTCAAAATAAACCAAACTAAGATTGAAACCCAAATACAAGAGGGATTTGATAACATAGTCTTCCAAAATAAACTTCATTGTTCATCTCCAAACAACATCAACCACACCTAACATCTTATAAAAAAAGTAGCTAACCTAAACATATTTTACCCAAGATAGGTTAATCATTTCCATAATTAACCTAAATTACTATAAGTCCACCTTAAATTCATTGATTCTTCAAAATATAAGTCAACCTTACTACTCAATGAAAATACCGTAGTAATCTATTTACCTTGATCATATAGGGTCCTAAAAATAGTGAACATCTTCCAAAATAATAATCATCTTTTAATCCCCTAATCATCTCTATCGTATTAATACGGAAATCATAGCATTTCCTATCACATTGGTTGTTGGGACATGTTCTCACATTTCCCTCCATTAACTAAGAAAAGAATCTATAATTAGGGGCTTAAATACTTAGCCAATAATCATGAAAATAAACTTAAAGCATATAAGGATAACTTGTAGAAGAAAAGTATACCCTAACTTGTGATCCCCTAGGTTCCCATCTAGGTTATCCATGATCATATATTCTTATGTGAACCTTTATTTTATTTTATCTTTGTTCCTTTAACAATGGTTCATACTAAGCTTATGAATTTACCAAAGCATATCCCCCGGGAGTGTCGTAACCAAGAGTTCAGCAAGGCCCGTTGTCATGTACCAGTTCCCGTTCGAGTCTAGCTCAAAGCGGTGTTTTTGGGTTTTACCCCTATGTACATCTGTGCTAGAGCCACCTCTACCTGCTCGTATCTAGACAGGGATGTATTTGCTTGGAAACCCCTTACTCAATACTCACCAAAATACCAGGAAGATTTCCTATATTTAAACTTTTCTATAGGGTTCTTCCTAGAGTTTTCATATCCTAATTTCCACAAATAACTAAACCATCCTTTGATACCAACTATAACATCCCACATTTTTATCACATAAACTTTCATTACATTTAACAAAACCGAGGATCTTTAAGGTTTAGTGTCCTTGAAACCAGGAACTTAAAACATGAAAACATACATAAAACATTCTTCTTAAACCCTTGAAAGGATTATCCTTAAGTTCATCCTAGGTTCATTACTGCATCTCATAACCTGGGGACATACAACAAAAGAAAGGGTGAGCAGAAGGCCCAGTAAGGGAAACAAGAGAAACATTTTACATGTGAACTTGAGATACTTCAATAAGGACATGAAAAGAACTTTAAGGCATGAAAATGTAACCATGAAGCATATCATAATAAAAATAACATTTTTCATAACTTGAAGATGTGGATACAACATTTAATATTGAAAATCGTTTCATTTCACCAAGGTCCATCCCCAAGGTGTCGTTAAAAATTACCAAGGTTATTCACCAAGGCGTCGTTAAAAATGGTCATCTCTAGAGATTAAATCTTTACCCAATGCATTGGAGCGCTATCAGGGCGCACACTTAAATTTGCCTTTATTATCATGTGAGACACATATATCATCATCAAACATTTCGTAAATAACCCATATATCATAAAATAAATGGGTTTCATTTCATAATCATAACGTTTTAAAAACTGCTTTAAAGACATGATCTTTACGTTACTTTAAACCCACGGAAAGGGAAAGCGGGTATCATGTATGTAAATACCAGAATTTAAAATAGAACATTTTTGTATATATTTGAATAACCCTGTAGAAATAATATCTTTGAGTATTCACTTAATAACATGAAGTAATTTTGAGAAAAAGAGAGTGGCATTTTGAGACGAAAATTCTGCAGCACAATGGCTACGTTACAAGGTTTTAGAAAACGTTGAAAAGAGAGGGGACATGGGTCAAACAATGATAAATGACCCATAAAACAGTAGAGGGACAGAATATAATGGATTTAAGAACATGGTAATGAAATTTAAAAATATACCATATGAAATGATGAACATGAAAGGAAGACAAAAATAAGATTTCTCTTATGAAAATTCGGCAGCCTAACAGCGTTACATAAACTTCAACCAAAAATGAATTGATGATGTCAAATAGGGTCTATCATCATATGAACATAAAAGATCAGTATGATAGATATATATATCATACCCCAACATGATATAAAGGAACTTTCAAGACTTGACATGGAATTATAACTTTGAAAATGAGAAGGGTGAAAGAATCCCTTAAAAATTCGGCAGCCTAACGGCATCACTTAAACTTCAACAAAAATGAATTGATGAGATAAAATAGGGTCTCTCATCATATGAACATAAGAGTATAGTATGATAGATATAGAGATCATACCCAAACATAACAAAAAGGAACTTGAAATAATTGACATGAAAGTAGAACTTGAAAACGAGAAGGGTGAAGAACCACTTAAAAATTCGACAGCCTAACGGCGCCACTTAAAACTTCAAAAAACTGAATTGAAGAGATCAAATGGGGTCTCTCATCATATGATCATAAAAGATCAGTATGATAAATTTAGATATCATACCCCAACATAATAAAAAGGAACTTGAAATACTTTACATGATAATAGATCTTGAAAAATGATAAGGGAGAAAGAATCCGTTACAAAAATTTCGGCAGCCTAACGGCGCCACTTAAAACTTCATAAAACGAAATAATGAGAGTAAGAGGGGATCTCTCATTATGTGAACATGAAAAGGGCAGTAATAGGAGTATAAAAGAACACCCTTTAACATACTAACATGGAGCATAAAAGAAATTACATAAAAAAGATTTCTTGAAAAGAAAGAGAGAGATCAGATCCCTTACCTTAAAATGTAACTCTTAAAACTCAAAGGTTTGGACCTTGAGGTCTTGGGGACACCTTGGGAGGACTACTTGGGAGGTAAGGAGACCAGAACTTCGTTGGGGGAGAGTTGGGAGTAAAAAATAAAGGAGTAAAGGGTGGTTATTTATAGGGAAAGTGAGGGGACAAGGTATTAATGGCCAAGGGACACCTCACAAGTGCTTTTCTCAAAACCATGTGCTCTCCCTTGGAATTTACCATTGAGTTAGGCCACATGGGGCCCCCAAAACAATAATTCATCACCCTTGGCCGGCCAACCCTTAAAATATCTCATGATATCATCATGACATAGTTATGATGTCATTAAACATACCGAAACCCTAAAACTGTATTTTTACTATTCACTGAAAATTCAACTTTCTCAGAAAAATCCCAAAATTTCACATTAACCAAATATCAAGGCTCTGATTTCAAAAATGAACTCCATTTTATAAAAATAATTTTCTAAATATTTTTAATTTTATTTTTAAATAAATACACTATTCACCGAAAATTCATTTTTTTAGAAAAATACCCAAAAATTACCATAACATAATATCGATGCTCTGAGTTCAAAAATAAATTCCATTTTATAAAAATAATTTTCTAATTATTTTTAATTAAATTTTTAATTAAAAAACACTATTCACCCGAAAAAACTAATACTTGACTAATAATTTATGAAACCATTATTTAACCATTTTATTGAATCACATTACTTAATCAAGGTGCCTAGATTATACAAATACTTTATTTAAGTGAGATTACTAATCCATTTGGACTCATTTCTAATCCTAATAATAAAATCACTATTCATATTTTACTATTCATCAAAAATCAAGTTGATCTTATTAGACTCTAAATTTCGTACTGAACATAATTGTAGAAGACCATTTTTTGCAAATAATTACACATTTTTAATTATTTAAGGTTTACAAAAACATTTTTAAAATATACTTTTTCTAAAATTCATCAAAAATATGCATACTATATTTATCCGGATATTTGAAAATTCATAAACTTCATCATAAGAAGAAATCCCAATTTTTATTTAAAACAAAGGATTACACAAGGCAGTTACGGTCTCCTTACATAGCCCCTTATCACACCAGCATAGGACCTAAGTGTAAGGTGTTCTAAGGTGAGAGAATCTGAGGGAGGCTCGGCCAACATCGCATGAGTAGTAATTTCTATCAGTTTGAACTTCTCGCGAAGGCGATCCCGTTCTAGCTTCACACGATGAAGTTCAGCTTGGGTTTGGTCCAGAGCAAAGCCCAGTGGTGCTACCTCCTTCCCAAGTTCTGTTAGATGGGCTTCGATCAGTCCAAGACTACTGGGTGAGGCCATCGAATCTTCTTTCTATATTAATTAACCAAGATTACTTTTATTTAGAGACAATAATCAAAACGTTTAGTTTCCATCGGTTATATTGACCAATGGTCATATAACAGTCAAAAACCAATGGTATCATTTTAATTATACTCATGTTATCAAATGAAACATTTTTATTGAGTACAAAAATAAAATAAAATAACACATAAAATTAGGAAACAAGATTTATTCAAAATTTCAGGTCGTTGCAATCTTCCCCCCTTAAGAAATTGCGTCCTCACAAATTTTTTAAAATTAGGTTTTGAAATTTCATTGAAAGTCCCACATCGGAAAAGGAGTCAGTAAAACTATTACTTTAAAAGAAAGAAAGGGAAGTACGAAGGTCGCCTGAGTTAGCCCACACTAGGATTTCATGTAGGAAAACATGGACATGGAAGAAAAACAAAGGGTCAAGTTCTGAGGGAGAGTGATAGAGAACGTGATTAGGAGAAAGTTAACCATAAGAAAATCCCAAACTTATGATGTGTGTAAACGGTCATTGATTACCTAGTAGGAAACGTAAACCAACAACGTTTTTGTTTTACGTTCCTTTTCATAATTTTGAGGAATTCATTTACTACATAGAACAAAAACATAAGAAAATATACCTACCTTCATGTAGAGTTTCATCCTTTAATAAGTTTCGACCAAAACTAATATTTTCTCCAAAAGATGAGCATTCAAAACTACTTGGTCTCATCAAAACACAAGAATCATCTTCTAGATAATCACATAATCCACAAAAGATTAACTATCTATTTCTTCTATCTTTAAACATTATCCCAAAAACAGAA
Organism: Viscum album; assembly: GCA_963277665.1. NCBI lineage: Eukaryota > Viridiplantae > Streptophyta > Magnoliopsida > Santalales > Viscaceae > Viscum > Viscum album. The sequence goes on along the minus strand of OY728142.1, from coordinate 793,890,480 downwards.
AGGGTAAGGCAAAACAACTCTTCAAAAAGAAAGAATCCCATAGGAAGGGAAACTATTTTTAAATCTTAAAAGTTCCATGGTACTACCCAAAGTTCATCATAGACCATCCCATAAATAACGGTCCTTAAAATTCCAAAAAATAAACCAAACTAAGATTGAAACCCAAATACAAGAGGGATTTGATAACATAGTCTTCCAAAATAAACTTCATTGTTCATCTCCAAACAACATCAACCACACCTAACATCTTATAAAAAAAGTAGCTAACCTAAACATATTTTACCCAAGATAGGTTAATCATTTCCATAAGTAACCTAAATTACTATAAGTCCACCTTAAATTCATTGATTCTTCAAAATATAAGTCAACCTTACTCCTCAATGAAAATACTGTAGTAATCTATTTACCTTGATCATATAGGGTCCTCAAAATAGTGAACGTCTTCCAAAATAATAATCATCTTTTAATCCCCTAATCATCTCTGTCGTATTAATACGGCAATTGTAGCATTTCCTATCACATTGGTTGTTGGGACATGTTCTTCCATTTCCCTCCATTAACTAAGAAAAGAAGCTATAACTAGGGGCTTAAATACTTAGCCAATAATCATGAAAATAAACTTAAAGCATATAAGGATAACTTGTAGAAGAAAATTATACCCTAACTTGTGATCCCCTAGGTTCCCATATAGGTTATTCATGATCATATATTCTTATGTGAACCTTTATTTTATTTTATCTTTGTTCCTTTAACAATGGTTCATACTAAGCTTATGAATTTACCAAATCATATCCCCCAGGAGTGTCGTAACCAATAGTGCAGAAAGGCATATTGTCGTGTACCAGTTCCCGTTCGAGTCTAGCTCAAAGCGGTGTTTTCGGGCTTTACCCCTATTTACATCTGTGCCAGATCCACCTCTACCTGCTCGTATCCAGATAGGGATGTATTTGCTTGGAAACCCCTTACTCAATACTCAACAAAATACCAGGAAGATTTCCTATATTTAAACTTTTCTATAGGGTTCTTCCTAGATTTTTCATATCCTAATTTCCACAAATAACTAAACCATCCTTTGATACCAACTATAACATCCCGCCTTTTTATCACATAAACTTTCATTACATTTTACAAAACCGAGGATCTTTAAGGTTTAGTGTCTTGGAAACCAGGAACTTAAAACATGAAAACATACATAAAAAATTCTTCTTAAACCCTTGAAAGGCTTCTCCTTAAGTTAATCCTAGGTTCATTACTGCATCTCATAACCTGGGGACATAAAACAAAAGAAAGGGTGAGCAGAAGGCCCAGTAAGGGAAACAAGAGAAACATTTTACATGTGAACTTGAGATACTTCAATAAGGACATGAAAAGAACTTTAAGGCATGAAAATGAAACCATGAAACATATCATAATAAAAATAAAATTTTTCATAACTTGAAGATGTGGCTACAACATTTAATATTGACAATCGTTTCGTTTCACCAAGGTCCATCCCCAAGGTGTCGTTAAAAATTTCCAAGGTTATTCACCAAGGCATCGTTAAAAATGGTCATCTCTAGAGATTAAGTCTTTACCCAATGCATTGGAGTCCTATCAGGTCACACCCTTAAATTTGCCTTTATTATCATGTGAACCCCATATATCATCATAAAACATTTCATAAATAACCCATATAGCATAAAATAAATGGGTTTCATTTCATAATCATAACGTTTTAAAAACTGCTTTAAAGACATGATCTTTACGTTACTTTAAACCCACGGAAAGGGAAAGCGGGTATCATGTATGTAAATCCCAGAATTTAAAATAGAACATTTTTGTATATAAGTGAATAACCCTGTAGAAATAAGATCTTTGAGTATTCACTTAATAACATGAAGTAATTTTGAGAAAAAGAGAGAGGCATTTTGAGACGAAAATTCTGCAGCACAACGGCTACGTTACAAGGTTTTAGAAAATGTTGAAAAGAGAGGGGACATGGGTCAAACAATGATAAATGACCCATAAAACAGTAGAGGGAAAAAATATAAGGGATTTAATAACATGGTAATGAAATTTGAAAATATACCATATGAAATGAAGAACATGAAAGGAAGACAAAAATAAGATTTCTCTTATGAAAATTCGGCAGCCTAACAGCATTACATAAAATTCAACCAAAAATGAATTGATGATGTAAACTAGGGTCTCTCATCATATTACCATAAAAGATCAGTATGATAGATTTAGAGATCATACCCCAACATAATAAAAAGGAACTTGCAAGACTTGGCATGGAATTATAACTTTGAAAAGGAGAAGGGTGAAAGAATCCCTTAAAAATTCAGCAGCCTAACAGCGTCACTTAAACTTCAACAAAAATGAATTGATGAGATCAAATAGGGCCTCTCATCATATGAACATAAGAGTACAGTATTATAGATATAGAGATCATACCCCAACATAACAAAAAGTAACTTGAAAGAATTGACATGAAAGTAGAACTTCAAAACGAGAAGGGTGAAGAACCACTTAAAAATTCGGCAGCCTAACGGCGCCACTTAAAACTTCAAAAAACTAAATTGAAGAGATCAAATGGGGTATCTCATCATATGATCATAAAAGATCAGTATGATAAATTTAGAGATCATACCCCAACATAATAAAAAGGAACTTGAAATACTTTACATGATAATAGATCTTGAAAAATGAGAAGGGAGAAAGAATCTGTTACAAAAATTTCGGCAGCCTAACGACCCCACTTAAAACTTCATAAAACGAAATAATGAGAGTAAGAGGGGATCTCTCATTATGTGGACATGAAAAGTAAAGTAAGAGGATTATAAAAGAACACCCTTTAACATAATAACATGGAGCATAAAAGAAATTACATAAAAGAGATTTCTTGAAAAGAAAGAGAGAGATCGGATCCCTTACCTTAAAACGTAACTCTTAAAACTCAAAGGTTTGGACCTTGAGGGCTTGGGGGAACCTTGGGAGGACTCCTTGAGAGTTAAGGAGACCATAACTTCATTGGTGGAGAGTTGGGAGTGAAAACTAAAGGAGGAAAGGGTGGGTATTTATAGGGAAAGTGAGGGGACAAGGCATTAATGGCCAAGGGACACCTCACAAGTGCTTTTCTCAAAACCATGTGCTCTCTCCCTTGGAATTTACCATGGAGTTAGGCCACATGGGGCCCCCAAAACAATAATTCATCACCCTTGGCCGGCCAACCCTTAAAATATCTCATGACATCGTCATGACACAGTTATGATGTCATTAAACATACCGAAACCCTAAAACTGTATTTTTACTATTCACTGAAAATTCAACTTTCTCAGAAAAATCCCAAAATTTCACATTAACCAAATATCTAGGCTCTGATTTCAAAAATGAACTCCATTTTATAAAAATAATTTTCTAAATATTTTTAATTTTATTTTTAAATAAATACACTATTCACCGAAAATTCATTTTTTTAGAAAAATCCCCAAAAATTACCATAACATAATATCGATGCTCTGAGTTCAAAAATAAAGTCCATTTTATAAAAATAATTTTCTAATTATTTTTAATTAAATTTTTAATTAAAAAACACTATTCACCCAAAAAAACTAATACTTGACTAATAATTTATGAAACCATTATTTAACCATTTTATTGAATCACATTACTTAATCAAGGTGCCTAGATTATACTAATACTTTATTTAAGTGAGATTACTAATCCATTTGGACTCATTACTAATCCTAATCATAAAATCACTATTCATATTTTACTATTCATCAAAAATCAAGTTGATCTTATTAGACTTGAAATTTCGTACTGAACATAATTGTAGCAGACCATTTTTTGCAAATCATTTCACATTTTTAATTATTTAAGGTTTAAAAAAACATTTTTAAAATATACTTTTTCTAAAATTCATCAAAAATATGAATACTATATTTATCTGGTCATTTGAAAATTCATAAACTTCATCAGAAGAAGAAATCCCAATTTTTATTTAAAACAAAGGATTACACAAGGCAGTTACGGTCTCCTTACATAGCCCCTTATCACACCAGCATAGGACCTAAGTGTAAGGTGTGCTAAGGTGAGAGAATCTGAGGGAGGCTCGGCCAACATCACACGAGTAGTAATTTCTATCAGTTTGAACTTCTCGCGAAGGCGATACCCTTATAGCTTCACACGATGAAGTTCAGCTTGGGTTTGGTCCAGAGCAAAGCCCAGTGGTGATACCTCCTTCCCAAGTTCTGTTATATGTGCTTCGATCGGTCCAAGACTATTGGGTGAGGCCATCGAATCTTCTTTCTATATTAATTAACCAAGATTACTTGTATTTAGAGACAATAATCAAAACGTTTAGTTTTGAGCGGTCATATTGACCAATGGTCATATAACAGTCAAAAACCAACGGTATCATTTTAATTATACTCATGTTATCAAATGAAACATTTTTGTTGAGTAAAAAAATAAAATAAAATAACACATAAAATTAGGAAACAAGATTTATTCAAAATTTCAGGTCGTTACAATCTTCCCCCCTTAATAAATTGCGTCCTCGTAATTTTTTTAAAATTAGGTTTTGAAATTTCATTGAAAGTCCCACATCGGAAAAGGAGTCAGTAAAACTATTACTTTAAAAGAAAGAAAGGTAAGTACGAAGGTCACCTGATTTAGCCCACACTAGGATTCCATGTAGGAAAACATGGACATGGAAGAAAAACAAAGGGTCAAGTTCTAAGGGAGAGTGATAGAGAACGTGATTAGGAGAAAGTTAACCATAAGAAAATCCCAAACTTATGATGTGTGTAAACGGTCATTGATTACCTAGTAGTAAACGTAAACCAACAACGTTTTTGTTTTACATTCCTTTTCATAATTTTGAGGAATTCATTTTACTACATAGAACAAAAACATAAGAAAATATACCTACCTTCATGTAGAGTTTCATCCTTTAATAAGTTTCTACCAAAACTAATCTTTTCTCCAAAAGATGAGCATTCAAAACTACTTAGTCTCATCAAAACACAAGAATCATCTTCTAGAGAATCACATAATCCACAAAAGATTAACTATCTATTTATTCTATCTTTAAACATTATCCCAAAAACAGAAAGGGTAAGGTAAAACAACTCTTAAAAAAGAAAGAATCCCATAGGAAGGGAAACTATTTTTAAATCTTCAAAGTTTCATGGTACTACCCAAAGTTCATCATAGACCATCCCATAAATAAGAGTCCTTAAAATTCCTCAAAATAAACCAAACTAAGATTGAAACCCAAATACAAGAGGGATTTGATAACATAGTCTTCCAAAATAAACTTCATTGTTCATCTCCAAACAACATCAACCACACCTAACATCTTATAATAAAAGTAGCTAACCTAAACATATTTTACCCAAGATAGGTTAATCATTTCCATAAGTAACCTAAATTACTATAAGTCCACCTTAAATTCATTGATTCTTCAAAATATAATTCAACCTTACTCCTCAATGAAAATACCATAGTAATCTATTTACCTTGATCATATAGGGTCCTCAAAATAGTGAACGTCTTCCAAAATAATAATCATCTTTTAATCCCCTAATCATCTCTATCGTATTAATACGGAAATCGTAGCATTTCCTATCACATTGGTTGTTGGGACATGTTCTTCCATTTCCCGCCATTAACTAAGAAAAGAAGCTATAATTAGGGGCTTAAATACTTAGCCAATAATCATGAAAAGAAACTTAAAGCATATAAGGATAACTTGTAGAAGAAAAGTATACCCTAACTTGTGATCCCCTAGGTTCCCATCTAGGTTATCCATGATCATATATTCTTATGTGAACCTTTATTTTATTTTATATTTGTTCCTTTAACAATGGTTCATACTAAGCTTATGAATTTACCAAAGCATATCCCCCGGGAGTGTCGTAACTAAGAGTGCAGCAAGGCCCATTGTCGTGTACCAGTTCCCGTTCGAGTCTATCTCAAAGCGGTGTTTTCGGGTTTTACCCCTATGTACATCTGTGCCAGATCCACCTCTACCTGCTCGTATCCAGATAGGGATGTATTTGCTTGGAAACCCCTTACTCAATACTCACCAAAATACCAGGAAGATTTCCTATATTTAAACTTTTCTATAGGGTTCTTCCTAGAGTTTTCATATCCTAATTTCCACAAATAACTAAATCATCCTTTGATACCAACTATAACATCCCGCCTTTTTATCACATAAACTTTCATTACATTTTACAAAACTGAGGATCTTTAAGGTTTAGTGTCTTGGAAACCAGGAACTTAAAACATGAAAACATACATAAAACATTCTTCTTAAACCCTTGAAAGGCTTCTCCTTAAGTTCATCCTAGGTTCATTACTGCATCTCATAACCTGGGGACATACAACAAAATAAAGGGTGAGCAGAAGGCCCAGTAAGGGAAACAAGAGAAACATTTTACATGTGAACTTGAGATACTTCAATAAGGACATGAAAAGAACTTTAAGGCATTAAAATGAAACCATGAAGCATATCATAATAAAAATAAAAATTTTCATAACTTAAAGATGTGGCTAAAACATTTAATATTTACAATCATTTCGTTTCACCATGGTCCATCCCCAAGGTGTCGTTAAAAATTACCAAGGTTATTCACCAAGGCGTCGTTAAAAATGGTCATCTCTAGAGATTAAGTCTTTACCCAATGCATTGGAGCGCTATCAGGGAGAACCCTTAAATTTGCCTTTATTATCATGTGATCCACATATATCATCATCAAACATTTCATAAATAACCCATATAGAATAAAATAAATGGGTTTCATTTCATAATCATAACGTTTTAAAAACTGCTTTAAAGACATGATCTTTACGTTACTTTAAACCCACGGAAAGGGAAAGCGGGTATCATGTATGTAAATCCCAGAATTTAAAATAGAAAATTTTGGTATATATGTGAATAACCCTGTAGAAATAATAGCTTTGAGTATTCACTTAATAACATGAAGTAATTTTGAGAAAAAGAGAGAGGTATTTTGAGACGAAAATTCTGCAGCACAACGGCTACGTTACAAGGTTTTAGAAAACGTTGAAAAGAGAGGGGACATGGGTAAAACAATGGTAAATGACCCATAAAACAGTATAGGGACAGAATATAAGGGATTTAAGAACATGGTAATGAAATTTTAAAATATACCATATGAAATGAAGAACATGAAAGGAAGACAAAAATAAGATTTCTCTTATGAAAATTCGGCAGCCTAACAGCGTTACATAAACTTCAACCAAAAATGAATTGATGATGTCAAATAGGGTCTCTCATCATATGAACATAAAAGATAATTATGATAGATATATAGATCATACCCCAACATAATAAAAAGGAAATTGCAAGACTTGACATGGAATTTGAACTTTGAAAAGGAGAAGGGTGAAAGAATCCCATAAAAATTCGGCAGCCTAACGGCGTCACTTAAACTTCAACAAAAATGAATTGATGAGATCAAATAGGGCCTCTCATCATATGAACATAAGAGTCCAGTATGATAGGTATAGATATCATACCCCAAAATAACAAAAATGAACTTGAAAGAATTGACATGAAAGTAGAACTTCAAAACGAGAAGGGTGAAGAACCACTTAAAAATTCGGCAGCCTAACGGCGCCACTTAAAACTTCAAAAAACTGAATTGAAGAGATCAAATGGGGTCTCTCATCATATTATCATAAAATATCAGTATGATAAATTTATAGATAATACCCCAACATAATAAAAAGTAACTTGAAATACTTTACATGATAATAGATCTTGAAAAATGAGAAGGGAGAAAGAATCCGTTATAAAAATTTCGGCAGCCTAACGGCGCCACATAAAACTTCATAAAACGAAATAATGAGAGTAAGAGGGGATCTCTCATTATGTGAACATGAAAAGGGCAGTAAGAGTAATATAAAATAACACCCTTTAACATAATAACATGGAGCATAAAATAAATTACATAAAAGAGATTTCTTGAAAAGAAAGAGAGAGATCGGATCTCTTACCTTAAAACGTAACTCTTAAAACTCAAAGGTTTGGACCTTGAGGGCTTGGGGGAACCTTGGGAGGACTCATTGGGAGGTAAGGAGACCAGAACTTCCTTGAAGGAGAGTTGGGAGTGAAAACTAAATGAGGAAAGGGTGGGTATTTATAGGGAAAGTGAGGGGACAAGGTATTAATGGCCAAGGGACACCTCACAAGTGTTTTTCTCAAAACCATGTGCTCTCCCTTGGCATTTACCATGGAGTTAGGCCAAATGGGGCTCCAAAAACAATAATTCATCACCCTTGGCCGTCCAACCCTTAAAATATCTCATGACATCATCATGACACAGTTATGATGTCATTAAACATACCGAAACTCTAAAACTGTATTTTTACTATTCACTGAAAATTCAACTTTCTCAGAAAAATCCCAAAATTTCACATTAACCAAATATCAAGGCTCTGATTTCAAAAATGAACTCCATTTTATAAAAATAATTTTCTAAATATTTTTAATTTTATTTTTAAATAAATACACTATTCACCGAAAATTCATTTTTTTAGAAAAATCCCCAAAAATTACCATAACATAATATCAATGCTCTGAGTTCAAAAATAAATTCCATTTTATAAAAATATTTTTCTAATTATTTTTAATTAAATTTTTAATTATAAAACTCTATTCACCCGAAAAAAACTAATACTTGACTAATAATTTTTGAAACCATTATTTAACTATTTTATTGAATCACATTACTTAATCAAGGTGCCTAGATTATACTAATACTTTATTTAAGTGATATTACTAATACATTTGGACTCATTACTAATCCTAATCATAAAATCACTATTCATATTTTACTATTCATCAAAAATCAAGTTTATCTTATTAGACTCTAAATTTCGTACTGAACATAATTGTAGAAGACCATTTTTTTCAAATCATTACCCATTTTTAATTATTTATGGTTTACAAAAACATTTTTAAAATATACTTTTTCTAAAATTCATCAAAAATATGCATACTATATTTATCCGGTCATTTGAAAATTCATAAACTTCATCATAAGAAGAAATCCCAATTTTTATTTAAAACAAAGGATTACACAAGGCAGTTACGGTCTCCTTACATAGCCCCTTATCACACCAGCATAGGACCTAAGTGTAAGGTGTGCTAAGGTGGGAGAATCCGAGGGAGGCTCGGCCAACATCGCACGAGTAGTAATTTCTATCAGTTTGAACTTCTCGCGAAGGCGATCCCATTCTAGATTCACACGATGAAGTTCAGCTTTGGTTTGGTCCAGAGCAAAGCCCAGTGGTGCTACCTCCTTCCCAAGTTCTGTTAGATGGGCTTCGATCGGTCCAAGACTACTGGGTGAGGCCATCGAATCTTCTTTCTATATTAATTAACCAAGATTACTTGTATTTAGAGACAATAATCAAAACGTTTAGTTTCCAGCGGTCATATTGACCAATGGTCATATAATAGTCAAAAACCAATGGTATCATTTTAATTATACTCATGTTATAAAATGAAACATTTTTGTTGAGTACAAAAATAAAATAAAATAACACATAAAATTAGGAAACAAGATTTATTCAAAATTTCAGGTCGTTACACACATATTTTTATTAAGTGTAATTTTATGTAATAAATCATGTTAAAGTGTGTAATAAAGAGCAATATTGTTATACACCCAACCTATCATCAAATTACCTAGGGGCTACCCACCTGGGTACTCACATGATAGTGGGGGAGGGGTACTCACCCTATAATCATCTCAACTATCATGAAGGATTTAAGGCATCCCAAAGTCATCTCATAACCTACTCGGGCTGATCATTTTGATTCATTACTTTCCTATATAACGAAGTGTCTAAGGGAACCTATACCAAGGTCCTCTACATTCATCCATTTCATTTAATTTATACTTCTTAAAGGTCTATATATGTTCAAGAATGCATTTATAAGTAATTCCTTGGATATCAATGGTTGAGGTATCAAGATAGTGCACAAGGGTCCATTGTATACCTTGATACTTTATAAATTTCACAAGCATTTAATTTTAAAGAAAAGATTTATTTAAATAAAAGATTGATTGCCCATGGTAGAGAGACTACATATCACATGCTGTATAAATAAAATGGATATACTATAAGGTAATGCTTAAGGGACCACCTAATTCAATCATAGAGTTATTCCATTTATAAGTGAAGCTCAACCACCCTCGCTGAAGGCCATCTAAGTCTTTAACATGATCACATCATAACTCAAGGCCCTATCTCAAGCCATGAAATTAAAATAAATTATTTTAAGAAATTTATAATTATTTTTTACAATTTTATTCAATTATTTATAATGCCTAATAACTCACCGGGTCACTCCCAAGGTCTAATCCTTGAGAAAAGGGCTGTGTGCCACCCCTAGCATCCATCTAAACCTTTAACACAAAAATTCCCTCATTTGTCTTTTCAATAAAACCATCCATTTCCCCCAAAATGTAAAATCCATAAATAAAAACACAACAACAACATACCTATTTGAATTTGTACACAACCTAGTGTGATCAACCTCTTGAGACCTCCTTTAGCTAAGTTAAGAAAATGGTCACTTGATACTAGGATGATTCTACCATGCTCTATTAGAATCATCATGATAACCCTAACTGGATCACAATATATCAATACTAAGAATAAGGGGAATAAACTAAGAAATAAACAAATTGGATTGAAAATTTTACCTCAAACTATCTACTAGAACAGAAAACACTTGATTCCAACAAGAATCGAGGGAGTGGTCCCTTAAAATAAAAGAGGGAGATTAGAGGCCATTCTTGGGTTGTGTATACCTTGTGTACGGGCATGAAAACACCCCAAAATCCCTTAAAATAATTTTTAACCCTTTTTTTGGGTTTGTAAACACTGCTCACCATGTAAATGGATTCCACACAGGGTGACCTACCTAAGGGTCTACGTATGGGGATTCATGTGAGGGTTCACCCATGTAAGGATATCAATGACATAGGGTAATTAGTCATGTAGGAGTAATACATGTAAGGAGATTCCCCATGTGAGGGGATCTCCATGTAGGGTTCATGCCCACATAAAGTGAAATTCCCTTATGTGGTTGAATCACGTATGAGGATTTCCCATGTAAGTGGATTTTCCCTTATGTGGTCACTCCCTGTGTAAGGGGATTCTTCCCCACTTCTCCAGTACTAGACTTTTCCAAAATTTATAAAAAAAACCCATGTATGGGGATTTTCCCATACATGGTCACTCCCCACATAAGGATATGTCCATGTAAGGGTCCTCCACTCAAGTGACCCACATAAGTTTCACCATGTTGGGGTATTCTATACCCCCTTATCCAGAGGAGGAATTTGCAAAAAATTGACAAAGTATCATCCATGTAAGAGAATCCCCATGTAAAAGTTTTCTCATTACACTAGGCTAGCCCACCACTTGGACTAAAACACTACTCCCAAGCACTCGAGTCATCACCTGAGCCTAAAAACATATCTAACAACATTAATTGGGGTTTTCCCTACTCTCAAATTCTTGATTTTAATTCCATTTCTCAAAACAACCCCATCTCTAAAGTCAAAAACTCAAATTCCCCTAGAATTTATCAACCCATTCAGATGTAGGTCTTTGCACTTAAGGCCACATGGTAAACTTGATCTCACACTATTTGGGTAGTCTTAGTTGGTGATGTTATATTTAGTTCAAACAATAAGGTTCAATATATAAGGATATGTCCTTAAACATTACATATTATAGTGTCTTTGGACAATAATTCACTTAATTTCATTCCTGAGGATCTTTTCAGTGTAGAGTTTTAGAGAATTAGGCCATAACTCATACATATCAAAACTATATTTTAAAAATTGGACACTTCTATTCAGTATCTATTTTCCCCATGATATAAAACTTTTAAAATAAAACATGATTTATTTTCATGAAAAAACTTCATGAATTTTAACTTGAGTTCTTCCTTTCCTTTACCCATCCTTAAACCATGTGAAAAATATTTTAAAATGTGGTATGAGAAAAAAAACTTATTAAGTGATATAAAAAATAAAAAAAATCATTAGTCTAGTGAAATAAATGAAAACACAAGAAAAGTATTTTATTAAAAAACATATATTTTTACCCAAATGGGTGTCATTTTTTATTTAAAAATATCATTATATTACCTTTTAAATCAAACAATTTCCATGAAAACTCATTAAAAAGTATAGAAAAGTCATATAGGTGCCTTGGGATGTCATCATCATAGAACCATTACAGAACCCTTAAAATCACCCTTATAATTGGAATAACCATGTGACTTACTTATAATATAATTTTGTAGAGAACATAATCATTACCCAATGCATTGAAGCGCTATCTGGGCACACACATCATATAAGCTATATCGAGCTCACCTATGAGTTACAATGGGGATAAACCATTAATATAAGTTGTATAGAGCTCACACATGAGCTTTAATAGGAATAAACTCTTCATAAACAATGTATAAGGACCATATCAAGAATAAAGCCCTTGAAAAACTCTTTTAAACTCATGTGCAAAACATTTTTAGATATCAAAATACATTTTTCTCTTAAAACCCATTTTCAATACCAAAGTACCTAGAAAATGGGAAAGATGGTTTTTCTTTGATGAAAAACTGAAATCTTTTAAAGGAATCCAAACTTAAAATAATGGTTATAATGGTGGGAGAATTCATTGTCTCAATATACATTAAAATAGAGCATTCCTTTTGTCTTTTGTAAAGAAGGTCAAACATTCTATAAAAAGATTCTTTTTTGAAAACCTTTGAAAGAAAATGACATAAAATTACCTTTATAGTTATTTTATTTCCATAAATATACATTTATAAAATAATTTTAAAAGCATGGACATGTAAGAGATAGATTTTGAAAATAAATCATTATAATATTTAAAATGAGGTTTGAAGTTAAAGTGTCCCTTACCTTGAGTTTGATTCATCACATATGTTGTTTATATTCCTAAATAAAAAGATTATATTAATTTATTTATTTTTATTAATAACATTTTTCAAGTTCATTATTCCTTTTATTTTATTTAATACCATGTTATATACAATTACTTAATCATTTAAGTTTATGTCGTATGTTTTGATGATATTTAGTTCATAAGTCCAAAATGACTTCGGTTGGTTGATTATGGTCAAAGAGGTAATTATTTCATCATATTTATAATAATAATCATGAAATTAATATAAACTTTATACATCAATTATACTTTTAAATCCAACCATTAAATATAGTTATGAAAAATGAACTACGATGCAATCAAGGATACGGTAGGTCGTACGTACGCATGAGTAACGTTTCCATTTTTCAACGATCAGTATGGAAATAAGGTGAGTATTATTATATATTTATAGAATGATAATAATATCATAAATATAATATTACTCATTTAAATACACTTATATATATTATTCATGTGATGTGGTAATGAAAAATGAATCGCATCGTTTCGTGGAGGTGGTAGTCCACATGTACGCACGAATGATGTTATCATTTTTCGGTAAATGGAAAGGTAAGAAAATATATGATATATTATCTTTTAAGAATGATAAATATGTCATGAATATCATATATAAATATTAATTACATCATTATAACCATCCATGTGAGGTGGTGATGGAAAATGAATTACATCATTCTGCGAGGCGATAGTCCTCCGTACACACAAACGATGGATTCTTTTCTCATTTGATAGAGGTTAGAGATGGATATAGATTGTGAAATTAATATAATAATATATCATTATATGGTAGATGATTATTTTATTATATCATCATGTTTGAGTAATATTTTTAAGGAGGTGGAATGAGAAATAAAAAAACACTCAATTAAGAATGATACCTCTTCTTCAGACAACCTTTTAAGGTTTACACCAAAATATTTTCTAGGTTAGTATTATGATCAAACCAAATCATCTTGGATGTGAGGGGGTGTAAGGAATTTATTTGGGAAGATATTTTATGATCCAAATGGATTTTTAAGTATGAATAAATTATAATTTTAGGTAACTGTTCATAATAGAGGGGAGGGACACTCTTGGATTTTCTTACAATATTAAATTAATATAAATTAATTTTGAGGTAAAAATGGATCAAAATTAATAATATTTAAAGATAAGATAAGGATTAGTCTAAATACTCTCATAAAATAAAATTTGTACAATTTTGGACAACATTTTTACCCTTATATTTTATTTAACCCTTCGTTAACCTGTTTGACAATTACGGTGATATCAATGTTTTTTACTCTTAAGGGGTTAATATAGACACTATAAAAGGAAAACGACTCATAAAGAGAACATGGTTGATATTTTAAATAATATCATAATAAATTATCCAAATATTGTATTTTTAAGAATTTTAAATCATTTAATAAAATATTATTTTTATAAAATATCAATAATGCCAATTTTAGAACTATTCATTTACTTTGACATTAAAAACACCAAGAAAAATATATAATTAAAATATAATCACTTTAAATATATTTAAAAGGTTATATTTATCTAAAAAATTCTTTTATCATTGTAATTATTTCAAATTATATTTATTTTAATATTTTTAATATCATTTATTTTATTTTTCCATTAATTGATTAATTATTGTGTCATCTTTACGTAAGAATATAAGGTAATTATTTATTCACTAAAATTTAAAAATAAATTACCATGATAAAGAAAAATAATTTATATTTAAAATACATATTTATAACTAAATATATCCTCTTTTTATCCCCATGTTAAAAATATTATAGTTATTAAAAACAAGAGTATGATGTTTTTTACTTTCTTTACATAAAATATTATAAAGGTCGTAATCACATAAAAATGGTAAAAAAATGTCATATAAAAGAATATTGGATTATTATGTATCAAATTGACTAGTTAAATAAAATTAAGGCAATTTTTAGGGGCATTTTCTAGTCATTGTCACATTGTTTTTAACCCTTAATTACCTGATTTACCTTTTTATCATGGTAACAAAAATTACTATGATTACTATTCATAATGACTAAAATAAAAGGGACTTGTTTATAAATTTTTTGAAATTGTTATTAAAAATATTAAATCCATTTTTAAAGATTCAAAACACATGATTAGTAGAATTTAATTTAAAATCAAATTGGAAAAGAGCAATTAAAAATGGTTTTTCAGAAAAAATCCCTTTTTAAATATAAAATGTTTTTATATTAAATTAAAGTAAAAAATTAATTTAAAAATAACAATTGTATTATTTTAAATAAAAAGGAGCTAATTAAATTTTTAAACTAATCCAAAATATAATTTTACTTTATAAATACTTTAAAATCAAATACAGTTTTGAATAAAAAATAGTATTTTTCACTATTTATTGAAAAATCAAACTTTTCAGAAAAATTTCAATATTTAATCATAAAAAAGTTTTGATATTCTAATTTAAAAAATAATATTTATTTTATAAAATTCAATTTCAAAAATTTATAGAAATTTATTATATTATTTAGTCATAAAAAGTAATAAAAACCATTTTTGAAGAAAACATATCTTTGAAAATAAAATGGATTTGCTAAAAATTGAGTGCTTATTTACTAAGAATTAATCAATACATTTTTATTAATTATAACATTTATATATATTTCATAAATTATTTAACCCTATTCATACCTGTCAATTCAATAACTATTTTATAACGGTCATAATTAAATAATAATATTTTGTGGTTCGTTTAAGCTTGATGTTTCATGTCGCACATGCTATCAAACATAATGTCCTTTTTATTAAATCTTAGGTTGTTACCTCCCCCCCTTAAAAAAATTTCCTCGCAATTTAAAATTGACCTCAGTAATCATATTTTTTATATCTAAAAATACCTTTGTTTAAATCTCACATCATAAAAAGGGTCAATAAAACTTCCTCTTGAGAGTAGGGAAAGGGAAATATAAAGGTAATCTAAAATTACACATATTAGGTTTCTAAATAGGAAAAAATTAGTGGGAATTGAAAATATAGACATGGAATAAAATCATAATTTCCAAATAATGATGGAGAGTGACAGAGATCATCAATCACAATAAATTTAATGATCATGAGAAATTCAATGACCACAAAACCATAAACCAAATAGGTGTGAAAAAAACGATCAATTCATCAAAAATAAAGGTAATATAATAATATTTTTGTTTCAAGGCCCCTTTTACTAGTGTTGATGAATTCCATTACTATCTAGACTAAGAACATAAGGAGATATACTTGACAAATAGAATTTCATACTTTAATCAATTTCCACCATAATCTCATCTTTTGCTACAAATTATGAGTATTCAAAATAATTTTTTTATGCTTGGATCCATAAAATAAACTTCCATCAGATCATATATTTCCACAAAAGGATAAAATTATATTTCCCTTGCCTTTATACATTAACCAAAACCAAAATGGTTAGCACGAGGTAAGATAATTACCAAAATGAATAAACCTTTATATGAAGAAAAAATATATAAATCTCAAAAATTAAATAGTAATACCCAAAGTTCAAACTAAATCACTATATAAATAACTATCCTTAAAATTATTTGATATGTACATAACTAAGATTCAAACTCAAAGATTAGAATGATTTAATCACATATTCTTCAAACATTTATCTCCAAATAATATCAATCACTCCAAAAGTATCATACCAAAAATACATATTCCATAATCATATAATCTCTAGAATATGTTAATAATTTCCATAAATAACATGTTTCACCATAAAGTTACATTAAAATCATATATTCTTCAAAATTATAATTCAGCCTTTAATCCTCAAATAAAATCCCAAGAGATTATATTTACCTTAATCATATAATATTCCCAAAAATATATTGATCTTCTTCTGAAATTCACTTAATCACCAAATCACTTTTCAATATCATGGTTATCTATACGATAAAACAAATTTTCTCAAAATAAACTCAATATTTATTTATAATGACATATTAACTAGGATATTATATAGTCTAATGGTAGGTGATGCACCCTTGTCGCCATTTAGTTGTGTGTTCAAGCCCCACAACCTTTCCAGATGTGACGGGTTATCACCCGACCTGTGGTTTGTCCTTTTACTAAAATAATACTAATATAATTCTTATAATATTCTCATAAATATGATGAACATCCTCAAAAATATCATTAATAATAAAATCACTTTTTAACTTCAAATGTTTTTTATACAACTCATTTTTCCACAAAATCAAATAATCTTAATTGACTATCATCATGCACATATTAACTCAAAGGTTTAATCATACCTTTATCATATGTATTTAAATGAGTGTATCCAAAAACTATCACATTTTTTCTATACCACTTTTTAAAGGTATCAATTTATTCTAACATATGTTTCCAAATTTGGAAAACAAAATCTACTATAGAAAATTTCTTAATTATTATAATGTTTAAAATATATCAGAATATCATTGATAAACACATCCTTCATTCAAATTATTTTTTAAACTTTAACCATTATTTGTATTCTTATTAAATGATATGAAATATGACCTTATGATTCATGATTCATACTTAAAAACATAAGAAAACATTTCATGCCTTAAATCCAGACATCAGGGATTCCTTTATGTTGTTGATATCCCCTTTATCTTCCAACATGAAGTTCATATCTCCAAAAAAGAAATAGTCTAGTCCCTAGTAGTATTTCCATTTCCAAATGAGATGGATGGGTTGATATTTTTAAATTTAATAAAATAAATACCATGATCCATAGAAATTTTGAAGAAATGAAAAGGTGTTAGATAGATCAAATAGTTTGTTGTAGGTGATTTAGATGGTCAAAAGTATTTCAAAATAATTTGATCAAACCTTTTCTATAATAGTGATGATTAAATCATATAGAAGGGATAAGAAGGTTGTGTGAGATCTTTTTCCTTCCATCTTGATAAAAAGACTTTAATCCGTAGATAAAAACATCATTAAAACATAAAATGAATTATTACATGTTAAAATGAAAATGGTCCTTGTAAGGAAAATACCCATAGAAATTCCATGATACTTTAACCTTAAAATCCTCAAAAATAACCTCAATAAATTCAATATTAAATAATTTTTTAACCTTAAAGGTTATCTCATACCTTTCCACTTACATCCCCAAAAAGTTAACAGCATTCTTCTAAAATAATCCTTCATATTTAACCTAATATTTACATATACTTAAACCTAATAAAACATCTTCCAAAATCCCATAAATCGCCTTAAAATATTATTACTTAAAACCTAAAAAGGGGTTCTTAAGACTTTTTAATTATTATCAAATTTAAACTCATAAACCAATGATGGTATCCATAACTCTTAATATAACCTCTCATGAAAACATCATAATCTTAAAAGTTGTATAACCCCTCCTCTAATACGAACTATAAGGACATGGCCTTAAACATTATATATTCTAGTGCCTTTAGACTATAATTCACTTACTTTCATTTTAGATGATCTTTTCAGTTTAGAATTTTAAAGAACTAGGTTATAACTCATAAATATCCAAACCATATTTTACAAAGTGAGAACTTCTATTCAGTATACATTTTTCCACAATATAAAACTTCTTCTACAAAATAAAACTTTTAAAATAAAACTTGATTTATTTTCATGAAAAAACTTCAGAACTTTTAAATTTACTTCTTCTTTTCCTTTATTAATCCTTAAACCATATGAAAAATATTTTAAAACATGGTATGAGTACAAAAAAACTCAGTAAGGGGCATAAAAAGAATAAATCTTTTAGTCCAATGAAAAACATGAAAACACATGAAAAAAATTCTTAAAAAAACTTACTATTTTACCTAAAAAGGCATAATTTTTTCTTTTAAAATATCATTATCTTTCCTTTTGAAATAAAAATATTTCCATGAAAACTCATTAGAAAGGATAAAAAGGTCATATAGGTGCCTTAGGGCATCATCATCATAGAACCCTTAAAGAACCCTTAAAAGAACCTTTACAATTATAATAACCATATGACCAACTTCCAATATAATTCTCCAGATAACATAATCATCACCTAATGCATTGGAGCACTATTTGGGTGCACTCATCGTATGATCTATATCGGGCTCACCCATGAAATATAATGGGTCACAACCCTTCGTATATGCTATATCGGGATCACCCGTGAGCTATAATGGGGCTCAATCCATTGTAAAAAATGTCCAAGGACCATATCATGAATAAAACCCTTGAAAACTCTTTTAAATCCTTGTGCAAAACACTTTTGGATATCAAAATACTCTTTTATATTAAAAACCCATTTTCAATACCAAAATACCCATAAAAAGAGAAATTGGGTTTTTCTATGATGAAAACATGAAATATTATAAATGAATGCAAACTTAAAATAATGGTTATAGTGGTGGGAAAAGGTGTTGTAACCATACATGTTAAAATAAAACATTCATTTTGTCTTTTATAAAGAAATTCAAACAATCTATAAAACAATTACTTTTTTAAAACCTTTAAAAGAAAGTGGCATAAAATTCTCTTTATAGTTATTTTATTTCAATATAAATATATTCATAGAATAATTTTAAAAACATGGATATAGAAGAGAAAGATTTTGAAAATAAATCATTATAACATTTAAAATAAGGTTTTAAGTTAAAGTGTCCCTTACCACGAGTCTGACTCATCATGTATCACTACTAGAAAATGTATCTTTCCCAATGCTTTTATACCAATGGTTCAAAAGAACCTTTGGTAAAGGTGTGATTAGGGAAGATTTCCCAACGGTTTGAAGAAACCGTTGGGAAAATGAAAGTTAGGAAGCCTTTCCCCAACAGTTTGAAGAAACCGTTGGGAAAAGAGTTGTCTTTCCCAAAAGTTTGAAGAAACTGTTGGGAAAGCATAGTATTTCCATTCTTTCCCCAACGGTTTGATGAAACCATTGGGAAAAGAATGGATTTCCCAACGGTTTTTAAAAACCATTGGGAAAATTCACCCCCAAATTCCCCTAAACTCTCCCTGAATCCCCCAGAACCTCCCAGACCGCCCAGAATCAGATCCCCTACCTCAGAATCGGTCGGCCAGGTAAATATTCCATCTGAAACTCCCCCATTCAGGTTAGATTCTTTCAAATTATTCTCATATTAGTTAAATATATACTTTTATTCTCAACATTTATCCATTTATTTCACTATTTATCCATTTATCATGTAGTTTTTCCCTATTTCTAGGGATTTTGGAAAATTTTATGATTCATTATAATCCCTTGACGAATTGTGTACTCAAATCACTACATCAATGTAAACAATATCCAATTAATGTTTTTATTAATCGTTTTTAGGGTTTTCATTAATGGTTGCATTAATGTTTTATTTCAATTAATGTTTTCATTAATGTTTTCATTAATTAAAGTTCTTTCTTGTGTGTATGAATTTTTTTCTGTTTGATTTGGGTGTGTGGGGTGGGGTTTCCGAGGGGTGGGGGATGTCCGGGGTGAGTGGGGGTTGTTCGAGGGGTGGGGGGTTTTCCGGGGTGAGTGGAGGGTTGTCCGAGGGGTGGCGGGGGCTGTCTAGGGTGAGTGGGGGTGTCTGAGGGGTGGGGGGTTGTCCGGGGTGAGTGGGGGCTATCCGAGGGGTGGCGGGGGCTGTCTAGGGTGAGTGGGGGGCTTTCCGAGTTGTGGGGGCTGTCCGAGGTGAGTGGGGGGCTATCTGAGGGGTGGGGGGATGTCTGGGGTGAGTGGGGGGCCATCCGAGGGGTGGGGGGCTTTTCGGGGTGAGTGGGCTGGTGTTCGAGGGGTGGGGGATGTCTGAGGGTTGGGGGGATGTCTGGGGTGAGTGTGGGGTTGTCCGAGGGGTGGGGGGTTGTCCGGGGTGAGTGGGGGGTTGTCCGGGGTGAGTGGGGGGCTGTCCGGGGTAAGTGTGTGTGGTGGACATTGATCTCCTCAGGAAGAATGTTTTAAATAAAAAATTCCTTAATGGAATTAAAACATTATAGTGAGGACATTTCTTTTTCAAACATAATCTAAGACAGTCGATTCATTGTACAGAAGTACACCTTAGGGATCCAAATAAAAATAAATTGATATAAGACTTTTGATAATGGAGTAAAATTGAAAATTGGGATCCAATGAGGAATATTTGAGATATTATTCATAATGTCCAAGAGTAAATCCATTTTTAAATATCCAATAAGTTATTTTTCACAATTTTCACACATTAATTTTTGGTAAAAATGGAAAAACATTTATAAAGGTTCTAATATATAAAAATGAATCCATTTGTGGATGCAGCTTAACCAGCAATGTCTAGCTCGTCTGCCTCTTCCATGATCATCGATGTGCACTTCCCATCTCCATCTGACCTCGTACGACAAATGACTCAACATCTGGCTGATGTCGAGCACCAGATTCTCTTACTTACACATCAGATTCATAGCCGCTATGCTCCTGAAGTGATCGATCCCACTAAGTTTCCTCATGATCTTGATGACACGTCCGCTAGTTCTTGTAAGAGGAAGAGGAATTCTGAGCTGATGGACCAAGATGATTGACCAATTTCCATCTATCTGACTGAAGATGTAAAACTTAGCGCTTCCTGGGAGGCAACCCATGTTCTAGAGTTTCATCATTTTTCTTGTTTTAAATTGTTTTAGGAAATAAACATTGCATGTATGCAATAATTTTTTAGCTGCTTCTGATTTGTATGTGCACTTGTCATTATTCTGCATGTCTGCTTCTATTTTGTCCGATCCTTGGTGTTATTTTTTATGATATGATGCGGGTATGTCCCTCAAACAGCCCCCCGGACAGCCCCCCCAGATAGACCCCCGGACAGCCCCCCACCCTCCTCCCTGGACCCCGGACAGCCCCCCCACCCTCCTCCTTGGTCCCCGAACAGCCCCCCCCCCCCTGGACCGCCCCCGGATAGCCCCCTCACCCTCCTCCCCGGACCCCGGACAGCCCCCCGAACACCCCCCGGACAGCCCCCCGAACACCCCCCCGAACACCCCCCAGACATCCCCCCGTACAGCCCCTCGAACACCCGCCCAAACACCCCCCCCCCAACTCAATCCGAGGCTTGGTGTGGATGGTACCATTCAAACTGTCTCTCTTTTGTTCAAAATGACTTTAATTTTAAGTGAAAACACCAAATGGCATACGGAAAACCAACCAAACGCGTTCCGAATCTATTTAAACTTTAGTACAACGATCCATGGGTCATATGTGACGTGTACGAGTCAACTCCGCCTCAATCTAAGGCGCGGTGTAGCCGGCACCACCCAAATTGTCCCTCTTTTGTTTAAAATGGACAATATTTTACGTACATACGCCAAACTGATCAAACGGTTTTTTATTGTGTTGATACTTTTGAACAATTATCCATGACTCATATTTGACGTGTATGAGTCAACTCTGTCTCAATCTGAGGCCCGGTGTGGCTGACACCACTCAAAGTGCCTCTTTTTTGTTAAAAATAGACTTAATTTTAAGTGAAATCAACAACTGACATACGGAAAACTGACCAAACACATTAAGATTCTGTTTAAACTTAAGTAAAATGATCCATGGGTCAAATGTAATGTTTAAGAGTCAACTCCGCCTCAATCCGAGGTGCGGTGTGGCTGAGACCACTCAAACTGCCTCTCTTTTGTTCAAAATGGACTTATTTTTAAGTGAAAACACCAACTGACATACGGTAAACCGACCAAACACCTTCATATTGTGTTGAAACTTTAGAAAACAATCCATGTGTCATATGTGACGTGTAAGAGTCAACCCCGCCTCAATCCGAGGCACTTTGTGGCCAGCACCACCCAAATTGTCCCTCTTTTGTTTAAAATGGACAATATTTTACGTACATACGCCAAACCGATCAAAAGGTTTCTGATTGTGTTTATAATTTTTCAAAACTATCCATGACTCATATGTGATGTGTACAAGTCAACCCCATCTCAATATGAGGCCCGGTGTGGCCGACACCACTCAAAGTGCATCTGTTTTGTTAAAAATGGACTTAATTTTAAGTGAAATCAACAACTTACATACGGAAAACTGACCAAATGCATTCAGATTCTGTTTAAACTTAAAGAAAATGATCCATGGGTTAAATGTGATGTGTATAAGTCAACTTAGCCTCAATCTGAGGTGCGTTGTGGCCGGGACCACTCAAATTGCCTCACTTTTGTTCAAAATGGACTTATTTTTAAGTGAAAACACCAACTGACATACGGGAAACTGACCAAACACATTCGGATTGTGTTGAAACTTTAGGAAAACGATCCATGGGTCATATTTGATGTTTACGAGTCAACCCCGCCTCAATCTAAGGTGCGGTGTGGCCGGCACCACCCAAACTGTCCCTCATTTGTTTAAAATGGACAATATTTTACGTACATACGCCAAATCAATAAAACGGATTATGATTGTGTTGATACTTTCTCACAATGATCCATGAATCATATGTGATGTTTATGAGTCAACTCCGTCTCAACCTGAGGCCCAGTGTGGCCGACACCACTCAAAGTGTCTCTGTTTTGTTAAAAATGGACTTAATTTTAAGTGAAATCAACAACTGACATACGGCAAACCGACCAAACGCATTCGGATTCTGTTGAAACTTAAATAAAATGATATATGGGTCAAATTTGACATGTACAAGTCAACCCCACCTCAATCTGAGGCCCATTGTGTCCGACACCACTCAAAGTGCCTCTGTTTTGTTAAAAATGGACTTAATTTTAAGTGAAATCAACAACTGACATACGGAAAACCGACCAAACGAATTCGGATTTTGTTGGAACTTAAGGAAAACGATCCATGGGTTAAATGTTATGTTTAAGAGTCAACTCTTCCTTAATCTGAGGCACGTTGTGGCCAAACTGCCTCTCTTTTGTTCAAAATGGACTTATTTTTAAGTGAAAATACCAACTGACATACGGAAAACCGACCAAACACCTTCGGATTGTGTTGACACTTTAGGAAAAAGATTCATGTGTCATATGTGACGTGTAAGAGTCAACCTCTCCTCAATCCGAGGTGCGGTGTAGCCGGAACCACCCAAATTGTCCCTCTTTTGTTTAAAATGGACAATATTTTACGTACATACGCCAAACCGATCAGAAGGTTTCTGATTGTGTTGATACTTTTTCAAAATGATACATGACTCATATTTGATGTGTACGAGTCAACCCTGCCTCAATATGAGGCCCTGTGTGGCCGACACCACTCAAAGTGCCTCTGTTTTGTTAAAAAAGGACTTAATTTTAAGTGAAATCAACAACTGACATACGGAAAACCAACCAAACGCATTCGGATTCTATTGAATCTTAAGTAAAATGATCCATGGGTCAAATGTGACGTGTAAGAGTCAACTCCACCTCAATCCGAGGCGTGTTGTGACTAGGACCACTCAAACTGCCTCACTTTTGTTCAAAATGGACTTATTTTTAAGTGAAAACACCAATTGACATACGGGAAACTGACTAAACGCATTCGGATTGTGTTTAAACTTTAGGAAAACGATACATGGTTCATATGTTATTTTTAAGAGTCAACACCGACACAATCTGAGGTCCGGTGTGGCCGGAACCACCCAAACTGTCCCTCATTTGTTTAAAATGGACAATATTTTACGTACATACGCCAAACCGATCAAACGGATTTTGATTGTGTTGATACTTTTTCACAATGATCCATTACTCATATTTGATGTATACGAGTCAACTCTGTCTTAGTACGAGGCCCAGTGTGGCCGACACCACTCAAAGTGCCTCTGTTTTGTTAAAAATGGACTTAATTTTAAGTGAAATCAACAACTGACATACAACAAACCGACCAAATGCATTCAGATTATGTTGAAACTTAAATACAATGATATATGGGTCAAATTTTATGTTTACGAGTCAACAACACCTCAATATGAGTCCCGTTGTGGCTAACACCACTCAAAGTGCCTCTGTTTTGTTAAAAATGGACTTAATTTTATGTGAAATCAACAACTGACATACGGCAAACCGACCAAACGCATTTGGATTATATTGAAACTTAAGTAAAATGATACATGGGTCAAATGTGACTTTTACGAGTCTAATATGCCTCAATATGTGGCACGTTGTGGCTAGGACCACTCAAACTGCCTCTCGTTTGTTCAAAATGGACTTATTTTTAAGTGAAAACACCAACTGACATACGGGAAATCGACCAAATGCATTCGGACTATGTTGACACTTTAGGACAACGATCCATGTGTCTATTGTGACGTGTATGAGTGTGATTCAACCCTGCCTCAATCCGAGTCACGGTGTGGCCCCCAGCACTCTAAGTGGCTCACTTTTATTTGAATTGGAAACCATTTTAAGAGAAAATAACAAATGACATACGAAAAACCGACCAAATGCATTCGGATTCTATTGAAACTTTAGGACAAAGATACATGGGTCTATTGTGACATTTACGAGTCAACTCCACCTCAATCCAAGGCGCAGTGTGGCAGGGATCACTCTTAGTGTCTGTCTTTTGTTTAAAATGGACATAATTTTAATTACATATGGAAAACCGACCAAACGGATTCTGATTGTGTTGACACTTTAGCACAACAATAAATGGGTCATATGTGGCGTTTATGAGTCAAACCCACCTCAATTTAAGGTAAGGTGTGGTCGGCACCACTCAAAGTGTATCTCTTTTTTTTAAAATGAACAATATTTTAAGTGAAAATAACAAATAGCATACGGAAAACCGACCAAACGCATTCGGATTCCGTTGAAACTTTAGGACAACGATCAATGGGTCTATTGTGACGTGTAAGAGTGAACCAATCAAAGTGGATCACTTTTTTATATGTATTTTTTTAATTACGTATGTTTATATTCTAAATGAATTATGTATGTTTATTTTTTTTTTGTATGTATGTTTATAATTACGTTATGAATTATGTATGTGTTTGTCATCAAATTATGCATCATATGTTAAATGTGTGTGAATTAAAATGAATTATGATTTAATTCTTGATGTGCATTAAATTATGCATCAAATTATTGAAGGACACCTCCACCTCTTCCTACTGTGCAAATTGCAGGGATGCTGTGCAATTTGCACAGCATAGGGTATGCCAACGGTTTGAAATCGTTGGCATAGGTCTTGTAGGAAGCTTTTTACCAACGATTCTATTTGAACCGTTGGTAAAAATATTTCCCAATGGTTGTAGAACCATTGGGAAATACCTCATCCTTTGGTTTTTCCAACGTTTTAGCACAACCGTTGGTAAAACCTTTCCCAACAGTTTTATGATAACCGTTGGGAAAGGTTAACTTTCCTACCCCTACTCCAACAGTTCTATGTAAACCGTTGGGAAAAGCTTTTCCCAACGGATTACTTGCCTATGGTTTGCTGAACCGTTGGTATAAATTATACCAACAGTTCAACAGCCTTTACCAAGGGTTCTGAACCGTTGGTAAAACCCAAGTTTCCAGTAGTGTATGTCCTTTATTTTCCTAAAAAAAATTATGCTAATTAATTTACTTACTTCATAACCTTTTCAAGTTAATTATTTATTTTATTTTATTTAATACCATGTTATATACAATTACTTAATCATTTAATTTTATGTTTGATGTTTTGATGGTATTCAGTTCATAAGTCCAAAATGACTTTGGTAGGTAGTAATGTGAAATGGATGGGCCAGGGTGGGGAGGGCCAAGCCCATGCATTTTTGAGCCTGTGTGGGTTTGTCCACAAAATCCCGCATATAATATGGACAAAAAATATTGATCCCACACTACCCCACATAATCCCACGGGTAACCTTCTATGTTTCCTACATTTAAAAAAATATATACAATTTATAATCATTCAAATATTGTATTTTTTTCTAATTCTTAATGGTAATTGTGGGGAGAAGTATATATTGACAATAACTTGAGTTTTAAGGAATGTGATGGAACATTTTTATATGGGTTAATGGTGGCATGTGGCAATGCTGATGTGGTGGAAAACTGATGTGATATAAAGTAGGTGTGTGGTTGGTGAGGGGAAATGAATGATGATATTGGTTGTGTGGTGGTGCAAATGGATGAACCTATGAATGAACAAAGACTCTCCACGTAACAACTAGTTTTAGAAGAGGATTTTAGGGTTCTCATGAGGTTATTTACTATTTTCTTAAAAAAAATAACAAAATTAAATCAACCCAAAAAATATTATGATTATAATAACACTTTTAGAATATAAATTGTGTGCAGGAGAGATGGGTTTCATTTTTCAAGAGGTGGGATGACACGCCGTATGAATATGGTTAATAATTACTATATAAATATTATAATATCATATTAAAATAATAAATATAGACTTATTTAAAATTAACATGTGAATTAATGGTGAAGTAATATGACTATTATTGCGAGAAGTCATATTTTATGATTTAATTATGATTTTTTATTAAAAAACTAAAATGTTAAAGAATCATATATTGTAAAAATATATTTTTTTTAAATTAGGATCACGGGTAAGCCCACACCCACACGGGCTCAACCCACCTTGGACCTCACTAGCACGGGCTCAACCCACATTGTATCGCACACTTAACAGTCAAAAATTTTAGGTCTTCCCCACCCTGCATATGCCCCATACCCACGAAGCCCGCGGGCTGCAGGCCTGTTTTGCATCACTAATGATAGGTTGATTGTGGTCAATGAGGTAATTGTTACATCATCTATGAAATAATAATCATGTAATATTTATAATTTTTATACATCATTTATACTTTTAAATCCAACTATTAAATGTGGTTATGAAAAATGAATTGTGTTACAATCATGGAGACAGTAAGTCGTACATACGTATGAGTAATGTCTCCATTTTTCAACGATCGTTATGAAAAAAAGGTAAGTATTATTACATATTTAAAAAATGATAATAATATCATAAATATAATATTATTTATTTAAATATACTTATATATATCATCAATGTGACGTGGTGATGAAAACTAAATCTTGTCGCTTCGTGAAGGTGCTAATTCACATGTACGCATGAACGACATTATTATTTTTCAGTGAATGAAAATGTGAGAAAACATATGATATATTATATTTTTAGAATGAAAAATATGTCATGAATATCATATATAAACATTAATTCCATCATTATAACCATCCATTAGAGGTAGTGATGGAAAATGAATTACATCGGTCTATGAGGCGGTAGTCCGCCGTACACATAAACGATGGATTCCTTCCCCATTATATGGAGGTTGGATATGAATATAGGTTATGAAATTAATATAATAAAATATTATTATATGTTAGATACTGATTTTATTATCACATCATGGTTAAATAGTATTTTAAGGATGTGGAATAATAAATAAAACAAAAACACTCGGTTAAGAATGATACCTCTTCTTCAAACAACCTCTTAAGGTTTACACCAAAATCTTTCCTAGGTTGGTTGTATGATAAAAAAATACTATATGATGTGAGGAGGGATTAAATTAAGTTATTTTGGTAGATATTTTCCAAACCAAATGGATTTTTAATTGTGAATAAATGAGAAGAATATGTTCCCTTTTATAAGAGAGAGGAGGGGCACTCTTGGAATTTCTTAAAATATTAAATTAATATAAATTAGTTCTGATGTCCAAATGGATAAAAATTTATAATATTAAAATATAATATACTTATGAGTTTAAATAATCTCATAAAATAAAATTTGGACAAGTTTGGATCACATTTTTACCCTTATCTTTTTGTTTTAACCCTTTGTTAACCCTTTTGACAATTATAGCGATATCAATGTTTTTTTACTCTCAAGGGGTTAATATAGTTACTATAAATAGAAAAACGGCCCATAAATAGACCATGGTTGATATTTTAAACCATATACTAATATCTTGGCCAAATATTGTATTTTTAGGAATTTTAAATCATTTAATAAAATATTATTTTCATAAAATATCAATAATGTCAATTTTAGAACTATTCATTTACTTTGACTTTAAAACATCAAGGAAAAGATGAAATTTAAATATAATCACTTTAAATATCCCTAAAAGGTTATATTTATATAAAAAAAATTTACCACACTAATTCTTTCAAATTATATTACTTTTAATATTTTTAATGTCAATTATTTCATTTTTCCATTAATTGATTAATTATTGCATCAACGTTGCTTAAGCATTTAAGGTAATTATTTCTTCACTATAAATTAAAAATGAATTACAATAATTAAGATAAGTCATTTAGATTTCAAATGAATATTTATAACTGAACGTATTCTCTTTTTATCCTCGTGTTAAAAATATTATAATTACTAATAACAAGACTATGACATTTTTGACTTTTCTGTACATAAAATATTATAAAGGTCATAATCACATAAAAATGGAAAAAAGATCATATAACTTAATATTGTATGAGTATTAATGAAATTTACTCATCTAATAAAATAAATACAAATGTTATTATCATTTTATAGTCCTTATAATGTTATTTTTAACTCTTAATTACTCGATTTGTCATTTACCGTAGTAACAAAAATTATTATGATTACTATTCATAATGACTAAAAAATAAAAAAAAGATCTATTAATAAACTATGGACCTTATAATTACAAATATGGAATCCATTTTTCAATATTAAAAACATGGAAGTGTCATAATTTAATTTATTATCAAACTGAAAAAGCGCGATGAAAATGGTTTTTTAGAAAAAATGTTTTTTCATATATAAAATATTTTTATACTAAATTCAATTATAAAACTCATTTCAAAAAAAAATAATTGGATTATTTAAAATAAAAATAATCTAATGAATTTTTGAAACTAATCCAAAAAAATTAACTTTATAAACACTTTAAAATAAAATATAGTTTTCAATAAAATTAGTATTTTTCACTATTCATTGAAAAAGAAAAAAAAATAGAAAAATTTCAAAATTTTACCATAGGATAATTTTGATATTTTTATTTCAAAAATAATAATTATTTTATCAAATAATATTTCTAAAACTTTTAAAAATTAATTATATTATTTTCTCACATAAAGCAATAAAAAACCATTTTTGAAGAAAACATATCTTTAAAGAATAGAATGGTTTTACTAAAAATTGAGTGTTTATTTCCTAAAAATTAATCAATACATTTGTATTGATTAGAACCTTTATATATATATATATATATATATATATTTCATAAATTAGTTAACACTATTTATACCCATCAATTCAACATTTAGGTTATAACAGTCATATTTAAATAATAATATTACACAGTTAATTTAAGTTTGGTGTTGTGTGTCGCACATACTATCGAACATAATGTCCTTTATTTTAAAAATATCATGGTGTTACACAATATGAAATTTAAATTCATGCATGTAGGGTTTTTCATGCACTTTAACGTTATACGGTGTGGATGTTATGTCATGCCTTTTAAGATTGTGCAACAAAGATTTTTATGTCAACCCTTTTTAGGTGATGTGACAAGAACCAATGTTGCACCTTTTAATACAGTGCAGTGAGGACTAACCTATCTTATAGATAAAGAGCATGTCTTTAGTACCACTACTACAAAACAGGACTTTAATAGCACAAGTCTTTATCAATGCTTTTTTAGTGCTGATAAAAGGTACTTTTTATCAGTGCTTTTATTTAGTGCTGATAAAGGGTAACCTTTATTAACACTTTTCATTAGCACTGATAAACGATACCCTTTATTAGTGTTTTATTTTTAGTGCTGATAAATGATACCATTTATCAAAGCTTTATTTTTAGCTTTGATAAATATATCTTTTATTAGTGGTTTTTTAATGCTAATAAAGGTCCCGAATAAAATGAAATAATTAAATAAAAAAATGAGTTTAATTGAAAATATATTTAAAATAATTATTGATAAAAATTAGAAAATTTATTGTACTATATATAAATTATAAGTACTAATAAATAGTATTTATTAAATATATAGATATATGTAAAATGAAAATTAAACAAATAAAAAAAGTAACTTAGGAAAAATATTAAACATTTTATTAATTAAATAATTATTGATAATATTAAAAAATAGTATATATTAAATGTAGATATATGTGAATGTATATAAATATGATTTATATAATATAAAATATTTATGTTTTACATTAAATAGTCATATATTTAGTGAATAATTATTTATAATTAAAAATTAATATGAATAAAAAATACTGACTAATTGCATAGAGTAATGGGCATAATTAAATGTCGTTTGATTTTTCAATTTAACATATATCAAAAATGTGTTATATTTATTTCACATACATATACGTAATTAATGCATTTTTATATACAACGCACACATGCAAATATTTACGTAATTAATGAAATATTATATAGAAATGCATACACCTAATATTTATGTAATTTATTAAAATTTTAGTATTCATTTTAGGATTTCATTATAATATGATGCATTTAATATATCATGTCTTTAATCAATAAATTTTATTTGTTTATTTTTAATTTTATTACAGTTAGGTATTAATTCATTTTTTCATATTTTTTATTTTATTTTTTTTATTTTTTAGGGAATTTAATCAATTTATATTATTTATTTATATTTACTTATTTATTATGTTTTAATATTTTCAATATATATTCATCTTTATTTCAATATATATCTATATTTTATTAATAATTCATATTTAATTAATAAAACTTATCCATTTTTTCAATATTGTTAAAGTGTACTCATTTTTAATTATTCAATTTCACTAATTTTTAACATGCATGCACTTAAAATTGAATATTCATTAATAATGTTAAAAATATATTTATAAATAAATATTCATAAATAAATATATTTATAAATGCATATTTATTATATTTATACATTTATATATTTATAATTATAAATAAATCAATATTATTTAAAAAATGTATTTATATCATTATAAATAAATAATTATATATATTTAAATAATTATAAAATTATAATAAATTTATTTAAATAATGAATATATTTACTATATTTATTATATATATATATAATTATATAAATATGTAAATCTTATTTTTTTTAAAGTATTTATGTAATTATAAATAAATAATTATATATTTAAATAATTATAAAATTATAATAAATATATTTAAATAATGAATATATTTACTATATTTATATTTATATATATTTATTAAATATATATATAATTATATAAATATATTTACAATTTTTTTTATTTATAATTATAATTATAAATATTTTATCAATGCTAAAAAAGCACTGATATAAATGCCTTTTATCAGTGTTTATTACTTAAGTGCTGATAAAAGTGATATTTATCAGCGTTTTTTTTAGAAGTGTTTATAAAAGTGTCCTGGTCTATTTTAAGAACCCTATCCAATCATGAAGTAGTCACGATATCCAAAGCATTCCATGGAAGCCACCTGTTGTCGGTGCTTCTCCTCGTCGAATCCAAGCTCGAATCAAGAGTCGAATTAAGGCTTGAACAATTCCAAGGCTCAAATCCAAGGCTCAAACGATTTAAGAGTTGAATGAATACAAGGCTCGAATGAATTCTAGGTGTGATGATATATCTACTTTCTCTCAGACAATTCAAAGATTCAATCCAAGGTATGTTATTTTCTCCTCCTTCTCATTCATTGATTGTTTGTTTGGTGATATCTATTTGCATTTTTTTATCATCATTCTTTCCGTCCCCACCCTCGATTTTCATCAAGTCACCCTTGATTTCTTCCACCCCTGTACCCACGATTTTCGCCACCCTATTCCCCCTGATTTCAACAGTCAGTGGTGTGCCTTTACCACATCTGGCGCTACAACACATCTTGAGTTGGCGTGTGAGGCACATGCCATTGGCGCGCCTCGGTGTGGTTACATCGCCTCACCAGTGGTGAGGTGCACTAGGTGCGCCTCGCCTCACCTCATGCCAAGGTGTGTTGAGGCATGCGCCTTTGACAACAATATCATAATCTAATATATACTTATTTACTACATAATGAAACTCATTCATAATACTTCTTAAAATTGTAATCCCATTTAGAGAATTATATATATATATATATATACATATATATGAATAAAACATAATACATATGATCTGAGTATAATTATAAATGGGTGAAATGAAATACTCATCACAACACATTGATTTATAATTTGAGGGTCCATATATATCATGGTGAATAAACTCCAAGGGTTTTTTTATTTAAATCTCTAATTTATTTTTTTAATTATTTACAATCTCATCATTATAATTAGTAAAAAATATCTATAAATTTTATAATTTCATCATAAAAACATCTCAACCCACCTTTTTTAAGTCATTATTTAAATGTCTCATTATCTCATATGATCAATTTTTCACTTCCAAAAATCAATTTCCTCTTTCAAACACAATTACCATAAATTTTTACCAACCCCAAATTAGAATATGGTTTGGCTAGTTTTTTATACCTTTGTAAAAATGTATCCATCTTTGAAATGATAACCCACTCATTAATACTTCTTAAAAATTACTTCATTTCCTTCATCACACATCTAATAAACACTATGTATGTTTTACATTAATCTATCAAAAAACATATCATTATTTAACATTGCCATTTATTTCCAACATCTTTTAAATTCAAACAATTTATCTTAAGAGATCCACCATTTCTAAAATAATAAGTACCCTTTGAACTTATCAAAAATATTTAATCACAAAAATTTACCTGTCATATGTGAGATGAAAAACCAATATCTAATATAAAAGGATGTTTATTTTGTAAATCCTTTAGTGTAACATCAATAATAAATTCCTATTAAATTCCATTCTTTTTCATATAATACATTTCTAATTCTTTTTGCACATTCATCTATGATTTTAGAAAATCTGAACAATCCTTCATACAATCATTTAATTTTTCACATGTTCAATAGAGTTTATTCAATTGTTGAAATTCATCATTTAATTTTACTTATAAAGATTTGTCTCAATTAAAAACTATTTTTGTAAGAGTGGGTCATCTCCCCTTTAACTTAAAACCTCTATATCTTCCATAATTACTATTATTTATCACATTATGACTAAAATTTTATACTATGTGCCCAAAATCACCATAAAACCCATAATAGCCATGAAAATGAAATTTTCTTATAAAGCCTACTCTTCGTCAACTTGAAATTAATTCTTGTTTTCAACCTGTCTAGACAAAATTCTTGAATCAATTTATTAAATAATAATTTTGAGATGTTTAAAACCTTTATCATTATTAGGTATATTCTTTTCCTAAAATTATTTTTTCCATTCCTTATCGATTTTTAATTGAAATTGAAATTATAATTTTGATATGTTTTCAAATATTTGATATAACATTAATATTAAATGTAATAATTCCTTAGGTTGTTACATCACTTATTCCAAAAAATAGAATGGAGATTATCAAATTCTATATATTTTGGATAATTATTAGAAAATGTTTTTAGGTATTTATCATTTTAGGTCTACATGTATTGGTTCCACCCATAGGAATCTCTTATTACCATCCATGTATATGAAATAAATCTTTATTTATTAAATTTTTTTATCAATACATTTTTATACCCTCTAGTTGATGGAATGAGAGTTTATTATTCTTTTTTATCATATTTGGGTTTCTTATTACCCATTGATTGTCTATATTATATTTTCATTTGTTTACGGGGTTTAAGAAAGACTTGATGGATCATTTTAATTGATGTGTGAATATTCTTAGTTAGAGGGTTTAAAGTATTAAAAGTGGGATTTCTCTAATAAATATAGAATTCATAGAGGCCCCAAGGATTCATATATCATAAAATGTCCCCACCAAGACCCATTTAATTATATACAATAACATGTGTACCCCAAAAATATAACCTTCAATTTTCCATGAGTTAATAACTAGTTCCAATGGTGTAATTCGCACAAATAGGAAGCATTACCCCTTTTAGACAACACAATGGATAATAATTGTCATTCTCATCACCTCCATCTCACAAGCAGTTATTATTGAAATTTGTTTCTTAAGAGACATCTATAATATCTTTTATGCTTCTTATACTACTCTAAACATTAGTAATCCCATGTATGACTACTTCTTAGAGTATTTCAAGCAAAATAGGTTCATGTCTAAAAGAGATGGAGGATGACAGTCAAACAAAAAAATGAAAAAATAACTATTCAGGAGATAAGCTGATGAGGATGACAGATGTCTATCGTAGGTTTCGGGCGTAGTGGAAGCTCACGGGTGGATGTACCCACTTGGCTTTTTGTCATTAAAAATGATCAATTCGGGATCAATACGATGATAAACGCCAGTCTCCACGGATCGAATCACAGAAATAGACAAAGAAAAGGAAAGTCCCAGAACCACAAAGTAGGATCGTTACAGGTTGATTATAATTAATTTAATCAATTGAAAAGAAATACCTTTTGGGTGTTCTTCCTTCATTGATGTTCTTGATCACGTTCCAATGTGATTCGTCGTTGCGTCGCAGAAGTCAAGTGTAGACTTCCTCTAGCGGTGATCCACACGTGTACCTCGTATCTCGGGATGTCGCCAAAGGAGTCTCCGGGTGCTAGCGTAGAGAATCCTTTGCTTGCGTTGTCCATGGTAGATCATCTTGATCCAATGGAAGAGGATCTCTCTCGGTCTTGAGAGCATTCTTGGAGTAAGTGGTTCTTTCGGCCTTGAAATAATTCTCCAGAGTTGTTGTGCACAACGATTCTCTTGTGTGTTAGAAAAGAGTTGGGGTTGTGAGGATATTTATAATCAGGTTTGAGGTTGTAGAGTTATGACAATAAATAAACGCGTTACGCATTTTATTTATTTCATTGACTCTTATTTAAAACCCCCATGTTGAATATTTAATTCCTTGACATGCGCCCACGCTGATTATAATAAATATCATTTAAAAAAATACTATATCCTCAAAATCCCGACTGGAAAAACTACATGGAGTGTATTAATAAATACACGGTGTGTACTTGTTTTTCATTGAAAACTACATGGAATGTACATTCAATGTACACGGCGTGTATATCTTGTTTTCATTTATTCATTTCCTTTCCATAAAGAAAACTACACGGCGTGTAATTATTAATACACGGCGTGTACTTGTTTTCCATGAAAAACTACACGGCATGTAATCTTTAATACATGGCATGTATATCTTGTTTTTAATTTCCTTATTCCTCCATCATAAAGACGATTTAGGCTTACTTGAATAATTATTAAACCACGTACGGGAATAATATTTATTCTACTTGAGATACTTGAATACACTTAGTGTGTGACCCTCTAGGCCTCTTTCTCGTTGGCATTAGGTGGGCTTGCCTAAAGTCCAGGATTACTGTCTAGAAATGGGTCAAGGCACCCAATAGAAAGAAGTTGACGCCGCATTGACATATCACCTCATACGAATTCTTACTGTGTAATTTAATCCCTTTGTCTCGATATCTCATCAAGAAGGTTTCATGGCAGTGTCATAAACCTATATGCTTGATTTGTCGTTCTTTGACTACCTGAAATAAACTCGTTGTTTACACCATGGACATGGAATTTAATGCGAAAGTTTTATTTCAATCAAAGGGCCGAGATATAAACTTCTATAAATGGTAGGGAAAAATCCTTCCTCAACTTATCCATTAACAACATTTCACTCGTGGAGCACCCAACATACCCTACTTCCCGCCAATTGTCTGCGTGACGGTTTTCGTCAGTAAATCTAAGTGCGCGAGTCATGACATGAGTTAATGATAATCTTCCAGTCTAAGGACTATTACACACACTCGTAGATAGCAATGTCTGATGACACCAAGACATGCGGAATTTCTACTGGCGGGTATGTTCTCATAATCTCCCATCTTGGAGATTACCAAGTGCGAACTCCATGAGAGAGAGTCTCGTCTTCTTACGAGTACTCACACATGACGGTCTGTATACTATGTGTCCTATCATAGTATGTCATCCAATCGTAGAACTTTATTTAAGAATATTGTTATAGCATTTTAAGGTTCTCATCATAGCGAGGATCTGACATGACCTTATCAATGCAACAAATATTCCAGGACATTATATTATAGTCATGCAAAACAATGAAAAATATATAATAAGTGAACATTTATGTAATAAAAGTATAAAATAGTTGGTTCTCAGGACATCAACCCTTACAAACTCCCACTTGGACTAGAGCCAACTGCCTACGACTTTTAGTCTTCTAGACCTCACGTGATGATCATGTTTCTGCTGAGTCAAGGCTTTAGTCAAGGGGTCCGCCACATTGTCTTCTGTGGAAATACTACTCACTACAACTTCACCTCTTTGAGAAAAATCTCTAAAGAGATGATACTTCCGAAGTATGTGCTTTGTCCGCTGATGTGACCTTGGCTCTTTTTCAAGTGCCACCGCTGCAGTATTATCACAATAGAGTGTGATAAGATCTTTACTGCTCGGTACTACATCCAACTCTTGGACAAAGCTTCACATCCATACTGATTCTTTAGCTACCTCAAAAGCTGTGATATATTCGGACTCTGCTGTATAATCTACCACCACACTTTGCTTTGAGCTCTTCCAGCTCACTGCACCTCCATTCAAACTGAAGATGTATCCAGTCTGCGACTTCATGTCATCTTGATCAGTCTGGAAACTAGAATCTATATGTCCTCTGATGACTAGTTCCTCATCTCCTCCATAAACCAGGAACATATCCTTAGTACGCCTCAGATACTTAAGGATAGTCTTGACTGCCATCCGATGTTGGTCTCCTGGATCAGTTTGATATATGCCTACTGCACTTAATGTGTAAGCAACATCTAGCCTCGTACATAGCATAGCATACATGACTGACCCAATCACGGATGAGTAAGGGATCCTTGTCATTATCTTTCTTTCCTCATGTGTCTGAGGACACATTTTCTTGGAAAGATGAATGCCATGTGACACTGGCAACAATCCCCTCTTGGACTGTTCCATACTGAATCTCTTCAGTATCTTGTCAATTTATGTGCTTTGACTCAGGCCCAGCATTCTCTTGGATCTATCACAATGGATCTTGATCCCAAGAATATATTCTGCCTCGCCCAAGTCTTTCATAGAGAAACATTTATGCAACCATGCCTTAACTGACTGTAAGACAGGTACTTCGTTTCCAATTAGTAATATGTCATCAACATATACTATTAGGAAAATGATTGTACTCCCACTAAACCTCTTGTAGACACAAGGCTCACATTCGTTCTTAACAAAGCCAAATTCCATTACAGCTTCATCAAAATGAATGTTCCATGACCTTGATGCTTGCTTTAATCCATAAATGGATTTCTGTAACTTTTATACCTTGTTGGCATCCTTTGGAGTCACAAACCCTTCAGGTTGTGTCATGTAGACATCTTCCTGGAGGTTCTCGTTAAGGAAAGCTATTTTGAAATCCATTTTCCAAATTTCATAGTCATGGTAAGCAGCAATGGCCAATAGGATTCTAATGGATTTCAGCATCGCAACCGATGAAAAGGTTTCATCATAGTCAATTCCTTGACGCTTTCTAAAACCTTTTGCAACCAGTTGTGCCTTATAGGTGCAGACTTGCCCCTCCATGTCCAGTTTCTTCTTGAATACCCATTTATTACCAATAGGCTTTACATCAACTGGAGGATCTACCAAAATCCAGACTTGGTTTTGGTACATGGAATCCATTTCAGAATTCATGGCTTCTTTTTACTTGGCAACATTTGTGCCTTCAACTGCTTCCTTATAGGTAAGAGGATCATCATTTTCAACCAATAATGAGCCACCATTCTCGGTGACAAGAAAACCATATCATTTTGGTTCTCTCACCTCTATCGTGCTCCTACACAGTTCTTGTGTCTCTGGAACAGATTGTTCTTCCACGGGGCTTTGTGGAATCTGTTCCTGTACCAACTCATGTGTATCTTGAGCCTCGACTTCATCGAAGTCTATCTCGCACCCACTATCTCTTTTAGAGATGTTCTCCCTCTCAAGGAATATGACGTGCCTTGCCACTGTAACCTTTTTTTCTGAGGGGTTGTATAGGTAATATCCCCTTTTTTCCTTGGGATATCCTATAAAGATACACTTTGTTCCTTGGGGTGCAAGTTTGTTACCTGAAGAGGCCTTAACAAATGCTTCACTACCCCATACATGTAAATTCAATAACATGGCTTTGTGTCCACTCCATAACTTGTATGGAATACCATTTATCGATTTATTTGGTACTTGGTTTAGTATGTGTGCTATTGTTTGTAATGAATATCCCCAAAAGGATAATGGAAGACTCGCATGACTCATCATTTATCTCACCATGTCCAATAGGGTGTGGTTCCTATTTCACTTACACCATTCCACTGTGGCGTGTAAGGAGGAGTGAGTTGAGATAGAATCCCAAACTCCCGTAAGAAATCAATGAAGTCCTGATTAAGATATTATCCTCCTCTATCTGAGCGGAGTTTCTTAATCTTCTTACCAAGCTGGTTCTCAACTTCATTCTTGTATTCTTTGAACTGATCAAAATAATTTGACTTATACCTCATTAAGTAGATATATCCATATCTACTAAAATATTCAGTAAAAGTTATGAAGTATGAGAACTCACCCCTTGCCTCAACTGGAAATGGCCCACACACATCTGTGTGAACTAATTCTAGAATCTCTTTATCTCTTTCACCTTTCCCACTAAATGAGGCTTTGGTCATTTTTCCTTGTAGACACGCATGACATACACCAAGTGGTTTTAGTTCGAAAGAATCTAAATACCCATCTTGATGTAATTTTGTCAAATGTTTCTCATTGACATGACCTAGCCGGTGATGCCAAAGTTGGGTGTGGTATGAGTCATGTGAATTAACTTTTTCATTGATTTCCATTACTTGGTTTGTGTAGTCTAACACATAAAGGCCGTTATGTAAATGTGCCCTACCAAAACAAATTCTATCTTTATAAAAGTAGCGACATCCATTTCCAAACTTGAAGATGAATCCATCGGTATCTAATCTGGATACTGAAATAATGTTTTTGGTTACAGAGGGTACATAATAACATCCTTTCAAAACCAAGACCATCCCTGTAGGCAATGTGAGATGGTAGTCTCCGACAGCTACAGCAGCGAGTCTGGCTCTGTTGGATGCTCGTAGATCTACCTCCCCTCGATCAATCTTCTTGAATCTACTTGGTTCCTATATTTGGATACAGATGTGAGCACCACAATCAGTATCTAATACCCAATTTGTAGAAACAAATAGATTGCATTCGATGAAAAACGTACCTAAGGATTCCCCTTGCTTCCTAGGCTGGTGTAGTTTTTCTTCCAGTGGCCTTTCTTGCCACATGTGAAACAAACAGCCTCCTGTTCTCTTGCCTCCCCTTTGATCTTTCTTTTCTTGGAAGGCCTTGAAGAAGCTTTGGGCTTAAATCTCTTCGCCTTCCCTTTCCTTTTATTCACCATAAGGACAGAAGGATTTTCACGCTTCATGTCATTATCTACTTGGCGAATAAGGATAAGAAGATCAGATAGAGACTTCTCAATGTTTTTCATGTTGAAATTAACAACGAAGTTCGAGAATCTCTAGAGGAGTGTTGCAAGAATGAGATCGGTGCCTAGTTCTTCGGGCAGTTTAAACCCTAGAACTTCCAAGCGCTCAATGTATCCAATGATCTTGACTACATGAGGCCCAGCTGGGGCACCCTCTCCAAGCTTGCTCTAAAATAGATCCATGGAGATCTCAAACCTTTCATGTCTTTCTCTCTCCTGGTATAGACCACAGAGGTGCTCAAGCATGCTATAGGCATCCATGTCTTCATGAGACTTCATGAGCTCACTAGATATCGATGATAGCATCAAACATTGAATGTCGAGAGCGTCGTTCAAATGTTGATCATAGACTAGGAAATCTTCATCACTCGCCCCTAGGGTAGGAGAATCAGGAAGTGAGGACTCCAGCACGTAAAACTTTTGTTCATGGCGTAGGATAACCCGAAGGCGCCTAAACCATTCCTGAAAGTTACTGCTGGTGAGGATATTGTCTTTATACAGAATTGATCGCAGAGAAAATGTGGTTGACAAGTTTTTCATTTCGATTCTACAATTTAAAAAGAGTAGATTTATTAGTAATTTCTTGATTACATTTTATGAAAAATAATAAATGAATTTATTAATTCTCCCACTATTTTATCAAGTCCCAATGGCCCTCACCATTTAACTCGGAATTTCCAGTTTCTTTGACAATCTAGTGGAAAGGATCCATATTCCCCTTCGCATAACCCCAACAAGGGTTGGTCAAGCTATTTGAAGGTATTTAGGTAGGCAGGTCTTTGCTAACAGTGAGCTTACAGTTCCTTGATCTGTTGAGTGGACTCCCCAATCCTGAAATCCTGACTTGGATTTCCTCAACTCTTGCCTCCAATATTACATCAAGTCTAGCAAGGGCTAATCCTCTTGATGTAATATGGTTAAGTCAACTCGAAACCTTTCATAAGGGCTTCCTTTATAAAAGTAATTGTCCCAATAAGGGTTGGTCAAACACATAGTTTTATTGAGTCTTGACCTTAATCAAGTAACGGAAGGCTTGGTCTGACTTAATATGGTATTGAGGTATTTTAATATTTTATGCGTAGTTTTGAATTATCACATGCTTGTTAATATTATGTGATGCTATCTTAAGTGATTAACCATGTTTCGATAATGTTTACACATAGTCCGGTTTTTATTTTATTCCATCTTTGCATGCTTGTTTATTTCATTAATTATGTGATCATGACAACACATACATAATAAATAAACCATGCAATCAGACAGAAATAAAATAAGATGGCATGATCATGAGCTTCTATTGGTTATCTTATCTAGCAGTTTGATAAGCTAACCCTGACCTAGGGAAAACACCTTGAACCTGATGGTTTGTGTTTTGCAGCTCCCACCTGTCCACCTTTGTATCTTCTTGGGTTGGTTTCGCCTTAGCTTTGGGTTTTGAATCGTCTCCTATGGCTTGGTAGATCCTCCATTACATGGGTTTACATTAAAGAAACCATGGGCACGCAGGCCCTACATTTTATTGGAAGAAGGCTCACAAGCCAGCAAATTTAAACAAATTTAAATGAAACCAAACACACATACAAAGGGTCTTTGGTATAGCTCATCATCATCCATAGCATGCAATGACATTTACGCAT
The DNA here is from genome assembly GCA_963277665.1 of Viscum album. NCBI lineage: Eukaryota > Viridiplantae > Streptophyta > Magnoliopsida > Santalales > Viscaceae > Viscum > Viscum album. Next base: position 793,848,273 of record OY728142.1, on the reverse strand, counting down.
ATTTATAATTCAAATTCTTTTAATCGTTCTATTATTTATTCAAGATAAGTTGCGCTTGAATTCAATTAATTATGATCTTATAATTAATCAATTCTTTATCTTAAATTCCTTTCTGAATTTCCTTGAGATTCTTCTCATCCATATTCCTTGTACAGGTCTTTGTACTTTTGGAGGAAACCTGGTGAAATTTCTGGAAAGTACACAGCGTGTAGTTTATATTTACATGGCGTGTATTTCTTTTCACCCTTTATCCAAAGTACACGCCGGGGCTTTGGCGTGTTCGCTGTACTTTGGAAATTTTGGAGTACACGGCATGTAGATAAATCAAACATGGTGTGTACTTCCTTGTTACGCAGTAACCGGCCTGGAGATCTCGTGTACGCAGAACACAGCTTCTCTTTGTGTAATATTTCACCTTGTCCAGATCAGACTACATGGCGTGTTGCTCCAACATACATGCCGTGTATTCCGATTTCCACGCGCTATTCAATTCTGGTCAACACGGCGTGATTAAAACTTAGGCATAATCAATTCACACGGCGTGTTTTGGTGGACTAGTGCCGGTTCGTTGAACCTAAGTACACGGCGTGTAGTTTTAATTACACGTCGTGTAATCCCATGTTGTACAGACATAAAGAGCGGCTCCTCCGGATGAGTTCCTCGTTTTTATTTTAATCAAAATTAAAATTAAAAGGCTGTTTCTGTGATATGAATTGAGAAACAAAGGAGGAAGAACAGATCTCGTTTATTCATATTTATAGAATGATTTATTTCAAATTGAATCAAATATAAATTCGTAAATTATCAATGAAAATTAAATAACTATAATCAATGTTGTAACCTCGCTCTGATACCATTTGTAGGTTTCAGGTGCAGCGGAATCTCACGGGTGGATGTGCCCACTTGGATTTTTGTCATTAATAATGATCAATCCAGGATCAATATGACGATAGACGCCAGTCTCCACGGATCGAATCACAGAAATGGACAAGAAAAGGAAAGTCCTGGAACCACAAAGTAGGATCGTTACAGGTTGATTATAATTAATTTAATCAATTGAAAATAAATAAATTTTGGGTGTTCTTCCTTCGTTGATGTTCTTGATCACGTTCTGATGTGATTCTCCATTGCGTCGCAGAAGACAAGTGTAGACTTCCTCTAGCGGTGATCCACACGTGTACCTTGTATCTCGGGACGTCACCAAAGGAGTCTCCGGGTGCTAGCATGGAAAATCCTTTGCTTGCGTTGTCCACCTTAGATCGTCTTGATCCGATGGAAGAGGATCTCTCTCAGTCTTGAGAGAATTCTTGGTGGAAGTGGTTCTTTCAGCCTTGAAAGAATTCTCCATAGTTGTTGTGCACAACGATTCTCTTGTGTGTTAGAAAAGAGTTGGGGTTGTGAGGATATTTATAATCAGGTTTGAGGTTGTAGAGTTATGACAATAAATAAATGCATTACGCGTTTTATTTATTTCATTGACCCTTATTTAAAACCCCCATGTCGAATATTTAATTCCTTGAAATGCGCCCATGTTGATTATAATAAATATCATTTAAAACAATATTATATCCTCAAAATCCTGACTGGAAAAACTACACGGCGTGTGTTAATAAATACACGGCGTGTATTAATAAATACACGGCGTGTACTTGTTTTTCATTGAAAACTACATGACGTGTACATTCAATGTACACGGCGTGTATATCTTGTTTTCATTTATTCATTTTCTTTCCATAAAGAAAACTACACGGCGTGTAATTATTAATACACGGCGTATACTTGTTTTCCATGAAAAACTACACGGCGTGTAATCTTTAATACACGTCGTGTATATCTTGTTTTTCATTTCCTTCTTCCTCCATCATAAAGACGATTTAGGCTTCCTTGAATAATTATTAAACCACGTACAGGAATAATCTTTATTCTACTTGAGATACTTGAATACACTTAGTGTGTGACCCTCTAGGCCTATTTCTCGTTGGCATTAGGCGGGCTTGCCTAAAGTCCAAGATTACTGTCTAGCAACGGTTCAAGGCAACCAAGAGAAAGAAGTTGACGCTGCATTGATGTATCACCTCATACGAACACTTACTGTGTAATTTAATCCCTTTGTCTTAATATCTCATCAAGAAGGTTTCATGGCAGTGTCATAAACCTATATGCTTGATCCATCATTCTTTGACTACCTGAAATAAACTCATCGTTTACACTATGGCCATGGAATTTAATGTGACCGTTCTATTTCAATCAAAGGGCTGAGATATCAACTTCTATAAATGGAAGGGAAAAATCCTTCCTCGACTTATCCATTAACAACATGTCACTCGTAACGCACCCAACATACCCTACTTCCCGCCAACTGTCTGCGTGACGGTTTTCATCAGTAAATCTAAGTGCGCGAGTCATGACATGAGTTAATGATAATCTTCCAGTTTAAGGAACATTACACGCACTCGTAGATAGAAATGTCCGATGACACTAAGACATGCGGAATTGCTACTGGCGGTTCTGTTCTCATAATCTCCCATCTTGTAGATTACCAAGTGTGAACTCCATAAGAGAGAGTCTCGTCTTCTTACGAGTACTTGCACATGACGGTCTGTATACTATGTGTCCTATCATAGAATGTCATCCAATCATAGAACTTTATTTAAGAATATTGTTATATCATTTTAAGGTTCTCATCATAGCGGGGATCTTCCATGACCTTATCAATGCAACAAATATTCCAGGACATTATTATATTATAGTCATACAGAACAATGAACAATATATAATAAGTGAACATTCATGTAATCAAAGTATAAAACAGTTGGTTCTCAGGACACCAACCCATACATCTATAAATTTCACCATTGGATGAATTCAGAGGATAACACCTACCATATTGGAATAATTCCTTTCTTAAATTCAATTACCCATTTTATTCAAAGCATACTGAAATTCTTTGAAACAATCAAACGTTGGTTTTCCCTTATTGGAATTATCTATAACTTTCACCTTTGATAATGAATATCTTATGTGTATACTTATTTATTGTAAAAAATGAATATTTTATGAACCTAATAGGATGGATATGAATTGAAAATTCATGCACACTAATCGTTTGATAAGATAGTATGAAGATGGAGTTAAAGAGTTCATCAAGTTTGTAATAGATCCTGCATACGACCCTTCTCAAATCCTTTGTCCATGTTAACGTTGTTGTTATTCAAGACAAATTAGTCCAAAAGATTTGTAAGAACATTTAATTTGTTATATAATATATTAGAGCTATAAATATTGGACTAAACATGAAGAAAAACTAATTGTGAACACCTATTAGGATAATATTGTGGTTTATGAATCATTTGATATGAATACCATTGTAAATGATGATGGAGATCGCATGGAACAAATGAAAATGGAAATTAAATATGACCTTCATGATTATTCAAAGTTGTTTGAGAAGTTAAATAGTTGTGCTAAGAGACCATTGTATACCAGTTTTACTGAATACACAACATTTCCAGCTGTATTGAAGTTATATAATTTGAAAGCTGGCGGTGGATGGTGTGACACCAGCTTTACAAAACTACTTGGTCTCCTAAATGATATTATACCTTAAGAAAATGAACTACCATGTCAAACATATAATGTTAAATTAATGCTATGTTAAATGGGTATAATATCAAAAAAAATACATGTTTGTCTAAATGATTGCATTTTGTTTTGTAAGGACCATGAATCACTCATAAAATGACTTAAGTGTGGCATGGATTGATATGAGAAAAATAAATCAAGTTCTTCGAAATTTGTATGGTAATTTCCTATTATTCCATGGTTTATAAGACTATATAGATTTCAGGAAACCGCAAGACAATTAGCATGGTATGTAGATACAATAATTAAAGATGGTAACCTACATCATCTAGCAGATTATCCTCAATGGAAGAAAATTGATTATGAGTATTCTGAATTTGGAAATGAGCTAAGAAGTTTTCATATTGCATTATCTCTAGATGGAATAAATCCTTTTGGTGTATAGAGTAGTAATCATAGTACATGTTCCATCATGTTAGTAAATTATAACTTGTCACCATGGTTATCAATGAAGCACAAATATATTATGTTGTCTCTACTTATATCTAGACTAAAGAAACCCATTAATGATATTGATGTCTATTTGGATCCATTGATCGAAGATCTGATATTGATGTGGGATATAGGTGTTCTAATGTATGATGTTCATAGAAGTGAAGAATTCACATTGAGGGTCATGTTGTAAGGGATGATAAATGACTTCCCTAATTATGTAAATTTATCAGGCTATAGAATTAAGGGAATATTGATGCATCCCATTTGTGAAGAATATGCACACTCAGTTTGATTGAAACATTCCTTGAAGACTGTGTTTTTAGGACATCAAATTTTTTTACCTCGATGACGTAAATACTGATCTCGGATGACAACATTCGATGGGAATATCGAACAAGGTATAACACCATCTCCAGTAACGGGTGATCGACTGTTCGATAAAGTAAAATATATTAACAATGCTTTTGGTAAACCATTTTTGAAAAACCTTATGAAACGAGGTTGAAAGAAGAGATAAATTTTCTTTGAATTATAGTATTATAATTATTTGTATATCAGACATTTTATTGATTTCATGCATGTAGAAAAAAATGTATTTGATAGTGTTATTGGCATGTTACTAAATGTTCCCAGAAAAAATGAAATATGACATCAAGGCTAGTTTGGACATGATTTCCATGGGGATAAGGGAAGATTTGGCACCAGTGAAGGGTAAATGGTGGAATTTTCTTCCTCCAACAGCTTACACTCTATCTAGACAGAAAAAATTAAAATTTTGTCTTTTCCTTAATAGTGTAAAAGTTCCAGAGGGGTATTCATCAAATATAAAAAATGTTGTGTAAATGAATAATTTGAAGTTACAGGGACTAAAATAACATTAATGTCATATTTTGATGCAAGATTTGATGCTTATTGATTTTCATTTCATTCTACCTCAAAATGCATGGCATACATTAACCATACTCTTCTTTTTTTCAAAGATATATGCAGTAAATTTATAAACCCAAAGAAGTTGTTAATCATGAATAAGGAGGTTGTAGTCATATTATGTGAATTAGAGATGTTCTTCCCACCATCATTATTTGATATAATGGTCCACCTAATGGTTCACTTGGTTAGAGAGGTTAAACTACGTGATCTTTTCCATTACGGATGAATGTACCCCATTGGATGGTATATGAAGATTTTGAAAGGGTATGTCAAGAATTGAAGTTGGATAGAAGGTTGTATTGTAGAACGATATATTGTTGAAGAAGTTGTTGAATTCTGTACTGATTACCTATCACATGTTGACAACATTGATCTCCCAAAGTATCATCACATGGAACACCTTATGGGTGGAGGGATTTTAGGAATATATGTTGTTACAATTACCTTTATAGAATGGGAGAAAGCGCACCTTTACATTTTACATAATATTGAAGATGTCAATCCATACATTGAATCCCACAAATAAATTATTAGAGATTTTAATCCATGAAGGGTTGAAGGATGGATATCAAATGCACATAATCAATGGTTTATAGGATGGTTTTGAGATCAAATTTATAAGGAGTTATCTGAAAATATGAATTCAATTGTTGAATGGATTTGATGGCTAGCCAGGGGACCAAATTTAAATGTTATATCTTACACTACTTTTGTAATAAATGGTTATACGTTCTATATAAAATAACATAATAACTGTAGTATGATGAAAAACAGTGGTGTTATGCTTATGGAAAAAGTGATGCACATATTTGGTCTTGAGTATAGAAACCCAATTTATACAAATATGTCATATTTTGGAATTATCGAAAAGATATATGAGTTAGATTATACAACATTTCAAGTGTCTATTTTCCATTGCAAATGGGTTGTCAATATGAGTGTAGTAAAATTTGATTAAATGGGATTTGTGAAGGTGAATTTCAATATGGAAAGGAAAAATATGAGTCATTCATAATAGAATCACAAGCACTGTAAGTATTTTATGTCTTAGATCCAATAAATAAGAATTATTTGATTGACATACTAGAAACTAAAATAAATGTTGTGTTAGATGAAAATTCAATCGAGGATGACCCTTTTATTGAGATATCAAAATCAGTTCATGTTTATTCCAATATAAAAAATGTCTTGTATGTTAGAGGGGATAATAAATAGGGGATTTGGATTCTCGATAGAGGAACCAAACCCTTAAAACCTTTAAAAACGAAAGATAGTTCAAAGAGAAGGTAAAAGTGTTTTTTAATATACTATGTTTTACTCATAATATTATATGTTCTCAACTAAATTAGCATAATATAAATTAAAATTTTGACTACTCATATAGACAATTTCTTTTGAACATGATGATGTTACCAATCTTTAGGAAGAACATAATATAACAAAGGAAACCCTCTAGGAAGATATAAAGGTAATGTTATGGTATACTTTCTCTATTTTACTGAAAATTTATATAATTAAATGTTGATTTAATTTTCATTATTAATTGTAAACATAATTTATTTTAGAAGATTTGTGTCCATATTTCATGCCTTTCTACACCAAAACTTCCACAGACTTCTTCTCCCTCAAAGCATTTTCACCCCTACAATGTTGGCATTTATCACTTTCATTCAAGTTCCCTCCAATACCTTTGTAAGAGGAGCAACATTTTTTCCCATGCTCAATCATAGAGGTAATCTTTATTTTTTCACAGTAAAATCATTTTCCATAGAATTAATTTATTGTTTCATATTTATGTTTCTTTTTTTTATTTTTAGTATTACTCACATAAGAATTATTTTCTTATACATGTGGATTGTTTTGTTTGATTTGGAGTGGTTGTTTGAAGCTTCTCATACTCATGAGAGATTAGAATTTTAGGATACAACTAAGATAATGAAAACAAGGAAATGGGTCAAGAATGTATACAACCACCATGAAAAGATGAATTTATACTACTTATTTAATTACTTGTTCATCATTTTATCTATTATTTTTAAGTTAATTTCCTTATCATTTTTATCTAATACTTATTTAGTTTTTTTCAATAATCTTTTGGGAAGTCATATTTTCACAGTTCCTTTATTTTAGAAGATTTATGTCCATCTTTTATGCCTTTATACACCAAAACATCCACATATTTCTTCTCCCTCAAAACCTTTTCACCTCTATAATGTTAGAATTTATCAATTTCCTTCAAGTTCCCCTTTGTAGGAAGATAAACGATGTTGTATCTACTCAATCACAGAGATAATATTGATGTTTGTATAGTAAAAACATTGTCCATAGAATTAATGTATTATTTCATATTTATGTTTAATTTATTTATTTTTAGTATTAATCATATAATAATTGTTTTATTATACAGGTGGATTATTTTGTTCGATTTAGGGTGTTTTGTTCAAAGTTTCTCATGCTCATGATAGATTGGACTTCAATATTGCAACTGAGATAATGACAATAAGGAAATGTGTCAAGAATGCATACAACCATCATGAAAAGGTGAATTCCTGCTACTTATTTAATTAATTTTTTTATCATTTTATCTCCTATTTGAAAGTCAATTTTCTTATCATTTTTATCTGATACTTATTTAGTTTTTTTCATATATATTTTGGGAATTCATATTTTGCTTTAAATTATATACAAAAATCCACAAAATAGATAAAATGTTCCTTTCTACAAATGTTACCATGCTTTCTATTGGATTTATTTATCGGGCTGCAACACTACATATTGAGTCGATGTTATTAGATGAAAAGGTTTTTCAACTAAGAACATCGACTCAATATGTAGTGTTGCAGCCCGATAAATAAATCTAATGGAAAGCATGGTAAAATTGGAAGTTAGGATTGTTTTGATACTTTGGGACATGTAAGAATTAGTCACACCTCAATTCGACACATGGTGTGACCGGTATGACTCTAAGTGCTTCTTTTTATTTAAAATTGACATTAATTTTAGTAACAAGATAACTAACATACTCAAAACTAAGAAAAAATATTTATATTATTTTGATACTTTAAGATAATTATACATAATTTATTTGTGACATGTATGAATTAGTTGCACCTCAATTCGATACACGATGTGCCCGGTATGGTATGACTTGAAGTGTCCGTTATCAGTTTCAAATTGATATTTTAATTCAAAAAGTTCCACTCATTGAAAACTGAGAAAACATGCTTGGATTATCTTGATAATTTAGGAAAATGATTCATCTTTGATGTGTAGGAATCGGTCTCACATCAAACTGATACACGATGTGACCGGTATGATTCAAATTGTGTGTTTCCAATTTAAAAAGACATTTTAGTAAAAAGAAAAGTGACATACTAAAAAAAATAAAAAACATTTGGATTGTTTTTATACCTTATAAAAATTATACATAAGTCATTTGGGATGTGTAAGAATCATCAAAACCTCAATCTGATGCACAGTGTGACCAGTATGACTCCATGTGTGTCTTTTTATTTAAAATTGACATTAATTTTAATAAAAAAGATAACTAACATACTCAAAACTGATAAAACAGATCCTAATTTATTTTATACTTTATTAAAATGATCCATAAGTCATTTTTGATGTATATAAATCATCCTCACCTCAATAAAATATATGATGTGCCAGATATGACTCAAAGTGTCTGTTATCAGTTTAAAATGGACATTTTAGTTCAAAAAGTGGCACTCACTAAAAACTAAGAAAACATCCTCATATTGTTTTTATAATTTAGTAAAATGATTTATAAGTCATTTTTTACATTTATGAATCAGTCTCACGTCAAACCAACACACGATGTGACCGGTATGACCTAAAGTGCGTGTTTCTGGTTTAAAATGACATTTTAGTAAAAAATAAAAGTGACGTACTCAAAACAAATAAAGTGAATTCTTATTGTTTTTATACTTTAGAAAAATGGTCCATAAGTCATTTGGGACATGTAGGAATCATCCTCACCTTAATCTGATGAACGATATGACCAGTATAACTCTAAGTGTGTCTTTTTATTTAAAATTGTCATTAATTTTAGTAAAAAATACAACTGACAAAATCAAAAATGAGAAAATATATTCGTATTGTTTTTATAATTTAGTATAATGATACATAAGTAATTTTTAATGTGTAGGAATTATCCATAGCTAAATCTGATACACGATATGTATGGTATGACTCAAAGTGTCTGTTATCGGTTTAAAATTGATATTTTAGTTCAAAAAGTGTCACTCACTAAAAACCAAGTAAACATGTTAAGATTATCTTAATAATTTATAAAAATTATTCATAAATCATTTGTGATGTGTAGGAATTTATCTCACATTAAACCAATACACAATGTGATCGGTATGAGTCAAAGTGCGTGTTTCCAGTTTAAAATGATATTTTAGTTAAAAAGACAAGTGACATACTCAAAACCAATAAAACACATTCATATTGTTTTAATACTTTAGAAAAATTATCCATAAGTCATTTGAGACATGTATGGATCAGTCTCACCTCAATCTGATGCACAGTGTGACTAGTATGACTCTGAGTGCGTCTTTTTATTTAAATTTGACATCAATTTTAGTAAAAAAGACAACTGAACTATTCAAAACTGATAAAATGCATTCATATTGTTTTATAATTTAGTAAAATTGTCCATAAGTCTTTTTTGACATGTATTAATCATTCTCACCTCAATCTGATACATGATGTGCCTGTAATGACTCAAAGTGCCCATTATCAATTTAAAATTGACATTTTAGTTCAAAAAGTTTCACTCACTGAAAACCAAGAAAATTTGATTATATTGTCTTTATAATTTAATAAAATGATCCATAAATCATTTTTAATGTGTAGGAATTAGTCTCAAATCAAACTGATACACAATGTGACCAGTATGAGTCAAAGTACGTGTTTCCAATTTAAAATGTCATTTTAGTAAAAAAGGAAAGTGACATAATCAAAACCAATAAAATGTATTTGGATTGTTTTAATACTTTAGTAAAATGATACATAAGTTATTTGTGATGTGTAGGAATCATCCTCACCTCAATCTGACATACAGTGTGACCGGTATGACTCCAAGTGCGTCTTTTTATTTAAAATTGACATCAATTTTAGTAAAAAAGACAACTGACCTACTTAAAACTAATCAAACACGTTAATATTGTTTTTATAATTTATAAAAACAGTCCATAAGTAATTTTTTATGTGTAGGAATTAGTCTCACCTTAATCTAATACATGATGTTCCTGGTATGACTCAAAGTGTCTGTTATCAGTTTAAAATTGATATTTTAATTCAAAAAGTGTCACTCACTAAAAACTAAGAAAATGTGCTCAAATTATCTTGATAATTTAATAAAACAATTCATAAGTAATTTGTGATGTGTAGGAATCGTTCTCATGTCAAATAGACACACGATGTGACTGGTATGACTCAAAGTGCATGTTTCCAGTTTAAAATGGCATTTTAGTAAAAAAGACAAGTGATGTACTCAAAACTAGGAAAACACATTCTGATTGTTTTTATACTTTAGTAAAATGATCTGTAGGTCATTTGGGGCCTGTAGGAATCAACATCACCTCAATCTGATTCATAGTGTGACCGGTATGGCTCCAAGTGCATCTTTTCAATATATTAGTGTCGTTTTAGTTTAAAACACGCATCACATAGCCAAAATCGAGCAAATGGGCCTAGATTGTTTTGTCATCATTATATTTGTTATTACTTAATTGGTTTACTTATCATTTTTTATCTTATACTTATTTAATTAATTTTCACAGAGATAATACTTGAAGATGAATAGAAAATGGTGTGACGTGTAAGAATCAACCGCAACTCAATTTGATACACAATGTTTCTGGTATGGCTCAAAATTTGGTTTAAAATTAGCACTTTCTATTAATTTATTTCTTTATATTATTACTAAAATAAGAATTTTTTTCTTATACATGTTCGTTTTTTTGCTCAAGTAGGGGTAGTTTTTTCGGCAATAACATGGGTCAAGGTCGGGATCAAAAGACAAAGGAACATTGATGTTTTTTAATATATGTAATAATTTGTACTTATGTAATTGTATAAACCAATGTTTGACATGTCTATAATATAGTTTTTTTTCTTGTATTTGTGTATAAAATTTATTTCATTTAAATTCTGTATTGGTACTTGATTTTGTTGATATCTGGTGGTGTTTCTGGTGGTGCAGTGTGTTGTTACACCACACTACAGTATGCCCTTTTATTAGTGTTTTTTTAGTGCTGATAAAATCCTAGGGATTTTAATCCTGCTCCGATAGTCAGTGATTCTCTAGAACTGTTAAAGGCTTTTTTTATAGTAGTGGACCATTAGATGAAAGATTCTTGTAGATGGCATGAGTGCAGAGCAACCCTGGATAAGGAAAATTCTAGTGGTAAACAAGCTTGACAACATTAAGAGTTCCACCAAGAAAAGAAAACAAGTTGGGAAAAGGTGTTGGCCTACACTAGGATGAAAACACATAAATGTTGATCTATACTTCAATAGTCACATAGAGACAAGATGGGGTTATATGTTATAGGCTCTTAAAGACAAGAGGTCCTTATTATCAAGGGAGTGTGTGACCGACCACACCTTAAAACCCCATGGTGGGAAGAGGAATACCACGAGGGAGATGATGGTTTTGGGCACAGTGGAAGTGTATGGAGGTGGGTGATATATTAAAATTTATTTTAATAATTGTTGCTAGAAACCAAGAGCAGGGATCTTGTGCATCAAATTTATAATTAATTTATTTAATATTTGAAGAAATGAATACTTGGGCTTAGGAACTTTTTCATTGGTGAATGTTGATCATACGAAAATTCCCTTCTAAATTACCTTCATTGCACTATAAGGATCCCAAGATAGAATCTATCCAGTAGTGATCCACATGTTCTCCTATGATCTCTGAGCAACATCACTCGATCTATGAGTGTTAGTGCGGCGATTCAAATGTCTTGCATTGTTCATTCTTGATCTCTCATTCTTCAGTCTTGAATAAACCTCTCTTTTAATTCTTGTTCTTGAGAGATAGAGATGAGGAGTTGAGAGAGAATTCATTGTGTGCAATAATTCTCTATTCTCAATTTTGGTTACTCTACACAATAGACATGGTCATCTATTTATAGAGTTAGGATTTGAGTTAAAATATTATTTAATTGTATAACGGCCATTAAATAATATTTATTACCATTAATAAATCCCATGACGCGTAATAATAATTATATAATTATTATTTTATAGTGTGCGCCAACTTGCGCAATAACAAATATTATGTAACGGTCTTGTTAATTAATATTTTTTTCCAGGCTCAGTCTTGGTCTGTTCGAACACCTCTAGCATTTATTAAATAGAAAAATAAATATTTTATTCATATTATAGAGAATAAATATTTATTAAAATATTAAATAAATAAATAAAATATTTTATTCAAAAGTTGAAGAATAAATATTTGTTTAATTTATGCGATCAATATAACTTGAATAAAAAATTTCTTCGAACTTGAGAATAATATTAATTACATTAATTAAACTCAAATATAATTTAATCAAGATCAACGGAAACACTTAGTGTGTGCCCCTCTAGGATTATTTCTCTTTGGTATTAGGTGGGATTGCTTAAAGTCCAAGATTAGTGTCTAGAAATGGGTCAAGGCACCAAAGAGAAAGAACTTAATGTTGCAACGTTGACAACCACATACGAATGCTCACTGGATAATATAATCTCTTTTTCAAAATATCTCATCAGGAAGGTTTCACATTCACGCCACCAACCTATTTTCTCGATATATCTTTCTTTGACTATCTGAAATAAACACATTGTTACACCATGACCATGGAATTTAATTTGATGGTTCTATTCCAATAAAAGGGTCAAGATATCAACTTTTATAAAGATGTAAGAGACAAATCCTTCGTCGACTGATTCATTAATGACATGTCACTCGTAATGCACCCAACGTATCCAATTTCTTCATGAACTGTTATCTTTATGGTTTAAAAAATACATCTAAATACGTGAGTTGTAACATGAATTAATAATAATCTTAAAGTCTAAGTACTATCACACATGCTCATATATAGGAATATCCAATGACAACAAAACATGTAGAATTCATATTAGTGGGTTTGTTCTCATAATTTCCCATATTAGAGATTGTCAAGTGTGAACTTCATGAGAAGAAACCTCATATGCTTACAAGTACTCACACCTGACAGTCTATATACTATGTGTCTCATCATAGTACGTTATCCAACTACAGAATATTATTTGAGAATATCATCATAGCACATCAAGGTTCTCATCATATCAGGGAGTTGGAATGACCTTATCAATGTGATGTATGGTATATGACATTATTACATTAGAGTCATGCAGAACAAGAAACAATATGTAATAAAAAGTTTTATTAATATTCAATACATCTAATATTCATGTAATCAGAGTACAAACAGTTGATCCTAGGACACCAACTATAAAAAACTACCACTTTAACTAGAGTCAACTGCTTATGACCTTCAGTTCGATAGACCTCACATGATAGTCATGTTTCTACTGATTCAAGGCTTTAGTCAAGGGGTCATCTATGTTATATTCTATGGAAATACTACTCACTGTAACTTCACCTCTATGAAGAAAAAAAATCCCTCAAGATATGATACTTTCAAAGTATGTGCTTCTTCCACTGATGTGACCTTGGATCTTTTGCAAGATCTACCACTACAGTATTATCACAATAGAGTGTGATAGGATCTTTACTACTAGGTATCACACCAAGCACTTGGATGAAGTTGCGCATCCATATTGCTTCTTTAGTTTCTTCAGAAGCCACGATATACTTGGAATCTACTGTAGAATCTACAATCATATCTTACTTTGAGCTCTTGCAGCTCACAACGCCTCTATTCAAAGTAGAGATGTGTCTCGTTTGTGACTTTATGTCATCTTGATCAGTTTAGAAACTAGAATTTTCATATCCTTTAATGAATAGTTCCTAATTTCCTCCATAAACTAGGAACATATCCTTATTATGCCTCAGATACATAAGGATAGTCTTGACTACCATCCAATGGCAGTCACCTGGATCATCTTGATATCTTCCTATCGCACCTAATATGTAGGTGACATTTAGCCTAGTACATAGTATAATATAAATGATTGACCCAATCATTGATGCATATGGAACCATTGTCATTCTATTTCTTTCTTCATGTATATGAGGACACGTTTTCCTAGAAAGATGAATGCCATGTGACACTGGCAACAATCCCCTCTTGGATTGTTCCATACTGAATCCTTTCAGTATCTTGTCAATGTATGTACTTTGACTTAGGTTGAGCAACCTCTTGGATCTATCAAGATGGATCTTGATCCCAAGAATATACGTTTCCTTTCCCAAGTCCTTCATAGAGAATAATTTATTAAACTATGCCTTAACAGACTGTAAGACTGATGTTTCATTTCCAATGAGTAATATGTCATCAACATATACTATTAAGAAAATAACTGCACTCCCACTAAACGATTTATAGACACACAACTTGCATTCATTCTTTATGAATCCAAATTCTGTTATGACCTCATAAAAATTAATGTTCCATGACCCGGATGTTTGTTTTAATCCATAAATTGATCTTTATAACTTGCATACCTTGTTGGAATCCTTTGGAGTCACAAACCCTTCGGGCTGTGTCATATAGACATATTCCTGAAGGTTCCTAAAGGAAGTAAATTTTAACACCCATTTTAAAAATCTCATAATCATGGAAAGTCGCAATGACAAATATAATTCTAATGGATTTCATCATTGCAACCAGTGAAAAGGTTTCATCGTAGTCAGTGCCTTAACATTGTTTAAACCCTTTTGCAACCAGTCGTGCCTTATAGGTACTGACTTGTCCTTCTATGTCTAGTTTCTTCTTGAATACCAATTTGCAACCAATAGGCTTTACATCTATTGGAGGGTCTATCAAAATCTAGACTTGGTTTTGGTACATTGAATCCATTTCAGAATTCATGGATTCTTTCCACTTAGTAACATATGTTTCACTTAATGCTTCCTTGTAGGTTAGAAGATCATTATTATCAACTAATAATGAGTCACCATCCTCGGTGACTAGAAAATCATACCATTCTAGTTCTATAACCTCTCTAGTACTTATATACAGTAATTGTGTCTCTGGAACAATTTCTTCTTCACGGGGCTTTGTGGAATTTGTTCGCGTGTCAGCTCTTGTGTATCTTGAGCTAAGACTTAATCGAAGTCTCTCTCTCTCTCACTATCACTGCTACAAAATCGGCCTTGAACAGTGCTGTTATTTATCAGTGTAAGAAAAAAACACTGATAAATGGCATATTTATCAGCGCTATGGAAAGCTCTGATAAATTTAACCTTTTATCATCACTTTTTTTAGCGCTGATAAAAAAAACCTTTATCAGCACTTTATTTTTAGCACTGGTAAAAGGTATCCTTTATCAATGCTTTATTTTTAGTACTGATAAAGGGTAACCTTTATCAGTGCTTTATTTTTAGCACTGATAAAGGGTACCCTTTATCAGCACTTTATTTTTAGCGCTGATAAATATCCAAATAAATAAAATGAAATAATTAAAAAAATTAAAAAAATAGTTTATTAAAAAAATATTACAAATTTTATTAATTAAATAATTATTGATAAAAATGAATAAATTGATTATACATTATTAAATATTAAACATTTTATTAATTAGATAATTATGATAAATAATGTTATTAAATTGTATATATTAAATATATAGATATATATTAATGTATATAAATATGATTTATATATTAAAAAATATTTATTCACTTTACATTAAATAGTAATATATTTATTGAATAATGGTTTATAATTAAAAATTAATATGAATTAAAAATATTGACTAATTGAATAGTACTCGACATATAATTGAATGTCGTTTGATTTTTCAATTTAACATAGATCAAATATGTGTTATATTGATTTCACATATATGTAATTAATGCATTTTTATATACAATGCACACACATAAAATGTATCTATGTTTTCAATATTGTTAAAGTGTACTTATTCTTAATTTATTCAATTTCACTCATTTTTAACATATATACATGCACTTAAATTTAGATATTCATTAATAATTTCAAATATATATTTGTAAAAATATATATTTATAAATGTACATTTACTATATTTATACAACTATATATTTATAATTATAAATAAATAAATATTTTTTTAAAGTATTTATAAAATTATAAATAAATAATTATATATATTTAAATAATTATTATATTTATAATAAATTTACTAATAATGAATATATTTATTGTATTTATATTTATATATATTTATTAAATACATATATATGTATAATTATATTAATATATATAATGATATAAATATTTTTTTTAAACTATAATTATAAATAAATATTTCTAAAATTATAATAAATATATTTTCTATATTTATATATATATATTTATTAAGTATATATAAATATTTACAATTTTTTATTTATAATTATAATTATAAATTCTTTAACAACGCTTAAGTAATAAGCACTGATAAAAGCATCTTTATCAGTGTTTTTTTCACACTGGTAAAGATGAAACTTTATCAGCTCTAAGAAAAGCGATGATAAAATGAACATTTATCAATGTTATAAGTTTAGCACTGATAAAGGTTGGTTTTATCAGCACTTTTTTAGCACTGATAAAGACCTACCTTTATCAGCTCTTAAGTAATAAGCACTGATAAAAGGACTCTTTATCATCACTTTTTTATAAGCACTGATAAAAGTGTCCCGATCTAATTAAAAAACCCTAACCATTTGTGAAATCATCATGATATTAGAAGATTTTTATGGAATCCACTCGTTTTCGGTGCTCCTCCTCAGTGAATTGAAACTCAGATCATACCACTCGACTGCCTCCAGTTGCTCGAACATCTCATCTGGCATCCAGTGTTCTATTATTGTTAGGGTTTCTAAAGAGGGTCTCAGATTTTCTTTAACCTAGAAAGGTAGTGCTTCTAATTTTGTTTGTATATTTTTGGTTTCGTTTTTTATTTATTCTTTGATGATGTCTTTATTTATGGTATGGTGATTATATATTAATGAGGTAGGCCTTCAGTTTCCAATTTTGATTTAACTCTTGATCGCTCATGGAGAGTTTATTATTTCTAGACTCGATAGTGACACATAGAGTCACATGGAGTTTCGTTGGTTTTTTTTATTTTGTTTACATTTCCCAAATTGATCATCCAAAGTTATAAATATCCCATGAATTCCATGAGTCACCTATAAAACACTTCCCTCACATGCATGGATTGGAAAATAAATATCCCATGAATTCCATGAGTCACCTATAAACTAAGAAAAATGTCAAATCACTAATCATCAATATTTAAACATTGTTCATTGTTAATGTAGAAAATTATTATCATTGTTTATCTCTTGAAACTCTAAATATTATGTCATCCATATTGATAAACACTTTCAATCTATCCATAAAATTATTTTTAATGTAATGATTATGATCAATTCATCATTTTTTAAATTAAAGTTTTTTTAATAATTCATATAACCTTCAACATAAATATCTTAGTTCTTTTTTCAATTCATTCATCACATTTTCCAATTTACAAACATTATTCTCATATTAAATAATGATAAAATTATATGTTTGTTTTATATAATTACTATATGTGTAATCCATTAGTAAATGCTAATTTTACATCCAGTTGGAGTACTTTGAATTTTCTTGGGATGGTCGGTGTGGTGATATGACATCCTAAGAGTCTTGATATGTTTTAAAATATTGATATACCATTGATTTTAAATGTAATAATTCTTTAGTTTGCTACATCACTTGTTCCAATACATTTTTATATCTTCTAGTTGATTGAATGAGAGTTTATTATTCTTTTTTATCATATTTGAGTTTATTATTACTCCTTAATTTCCTATATTATATTTTCATTTGTTTAGGAGATTTAAGAAAGATTTGATGCGGAGTAATTATTTTCTTAAATTCAATTACCCATTTTCTTCAACATACTGAAATTCTTTGAAACAGTCAAATGTTGAGTTTCCCTTATTAGAATTGTCTATAACTTCCACTTTTGATAATGAATCTTATGTGTATTTATTTATATATTGTATAAAATTAATCTTTTATGAACCCAATAGGATGGATATGAACCAAAAATGGATTCATGCTAATCATTTGACAAACAAATATGAAGATGGAGTTAAAGAGTTCATCAAGTTTGTAAGAGAGCATGTAGACGACCCTTCTAAAATTCTCTATATGTGTTAACATTGTTGTTATTCAAGAAAAATTAATCTATAAGAGTTGGAATAATATTGATGTATATTTTTCTTCATTGATTAATGGATCCTAAATAATGATTGGTTATACATCACTCACAAAGAAAATAATAAAACTACGGATTATCTGTGAAGTTCACTATTATTGGTTAACTACCTCTTAACATAACATCTGACATGAACTTACGGCTTGATATCCCCATGATAATATCATCCCACACATAGATAGAAACAAACTAATTAGATTCTTGAACATAGATATGGTGGAGAGCGTGTGTGGGATGAGATAATCACAAGGACGTAGGGCATGAAGTTCATGTTAGATACGATGTTAAGCAGTAATTAACCAACAGTAGTAAAGTGCATAGAGAATCTTTAGTTTTGTTATTAACTTTGTGAGTGATGAAAAACCAATCCTTGTTTTGGATTCATTGATCAATGGATCCAAATAGACATCAATAACATTAATTGTCTCGTGGTTTCCTGACAGCCGTTTAGTATTCTAAACCGTAATGAAGTGTACAGAGAATCCTTAGATTTATTATTATCTTATATCTGAACCAAATAAACCCTTTGTAAATATGTAAAGGTAATGATACTATATAATTTTTCTATTTTACCAAAAAATATATAATGAAATATTAATTTAATTTTCATTATTCCTTGCAGAGTTCGTTTATTTTAGAAGATTTTTGTCCATGTGTCATGTCTTTGAAGGAAGAGAAAAGACGCTATCTCTACTCAATCATAGTGGTAATCTTGATGTTTTTATAGTAAAATCATTGTTCATAAAATTAATTTATTGTCTCATATTTATGTTTAATTTATTTCTTTTTAGTATTACTCGTATAATAATTCTTTTCTTATACAAGTGAATTTTTTTGTTCAATTTGGGGTGATCTGTACAACTTTCATACTTCTTCTCCCTCAAACCCCTTTCACCCCCATAGTGTTGAATTTATCACTTTATTTCAAGTTATCTCCACTGCCTTTGCAGGAAGAAAAACAAAGTTGCCTATGCTCAATCACAGAGGTAATCTTTATGTTTGCGCAATAAAACCATTATTGATAAAATTAATATATTATTTCATATTTATGTTTAATTTATTTCTTTTTAGTATTACTCACATAATAATTGTTTTATTATACAGGTGGATTATTTTGTTCGAGTTGGGGTGCTCTGTACAACTTTCATGCTTCCTTTCCCTCAAAACCATTTCACCCCCACAGTGTTGTATTTATCACTTTCTTTCATGTTCTCTCCACTACCTTTTAAGGAAGAGAAACGAAACTACCTCTGCTCAATTATGTAGGTAATCTTGATGTTTTCACAGTAAAATCATTGTCTATAGAATTAATGTATTGTTTAATATTTATGTTTAATTTATTTCTTTTTAGTATTACTCACATAATAATTATTTTCTTATATAGGTGCATTCTTTTGTTTGAGTTGGGGTGATTTATCCAACTTTCATGCTTCTTCTCCCTCAAAACCTTTTCACCCCTACATTGTTTCATTTATCACTTTCTTTCAAGTTCTCTCCACTACCTTTACAAGAAGAGTAATAACGCTGCCTATGCTCAATTATAGAGGTAATCTTAATGTTTTCATAGTAAAATCATTGTCCATAAAATTAATGTATTGTTTCATATTTATATTTAATTTATTCAGTTTTAGTATTACTCACATAATAATTGTTTTCTTATATAGGTGGATTTTTTTTTGAGTTGATGTGGTTTGTTCAAAGCCGCTCATGTGGTGTTGGCAGTTCGACAAAGAAAGTCAATAGAAATCATGGTAACATTGACAGTTAGGATTGTTTTTAGACTTTGGGATGTGTAATAATTAGCCACACCTCAATCTGACACACCATGTGACCGGCGTGACTCCAAGTACTTCTTTTTATTTCAATTTTACATTAATTTTAGTCAAAAATACAATTGAATCAATGTGTCTATTATCAGTTTAAATTTAACATTTGACTTTAAAAAGTTTCACTCACTAAAAATCGAGAAAACACACTCATATTTTCTTGATAATTTAGGGAATAAATTCATAAATCATTTGTGATGTGTAGGAATCAGTCTCATGTCAAACCGATACACAATGTGATCTGTATGATTCAAAGTGCGTGTTTCATGTTTAAAATGGAATTTTAGTAAAAAAGACAAGTTACGTACTTAAAACTGAGAAAACACATTCATATTGTTTTGATACTTTAGAGAAAAAATCCATAAGTTATTTAGAACATGTAGGAATCATCTGCACCTCAATCCGATGCACAGTGTGACCGGTATGGCTCTAAGTACGTCTTTATTTAAAATTGGCATCAATTTTAGTAAAAAAACAAACTGACCTATTCAAAACCAAATAAACACATTCAGATCATTTTTATACTTTAGAACAATTATCCATAAGTGATTTTAGATGTGCATGAAACAGTCACACCTCAATTCGATGCACGGTGTGATCGATATGACTCCAAGTGCGTGTTTTTATTTAAAATTGACATCAATTTTATTAAAAAGACCAACTAACCTACTCAAAACTGAGAAAACGCATTCAATTTGTTTAAATACTTTAGGATAATGATCCATAAGTCATTTTTTATGTGTAGGAATCAATTGTGTACCTAAATCTAATACACAATGTGATCAATATGAGTCAGAGTGCATGTTTCAATTTTAAAATGACATTTTAGTAAAAAAGACAAGTGACATACTCAAAACTGAGAAAACAAATTCAGATTGTTTTGATACTTTAGGAAAATGGTCCATAAGCCATTTGAGATGTGTGGGAATCAACCGAACCTCAATCTGATGCACGGTGTGACCAGTATGACTCAAAATACATCTTTTTATTTAAAATTATCACCAATTTTAGTAAAATGGACAACTATCCTTATCAAAACTGAGCAAAAACATTCTGATATTTTTGATAATTTACAACAATGATCCATAAGATATTTTTGATGTGTAAGAATCATCCATACCTAAATCTGATACACGATGTTCCCAGTATGACACAAAGTGTTTGTTATCAGTTTAAAATCAACATTTTAGTTCAAAAAGTGTCACTCATTGAAAACCGATCAAACGTGCTCGGATTTTCCTGATAATTTAAAACAACAATTCATAAATCATTTGTGACTTGTATGAATACATTTCACGTCAAACTACGGTGTGATTAGAATGAGTTAAAAGTGTGTGTTTCTAGTTTAAATTGGCATTTTAGTAAAAAAGACAAGCGACATACTCAAAACTGAGAAAACACATTCAGGTTATTTTGATACTTTAGAAAAATGATCCACAAGTCATTTGAGATATGTTATAATCATCTGCACCTCAATCCGATGCATGGTGTGATCAGTATGACTCTAATTGTGTCTTTTTATTTAAAATTGACATCAATTTTAGTAAAATTAACACTTTTTGTAAATTTATTTCTTTATATTATTACTAACATAAGAATATTTTTATTATACAGGTATATTATTTTTCTTGAGTAGGGTGGTTTGTTCAGTAATAGCATGAGTCTGGTTAGGATTAAAAGATAAAGGAACATTGATGTTTTTGAATGTATGTTGTTGAACTCCTCATGTTTTAATCATGTTTTAATGCTAACAAATCATGTCAACTATGTTTAAACTATCAAAAATCATGTGTAGATATTGTTGTCTTCCATATGTTTTAATGCTTATAACCCATGGTTTAAACTCTCACAAGATCCTGATCCATATTCTCATAAATCATGTTTGAATCATGTAAACTATGTTTGATCTTGTTCTATTATATTTCATTATATTAATGCTTAAGTCTAATTAATTTTTTGAATATTACTTCTTAAGACAATTTACAAATATTTGGCTAAGTCTGAGAAACTGTAAGCCTGCCACTGATTCCGGATTTTGGAAAAGTCATTGACACTGTAACCCTGACACCGTAACCCAAACACCGTAACACTCAGACACCATGACTCAGACACCGTAACCCTAACACCATGACTCAGACACTGTAATCCAGATACCATGACTCTGACACTGTAACCAGTTTCAGATTTCATAAAGTCTGTGACACTGGTTCCTTGCTACCATCTCCAAAACACCATTCAAAGTTTTGACAAAGGACTAGACACTGTTACCTGAGACACCATGGTCCTGACACCGCATCTGTGCTACCGGTTCCATATCTTGATGCAACTGCGGAACCGTGACTATCTCACCACTCAAAGGGAAAGGAGGAGACATTGTTTCCAAGTGACACTATTTCAAGACAAACTGTGACATCATTCCTTAATCACTTTTTTGTATTTCTCAATTTAATTTAAAAGTTATTTCTTACGATCATATTTGAGTCATTTAATGATACTAACATAATTAATGTTTCTTTTTAGACATGTCACCTAACAGTATGAGGTACAAGGTGTAGAATCATACTTCTTATCGGCTCAAACACATGCACCCAAAATAAAAATAAAATCATGAAACTAGAGTAAGATATAGAGAGAGTTTGTGAAGAAAAATACATGAAAGATAGAAGAACATCCATACTCTGAAGAACACACAAAGAACTCTTGATTCCTAAAGGCTGAGCTGTTGTAGATCAGAGCCTCAAACATTCTTGCAGTAGCAACCCTAAGAAGAACAAGAGCTACAAATCACATATCATCTAACTAGAAACCAGATCATGTGACTTACGATACTCTATTTTCACAAGAGGACTCAAAAATCACATCTGCTACATCCTACAAGTCCAGAGATGCATAGAACAACACTCAAAGAATTTCTAACCCTTTCTCATCATCTTTTCTCTGTTGTGTACTATTTTTATTACTTTTAGAGAAGTGTGTGTATCTGTATTAAAACACACATTGTCTCATGCATTAAACTATATGATACAAGATATCCTCACTCGAATATCTTTCTACTCTTTGCTTCACCCAAGTATAAGTATGGAAGAGGTCTTGTGTGACCTGGTTGTTTTTTTTCCCACGTAGAATAGTGGAAGGGGTCTTGGGACCTAGACAGTCTTGTGTACTATTGTTAACCTCGATCTAGGGTGTGGATCAAGTTTATTAATATAAACTGGTTGGTGTTAGGTGATCACCAAGTGGAGTGGAATATGTCTCATCTTGATACTGAACCACTTGTTTTATCTATTTGTGTTTCTATTTAGTATTTCTCTATTTTAATTTATATTTTAGAAAACTAAATTTTACTTTGATAGTAAGTCTTGGATAGTAGTTATAACTGTTTTGCCTTATTAGAGTAGTTTCAAAAGTTGTATCAATATCTCATATTGATACTACTGAGAATTAATCAATCTTCTGAGAAGCTATTTGAATAGTCAAACTATTATAATTTTATTAACTTGATTAACTAGTTTGTTTTAGTTTTATTTGGGGGAATCTTTTAAGTAAACCTTTTTAACCAAAAAATTTATAGGAACTCAATTCACCCCCCTCTTGAGTGTCTTACTCTGACCAAGATTTGGTATCAAAGGTTTTTAATATCCTTGTTTTTAAAATTTTAAATTATCAATCTATTTAAAATATTTTTCAACTTTTATTTTAGTTGTTTTTTAAAGATATCAAAATTTATTTTAGTTATAAATTTTTAATTATTTAAATATATACACTTTATTCTTTAGTATGGATAATATATTAGAAGGTGTTGCTACCAATAGACCTCTATTCTTTAATGGAACAAATTATGCACAATGGAAAATTAAAATGAAAATGCACTTAGAAAGTATGGGTTTTGATATTTGGTCTTCAATTATAGATGAATATAAGATTCCTGCTACTAATAGGCATACTTGGGATGAACCAACTAAGTCTGCTTATAATAATAATTTCAAATACATGAATGCCTTATATTTTTCTTTAGTATATGAAGAATTTAACATTATTTCTGCAAGTAAAATGACCCATGAAATTTGGGATACTTTATTTGTTTCGCATAAAGGAACTTCTAGTGTTAAGGAAATGAGAATTAACATGTATACTATCAAATATGATAACTTTAAAATAAAGTCTGATGATCTTATTTCTGATATGTATCTTAGGTTTAATGAAATAGTAAACACAATGATCTCTCTGGGAAGGGATGTTACAACTGAGGAGAAAATCATAAGAATACTCAGATGTTTACTAGATAGATGGATAGAGACTTCTATCTCAATTAGAGAATCTTGTGATATTATCAAGCCGCCATTCAAGGAGATGATAGGCAAGTTTATGATGCATGAGGAAGAATTAAAAGCCAACAAGGAAGAGGAATATGAACCAAATAGAAAGTTATTGGCTTTTAAAACCACTAATTATAAGAATAAGGAGAAAGAAAGGATATAATCTCAGTCTGATAGTACAAGTAATGAAGATTCATCATTAAACGGTGATGGAGAAGTGGCTCAATTAGCTAGATAATTTAATAATTTTTATAAAAGGAAGAAATTTTTCAGAAATCCTAACTTCAAAGGAAGATATTATCACAAGGGAGATTGGAAGAAGGATTAGAAAAGAAGTAAAAAATCGGATGAAATAGTTTGTTATGAATAAAAAAGAAAAGGACATGTAAAGGCTGATTATCCTAAATCAAAATATAAGAATAGATATGAGGACAAAGATAAAAAGTATAAAAATTCCATGAAGGCAACATGGAGTGATTCTGAGGATATTTCAAGTGACTCAGAGTATTCACATGATGAGAAGTCTAACAAGGCCAATATGTGTTGTATAACAAACACATCTGAGGTGACCTTTGAGTCTCTTGTACAAAATTCCTATTATTCTAGAGATTAAAGTGATTTTGAAAATATGACTAGTGAAGAATTATTTGAATATTGTAATATGCGTGAAGACACTTGTAATGAACTAAAATTTAAATATAAATCTTTAAAGAAATATCATACCTTGACTACTACTATTAAATCTGAACTTGTTGTAGAGAAAGAGAAAATTGTTCAATTATTTAAAGAAAATAATGAGCTTAAATTATATAATAATTAATTGAAAAAAGACCTAGATAAATTCACCAATGGAAAAAAATACTATTATATAGATTCTTGGTAAAAAAATTCCCCTAGATACACTACTGGTATAGGATACCAACCTAGGAAAATAAATCTCACCAAAAACAAGTTTATAACTAAATATGAAAAATCTATTTTTCTACCCAAAAATGAAAATTATGTTTCTAGTTCTAGTTTTGGAAAATCTTTTACTACCTCTAGCTTTTATAGACCAAATAAGGTCTATTTTTAAATATTTTATATAATGATTATAGGAAACCTATGAAGCATATATGGGTTTCTAAAGCACTAATTACTAATTTCACTGGACCCAAACAAGTCTGGGTACCAAAATCTGTTTTTGTTTGATTATTTTGTAGGAAAGTTATTTGAAAATCTCTTTTAAAAGATTATAGTACTTGTAAAGTGGATGTTTAAGACACATGATATAAGATTACTCATTCTTCAAGAATTTAATAAAGATTTAGGGTGGGCATGTCACCTTTGGTGACAATTCTAAAGGAAAAATAATTGGCTTGGGCCGTATTGGTAACTCTAACTCAGTTTTAATTTCTAAAGTAATTTTTTTTATGGGATGAAATATAATCTGCTTATTATTTCACAACTATGTGATGATGGTTTTCATGTTAAATTTGAGAATGATGCTTGTAATGTTTTTAACTCTAAAAATGAACTAATATTTTCTGCTTTTAGAAATGAAAATGTTTATGTTTTTAACTTAGATTCTTTAGTTTCTCAAAATGTTTCATGCTTAAGTGTATTTCACAAAGAGTCTTGGATTTGGAATAGAGGACCAGGACACTACAATATACACTCCCTTATAAAGCTTACTAGAAAAGGCTTAGTCAAGGACCTACCCAAACTTGAGTTTCCAAATGACAAAGTCTGTAATCCTTGTCAAAAGGGTAAACATAACAAAATTTCTTTCAAGCCAAAGAAAGAAGTTTCAAATTCTCAACCTCTTGAGTTGGTTCACATAGATTTGTTCGGACCATCTAGAGTTTATAATTTAAATGGGAATCACTATGTCTATGTTCATGTAGATGACTATTCTAGATATACTTGGACCTTTTTCTTGGCTCACAAAAGTGAAGCCTGCTCTCATTTCACCAAGTATACTAGGACTGTAGAAAATCTTAGTGGACTTAGAATAAAATCTCTAAGAAGTGACCATGGCCATGAGTTTGAAAACCAAGAGTTTAAATCCTTTTACTCATAAAATGGATATATTCATAACTTCTCGGCCCCTAGGACACCTCAACAAAATGGAGTTTTATAAAGAAGAAACAGAACCTTATAAGAAATAGCTAGAACCATGCTTAGTGAGTATGACTTACCTATTTATTTTTGGGCTGAAGCTATCAATACAACATGCTACATTATTAATAGAGTGTTAATCATACCCATTCTTAAAATAACTCCTTATAAGTTGTGGAACAATAGAAAACCTAAGGTTAATTAATTCGAAGTTTTTGGTTGCAAAGTCTATATTCTTAATACTGAGGATAATCTTGATAAGTTTGCATCCAAAAGCGATGAAGGAATTTTTCTAGGATATTCAATATCCAGTAAAGCCTATAGAGTCTTTAACAAAAGAAAAAATGTGTGGAAGAATCTGTACATGTCAAATTTGATGAAACAGATCCACATGAACCTAAGACCTCCCTAAAGAATCTTGAGGATGATATGTAAAATCTAGACATTACTAATAAATCTTATGACCATCTTATGAAGGAATCTATTAAAACTTTCAATTCTGGAAATTCTGCAGATTCAAGCCATAATGAACCCAAACTTGTTGAAGAACCTAGAATTACCAGTCCTTCTTTTTCTAGAGTTGTTAGAACTCTTAAGAACCATCCTTTAGATGTTATTGTTGGAGATTTAGATAAAGGAACACAGACTAGAGATTCTCTTAGAAATCAGGTTGAACATCAAGATTTTTTGTCACAGCTTGAACCTAAAAACATCATTGATGCTATCAATGATAAATTTTGGGTGATGACTATACAAGAGGATCTAAATTGGTTTGAAAGGGATAATGTTTGGAAACTTGTGGATAAACCCAAAGACATCTTGACTATAGGCACTAAATGGGTGTTTAGGAACAAAGTAGATGAAGCTGGTAGTATAGTTAGAAACAAAGTTAGATTAGTTTCACAAGATTATAGTCAAGAAGAAGGAATTGACTATGAATAAACCTTTTCACCAGTAGCTATACTTGAATCCATTAGAATATTTCTTGCATATGTAGCACACCTAAATTTGAAACTATATCAAATGGATGTCAAAAGTGCATTCCTAAATGGGTATATAGTTGAGATTATTTTTGTTGAACAACCCCCTGGTTTTACAAACCCTCATTTTCCAAATCATGTTTTTAAAATAACAAGATATGTATATGGTTTAAAGCAAGCTCCAAGAGATTGGTATGATAGAATAAGTAATTTTCTTATTTCCAAAGGTTTTACAAAAGGTATATCTAACCCTACTCTTTTTATAAAACAAATTTCTAAAGATGTTTTAATTGTTTAAATCTATGTTGATGATATTATTTTTAGATCTTCAAGAAATTATTTATGTATTGATTTTTTAAAGATGATGCAAAATGAATTTGAAATGAGTTTAATGGGTGAGCAAAAATTCTTTCTTGGAATTCAAATCTTTCAAAATAAGAAAGTTATTATTTTAAATCAAAGTAAATATACCAAAGATATTCTAAAATGTTTTGGCTTGGCTAACACTAAAAGTATTGATACTCCAATGAGTACTACCTGTAAGTTGGATTTTGATGAAAATGGTAAATCTGTTGATCAAACCACTTATAGAGGAATGATTGTAATTTTACTCTACTTAACTTCTAGTCGACTTGATATTATGTTTAGTGTTTGCATGTGTGTACATTTTCAAGAAAACCCCAAAGAGTCTCATTTAAATACTGTTAAAAGGATTTTCAAATACCTCAAACATAAAACCAACTTAGGACTATTCTATCCTATAGGACAATCATTCGATTTGGTTATCTATTTAGATACTGATTTTGGTGGTTGTAAGTTATATATAAAAATCACCTCTGGAACATGTCACCTTTTAGGAAAGTCTCTAGTATCATGGTGTAGTAAGAAACAAAATTGTGTTGTGTTATCTACTACTAAGGTTGAATACATAGCTATTGGGAGTTTTTGTGCACAAATTTTGTGGATGAAACACACATTACTAGACTACAGATATCAATTCAGACATGTACCTATAAATTTTGATAATACAAGTGATATTAACATTTCAAATAATACTATTTCACATTCCAGGACTAAGCATATTGATGTAAGGCATCACTTTTTGAGAGATCATTTTCAAAAAGGTGATATCACTTTGGAATTCATTGGCACTAAACATCAGCTTGCTGATATATTCACTAAACCATTAAATTCTGAAAGGATAAATTACATCATACATGAATTAGGGATGATAAGTCTTAAGTGAAAGGTTTACAGTCTCGAAGTTACTATCTCACACTTACTGTTTCATAGTTTACAGTTTTATGATTCATAGTTTCACAAGTTACTATCTTGGAATTATTTTCCCACATTTATAGTCTCACTTTTATTGTCTTACATTTGTTGTATCAATGATATGGTTGCACCAATTGGAGTCACACCATAATGATGACACTGTGAAGACCTGTTTCAGTCTCACCATAATGAATTTGATTTCTTTTTTTTTAATTTTATTTCTCGTATTGTTGTATCGATTATTTTATTGTTTTTATGTCATGTATTTGTGTTTGTGACTTTTGGAATCCCTAAATGATAAAAACCCAATTTTTTTTCTTTCTTACTCTTCTCTTGACATGAGTCCTCTACCCTTGAAATCAAAATATCTTTCTCTCAAACCTCTTGTCCTCCTTCAACTCGTTTTTCTTATCAAACCTACGTTGGATGCCTGAAATAAAGTGACCTTCTTCATCGACTCCTGATAAGTGAAGGTATCAAAAGAAAGTAAAAAGGGCTCCAAAAATAATGCATTAAGAACCACTTAATCGAAACCTTACTGATCGAACTGTAGTGCTAGAGAAAGAAGTATGTCTGAAGTGGCTGCTGACAAGTAAGTCGCTAATTTTGAAATTTTTGGATGAACAAGGCTGGTTGAAATAGTTCACTAAAGAGAAGAGACCCATCTATCCAAAGCTTGTTTCCCAATTTTATCAGTATCTTTAGTTCTCCTACGATTCAACATATGATTTTGTTGTTAGAAGTTGGATAAATAGACAAAGGTGTACCTTTTCATCCAGGTTGTGGGCTGCCTGTCTTGAAATACCGCATGAGGGAATTTATAAGGATCATTGGTGAGGACCTCATCCTCCTAGTGATGTTTTTAAACTAGAAGAAGTGTTGGGAATCCTAACTAGAAATCAGAAGATAAGAAGTCCAATTGCAACAAAGTTAGATGGAGAAACAAGGTTGTTGTTTAAATTCATTCAAAATCTTATTTGTCCAAGGAAGGGATATTTCACAACCCTAAAGTATCAAGATGTATTTCTGATACATCTTATTAAAAATGGCCATAAGATCAACTTATATAAGTACATCATTTTTCACATCAGTTATATGATCAATACTACTTCAAAATCAACCTCCCTATTTTATTCAAGATTTATTTCTGCAATGTTATCTACTAAAGGATTAGTTGGATAAAATGAAGAAGTTATTGAGGATTTTGAGTTTTTTATCCCTAAGGATACACTCAAAATGATGAAAATTAACTGGAATCCTTGAAAACAATCTTGGGTGTAAGATAATGAAAAAATGTATGAGAAGTTCAATCCAATTGAGAATCCTTCAAGACCTAAGAACAAATCAAACCCTTGTCTAGAACCTGATGAGGTTGTTTAATACTCAAGTGAAGAAGTAGGAGATACAAAAGTTGCACCTGGGGACAGATTTATCTTAGAGGAAGAAGACAGTATCCTACCTGACCCAAAAAGTACTGAAGAAGTAGCTGTAAAAGATATAGTTGCTGCTAAAGGAAGAGTTATTATTGAAAAAGAACCGATTGTTGAGGAAGTACTTTTTATTGAGGAAGGCCCTACTATTGTGTAATATTCATAAGAACAATATGAAACTGAAGTTATTCCTTGTACTAAGGAAAGGATGGATCAAGCTTTTCAGTTAGCTAAAGAAGTTCTCGAACCTTCCATAATAGAAGAGATGGAATTCGGCCAATAGACTGAGTCTCTTAGTCCCAACAGAGAAGCGCCTATTGAGGGGGAGCAGAATCCCATTTTGGAAAGTACTCAATTGTAAGGTTCTGTTGAGAAAATCCCTATGTACACCTTGTATAAATTCCCTAGCTACTTTGATGTCTCTGACTCTCAGTTGGCTTTAGTGAGAGGAATTTATCTCACAACAACTTTTCAATTGAAACCCATTTTTGTACCAGAAGTCATACTTGCTAAGGAACCAGAGTCTATTTTGGTTTCTACACCTGAGGTTGCACAAGAAGCTCCTAGATTTATGATCCATGAGTATTTAAAAGTATTTGGTGAAAGTATGATGGATGGTTTTGAAAAGCTTTTTAAATCTCAACATACTCTTGTAACTCGCCTAAGTGAACAAGATACTGGCATGCTCTTGGAGAAACTTATCTAGAAAACCCAATCAAGGATGATACATGAAATTAAAGAAGTGAGGATTGAAAATCAATAATTAAGTGAGGAAGTGAAATCTGTAAAATCTGTGAATGAGGAACTGAAGAAGGAATTTCAAAATGTTGAACCCCCTATGCTTGTTTCATCACAGAAGATACTAACAAAATTGTTAAAAAGGTCATGACTCTGATCCAACCTAATTTGGTCGATGTTGTTTAGAAGTTAGTTACAAACAATTCTTAGTTGGAAACGAAGTTCAAGGATTGGTATCCTCAATCAATGAGTTGCCTGGTGTTTTTAAGAAATTTTTTGAGACTATTATCAAGAGCCTTGTTTCACCCTCTACAGTCGTCTCAGATCCTTCCTCTACTAAAACTGGTCAACCATCTCAACTATAAGGTAGTACGGTACTTAGAAAGGTGATTCAAGAAGACATTCAGTCTTTAAAAGGCCAGTCTGTTCAAGAGAGCCTCTCCAAGATTGTCCAAAATAGTGAGCATGTCCATGACATGGTTCGACTGTATTCAAAGGAATCCTCTATGGCCTATGATTAAATTACTAAAAAGGTTGATTTCTACTTCAAGAGGATCTATACAAAGCACCGACTGACTATTCATTTCAAGTACCTTGTGGAAGATCTCAAAATGCCTCATGTGGCTCAAAATTTTAAGGACCAAGCACAGAAATTAAAGAGTTTGTGCCTACTTTGGAAAATTTTATTGAGAATAAGGATTATTTTGAAAAGTCTATGCAATATGGAGTTGAATTCATCACTGATTTTATCAACTTTTTTGAAGCCTTATCTCCATGTGTAAAGCATTGCAATATTAGCTCTTGCAGCTGCCCCTTTGTGTCCTGGTTCAACTCCTTCTTCATCCACTACCTTTGCTCCTACTTCTATGTTTATATCTCAGGATCTGATCCAGATCAGACCTATCATTCTTGAGCAATCCTTACCTACATCATCAACTAGAACAACTCTTTCTCCTTCTATTTTTGAAGGAGTGCCTCTTCCTTCTCTCTCAATTGGATCAATCCCTTCTACCACTTTTACTTCTCCTCCTGTGGCTCCTCCTGATGTTTCTAGCAAGGGAAAAGAGAAGACTGTTGACCCTGAAGAAAAATAAAGGATGTATTTTTGATAGGGATGTTTTTTATTTTTCCTTATGCTTGTAATGAACTTTATCTTTCTATCCAATACAATGTGTACTACTGTTGTTTATTTTTCTCCTTACCTTCATTCAACCTTTATTTTTTCTTATTAACTTTTTGATAATCCCAAAAGGGGGATAAATAAGAAAATACATTTATGGAACCATAATCTTCTTGGAAGTATAACCATTTTTTATATATGCTCAATATATTTTCATTCTTAAAATATATGGCTAATAAATACCATGATTTGTGATCATCAAAAAAGGGGAGATTGTTTAACTCATCACGTTTTAATCATATTTTAATGCTCATAAATCGTGTTAACCATGTTTAACCTATCACAAATCATGTTTAGAGATTATTGGTTTCCTTATTATTTAATGCTTACAACCCATGGTTTAAACTCTCACAAGATCCTGATTCAGATTCTCACAAATCATGTTTGAATATTATAAATTGTGTTTGATATTGTTCTATTATGTTTCATTATACTAATGCTTAAGTTTAATTAATTCTATGAATATTACTTCTTAAGACAGTTTACGGATATTTGGCTAAGTCTGAGAAACCGTAAGTCTGCCACCAGTTCTGGATTTTTGCAAAGTCACTAACACCGTAACCCTGACACCATAATTCAGACACCGTAACACTTAGACACCTTGACTCAGGCACCATAACTCTGACACCGTGACTCAGACACTGTAATCCAGACACCATGACTCTAACACCGTAACCAGTTTCAGATTTTATAAATTATGTGACACCAGTTCCTTGCTACTATCTCCAAGAC
Organism: Viscum album; assembly: GCA_963277665.1. Classification (NCBI taxonomy): domain Eukaryota; kingdom Viridiplantae; phylum Streptophyta; class Magnoliopsida; order Santalales; family Viscaceae; genus Viscum; species Viscum album. The sequence continues at coordinate 793,815,264 of OY728142.1, read as the reverse complement.
ACCGTTCAAAGTTTTGACAAAGGACTAGACATTGTTACCTGAGACACCGTGATCTTGACACCGCATTTGTGCTACCGGTTCCAGATCTTAATGCAACTATGGCACCGTGACTGTCTCACTGCTCAAAGGCAAAAGAGAAGACACCATTTCCAAGTAACACCATTTCAAGACAAACTGTGACATCGTTCCGTAATCACTTTTTTGTCTTTCTCAATTTAATTTAAAAGTTATTTCTAACGGTCATATTTGAGTCATTTAATGACACTGACATAATTAATTTTTCTTTGTAGACATTTCACCTGATAGTATGAGGTATGAGGTGTAGAAATAATACTTCCCGTCAGCTCTAACACATGCACCCGAAATAAAAATAAAAGCATATAACTAGATAAATATATAGAGAGAGTTCATGAAGTGAACTGCATGCAAGATAAAAGAACATCCATACTCTGAAGAACACACAAAGAACTCTCAATTCCTGAAGGCTGAACTAATGTAGATCAGAGCCTCAAACATTATCATAGTAGCAACCCTAATAAGAACAAGAGCTACAAAGCACATCTCGTCTAACTACAAACTAGAGAACGAGACTCGCGATACTCTGTTTTCACAAGAGGACTCGAAAATCACATCTGCTACGTCCTACAAGTCTAGAGATGCATAGAACAACACTCAGAGAATTTCTAACCCTTTATCATCATCTTTTCTCTGTTGTGTGCTATTTTTATTAATTTTCGAGCAGTGTGTGTATCTTTATTTAAACACACACTGTCACCTGCATTAAACTAGAGAATATAAGATATCCTCACTTAAATATCTTTCTACTATTTGATTCACCCACATATAACTGTGGAAGGGGTCTTGTGTGACCTAGTTGTCTATTTTCCCATGTAGAATAGTGGAAGAGGCCTTGGGACCTAGACAGTCTTATGTACTATTGTTAACCCTGATCCAGGGTGTGGATCAAGTTTAGTAATATAAACTTATTGGTTCTAGGTGATCACCAAGTGGATTTTATTAGGTCTCAACTTGAGACTGAACCACTTGTTTTATCCACTGTGTATTTCTATTTAGTCTTTATCTATTTTAATTTATATTTCAGAAAACTAAATTTTACTTTGATAGTTAGTCTTGGATAGTAGTTATAACTATTTTTCCTTATTATATTAGTTTCGAAAGTTGTATCAATATCTCATATTGATGCTACTGAGAATTAATCAATCTTCTGAGAAGCTATTTGAACAGTCAAACTATTATAATTTTATTACCTTGATTAACTGACATGTTTTAGTTTTATTTGGGGGAATCTTTTAAGTAAACCTTTTTAACAGAAATTTTTATAAGAACTCAATTCACCCCTCCCCCCTGAGTTTCCTACTCTGAACAACATATGTAATAATTTTTATTTATGTAATTATATAAACTAATGTTTGAAATGTCTATAATATAGTGTTTCTTTTTCATTTGTGCTGTAAATTTCATTTCATTTAAATAATGTATTGGAACTTGTTTGTGTTGATATCTGGTGTGTTTTTTGTGTTGTGGTGTGCTATTACAGCACACTACAGAATGACCCTTTATCAACACTTTTAAAATTGATGATAAAGTCCACATTTATCAGTTCTTTTAAAAGTGAAGATAAAGTTATACTTTATCAATACACATAGAAGCACTGCTAATGGTCTATTTTATCAGTGCTCATAAAAAAACTGATAGAAGGCCCTTTATCAGTGCTCCAAAAAGTGCTGATAAATGGTATCTTTATCAGTATTGATAAAGTACCCCTTTATCAGTGCTTTTGCAGTGCTGATAAAAGACCAGGGCTTTTAACATCGCTCATGTAGTCGGTGCTTTTCTAGAGCTAATAAATGCCATTTCTAGCACTGTTAAAGACCAGTTTTGTAGTGGTGTATCTCTTTTATAGATAAGATCCTCCTCAAGAAATATAGGACATCTGTTAACTATAACATTTTTGTATGAAAAATTGTATAGGTATTATCCCTTTATTTCTTTGGGATATCCTATAAAGATATACTTTGTGCCTTAGGGTGCAATATTGTTACCTGAAGAGGCTTTAAAAAATGTTTCACAACCCCACACATGTAATTAAGACAACATGGGTTTCTTTCCATTCCATAATTGGTATGATATACCATTTATTGCTTTAGTTGTCACTCAGTTTAGTACGTATGTTATTGTTTATAATGTGTATCCCCAAAAGGATAATGAAATACTTGCATGACTCGTCATTGATCTCACCATTTCCAACAAGGTGTGGTTCCTTCTTTCACTTACACCATTCCATTGAGTCATATAAGGAGAAGTGAGTTGAGATAAAATCACAAACGATTATAGATAATCAATAAAGTTTGATTAAGATATTCTCTACCATGGTCTGAGATAAGTTTCTTAATCTTCTTATAAAACTTGTTCTCAACTTCATTCTTGTATTCCTTGAATTTCTCAAAATAATCTGACTTATACCTCATTAAGTAGACATATCCATACCTACTAAAATCATCAGTAAAAGTTATGAAGTATGAGTACCCACCCCTTGTTTCAATAGGAAATGGTCCACACACATCGGTATGAACTAATTCAATAATCTCTTTAGCCCTTTCAAATTTCCCACTAAATGGGGATTTGATCATATTTCCTTATAAACATGTGTGACATACACCAAGTTTTTTTAGTTCAAAAGAATATAAATATTCATCTTGATGTAATTTAGTCAAGCGTTTTTCATTTACATGACCTAACCAATGATGTCAATATTGGGTGTGGTATAAGTCATGCGAAGTAACTTCATTATCAATTATCAATATTTGGTTCGTTTAATCCAACACATAATGACCGTTATTTAAACATGTCTTACCATAACAAATTATATCTTTATAAAATAAGAAAAATTTATTCCCAAATTTAAAAATAAATCTATTTGTATCAAGTCTGGATACAGAAATAATGCTTTTGGTAACTAAAGGCACATAATAAAAACTCTTTAAAACCAAGATCATTTTGGTTGGAAATATGAGGTGGTAGTCCTTGATAGTTATAGTAGTAAGTTTAGCTTCATTGTCTGCTCAAAAATTTACCTCTCCTCATTCAATCTTTCTAAATCTACTTGTTTCCTATATTTTAATACATATGTGAGCACCAAAAGCTGTATTTAATACCCAATTTGTAGAAATAGATAAATTTCACTTGATAACAAATGCACCTAAAGCTTCCCATTACTTTCTTTGACTGGGTGTAGTTTTTCTTCTAGTGGTCCTTCTTTCCATATGTGAAACACACAACATATTGTTCACTTGCTTTACCCTTGATATTCCTCTTCTTGGAAGGGCATGAAGAAGCTTTGGGATTAAAGCTCTTTGTTCTCCTTTTCTATTTGTTCACCATAAGGATGGAAAGTTTTTCACACTTTATATCCTTATCTACTTGGTGAAGAAGAGTAAGAAGATATGGTAGAGACTTCTCAATGTTGTTCATATTAAAATTCACAACAAAGTTGGAGAAGCTCTGAGGGAGTGATGTCAGAATGTGGTCGGTGCCCAGTTCTTTGGGGGAGTTTAAACCCTATAACCTCTAAGCACTCAATATATCCAACAAGTTTAATTGCATGAGGTCCAGTTGGGGCACCCTCTACAAGCTTTCTCTAAAAGAGCGCCTTGGAAATATCAAAATGTTCATATATTGATCTTTCTTGGTAAAGACCACTGAGGTGCTCAAGCATGCTATACACATCCATGTTTTCATGAGACTTCATTAGTTCAATAGACATTGATGAAAGTATCAAATATTGAACATCGACCTCGTTGCTCAAATGTTTTTCATAAACAAGGAACTCTTCATCACTCACCTCTTTAGTGGGCATATTAGGCATTGAGGATTCTAGCATATAAGATTTCTGTTCATGTAGTAGCACAACGCGAAGGCATCTAAACCACTCTTGAAAGTTACTTCCAATTAAGAGGTTATCTTTATTCAATATTGATCGTAGGGATAGTGTGGATGATGAACTTGTCATTTTATTCTAAAATTAGAAATATAATATTATTAGTACTTTTCTTGATTATGAAATAAGTGAGATATAATAAATTAAATATATTTATTTATTTATTTATTAAATCTATCACTATTTCATCAAGTCTCAATAGCCTTCACCATTGAACTCGAAATGTCTAGTTGCTTTAACATTCTAGTATAAAGAATCCCCATTAATTTTGTTAATAATCCATATTTTGGCCATGAAAACCATAATAAAGTAATTAGGTATGTCACGACTCATACCAGTGGGGCCCGTTCCATGACTCCCTAAGCCCGTCTCCAATAGGTCAAGGACTGATGACTAACACCAAGTAGGCATATCACTAACATGGGAGGCATTGCCTAAGTACCTATACACACACACACATCTCCAAGCCCACAAATGATAAAATATAAAAACCACTAAGAAACAAAATGCATGCATATAACTAATCCCAACCACCATAGTACAATGAAAAGTAAAATGCAGAAAGCAAACTGAGTCAAAATACAAGCCCACAAAAGAAAGTGTCTGCAACTACAGAGTCCAACCTATAAGCAGGAAAATAGGTACTGGGATTGTTTCTCGTAGTCATAGGAACACCTCATCCTGTAAGGAAGCTCACAAATCTCGGTCTGGTCCTATTCTTCCTTGGACTCTGTCAAAAGTTCGCTCGTCTACACAAGACACGACACATGCAGGCAAAGTCCGTGCATGGGTGAGTATAACAATACTTAGTAGGGGACCCCAAAAACTACAAAGCAATACACAAAGTAAAAGTAAATTAACTCTACATAGTATATGTTTATAGAACATATAACAATAGAAACATATACATATATACTCAAAACTCATACCCTTAGTCTATAGGTAAGTCACAACGACCGCATACCCACACTAGGGATTCAGTTCAAAGATTCCATGAAGCACTCGTTTGGGAGAACTCGCTCCATGATTCTAATAGCTCTGATGATGTTCGTCTGAGAAGTATTGTTCGTCGGGAAAATCCATGAGAGAGATAGATGCACTGATAGATCTGAAGAGAGAATAGTTACACTCATTCTGAAAGAACACACTCCTAAGTGGGGAAAGATAACGATACATGGATGAAGATCACTGTCAGGGCCTTGGAGGATACCACGACTCATCCGGATTCACCTGCTAAGTAGAGGATCGATGTCCTATAAGATTTTTCACGTCGATACCTGACTCTACCTATGGGTCAAGAATGGATAGAGGATCTCACTCTGGGCCTCTCAAAGGGATTCTGACTTTATCCAGAAAGTCTTACTGAATGGATCATACCTATGTGGATGGAAATTATAAAATCAATCCATGTACATAAAGGTAAACGTTGTGTAGAAAGGTCGCACATTGTGTCATGTGACCCCGGGTACTGCCCGTGCACAACGGCATGTGTCGAAGAGCATGTCACTTAGAACGAGGTATACATGGTGTGTAAGAGAATGACACATTGTGCCCTACTATCTGGGGGCTTATCCATGTACCCAGGTCGTGTACCCATACACGGCTTCAAACCATGTCTTATAATTCATGTACTAGTATAGGGGGTAACCCGCATAACCGGCTTGGTCTGGTTGTGTGGTGGAGTACATGTCGTGTACTCCACCCCGTGTTCGTGTATCATCTGAGATACACACTGACCCTCAGGGAAGGGTCCACACACCGTGTGACTCAGGTAGCACGCCATGTGACACCTGTTAGCCTTCTGAAACTCTAGCCGCCAACCAGTGGGGGCCACACACTGTGTAATAGGGAGTACATGTCGTGTTGATCATGATTTTCCAAAATCGTCATCTTCATCCGCACTCCTAGACCAATATTCCAATCTTCGATCTGTTAGTCTATTCTCCTCGAAACTAAGGATTCAAGGTCGTCTCAACACCACAAAGCCAAATCGGTATGTTTTGAGCCTTCAGTTGGTTCTGAAAACCCTACCCGATCTTCTGCATGAAGAACCTTTAAAGAACAAGCTCTCTAGATCTGAATCAATTTGTCATCCACCATCATCATCGCACCTATGCTAGGTCGTCACAATGTCTTATCTCTAGTTTTGGATCATTTCATTGCGAAATGGGTTCACAATGATCTGTTGTTCATAGCCCCGCAAAGAATGTGGGGTAAAGGAGGAAGAAATTCAATAAACAAATTGAGGAACAAACCTCCGTCATCATTCATCACGGGGTTAATCCTCTCCTGTTAGTGGGATTAAAATGGTGAATCAAAAATAGAAATTCGAGATCATCATGAATCAATCCCCAAAACAAAAATCCTCAAAGTAAAGAGATAATAACCCTCCCGCAAGAACGCATGATCCGCGGATCAATCTATTCGTGGGTTGATCCGCATTCATCATTTAATAGAAGAACATGGAAAATAAACCAAAGAAACAAAACCCCTACCTCGATCATCAACAAAGAGGGAGATCGGTTGTTGGTCGGGATTTGATATCATTGTGCAAAGATCCACGTGTCATCGTTCGTCGGCGTTCGTCGAGAATTCTCCAAGGGTGGATCCTCTCCCAAGCTAAAGAGAATTCTAGGGAGTTATTCCAGGTTTATGAGTGTAACCCTAGGCTCATGCTTATTTAAAACAAAATAACACTCCATTGCATTATGGAAACGTTACAAATAAAATAAATTATTAATTTATTGTATTTCCTTTAAAACATTTGAAAACTAACTTTTGTTGTTGACCTGCACCAGTCGATGTTAGGCCCCACCTAAATTATATTTTCTACTCTAAACGCAACGGTTTCCTCAGATTTCTAATTCGTGCACCTATTTAAAAGTTATTTCACTTTTTTTGGAAAACCGCTCATGCGTGCTATTTAAAAGTTTAATTTATTTCAAAAAATTATTCTGGCCATTTTGGGCCTCAAAATCGCACGATGTCGCAAAGCCCGGTATCATAATTATTTCATATAATATTTGAAAATAATACACGAAAAATATGAGACATTACATTACCCCCACCTTAGGGATTTTACGTCCCCAAAAAGCCAAAACAAAAGGCTACTCAAACATATGTGGGTACTACACACGAATATAATTCTCCCGCTCCCACATGCTCTCCTAAAGGTTTCTATGTTGACATTGGACACGCACCAATGGAATTTCTCACCCACGAAGGATCCTCTCCTACCAATCCTCAATCTCCACTAGGTACTCTACAAAGGTCACTCCATCCTCAATTTCCAACTCACCCTAGTCGATGACATGCAATGGGTCATGCACGTACCTCCTCAGTTGCGACATGTGGAAGAAATCATGTACCCGGTGTAACTGTGGTGGTAGATCTAGGTGGTATGTCACCTCTCCAACTATGCGTAGTATCTGAAAAGGGTCGATGAACCTCGGAGACAACTTGCCACCCTATCCAAATCTCTGCAACCCTCATTGAGGTGATACCTAAAGGAAGACATGGCCTCCCTCTTCGAACTCTAGAGGTCTCCACCGTTTGTTAGCATAAGACTTATGTCAACTCTATGCAGTCTTCATCTGCTCTTGGATGATCTATACCTTCTCGGTGGTAGCTCGTATCAGCTCTGGACCCATGAGTGCTGACTCTCCAGGATCGTTCTAGAAAAGCAGTGACTGGAAGGGTCACCCATATAAAGCCTCAAAAAATGTCATGTCAATGGTGGAGTGGTAGTTGTTGTTGTACGCAAACTCCACCAGTGATAGATGGTCCTCCCAAATGTGACCAAAATCCAAGATACAAGCCCACAACATATCTTCCAGAACCTGAATGGTTCTCTCAGTCTAACCATCTGTCTGGGGATGGAACATTGGGCCCAAGTGTAGCTGAGTCCCAAATGCCTCCTACAATCCCTTCCACAACTGAGATGTGAAATAGGTATCGTGATCTAAGACTATCGTTGAAGAGGCGCCATGAAACTAAACTATCTCCTACACATAGAGTCATATCAAGATCTCTACGGAATTATACTCCCTGATAGCTAGGAAGTGGGCTGACTTGGTGAGTCAGTCAATGATCACCTAAATGGAATCGTGTCCCTTGAATGTTCGTGGTAAGCCCATCACGAAGTCCATCGATATTCCATCCTGCTTCCACTCTGTCACTTCCAGGGGTGAGATAACCCTGTTGGAACCTAGTGCTCAGTCTTCACCTGCTGGCATGTAAGGCATTGAGAAATGAACTATGTTATTTCCTTCTTTATACTTGTCCACCAGAACTGACGTTGGAGGTCCTGGTACATTTTTGCTACTCCAAGATGTACCGCCAAGGGGGATGTATGAAACTCCCTCAAAACCTCCTCCCACAATTCCACTGGCACAACTGTGTGTCCTCTAAAAAGGATGATGTGCTCCCCACCTTGTGAATATCCATCAAGAGTATGTCATATAGATAATTAAGCATGTAAAGTCTCATAGTCGATATCCCCTAGTCATGCCTCCCTAACTCTTTGTAAGAGTGTAGGGGTGAAAACCATAAATTGGAGATAAGTTTCATCATCTCCATCCACAAAAGATAATTGTAGCAAGTCCAACTACTTTGATGCCTCGCTCAGCAGCTGCGAACTCGATCTCCTGCTGAGAGAATCTGCCACAATGTTCCCCTTACCATGAGTATATATGATCTAAAAGTCATAATCCTAGAGGAACTCTAGCCACCGTCTCTACTTCATATTCAGATCCTTCTACGAGAAGATGTACTTGAGGCTCTTGTGATTAGAGTAGATGACAAATTATTTTCCCATCTGGTAGTGTCGCCACATCTTCAATGAGAAGACTACCATTGCTAACTCAAGATCATGGGTCATGTAGTTCTTCTCATGTGACCTTATATGGAACGAACCATAAGAAATCACCGCCTATCTCTGCATCAGGACACAACCAAGCATGGTCATTGATGCTTTGTAGAAAACTACATACTCGACACCCTCTTCTGGAAATTTCATGATCGATGTGCTCGTCAAACTCCACCTTAATTATTGGAAAGCTTGCTGGAACTTCTCCATCCATACAAAAGGTTGCCCCTATCAGGTCAAGGTTTCCATCGGTGATGATATCTTATAGAAATTAGGGATAAATCTCTGGTATTATCCTGCCAGCCCAAGGAAGCTTCGTACCTCCATCACACTTTGGGGTGGCTCCCATGCTAACATCGCCTCAACCTTAGTTGGGTACACTAATATTCGTCTATTGAGATAACGTGTCCCGGAAAGTGGGCCTCATGTATCCAAAACTGGCACTTCGAGAGTTTCCCATAAACCTAGTGCTCTCAAAGTATGTGTAGAACCATTCGTAGGTGTCTCGCATGCTCCTCCTCTGGCACTGAGTACACTGGGATGTTGTCGATGAAAAATATTGTGAACCGGTCTAAGTTCGGATTGAAGATCTAGTTCATAGGTCCCATGAACACTGTAGGGGTGTTCATCACACCGAAAGGCGTCACCAAATAGTCATAGTGACCATAGCGGCATCTGAAAGTCGTCTTCAATATATCCTCATTTCGTACTCATAACTGGTGGTAATCCAATTGAAGGTCAACCTTCGAGAACCATAATACCCCTCTCAGCTGATTGAAAAGGTCTTTGATCCTCGACAGTGGATATTTGTTCTTCACTATTACCTGATTTAGGCTTCGGTAATCCATGCACAACCTCAAACTCCCGTCTGCCTTCTTGGAAAATAGAATTGGGGCCACCTAGGGTGAAACACTGGGTCTCACAAAGCCTTCCCTTTGTAAATATTTCAATTGCACCCTTAGCTCGTGAAGATTTGTAGGAGCCATTTGATATGTCAGTGAAGATATTGGTGTCATATCGGGGTGTAAGTTGATGTAGAAGTTGATCTCCCATCAGGGAGGTAGTCCTGGAACATCTTCTGGAAAGACATCCTCGTACTCTGCCACTACCATTGGAAACTGAAAGCTCACAACATCTACTACTTCAAGGGTAAGTCTAGCCAACTCATGAGTGATCGGCTGCACCCTCCTATGCATTAGCTCATTCTGAGATGTCTAAGTTTTCTTTTCACCAATAATGGAAAACTTTGTTCCATCACTGTGGACACACCACACTCTTCTCCTAAAACAATCAATTTGGGCATGAACCGAGGATAACCAATCCATACTGAGAATGTCATCATAAGACCTTGACGCTGCCACCAAGAGGTTCCAATCGAAACTCTCACCTCCAAGGGTAAGATCACACTATCGGCAAAGAAGTGTGATCATCGAGTCTCCTCCCGTAGGTGTCTCCAAGCGCAAGGTTCGATCCAACGGTTCTACTGATATATCAAGGTTTCACACAAGACATGTGGCGAGGAATGAATGACTGAAACCTATGTCTATAAGTATGGTAGCTAAGGTAGAAAAGACACATATCGTACCTCGAATCATCCCTGGAGTCTCTGAGTTATACGCCTCAACCACATGTAGTTGCACCTGCCCATTTCCACCAGCTCCTTGAGCCTGGTGTGGACCTCCTGAGGGTGGTGGTGTAAGTAGGTTAAAGTGTATGCCACCTCATGAAACTCTCCTTGCTCCTCTTCCACGTCCGCCGCCTAGTAGGTCTACCTAATCCACTCTTCACCTCTGCCTCAGTGGTCTATCCACCGCCTCCCTATCAGTAGATTGATGGGTTGGACATTCTCTTGAAAGATGTACTCTATCGTCACACGAGTAGAATCGTCTCTCCCTAGGCTAACTAGATCTAGCCTGAGAGCCCTGGACTATAGATCCCCTATCTTGGGTTCTTCTATGATGTCTCCCACATCCCGATCCCTGTGTCTGACGTTGGCTCCCTATTTTCAAGGTCTATGCACCTGTCAGCCTGCTGTTGACTGCCACTGGCTGTCTTTGCTCAGCCAAGAAGCTCCTGACCACCAAATCTCACTCGATCACTCCTGCATAATTTTAAATGCAAAGAGGCACGACACTAGCCCGGATGTCCCGTAGTAGACCTCGCTTGAATGTCTGAGCTCTGAAGTACTTATCCCTGATCATATTCATCAAGTACCTGGTGAGGTTGGTGAACCTTGATGAATAGTCAACCACTATTAAACTACCCTACTAGATTTGGATAAGCTCTTGGATACGCACTTATCTCAGCGTAACCGGAGAGAACTTCTCCCTAAAGAGTCGCTCGAACTCCATCCATGAAAGAGTCTCCTCATCATGAGTCTGCATGGTCAAACTCCACCATCATCCCACCAAACCCTGAAGAAGACCCGCTCCTTGGATCACCATCTGGTCTGCTAGTGTCCTCACTAGATAGAAAACTCTAGTCACAGCCTCAAGCCAGCCCTCAGCCGCTTGAGAGTCGGGATCGCCTCAGAACCTGAGAAGTCTCTATCTTTGAAACTCATGGAGCACTCTTAGCTTGCACTCCTCATCTGTTGGTATTGCAAGTACCACATGTTGCCCCACTGGTGGTGGTATAGCACGTGCACCACCTGGAGGTAACGCCTGGGGAACTGGTCCTTGTATCGAAGCCTCTTCACTAAGGGGGTCATCCTAATGATTGAGTCACCAAATCCTAGCGGGTATGCATCGCGGGGGCATCCTGTAAGGAAACAAGATGTACCATGGTCAAATAGTATATCGGGATAGTTGACACAAAGGACATGGAAAACACAAATCATTCTTATATGATGCATATACCATTCTTTTGTTTCCCTACAACTAGTTTTTTCATGTAATGAGTTGAAAAGTAGGTTATTAGAGTCCTGGTGTATGGATATGTCGGCCCCCCGCACCAACACTGGAGTCCCTTTCCTAAAATTCAAGCTCGAAACACTTAACATTATTTCCCCAAACAAATCTCACAGACTCTTGGTCTTAAGGTAGAACTAACCACCTTTGATACCACTCTGTCACAACCCATCCTAGTGGGGCCCATGCCAAGACTCCCCAAGCCCGCCTCTAATAGGCCAGGGGCTGGTAACTAGTACTGAGTATCCATATCACTAACATGGGAGACATTTCCTAAGTAATTATACACACACACACATCTCCAAACCCATAAACACTGAAATGTAAAAACCACTAAGAAACAAAATGCATGCATACAACTAAACTCAACCACCAGAGTACAATGGAAAGTAAAATATGGAAAGAAAACTGGGTCAGAATACAAGCCCACAAAAGAAAGAGTCCGTAAATACAAAGTCCAACCTTTAAGTAAGAAAATAGGTACTGGGATTGCTGCTCGTAGTCGTAGGAACACCTCGGCCTATAAGGAATCTCACAAAGATTGATCTAGTCTTGGTCTACCCTGGACTCTGTCAAAAGATCGCTCGTCTGCACAAGACACAACACGTGCGGACAAAGCTCGTGCATGGGTGAGTATAACAATACTCAATAGGGTACTCCGAAAACCACAAAGCAATACACAAAGTAAAAGTACAGTCAACTCTACACAGTATATATCTACAGTACATATAACAAGAGAAACATATATATATATATACTCGAAACCCAGACCTGTAGTCTAGCGGTAAGTCACAGCGACCGCATACCCATGCTAGGGATTCAGTTCAAAAATTCCTTAAAGCACTCATTCGGGAGAACTCACTCCACGAGTCTAATAGCTCTAATGACATCCTTCTAAGAAGTACTATTCGTCGGGAAAATCCATGAGAGAGATAGATGCACTGATAGATCTAAAGAGAGAAAATTTACACTCATTCTGGGAGAACACACTCTTGAGTGGGGAAAGATCATGATACATAGATGAGAATCACTGTCAGGGCCTTGGAGGATATCGCGACTCATCCATATTCTTCTGCTAAGTAAAGGATTAAGGTATTGTAGGATTGTTCGTGTCGATACCTGACTCTACCTAGGGTCAAGAATGGGTAGAGGATCTCACTCCGGGCCTCTTAGAGGGATTATGACTCTATTCAAAAAGTTCTGCTGAAGGGATCATACTCCTATGGATGGAAAAGATACCCGACCTTCAGGGGAATGAGCAAAGGGGGTACTAACCCAAACGGAACCTGTCCAAGGAACGGTGGATGAGAAAATCAATCCATGTACAGAAAGGTACACTACTGTAAAATAGCCTTATACCCACGGATTTAGGCAAAACCGTGGGTATAGGATGGCCCTATACCCACGGTTTTGGAAAAACGTGGGTATAGAGATAGTATGGGAACCTATACCCATAGTTTTGGAAAACCGTGGGTATAGGTCACCTATACCCACGGTTTTAGAAAACCATGGGAAAAAAACACCTATACCCACGGTTTTGGACAAAACCGTGGGTATATGTGTTTTTTTCAAGGTCTATACCCACGGTTTTGGCCAAACTGTGGGTATAGGGTTTTATTTTCGAAGACCTATACCCACGGTTTTGTAGAATAGTGGGTATAGCTTTCCCGCGTTATAGCGGTGAAAAAAAGTCGCGGGACACAAAAAAAAATTGGCAGGAAAACCTATACCCACGGTTTTCCCACCTATACCCACGGTTTGTTTTAATATATTTATGTAGATACAAATAAATAACTCCAAAAGCTGCGTAGGTGAGTTGGAGAAGCGCGTTGTCTCATTTATGGAAGACACAGGTTCGAAACTCTCTACCCTCTTTTTTCTGAAACCCGCTGCTCTATTTTATCTTATTCATGGATATATAATATATTAATAAAAATATACAAGTATGTAAGCATAAGTGACGTAGCTGAAGTGGTGTGAACGCTTCACCTTAGAGGTGCAGATTTTCGGACGTCGCGGGTTCGAAACCAGCGGAATTTTTTTTAAAAAAAAAATATCCCCATGGCTTTACAATCGTGGGCATTACTCTTTGACAGTGTGAAAGGTCTTTGACTGCGTGGAAAAAAATCTATCCCCACGGTTTTGTAAACCGTGGGTATAGCTCTGGGACCTATATCGACGCCACTCCAGCCCACGGTTTCTAAAACCGTGGGTATAGCTTATACCCACGGTTTTTGTGGCTATACCCACGGTTTTGAACCGTGGGTATAGGCCATTTTTCTAGTAGTGGTACATGACATGCAGAAATGTCACACGCCGTGTCCTATGACCCCGGGTACTGCCAGTGTACAACGACCTGTGTTGAAGAGCATGTCGTGTAGAAAGAGGTATACACGGCATGTAAGAGCATGACACACCATGTCCTGCTATCCGGGGGACGCTCCATGTATGTTGTTCGTGTGACCGTACACGGTTTCAACCTCTGTCTTCCAACTTGTGTACCGGTACATGGGGTAACCCACGTAACCGTCCTGGTCAGGCCGTGTGGTGGAGTATATGTCGTGTACTCCACCCTATATCGGTGTATCGTCTGAGATACACACTGACCCTCAGGGAAGGGTCCACACACCGTGTGACTCGGGTAACACGTCGTGCGACACCTGTCATCCTTTTGAAACTCTAGCCGCCAACTAGTGGGGGCCACATGCCATGCAACACGGAGTACACACCGTGTTGATTGCGATTTTCCAGAATCACTATCTTCCTCTACGCGCCTCAACCAATCTTCCAATCTTCAATCTGGTGATATGTTTGCCTTAAAACTGAGGATTCAAGGTTGTATCAACACCGTGAAGTTGAATCAATATGTTTTGGGCCTTCAATTGGTTCTAAAAACCCTACCTGATCTTCTACATGGAGAACCTTTGAAGAATAAGCTCTCTTAATCTGAGTCGATTTTTCATTTGTCGTCATTGTCTCACCTCTGCTAGGTCGTCACGATGTCTGATCTCCAGTTTGGGATTGTTGAATTGTGAAACGGGTGCACAACGATTTGTTGTCTGTAGCCCCATGAAGAACGCGAAGAACGCAGGGCAAAAGGAGGAAGAAATTTAATAAAGAAATTGAGAAACAAATCTCTGTCATCATTCGTTATGACATTGATCCTCTCCTGTTAGTAGGATTAAACAGGGCGGATCAAAAATAGTAATTTGAGATCATCATGAATCAATTCCCAAAACAAAAAATTCCCAAAGGAAAGAGATAATAACCCTCCCACAAGAATGCATGATCTGTGGATCAACCTGTTCATGAGTTGATTCACGTTCATTGTTTAATTAAAGAATGGACAAAATAAACCAAAGCAACAAAGCCCCTACCTTGATCGTTGATGAAGAGGGAGATCATTCATCGGTCAGTATTTGATCTCGCTGCGTAAAGATCCATGTGGCGTTGTTTGTCGACGTTCGTCGAGAATTCTCCAAGGGTGGATCCTCTCCCAAGCTACAGAGGATTCCAAGGAGTTCTTCCAGGGTTATAAGCCTAACCCTGGGCTCCTGCTTATTTAAAACAAAATAACACGTCGTTGCGTTATGGAAACGTTACAAATAAAATAAATTATTAATTTATTTTATTTCCTTTAAAATGTCTGAAAACTAACTTCTACTGCTAACCCGTGCCAGTCGGTGTTAGATCCCGCCTAAGGTAAAGTCGATGCTCTAAACGTAACGGTGTCATCAGATTTCTGATTTGGGTACCCATTTAAAAGTTATTTCACTTTTTTGGGAAAACCTCTCACGTGTGATATTTATAAGTTTAGTTTATTTCAAACATTTATTTCGGGCACTTCGGGCCTTAGAATCGCACGCTTTCATGAAGCCTGGTCTCATAATTATTCCATATAATATTTGAAAATAATACACGAAAAATATGAGACATTACAAGGTAAGCGATCTTACCAACTGCAAACTTGTAGCTCCTTGATCCATTAAGTGGATTCCCCTATAATAAAATCCTAACATTGATTTCCTCAACACTTGCCTCCATATTTGTATTTAACAAACTTTGACTGTTAGACTCAATACAATTTCGATTAAGTTAACCCAAAACTCTCATGAGAACTCTCCGATAAAAGTAAGTGTCCAGACTTTGGTCGTGTACTACGCTTAGTTCTATGGTTTTATTCTCAATCAAGTAATGGAAGGTTTAGTCTGACTTAATATTTAATTGAGAGATTTTAATTTATTATGCATAAATTTTATATTGTTTTATCTTTTACACGTCTTGTTAATATTAAGTGGATGTTACTTAATTAATTAACCATTTGGATAAAACATTTACGTATAACTCATTTATTTAATTTCTGTCTTTGCACATTGATTCATTTGTTTATGTGATTGCAATATTGCATCCATAAAATAAATAATTTCATAGAAATAAATAATTAATTAATTAAATGACTCGTTTATGAGTTTTATCTAATGGTTGATTTAATGAGCGGATGTTAAATCAACCTTTGACCTAGGGGAAATAACTCATATTTTGGGTCTTGGCATGAGTTACAGTATTTCACCTATCCACCTATGTATCACCTGGATTGACATCATTATAGTTCTATCTTGAACTAACTCTACATGCCTTGGAGATGCTTCATTAATTACAAATATTTATTACTCACACGGGGGTGAGGGGAACCAAAGGATTGGTTAAAAGAGATTACATAAATATCTTTGTACATGCATGTCCTACATAATAATGGAGGGAGGGATGACTCAAGAACCATCATTTAATTTAATATTAAATAATTGAAAATTCATGAAATACATTAAATTAAAACATCTAACACATACACGGGTCTTGTTCAAGCTTATGAATGATCGTACATGCAAAGAATACGCAAAAGTAAATGACTAGCATTCATTTTTTATTCATTCTTTTATTATTTAAGATAAATGTGCCTGCATTAATTAATTGATTAAATTCCTTTCATCTTAATGATAATCCAATCTTATTTGGATATACTCATCATCATTAATGGAATTCATGACCAATAAACAAAAAAACCAATAATGACATACTGATTACAGGAAATTAGTTGAGCATTTAAAATTCTTTAAAACCATTATTAAATTGTTAAATGCACAACGGTGTGTGAATCAATAAAATAAGATTTTAATGCTGCAATTTCAAATTTAATGTTATTTTAATTTTTTCCATTAATGGGAGACTACACGATGTGTACATGCAGCTACACGCCATGTACATCGGTTGTTGTATATCCAAGTCACATGCCTTGGGGCTTCAGTATGTTGACTCGGTCAGACTACATGGTGTGTACATGTCAGTTACATACCCTGTATCCGCTCGTCGTGTGTCAGATTGGCCTAGTCAACATGCAGTATGTAATAAAAACACCACGTGTAATTAATTGCTCGACACGTCTAGATACAATGTGCATAGGTATACAGTGTGTGCTCCGACTGCACGTTGTGTAACCTAGTTTTATTGGACAATGATTTGGCACTTCCCGACGGTATCACTACTGGAAATCCTACCTATGTCAATGCCTCTATACCAACTGTTTGTAAAAACTGTTGGGATAAGATCTCCTATCTCAACGGTTCTCAAAACCATTAGGATAAGCCATGAAATATAAGGCTATCTCAATGGTTTTGGAAAACCGTTGGGACAGGGTAAGGCTATCCCGATGATTTTCCAAAATCGTTGGGATATACCATTTTTACAATGGTACATATCCCAACGGTTCTCAAAACTATTAGTGTAGGCTTATCTCAAAGGTTTTAAGAACTGTTGGGATAGGTACCCTTATTTTTTATGAATTCTTTTGTCGAATATCATCAAATAAATCAATATATAAATTACTTATAAACATATATATACATGTTTATCCAAATATATTCACAAAGATAATCATAGGATGGTGGTAGGGTCTTTGATATATAACATGCAGGTCGTGGGTTCAAACCTCCATTGTGAATTTTATTTTAGATTACCTATCCCAATGTCAAATCAACCAACGGCTTGGGGACCTAGACCAATGGTTCCAAACTATTGGTATAAGTTATTTTTTCCATTAGTGTATCTCTAGTCGTTCTTCATTTGTTCTTAAACTTTTAAGAAAATGAAACACTGAACGAACATGATTAATATATCGATAACATGTTAATTCAAATCGGATTAAAGAACGAATAACATGAAATGAAAATTTAACCATAATTATACATAGATCAACAATCAAATAAATAATTATAAATTTAATTGCGACCGCTCTGATACCACTTGATGGTTCTGGGCACAACGAAAGTGTGTAGAGGTGGGCGATGTAGTAAAATTTCTTTTAATAATCATTACTCGACACAAAAAACGAGGATCTTGCACGTCAAATTTATAATTAATTTATTTAATATTTGAATAAATAAATACGTGGGTTTGGGAAATTTTTCATTGGTGAATGTTGATCGTTCAAAAAGACCCTTTCAGATTACCTTCGTTGCACTGTAAGGATCTAAGGATAGAATCCCTCTAGCGGTGACCAACACGTACTCCTATGATCTTCGAGCAACACTACTCGATCTCTGGGTGTTAGCGCGACGAGTTGAATGTCTTACGTTATTCGTTGTTGATCGTTCATTCTTTGATCTTGAAGAAATCTCTCTTTCACTTCTCGTTATTGAGAGGGTGAGAGGAGGAGTTTAGAGAGAATTCATTGTGCGCAACAATTCTATATTCTCAATTTTGGATGCTTTACACAATAGACATAACCATCTATTTACAAAGTTGGGATTTGAGTTAAAATATTATTTAATTACATATTGGGCATTAAATAACATTTATTACCTTTAATAAATCTCATGTCGCGTAATAATAATTATATAATTATTATTTTGTGGCGCGCGCCAACTTGTATGATAACAAATATTATGTAAGAATTTTTTTAATTAATATTTGTCACTGAACTCGGTCTTGGTCTACTCGAACTCCTCTAGCATTTATTGAATAACCGAATAAATATTTTATTTATAGATAAATATTTTATTCACAATCCATCAAATAAATTTTTATTAAAATATTCAGTAAATAAAATAAATATTTTATTCACAAGCCGACGAATAAATATTTATTTAATTTGTGTGATCAATATAACTTGAATAAAATTAATCATCGAAATTGAGAATAATATTTATTCCATTAATTAAAATCAGATATAATTTAATCGAGATCAATGGAAACACTTAGTGTGTGATCCTATATAATTCTTTTGCGTTGATATTGGACAGATTTGTTTAAAGTCCAAGATTACTGTCTATCAACGGATCAAGACACCCAAGAGAAAGAACTCAATGTCGCAACATCGACAACCACATATGAACACTACCCGTGTAATATAGTCCCTTTATCACAATATATCATCGTGCAGGTTGCACATATGTGTCACCAACCTATATGTTTGATATGTCTTTCTTTGACTATCTGAAAACACGTCGCTACACCATGACCATTAAATTTAATGTGATTGTTCTATTTCAATCAAATGGTCGAGATATTAGTTTTCATAAAGATTAAGAAGACGAATCATTGCTTGGCTTATTCATTAATGACACGTCACTCGCGACGCACCCAATGTATCCAACTTCACCATGAACTGTTGTTGTTATGGTTTACGAAATACATTTAAGTACGCGAGTTGTAACATGCATTAATAATAATCTTAAAGTGTAAGGATCATCACACACACTCATATATAGGAATATCCGATGACACCAAAACATGCAGAATTCATACTAGCATGTTTATTCTCATAATCTTCCATCTTGAATATTACCAAGTGCGGGCTTCACGAGAAAAAACCTCATATGCTTACGAGTACTCGCACTTAACAGTCTATGTACCATGTGTTCCATCATAGTACGTTATCCAATCGTAGAATATTATTTGAGAATATTGTCACAACACATCAAGATTCTCATCGTATCAGGAAACTACTATGGTCTTATCAATGCGATGTATACCCTATAACATTATTACATTAGAGTCATGCAGAACAACAAACAGTATGCAATAAGAAGTTTTATTAATATTCATTACATCGAATATTCATGTAATCAGAGTACAAACAGTTAGCCATGAGACTCCAACTCCAACATGAGATGTTTTGCAGGATGTGAGATTCACATTATCAAAGGGGTATACGATCATATGAGTCGTATATATGTGGGGGGACGACATAATCACGGGAGTGGAGATGTGGAGGAAGAGGAGTTGGGCGAGACTACCCTCTCGCGATAAGGACCATAGAGGAATTGAGTCAGCAAGGTCAACAGGGCCACTTGGGTGAAGGGTGAGGCCTTGGTGATGCATTGGCCTTGGCCGAAACTTCTTTTAATTAAAGGGGGGTATGACATTGATGTCGTTTGCTCAACCTGCTTCAAATTCCTTGAAGGGTGACCTTTGCTTAGGCTCAAGTTCAAGACCTTAATGAAGTGGTCATTCACAAAGATAGCATGGGTAAAACATTTAGATAATTCAAATCCACCCATCTCTCATTTTCTCCATTGTGTTTTTTTATTCAATAACCACCCATGAAAGTTCGTACAGTCTTATGCGTCATGTTGATGCTTTTCTCGTTTTCTTTTACCAACATAGAAGTACTAGTTGTCAATCCTTGATTTTGACATGTGTTTAGTCTTGCGCATGACACATACTCAGTTTCCATCTTCATGCGTACTTAATCTTTTTCTTAGCCTGCAGCTTCATATTGACTCACCATTCCCATCACACTCTTAATTATCCAAAACATTCCATGGATTTTGTATAACTATGAAATGTGGGGGTTTGCTTACGAATTTGAGATCATAATCACTCAAGCTAATTCGAATCATAAATGAATAATAAAATCAACACCGGAATATGATTAAAATCCAATTGAAAGTCCCAAATTTAATTTGGATATGTTATTCACACCCCGCTGTCACGTTGCCCGTCGCGGCACCCTAAGAACGGGTCGGGTGAGAATCGAGTTCAGATGACCCGGAGAACACCTAAAATGCGCCTTTGAGAGGGCAGTTGAACCCTTCGTAAATCGAACAGCCCTCGGTTCCGGGTGACTGCCGCTGGCCTGTTTCGTCTTCCTTGGGGGTAGGAGGAATCCAGACGCAGCTATGAGCGGGTTCGATTCCGCTTCTCCATTTTTTCCGCCCCCAATTCCTTGTTTGATTTTCTTCTTTACATGCTGCAGAGATCGGTCTATCGATCCAATCAATCGATCATGTCTTCATGCTTGCTATTCTTTACAATTTCTAGTCGTCTCGACACTATTTGCTTCATTCCAGTGAGGCGTGTGCCATCGAAGACGAATTTTATGATTTCCCCTGCCCAATCTGACAACAGGCTCATGGATTCCCGATCTGAAAATTTATGTGTAGAACTGGATGCTGTTCGTGTTTTTTTTTTTGTATACTGCTCTTTCCATCATTCATTTACCGTTTTCTCTTACTCCATTACGATCTTTCTGAATGAAATTCTAATGTACTGTAAGTTCCTTTTTACATCCTTCCTCAGAAATTGTTAGCAAAACAGTATATGAGTAACGCCAAATTGATTGAACTTAATAAATAAAAAAATAAAAAATTCTCATCTAATTATTCTCTTCCCTCCAGATAAACCTTTTCTAAATTTAAGTTTCAGCAGTGACATCTAGAAAACTATGACTAAAATTTGCAATGCGGGTACAATGTAGTTCAGTTCAGTGTATGCAGAGGTTGAATTTGCTTTGATGGACCTAGGCCCTGTTTGGTATGATGAAATACTTTTGATGAAAAGGGAATTAGAAACAGAATGGGAATGATGATTAAAATCCTGTTTGGTATGAAAAGAAATTTCACATTGGAATACAAATTGAAAATCATGAAAAGTCAAAAACACCCTCGTTTTCTTCACCGCAACTCCACCGTAAATCCCTCCTTGCTGAAACCCTTTCCATGGTCCTGTCCCCGCAGCCCATCATTCAACATGTCACTGCGGTGCCATCGCTGAAGTCTCCTCACCGAACCCATTGCAGCACCCTTGTTGCTGGACTCATTGCTGCTGTCCTGTAACTGCAGTTCTATTGCCGCTACCCTTTCCAAGAAGCCCCTTTTCGGACTCGTTGCCACCTTC
This sequence comes from Viscum album, assembly GCA_963277665.1. Taxonomy (NCBI): domain Eukaryota; kingdom Viridiplantae; phylum Streptophyta; class Magnoliopsida; order Santalales; family Viscaceae; genus Viscum; species Viscum album. The sequence continues at coordinate 793,793,357 of OY728142.1, read as the reverse complement.
AAGAAGGGGATTGTGAGTGGAGCAGGGGCCGTGAGGGTCGTCGTGAGTCACTGTGCGTGGGAGTTGCTGGGCATAGGGGTCGTTGGGAGTCGGGATTCGCTGGGTGTGGTTTTGGATGGTGTCAAGGGCTGGGGTCGTTTGGAGTCGTTGGATGTGGAGCAATGGCGTACGCAGAGCAATGGCGGAGAGGCAATACAATGGGGGGAGTGGGCAACTTGGTAAAAGAAATCTGATTTCTCTGTAAAGGCTGGCCTTTCCATCCATTTTTGAGGGGAGCCCCAATTTCAGCATATGATGGAATTTGCGATTCCCTGAAAACTGATTTCCAGCATACCAAACTCACAAAACCCCGGTCCCCTTTCCCTTTCCCAGTCTCCATTAATGCGACATATGATTTTACTGGACTAATTCTTATTGAAGTCTGGCAGATTCTGATACCTGATTTATATGGTTTTCTGTCATTTCTCTTCTGTCATGACATATATTTTTTCCGGTTCTAATCACGAGTAAGTAATCTCCTCCCCTTTCAGCATGCCTAAAGGGGGAATCAATTATTTGTAACTGAATAGTTATATAATAATATATTGTTAATGGATTAACATTTACGGTGATGTTTGGTAAGATTGCATCACTCTCAAAGTGCCATACGTGTGATGTATAAAGCATTCTAGAATTCATAGATTGTTTCCACAACTGCCCCGTTCGAGACTCTATATTACTGGAGGTGGGTAACTTTGAATCAAAATAACATGTAGTGAAACCCCTTGAACTTGTAGACTTCACTAATATTATTTGTAATTTTTTATTGTCACTTTTTGTCTTCGCTCGCTGGATGGTCTAATTTTTAGCCTTTGGACAAAGCTTCTTAAAACTTCTCTTTTAAAATGCACATTTTTGTTCTTCCCTTCAATCCAGGGAGGATGAACTTGTTGATCAGAAGAAGTATTTTGAAGAGGCTTGCAAGCCGAGATGTGTGAAAAGCTGGCTTAATTATGTGGTATTTTTTGATTTACTGGAATAATTTACTTTTGCTTTCACTATGTATTTCTGCAATTTTCTGAAGACACTTCGAACTGCCTTTTTGCCCATACATGATGCTTTTTTGGTGAATGCATGGGCATTAATACCTTGGTCAAGTGTAGGTCACCTTATTCTATGCATTTTGAGTAATCTTGGCTTTTTAGTGGATTACATTTTGAAGTTTTCATCTCAATCATTAGTTTAGATTCAAGACTGATAAGCTTTCTTTTGCATGTCACATGTCACTTGAGAAGTCCAACCTTGCTTTTCCATCATAGCATTTTTCTGCCCATAGCGGTGATATCCATTTTGCTGTGTCACTTGTACCACTATGCACGTATGCATTTTTGCAGTGTTTGATGTCCAAATTTATCTTAATGCATCTAATTGAAGGCACTTAAAGTCAGGGCAATAGGAATTTTGGATCAAGGCTCTGGTAGAAAGTGTTGCTTGATGACAGTCTTGATGGTTTTTAAATGTTAATGTTATTGGGATTCCTTCCTGCATGGGGCCTTTGGGGATGTCTTAGGAAGGGCGACTTAGCATTTGAGTGTTCAAACTTACTGTTACTGTTAGTTGTTAAATCGTGCTCAATTATCAAAAATTCAACATTGCTGCACAATTTGTTTCACACTCTATGCCATCATGTATGCCACATGATCCTTCAATGGCAACAAACCAACCATCTGCTGCTGAATGCCACCCCGACTTATTGGATTTTTTAAGCTGTAACTCTACCTCACTCATTTTATCAAGCATAAAAGGTTACTCAGGCTTTTTGATCACTTCTAGCTCACTTGCTCAACCCAATGACCATATTCATCAATGACTATAGTCGTGCATCAATTCATGCTCTTCATGCCATGATGGAACCCTCATGACACAGGTCATTGCTGCTGACCAAATCAACTTGTTTCAACTTAGTCCCATGACATTTCTCACATGATTTGTTGATGCCTTATACCATATTTTACTCACTTATGTTGATGCAAGGCCAATGATAGAATAACGAAACTGAATTTGGGAGAAAAATAGAAAGCTAGAAACTCAATTACTTAAAATCTTCTATACTTCCTCGTAGTGTAAACATGCTGAATGGGAGGCCTAGGTTATGGATCTTCAAGTCCATCATCACCTGCCACTTGAAGAGATACGCTGTCCTGAAGTTTTAAGTGTGATTGGCTCTCCAACAAGGACCCCTCTTCCCACACTGCACATCTCCCAGTGGTATGCCTTCCACTATACTAAATAATGCTTGGCAGGCTTATTGGAAGCCTTATTCCCTTCATATTGCTCGTCTTCAAAATATGCTCAGGCTGGAGTAAAACATTTGGACGCAACTCCAAAGTTTTTAGGATGATTTGGTTCATTTGAATAGGGCCCATGAGCTTTCTATGCTGTGAAATGTGCGCAATTAGATGAAAAGGTGGCAGCTGCAACTTATGGGGCACTTCTTGTTAGGACGACGAGTGAGGATAGGAAGAAGAAACACCGCGTTCACTATATTATTGCAGCAGGAAAGCGAGTTACAGTAGGTAGGAGAAGAAGAAGGGGGACGGAGAAGAAAAGGAGAACTCCTCTGGTGAAGACCACTGTCCTGAGGTCAGGCCGTGACCTCCCAACAGCTACCAAGCTGAAATGCTAAAAATGATTCCTATCCCCTTCCCAACACACCTCTCTCCCATTTATTACCCTATCTTCCCAGCCAACACCCCCTACCTGCTGCAGCGGGCCAAAACAACCTATTAACTGTAAAAAATACAATACTGCCCCTTGGCATTGGGAAACCCATGCCCACACTTGGACAGCCCCATTGCTCTCAACAGCCCCACCAACCCCACTGCTCACATTCTTAACCTTCCCCCCGTTTGAAAAACCACTTTGCCCTCAAGGTGAAAATGGGGAAAAAATGCCGTTATCTTTGGACCCAAATGCTTTGGCACACTTGACCGGGCCAAACACTTCTTTTCTCCATGTTTCCATGGAGGTGGTAACATAAGATAAAATCGTGAGCTTGAAGAAGAATCCCTTTTCCATACGCTGAGAAAATCCCTGCCACACAGAACTGTCATGCCTTTGCTTTTAACAGTTGGGATGATATTCAGTATCTTCTCACACTGTCCTCTACTGAAAACAGTTCCGAATGCACAACAAGATGCTACACCACTGATCACAATCAGATCACCACCAACAATTATTGCTGTTCTGTGAACAAGCAGACTCTTACCAACAATATTAAGTTTCAGGTTCCTCCACGATTGTAGTTGCAGACCAAGTAATGTCAAGATCCTCATGATTGAGTAGAATTGAACCCTTAAAGCTGGTAAAGCACGCCACTTGAAATTCTATTTTAGGGGCCTGAGTGTTACTGCAGTATGTGGGAATAGACTGCCCACACCCTTTACGACTGCAGCAGACGTTGGTCTTATGACTTGCCATAAGACCAACCAAGGGTAAGGAATTTTTTGAGAATATGCACTCACAGAATTCAGATGCAGTAAAACCTGGCCATCATCCACCATTTTAAAACATGTAGATGCCTTCATGTGTATAACAGACATTACACCAGGGAAGAGGCCTGAACATATGACTGCACGAACTAATGACTGGTTTTGACTTAATCTATTATTCATGCCAGCATCTGTAACCAATAGTCCAACATTCTTTAAAATATTACTCTGCTGCTTTCGAATAGCATGGATTGTCTTTAAAGTTTCCACATGAAGAAAATTTGCCCAGCAATACTCATACCCTGGTCCTTCCTTTTCAGCTTCTTTCCATCCCTCATAAGCTCAGAAAAGAGCCATATGACCTCTGTTATCCAATGCAGAAAATCTGGATTTATCATTTAAGCTAAGCCCTTTTTTTCTTGAGGAAGAACAAAAGGATCCTTGACACTAAATCCGGCCACAATGGTAAGCTGATAGAGATCCGGACACTTGGGTACAACCTGGAAATCAGTAGATTTTAGAAAGGGTATAAATGTAATTATAGAGGGGTCTAGCTGGAAAGTTGTTATGGGGGGGGGGGGGAGTGAAAGGGGGGGAGAGGATTCTGTTTGGGAAGTGTGGCTTAGGCTTGGGCGAGGGGATCCTGGGGATCCACTGAGACTCTCTCTCTCTCGCTTCATCTTATTCTTCTTCTGTGCATGTAAGTCGACTACTGGTTATACTCCTTTTATATATAAAGTTTTATGCTCAAGTGCTTATACCGGTGCAGGTTCTATCAATTGGTTTGACCTACCATTCCCCCCATCTCCTGATCGATCGCTTCACAGAAACATGCACTCAATTCCACGTTGAGGGCGTGGAGCTTTGTCTGGGCCGCGTTGAGACCATCCTGTCTCAATTGTCTGCATTGGTCTCCGACAGCAGGGCGTCCACGATCTCCAGCTGGAAAGCTGTTATGGGGGGGGGGGAGTGAAAGGGGGAGAGAATTTTGTTTGGGAAGTGCGGCCTTAGGCTTGGGCGGGGGGATCCTGAGGATCCACTGAGACTCTCTTGCTTCATCTTATTCTTCTTCTGCGCATGTAAGTCGGCTACTGGTTATACTCCTTTTATATATAAAGTCTTATGCTCAAGTGCTTATACCGGTGCAGGTTCTATCAATTGGTTCGACCTATCGTTCCCTCCATCCTCTCCTGATCGATCGCTTCACGGAAACACGCACTCAATCCCGCATTGAGGGTGTCGAGCTTCGTCTTGGCCGCGTTGAGACCATCCTGTCTCAATTGTCTGTATTGGTCGCCAACCTCCAACTGGGCGTCCACGATCTCCGACACAGTTAGCACCGATGGGATCAAGAAATGGTCGCCCATACTGAATTTCATAAATTCCTGCTGCGTCAACAAGAGATACAACCTCTGCACACCATGACAGCGGGTGTATCAGAACGAGGAGGCGCGCTCACTGTCGGGACGTCGTTCTCAGGTGCACGCACTGCGGTACTTGCTGGGACATGTTTTCCCGAACGACGAGCAGTTCCAATAGACAACCGCTTTCTATCACCACCCGATGGACCTTTTCCAACACACCAACCTACTATGCTTTTTCCATTTACTCCGATGACGCCTTCCAACTGCTCGCACCTCCACAAAGTTTGTCCAAGCCTCCTCACAGCAGACAGATCGTCCACAACTTCCAGTCCTGCGTTCGACAGTGCAGATACCTACATGCACCTGTTCCGCTGCGCCATCCACTACCGAAAGTTCTTCACGACTTCTTCCGACGCGTTGAACTTTGCACGGCGGAGATGCGCCCCTCGACTCTCCTGAAGCAGGTGCGATGCTCATAGGAATTCCACTGGACAGTTTCAAGGACCACGTTCCGCTCTTACTGATGCAGTACGGAGCTTCTGTGGAAGCAAAAATGGAAACAACATTGACATGAGGAAGACTCCTTCCGGAAGGTACTTCTCCGATGGGTGGGTCACCATGAGGAGTCGCCGCAACACAACATGGCTTGCCCTTTCTTGGCGGAGCCGCAACAACATCCACCAGAGGTGCGTGGTGGATCAACGGCGCTAGCACCGTATACGAAAAGTGATTGATCGCTGCGGGATATGGCGGAGATCAGTACACGATCGGTCGCCAATGATGATAATTGGACACACGAGGCGATTCAATCCCCGGTGTCCGAGCTGTTTGATGCGCGTTCTGAGGTAACTGATACGGTGCAATAGCGTGGTGCAGCGATTTTGTTCGGTCCGATGCTAGGGCGAACAAAACTCCATCCATTGGTGTCGACTATGGAGGTGATCAATTTGCGTTCGAACGACAATAGTAATAAGGGAGACACGTTTGAATAATTCAACAGGACGGTGCCCGACCGCAATGATGCGACTGCCGTTGACTTGGTGCTCTGTGAGTCTCCTACACTACTGCCGAAAGCCGCTCGACCAACGCAGGTGTTGAAAGCGGTCGACATGCGTGTGGACTGAGGTGACGACGAGAAGTCGCAAAAGCGACCATTGATCTGGACGTCTGATGGGTTTGGCCTGGACGCGGCTTTGTCGGCCAATGTGGTTTCCAATGCGGCTCGACTTGGGCAACAAAACACAATCGGTCCACAAGGCAAGAAGGATCATCTGGGAGATTATCGAGAGAGTGGGTGAAAATTGGGTGCATCACCATAAAGCAGGGAGGACCATTTGACAGATTGTGTGGAGACTGTGTTGAAAGGGGGTAGGACCAAGTCGATCACTACGGCGACGCACACCCGACGTACAACCCATAGGATTGGGGGTTGCACCAGAACTTCATCATGTCTCTCACTTGGGGTACAACCTGGAAATCAGTAGATTCTAGAAAGGGTATAAAGGTTATTATAGAGTCTCCAGGGTCGTAGCCTAGTGGTTAAGCCTTTGAGGGGTCTCGTGGGAGGTCTCGGGTTCGAGTCTCCCCGAGTACTTGTTGGAGCTGTAGACTTTCTTCGTTTCTTTGCATCCCCCTCCCCCGAAGTGTTGTATTATAAAGGTTATTATAGAGGGCTCCAGCTGGGAAAGCTGTGATGGGGGGGGGTGGCTGGAGTGAAAAGGGGAGAGGATTTTGTTTGGGAAGTGCAGCCACCGAGACTCTCTATCTTTCTTCATCTTCTTCTTCTTCTTCCGCGCATGTAAGTCGGCTACTGGTTATACTCCTTTTATATAAAAAGTCTTCTGTTCAAGTGCTTATACTGGTGTGGGTTCTATCATAAGCACTGGATCATAGCAACGAAAAATGGCACCCATAATTAGCATTTTCCCCAGTTTAGGATCCATTGGAAAGATTGACAATAGCCGTCCAAGATTTGTGAGATTTTCATTCTCATCTAAAGCACCAATCACTTTCAGAATATCAACAGCATATTGGACAGCCAAAGGCTCAGGGGGGCTGAAGTGCAGCTGACAAGAAATCTCCAATATTTCCCAGCTTTGAACTTTTTATTTGTATGCAAAGAGAATTCAAAGGAGTTCTTGAAAGCTCTGGTAGTTGATATTCAGAAAAAGCTGCATAGACACATTTAGGGTATAAGTGATAACTTTCACCTGGCTGCACATGACCATCCCTACACCTCTGCTGAGCTGAAGCCTGTGATATCCATGAAAGTAATAGACAAGGAGCATTATTCAAAGCATCATAGGTCGTCTCTTTTGCTTTTCCACAATCAACCACAGAAGCAACATCATTGATAGTAATGCTGGCCACAATTTTGCGTACAGCAGGAGATGGCTTCTCAAATATGAGTTTCAGTTCAGATGTAGCCATAGAACTATGACATGAGAGCAGTAAAACCCTTTTGGGATCTCACAGAATGGGACGAGCTCTTAATTGATCCCGTAAGCAACAAATATCTTCCCAACTAGTCATAAATACAAGCACAACACTCGGTCCTTTCTTTTGACAATTATAAAATAACACTGCCTCAATGAGATTGAAATCCATGCAATCAGGTGTCCAACTAGACAAAGAATCGCGTGTCCTAGCGCTATAATTCCCAAAGCTTGAATTATCAAGGGCATCCTCATGAAAGACAGTGATTTGGCCTTTTCATTCCTTGCCAATTTCTGCTTTGGCATCCTTGACATTTTCAGATGGTCATGTGTTTTTCACCTTATTGCCTGTTCATATTCATCAACTTCATTGAAGGAAGACAATTTGTATCCAGTGATTTCCAACAAACCTTCCAGGAATTGCGTTCTCACAGGATATGTAAAGCCAAGAAACCACTGGAGAAGACCTGCAAGCTAGAGCTAACTTAAATGGAATGTCCAGCTCTTTAGACAGAGATGGTTCCCTAGTCTTCGCATTGGTTCTGGGAGTCACTGCCCAATTGGTAGAGTCACGACAATTGCTGCACGTTTTGAACACAAATCCTGCAGGTAATTTGCTCATCCTAGGCAACCCAGCTGCGTTGGTGCCCTCACTGTAGCCTTTCTCCACCGTCATAGCAGCCAATTGGTGCTCAACCTGAGTTCGCATGGATCATGGGAGGGGCCTTGGCGTTGCTTGAACAGGCTTCTGTTGCAATGCCACCTTGCCAGGCTCCCTAAGGATTTAGAGAAAAAGAAGGCTCCAATATGTGTATAGCAGCACTGTATGAGCTGTCTTCTAAACTTTTCTTGTGCTGCTGGCAACGCTCCCTGCTCCCACCTTGCTGCGTGCTCCTGAAAAACAAGTATTTGAGCAGGATCGTAAGGTATCAAGCTTCCACCTAGTCTTGCTGCCGAGCTCTGCATTCCCGCCCCCACTACCGCACTGAACCACATCGGCTGCCTTACTCTGTTTTCCAGCATCAGAGCTGTGTTCCGCCTGTAGCTCGAGCCCCTTGAATTTCTCCAATGTCTGCTCTATATCTTGCATTCGAAAAGGAACTCTTTCCTCAGTCTGCTGCAACTGATCGTGCACATATTGCCGGCTTGTCCTCGAACCAACTTGTCTATACTATCCTGCATAGACTTCAATTTCTGTTCGCGAGCTTGCTCCCGCTTTTCGAACCTCTGCATCCGACTTTCCAAAGCCAATTCATCAGTGGTGACCCTGTTTTCCATACTCATCTGCATCCAAGCAGAGAGAAACTCTCGAGGATCTCTCTTCGGTTGCCTAGCTTCGATCGTCCACTTCTCACAGCTTCCACTCTACGTACGGCTAGCTACGAACCACTGCACAGCACTCGCGCGGTTCCCCAGCATGCTTCCCCAGCGGAGTCGTCAAATTGTTAGGATCGTGAGGATAAGAAGAAGAAACACTGTGTTCACTATATTATAGCAGCAGGAAAGAGAGTTACAGTAGGTAGGAGAAGAAGGGGACGAGGAAGAAAGGAGAACTCCCCTTGAGAAGACCATTCTCCTGAGGCCAGGTCGAGACTTCCCAGCAGCTACCAAGCTCAAATGCTAAAAATGATTCCTGTCCCCTTCCCAACACACACCTTCCCCATTTATTACCCTATCGTCCACTTCTCACAGCTTCCACTCTACGTACGGCTAGCTACGAACCACTGCACAGCACTCGCGCGGTTCCCCAGCACGCTTCCCCAGCGGAGTCGTCAAATTGTTAGGATCGTGAGGATAAGAAGAAGAAACACTGTGTTCACTATATTATAGCAGCAGGAAAGAGAGTTACAGTAGGTAGGAGAAGAAGGGGACGAGGAAGAAAGGAGAACTCCCCTCGAGAAGACCATTCCCCTCGAGAACTCCCCTTGACAGTTATAAACCCATGCCCACACTCCGACAGCCCCACCAGCCCCACTGCTCACATTCCTAACGGTTCTCTTTACTTCTTTCTCTGCAATTTTAAACACACCATAGTATCTTTAGAGCTAGCTTTTGGTTAATTCTCGAATCAACTGGCTTCTGCTTATGTGGCTGAAGCTTCCCAAAAATCCAATCCCCTACATTAAAATGTTATTTTCTGTGCCTGATCAGCATATCCTTTCATTTGTTCTTTGGCCTTTTGCAAATGACACTTCAATGAAATCGAAGCCACATCGTTATCTTTCCTTTCTCATGCCATTGCTTTAGCCGTTTTTTCATGCATATTAGAATTAAATGATCGCTGGACTCTTGGCATATACTACAACTACTGCAGTTCATATTCTAGCATGAAAAGTGCCTTTATACCATAATGCAACCCCTGTTCAATGCTATAATGTCCTTAAAAGCAGTGTCATCCCAATATAAATTATCCTTCTTTGTCAACTTAGTGGAGAGTAGCAATTTTTTTTTTGCTCGGAGTACATTTTTGTTAGTCAAGCCCAAAAATTCTCTTTACACCTTTTTTCAAATTGTGGAATAGGCCACTCTGGAACTTTTCCTGCCTTTCATAGATCTATTGACACTCCTTGATGGGATATAAAGTGAACTAAATATTCGACATGCTTCTGTACAAAAATGCACTTTTTTTAATAAGATATAAACTGGATTCCTTCTAAAATTCGTATCATTTTGGTTAAATGAGCACATAAATTAGTGTATCATAAAAAAATACCAACTAAAATCTTTGCTGGCAGGGCTTAAATAGCTGATTCATAACTGATTGGAAAGCTGCACGTGCATAAGTTGAGCAAAAGGGCATTACCAATGATCCATAATGCTTTTCATATCAAAGGCTGCTTCCCCCACCCCACCAATCTGTATCTGATGGTAGCCCGATTCAGAAAAAACCATCAACAATCCATATTCAACAATCAGTACAAACCCTGTGAGTACAAACCCTGTGAGTGGTTACCATATTCAACAATCAGTACGAACCCTGTGAGTTGAGTCCTTGCTGAAATGCTTGCACTTTAAAGTTGCATGTGCATAAGTCGAGCAAAAGGGCATTACCAATAATCCGTAATGCTTTTCATGTATCAAAGGCTGTCTTGTGTATGTCCCCACCCTCTATCTGTATCTGATGATAGCCCAATTTAGAAAAAATCATTAAACAACTCATCAACCTCCGGGGTACTCTATTTGTCTTGAGTGGTTACCATGTTCAAGGCTTAACAATCAGTACAAACCCTGTGTGTCGAGTCCCTTCCTCACCGAATTGCTTGCACTTGAACTAGTCAGATTATGCCTTGATAATATGTAACATGTGCTGGAAGGCTTAAATAGTTGATTTATAACTTATTGGAAAACCATTACTGATTGGAAAGTCACACGCGCATAAGTCAATCAAAAGGGCATTACCAATAATCCATAATGCTTTTCATGTATCAAAGGCTGTCTTATGTATACCCCCCATCTGTATTTGATGCTAGCCCAACTTTGAAAAAATCACCAACCAACTCATAAACGTCTGGGGTACTGTATTCGTCTTGAGTGGTTACCATATTCAAGGCTTACCAATCAGTACAAACCCTATGAGTTGAGTCCTTCTTCCTTGCTGAAATGCTTGCACTTGAACTAGTTCGATTATGCCTTGATAATATGCAAACATGTGTTGGGCCTGTCTTTCAATTATTTCTTCTTGGTGATGTGTAGGGCTGTAATCGAGCCGAGCCGAGCCGAGTATCTCAGTACTCAAGCTCGAGCTCGGTACCCGAATTCGATTCTCGAGCTTGACTCGGTGCTCAATTGAGTATCAATTTCTAGGCTTGAGCTCAACTCGCCTCAATCGAGCTACTCGATTAGGCTCGACTCTGATCGATTACAATGCTTTACCGAAAATTTAATTATAAGATCCAGCTCAAATTCGAACTCGAGCTCGAATTTGTACTCGAGATCGAAAGCTCAAGCTTGAAACTAAATACATACATATTGAATAAAAATAATATATTAAAGAGTTTGATCAGGCTCGCGAGCTACATGATTACGTTTTCTAATACTAAGAAAAAATCATCAATCAACTCATAAACCGGGGTACTGTATTTGTCTTGAGTTGTTACCATATTCAAGGCTTGCAATCAGTGCATGCCCTGTGAGTTGAGTCCTTCCTTGCTGAAATGCTCGCACTTGAACTAGTCGGATTATGCCTTGATAATATGCAACATGTGTTGGGCATTGTTGACGCTCCTTTCCGTCACAAAGTCTAAACGACTGAAAAAAGGAAATGCCTTCGTCCAAAGTGATTCATCTTTTGAATAAACATCAAAAATTGACAAAGGCATGAAGAATGATTTCTTCCCACTTGGGTCGCGCAAGCTTCATCATGGTCGCGCAAGTATACTTGCGCGCCGCATAGTGGTCGCGTAGGTGACTTGCGCTCCCTCTTTGATTTTTCGCCCAAGGTCTTCCCTGGCCTATAAATACCCCTGGTGGGCCCCCCATTTCACGGACGAAAAAATTCCAAAACTCATATTCGAGCTCTGGTCGCCCAAGTCTCTTCTGGAAGTCTTCCGAACACTTCTAAGGTAATTTCTTATCTAGAATGGAAGCTCTAAACATGGGAAACAAGGCCTAAGTGAAACTCATCAACACTTGCGCGCCTAAGTAGCCAGCCCTTAAGGTAAATGGCCACACTTGTGCGCCGCCTTATCCCTTCCATAAAACTTGCGCGCCACTCTTTTGGAAGCCTTTAGGGATAATACCAAGGGCTTGAGCCAAGTCTCGCCCAAGTATTACCCTAAGGGTTGACCGTCGCGCAAGTACCCATATGTCGCGCAAGTATACCTGCGCGACCAGGACTTGCGCGCCTGCGCAGGACTTGCGCGCCTGCGCAGGACTTGCGCGCCTCTCTCTTTTTGGGTGCCCCTCCTGCCTATTCACTTGCTTTCTACAAATTCACCTCTCCTCTTCAAGATTCAGCCTTTAGAACCATCTTCAAAACCATTCATAGCATGATTCATTTGTTGGCTTCCTTATCTGAAAGGAATTCTGTGGAACATTTCTCAAAACCTAGTGATTTACATATCTTTATGTCACTAAGGTTAGAGATTTCATTCATTCAACCTCATCCTAGGGATAATACCAAGGGCTTGAGCCAAGTCTCGCCCAAGTATTACCCTAAGGGTTGACCGTCGCGCAAGTACCCATATGTCGCGTAAGTATACCTGCGCGACCAGGACTTGCGCGCCTGCGCAGGACTTGCGCGCCTCTCTCTTTTTGGGTGCCCCTCCTGCCTATTCACTTGCTTTCTACAAATTCACCTCTCCTCTTCAAGATTCAGCCTTTAGAACCATCTTCAAAACCATTCATAGCATGATTCATTTGTTGGCTTCCTTATCTGAAAGGAATTCTGTGGAACATTTCTCAAAACCTAGTGATTTACATATCTTTATGTCACTAAGGTTAGAGATTTCATTCATTCAACCTCATCCTTTAAGATGAGAAGTTCCTTAACCTGGGCCTCCTTTTCAGGAGTAAGCCCCAGTCATAATTTCTCTAATTTGGGCATCTTCCTTAGGAGTAAGCCCCACTCATAAATTCCATTAACTTAGGCTTCCTTCTCAGGAATAAGTCCTAAGTCTCAAGCCCCCTAACCTGAGCCTCCTTTTCAGGAGTAAGCCCCAGTCTTTAAGTTCCCTTAATTTTGGGCATCCTTTTCAGGAGTAAGCCCCAAGTTTCTAAATATGGGCATCCTCTTCAGGAGTAAGCCCCAAGTTCCCAAATTCCCTTAACATGGGCTTCCTTCTCAGGAATAAGCCCCAGTTTTCAAATCCCTTTAACCTGGGTCTTCTTCTCAGGAATAAGCCCCAGTCATAATTTCTCTTAACCAGTCTTAATTTACTTTTGATTTGGGCTTCCTTCTCAGGAGTAAAACCCAATCATAAGTCCTCTCTAATTTGGGCCTCCTTCTCAGGATTAAGTCCTAAGTTAAGTATCCAAATCTCCATAAAGCACATATACCTTTATGGACCTTGTTCTCGGGTTTCTTCTCTGAAGTAAAACCTAATCCTCATCTATCTGGGCAGTCATACATACACAAGTCCCACATCATTTTCCTATGATTCCATCTTTCATGGCACAATTGTCAGGTTTTACCAATACCTCTTGTTTCTCACACCGAGCATGACTCACGTGAGTTTAGAGCGGTAAAGTAATTATGACATCTTTCTTTGAGCCATCAATCATACATAAACCTCATACTTCTTGACTCGAACTACGTGGGTTTTGATTCCTTTTCCAAAACAAAGGATACGTAGGTAGCCCATCTGCGGGTACGATCCCAACTCTGAAATAATTCATGTCCTTCTGAATGACAATAAACTTCAAGTGCCCCGCTGAGTGGCTTTAAAACCAGTATGGTTATCATAATGACCAAGAGATTTCTATATAATGTGTCGAAGGATACTATTGACCAAGAATCTCTAACAAATACAGATGATTCTCTATCGATGAAGAACCTCGAATACATATAAAAGATTCTCTAAATCTCATACATACTAATCATTGATTGTCAGTTCTAAAGGAAAGCCCATTTTCATACTTGGTAATGTAATAAGGATTCACGAACATAACTTAAATCTATAAAGAGAGTCCCGGAGTAAATAATAATTCCTCTCAAAAAGGTGTGATGAGTCCGATCTCCCATCCTCTCGACCAATGCAAATTCTTAAGCCTCATCAATTCACAACTAATGAGCACCTACCTTTGGAAAGTAGGTCCAAATGGATATTAAATCATTGGATGTTTCCGGTTCTACGAACAAACCCGTTAGAAACCGCTTGGAATGTTTGAACCTTAAATCAATGAGGTCATCCCCAATTCCAGAGGAAACAAAAAATGGTGAACCCGACGTGAATATTTAATCAAGTTAAAATGATGTTTTACTTATTTTGTTAGGCCCCTATTTAAACTCAATGAGAGGGCCAACAGAACAACCAATAACATATGTGCTCATTCAAAAGATGTAGTGGCCGAACTTATCTTGATTATGTCTGTTATATCAAACATGCACTCTTTTCCAAGATCTTCTGTGTTACAGAAATGACTTCTCTTAAATTCACGCCTGTGAATACCTCTGTTGTGAATGCCTCTGTTGCTACTCCTGCTGGATAGTCGTCCGCTCTGAGGACGACATCACCTACTCAGCGTCTTCAACGCTGGGTATCAAATGCGCTGGTTAAGGAATACCGTCAAAACGGTACTATTCCGACTCTGGAGGCCGCTCGACAAGCCCTCCAAGTCAATAATTCACCCTGGTCGTTCGGATAGCGATGACCAACGATCAAGAAGCAGGTGGTGCCAACCACCGTTTCCAACCGTTTCGGGTCGTTATCCCCGGAACGCAATCACAAGTCCCTCCCATATTCCGGGGAGGTGAATGAGCAGGTCCCTCAGGGCCTTAATTCAAAGAGACAGGAGTCCTTCCCGAGGGCTCCCATCAACAATTGCCGTCAGACTCGTGCGGTAGTGTGCCCTCAACATGATGAGGGTGTCGTCTTCAGGCGTTCGGCTCAGGTTCCTCGAACCCGAGCAGGCAAGACGAACCACCAGAGGCGACGACCGGTCAACAGTGAGCATGTTCTTATCTCTGCCATTTCCGGAGAAGTCCACCAACCTAACTTGGTGGCAAACAACGAGCGAGCACACACGCCCGTCCATTTTAATTCCGCTGTTCAGCAGATCCGTTTTGCAGCAACACGCCAATCCCGTCAGACAATTCTGGCGGAGTACTATAGACAGGAACATACACCTGTTTATAAGTCATCAGCTAGTCAGCAGGCTCGTCTGACTACATACGATGAAGCCCGCCAACCTAATGTATTGACAACTGGTAAACAGGCACATACACCTGCTTACACTCATCAATCCTGCCAGCAGCCTCGTCTGTTAGTAATGAAGGAAGTTCGTCAATCACGTTCGGCGGAGTGCAATCAGCAGACACATACACCTGCTAGTATTGATCAAGCCTACCAACAGTCTCGTTTGGTAGTACCTGAGGAAGTCAGTCGGAAAGCTCCGGCGACAAACAGGAGACGGACTCAACTCTTTGCCCCCAAACTTGAGTACTGTCAGAATTCACTGACAGGAAAAGAAGGACAGGAGCAGGAACACACACCTACTCCAAGCACGGAATGGACGTATATTCCCGTTCCGGCAGCTGAAATCACCAAGCATATTTTGTCAATGGTGAAAGAGCAGAAGCAAATTCCTGCTCATATTCTGGATGCCTGCCAGGATATTATAACAGCTTCAACAGCATCACAAGGAAAGAAATGCAAATCTATCCCTACCAGTGGAGTGACACATCAACAGTTCACTCCAGAACAGACACACACCTCTGTTCCAGTCCAAGAGGGTTGTGGGGCATACTCCTCCATATCATACGGACAACCAAGTCAGGCACATACACCTGATTTGAGTGGAGATAATCAGCCTAACCTGATCATTTCTCCTGATCATGCACATACACCTGCCTATAATGACCACTTTCGTCAACAAGTGGTTCTCAAAGTGAGTAAGAAGGCATCTAAGAAGAAGACCCGCCCATCACAGTTAAGAAATCAAGAGCCAATCTTTAACAAGGCCTTGCTCGATGCTGGAGTTCTTGATGCACTCAGACAATTATCTGTTGCAACTCAAGATTCTACTCTCTCAGTTCCCAGTAGTGGGAACATTAATTCCGAAGGTCTTCATCATACACTTCCTCATGAAGGCTTGCTTCATGACAGTTTGATCGATCTCGAAGTTTCATCTTCAGATGAGAGCCACAGTAACCCTCTGCGTGGCCAGAAGATCAAAGAGCAAAATGTTTCATCTTTTGCTGTAACCCATCATGGTGGTCCTCCTCATGATGATGAATTTAGCTGCGAAAGTCCTCTCCGCAGTAATAATGCACATTGTCTGGAAAATTCTCCAATAGACAATGTAGTGACGGGAAAACCCTCTTATCTTGAGGCACTTGCAAATGTGAAGCCAGTCATGTCTGATGCTTTACCACTATCAGGTGAAATACTTTCTCAATCAGAAGATAGCCCGGGGCGTAGGTCATTCTCCGAACCACCCCTGGGTCGTTCATCTTCTAGTTTGATCAGTGAATTCTCTACTGATCTTGTTAAATCTGATGAAGTAACAAGGAAGCACCAGCTCTGGTCTAATCTGGTAGAAGAATCTTCATTGAATGATAAAGAAGAAGTACTGAATATGAGAAAACAACTGGCGAAAGGTGAAGTGTCAGTTATGTTTTGGCCTTTGGCTGATTCTCAGTATGACATTTCAGAGATGTTGACGGAAGATGAAATTCATAATATTCGTCTCAACATATGGAAAACTCTTTGTCAGTTGAAAAAGAAAATATTATCTGATGATGAATATGAAAATCATGTCAAGATAATAGAAGGGTTACAATGACAAATTGACTTGACATCTCTCTCAGTTTCTCGATATCCGAAGGCTGAAAAGCGGCAGAGAGCCCTTCAGCGTTCATGCCTTGGCGCATTAAGAAGATTGCGCCAGTTAATTGCTAATGCCCCATCTGGTATTTATATCAGGGGATTGGGTGTCCATGGAGCGTTACATTTCACTGTACTCTCCAGCCAACAAAGCCCGCAAAAAATGGTCTCATGCAATGTTATTGCCCATGGCCGGCCCCAGCCAATTGGCTTTGTTTGTAATCAAAGGCTCGCTCAAGAACATGCCTCAACTAGTTCTTCTCAAAATCAAGCATACAGAGAACAAGTTGTTGAATTACTCCTGCATCAAGCAAACGAGAATATTGAACATGCCTCTCGTTTGAAGCAAACACATCATCAAGTGACAGAAGTATCAGAAATCATGTAACGGTCTTTTGAGCCGGGTGATAAGAGTGGATGTAGGTTGATGCATCCAGCCAATTTCCGGACTAAAGTCCGTAAGATCAGGAGAGCTTTCAAGAAAGTCTCAGATATGACAGCTCAAGAACCACCCCAGCTTGCCAGACTGGGGACTCTTTTAACCCAACCCTCAGAATCAACAAAGAGGATTCGAGGAGTTGAGCAGAAACAGCAAGAACAGCCCCAGTCCACAGGATTGAGGACTTTTTCAAATCTTCAATCTCTCCCTCAGAGAAAGTCAGTCTACTCTCGATTAGGGAAGAAGCCACAAGGGGAACGAAGAGCCGAATTATCAGGAGATTCCCTTCACATTACGGTTCGTCAAGAAGTTCCTGAGGGATCGAATCAACAAAAGTAATGTCTCATCAAGGACATGGAAGAATACAATATCGCAGAAATGCTGATAGAAGGAATGCAATGCGTTATGCATCAATCAATGTCATCAATGCCGTTGTTGCTGATCCAGATGAGGCTCACTCAGAGGGATCAGATGAGGAAGCTCCTGCTCAAGTGGTTGTACGCACAGACACAAATGAAGGTGTGCGTACACGAAATCAAAGGCTTACCCAGAATCTGGGTGTTCCTTCAAGTAACTCACTTCCCCCTCTTTGAAAGGTGTCCAATAAGGGGAAAAGAAAGAATCAGGTTACATACCCTTCCTCTGGAGAAGGCCAATCGCTCTCATTAGAGCAAAGATTCGCACAACAAGAGGAAGAAATGAAGGAGTTAAGGAGGTTGAATACAAAACTACTTCAAGGTAGTCTTCTTCCCAAGCGTGCTGGAGTCAGTCAGCCAAGGGAATTTGTTGTGGCTACTGAGATGGATCAAGAATATCCTCATTTACCAGTACACCCTCATAGGTCTAATCCTATGGGTCATGCGCAAAAACAATCGGTGGTGCTACCATCAGTTGCAGTACCAGCCACCACACCTATCCAAGCTCCAGTGGTTGCACCTGCTCAAGTCCAAGCTCAACCGGATGTTTCTCAAAAGTTAATAACTACTATTGAGTCCTTAACAGCTCGGTTGGAAGATATAGAGGGAAAATGAGCTCAAATTCAACCAGAAAAGAGAGCTTACCCTGAATGGGTTGATGCAATTCCCCCCCATCAAATTTTGCAAGTACCACATTCCCAATCTTTAATGGTTCGGGAGACCCAGAGCAACACTTAACACATTTTGGTTCTCGTTGCGATCCTATGATGGGAACCCCTCAGCAACAAGAAGCAATTAAGCTCAGGTGTTTTGTACAGTCATTACAAGGGTCTGCTTTTGTCTGGTACACAAGCTTGCAATCCCGGTCAATTACCGGATGGGAGGATCTTCGCCAAAGATTCCTTCTTTAATTCAGCTCAACGTTGCCAAAGACGTCAGTTTTTGATCTTACAAACTGTAAGCAAAGGGAGAATGAAAGAGTTTCAGATTTCATTGCTCGCTGGAAGAGATTAACATATTCCCTAAGCTTAGCACTCCCTCAAGAAGAATTGTTGCCAATCTGTGTGGCAAATTTGCGTGATGAGTTACGCACACCGTTGATCCCTGTGAAATACACAAGAGGGTTTCAAGACCGTACTTCGATCACTCAGCAGATTGAAGACTCTCTTATGAAGACTAAGGATAAAACTCGTGTAATTCCATCAGCTCCAGGAAGGAGAATGGGTAAAACAGAGACTGCTACAGTTACGCTTAAACAAGCACCTGTACCTGCTTCTACTTCAAAACCTTCATCTTATCGAAGGGCTCCACCTCTTGAGCGTCAACAACAGAGGCCGTTTCGTCAAGATGATCAAAGAGATCAAAGACGGAAACAATTTGAGGATCTGAAGAGCAAAGTTTACTCTTTCCGAAATTAATAGGTTCCTGGTTACTTCATTTCGGCTCTGGAAAATAATTTGGTTTAATTGCCAAGGCCCAAGAGGTCGAATAAGGAAGGAGATGAAGACCGTCCTAATTATTGCCCATTTCATCAGATGTTGGGGCATCTCATTCAGGAGTGTTTTGTCTTCAAAGACCTCCTGCAAAAGATGGTGGACTCGGGACAAGTCAAACTGAAAGGTTCTTCAGCTCAGGTAGCATGTGTTACTGCTACAAATCTAGAGGAAGAAGACGAGTGGCAAGAAGTCAAGAACAAAAATGCGCAAAAATATGATGATTGGATGGTCAGAAAGACGATCAACCAAACTCATGCCATTTTGCGAACGCAATTGAAGAAACCAATTGTGTCTTCTGTTATGAATGCCACAACAAAACCCTCTTCATCAGAGGGAAAATCTTCAAAGAAACAACATCTTTCAAAGAAAGAAGAGCAATCAGAAGAAGATGAGATCGTGTCAAAACCCAAATTATCTTTGACTCTGGCAGATTTTATGCCATCTACTTCGAAGCAACGAGCACCGTCCCACCAAACAGCACAGCCTAAACTGGCTAATCAGGCAGAGTCTTCATCGGATGAAGAGTTGATCTTTGGTTCTGTTAATATGATTCATTTAACAGATCCTTATGCCAGTCACAGTTTCAAGTTTGATGAGCCCGAGTTCACTGTATCATACAGAGGAATTAGAGGGAGTTCCAGAGGCTCAGGGTACAGAGGAAGACGTGGATCTTTCAGTAGCCACTATTCCAATTCTACCCCTGCTAGAACTGTGTATGCAACATAAACTCGTGGCAGAGCCCTTCAACGGGCTCAACAAGAACAAGCAAATTCTTCCACCAATAGCAGACTCAGTCCTGACACAATTATTCTAGAAGATCGGTTGGAGGTTCCATCTTCTTCCTCTCATCAAGTAAATAGACCAATTCGGTTTAATCTTTCAAAGCCAGGAGTATTACCAACTCCTACCCCGATACAAGACGCATCAACTTCCAAAGCATCAACTTCTAAAGCACCTGCGAAACCACATGTTCCTGTTGGGAAACGCAGACCTTTGGATCAAAAGTATGATGTATTGAAACACTTGACCCAAATACCGGCCAAGTTATCAATTCTGGATGCTTTGAATTTATCAAAGGATCTTCGAGAGACACTCATCGAGGCTTTGTCAAGTCCTCAGGAATTCGAAACTGAAATTGCTGCGGCTGAAGTTTACCATGTTGAGAATAGTCCTGCAGAATGCCATGCAGTGATATCTTTCACAGATGAAGATGAAGATGATGTCGTGCATGGACATATTAGACCTTTGTACTTATCTGGAAAAGTCAATGATGTAGACATCCGAAGAGCTTTCATTGATAATGGTTCAGGAGTCAACCTCATCCCCATTCGTACACTTCGTCGATTGGGCCTCACAGAATCTGATTTATCTCTTTCTACTTTGATGTTACAAGGACATGATAAAAATGAACAAGAACCACTGGGAGAGATTACACTCAGAACTCAGTTTGAAGATCTTGTATCCAATTCAGATTTCATGGTTGTTGATCAGGACTCAGCCTTCAACATCTTGCTTGGAAGACCCTGACTACATCAACATGCGGCTATCCCTTCATCATACCATCAATGTCTCAAATGTTGTTTCGATAGTCAAATTGGGACATTGTATGGTGATAAAGCCCCGTTCAAGACATGTGAATCTTAATACATTGAGGCAGAATTCTATCACATGAAGGGAAATGAGAAATCCACAACAAAAGAGGTTACCAAGGTTAATGCTCCATATGGTTTGGAAAAGATTCCATTAATCCCATTTACACATGTGAGTGCAGATTATGTGTTGCCTATCAGTCAAATTGACATGATAGACCCAAATCAAAATACTCTTATGGAAACTTCCATAATGTCAATTACGACCATCAAGTCAGACAGCATGGGAGAAAGTGGTGATCCACCAAGCAATGATGAAAGCTCAAATGGAGATGTCTTCATTTCATCCGCTGAAATCTAGCAAGTCTATACTTGGCCAATCAGGCCAGAAGAAGTTATAGCAATGTCAGAGGTGAACGATGATGTCGATTTTCAATCCATCATCTCCTCTATATTACCCAAGAAAGACCCTTCATCATCAATCGGGTCAGAAATGGAAGCTTCTTCTTCAAGATGTTCAAATTTTAACATCTCTTCTGATCATGAAAATTCTGCTTCATCATCTACTATGCAAGTAGAAACAGAAGAAATAACACATGTTGAAGAAGAGGAGAAAGATCTTAGGGATGCTCCTCCAGCATTTGAAGAGGATATCTCTACCACCGTGGATGTACTCATAGAAATAAATCTGGGTACAAAAGAAGATCCACGTCCCACTTTAATTAGTGCGGCCATGACTCTTGAAGAGCAAGAGATGCATATTTCATTTTTAAAGCAAAATCGAGATATATTTGCTTGGAACTATATAGAGATGTCAGGGTTTGATCCTGATGTTGCCACTCATCGTTTGAGTTTGCCGGAAGAACATCGAGGATTCAAACAAGCCGCTAGAAGAACACACCCAACCTATGCTTCCAAAATTGAAGCTGAAGTGGATAAGCTTATCAAAGCTAACTTCGTCAGAGAAGTTCAATATCCCAAATGGTTGGCTAATTTTGTCCCAGTGAAAAAGAAGAATGAGCAAATTAGAGT
Source organism: Viscum album (assembly GCA_963277665.1). NCBI lineage: Eukaryota > Viridiplantae > Streptophyta > Magnoliopsida > Santalales > Viscaceae > Viscum > Viscum album. Next base: position 793,771,631 of record OY728142.1, on the reverse strand, counting down.
TTGCATTGATTTCAGAGATCTTAATCGGCATTGTCCTAAGGATGATTTTCCAGTACCAATTACAGAACTCTTAATTGATGCAACAACTGGCTATGAAGCACTTTCCTTCATGGATGGATATTCTGGATATAATCAAATCCGAATGGCTCCAGAAGATGAAGAATCTACAGCCTTCAGAGCCCCTCAGGGTGTGTTTTGCTATCGGGTAATGCCCTTTGGCCTAAAGAATGCAGACGCAATATATCAGCGTGCCATACATCGTATCTTCAAACCCTTTTTAGGGAAGTTTGTTGAATGTTATGTGGACGATTTAGTAGTTAAATCCAAACAACGTTCTAATCACTTGGCTGATTTGGAAGTCATATTCCACAAACTTCGACAACATAATTTGAAGATGAACCCCTTAAAATGTGCTTTTGGGGTAACCTCAGGAAAATTTCTCGGCTTTGTTGTACGCCATCGTGGTATCGAAGTCGATCCTGAGAACACAAAGTCAATCCTTGGTATGTCACCTTCTCGAAATTTAAAGGAATTGAGAGGACTTCAAGGACACTTGGTCTATATTCGGCGTTTCATCGCCAATTTGGCAGACAAAAGTTTACCCTTCACCAAATTGATGAAGAAGGGAGTCACTTACCAGTGGACTGAAGAATGTCAAAAAGCATTCGATATTCTCAAGAAGTATCTCTTGAGTCCACCGGTATTAATGCCACCTGTTGAAGGAAGGCCACTTATCCTCTATGTGACAGCTTTAGAGCGATCATTGGGTGCCTTTCTAGCTCAGAAGAATGATGCTGGGAATGAAAACAGCCTCTACTATCTCAGTCGGACTATGCTTGAAGCAGAAACCCGATATTCAAATATTGAGAAGTGCTGCCTAACATCAATCTTTGCAGTTCAGAAGTTGAGACACTACCTGCAACATCACGATGTCCAATTAGTATCTCGCAATAATCCGCTCAAATTCATCCTTAGTCGTTCAATGCTTACTGGACGTCTGACAAGGTGGACGATTATTTTGCAACAATTTGATATTCAGTATGTGTCTCAGAAGGCGATAAAGGGCCAAACTCTAGCTGATTTCCTTGCTGAACACCCTTCAGTAGAAGATACATCTTCAGATATTGAACATCCTGATGAGGAAGTCTTCTTTATTCAAGATAGTCTTTAAACATGGGAAATGTACTTTGATGGTGCTTCCAGAAGTCCAACAGGGAGGAAAATGGAAAATCCTAAATTCAACAAAGTTGGATTCGGAATTGTGCTCATTTCTTCAGAAAAGGCAGTGCTACCCTATTTCTTCTCATTGTTGGGAGGCAGTACAAATAATGAAGCAGAATACCAAGCTCTCATCGCAGGATTGGAATTGGCGCTTCAAGCACAAATGAATCACTTAAAGGTGAAAGGTGATTCAGACCTGGTAATCAAACAAGTCAATGAAGATTATGCAATCAGAAAAGAACTAGTCCCTTTGTATGATTACGTCAGAGAGTTAATGGCGGAATTTCCTTCGGAACCGACATTTTCTTATGTCCTGAGATCACAAAATGCCCAAGCTGATGCACTGGCTAATATAGCTACAGCTCTGGCAGATCCAAATCGGGACGAGACAATCATCAGTATTGCCCACCGTCGTACAATTTCACCTTATGTTCAAACCAGAACAGAGGAAATCAATGAAATTAGTCTCATCTCTGAACCATATGGTCATACTACGGGATGGATGACACCTATCAAGGAATACCTTCAAAATGGAACACTTCCACCCGATAGAGCTGGGAAAGAACAAATCCAGCGACGTGTGGTCAATTTCACTCTTTATGATAGCCCATATCACTTAGAGAAAATTCTCTACAAAAGAGGTTTTGATGGAATTCTCTTCAGATGCATTGATGGTGAAGAAACAATGGATGTCATGAAAGAAGTGCATGCAGGAGTCTATGGTGCCCATCAGTTTGGACACAGACTATCTAATCAAATTCGAAGGCTTGAATATTTCTGGCCTTCAATGATACAAGATTGTGTTGATTTCACAAAGAAGTGTCATTCTTGCCAAGTACATGCCAACTTCATTCATCAACCCCCAGAGTTGCTTCATATAACTAAATACTCGTGACCATTTGCCACATGGGGAATGGATGTAGTGAGACCTTATCCTTCGGCTACAACCAAGCAGTTTAAGTACATTCTTACTGCTACAGACTTCTTTTCCAAATGAGCAGAGGCAATACTCCTCAAAGAAGTCAGTTCTAAAAGCATTGTTAGCTTCATCAAGTCTAACATCATTACCAGATTTGGTGTCCCTCATACCACATTGACGGATAATGACACCAACTTATGTTCATCCGAGCTGAGGAAGTTGTATCAAGAAAACAACATCAAATCCAATCATTCATCTCGGTATCATGCAGCGGCCAATGGCCAGATAGAAGCTTTCAACAAGACTCTTTCAAACATACTGCAAAAGATGGTGGATAAAGATAGGAAGTCATGGCCTGATAAACTCTTTCATGCTTTATGGGCTTATCGGACCACCACCCGCACTGCAACGCGGTCAACTCTATATTCATTGGTATATGGAACGGAAGCAGTCTTGCCCATTGAGGTTCAATTACCCTCGCTCAGAGTAGCCATTTGTGACCAGTCATCTACAAATGAACAATCTCAAAAGCGATTGGATGAATTGGAACGATTAGACGAGAAAAGATTGTACACCTTGCACCACTTGGAAGTCTATCAGAATCGAATAGCACGAGCTTTCAACAAAAAAGTTCGTCTTCGTTCATTCGTTCAGGGAGAATTGGTATTGGTTCTTAGAACTCCAATGATACCAGGAAAGAAACCTCCCAAGCTGGAGCCAAAATGGGAAGGACCTTATTCAATACATAAGGTCTACTCCAATGGAGCATATTCTTTAATCTCAATGGATGGAGAACTCATCACTACTCCAACCAATGCTAGATTTCTGTAGAAGTATTTTGTGTAACACAAATACTTTATCGTCCAACAAGACGTTAAACTGCATCATCCTCGGTCCAAACATATGACCTTAAACTATTTGCACCCTTATCGTCCAACATGACGTTAAACTGTGTTGTCCTTGCTGCAAGACTTTAAACTGCCTAGTCCCTTACATCCAGCAAGACGTTAAACTGCTCCATCCTCGGTCCAAGCATATGACCTTAAACTATTTGCACCCTTATCGTCCAACATGACGTTAAACTGTGTTGTCCTTGCTGCAAGACTTTAAACTGCATAGTCCCTTACGTCCAGCAAGACGTTAAACTGCACCATCCTCGGTCCATGCATATGACCTTAAAATATTCGCATCCATATTGTCCAACATGACGTTAAAATGTGAAAAAGTCCCTAATACGTCCAACATGACGTTAAAATGTGTCCTCTTTTGTCCTTACTGCATGGCATTAAACTGAACAGTCCCCCTTTCGTCCAACATGACGTTAAACTGTATTGTCCCCATCGTCTTAGCTACATGACGCTAAACTGTACAACACCCTTATTGTCCAACATGATGCAAAACTGTGTTCACGTCCAATATGACGTTAAATTGTGTCCCTATATTTGTCCTACATGACGTTAATCTGTACTGCTCATTCGTCCTACATGACGTAAAACTGTACAGAAGTCCCTTAATACGTCCTACATGACGTTAAACTGTATTTTGTCCCTGCTACATGACACTAAACTGTGCAGCACCAATAGTCCTCACTGCAAGACTTTAAACCGCATAGTTACTTCATATGTCCTACATGACATTAAACTGTGCATCGTTAAGGTTGTTGCTACCTCTTGTTTCTCACACCGAGTATGACTCACGTGAGCTTAGAGTAAACTTCAACCATAACACCCTCTCTGGGCCGCTAACCATGTGTAAGTCCCAACACCATTTTTGGGTCGTTGTTCTCAAAAAACAACTTGATTATTAATTTATTCTTTAATTGAACTACGCAGACTTTGATTCTTGCCTTTTAGGCTGGGTACGTAGGCAACCTTCTGAGGTTCAAGCCCAAAACCAATCTCTTCACATCGGTTCACCTCCATCTCATACGATGTTGATTCGTGAAGCCACCCCAGAATCAATATCTTTACATTGGTTCACCTTTTTGTCTTTGCTATATGATGTTAAACTGTACAATACTTTTGTCCTGTACGACAATAAACTACAACATTCTTTGATACCCTCACCTGAGAGAGAATCATTATTTACATTGATCTCTAATCATGTTATATTCTAAAGACTACGTGCATACATGGCAATGCCCAAACCTTTTATCTTGGGTCAAACCATCATTGCACTAAAGTCTCCTTTCACCCTTCACTTGTACGAACCAAATTTGTACTGGGGGTATTTTAAGAACTACGTGCGGCTTGATTCCCATCCTTATGGGATACATAGGAACGTTCGAGCATCCCTCGAATCCAGCCCAAGTCTTTGGGCCTAACCCTGAATTTTACTTTCAGTCCCCTGGATGAAAAGTCCCTGTGAAAACACACACTATGTATTCATTATTATGGTTCAAGCTCTATGACCCTGAACTAAGATCTCCCATACTTTCGTCCCACATGACGTTAAACTGTATTTCAAGAACTACATTTGGCTCGATTCTCATTCTAATGAGATATGTAGTGGAGTCCAACATTTCAATTCAGGACCCAGCCACAACATGATTATGGTTAGCATTGATCTATGTATCTTTTTCATGCATTGGACAATACCCATTTTCATGTGTCATACTCCTAACCTTAAATACTTCCAGATCTCCATAACCCTTTTCTTGACTTCTGGTCACAAAATGTCCAATTTTTGAGAGTTCTTTTGCCTGATTATGCAGCACGTGTCCTTAGGCGGCCTTGCATAAAAAAGTCTACATAACAGACTTGTCAGCCAAAAGATACTATTATTTAACTATGCAGCCAATGCCCTTAGGTGGCCCTGCATAATTCAACCCCCTAACGGGTTTGTTAAATAATGGTAACTTCATTCTTGGGAAGAAAACCTCTTTTTTCCTTAGTTGTCTTAACAACAATATGTAGGGGATCCACAAAAATAGTCATCCTTAACATATTTGTCCCATACTCTTTTTCATGATCTGAAAGTATTCAAGTCTATGGTTTATATTTCCCTTCCCTACGTTTGGGTCAGACCTTCATAGGAGTGACATTCATCCAATTCTTAGACAATCTTGTTTGGAAATATCTTATCCATATTCAAGTACCTCTCTCCATACAACAAACTCTATGCTTTGGAAAATATGAATCTCCATAAACTTTCACTGGCTTTTTAGCAATAGAAATGTAAATTTCTGAGAGTTCTTTTGCCTGACTATGCAGCACGTGTCCTTAGGCGGCATTGCATAAGTAGTCTACATAACGGACCTGTCAGCCAAAAGATACTATTATTTGACTATGCAGCCAATGCCCCTAGGTGACCCTGCATAATTCAACCCTCTAACGGGTTTGTTAAATAGTGGTAACTTCATTCTTGGGAACTACTTTTTCTAATGCCTTTTAGCCCTTTTTTCATGTCATTCCTCGGATTCAAAATTTCTTAAGTCATAGTTTACATATTTTCCCTCATACTTGAGTGTGGTAATACGTTTTCAGATAAATTGTCAAGGAATTAAGTCAATTTTAATCCATTCGGTCAAAGCTATTTCGACCTTAAACATTAACCTTTTTATGTCCGACGTGCATGACTTTAAACTGCCCACAAAAGATAAGGGAACTCTGAATAAAAGTCAAGTCCCAGCTCACTAAACATACATTTTGTATGATTTTAGGTAATATTGAGCAATAAAAAGATTCAAAGTTTGTAGGGTTATTTATAATAATCCTAGCAAGAATCAAACTATGCTTACTAGGCCCATTGGGTTAGGTAAAATTTAAAGCGGGTATCAAAGAATACAAGCACAAATGATAGAAGGTGAAAGTATTCTTCATTGATGCACAAAAGTTAGAAGGACATCCACAGACTGGAGTCTCTTCTCTTTTCTAAGAATTACAAAAGGCTGTCAATATAAATCTTCATTTGATTTACAGCATCCCGAGCTTCATCAGCAGCCACTTGAAGCTCATGCACTCGACCGGCTTCACTCTTTTCAGCTTGATGGAGTGCTTTCTTAGCATCTGCAATGGCTTTCATACCATTCGTTTGAACTCCTTCCAATGAATTGTTAAACTGGTCAAGTTCCCCAGTAACAACATCTAATTGTTGCTGAAGGTGCATTTGCTGGACAACTTTCTCCTTGATCTTATGCTTCAGCTCCTTCAACTTGGCAGCATGATCAGCCTCAGCTCGGGACACCGCAGCCTCAAATTCGTTGATGTTGACTGACAGCCTCACCCTGGTCAAATCTTGACGGCACTTTTGCTCCTGCTCCCTCCTTAAGATGACCTGTTTCACTGCGGCATGGATATCTTGATATCCAAAACCGCCAAGTCCCAACATGACAAACATGGATGACAGTCGCAGGATCTTCGATGACAGCTCTTCTAAAGGCACTTCGGATATGATCTTCCATATGTTCTTCCATGCCTTGCGTCGTGAAAATTGGAGCGCCTTTTGTACTTTCGGGTCCGACTCAGCATCACTGTCACAGGGGGGAATATAATCTGGGATTAATGCACTTAGGAGAGTGCCCTGTTCTGCTCCTTCCCCCCTAACCCGTGTTTCTTCACTCTCTATTCCCGTTGGGGCGGAGGCTGAGGCTGCACCTCCAGATCTAGCCACTGAAATTGATGGCCCTGCATAATCAATTGAAAGCTTTGGTTAGTTTCAAAGGACAACAAAGGTTGATTGGCTGTCTTGCAAATTAAGTACAGTCGCAAATATTGTTATCCCTTACCCAACGGTAGATCGGTAACTTGAGAAGGCTTCTCCCCGTCTTTCCTAGCTTCAACAGGATTTTCAAGACGAGTTTCAGGAAGTTCTGTCAGGTTAAGCTCCACTTGAGCTAATGTCTCTGCAATAGTAGGGTTTTCTGTACCCCCTTCAGGCATTGACAGTTCAACAGCTTGCTCAGATGGAACTGCATATTTGAACCGATCATGATCAGAGATGTAATAAGAAGTTGTTTTTAACAGGTCGAAGGATAACACTCACGTCCGTAATCTTCTAAATTACATGGTAATTTAACATGATCTAAAAAATCTTCAAAAGATGTGCCAAGTTCCATCATTTCATCCAATGTTATCTCAGAATCCTGGTTAATCTCACCAGTGGGAGCATTCGATATGTCTTCTTGACGACCTTCATTCTGCGGCCTCTGACCTTGAACAGCTTCTTCAGATAAAATTGCGGCATCAGTTGCAATGGCCGCCAAAAGCTCTAGTGCAGGGGTTGAACCTAAAGTATCACAGAATGGAAGTCAGTTGATATTTCATTCAACATTTTATGAAGCATTGTTAACTTACCAGAAGCAAACTCTTCTTTTCTTGCAACAGCAGCAGGAGGGATATTGGGAACAGACGTTGACTCTTCTCCAGGAGCAGCCAAGTCAGCCTGAACTTGTGATTGTTCACCAGTACCCTCCGTGGTCCTCAAAGGAGGGTCGGTCCTCTCCCTCAGAGGGGAAATTGAAGAAGCCCCCGCAATCCCAAAAAGTATGAGCAACTTTTTTATGGGTTAAGACTCATGATTATTCGAAGGACTTACCACTACTGATGAAGCGTTTAATTGTGGACTTCTTCCTTCGATGCCTTTGTCTCTTTGGTTTTTTGGGAGTGTTGACAATCTCCTTTACAGGTACATGAATTGGAGAATGGAAAGCCATGTCCAACTCCTCATTCATGGCTTGCTGGCCTGGAGATATTTCACCTAGCTCGCGAGGAGATTCAACAGCTCCAATGACAGTACCACCAGAGCTATACAATGGTGAAGGAACCTCTGCAGTTCCTTTCTTTGCAAGCTGTAGGATAAAGAAATTAATTTCCTTGATTCTCCCTAGATGTCAGCAACCATAGTTGTCGGGCAACCATCAGATGTTGCTCTGACCTGACATGCACAGGGGGAGATACAACAGTCTGCTGCAAACACTTAAATTGACGTGCAAATCTATATGGAGCATAGGCCTCACATATAATCTCTCCGTCAATCCTGGTGACCAGTACACCATCTCTGCAGGCCAGCATGTATGCCCTTAATTCCAGGCTGGCTGTTCCATCATTAACAAACCGCTCGGTTGGCGGATTTTCATAAGGAAAGAAATTGAATTCCTTATACATGCTCAGCCTCACCTTCATGTCATAGGAATTGAGAGCTAGTGGAGCAATTCCAGAGAATGCCTGTACTGATGGCCTGAAAGAACTTTCGGGGATCTGTACTCCGTTCTGTACATTATACGTCTTGAAGTGAGTGACGATCCATCCTCACAAAACTTGGAATGGTCCCACTATTCTCAAAGGAGACTTACCCATGAAGACATGGAGTAAACTCCTGTGAATCTTTGCTAAAATGGGGGTAGCCAACCCAACCATTTTCCCCTCAGCCAACTTGGCTGCAACAACGAAGGTCCCTGGCCTGACGCCTCCCTTCGAGTCCCTGACTGGCAAAAGATAAACACTGAGCCACAAGGCCAATAAGCCCGCCAGACGAGTCTTCTTTGGGATTCTCTGATTCACTTTGTATGCCCACTTTTCAAATTCTCCTGCTTCTAGAGTCTGCCAGAATGTGCCAGGAGCACCCCTCTTCTCTGTTTTGGGGCAGGTGGTAGGACGAGTACAGGTGGGCCCCTTCTCCTTGGGCCCCTTCCCCTTCGATCCCTTCTCCTTCGGCTCCTTCTCCTGCTTCTTGGTAAGAAACATATTCATCCACTCCTCTGTATGAATATCCTTTCTAGAATGAGTTAAGGTCTTTGAACTCTTGAGCTTGTGAAAGATTTTCAATAATTCCCGAGACAAAGTCGGGGCCTTCTCTGAATCATTCCAAGTCACCTTGGGGGGGATGAATTCATCATACATGTCACCCAAAATTGGAGCCCCTGAGATCTTGTGGACATCCCACAGACTGATGTCTACTTCTCCATGAGTCAGATGGAAAGAATTGGTTTCTGGGCTCCAATGGCTGAGTATCTCCGGCACAAAGTCATCATTTCTGTAAACATATGTTTGCCCAGCCCAGACGACTTCATATATTGCAGCTCCTTTTAAATCCTCGACAAACTCTGCGCAGGTTTGTCGCACCCAGTATGCCCACATCCAAGTTGGCTTCACACCTCCTCCAGGACAAAAGTCCCAACTCTTCTTCCAGCCTTTGGATTGATCCATCTGAGAGTTTCGGAAAATTGAGGGATAACAATGTGGTTGCAACTCAGGCTTGTGAGGTTTCAGATCTGAGGTACATGGGATATGATGCATTATGTAGGCCTTCTCCACTGTTCTAGTATTTATAAATGCTCCTCCACTGGAGATATTTGCTGAAGCAAAGTTGGTGTAATTCTGAAACCAAGAATGTGGGAGATAATTCTTTGCCTCTGGAATGGTGACTTCTCACAGATGACCATAACCATACAGAGGTGGATAAAAATGCTCTGTGGGAAGTCAAGATGATACTTCTTCAGGTACTTAGCCAAATCTGGAAGAGTACTGTCACAGATAGTATAATAATCATGGCCAACGATGCTCATCATATCATCAATTCGCTTGCTAGCCAGTTCGTCAGCCGTTCCGATTCTCCTGGGAGCCATTTAATCTGCACAAAGGTTGAATAATTAACTCTTAAGTTGATTTTTCATAAAATTTGTGAAGAAAAGTGGAAAAAATGGCTAAGGCATTAAGTCGCGCAAGTTCCAAGTTGGCGCGCAAGTATAAGTGTGTCGTGCAAGTTTTGGTGTGCAGGTATCACCGCGCAAGTCCAAATACCTCTACAGCAGCGCGACACAGAAGGAAGCAGCGGAAAACAGAGTAACTTGCGCGGCGAAGGCAACTTGCGCGACGAGAGCTCAGAAGCGTTCAGATTCGGTGCTTTGCGCGAGGAATGACCGCTTATATATAGGACAGGCCGCACCCCTGCGCGCCGAAGCCTGCGCGGCTCACCTTTGTGCGCCGCCATTTGCGCGCTCAAAACTTGCTCGCCGCATGTTCCTTGGTTTTCTTCTTTAATTCAGAGTCACATCCTCATTTCTTTCGGATCCAACTCTGAAGGGGGGCTTTTGTTGATGCTCCTTTCCGTCACAAAGTCTAAACGACTGAAAAAGGGAAATACCTTCGTTCAAAGTGATTCATCCTTTGAAGAAACATCAAAAATCGACAAAGGCATGAAAAAAGATTTCTTCCCAATTGGGTCGCGCAAGTTTCATCATGGTCGCGCAAGTATACTTGCGCGCCGCATAGTGGTCGCGCAGGTGACTTGCGCGCCCTCTTTGATTTTTCGCCCAAGGGATGGCCTATAAATACCCCTGGTGGGCCCCCCATTTCAGGGACGGAAAAATTCCAAAACTCATATTCGTGCTCTGGTCGCCCAAGTCTCTTCTGGAAGTCTTCTGAACACTTCTAAGGTAATTTCTTATCTAGAATGGAAGCTCTAAACAGGGGAAACAAGGCCTAAGTGTTGAAACTCATCAACACTTGCGCGCCTAAGTAGCTAGCCCTTAAGGGAAATGACCACACTTGCGCGCCGCCTTATCCCTTCCATAAAACTTGCGCGCCTCTCTTTTGGAAGCCTTTAGGGATAATACCAAGGGCTTGAGCCAAGTCTCGCCCAAGTATTACCCTAAGGGTTGACCGTCGTGCAAGTACCTATATGTCGCGCAAATATACATGCGCGACTAGGACTTGCGCGCCTGCGCATGACTTGCGCGCCTCTCTCTTTTTGGGTGCCCCTCCTGCTTATTCACTTGCTTTCTACAAATTCACCTCTCCTCTTCAAGATTCAGCCTTCAGAACCATCTTCAAAACCATTCATAGCATGGTTCATTTGTTGACTTCCTTATCTGAAAGGAATTCTGTGGAACATTTCTCAAAACCTAGTGATTTACATATCTTTATGTCACTAAGGTTAGAGATTTCATTCATTCAACCTCATCCTTTAAGATGAGAAGTTCCTTAACCTGGGCCTGCTTTTCAGGAGTAAGCCCCAGTCATAATTTCTCTAATTTGGGCATCTTCCTTAGGAGTAAGCCCCACTCATAAATTCCATTAACTTGGGCTTCCTTCTCAGGAATAAGTCCTAAGTTTCAAGTCCCTTAACCTGGGTCTCCTCCTTTTCAGGAGTAAGCCTCAGTCTTTAAGTTCCCTTAATCTTGGGCATCCTTTTCAGGAGTAAGCCCCAAGTTCCCAAATTCCCTTAACTTGGGTTTTCTTCTCAGGAATAAGCCCCAGTTTTCAAATCCCTTTAACCTGGGTCTTCTTCTCAGGAATAAGCCCCAGTCATAATTTCTCTTAACCAGTCTTAATTTACTTTTGATTTGGGCTTCCTTCTCAGGAGTAAAACCCAATCATAAGTCCTCTCTAATTTGGGCCTCCTTCTCAGGATTAAGTTCTAAGTTAAGTATCCAAATCTCCATAAAGCACATATACCTTTATGGACCTTGTTCCCAGGTTTCTTCTCTGAAGTAAAACCTAATCTTCATCTATCTGGGCAGTCATACATACATAAGTTCTACATCATTTTCTTATGATTCCATCTTTCATGGCACAATTGTCAGGTTTTACCAATACCTCTTGTTTCTCACACCGAGCATGACTCACGTGAGCTTAGAGCGTAAAAGTAATTATGACATCTTTCTTTGAGCCATCAATCATACATAAACCTCACACTTCTTGACTCGAACTACGTGGGTTCTGATTCCTTTTCCAACTCTGAAATAATCCATGTCTTTCTGAATGACAATAAACTTCAAGTGCCCCGCTGAGTGGCTTTAAAACCAGTATGGTTATCATAATGACCAAGAGATTTCTATATAATGTGTCGAAGGATACCATTGACCAAGAATCTCTAACAAATACAGATGATTCTCTATCGATGAAGAACCTCGAATACATATAAATGATTCTCTAAATCTCATACATACTAATCATTGATTGTCAGATCTAAAGGAAAGCTCATTTTCATACTTGGTAATGTAATAAGGATTCACGAACATAACTTAAATCTATAAAGAGAGTCCCGGAGTAGACAATAATTCCTCTTTGGAAAGTAGGTCCAAATGGATATGAAATCATTGGATGTTTCCGGTTCTACGAACAAACCCGTTAGAAACCGCTTGGAATGTTTGAACCTTAAATCAATGAGGTTATCCCGAATTCCAGAGGAAACAGGCATGTCTTTCAATTTTTTCTTGGTGATGTACAGGTCTGTAATTGAGCTGAGCCGAGTATCTCAGTACTCATGCTCAAGCCCGGTACCCGAATTCGAGTCTCAAGCTTGGCTCGATGCTCGATTGAATTGAGTATCAATATCTAGGCTCGAGCTTGACTCGGGCTTGATCTAGCTACTCGATTAGGCTCGACTCGGATCAATTACAATTCTTTACCAAAAATTTAATTATCAGATCCAGCTCAAATTCAAACTCGAGTTCGAATTTGTACTCGAGATCTAAAGCTCAACCTTGAAACTAAATACATATTTATTGAATAAAAATAATATATTAAAATATTGAAAGTAATATTAGGCTCGCGAGCTACATGATTACGTTATTCTAATACTCGAACTCGGCTCAGTTAGTACTAGAGTACCTTAAGCTCAAGCTTGGCTTGAAAAAAACTGAGCTGAATTCGAGTATTTGTTGATCCAAGCTCGAGTAGCTTGCAAGCACCTCAATCTCATTTACCACTCTAGTGATGTGGGTACCTACAGGGTTGTAATGACTAGTCTTGCACTCACTGGTCTTGCACCTGGATGGATTGAGCTGCCGGTGTCCTTACAAGTAGGTAAATAATTCTTCATTTTTTGTTATTGCTCATGGGTTAAGTGGTTTTCGGCCTAAACACTTTAATGGGTATCTACTGCATTCCATTACAGCCCGCCCATAACTAGTTAATCGGATGCTAATATTGCTTCAAGTATCTCATTGCTTTTTGGCTTCATTTTTCCTTTGTTGACTGTCCTCTAACTTGACCATCTGGTTACTCCAATGAAGAACAGTAGATTTTCCCCCTCAGTCCACCAACAGCTTCCCCAACGTATCCAACCAAGCCACTTCTAAAATGGTATCCATGATGATATGGCCGTCATGTCCTAACACCTGGTTTCTTGCTTGAATTAACTTCTATATCCAAGGCAGCAGCAATCTGCGGTGAGCTGACAGTGCCTCTGCCAATCAATACTGCCATGGGCACTCTCAAGGCCATCATTGGCTTACCTTCAGACCAAAATATATGTGGAAGACCCAGTGGTACCATAGAATTGCATTCGAACACATGTTCTTCATTATTCTCATCCATTCTATAGCAATGATTTCACTCTCTTCATTTAAACTTTCATTTTCATTTAATTTTTTTCCTTACTCACAGGAAGATGATGGAACTTCTCTCCATGTGAGCTGACAGTGCCTCTGCCAATCAATACTGCCATGGGCACTCTCAAGGCCATCGCTCTTGAAGGAGGACGGAACACTTTATTTATAGAGAAAGATATTGGATATGGCTTGATATTGACACAAAATATTAAATTCAAACTAGAGGAAAATGGGGGATAAGATAGACCTAGTCTATATCCATATCTTCAATATCTAATGACTCTTACACTCCTTGCCAAGATGGAACATACTTCCGCTTGCTACACCAATTCAAAATGCATTGTTACTCGCAAAGAAACACCTTTGGAGGCAATGCCGGATCTGTTGTGGAAAATGCATCGCGATCACCTCGGTCATCTGAAAAGGTGCCGAAATGGGCACCAAGATGATGTCTGGAACGATAGTCTGGAAAAGGACGCTGGGAAACGGTCGTCTGGAAGAGGACGCTGGGAAACGGTCGTCCGAAGAGCTGAGCAGCAACAGCTTCGCCGCTCAGAGATGCCCAATACACGGTGTCTGGACAATGACATAGAGGCCCGCAGGAGGTGCGAGCAGCTGCAGAGGCCCGCAGGAGGTCTGGACAGCAGCAAAGAGGCCCGCAGAGCTCTGGGCTGCAACAGAGGCCCAATGGAGGTCTGAGAAGCAGCAAAGAGGCCCAACGGAGGTCCAAGCTGCAACAAAGAGGCCTAGGAGAGGTCTAGGCAGCGGCAGAGAGGCCTGATGGAGGGCTGGACAGCCCCAAGGAGGCCTGAGCAGCAGTGGAGAAGCCTGTCAGAGGAAGGGCAGAGGCGAAGAGGCCTTGCAGAGTTCTGGCACTTAGTGTCCGGCGCTGCTTGGGTTGGCACGACAGCATGCTGCTTGGGACTGGCGCGTCAGCGGCTGCAGATCCAGAAAATCCGGATCCAGGAGCAGAAATCTTCTCTGAAGGAGATCTATTGTTGTTCAGCAGATTTATAAAATAGACCCGTTCAGACATCAAAAGAGGCCCTGCAGAGTGGCACTTTGCACGTCTGGCCCATATGAGCCAGGAAAGTGAAGCGCCTGCTGCAGCGGTGGGAGAAGGTAGCTGTGCTTCCTCGCCATGAGAGGGTGCGCCTAGAGAGGGCACTCCATAGGGGCTTGGCAGCGGCGCGTGCTGGAAGTGATGTGCCTGGGGTAGGCTTTTTTTGAGGGCGCATGCAGAGGAGGCTGCTGATGGGTTTTTTAGGAACTTCTCATGCTCATAACAATAGGAGAAACCCAACAAATTCTATCTTGATGGAATCTCTTAGATGGAGATTACTTAGCGACAATCGAAAGACTCACCTGCATAGGTGGTACACCGGCCACTAGAACTCTCGTCGCTACGAGAGCAACCATCGAACTCCAAAGGTTTGCTAGCACCTTCTCCTCGAAGACAAATGAAGAACTGGGAAGAAGGGAGCTTCGGCTTGGCTTGAAGAATCACTGCAACCTCTCTAGAAACACGATGAGTTATACCTTTTTACAGTGCTCCCTCAATCAATGAAAGAGGACGAGCATCGGCCGCCAACGTTTGGCAGCTGCTATACTACGTATACCTAGTTGTATATATATGATCAGTCAAACACTTCAACGATCATATATCATTTAACAAGCCACCAATAATCGATTTGACTGAATTATAACCGAAGGCAAACCGTTTGGAAGGCCTGGTGGCATGGCATTCATGCACCTGCTATCCCATATTTTATGCCATATCATTTCTCGTACCATATGAGACAGGCATCTCCATGCCTTTAGCGATATAGCTATATCGTTTCCTACGATTTGCATCATATCCATATTGTGGGTTACGCTATGGGTAAGTCGTACAATACAATTCATCCTATTTTAGTGCATATCTATCAATCTTTTATTTGCACTTAAATCCCATAAGGTCTTTATGCAAAAACTTCACAAACTCTTCGTGAATCTATTCAAACTCCTTTGGGCACAGTTTATCAAACTCTTCATTTTGGAACAAATATTTTTTCCAAAATTTAATCCTTAGTCTAAGGCATAATCGTGTGACCCTGCGGGCCTTTGTAGCCTTGACAACAAATATGAATTCCATAATTCATAGATGTAAGCAAAGAGCGACCTCTAGCAAAACGTTAGTGCTACTCAATCTATTAAGTGGTCTGACCTGATCTCGATCAAACACACATCTCCAAATGAACACGTTTGCTATGAGATGAATCATATACACCATATGCATGCTTGTATAATCCCTTTGTCCATGACCACTAGACATGAAACATGTCAATCTAGGTATAGATCAACTTCTACATTTTCGACTCTTTGAGTAGATTGATCATACGGAATGATTACATCACATCTCAATCATCCTAAGATTTAAGCACATCGCATGTCACTTTTCCAAGCATGACCATGCATTTCATTAACCACTCAATTGAAGGTCCATATGTCTTTTCTTGTCATATAAGTGGACAAATCCTATCTTTGATTAAACTCACCTTATGACATGATCAACAACATATCCAACCACTCTCTGATTAGCTCAGCCTCAAGACTAACGTAAGAAAAGTATCAAAGTTTGAAGGTTCACATTGTAGCATCCCACCCCTCATCCATTGGCTTGAGAAGAGGTAATGAATGTTACTAGCCTTAGGTGACATTCTCAAGACACCAAAGACTGACAATAAATGTCAAGAGCCTCATAAAACAATTGGGGATGACTTGCCCTTTAAAGATAAAACAACCAAACCTCTATATGATGCACGAGTACAATTGGAAACACAGTGACAATACAAAACCCAATACAAAACCCAATCAAAGGACAATATTAGAGTACAATTGGAAACACAGTGACATAACCAAAGGAACAAAAAGATGACAAAACCCAAAGACACCAAACAACCCCCAAACTGCTCCAAGCTTCAATTCACATGCTCAGTCCAAGGTATCAAGAAGCATCACTAAAGAGTTGGGATACCTTGCTCTGTGTCTCGATAGATGACATCTGCAAACAAACCACAATGCCCAGGCTGGGGTGAGTCTAAACTCAGTAGAATTTCCCCAATGACTTCCAACTCAAGCCACTAGGACAAAACTTGTTAGCACATTTATATAAAACAGTTTAAAGCAATTTACAACATATTATATCAAAATCAAAACAGTTTTCCATAGAAAGCAATAAAACAAGTCTTTAAAACCTTTCTCAATTTCATTTGGCATACCCATTCCATAATTCCACACATCCACACATCCACACATCTACATATGCATGCTCAGGTGACAGTTTCATGCTTATGAACAGTTTCTCGTCGATCTACCAAGTCATCACAAGGTAACAAATCCCACGTGCCATTACACCTTTGGCAACGAGCACCAAGTTATATTTCAACCAGGCCTTGTAAAATGCAACATGAACCCACATAACCAAGTATGTTCAAAAAACCATGCCAAAACCATTTCACATAAACATTTTCTTCAAAACATTTCAACAAACATTTTCCATGCATCAAAACCAAACAATAATTTTAAAATTATCTTTTCAAAATCATGAACCAAAAACATTTTCCACAAGCCATCCAATTTCCACAATTTTCCAAGAAAATTTCACCAAAGAGGTTTCCATCAAATCACACTAGGGTTTCATAACAATTTCGATCAATTCAATCAATTTGAAACCAAGCCTTAAAGTTCTAATCAATTGACAATGAGAAAGAAGTCACCTACCTCTCAAACTTTGGCGAAAACGAAGAACGACACAACAACTTCAACAACCCGGCTTAGATCTTCTAGATTCAAACTTAGATTTTGTTCCCTTCAATCAATTCAACACGATATCATCAAGAAAACCAACAAAGAACCTGGATTTATCCCCATTGGATTAGATTAAGGTTCTGAGAGAGCAGAGGAGAAGAGATTTAAGGAAAACAATGACGAACAAGCACTTACCGACGAATCTAGATCTCCAACAGACTTTGGATCTCCTAAAACTTGCTTCCAGATCAAAGGGAATCAGGAGGAAAAAGAATCCGTGTTATGGCTGGATTAGGGGAAAAAGTGCTTGAGTTAAACCGAATTAGATCCACAATTTTCAGATCTAAAATTTCACGGTGTTCGGGCTAACCGTGCACGAGCTACTGTCTCAAGCCACACCTCGCACAGTTGGCTCACACGGTTAGACAAACCATGCGCCGACCGTGCGTTTCCCCATTGTCTCAAAGTGCACAGTTTCTCTTGGGCATCGTCACGGTTTGGCCAAACCTGTTGGATTGGTGTTGCCCGATCCGGTTGGGCCGAATGCTTGTGGCCCGCAACTGTCGCGGTGCGGACTTCGGGGAGCTGACCGACCGACACCGACAGGCACTGTAGCGGAGCTAACCGATCGACACCGACAGACACTGTAGCGGTGCGGACTTCGAGGTCAACTTCACTGTAGCGCTTTTGACTTCCAGCCGGCAGACACTGTAGCACTTTTGACAAAGTGATCCGTCGATCACTGTTGCAACGCGGACTATTATTCAGAACAGTGGACCGTCTTCTTCATATGTAGCCCATTTCGGGCAAGGGTTTTGATGGATCGGATCCCTCGGCCCAGCAATATTGTCCGCTCTGGCCCAGTTGCTATCCCAGGCCTCACGGCTTTAAAACGCGTTGCTGAGGGGAAGGTAGGCACGGGAATTTCAAGCACCCACCAATCTCCCTCCACAACCGATGTGGGATTGGTTACCAGGGCACAGGCGCCAACAATCCTGGCGGGGGCCCAACAATCCTGGGCCCAGGACACAACATCCCCCCCAAGCCCACACCGGTCCCGAGACCAACCACCCTCTGATACCAATTGATGGATCGGATCCCTCGGCCCAGCAATATTGTCCGCTCTGGCCCAGTTGCTATCCCAGGCCTCACGGCTTTAAAACGCGTTGCTGAGGGGAAGGTAGGCACGGGAATTTCAAGCACCCACCAATCTCCCTCCACAACCGATGTGGGATTGGTTACCAGGGCACAGGCGCCAACAATCCTGGCGGGGGCCCAACAATCCTGGGCCCAGGACACAACAGGTTTTACTACTGAAATCCTCTGTAATTTTGTGCTTCCGACTCATAGTGAAATTCTGCCTCTCCCGTGGACGTAGGGATTTTTCCCGAACCACGTAAATCGTTGTGTCCTTTGCTCTCTTTATTTCGTTTTTCTTCGTTTCTGTCGTTGTGTCTCCCGACGATTCCGCAACAAAACCGTGTGCCAACCGTGCGGAGTCTAGTGTTCACTGTTTTCCTTTGCATGATTTTCGGGAGGTCTTGCATGATTTCTACTAACTGTGCTCAAACCGCGTATCTCCAGAAAAGCCTCCAAAGCGTTCCAAAACTTCTTCAAACCTCCTGAAACTTAACCCCCAAAAAATATATACTTAAAATACATAAATAAAGGGTCAAGCACCTGAAATTGAGGGTGATACATTCTCCCCACCATTGGTCTTTTCATCCTCAGAAAGTAGAAAACTCTCGCTGCTTTGGAGGTGTTCTCGCCATTGTTCCAACATTTCCTTTTCACGCTCCCATGTTTCTTCTTGAATCCGACTATGTTGCCATAAAACCCACACTAGATCAATGCTTTTTCCACGTAAAGCTTTCTCTTGCCTATCCATAATTCGTACCGACACATGAATCAACGTAGCATCTGGCTCTAGGTCAACGTGATCCCATCGAATCACATGATTAGGTTCAGGTTGATATTTCTTCAATTGAGATACATGAAACACATTATGCACTGAACTGAACTTTGGTGGCAGAGCCAACCAATATGTCACCTCACAAACCCGTTCAAGTTTCTCAGAAGGGCCTATGTATCGAGGAGATAACCTGCTTTTCTTACCAAAATGACGATGCCCAATTCTTGGAGAGATTCTCAAGAACACATGATCACTCACCTCAAACGACAACGGTCGTCGACGATTATTTGCATATGATTTTTGATGACTTTGTGCCGTCTCCATCATCTTTCTGATCAACCGAATCTTCTCTGCTGTCTCTTGCACAAGGCTTGGTCCAACCAGCGAAGTCTCATCTGTTTGCACCCAACAAAGTGGAGAATGACAATGACGCCTATACAATGTTTCAAATGGAGCCATATGTATCGAGGCTTGATAACTGTTATTATACGCGAACTCCACTAACGATATGTGCTCCTCCCATGAGCTACCAAAATCCACCACACAAGCCCTAAGCATGTCCTCTAACATTTGAATCGTCCTTTCGGATTGTCCATTCGTTTGAGGATGATACTTCGTATTCACAGTCATAGTTGTCAAATCGCCCCGTCGCGGCCGCGATCGCGGCATCGCGGAGCGGGGCAGCATCTAGCTACTTCAGGTGGTTTGATCGCGGCCGGAACGCGATCGCACCGTGCCATCCGCTATCACGGTCGTTGTGGTTCCGCCGCGATCCCGGCTGGCACGACTGCGTTTTATTCTAGCGCCAAAGCATGTCGGGTTTTTTTTTTTGCTCCGTAAGTGGTCCGACCCAACCCGCCCTGCCTAACCCTTCTTGCCTCCTCCTGGTGCAGCGATGCCGCCCCCCCTTGCTGTACACGTGTTTTTTTTTTCAGGCGCAACTCTCTTTCCTCCTGGCAATGCTACGTGCACAGTCACCATTTTTTTTCCAGGCGCTGCTGCTCCTCCTTCCTTATGCTGCACTCACACCATTTTTTTTCTAGGCGCTCCCTCCTATTTGCAACAGATTTCTCTATTCCTTGTGCTGCCACCCATTTGCGCTTAGCATATCATCTACTACTCTGCTCTGCACGGTTCCAACAACGCCGACAACTACTAAAAATAGCAACAAAGTGACAACAACCTTTCATCGATTTTTTTTTTCGGTGATCCAAACATCTGTCTTTTTTTTGTTATATGTGTCAAACAGGTATCTTAAACTCTTCTTTCTACTATTTCTGCGACCGTAGAGTCTTTTCCACCATTGGTGAAACCTCAAGGAAAAAAATTAGATATTGCTTGACAGTGAAATTCTTTAAGAGACATCAACAATAAAAAGAAAGTCACATGTGACTTTTGCATGATGGTGACCAATGGTGGCATTACTCGAGCCAAAGAACATCAAATGGGATTACCGGGAAATGTTCAGAAGTGTAGGAAGACTCCTCAAGAAGTGAAAGACAAGCTTATTGCAACACAAACAATGAAAAAGGTTGACTAATCAGCATATATTCATGATATTGATGAAGATATGGAGGAAGAGCTTGAAGAAATTCATGCCGTTGAGAGGAAAAAAAGAAGTTATGCATCAAGTGCTTCATCACGTCCTTTAAGTGGAACAAAGTGAAAAATGTGAAAGGGCCACTTAATGCAATGTTCATGGAAGATCCGACAAGAGTAGTCAAGGATGCAAAGCAAACAAGCATTAAAGATGCTTGTAGCAAGCAATTAAGAGATCAAACGGTGCAATACATAGAGCGATTCCTTTGCACAAATGGAACTGCTTTTAATGTTGTTCGATCGAGAAGCTTCAAGATGATGGTGGAAGCAATTGGACAATATAGACCACACTTAAAAGTTCCAAGCTATCATGAGTGCAGGGTTCTTCTTCTTAAAAAGGTGCTAGAGTATACAAAGGAATTGTTGAAGGGCCATGAAATTGAACGAGAAAACTATGGTTGCTTAATCATGTCTGATGATTGGACGAACAAGGAAGAGAGAACCTTGATCAATTTCTTGTTAAATTGTCCAACCTGTTCAATGTTTGTAAAAAGTGTTGATGCATCAAGCTACGTAAAAATGGGAGAAGAAGTTTATAAGTTATTGGATGATTTTGTGGAAGAGATTGGAGAATCAAAGGTTGTGCAAGTAGTTACTGACAATGGAATCAATTTCAAGTTAGTCGGTGATAAAAAACTTTAGTTTTTTTAATTTTTAAAAGTACTTCCATTTCATTTTAATATTATCAATTCATTTAACAACTTAAGATTTTAATTGTTATTGATTTTGTATGATTTTAGGCAAGTTGTTGATGGCTAAGAGGCAACACTTATTTTGGACTCCATGCGTCGCACATTTTCTTGATTTAATCTTGGGAAACATTGGCAATCTTAGTAGGGTGAAGAGGGTTATAGAAAGAGGCATTAAGCTTGTGACCTTTATCTACAACCACTTATTGACATTGAACATTATGAAGAGGTTCATCAACAAAACTGAGTTGGTGAGATATGGAGTTACCTGATTTGCTACAACTTTTTTAACTTTACAAAGGTTTTATTTGCAAAAAAATAACCTCAGAAATATGTTTACTTATGAAGAGTGGTTGAGATCCAAAAATGCAAAAAAAACAAAGGAAAAACGTTTTGCCGACACCGTGTTGATGCCATCATTTTGGAATGATGTTTATAGCCTCAAGGCTATGGGACCTCTTCTAGAAGTTCTTAGATTGGTTGATAATGAGAAGAAACCCGCAATGAGTTTCATTTATGAGGCTATGAACAGGGCAAAAAAGACCATTCAGAAGTTTTTCAAGAATGATGGAACCAAATAAAAGGATATATTTGAGATAATTGATGAAATATGAAATTCTCAGTTGAATCATCCATTGCATGCGGCGGGTTATTATTTGAATCCTCAATTTTTTATGGAAGTCCAAGTATTGAAAGAGATGCAGAGGTGGTGAAAGACTTATATGATTGTATAGAGAGATTGTCTCCTAGCCCTGAGGAGGAAGACAAGGCTTGTTTAGAATTGACAACATATAGAAGCGCACAAGGCCTCTGGTGGGAAAGGTTGCATGCGACAACAGAGTACAATAACTCCTGGTAAGAGCTTATTTTTGTCTTGATTATTTAATTACACGATCCTTAATTTTAGATCATTACAAAACAATGCTAATAAATAATAATTGCAGTTGAATGGTAGAAGAATTATGGAGGAACACCGTATTCGATGACAATTGCCATCAAAGTTTTGAGCTTGACATGTAGCTCATCGTTATGCGAGAGGAATTGGAGTGCCTTTGAGAATGTAAGTAACTTGTATCAATACTCAACTCGTTTTCATTTAAGCTTGAACTTCATTAGTGATACCAATGTTTTTTTAATTTTTATAAAACAGGTTCATTCTAAAAAGAGAAGTCAGCTAGAGCATCAAAGGTTGCAAGACTTTGGTGTTCATCAAATACAACCAAACTTTGAAGGACCGGTTTGATTCTAGAGATGTCAACGATCCCATTGTCCTAAAGAATGTTGATGATGATAGTAGTGAGTGATTTTTAGGGCAAATGAATGGTGAGAAGATGGTGTTGAGGAGGAATTGGTGTTTGAGGATGACAACACCATGACTTGGAGATTAGTTGAGGAAGCTACCGGGGCCGGTGAACCTTTTCATTATACAAGGAGGAAAACAAAAGGAGGAGATAAACCATGCTTCAAGTTCAAGCTCTAAAGGAAAAATAAGGATGACTATTGAAGAAGAAGACGATGAACATGAATCATATGATGATGATGATGGAGAAACAAATGAAGAGGAGATTTATAAAAGTGATGATAGAGAAAGTGAAGGTCAATAAGAAATGGAAGATCTTGAAAATGAAGATGATGATTGAATTGAACTTTGGATGTTCTGGTTGTTTATGAATAATTGGATGAGACATTTTTTTAAATATTGGGGCCGAAGCCTCAATTTATTATTTAAAGCAAATACCTCTTTAATTTTTCAACATTTATCTGTAAAATTCTATAATTTAACTGTCCCACGATTGCATAAAAAACGGCCGCGACGCGATCTGTATCGCCGCTATCCTGCTATGGGATCCCGCCGCGTCGCGCCGTGATTGAAAACTACATTCACAGTCAATCGAGTCCTAAGGGCTTGCTGTAAAGACTTCCAAAAACGAGACGTAAACCTGGGGTTTCTATCTGATACAATTGAGACTGGAACGCCATGCCTCTTTACAACTTCTCGGATATAGATTTTGGACAAGTTTTCCACTGTATGAGATTCACGAATAGGGATAAAATGAGCCGATTTCGTGAGCCGATCCACAATTATCCATATGACATCGTGTTTCCGAACAGTCCTCACAAAATCCATAGCTATCTCTTCCCATTTCCAAACTAGAATCGGTAAAGATTGCAACATGTCTGCTGATCGTTGGTGTTCAGCCTTTACCTGCTGACAGGTGAGGCATCTTGAATTATACCCTGCCACTGCCCTTTTAATGCCAACCCATCAAAACTGTGATTTCAACGCTTTATACATCTTTTGAATGCCTGGATGAACAACCCATTTCGAATGGTGGTAAGCACTAAGAATTTGTTCCTGACAAACCAAAGGTACCACGATCCGATCTCTAAACCGCAAAACCAAACTCCAATCCAGCTTTCATCCCTCAACGGTTTCCCCACCATTGAGTTTTGACCTCATAGCAAAACATTCAGAATCAGATATTTGAGCCTCTTTCACGTGCTGAACCAAATTAGGAACAAATGACACTGGGAAGAAAACCGCAACATCACTCTGGTCACTACAATCCAGATGCATGTTTGCTATGACCAACATGAACTGCCACTGATCCGAAGATTCTTTAGCCAATTGGTTATATGACTTTCTGCTTCATGCATCCGCTGCTGAATTGCCTTTACTCAGTGTATACATCAAGTCGAAGTCAAACATTTGAAGGTATTCCATCCATCTTCTTTGCCTTAGATTCAAATCTTTTTGTGAGAAAATGTGTTTCAAACTCTTATGATCTGTAAACACCGTAAATTTCTCATCAAAAAGATAATGACGCCAGATCTTCAAAGCATGGACTACAACAGCTAATTCCAAATCGCGTGTTGGGTAGTTCTTCTCATGCAATCGTAACTGTCGTGAACCATAAACAACAACATGATCTCCTTGCATGAGAACACATCCAATCCTGATCTCGATGCATCACAATAAACTACACAGTCCTGTCCAAATTCTGGCAACGTGAGGATATGTGATGATGTAAGTCGAACATTAAGCTCTTGAAAGGATTTATGATATTCCTCGTTCCATTGGAAAGGAACACCTGTCCTCGTCAAAGCTATCATCGGTGATGCCTAATGTGAAAAGTCACGTACAAAATGTATGTAGTATGCTGTCAAGCCAAGGAAACTACATATCTCAAAGACATCCTTCGTCTGTAGTATCCCATCACTGTTGCTAAGTGTTGCTCATGATTCACCTTTGTCCTAGAATACACCTGTATATCATCCACAAACACCACCGAGGAATCCAAATTCTTTGAAATATCCAATTTATTAATGCCATAAAGACTGCTGGTGCATTCGTAAGACCAAAAGGCGATATCTGATTTTGAAAGATGTCTTCAGAATATCCTATTTCAGAACCCGCAGTTGGTGATATCCCGAACATAATTCAATTTTAGAGAACCACTGTGCTCCCTTCAATTGATCAAACAGGCCATCAATGCGTGAAAGAGGATACCGATTCTTTATCATAACTTGGTTAAGCTTACGATAATCTACACAAAGTCTAAGAGTTCCATTCACCTTCTTCACAAAAAGAACCGGTGCTGCCCACAAATATGCGCTTTGTCAGATGAATCCTTTACTTTCAAACTCTTCCAACTGATCCTTCAATTCTCTCAATTTTGTTGGTGTCATCCTATAAGACGGAAGTGAGATAAGACTGGTCCCTGTTAGGAGATCAATTGTAAACTCCACTTCTCTTTTGGGTGGCAACCCTGAGAAATTGTTAGGAAAAACATCAAGAAACTGGTCCACTACGGTCGGGAAATCTCTATTCTCGATTTCATCCATGATCACTTGCTCAGCTCCATACAATTGCTTACTCGCTGCACTTTGCTCTTTATTACCCTGTTGAGATTGCACTGGTTGAACCACTACGGTCGGGAAATCTCTATTCTTGATTTCATCCATGATCACTTGCTCAGCTCCATACAATTGCTTACTCGCTGCACTTTGCTCTTTATTACCCTGTTGAGATTGCACTGGTTGAGGAGTCATTGTATTCCTAGAATCACCATGGTTTGCTCAGTTCTACTGATGGGAGTTATTCTTTTGCACTCATCCCGTCGAAGCATATGATGCCTGAGAAGCATGAAATGCGTCCCTAGCACCCAATCGTATTTTACGACATCTAATACGACATCAATATGATATATGATCTCTTCATTTTTTCAAACATGATTTCGAGTATTAAACAACATGGTTTGCTCTTTACCACTAAAGGATTTCTATGGATCGAACAACACTTGTTCAACCGAGTGAAAGACGTTAGAAACCTCAAATCCTAAGATCACACTATGCTATGAAAACCGAAACCATGTATATAAACTAAAATGAAGAACATGCTATGTACCTTTCATTGAAGAATGCTTTCGCAGTGAAAGACGTTAAAAACCTCAAATCCTAAGATCACACCATGCTATGAAAACCGAAACCATGTATATGAACTAAAATGAAGAACATGCTATGTACCTTTCATTGAAGAATGCTTTCGCTGCTGTCTTCAATTGTACGTTTGAAGTTCACTAAGAGCCACTCATCAAATCCCCTCCTCCGTGGTGGTGTACCCACAGGGTGATATGAATCATCTGACGCTTGGACATGATTCACCTCTCATCCACGATATGCTAATACCTCAGGTGGCTATGGATGGTGGTGGAAGGGAGCTTCAATAGGGAGATTCAGCTAGAGGAAGCTTTGGTGAGGATCACACCAATTCTCATGGCTACTGCCCCTTTATATAGCTTCGAGACACTCCTCAGAGTTCCATGGCATTTACTCATACGTTCATAATGTATGAGTAAATGGATTTCGGTTAGAACTCTTTGTGACCACCTGCGAGTGTTTCATCATATTAAACGTCTCAACTGATGATAGCCAACATGGAATATTCGAATGTTAACACTTAATGATCGAATGCCTTAATCAATGATAGGGTGTTGATGTGAATCGTGCAATACGATTTACTACAAAACACTGCCTTACGATATATCCCGTTGTACACAATGACAGGTTGTGGATATCCTTAGGTTTCCTGCCTTACGATATACCCTTATCGTAACATACAATGCAACCAAGTACGCATCATATGTATAAGGCTTTAGGGTATATCTCCTTCACTTCTTAAGCACCGAAGGATGTTCTTGACAGAAATCCAGTGACTTTCACCGGGATTGGATTGATATCTACTTGTTATATTTGATTTTGATACCTAACATGATCCCATATATTTATTCTTTTCCTGAACGTTTTACGCATCCTGCTACATTGATGATGATGATGGCGGTTTACTCTCTTGGCATCCGCATGTCTTCTTACTGTTAAAAAATTGTGTTATGTACGTATTGTTTAGGTGTTTTCGAAGGAAGAAGAAGAATTCAAAAGAAAAAACGGTTTAATTTTTTTTTGATATAAAAAAATATAAGATGGGAAATAAAACAAAATAACTAAAAGACAAAAAATACCCCCAACTTAGAAGGGGCACGATGAAGGTTCAGAGAGGAGGGATGAGGGGTGGTGGGTAGAGGAAGGATAATTAGGTGATTTTCTATCATTTACTTTGAAGTGCCGACCATTATAGTATGATAGAAGCTAACATCAATTTACTTTGCGCCCTAAAGTCAATCAAAGTGTTGTTGGCTTAGGTATATTATTGACAATACTTTATCATTCATTTATGTTTGTTGCGTATAACTTGAGAGATGATTTGATAACAACCCCTTGAAATATATGTATTACCAGGTTATCCCTGATTAATGATCATCATATTGAGTTGTAATGATATGTTAAGATGTACGAGCAAGGATCAGTTGTATAGATATATAACCGATCACTCATGGGATATAAGCATAGTTGTCAAATAGCGGTGTCTCAGCCGCGATCTTGGGGTCGCGGTGCGGAGCGGCGACTCTCCGCTTTTGGTGGGTGGATCGCGGGCGGAACGCGATCGCACCTCGTCCACCACGATCTCGGCTGTCGCGGTTCGCCGCGATCCTGGTGGGAGCGGCTGGGTCCTGTTTTGACTCTAACCAAACGCCTTTTTTTGCCCCTGACTGCGACGCCGCTGCCGCCCCCCGCCTCTGACGCCGCTTTCGCCCACCTCCTGCGACGCTGTTGCCGCCACCCGCCTGCGACGCCGCCACCGTCCACGCCGTTTCTTTCATGCGACGCTGTCGCCACCCTCGCCTGCAACGCCACCGCCGCTCCCGCTGACTCTAGACTGGGATGCAACCGTCGCCAACCCCTTACTCCAACAACTACGCCGACCCCTACGACGCTACCATGACTCCAGTTATTTATTTATTTTTATTTTATGCGTTTTTGGTTAATTTCCATTCCGCTGGACTTTTATTTTTTTTGCTATTTTTATTATGTTTTATACTCATATTTTTTGTTTTTATTTTTTTTATTATGTTTTATATTTTATTTATCATATTTTAAATTTTCATATTTTAATTTTTCATATTTTAATTTTTCAACATATATATGTGTTGAATTTTGTTATTTAAATTATATTAATTGATTCGCAATTGGATAAAAAAGTGGACGCGACGCAATCCGCGTCGCTGCTATCCCGTTATAGGACCCCGCCGCGTCACACTGCGATCCGAGATTGACTACTATGGATATAAGTTGATGAACTTGTATTCGGATTGATCCGCTTAAAATACACCATATGGATTGTTATATATATGTGTCATTGGTGTTACTTAAATGAACATTGACCATGGATCCTTCCTACTTATGCTAAAAAAGGTTCCCTATTTGTGAAGTTTCGTTCTTGATACCTTTCTAAACTCATTTAAGAATGTGGTTTAATTGGAGGTAACTGTGTATGACACTAATCAAGCAACGAGATTTGATTAACCAAGATGGGATGTGTTCGCCCATATGATGGGTTATGACATTATGACCCTTAATTGAGTTTTGACTAAGTGCATAACCATGCAATGATAATCACATGTGATGTAATAAGCTTTAGTCAACTTGGGAATTTGTGATTCATAATTATTACCAACTTTACAAAGGGCCTTTGGAGTCACACATAAGATCATGCTAATTGGGGTTTTTGAACTAATATGATTAGTTCATGTGTAAATGTCTATGTTTGTTATAAACACAAATATGTTTTGCACATTTGAAATATTTAATTAAATAATAGTTTTTTAATTAAATAATTAATGAGTTATTTATATCATTAAAACATAAACATGAGAAAATGACAAAGCTCAAATGGGATTTGGGTTTGGGCTTGGAGTAATGGGCTTCCAAGACTCATTACATTAGGAAAATTTGTAAGCCTTGTTATTAATGAGTTATTTATATCATTAAAACATAAACATGAGAAAATGACAAAGCTCAAGTGGAATTTGGGCTTGGGCTTGTAGTAATGGGCTTCCAAGCAATTCGGTAATGGTTCAACCACATCTTGTATTTATGCTATAGAAATAATTTTCTCTAACTCTGAATCATGGGTATTAGATACCGGATGTGCATAACATATTTGTGGTAATGTGTAGCTGTTCAGAGAACAGAGGAAGTTGATTAAGGGAGAAGTGGACCTACGAGTTGGGAATGGTGCAAAAGTTGGTGCATTATCTATGGGGAGGACAATGAATCTTTTTCTTCCTAGTGGATTGTCATTATTGCTAGAAGACTATATCATGCACCATCAATAAACAGAAATTTGATTTATGTATCTTGCCTTGATAGGGAAGACTTTTCATTTGTAATAAAGACTAATTGCTGTTCTATTTCTTTGATTGGAATGTCTTATGGTTCTGTTAACATGTTTAATGGCCTATATATATATTGGATCTTGATAATCTCATCTATAATGTAAATAATAAGGTCAAAATTAATGATTTGAATTCACTTATGTTTGGCATTGTTGCTTAGGCCATATAAATAAGAATCGCATCCAATGACTATAATGATGGACTATTGGATTCAAATGATTGTGAATCATTTGATGTATGTGAATCTTGTTTATTAGGCAAAATGTTCAAATCGCTTTTCAAGGGTAAAGGGCAAAGAGTTAATGATTTATTAGAACTCATACATACCGATGTATGTGGTTCTATAAGTAAAGTAGCTCAAGGTGGATTTCAATACTTTATTACCTTTATTGATGACTTCAGTAGGTATGAGTATATGTGTATCTTATGAAACACATGCATGAATCTTTTGAAATGTTCAAGGTGTTCAAAAATGAAGTACAAAATCAACTTGACCAAAGTATTGAAACACTTTGATCTGATGGATGTGGAGAATATTTGAAAGAAAAATTTCATGACTATCTAGGTGATTGTGGTATAGGATCACAACTCACTCCACCTGGTATAAATGGCATTTGTATTTGATATTTTTGTAGGAATAAGCCACATAAACTTCAATGGTAAATCATATAGTGGCTGCTGGATTTATGGAGACTTCTTTAATTTCTGTAGAGGGTGAATTCCCCTTACCTCAATGTGAGGTGAGGACATCCTTTTATAGATTAGGAAACAAATGTACAGGACGGGTAAGTCCGATGTGGGACTCACCCATTTACACTTAAATGGGTTCCAACACTCCCCCTCAAGCTGGACATGCCCAGATTGGATAGAGTCCCACAAATAGAAAAAGACAACAAAGACACATGACCATCTCAGACTCCCCCTCAAGCTGGGCATGGGAGGCTGTGAATACCCAGCCGGGTAGTGAGAGACTCAAGGCGAGCTCCGGGAAGACCCTTGGTGAAGAGATCGGCAAGCTGATCGGCCGTCGGGATATGGCCGAAGCCGATATGGTGCTGCTCCAGATGGTGGCGGAGAAAGTGACAGTCCACCTCGATATGCTTCGTCCGTTCATGGAAGACGGGATTCGATGCAATCTTCGTGGCGGCCTGATTGTCACACCAGATATGAGCAGGAGTCGATGCGGGGAAACCGAGCTCATGGAGGAGATGACGAAGCCAGATGATCTCAGTAGTGACGATGGCCATGGCCCGATACTCGGCCTCGGCACTCGATCGGGAGACGACAGTCTGCTTCTTGCTGCGCCAAGAGATGAGATTGCCGGCAAAGAACACGGCGAAACCCGAAGTAGACCTGTGGGTAGCGAGGCAGCCGGCATAGTCCGCATCACAGAAGGCCTCAACATCCATGTGAGCATGATGGGAGTACTGAAGGCCACGGGTAGGGTCTTTCTTGATGTATTTGGCAATGCGAAGGACAACATCCCACTGTGAGCGGGTGGGATGTTCCATGAACTGGCTGACTTTGCCAACGGCACAGGCAATGTCAGGACGTGTCATGGTGAGGTAGTTGAGTTTACCGACCAGGCGGCGATAGCTCTCGGGATGAGGAAAGGGTTCCGAGTCAGAATGAAGGGAGCGTTCCCCAGGCTCAAGGGGAGTGTCCACTGCAGTGGCGGTGCTCAACCCGGCATCCTGCAAGATATCAAGAGCATACTTGCGCTGACAGAGAGAAATAGTGTCCGCAGTCCGAGAGACCTCGATGCCAAGGAAGTAAGTGAGGGGACCAAGATCCTTGGTGTGAAAGTGCTGGTGAAGATGCGCCTTAAGACTGGCGATGCCTCTGGAGTCGCTCCCTGTGATGATGATGTCATCCACATAAACCACAAGCAAGATACAGCCATGCGCCGCCGTACGGAAGAAGACGGTGTGATCCTTCATACTGCGAGATAGGCCAAAGGCTGTGACGACCGTGCTGAAGCGGCCAAACCAAGCCCGAGGAGACTGCTTGAGGCCGTAGAGGGAGCGACGGAGACGGCAGACATGGCGGTCGGCACCAGAGGCCGAAAAACCAGGAGGCTGCTGGAGGTAGACTTCTTCATCAAGAAAGCCATGGAAAAAAGCATTTTTAACATCCAGTTGATGAAGCGGCCAATGATGATGAGCAGCTAGCGAAAGGAAAAGGCGGACCGAGGCCATCTTGGCGACTGGAGAGAAGGTCTCAAAGTAGTCGATGCCATACGTCTGAGCAAAGCCCTTGGCGACAAGCCGGGCTTTGAGGCGGCAAAGAGAGCCATCGGGATTGAGACGGATAGTGAAAATCCATTTACAACCGACCGCCTGTTTGCCCACCGGAAGTGGAACAAGATCCCATGTATGGTTGTCATCCAGAGCCTGCAATTCATCCCTCATGGCGGCAAGCCACCCGGGGTGAGATTTTGCTTCACCGACTGTCCGAGGAAGCGATACGGTCTCCAAGGCTGACAGACCCCTGTAGGAAGATACAAAGAGAGGAGTAGTCTGACAGGAGCGAGTACCTTTCCGAAGCGCAATCGGCTCGTCCGCGGGAGTGGGGACAGGAGCAGCAGACGAAGCAGGAACAAGGTGGTCCGCGGCCGGGATGGGAGGTACAACGGATGGACGACGGGAGTAGGTCTGGCCAAAGAGATGACCGGGAGGGGGAGATATGAGAGGTGGGTGAACGAAGAGCGGAAGACAGTCATCGATGGTAGAGTCAGGAGAAGGAGAAGGAGAGGGGAGAGTGAACGAAGAAGTCTCGACAAACGATACGTCGGCAGAGGTGATATACCGGCGGAGGTCTGGAGAGAAGCAGCGGTACCCGCGCTGAGTGCGGGAATATCCAAGAAAAATACAGCGAAGAGATTTGGGAGAAAGTTTGGAGAGATTGGGGCGAGTGTCCCGGACATAACATAGACATCCGAAGACGCGGAGTGGAAGGGAGTGAGGAGGAACAGAGGGGAACAGGGTATGAAAAGGAGTCTCCCCCTGAAGTAAGGAGGAGGGAAGACGGTTCAGAAGGTAAGTAGCAGTGAGGATGGCATCCCCCCAGAAGAGAAGAGGGACCTGGCGGTGGAAGAGGAGGGCACGAGCGGTTTCCAAAATATGCCGGTGTTTCCGCTCGGCCACCCCATTCTGCTGAGGGGTATCAGGACAAGAGGTCTGGTGGATGATGCCGTGGGCGCGGAGAAACTGCTGAAACTGAGTGGATAAGTACTCCCGCCCATTGTCAGATCGAAGACATTTGACAGGGATAGAAAACTGTGTTTGGATCTCATGAAAAAATGTCTGGAAGGTGGAGAAAACCTCTGTCCGATCCCGAAGAAGATAAAGCCATGTCATCCGGGAATAATCATCAATGAAGGAAATGTAATATTTATACCCAGATTGACTCGAGGTAGCACATGGACCCCATACATCAGAATGAACCAAATCAAAGGGTTTGGCGGCCCGTGTGTCAACTCGAGGAGGATAGGAGGTGCGATGATGTTTCGCAAAACGACACGACTCACAAGGAAAGGAAAAACGGGGACTAATATCGGGGTAGAGTCGATGAAGTGCAGAGGCGGAAGGGTGGCCCAACCGGGAATGGAGGTCAACGGCATGAGCAGGGAGAGACGCGCAGGCGATGGAAGACGGGCCAGCGAACATGTACACTCCATCCCGAAGCTGGCCTCTACCAAGTTCCCGGTTCGTCGTCCGCTCCTGAAACAAAACAGAAGACGAGGAAAAGAGAGCAGTGCAATTGAGATCCTTGGTCAGTTTGCTGATGGATAGCAGGTTAAAAGGACTCCGGGGTACATGAGCCACCGAGGAGAGGTGAAGGGAGGAGGTGAGGGAACAGGAGCCAAAGCCGGCTATGGGGAGAGTGAACCCATCAGCAACAGTGATGGCAGAGGATCCACTATAGGGACGGTAGTGGGAGAGCATACCTGCATCCCCGGTGAGGTGGTCGGACGCACCAGAGTCAAGCATCCATGCCGGAGAACGATGACTGACAAGGGCAGTGTGACCACCGGAATGGGCAAGAGAAGCCGACGAAGAGCCCGCGATGGAGGTGGACCGGTAATCGTGAATCAGCTGGAGCTCAGCCAGGGAGAGATCCAATGACGAGGGAAGAGAAGCAGCAGGTGAGGGCGCAGCACGGAGCGCGGTCTGGCCCCGGCGGGGTTGCGACTCAGGACGACCATGCAGGACCCAGCAACGGTCCACCAGATGGCCGAGCTTGCCGCAATGCTGGCAGAGGGGGCGAGGTCGGCCGTCCCCACGGCCGCGCCCACGAGGGCTGGGAGGACGACTACCGCCACGGCCGAGGAGCGCAGTGTGATCAGGAAGGGGGACGGGTGGTGCAAGGGCCCGATGTGCCTTCTGCAGGCGATGATAGACCTGCGGGATATCTAGTGTAGATGGGCTGGCAAGCATCTCGGTGGCCGTCGTGGCATAGTCCGGTGCGAGGCCATTCAGGTGGTTGAATAGGCAGAGCTGGTCCCGCTGAGTCTGCGCTTCGCCCGGAGTTTGAGGAATCGGCCAGAGTTCCTGTAGTTCATCGCGGAGACCCTTCCATTCCATGAAGTAGGTGGGGAAGGTCCGATCCTGCTGGCGGATATGCGAGAGACGTTGTAGAACGTCAGAGACCCGGGCCAAGTTATTGGTCTCGGAGAACATGACAATCAAGGAATCCCAGAGCTCCTTGACGGTGTTGGCAGTCCGGGTGACATCCTTCACGGAGCGGTCCATGGAGTTGACCAGTAGGGCGAATATTTTGCTGTCCGCCAGCTGCCAAGAGTCGAACTTAGGATCATTGAGTTCAGGTGGGGGTTTCTCAAGATGAGAATGAAGCCCCATGCCGCGGAGGGACATCAAGACCGTCTTCCGCCAGACAGAAAAATTAGTGGCATCCAGCCGGTCATCGACAAGCCGGGAGGAGGCCGTGATGAGGGACGGAAGAACGGAGGATGCGTCCATGGAGGGCGGGCGCTGGACCCGTGCGCCGGGAGTCGGGCGGTGGAAGGGAAGCGGCCCGGAGATGCGGCCGGAGGGAGCAGCGACAGGTGGCCGCGCTCAGGATGGTGCGGCCGGGCAGGGGCGGCGCGAGTGCTGGGGCAGGAGCGCCGCAGGGCCGAGAGCAAGGCTGGACCGGGGCGCGCCGGGCGCCGAAAGGCCGAACCGGGAGCAACGCCGGGAAAGGGCAGCGGGTAGGGAGCTGCTGGGGGGGGCAAGGGTGCAGCGCCGGGGCGAGGCCGAGGGCGAGACGCCGGGAGGCGGTGCGCCGGGATGGCGGGGCGAGCCGGGAGCCGGGAGCCGCGAGAGGCTGCTGGAGCAGAGGGAGGCGCGGGAGGCGCGGGGAGCAGCGGGAGGCGCCGGCTGGGGAGCAGCGGGAGGCCGCTGGCGGGGCGCGCGGGTGATGGCGTCGGGAGCAGCGGGAGGCCGCTGGGAGTAGCGGGAGGCCGGCGAGAGCGCTGGAGCAGCGGGAGGCGCCGGAGGGAGGAGATCCGTCGGGAGGGCCGTCGCGTGCAGTGGAGGTCCGGCGACGGGATGGGCTGCGACGGCGGGAGGGAGGCGCGGTGGGAGCCGCGGCGGACCGGAGGGCCGGGAGGCGCGCTGGACCCGCGCGAGAGGAGGGAGGTTCGTCGGGAGGGCCGGGAGCCGCGGGGAGCCGCGGGGAGGGAGCGGCGTCGGGGAGGAAGTCCGCAGGAAGGAGCCGGCGCGGGCCGCGTCGGGGAGAGAGAGGGCCGTCGGGTGTGGGCGAGGGAGCCGCGCGGGCGAGGGTGCGGGGGCGCTGGGGAGGGGCGCCGGGAGGGAGGGCCTGCCGGGAGCAGAGGAGCGCCGGAGCAGAGGAGCGCCGGGAGGGAGGGCCGGAGAGGAGAGGTGCGCCGGGAGGGGGGGCCTGTCGGGAAGACTAGGGCAGGAGTGAGAGAGGCGGGGCCGGGAGAATGCCGGGAATCCGCAAGGGAGGGAGGATGTGGGATAAAAATCCCTCTGATACCATGTAGAGGGTGAATTCCCCTTACCTCAATGTGAGGTGAGGACATCCTTTTATAGATTAGGAAACAAATGTACAGGACGGGTAAGTCCGATGTGGGACTCACCCATTTACACTTAAATGGGTTCAAACAATTTCCATTTCTTTTTTATTTGATGAAAGGTAGAGATATATTTAAGAGAGGATTATTTGGACTTAAAACTGTTTGGAAATGCAGGAATTATTTCTTTCATTTTTATTTTTAATAACTGCCAACTGTTTTGTACAGAGGGTGAAGCTGCTCTGCTTTATTATTTCTTATGCTGAAACTGTTTTTATTTGAATTCTTTGGATATCTTTTACTTAATTCCCTGAATATTCTTTGATATTTATTCATAGTTTGAGGGGGAGTTATCTTCAAAGTTTAAGCGTGTGTACCTAACCATTTTACAGTATCGACATGAGTTAAACTGTTTGGCTCCTTGAGTTTTAACTGTTTTATCTTTAAAGGAAGCATGTTTTTAAGAGAGTTTATATTACTGTTTTCTTCCATAGAATTATTATCGCACGCGCTTAGATAGAGTTAGTTTCTGTTTTAAGATGACTGTTAGTATTTAATGGGGGAGAATATATTTACATGTCCCTAGTTCTTATGTCTTATTCTTTTATTGGGGTGGGGGGGGGATTTGATTGCATGTACTTAGTACTTGAAGTTCTATTCTGTAACACCCCGAATTTTTTTGAAAAATATTATTTTTAATTTCATTAATGTCTTGTGTTGTACGCTGAATTGCCTTTCATTACACGCAATCGCGACCTTCCTCGATAGCGTGTGTAGTACGCAATAACGAGATTCACTAAACAACAATATGTTATTAAAATATTATTAAAACTAGCCGTTATGAATAGTAATAACCACATTTTAAAATTTTAGAAATTTTATCTCTCAAAATGGACTTCATTTTTTGGATTCGGAGTATCGAATTTAGCCTAAGGTGAAATTTTGGTACTTTTCGAATAACTTTCATATTCTGATAAATAGTGAAAATTACTAAATTTTAATTAAAAACAACTTTTTTAATCGAAATAATTAATAGTGATAAATTGTTAATTTGAGTGGTTTTAAAGTATATTTAGAATATATTTTTACAATTTAATACAATGTTGGTCATTGGATGTAATTTCACATTTAAACCAGTTATAAACAAGTGTCAATCTTTTGATAGTTATTATCTCTTAAAAACACGCTATTTGTTGTGACAGCGGAAATTAATTATAAAATTAATTAATGCAACTTATATGTTGGAATTTTGTAAAATAGAAATCATTTTTTGAATTCGGAATATGAATTATAGCTTAGGGTGAAATTTTGGCATTTTTCTGAAAAACTTCAATTTTTGATGAATAGTGAAACCACTAAGTGGTAGGTTAAAAACTGAATTTTGCATAAAACTTAATTTTACCGCTTCTGTGAATGGAATTTCGAAAATCCGACAGACACGGTTGATATCAGTAAGTAAAATGTGGTCCAATGAGATAAAAAATAATTTTTTGGTGAATAGTAACTTTTTACCTTTTTTACCGCGGTTAATAGTAAATAGGGTAACTAAGGGTAAATATGATATTACTATTACCCTAACACATGTCCTAATTCTATTGGATAGTGTAATTCGACCAAAAACAACCTTATGAGTATAATATGACCATTTAGGTCCACTTGGATTAGATTATGACATTTAATATTATTTTATTTAATGAATAGTTAAAATAGTTAAAATCAAAGTTTAATAAGTAAATCATTTTTAATATGGGGTTATACATAAGATAAATTCGACTATAAATATTCATTAGAAAGCTAAAAAGATTTCCTATATAATGGTATTTTATTTGTAATTTTTAGACATTAAATAATTTAATTTATTTATGACACAATGATGATGCAGTAATTATCTTATTAATGAAATATTGACATAATTGATGTTATAAACACCAAAATAAATGTAATTTGAGACTTTTTATGAATTCCACTAATTTTCTAGGTTACTATGATATATTAGTATTGATTTAATCAACTTGGTTCGAACATATAATTCTGTTATGACTTTCACAAAAATCATATATCAAATAGTGTCAAAATTGACACAAAATAGTTTTTAAATCAAATATTATATTATTAATTGTTATTTTATTCCTAAAAATCTAAGGTTCGGCCAAATGACTTAGATAAGTATATATATATTAATAATAAACAATTTGAGGTTCGTTTGACATGTTATAGTAAGTGTATTAACCCTATAGTGTAAGAAAACAAAAAGACACGGTAAAAGTTAAATTATTTAACTTAAAGTTAAATCTAATTGATAAGGTTAAAATAATACCCTAAACTTGTCTAAATCCTATTGGTTGATAGGATTTCGACCCATCCCCACTTTAGCTTCGAAATAAGACCATTTGGAACCATTATAAACCGATTTTGACTTTAATATAAAATAATATTTTGAGATATTCCTAAGGTGCCCCTCTCCTCCCTTATAAAAGGGCACCTCCTCCCTCTCGTACTCACACAACTTTGAGCCTTCAAGCTCGGCCAACCCCTGCCAAATTATCTTCTCCACTTCCCTAGAAACATCCTAGACGTTCTGGTCTTCCTCAAAGACCAATTTTAGTGCCCTAAGAGGAGGTCTCAAAAAGGCGCTTCAAAGAAGAGGAGGTTCGGACACCTACGAAGAAAATCGGACCTAAGGTAAGGGAAATATCAAAATCTCACTTTTATCCGAGATTGTTTATACTTTAGTATTTACTGGGGTGTATTTTATCATCCACATCCATGTTTCCTTAATATGTAATGTTATTTAAATCCATCTACAATTGGTTAAATCCAATTTTACCCTTTTGTGAGTTTTTAGTAAAAGATATGAAAGGAATCTTTTGTCGTTTTTCGTACGAGGTACTTTTTGACTTTTCTGACAAAAGTACGAGAAAAATGTTTTTTTTAACTTATACGGCACAAACGGATTTTTACGGTTTTATAAAGCCTTATTTTCATGAAGCTTCCTCCAAAAGATTTCATGACTATTTTCAATAAAATCTCTTTCTTTTAAAATTGCATGACGTTGTGTGAAAAGAAATTGATTTTGAAGAGGAAAGAATATTTTCCTCAAGAATTCATTTCAAGTGTTTTATCAAAATTATTTTCATCTAAGATAATAAAGGGTTCTATTTCTATCCATATTTTTACATTGATCTGACTATGTTGTGATGGAATTATGTTTATGAATTCCTTTATCTTATATGAATGGTTTTATGATGTCATGTTTTTTAAGAACCCCATTTTTATTACATGGGTTATGAAATGATTTATGATTTTGTGGCACACATAAGAATGGTATCATTATGAGATGGGTGAGACCAATATCTCCCTCCAATGCATTGGGTAAAGATTTTATATCTCATGAGATAGACATGGCTGAAATGGTAGGTTATACCGGTTCAGTGAAACAGGACTGAAACGAGGGTGACTCGGTTCAGAAAGGGACTTTGTCCACTAAGATAGTCTTGACAATGGGTCTTGACTAGCAAGAAATGATTCTCTATGATTATGTGTGTATGCCACAATGTTTCATGTTTTAAGTCATGATTATTGGGATTTCATTTCACTACTATGATTTATCCCATGTTATGAAATTATGCTCTCTTTTGCAGGTTAAGTTTTCCAAAATGTTATGTTCTTATGAAAATGATGTGATTGATATTTCTTATGTTTATCCTTACTGAGCATTTGAGCTCACCCTTTCATGTTTTCTTTTCCTCAGGATATAAGGAAAGGTTTTATGTGTAAAAAAAGGAAGATCTTTATGGGAGATGTTGAAGATCTTTCACAAGGATTAGAATATTTTATTCCGAGTTTTCAAAGACACTAAACTATTACGATCCTTGTGTGTGTGTTTTTCTTATGTACTAAGTATTTCGCAAATGTAATGTAATGTCAATGTACGTCAAGCTTCGGGTCTCTACATATTTTGTTGGAAATTGTGTTGCTTGTTATATTTTATTGGTATGTTTGGTTTTTATTTGTAATTTGAAGGGGGTGATAGACTTTTTTATTATGTTATTTATTTTTACTTGATCTATACTTCATTATCTTATCCTTTTTGATCATTACAAAAAGGGAGAAATTTTATTAGTAGTGTCATCGAGTTTTGTAATTATCGAAAAGGTGATTTTTGAGTGACTTTGCCATATCTTATGTATAAATTCCGTTGAAGATGAACTTCTTACGTATTGGAAGTTCTGACATTTCATGAAGTATAATATATTATGTATTCTGGTGAAGTTGGAAGAACTTCTTACGTATCATCAGAAGTTGAAGAAACTTGTTGGAGTGACTCTTTGCCATATCTTAGGTATAAATTCTGTTGAAGATGAACTTACGTATTGGAAGTTCTGATATTTCATGAAGTATAATATATTATGTATTCTGGTGAAGTTGGAAGAACTTCTTACGTATCATCAGAAGTTGAAGAAACTTGTTGGAGTGACTCTTTGCCATATCTTAGGTATAAATTCTGTTGAAGATGAACTTCTTATGTATTGAAAGTTCTGATATTTCATGAAGTATAATATATCATGTTTTCTGGTGAAGTTGGAAGAACTTCTTACGTATCATCAGAAATTGAAGAAACTTTGTTGGAGCGACTCTTTGCCATATCTTAGGTATAAATTCTGTTGAAGATGAACTTCTTATGTATTGAAAGTTCTGATATTTCATGAAGTATAATATATCATGTATTTTGGTGAAGTTGGAAGAACTTCTTACGTATAATTCTCTATAAATGAACTCTAAAGCCTTTCTTAAGAGGCATCTTGGGTATTAGGTTCACCTCTCTTCCATTCTAACATGGTATCCGTGCAGGTCTAAACCAAACCCTCCCTTCCAAACTCTTCCCTCTGAACACCGTATGATTTTCCCCCATGGGGGGCGGCGGTCCCATGGCTAGCGAGCCCTAATTTGTTGCTGCCCCTCCGTCGTCACAGCCTCCTCCCAGCCACTCGCCTTACCCCCATCCCTGCACGCTTCCCTCCTCACTGCCTTCCCAGCCGTCGTGATAGCCCTTGACACGCACTTCCCCTCTTCCAGTCGTCGCCTCCTACCTCGCCTCTGAGCAATTGCAGCTCCCTCTAACGTCGTCGCCCCTTCCCCTCATTGCGCATCCCCTTCTGCCGTGTGCGCCTTCTGTCTTCTGCGCATCCCTTCCGCCGCCCCGTCCTAACGCGACGACTGCTACTGCACACGTCTCCCCGGCCGACTCCCGCATTTGGCAGGTGCTCTAGGCGTGCCCGACCCGACCTTGTTCTCGCAATTGATGCGCGACACCCCTCTCCTCCGACGCCGGTCGCAACACCATGGATTGGCGACATCCCCCAGTTCCCCTGCGTGCGCCACTCTGTGCGCTCATGACACTTTGTCATCAGATCTGGCTGTCCAACCCCTCCATCCACCCCGCATGCTCCTGCGGTCATCTTGCCACGCCGGTTCACACCTTTCCTGTCAGACATCTGATTTCGTCGCGTGATATTCTTGCATGCTTAGATGCCCCTAACCCGACTGTCGAGGCTCGATTCGGCTCTTCCTGCCAATGTTTTCTATTTCCAGCTATTCCTGCTCCTGCATGACTGACGTTATTCCTCGGTTGGCACAACTTTTTCAACGGCACCGTCCATCATTTTCATCTTGAGGGGGAGTTGCGATCGCGATTTTTTTTTTGTTTAGTCTTGTTTTGTAATCAAGTTGGGTATGGTCTAGCTTTTGGGGGGAGTGTTTACAATGTTTTTTAATTGCTTTGTTTTCTTTAATTATCTATCCAAGCTAGGTAGACCTAGCTTGAGGGGGAGTGTTGGAGTGTTTGTCCTACATCGGACTTGGGTGTTTTGTTATCATTATAATTCTATATAAATAAACTTCAAGACCTCTCTTAAGAGACATCTTGAGTATTGATTTCACCTGTCTTCTATTCTAACAAAACTTATCACGTATTACAACAGAGCTGCTTGATCATATTACGTATTAATGATTTTGCAAAGTATTGCATCTTATGTATGAATTTATATTTCTTACGTACTGGATTGAGCTTCTTACGCATCAGAAATTTGGTTAAGTATGCTATATTACTAATCGCATGAAGATATATTTCTTATGCATTTAATTTTCATAGAGGAATATCTTACGCATTTACAG
The DNA here is from genome assembly GCA_963277665.1 of Viscum album. NCBI lineage: Eukaryota > Viridiplantae > Streptophyta > Magnoliopsida > Santalales > Viscaceae > Viscum > Viscum album. The sequence goes on along the minus strand of OY728142.1, from coordinate 793,730,220 downwards.
ATTGAAGAAGGAAAATTATATACGGTGTTCCATGCAGGGTTGTGCGGACAGGATAAAAGGCGACGAAACTGGGGAGAAACACTGCACCGGGCAGTATTTTGATTATTTGCATTGCGTTGATAGATGCGTAAGTATCTCATTGACATGTATTATATATATATATATATATTTTTGAAAACCCTGGCGTTCCTGACAGTGGTGCCATGCCATGTTAATACCAGGTTGCACCAAAGCTATTTGCAAAGCTCAAGTGATGTGGATTCCGCAGCATCTGGAAGGCGTTGCGTGTTTCTTTTTCAGCTCATATTCGTGGTTTGGTTTTTCAAAATTTTAAGGCTGCTACGGGTAATTTTGCTGTAATGCCAAGTCGTGTTAGAATTGGTTGCCTGATGGCCATTTGTTTTTGATTGCACTGCTTCTGTTTACAGTTAGTGTCATAATTCTCATCAAGGGAAAGTATGGTTACAGTTGATGTCATTTGTTTTTGATTGCACTGTGCCATTTGAAATTTATGTTGATATGATGATTTTGGCAAAGAATATGAAAGTTATTATTCTCTGCGCTGCCAAGCAAAATGTTCGTAGAAGTGATGTGTGTTGCTGCAATAAATGATACCAAGTTAAAAGATTTGTATGAGGATGAATAATTGGAAAAGAGTTAATTTGGTTTCATCCTCGTATGGAAATGTTACAAATTTGTGATTGATGTAAAAGATTTCAAATTGGAGTAGTTGACTGGAGTTGAGAATCTGAAAGAGAAGTTCTCCTGAGTAAGTGCATGAAGGTGACATAAACAATACATGTTTGGAAAGAGTGAAGCGATAAAAGCTAGATTTTCGAACGTATGATGAGCCTATGGTCATAGTAATGCGGACAATTGGTATAGGGTCTGGTGCACCCCCCCCCCCATATAATCCAACGTTTATCCTTCAATATCTGTATTCTCAGCAATCTTATTGCATGTTGGATGTTTATTTTCATCGAAAATGATCAGATTTACGTTTATGTGAAAGGTCCTTTCTCTGAGACACTGTTGCTGATTCATGAGTTTAATTTCTATCTATTTTATGTTTTCACGTTTCAATTTTTCCGCGGTTTTTTGCTTATGCTTTTCAATTTGCTTCTCTTGGTTCTGCCAGTGATAACAAATATCCGTCCCAAAGTAATTTCCATGCCTTATCTCAAGGAATCAAATTGAATAATGTTGATGTAGTGCAGAAGGCGAGTCCAATGCATATGCTCTATTTATAGATTTAAACCCTAAAGTAGAAAGTCTAATTTGCCTTTAAAATATCTTAAGGTGGAGGGCAAAACAATAATTAAACAAAAGATTTTAAAAAGGTTCAGCAGGCCTTGTTAGTGGTGAATTTGATTGTGTTGGTGAACCATTGTGACACATGTCAACATAAATTGTTGTGACCACCTCGACATAAGTTGATGTAAATCCATCTCCACTACATTGTAGATCGAGGTCTTTGTACTATTAAGATGAAAAACAATATACTCTCAGAAGCCAAACTTGATTCCCCTAACATTGTTGGACAACAAGTGCTTCAGTGTCTATGCGTAACCTACCACCACATCTCATGGGATTAAATTATTGACCCTCATTATTAATGACGAGCTCGAGCACATATCTATTCTCTATGCATCGAGTGTGAAAGAGATGGTGTCGTTGTGAGTAATCCAATGCCAGCTCAATGTGTTGTACCTCTCACTCTCTTAGATATTTTAATAATCACAAACATTATTTATTGTTCTAATCATTTCATTTGACAATATTTTAGTTATTATGCATGTAAGTTAAGAAGTCGACCAATCAATCAACGAGTTCAAGAGGAGTTTAGAGGGCCATTTTGAAGGCCTCATTGGCCATTTCTATCAGCTAGCCAGAGGAAAACCATCGACCAACCGGTTTGTTGGACAGTGGCAGCTGCACACTATCTAACCCCATTAACTACTCGATGTAGCACCACCAGCCAACCGATGAGCAATATAATGGTACCTGAGCAAGACAATGGTACCTGCTCACTGCCTAGCCCACCAGCTAGCCGGTGAAGGTTGGACACCCCACCGACCAACCGTTGGAGCCTAGCGGCTGATGGACTTTTTCCAGAATGTCAAACCAGTCATTATAGGTTGTCCCCTTGGGTTTCTCACCCCAACAACTCTTTTGGACTCCCAACACCTTCAAAACCACCAAGGGACCCCCAAAAGCTATAAATACACCCCCAAGAAGCATCGATGATCCCGTTTGAAAAATTATCATGCATGGTTATATGCTCACTAAGGAATCAGAGGACAAATGGACTCCCGATAATATTGCGACTTTTGAGTTTGATGGAAAAGCCATGAATGCCCTTTATCGTGGGATAAACCACAATGAATTTAATCGCATTTTCACATGTAAAGTTGCACATGAAATTTGAAAACTTATTGGAAATGCTATGATGGGTGGGTGCCAACTATAGATATCCAATTGATGCATCAACAGGTCACATGAGACAAACCAGTTGGATAACCTTATTAAATGGGTTTTTGGTGTATACCTACCCATCAATTAAATTGTCTTATAAAAAATACTTTATAGTAAAAATATCATGCTGTTTGAGATCACAATGTCCAATATTAAGCTTTAATTTATTGATAATTCAATTATTATTATCCATGTGATTAGTTCATTTATATTATCCATGGATTCATCTCATTCTCAAGTTATTGATTAAATGACATGTTTTTTAGTTATTTACCTTTCCATAATGATTATTCCTTATTTAATCTTGATAGATTTCACTGTACATAACCCTTAATCAGTATCTAAGCTCACCCTTTATTTTCCTTTCTCCAGGATATAAAGAAGGATATTATGAATAATATGAAGGATGAATGAATGTTTATTATGATATTCATTTTATATTTCCAATGAAATATGAGAATCATGTATGTATCTGGTTATTCAAGATTTCTAAACTGATCAATCATGCATGGTGAGATCCCTTGTATCTTGCACCAATGTAATAAAGAATACATTGGATATAGGTTATTGGAGTTGGGGTTTCTATAGAGTTGTTATTTGAAGAGCCCATCAAATCATGATGATGAAGTATTGTATTTGTTTTTAATCACTATTTTTAAATAAAGTCAATGATATTCAGAGAAGAGGAAGTTAAATATGCCTATGGGTGTTTTAGATATAAGTTCACAGGAAGTTCAAAGTAACTAAAATATAAGTTCATACTATTGACATTGAAACAATCATAAGTAGGAGCACCATAGATTCATGTTCTACTACCAAAATATGATGAAAAATGAAGCCATAATATGTTCACTATAAGATGTAAGGCTCATGTCACTAAAAGTAATGAAGAGGAAGTTGAAGCTAATGTTGCTGATGGTTGGAAAGAAATTCGTTTAAATCATCGGAAGAAACATATATAATTTAGGTGATTGATTGAACTGATATTTAGTGAAAAAATTTCAGGCTGTGGTACAATTTGAATCCACTAACTACAACACCCATGGAGTTATGTTGAGAAAAGTTCAGTTAAAAGAACTTATATTGATAATGTCCAAAGTTATTAATTAATGATTTTGTGCTGAAATTAGCTTGAGAATATTTTTTAAGGAGATTAATTATTTAAAAAATATTTACATTATTAACTTTGATAGTGGAGGAAGAGTACACCATTAGTGATTGAAAGACATAGTGAGAGGACATTGAGCATGGGGCAACATCATGGCTGTATTATGGTTCAGGGACATCAAAAATCAATGATATATACTACCGTATCCAAAATATTGAATAAGCATGTACCTGTTGTTATTTTGGATGTGGGATAAATGCGTAGCATATAATGAAAACTATTTTAAAAAGTGGGGTTTTTGGGATTTAATTCAAAATTATGAAACCTTATATTATCTTTAACCTCTTGCCACTAGGGTTTGCATGTTACATCTATGAAAACTACACTACAACTTTTACAACCTCAACCCCATGTGATATTTTGAGAAGAATTCATGCTGAAACCGATAATTCACACAAAAAATTATTGAGGACATAGAAATTTTGAGTGATGCATAATATAAGTTATGAAATGATCATACAATAACCATTGCAGTTCCAAAATATTGGAGTGAATAATAAGGGTAGAGACCATGAACTTGAAGTTTTCATAGAAGAATAGCGATTTCAATGGAAGATAGGATTTGAGATACCAATGGAAGAAATTGTATAATTCACTGGAAAAAATAACCTAGCTATATTCATACACACATACAGAGTTTTATATGAGTATGAATGAAGTAATATGTACACGAAAACCATACCATGTGCATGAATAAAGTGCTTTTATGTTAATCGTTGTTGTGTGAACCTGAAGTGAGAATCATACCGACACTAGTAGAAATAGTGGCTTCAATGTCAAAGCTATTGCATCCGTTTTTTATAAACTAATGAAAAATGTACCGTCAACAACTTGTTTGCATCGGTTTTATCATAAAACAATGCTATTTTTTTATATTGACTTTTTGGCATCTGTTTTTAACAAAATCGATGCCAAAAATGCCAGTGAAAGGATTTATGGTGTCAATTTTTGTAAAAAACAAACACCATATATTTAAAAAAAATTAATTTCTAGCATCCATTTTCACAAAAAAATGATAAATTATTTATCATTTAGTTATATTTTTGAGTTATTATTTCAATTATTTGTATGTAGCTGATTATTATTTATAAATGTTGTCGTTAAAGTTTTTTTATTTTGATAAATTTTTTATTTTATGAAATTATAAAATGGTCTTGATGATATTATGAAATGAATAATGATATATGGTGTCATCATTCATTAATATAATGTACATCACATGTAATGAATACATGTTTTTCACCCATTAAATTAATACAATCTTCAACACCTTTTGACACACGTGACAATGAACTAATGTAAGAACTATGTAAAATGAACTAATACATGTTAGATGATTGAAAATAATTAATTTATAATATCAGTAAACCACATGTATATAATATGAAAATAAAAAATTTACTATTTGTAAATTCAGAAGATATATAATTTATATTACATTAGGTTTTTTTTCAAATAAAACATGTCAAAATTTTATGTAATTGACCTTAATAAATTAAATTGGCCACTTTTAAATGATTGAAACAATATATGATATTTCTATATATTAACTAATATATTAGCATTAATTAATTTTCAAATTCTTTTGAAATAATATTACAAAACAATAAATGTTCAAATGGTCATATTTCAATAAAAACCGTTTTTCATTATATATAATACTTCATTTAAAAAAATATAATTGTATAAATTTAATTTGAAAAAATGAACTTCAATTATTGATTTATAATTTCAATATTATCATAGTATAACTTTTTGGTATTTTTTTGGAAATAATGTATTTTCATGTAAATAATGATTAATACTATTTTTACTAAAAAGAGGTTTTTGATTGAAGCGAGGGTCTAAAGAGTTACCATTGGGTGACTGTACCCCCAATATTAGAATGTTAATTATTAAAATAAGTAACCATTTATCATAAAAAACCACAAAAAATAGGGTATGAAATTAAATAAACATCCTAATATTATAATACGAGGTGTGGAAAACATACATATACTGACAAAATCATGATTTTCTACTAGGAATATCACATATATATAAAGAAATAAAAGGAAATAAATTAAAACAAAACAATAGATTAGTTTACAAAATCATTATTTTATACTGGGAGTTTCTATTGGGGTCATTACATGTGATGTCCATTGGATCATCATGACACACATCACGCAAAATAAATACCTTTAGTAGATTAGTTTTTATTTTATTCCTAATAGTATTTGATGTTTCCTATCTGATTACCAATCATTTTTATTGAATGTGATTATGTTTACAATTTATATATTTATATATATATATATATTTTTAAATATTTATATGCTTTAATATATTCACTGATTATATTGCAATATCAGGTATTGAATGGATTGTAATTAGATAAATTTATGAAGAACCACTAGTGAATATAAAAAATGATTTGGTGATTTATTAGAATTTTCTAAAAAAAATCTTCAAAACATGGATTTGGTTTTCTTTCCATGTGTGAAGTGTTTGAATATTAGAATATTAAGCTCTAGAGAAATCAAGGATCATCTCATTTTTATGGTTTTATCCTTAATTATACACGTTGGATCTATCATGGAGAAAGAACTAAAAATTCAACATCTAATGTTGATGAAAATATTTATAATGAAGCAGAGGATCATATTGAAGAATTAATTCATGATTTAGGTGTTGAAACCATAAAAAAAGTGACAACTATTGAATGATTGTATGAAGATTATGAGAAACCATTATTCCCAGGTTATATTAAATATACAATGTCATCAGTAGTTTTGAGATTAGTTAATTTGAAAGAAATAAATGGGTGGAGTGATAACAATATCTCTAACTTACTTGATCTTTTAAAAGAGCTACTTCCAGAAGGCAATGGGCTTCCAGATTCCAATTACGAGGTGAAGAAAATATTATGACCAATGGGATTAGGGTATAAAAATATACACAATTTCTCCAATGATGCTGTGTTGTATATGAAAGAATATGAATATTTATCAAATTGTCTTACATGTGGGACATTACACTATAAGATGGATGAAAAAGTCAACTTAGATTCATTCTCAGGTAATGGTATACAACTTCATGAAAAATAAATTTTGTATATTTTCTAATAATTTCATTTAATAATTCCTTCATATAATTTTGATAATTTTTTCTGACATTTAACTTATATAGGAATATCTGATATCAAAATAAATGGCACAATGGAAACAGAAGGTTCAGGAAGAAACAACTGTAGATACTTCTGATATTTCTGATGGGATGCAAAGATTATCTTAGGCTTATTATTCCCTGGATAATATCTATGAGTTTCAAATTATGTATGATATATGTGAAATAGACTATCCATTAAGAATATTTAGAAAATATATCATGGATCTAATTTATTTTAAAGAACCCAACATGCCTGTGTTGCAGTTGTTTTCCATGTAAGTAAATTGATGTGTCAATTTTTATTTCTTTAATTAAATATGGTTTAAACTGACTAACTATATTACTTTTTTAATTAGGTATCTACACATGATTCTTATTCAAAATGAGACCACATACGTTTATGGTTTTATATATCTAGAATTCATTTCAACAACTGTGCAAAATGTGAAGATTGCTGATAGAGTTAGATATATATGTGAGAGATTATCAGAGATAGAGATCGGGTGCTGGTTTTTTCCATTTATTGATGAGTAAGAACACAAACATAATTATGAACCAATGTTCATTATAATGTCATTAATTGTAAAATTTTTGTATTATAGGGTGCATTGTATGTTAGGCATATTCTGCCCAAGTGAATACACATTATATTGTTTTTTCTCTTTATTAGGTGATGTTCGTAAAACATTTACCACCTTGTTAGATAGGTAAGTTTTATTATTTTTTATAAGTTAATTATATTTAATTCTTATTGTATATACATGTATTATTAAATTATATATATAAAAATTCAGGTCATGGAAAAAATTTAACGAAGATCACTTGTCGATAAAGAACCGAAATGAAATCCAATATGTGAAATTAATGGTAATTATTTTTTATATTAGATATTATTATATTTTTGATATATATATATATTGGTTCTTATTATCAATTTAATGTTTTATAGCCACAATGTCATCATTAATAAGGACATGTTGAATGTGGTTATTATGTTCTATGATTCATGTATGAGATAATCACAATTGGGGTAATTACTGAATTTGATAAGGTTAGTTATATTAATTATTTTATATTTTTTATCATAGTATTCTGTTTTCTAATCTTATATAATTTAATGATATTGTAGAAATTCAATGATTCCGAGTCTTATAAAAAAGTTGAACTTACCCATCTTTGATCTTTGTTTGAAAATTATTTGTTAAGTATGATTACGATTTAAGGTATGTATATTATAATGTTTACGATTAGTATTAAATTTTTCTAATAACTAGTGTTAAAAAACTAATTCTTATATTATAATAGGTGTTTGAACATAATGATCTCAAAAAATTCTTTAACATTAACCAACAATGATTATGTTGTAAATTTCAGGTATGTGTTTTTTAATTCTTATTTATAATACAAATGTGTAGATAATTTTTTGATTAACTTGTTAAAAGTATGTTTGTTTTTATAGTTTTTTATTCAATTATACATGTATTTTTATGGTTGTATACTATTTTTTATATTACATAGATTATGATTTATTTGGGGGTGTAATATTCAAAATATTCTAATTTTTTTAACTTTCGGCGTCAGTTTTCATCAAAACCGACCCCGAAGCTTTAAAAAAATTTTCTGGATTTTTGGCATTGGTTTTTATGAAAACTGACACTAAAAATGGATCCTATTACGATTTTTGGAATCATTTTTTTCAAAAACTAATGCCAAAAACCTTGTTTTCAATGTCACTTTTATAGATGTCGATTAAAAACCAACGTTAAAATTGAAAAAATCGACATTAAATCATGTTTTTGCACTAGTGAAAAATCAAAAGAATAAGATACTCATAAAAAGATCTATTGATAAAATATTACGGAAGTAGAATTGTTAAACAATCAGAAATAAAACCAGTGATCTTATGAGAAGATTGAGTTGGGATGTCGATTTGAGCATGAGGGATGTCTGGAGGATAGTGACATTTAGTTGATTGAAGTTGAGTGATATAGTGAGTATGTGAATCGAGGGTAAAGATATTATTGTTGTGGAAGTTATTGCTGTGGATAATCTATCTTTGATATGTAGAAAGAAAAAATAAGTAAATCAAGTGACTATCCATGAAGCATGTACTGTTTGTGAAGTGCATATAATAATTCACAATTTTATGTGAATTAGTTTTTCTAACTAGAATCTTTGTGATGATTGTGGAAGGCCATGAAATATATTTTCATTAAGTGAGTTACTTGAACTTGTATTATTGCATAAAGAGAATTAAATTTTCTACATGAAGTTGGTTTCTCTAGATTATTTCTACATGAAGTAAAGTTAAATAATTTATAGGAAGAAGTGTGAATATAAGCACAAAGTGAAGAATTAATCAAAGAAGAGAACTTAGCAATACATAAAGCAGTGCAGTGAGTTATGAGAGCTTTAAAATTATTGAAGAAAAATTAGTATATTTTATGTTTGAATATTAAGTCATAGGAAGAATAATATTGTGAATACATAAAAGAATAATGATACGCATACTGGAGCATTTGATAATCCATATTTTGTGAGAAATAGAGGAAGAATCTATGTCCGATAGAACCGATGGTGAGAGGACCGTCACCTCCATGAAATGGTCCTCTATGGCTAACTGTGGATAGACCATTGGACCTCTCCCCCAAGGAACCAATCATCTACTCTCAAATTTTTTTCAAGTTCAGATTCATGATGCTCCTATGGCTTTGTTCTATCAATTGTTACTACTTCTGGTCTATTCTATGCAACACTTGTTCATTCCCTCATCCTCATCCTTACATGATGGGGTCGATAGTTTGGTTTTCAGTATTTATGGTTGTGTTGGATTCATGGGATGTCACATTTTCCATGTGAGGGGAATGGTTGTTTGGGCCCGTTTGGGGTCATTTGGTGATGTATAATATTACAGAAAAGTTGGGCTTGATAGGTTAGAGTTAAGAGGAATTGGTCATGGTGGAAAATAAAAAATAAGGAGTAAAAATGATGATGATAACTCCTTTCATTCCATTAAATGGATTGGGATTTTTTCATTTGAATGAAACTCATTTCTTGGGATTGTGTTTGAAAAATGTTGTGTGTGAGTATAATGGTCAGTGAGATTTGTGGTAGAAGTTAGTACATAAGAAAATTCTGAGAAGCTTTGTATTACATGTGAATTTGAAAAAATAAATTATGATTATGTTGAGTTAGACATTAAAATATTGATATTCATGAAAGGAAGTTCGTGATTCCAATCATAATTTTTGGCAGAATTGAAAGAAGAGTTAATGCCATATTTTTTGGAGATTTGACTTGACTCTGATATTTTAAAAGATTTATGAAGGTGTTCAAAATAAAATTTTGCAGAACCTTGGATTTCAAAGATCTCAAATCAATAAACTCATAAAAAAAATTGAGTACATAAAAGGGAAAGCTTATTCAGAGTTGAGTAGTGAAGATTGCTAATTATTTAGTTGAGAAGTTGTGAATGTGATAAGAGTTGAAGAGAGGGATTTTCTGACCAACATTTATTTAATGTTCATTTAGGTTGAAGAATTGAGAAGAATAGAACGTGAATTTCCAATGAAGAAGAGTAAGGTATCTGGATTCAGAAGACCGGAAGTTGTGAGAAAGACCAATTTCAAGCGAAACCTATAGAATATCCGAATGTTGATCATCTTAAAGAAGTGTGAGATTTGGAATTAAGTTGATTAGAATTAGCATAAGACCAATGTGCAAGTACATTTAAAGGAATAATATTTTCTAGTCAAAGTCCTGTGCTTGGTTTGGTTGTGTTTACATTTTAACTAGCGGGAGACGGTACAAGTTAACTATTGTAAAGTAGTATTATGTGTAGGATGAACAGTGGGTTAAGGATAATAAATTCCCACACCATTTGATATTAATAAGATTATTAGTATAAAATATATGTCCTGGGATAACTATCACTACTGGAAATTGGAGTTTTCCCAACAGTTGTTTACCAACGGTTCAAAGAAACCATTGGTATATTCTGTCTTTTCCAACGGTTTATATAAACCGTTGGGAAATACCTTTTAGAAGAGACTTTTCCCAACGGTTTTATGAAACCGTTGGGAAAAGTGGAGAAAATTCAGTCTTCCCCAACGGTTTCATAAAACCGTTGGGAAAAGGTGGGAAAAACTTATTTTCCCCACAATTTTATGAAAACGTTGGGAAAAAACCCCCCAAATACCCCAATGCTAGCAGCGACCTCCCCACGATTCAGAAGAGGATCCAGAGCCTTCTGCTCGTCTCCAGAATCTCTCCAGAAGCGATTCCTCAGCGGAATCACTTCCCAATCCCCACATCTTCCATCGGATCACCAGCCACCAGGTTAGAATCCTATATTTTATTTCCACCAGTTATAAAGAATATACTTCTACGAATGATTTCTTAATTCCCAAATTTTAGGGTTTTTGTAAAAATTTATGATTGTTCCACGAATTTTGTAGTCAAATCCCTATATCGATGTATGTCCAATTAATGTTTTCATTACACATTTACATTTATAAGGGCACAACGTCTCTTTATTGTGTTCTAATTTTGAAGATTCATAGTTTTGGTTGTGCGGTGGTTTTGGTTGTGCGGTGGTTTGTGATGTGCAATATTTTTGTTGTGATATGTGGTTGTTTTGGTGAGATGGTTGGTCGATGTAACATGGGGTCAATGGTTATTGTGAGATGGTGAGTTATTGTGTGGTGGTTTTATTAGTTTCCTAGTTATCTATGGAATAAATTATGCTGTTAAAACCAAAAAACAAGATATTAAATAAATGAGATGGAATAGAAATGTATGTGTGGTAAATGGATTTAATTAATTTAACATTAAATGAATGGACAATGTAAGTGTGAATGAAGTGGCTTATAAATGAAAGTGAGAAATGCTATGCATCTTGTGTGGTGGTGGTGTGGTTTATGTGTTTTATGGTAGTAGTGAAGTGTGTGATTATGTAGTTAATGTGAACCCATAGGTTGAGTATTTTGTGCTATCTATATATCATGTATTTTTATGTTATTTCTACACATTCCCAACCAGAGTTGGATAAACTTACCAACGATCAGAGGTTTTGAGTTATGGGTATTTTTTCTAATATCTAGGATGGTGGTTATATGGTTGGATAGATACCATGTCTTCCCTACTCTTCCTTCAAAAGTGATTGACCATGTGTTTTTAGGCAAGATGCGATGTGATTGTCCATGTGTATTCAGGTGATATATACTATGATTTCCCTAGTGTTTTCCGGTGAGGTGTGATGTGATAAGGCTATAATAAGATGTGGCATGTGGTTGGGGTCATGTAGGGTAGGAGGATGGAACAAGGTTGATGTTATTCATGTTCATGATACCCAACTAATATGGTTATGGGATGAGGCATGCTGTGATGTGATATAACACATTAATTTCTTGTTGGTTTTACATTTTTTCAATAACACATTTGTATGTTTTTTTCACATGTGTAGTTGATACCTTGACTATTTTCTTCCTTTATCGTTTACTTAAATGTATTTTCTATTAAAGTTTAATCCTATTGAATAGTTTATGACAAAATGACTTATATAAATTCGTTTTACAGAATGGACAGAAATTGGATGTATGAAACCGATCGGATCTCAAGCGATTTTCAAAACAATTTGGAGAGCTTTATAGATTTTGCATTTCACAATGCTTCAGATAGTGGTCGCATACACTGCCCATGTTCCAATTGTGTTGGTAGACCTTGGTTGAGCCGTGAAGAAGTCATCTACCACATAACCAAAAATGGTTTTCAAGCAAACTACTTTGTGTGGTATCACAATGGGGAGAAAATGAAATCTCAAATTGGTGATGATCGAAATGAAAGGAATGGAATGGAGAATTTGTTAGATGATCGGTTTCCGTTTATTCATCATCATGAAAAAGAAAGGATTTCGACTCAAGAAGACTTCGATATGAGGACAGCTGATGCATCTAGTGAAAATGATGATATTAATAGGGTGAAAAAATTGAATGATGCTGCCACGACTCCAGTATATCGACAATGCGATAAAATGAAAAAGCTGGAATTTTTAATACGATTGTTTCATGGGAAAACTATGTATGGAATTTCTAATACAACAATCGATTACATTCTTACCCTCTTGAAGTATTTACTTCCAGAGGATGCAGATATTCCCTCAAACCACTATATGGCATGGAAGTTAGTTTAGGAACTTGGATTTTCAAGAAACAAAATTCATGCTTGCCCGAAAGATTGCAGTTTATTCTGGGAGGAAACCGCTGAACGAAATGATTGTATAAAATGTGGCACATCCCGCTAGAAGACAAAATCTGATGGAACACCATCCCGTGTTCCACAAAAAGTAATGTGGCACTTTACATTGATCCCTAGACTTTAGAATCTTTTTATGTCTGATGACATATTAATAAAAATGAGATGGCATGATACCGAGAGAAAGAAGACTAATGATGAGTTGGTTCATCCTGCAGATGGATTTGCATGGCATAGATTTGATGCTCGACATCCTGATTTTGCAGCTGACGTGCGTAATGTGAGGCTGGGTCTTTCATGTGAGGGTTTTAATCCGTTTGGGCAGATGCTTACTTCGCACAGCACATGTCTAGTTTTTATACACATTTATAATCTTCCCCCACGGTTGTGTATGAAAAAACCTTTCACTTTCATGAGTATACTCATATCTGGTCCTTCTGATCCCGACATTGATATTGATGTATACATGCAACCTTTAATAAAGGAGTTGAAACTTCTTTGGGATGTGGGTGTGCGCACATACGATGCATGTTTGAAAGACATATTTCAGATGCGTGTTGCACTTATGTGGACGATCAATGATTTTCCGGCTTATGCAATGATGTATGGATAGAGCATGAAGGGAAAACTGTCATGTCCAGTTTGTATGAAGAATACATGATCTAGAAGACTAAAACATAACTATAGTTTCAGTTTTATGGGACATCGATGATTCTTGCCAAAGGATCATCCATATAGAATGAATCGTTGAAGATTTGATAATACCATAGAGACTGATGATCCACCTCAGCGTATGTCTGGAACTGACGTGCTTAATGAATTAAAAGATTTTAGTTTTTTATTTGGGAAGGTTCAAATGAAATCTGGAAAGAGAAAGAATGTTTCCACTGAAACCTGTTATAATTGGAGGAAGAAGAGTATCTTTTTTGATTTTCCTTATTGGTCAACCAATTTGTTACGTCATTCCTTAGACGTAATGCATATTGAAAAGAATATATGCGAAATGTTGCTTTCGGTTCTTCTAAATGTCAAGGGGAAGACAAAAGATGATTTACGATCTCGGCGTGACTTGGTGGATTGGGGCATCAGAACAGAATTGCATCCTGTACGTATCAGTGAAAATAAATGGCAACTTCCATGTGCTTCTTATGTGATGAAACCTACGAAAAAAAATTTCTGGAAGTATTAGAGACTATTAGAGTTCCTGATGGCTATTCAAGCAACATATCTAAACGGGTCAACAGAAGAGAGTTGAAGCTAAAATATTTGAAGACTCATGATTATCATGTTCTACTGTATGAGTTGATGGATCGGATCCCTCGGCCCAGCAATATTGTCCGCTCTGGCCCAGTTGCTATCCCAGGCCTCACGGCTTTAAAACGCGTTGCTGAGGGGAAGGTAGGCACGTGAATTTCAAGCACCCACCAATCTCCCTCCACAACCGATGTGGGAATGGTTACCGGGGCACAGGCGCCAACAATCCTGGCGGGGGCCCAACAATCCTGGGCCCAGGACACAACATCCCCCCCCCAAGCCCACACCGGTCCCGAGACCAACCACCCTCTGATACCAATTGATGGATCGGATCCCTCGGCCCAGCAATATTGTCCGCTCTGGCCCAGTTGCTATCCCAGGCCTCACGGCTTTAAAACGCGTTGCTGAGGGGAAGGTAGGCACGGGAATTTCAAGCACCCACCAATCTCCCTCCACAACTGATGTGGGAATGGTTACCGGGGCACAGGCGCCAACAATCCTGGCGGGGGCCCAACAATCCTGGGCCCAGGACACAACATGAGTTGCTTCCAATAGCAATCTGTCATCTTTTGTCCAATAATGTAAGGGTGGTTGTTATTCAGTTGTGCCATTTTTTTAGAGATCTTTGTGCTAAAAAGTTGTCCAAGTCTTTCTTGCAAAAAATGTTGACAGATGCCCCATTAATTTTGTGTGAGTTGGAGAAAATATTTCCTCCATCATTTTTCACATGCATACTGCATATGACTATCCATATTCCCACTGAAATACTTCTCAGAGGACCTTTTTCTTTTCGTTGGATGTATCCAACTGAAAGAAATATGTTCACATTAAAGTCTTATGTACGAAACAGAAATCATCCCGAAGGTTCTATCGTGAACGATTACTTGGCTCAAGAATGTATGGATTTCTGCTCGATGTATTTGTCTGATCTTACTACAAGATTGAACAGACCAATGAGAAATGAATAAGAATAGTATGAGCAAATTGAACCCAGTTTTCCATCACTTCCTCAAATAGGAGGAATTCCTGGATCATATACATTGAAGACATTAAGCCATGAAGAGCGGGAGATGGCACATCGCACAGTTTTGTTCAACTGTGATTTGTTCGATGACTATATCAGGTAACTAAATTGATTATGTATATCTTACATATATATCTGTTAAACTATTAATATTATTTATCTACAGGGAACATAAAACAATGATAAATAGGAATCATCATTCTTTATCTTTGAGAAGGAGAGAGACTTTTCATAGTAAAGAGTTTTCTGCTTGGTTAAAATTGAAGGTATAAAAAAATTAATGTTTAAAATAATTATATCAATATTTAATTAACTTTAATAGTCATTTATATTGTAGGTATTGAGTTTGTCTGCTGACTCTATCTCTGAGGAAATAAGAGCTTTGGATTTTGGTCCTAATACCGTGGTTCGTGACTGTAAATCAATTGTTATCAATGGGTAAAAATTTATTGTCACTGAACGAGAAAAAATCATGAGAACACAACATGATGGTGTTATGGTTACTACCACAACAGATTGTTATGCCAGTGCATCAGATAGTAGACCGTGATTTGAAAATGTGGGTTATTATGGAGTTGTTGAGAAAATAATAATATTGGATTATTACTCTCATGGACGAGTCACAATGATGAAATTCCAGTGGTTTGATTCGATGACGAGACATGGCACATTTATTGATGATTGTGGATTTTGAGTAATTAATATGACTCGCACTCTTGCTACCGAAGAACCATATGTGTTGGCATCAATGGCTAAACAAGTTTTTTATGTCAAAGACCAACTTCGACCTGAATTTGGTGTCATAGTTGAAGTAATTCCAAGACATATTTTTGATGATGGTGATGATGGAATTGACACTGTCCCTAGTGCCATTGGAACCAATCCATTTATTTCTTTTGATGACTCAAATAGCTCAATTTTCAGAGTTGATTGTGAACCTGAAGTTGTGGTTGAAAATATATAGAATCATTCATCCATGTTCTCAATTCTTTTGGTTTACCTCGAGTTGGGTTGTTAAGGTTGGTAATATTCAAATTGATTTAGTATTGATCACAAATATGTTTTAGCTGACTTGAACGTTATGTGAATTTTCAATGTTTATTAGTTCCAGTTTTATTTGAATTGCATTTTCTAATTTGGAATTGAACTGTATTCAAACATAGTCAAACATATTTCTAACTTGGTGAAAATTACAACTTGTATGATTTATTAAATCCATTCAAGCTCTTCTAAAACAATTGATATTTGACTTGACCGTTATGTGAATTTTCAATGTTTATTGGTTGCAGTTTTATTTGAATTGCATTTTCTAATTTGTAATTGAACTGTATTCAAACATAGTCAAACAATATTTCTAACTTGGTGAACATTACAACTTGTATGATTTATTAAATCCATTCAAGATCTTCTAAAACAATTGATATCTTAATTGACAATTATGTGAATTTTCAATGTTTATTGGTTGCAATTTTATTTGAATTGCATTTTTTGGGTTACAAATTAGTTTTCTGTTTCTAATTAATTACATATTTGTTTTCAAAAGCAGGAAATGAATCCAATTGAAGAGAGACGAAGGAAAAAAATGATGGAGAACAATCGTCGAATGACGGAGATGAGCGTTCCACCATTAGTGCCTACAATGAGTACTTTATTTCAAATTGATATATTTAAAGAATATATAATGTCATGTGATTAATTTTTTTTGTAAACATTTTTGTAAGATCCACCTATACGTCGATAGTTATTCGAAGAGGAGCCTAGTACTGGTCCTAGTACTCAGGCCGGTGGTACGAGGAGGGTTCATACCAGAGGTGGACGAGCAGCTGTGCGTACCCGACTAGACCCTGCCCCTCCCACTGACATGTCATCCTTCCCACATTCTGATCCTGGTGTGTCATTAGAGACACACAGGATATTTAGGCCTCCCATGTTTTCGCTACCTTCTGCATCTTCTGGCCCATCATTTTCACATCCCATGATGATTCCCACTCCTCAGTCAGCATCCGGTCAGACAGCTGTCCCATCTTCTTTTCCTTCTACTTCTGTCTCTCCGAGCTTCTATATTCTATCGTCTTCGACTCCTGTTCCACCACAGGGTGTTCCATCAGTTTCTGTGGATCCAGCGACACTCAGCGATCAGACCGACATAGGTATATTTATAGAACCCTAACAAATTTTTATAGAAATATTTATTTTCATTATAACATGTTCTGATAAAATATTTGTTTTTCTTTCATGACAGATACATCTACTGACAGGAGGTGTGGGCGGGGGCGTACACGCATGCGTTCGGTGTGGAACCGCTGCACACAGGTTATGGTGGATTATAATGAAGGCAACCAAATGGTTGAGAAAATAGGGCAGCAATGTCGGAGTTTTTTGGCGACGCTTGCCAAATACTCCGACATCATTCCCGTTAGCCCGCTATCGTGGAGAAATTTTCCGCATGAGGTCAAGGATAGAGCTTGGGCAGAGATATGGGTAAAAAAATATGTTCTATTTAATTCCATGAATTATTTTTGTATTTATATGAATTAATATTTTGATTTCAGCTTCGATTTAATTTTCCCGATGGTGAGGGTGCACGATCGGAACGTCTAAAGGATTTAGGCGAGATTTGGAGAGCCTACAAGCATGAGTTGTATATGGGATAGCGTGCTAGAGTTGTCACTGAGTTAGAGGCGGTACCAGTTGTGGATGATTGTCCTATAGAGCAGTATCATCAGATGATTACTTATTGGACGAGTACCCAGTTTAAGGTATTAATAACATTTGAGGTATTTAAATAATAACTTTCATGTTTTTCATTAATACTATCTGTTGCATTTTCGAATTTTATTTAGGAATCATCTGGAAAAAATAAAAAGAACATTGATGCAAAAAAATACCTCCACACACTGGGACGCACTACGATGCCTGATCATGAGAGGAAGCATGTATAACAATTGTTTATAAGTTTTCTTTACGACTTACACTTTCTTTTTTTTCTTCAATTATTTAATAGTTTGCTAAAGTTTTCATATAACTTTAGTTTTCAATGTCATTGTAGAGGCAAATACAAAATATTTAAGGACGCGTGCCTCGAGCAAAATTGTTTTGCTCGAGTAGAAGAAAAAAGGATGGAAGTACCGTCAACGAAGCGACTCAGCAGTAGATTGTAAGTTTTAATCAGTTGAATTTATTTTTTAATATCTATTTTGTAACTTAATGATATATTTATATTTGTAACAGACTACTTTAGAGGCCCTCGATGCCCAAGAACCAGACAATTTTGGGCCAACAGATCACTTACATCAGGTGTTGGGAGAGGAGCATTCTGGCAGAGTACGATGCCGACCTAGGATAGCCCCGACGAGGTATTGGACCTCCTCAGGTACGAGATGTAGTTCCACCGAGCTGCAGCAAGTTAGGGCACAAGAAGAACAGGCAGAGAAAAGGGCCACAGAGACGGCAGAACAGTCTGCTAGGGAAAATAGTGCGTTTATGAAATTTATTGAAGTTCTACGTCCTACACTTCCAGTAGAGGCCAGCCCAGCTTTTGATGAGTATATGTCATCGATATTTTCTATATACGGTGAACCAGGTGGCAGTTCTAGTGGTGGTCAGGACGTTGTACAGCTTGACGATGATGATGACGAGGAGTCTGATGCGGAAGAGGAGGGAGAGGAGGAGGGCGAGACGGGTGGCGAGGGCGAGGAGGAGGGCGAGGACGAGTAGGAGGGCGAGGGTGAGGATGATGATGGGGATGAGGACGAGGGTGATGATGATGATGGTGATGATGGTGATGGTGATGTGGGACAAGTTGATCCATTGCATTTTTGACTGATATTACTGAGATTTGATATTTAATCTATTCTAGTTGTTGGTTTTATCTAAACTCGTAGTATAGTATTGGAGTTGAGTTATTTTTATATATTATCTGTTTTTATGGATGTTGTTGTCTTTTAGTTGTTGTGTGTTTGGGAACCCCCCTCCTTCCTGGACCCTGGACAATCCCCACCCTCCTCTCTGGACCCCGGACAGCCCCGCCGGACAGCCCCGCCGGACAGCCCCCCAGACAGCCCCCCACCCTCCTCCCTGGACCCCGGACAACCCCCCCGGACAGCCCCCTAGACAGCCCCCCGGACAACCCCCCAACCTCTTACTTGGACCGCGGACAACCCCCCGAACAGCCCCGGACAGTCCCCAGACAGCCCCCCGAATAGCCCCCCAGACAGCCCCCAGACAGCCATCCAGACAGCCCCCCCACCCTCCTCCTTGGACCCCGGACAACCCCCCGGACACCCCCCGCATAGCCCCCCGTACAGCCCCCCCACCCTCCTCCTTGGACCCCAGACAGCCCCCCGGACAGCCCCCCATACATCCCCCCAGACAGCCCCCCGGACAGCCCCCCACCCTCTTCCTTGGACCCCGAACAACCCCCCGCACAGAGGATTCTCATAAAATGGACAACATTTTAAGTACATACGGAAAAACGACCAAACGTGTTCGGATTGTGTCGATACATTAGCACAATGATCCATGGGTCATATTTGACGTGTACGAGTCAACCCCGCATCAATCCGAGGCGCGGTGTGGCCGCCACCACTCAAAGTGTCTGTCTTCTGTTTCAAAAGGACGTCATTAGAAGTGAAATACATCAACTGGAATACGGAAAACCGACCAAACGCATCCGGATTGTGTCGATACTTTAGAAAAACGATCCATGGGTCATATGTGACGTGTATGAGTCAACCCCGCCTCAATCCGAGGCGCGGTGTGGCCGCCACCACTCAAAGTGTCTGTCTTTGGCTTAAAATGGACAACAATTTAAGTACATACGGAAAACCGACCAAACGCATTCGGTTTCCATTGAAACTTTAGGAGAACGATACATGAGTCATATGTGATGTGTACGAGTCAACCCTGCCTCAATCCGAGGTGCGGTGTGGCCGCCACCACTCAAAGTGTCTGTCTTCTGTTTCAAAAGGACGTCATTTGAAGTGAAATACATCAACTGACATACAGAAAACCAACCAAACGCATTCAGATTGTGTCGATACTTTAACACAATGATCCATGGGTCATATGTGACGTGTACAAGTCAACCCCGCCTCAATCCGAGGCGCGGTGTGGCCGCCACCACTCAAAGTGTCTGTCTTTTGATTAAAATGGACAAAAATTTAAGTACATACGGAAAACAGACCAAACACATTCGGTTTCCATTGAAAATTTAGGAGAACGATCCATGGGTCATATGTAACATGTATGAGTCAACCCCGCCTCAATCCGAGGCGCGGTGTGGCCGCCACCACTCAAAGTGTCTGTCTTCTGTTTCAAAAGGACGTCATTTGAAGTGAAATACATCAACTGGCATACGGAAAACTGACCAAACGCATTCGGATTGTGTCTATACTTTAGAACAATGATCCATGGGTCATATGTGACGTGTAAGAGTCAACCCCGCCTCAATCCGAGGCACGGTGTGGCTGCCACCACTCAAAGTGTATGTCTTTTTCTTAAAATGGACAACAATTTAAGTACATACGGAAAACTGACCAAACGCATTCGGATTGTGTTGATACTTTAGCACAACGATCCATGGGTCATATGTGACGTGTACGAGTCAACCCCACCTCAATCCAAGGCTCGGTGTGGCCGACACCAATCAAAGTGTCTGCCTTTTGTTTCAAAAGTACGTCATTTTAATTGAAAAACATGAACTGGCATACGGAAAACTGACCAAACGCATTCGGATTGTGTCGATACATTAGAAAAAAGATCCATGGGTCATATGTGATGTGTATGAGTCAACCCCGCCTTAATCCAAGGTGCGGTGTGGTCGCCACCACTCAAAGTGTGTGTCTTCTGTTTCAAAAGGACGTCATTTGAAGTGAAAAACATCAACTGGAATATGGAAAACCGACCAAACGCATTAGGATTGTGTCAATACTTTATAACAACGATCCATGGGTCATATGTGATGTGTACGAGTCAACCCCGCCTCAATACGAGGCGCGGTGTGGCCGCCACCACTCAAAGTGTCTGTCTTTTGCTTAAAATGGACAACAATTTAAGTACATACGGAAAACTGACCAAACACATTCGGTTTCCATTGAAACTTTAGGAGAACAATCCATGGGTCATATGTGACGTGTAAGAGTCAATGCCGCATCAATCCGAGGTGTGGTGTGGCCGGCACCACTCAAAGTGTCTGCCTTTTGTTTCAAAAGTACGTAATTTTAATTGAAAAACATCAACTGACATACGAAAAACCTACCAAACGCATTCGGATTGTGTCGATACATTAGCACAACGATCCATGGGTCATATGTGACATGTACAAGTCAACCCCGCCTCAATTTGAGGCGCGGTGTGGCCTCCACCACTCAAAGTGTCTGTCTTCTGTTTCAAAAGGACGTCATTTGAAGTGAAATACATCAATTGACATACGGAAAACTGACCAAACGCATTCGGATTGTGTCGATACTTTAGCACAACGATCCATGGGTCATATGTGATGTGTATGAGTCGACCCCGTATCAATCTGAGGCGCGGTGTGGCCGCCACCACTCAAAGTGTCTGTCTTTTGCTTAAAATGGACAACAATTTAAGTACATACGGAAAACCGACCAAACGCATTCGGTTTCCATTGAAACTTTAGGAGAACGATCCATGGGTCATATGTGACGTGTACGATTCAACCCCACCTCAATACGAGGCGCGGTGTGGCCGCCACCATTCAAAGTGTCTGTCTTTTGTTTCAAAAGGACGTCATTTGAAGTGAAATACATCAACTGGCATACGGAAAACCGACCAAACGCATTCGGATTGTGTTTATACTTTAGCACAACGATGCATGGGTCATATGTAACGTGTACGAGTCAACCCTGCCTCAATCCGAGGCATGGTGTGGCCTCCACCACTTAAAGTGTCTGTCTTTTGCTTAAAATGGACAACAATTTAAGTACATACATAAAACCGAACAAACACATTCGGATTATGTCGATACTTTAGTACAACGATCCATGGGTCATATGTGACGTGTACGATTCAACCCCGCCTCAATCCGAGGCGCGGTGTGGCTGGAACCACTCAAAGTGTCTGCCTTTTGTTTCAAAAGTACGTCATTTTAATTGAAAAACATCAACTGGCATACAGAAAACTGACAAAACACATTCGGATTGTGTCGATACATTAGAAAAACGATCCATGGGTCATATTTGACGTTTAAGAGTCAACCCTGCCTCAATCCGAGGCGTGGTGTGGCCACCACCACTGAAAGTGTATGTCTTCTGTTTCAAAAGGACGTCATTTGAAGTGAAAAACATCAACTAGCATACGGAAAACCGACCAAACGCATTCAGATTGTGTCAATACTTTAGCACAACGATCCATGGGTTATATGTGATATGTACGAGTCAACACCACCTCAATAAGAGGCACGGTGTGGCCGACACCACTCAAAGTGTCTGTCTTTTGCTTAAAATGGACAACAATTTAAGTACATACGGAAAACCGACCAAACACATTCGGTTTCCAGTGAAACTTTAGGAGAACGATCCATGGGTCATATGTGATGTGTACGAGTCAACGCCGCCTCAATCCGAGACACAGTGTGTCCAGCACCACTCAAAGTGTCTGCCTTTTGTTTCAAAAGTGTCATTTTAATTGAAAAACATCATCTGACATACAGAAAACCTACCAAACGCATTCGGATTGTGTCGATACATTAGCACAACTATCCATGGGTCATATGTGACGTGTACAAGTCAACCCTGCCTCAATCCGAGGCGCGGTGTGGCCGGTATCTCTCCAGGTGTATGTATTATGTTTAAAATGGACATTATTTCAAGTAAAAATATATGGTATACAAAAAACCGATCAAATTATGAATTGACTTCCGGATTCCACATATAATTGTCATCTAAATTATAATTACGTTATGAATTCTAATTTAATTATGGATGTGTATAGTTCCACCATTATATGTTAAATGTGTATGAATTTGTTCTCTATATGTAATTGTTAGTTGGTTATTGCAAGTACAATAACTGTATATGTATGTGTTAGTTTATTGCAGGTACAATAATTGGATTGAAAATGAGAGGGAACCCACAAAATGAGACCTGGTGGGAAAATTGGATATCTGCTGGGTAAATTGCAGAGCTACTATGCAATTTTCCCAGCAGAGGCTATGCCAACGGTTTTGAACCGTTGGCATAGAATGTGTAGGCCTTGTTTTACCAATGGTTCTATGAACCATTGGTAAAACACTTTTCCCAATGGTTTTAAACCGTTGGGAAAGAGAATATATTGGGTTTTTACCAATGTTTTGGATAACCGTTGGGAAAGAGGATATGTTTGGCACTATTTCCCAACAGTTGTAAACCGTTGGGAAAAAGATTTCCCAACGGTTTTCAAGAACCGTTGGGATAGGGTAATTTTTCAGCACCCTATCCCAATGGTTCACTGTAAACCATTGGGAAAAACTTTTCCTAATGGCTTACTTCCCTACGGGTTGCAGAACCGTTGGTATAACATATACCAACGGTTCTGCAGCCTTTCCCAACAGTTCTAAACCGTTGGGAAACCCTGCATTTCTAGTAGTGTATCAAACACAACAAGGCTTGGGTTTTCACATTGAGTCTGAACCTTATAAAAATACCTATGTGCTATTTATTTTACATTATCTACATTTCATAAGGGAAAATTGGAAAGATATTATACTTAAGATCCATAAATCCTTACCAATTAAAAAGTCTTGATAAAATTAAAGGAAGAAAAAGTTTAAGATGTACTTTATTGGTAAAAGTTGGTCACCCCTCATTCACTCCCACTCTCAGGGTGACTACATGATTCTCTAGGACTCTCATGTGATATCAAAGCATAATCTCACTCTGATTGGATAAATAATTTTATTCTTATTTAATTTTAAATGATTTACATGAAGTATAAAATTTAAAAATTTGAAGAAATAATTCTTTAAGAAGATAATTAACTCACTGATATGCCTTCTCTATAATATAAAAAAGTTAGGTCAAAATTGAAGATAATAAAAGATACTCCTATTAATGCCCCCCATAAGATATGTGTATAATCTCTGTTGATTATGAGTCAGTTGAAACTATTGAATACTTTTACTATGAAATCAAGGATTATATGGAGAATTTACCTATTGAGGTTGCTAGATATATACTTTCATTTATCAAGGGACAACATGAATAAATCACACAGCTAGAAATAGAAGCCGATGAGATCGAAAAGGCATTGTCTAAGAAAGTGTATATGCATGATAATTTTTTAAAACTCATTGAGGAAAATTATCAGTTAGTTTTTCTTTTAAATGAAAAATTATTTCTCATAGAAGAAGAGTTGAAAACGAGTTATTGTGAAAAATTATTCTTTAATAATGTATGTGAATAAATACCCCATGCATCAAAATATATTTTTGAAGTTAAGAACTCCCAGTTAGAGGTTAAATCCAGGAGAATAAAATATCTTGAAAAAAATATATTAAATGAAATAAATATTCATGAGGAAAAGATTAGGAAGTTAAAAGTTGAATGTGAAGATAAAGTGTAATTCTTTTAAAGATTAGAAAAACACCTTAAGTCTAAAGTGTCTTGAGTTGGAAATAAAGTTGGGAAGCTTGGAATATACTCAAGTTGAATCTTCATATGGAGTCAAGAGTGTAGTCACTATTATAATTCCTAATTATTTTATTAATTTATCGATGAATCAATCTAGCAGCAAAAATAATGTGAAAGAATCAGTAGTATCATATTTCTATAATCTAAAGAAGAAGGTAACCCTACATTTTGGTGATTTTTTATGCACTAATTTTGATACTTTGAATAGTTCATGTTATAGTTCTAGATGAATATGGTTGAATAAAGGTATGTAAAAACCCAAATTTTCTATAAATGTGGAAGTAAGAAAGGAAAAAAAGGTGTTTCCCTCAATATGTATGAAATGAAGAAGTTTCATAAGAACCCTCCACTAGCCAAAAATACACTCAAAAGATGAAGAGTAGATTTCTTAGCTAATGTTGATGTTATGGAAAATTTGGAAACAATGTCATTGATTATTGGTATAACTTTTCAACTATCATAAAATAGAGAATGCTTACCTTAAGGGGGAGTTGAAAGAAAGAATAGAATAATCCAACTAAGTAAACCCAAAGTACAAAGAAGAAGAAAAATCTATTTACACCCAACGAATTTGAATACATTGAAAAATTATATGGAAATCATGAAAGAAGTGGTTATAGTTATAATGATTTCCGTTTTACAATTACCAAGTATATTTCAAGTTCAACTAATGGAAGGAGGCTATAAAAGATGAAGAAGAATGGAAAAGAGTTGGATGGAAACACTTCATTT
Source organism: Viscum album (assembly GCA_963277665.1). Classification (NCBI taxonomy): domain Eukaryota; kingdom Viridiplantae; phylum Streptophyta; class Magnoliopsida; order Santalales; family Viscaceae; genus Viscum; species Viscum album. The sequence goes on along the minus strand of OY728142.1, from coordinate 793,704,533 downwards.
GAGTGTAAAGAAAAGGAAGTTAGGAAGCATGTTTCACCAAAGAAGAATGTAGAGGATAATTTCATGATAAATAAAATATGATTCTACAATGGAAAGAAACATCAAATCATGGGAAGATAAAAGAAAACCATGAATATTCAATTTAAAGGAATAAATTGAAAATAAAAAATTAAATAAATCTAAGAAAGATATAGGTAGATTTAAATGGTGGAAGAAATATACAATGAAGAACTTGAGGTTCACCAGAAGTTAACTCTAAGGATTAACTTATTCTAAATTAGGAATATATGTGGAAATTCTAAGTTGGTTGAAAACATCAGAAAAAATTCATTACATGGTTACCCGAACATGAGAAGTTATTAAATAAAAGGATGAAATATTCGGAAGATACATATACGTTTCTCAACATAAGAATAAATTTGAAAATATTATGAAGGTTTGTATGAAAATATAGCTATATTTATTCAAAGCAACAAGGATGATGGGGGAAAAATAAAAAAGATTGCATGTGCCTTGCTAGTGGATGTTAAGGGAAAAGGTCCACACAAAGTTCAAGGTGGATATAAATGAAATAAATCCATGGAACCTAAGAAGATAAGTTCTAGTAAAATCAAGGGAGAGTATGTATCACCATGTGATTTTAATAAGTAATTATCCTTTAAATAAGTACTTTTTTGGATAGGTTGGAACACATGCAACACTAAACCAAAATGAACCACAATACATTTTATTAAGATAAAATTATAATTATTTTGAATTGGAGGTATAAATAAAACAATGAAATTTTGAAATCTATATAAAAATAAAAAATAGGTAAATTTTTAATAAAATTCAATTAATGTATCTAAATAGCTAATAAGACAATTTTATGCCTAAAAATGTATTTTTTTTCTTCTGAAAATTGTTTTTATATTTAATGTGCACTTATATTTAAATTAATTTTTATCAAATTTATAAATTGATTCTGATAAAATGGTTTTAATATTTTGAATTAGTATGTTTCAATTTGGTAAAAATAGAAAATTATTTTTTAATCATAAAAGTAAGTTATCAAGGTTAAAAGTTAATTACCACTTTAATGGTAAACAAGTTAATTTCAATGATTTTTTTAAAGAGTTATGTAATTTTATCTAAATAAATTAAATTGTTCTATTTTAAATAATTAATATAATTTAATGTTTATATATATAATCATATTAATGCTCATTTATTTATTAATTTACATGAAATTAGGTTAAGAACACTTAATGATTAAAAAGATTTTTTTTCTAAAAAAACATTTTTATATATTATATGTTTCAATTTAAAAGTTTATTTTCTCATATTTAGAAATTGAATTATATTAAATGGATCCCAAATTAATATTAATCATTTTAAAATTTGGTAAGATGGGTTATCTTATATTTTTAGTAAAAAATAACCATCATGGTAAAAATTTAATAAAGGTAAATTTGGGTAAAAAATGGGTCACTTTAGGTTGCTCAAATTTTGTTTAGTTTACATAAAACTAAAATATTAAAGAAGAAATTTTATAGGGTGTAAAGTGATACCTACACTCCTCACCAAACATTTATTTCCTAACTCTCTTAACTCCCATGTGATTCCATCTTTACCTCTCACTTATCGTTCAATTCCAAGGAAAAGTACCTCATTTTCACCTATAAAAGGAGGCCATTCCACCAACTTCAAGCTGTACCAACATTTATAAATTTCATTGAAACTGTAACCATTTTAAATCTTATATATTAATTTTCCACATTCATAATCCTATGTTCACAAGAATTTTTCCTAAGTCCTCCATTTCGAAGAATTCCTTCAAGGGAAGAATCAAATCCTCAATGTGAGTAATACCATCTCCCTAGTCTTTTATTCTTTATATTCCTCATCCAAAACTATTATAACTATATTAATATATTTAAATAATAATAAATAATATAATTAAATGTTATCATATTTATGGAACAATCATTATCTTCCCTCCTCCCTCCTTATAAAAATGAAAACATCATCGATGCGTACATGTGGACTACCACCTCCACGAACAACATGTTTCATTTTTCATCACCAAATTATATGGATAGTTATAGGAGTGTATTTAATGAATAAATATAATATTTATAACATGATTAAGATTATTAAAAGATAAATCATTCATTTTCTTCTTTCTATTCTATGGAAAATAAAAACATCATTCATGCATACGTGCAGACTACCACCTCCATTGACAATGTATTTCATTTTTCATCATCACATTAATGGATGGTTATAAAAATCATTTTATAGTTAAGTATGATTTTAATAAATTTATTATAAAATATTTCATAATATGGAATGATTTTATGTAAATTAATGATCATTATAAAGTAATCCATCTATATCAGTAAATTACCTGAAATAGGTTTATCACTGATTTCATATTCACAAATCATAACTAAAACTCTCATGGAATAATATTAGAAATTTATAAATCATTAGGTAAATTCAATTATAGTACCTTAAATAATCTATGAATTATGAACTTGTATCAAAGAATGATGATCAACATCGACATTATGAAAATATATGAAAAAATTATGGTTACTAGCATTTGATGATGAAAATATACAATAATTAATCAATGAAGGTATAATAGTGGTCAACCTAGCTTTAAGGCCTTCAATATTTTTTTATTTATATAATCCACCCTTTTTAATGGGTTGAGGGGAAACCCGTACATGAACCATAGGGCCAGAGCCACATGGACTAGTACATGACCCAATGGCTTGAAGACTCGACTACACTAAAACTACCCCTCCCCAACATTTACTTCATTAATGGAACTCAGATCCCCACCTCGCATGGATGATCAGATATAATTTCCCCATACATAGATGCATAGTGCATGATTCTGATAGCGGTTTCCATACCCTCTCTTCTTTCTCAATCTGGTTAGCTCTGCTTTGGTGGATGATACTTGATATGATTTTTCTTTTGGGGCCTTCTTCTGTGTGGTCTGACCTGACTGCATCATGAAAAAATACCCTATGGCCCAAAATCCCATGGATCAAAGGCCTTTAGTGGACCGAATTCCCTATGTATTTAAGGCCATTGGTGGCCCAAAGGCCCTATAGCTTGAAGGCTCAAATATGTGGCCTATAGCCCCAAATCAGGTGAATAGATCCACTATTATAGTGATCGCTAAAGTGTGGGAAAGGTAATATATATTAATAAGTTTATTAAATAATGGGTTTAAATATTTATGTTTATTATATATGAGGTTAAAACTCTTTCGTGAAATTCAAAATTTAAGGTAAGGGTTTATTGTCTAAATTTTATTTATTTGAGATATATTCCATATTCACTACTATTTTTCTTTTTTGTAGTGTATATTATACCCATGGATGTATTTGTATCATAATTATATTTAATTATAAGTAATTTAAAAATTCATCTAAGGTTATCACTTTTAAGGGGTTTTGATTCAAAGGTCACTAAAGACGTATCAATTTTTGTTAACTCAATATACGTTCATTAAGTAATGATCATTATTCTTGAACTTTATTCATATAAATTGGGTATAATCTAACCCATGATTGAATTTTATTATACTAAATCTCATTTTTTTATTCACATTTCGTTCTCATGAACTCCTATTCAAATTATTTTTACCTCAATTTTTCTTCATTGACGAACTTCTTTCTTCATACAAATACAACATTATTAAAAATAATTCTCATCCTATTTGATGATTTTTTCTACACCATGTCTATATTCTTTATTTCCATAAATTATTTAAAATATTATTTTTAAGCCTAAATATATATTATATTAAGTGATATTCTTGTTTCTCTTTACCCATTTTTAAAAGAAAGATTTATTATCAATTTTACGTTGTGGGTTTAAATAAAGTTATTTTAAAAATATTATAAGAGGATTTTCCTTTAAAAAATATAAACTTTATCTTAAACTCTAAATTTCCTATGAAAAACCTTTATGAATTTTCCAATGATCCATTATCTAATATTTATTTTAAAAAGTAAAAGTTTTTAAAAAATTTCACTTCCTATTTTTGAATATAACTTTTGAATGTGACTAGTAACTTTATCTTTTACGACTATGGTAAAAACGTTTTCTAAAAAATATTTTATAGTTTCACTTCCATTTCCACCATATTCTTAAAAATTATTTTTAATATTTATTGTGAATTAATTTATGATTAAATTTGACCTTATTTATAAAATTTGAGAGGAATCTATTTTTAACTTTTTCTATAAAAATTCATTTTCCCCACCATCTTTGTTGGTTTTATTTAAGAAAATTAACTTCCAAGATTCCATGTTTTTTTTCAATGTAATTTTTATTCCCTTTATTTTATAAAAAAATTTGTTATAAGGGTAAAAAAAATGAAATGTGTATTTCTTCTTCTTTCTCCAAGTAAAATTTTAATGCTATTTTAAAAGTATTTTTCATCTATTTCAACATCCTTTAAAGTTTTTTATCTTTCACCAGAGATATGATCTAATGATACCATCCACCTTCTTTCTATGGATGAATTATAAATATGTTATTCTATTTATCTATTGGGTAAACTTTTGAAATCCCATATGTTTATTATTCCAATACATGTGTTTATTGATTACTAAGGAAAATTGATTATGCATTGTAATTCCATTCCTTTACTTTTGTTTTCCAAAAATCCTTTAGATGTCTATGTGGGTTGTGTTTACTGATAATTTTAATAAGTTTAATCAAGTTATTCTTGGAGTATTGTTATGGATTATTGATTATCTATACTACTATGAAGTGATTGGAAGATATTGAATAAGTGATCAATTTGGGAGACATATCCCATGCCACAAACACAAATCCATGCCATAGGATGTATTGTCTTTAAAAAGTATGCACCATAGTGTAGTCATATAGTCCATAAAGGAGATCATGTAAGACTATTCAATTTTTTTCCAAGCCACATACTATGGTGGTTGCACTGTTATGATGATTGGAGAATGAAAAAATATAGCTAAGCCCACTCAAGGACAGCGCCTGAGTAGCCTCCAAATAAGTTTTTGGATAAGCTCAGGCACTGTATAGCTGAGTGGGCCAATAAGGTGATTATGATCACTTGTGCATGCATGAACATGTAAGTGCGAAGTCATGGAACAACACAAGAGAATTTGTGAGAGGTGGTTCTTAGCTTCTCACGTGCAGGGCGACACAAGAGGAAGTAGGCTAGCACTGATGCTAGTCTAAATTGATTGTATGATTGAGGGACACAATTTATTATATAACATAGGAATTATAGAGGAATTTATGATGTGGGATTAAAATTTTAATTCCATGCTATAGTAAAATTAGCCACAACATAAGAGAATTTTAGAGGATTTTTTGATGAGTTTTAGTTCCACTGTAAATTTTGGGGTTTCCATGTCATGGAAAGAGGTCTACACTGCAACCCTATTGAGAGAAAGATATCCATGTTATAGTGGAAGTAGTCATGATGTAAGGTGTTCAATGATTTAAGAGGAGTTAAGGAGGTTGTGTAGAGATTGTGGGTGCAACAACTAGGCCCTGCTGACTGCACAGACACTCTGCCTTAACTTGGCTATCAGGTCCTGGCCCACCAAGTACTACCAGATGCTCCAAAGGAATGTGGTCCCCTCCCTGGGACTCACCCACATGCCCAAACAGGTCATTATACTAAATAATATCTCCACATGCCAACACATATTCTTTCCAGTGTGCTTTTTCCTCATTCGCACATACCTAGGAAACTTCCCAGAAGGTCACCAATCCTGTCCACCACTCCAAGATAAAAACACTTAAATATGGAGTTCTAATTAGGTAGGATCTTGAAAATAAAGATGCACATTGTTCACATGAGTCATATCATTTATTCATTTAACCCTTTATCATTTTGAGGTGTTAAATTCACCACCATTTAGAGGACAACATCCTCAATGTGGACCCTACATCTCCACCCAGGATGTGCCACTACACTTAAGGGTGAGTTCCTTCTCTGATACCAATGAAACAACTGGGCCCCGCTGATTGCACAAACACCCCAACTTAACATGGTCGTCGAGTCATGGCCCTCCAAGTACCACCAATTGCTTAACAGACATGTGGTCCCCTCCCTAGGTCCAATCGACATGCTCGAATGGGTCATTTGACTAATAAATATCCCGATAGGCCAACACACATTCTTTCTAGTTTTATTTTTCCTCACTCATACACACCCTGGGAAACTTCCCAGAAGGTCATCAATCCTAATCACCACTACAAGACAAACACACTTAACTATGGATTTTTAATCATGTAGGCTCCCAAAAATAAATGTTCACCTTGTTGACATGAGTCATATCATTTATTCATTTAACCCTTTATCATTCGAGGGTGTTACAGTGGGATAATTAAAGGGAAAAGTGAATTTTGTGAATCCAATCAACTGAAGGTGTCATGTTGCATTATTCTAGACCACACCATAGTTAAAGATGGGGAAATGAAGTTTGCACCATAGTGAAGGTAAACATGCCATAGTATATGTAGAAAGTGAAATACTATGTTGTATAACACATGAACATTCCATAACCAGGAAGTTTTAATTATTTAGAAATTTAAGCTAGAAATTGAAAGAGGGAGTTATTGTATGGATCTCTAGGTGTCCAATTTAGTGTTTTTAGCACATTATAATTCCATTAATTATATGGGTAACTTAACAAAATCCTAGAAATAGGATATTAAATACTAACCATTGGATTAAAATGAAAAGAGAATAGAGTCTCGAAAAGAAAAGTAGACTCAGAGGAGTTTTCAAGAGTGATTTTTCTGGAAGATTCAGATAAAGGATTAAGGAGGAATTTCTAGGAGTATCATCTCACTGTAACATTATCAGAGGGTGTGGAAGGGACACATCGTGCAGGGTGTTTTGTTCATATCCAAATATTGTGAATTAGATCAAGGATTTTCATAAAGGGAACAACAAGTTTATATCTTTATATAAAGGTAGTGAATCTTCTCATCTTGTTTGAATAGGGAGTTCAAAGGGTTAGTGAGACTACTTCATTGTGTAAACCAAATAAATAAGCACACTATATCATTTTGGTGCATTGAAACATCATTGATTTCATGATACTTGAACTATCCTAGTTAGGTTTAATTAAGTAAAATTCTATGTGTTCCATTTATTTCCTTTATTGATTTTAAGAAAAAGTAAGGGTGAGAAAAGGAGTGTTCCTCACATCAAGATAATAAGATCATATTCAAGGGAATCAATAGTTAAAGTATATGATACCCTAAGTAAACTCCTATTAGGGTGGTTTCTTTGATAAGATAACAAAAAGTGTTATCAAAGGGTAGGTTTCTAGTGAAAATCTTTCTATAAAAAAATTCATGGAATCAATAATGTCGGTGAATCACAAAGGCATACCAATTTTCAAAGGTAAAATTTCTAGTTATGGAAGAATAGATTGTAGCACTACTTCAAGTCATTAGGAATGAAAGTATACACAACATCAATTCATGGGATTTTAATGAACATGTAAATTGGATCCCTATCAAAAAGAAATTATATAGAACTGGATGTGGATGAAAATATGATCAATGCATTAAGGGAAGCCTTGTCCAACCATATATGCACCAATGTAATGTACTGAAAAACCTCTCATGCCTTGTGAAAAAATCTATTGAATATTTATAAAGGTGATTCCAAATTTCTAGATACAAAGTTTCAAGTTCTATGGAATAAATATTAATACCTCGGTATGAGTTAGATCAAACTATTGATGCATTTTTTATTTATCTGAATACTCTCGTAAAAGACTTGTGAGGTCTTGGAGAATATATTGATGGTACCAAGATCATAAAATGAATATTGTGGAGAGTTCCACCATGGTTTAATGCCAAGGTGTCTGTTCTTTAAGATAAGTATCCAAAGGATGTATCACTGGAAAACCTTTATAACAAACTTGTCACATAGGAAATGAAGAATGATGACAATGAGTCCAGAGTGAAGGAAAACTCATAGGATGCTGAATTCAAGAAAATGAAGACTCTGTTAGACTACCGTTACTATTCCAACATATCCCATGCACTTTATGTTTTTATGATTTTAAAAACCCTTCATATGTTTCTAATGATTCTATTTTAAGTGTGTTTATTTGGTTTTTATCTTATTTAGTTAAAATTTGTTTCAATATGCAATTCAGTTGAAGTTTACTAAAAAATGGATAAGTTTGAAAAATCAGGTATGTGAGGACTTTGGATATGTAGATTTTAGCTACGATGAGAAATTATTTATTTCAATAGGCTACATGAAAAAATATCCTATGTAAATTAGCTACATCATAGAATAAACTACATGAAAATCAACTTTTTAGATGAATCAACTACGTAAGAAACAACTACATCGATGAAATATCTGTGTGAATCATCTAAGTGGAGCAATCGACTATGTGATTTGGATCCATGGAATATTTGTCTATGTGGTTCCAATTCACTATGTGATTTTTTCAACTATGAAAATTTAATCTATGTGATCAAAAAAGCTATGTGAGTTGGATATGTGAAGAAATAAACTATATAAAGAATGGATACATTGATCAATTCAACTACGTAAATTCAAATATAGGGATTTTGGCTACATGGTGATCCAGAATCAGCTACATTATTCTTCAACTTATACATTTATTACTTTTGGAGAATTTTAAGTGAAAATTAATTCTTCCTTAAAATAATTAAACATCATACTACCTATTTATGGAAAAATATATTTCCAAAAGGTTGCAAGTACCAAGAATGAAAATAGTTGAGATTATTCTATTGCTCAATTTTTTTCCAATATATTTTTTTAAAAAATACATATGGATTTTTACCTTGAAGCCTTTTTTATTGGATATTATTTTATGTAATAGTTTGTGAGAAGATATAAAATAGTATTCGAATAATAACACCAATTCCACTCAGTCTCTCTCTTAAATATTTCCATGCTAGTTCTTTATACTAAAAAAATAATAAGAAGAATCAATTTTTATACACCTATGCTATCAAGATAAATATTTCTATGTTTTAAAGGCTCCCCTCAAGCTATACGTTTTTCTTATTTTCTCTCTTGGAGAACTCTTTTATTTTTTATGTTGTATATTTCAAATCTATACTTCATTTTGTAATATATAATTATTATCTTTTATTTATGGAAGTGACCACTCCTTATACTGAGTATTAAAGTAAGTCATTTTTTTAAAGCCCTGTAGGAGCCTGAAAGGAGATCCTGGATTTGTACCAAGTGATTACTGGTTGCACTCAATTAGAAAGTCCATAGGAAACAGATTGGTTATAGTGAAATCACCAAGCTCTAGGATTTGTGTAACACCCGAGACTTTTATGTTATATAAATCATCAAAGGAATATTTTTCTACACAACACTTGCTTGGCTTGCTTTACACGAAATCGTGACCTTCCTCGATAGCTTGCGTCGTACGCAATACCGAGTTTCACTAAACAACGATATGCTATTAAAATATTATTAAAACTAGCCGTTATGAATAGTAATAACCACTTTTTGAAATTTTATAAATTTTATTTTTCAAAATGGACTTCATTTTTGGATTCGGAATATCGAAATTAGCCTAGGGTGAAATTTTGGTTTTTTTCTGAAAACTTTCAATTTTTGATGAATAGTGAAACCACTAAGTGGTAGTTAAAAAACTGAATTTTTCATAAAACTTAATTTTACCGCTTCTGTGAGTGGAATTTCAAAAATCCGAGAGATATGGTTAATATTAAGGACTAAAATGTGGTTCAATGAGATGAAAATAATTTTTTGGTGAATAGTAACTTTTTACTATTTTTTACCACGGTTAAAAGTAAATAGGGTAAAGATGATATTATTATTACCCTAACACATGTCCTAATTCTATTGGACAAGTGTAATTCTACCAAAAACAAACTTAGGAATAAAATATGACAATTTAGGCCCACTTGGATTAGATTAGGACATTTATTATTAATTTATTTAAAGAAGGGTTAAAATAGTTAAAATCAAAGTTTAATAAGTAAATAATTTTTAATATGGGGTTATACATAAGATAAATTCGACTATAAATATTCATTAGAAATATAAAAAGCTTTCCTACATAATGGTATTTTATTTTTAATTTTTAGACATTAAATAATTTAATTTATTTATGACACAAAGATGATGCAGTAATTATCTTATTAATGAAATATTGACATAATTAATGTTATAAACACTAAAATAAATGTAATTTGAGACTTTTTATGAATTCCACTAATTTTATAGGTTAATATGACATGTTAGTATTGATTTAATTAACTTGTTTCGAACTAATAATTCTGTTATGATTTTCACAAAAATCAATTAAAAAATAGTGTCAAAATTGACATAAAATAGTTTTTAAAACAAATATTATATTAGTAATTGTTATTTTATTCCTAAAAATCTAATGTTTGGCCAAATGACTTATATAAGGTTATATATATTAATAATAAACAACTTGGGGTTCGTTTGGCTGCTTATAGTAAGATTATTAACCTTATAGTATAAGAACACAAGAAGACACGGTAAAAGTAAACTTATTTAACTTAATGTTAAATCTAAATGATAAGGTTAAAATAGGAACCTAAACTTGTCTAAATTATATTGGATGAGAGGATTTCGACCCATACCCACCTTAGTTTAGAAATATATCAATTTGGAGCTATTTAAAACCGAACTTGACTTTATAATAAAATAATATTTTTAGTTTTCCCAAAGGTGCCCCTCTCCTCCCTTATAAAAGGGCACCTCCTCCCCCTCTTCCTCACACCACTTTGAGCCTTAAAGCTCGGCCAAAACCTGCCAATTACTCCTCTACACTTCCCTAGAAACATCCTAGAGGTTCTGGTATTCTTCAAAGACCAATTTTAGTGCCCTAAAAGAAGGTCTCAAAGAAGCACTTCAAAGAAGAGGTAATGTCCGTTACTGATTCTTTCATCTTTATTTCTTCTTCCACTTATTCTTCTTTAGTTGTTTCATTATGAAGTAATAAAATCAGTATCACTCATATACTGACATGTTATTATAAGTATGAAACAATCCTATTTCACCATCTATCCATCCTACGGAAAAAGAAATCACCGCGCGTGCGTATGTACGGAATACCGTCTCCACATCGTGGTGTAATCTATTTTCCACCACCACCTTACTTGGATGGGTATAATGGTGTAAATAATGACTATATATGACTATTATAAATTAATATTGATTCTTAAATAGTATAAATACACTCCAATACAATTCCACGATCATAGGAATGATATCATCACTCGTGCGTACGTACGGAATACCGTCTCCACGATGTGATGTGACTCGTTCTACATGATCTTCATTTCATAATGATTATATGAATGAATTGAATGAATGAATATGATATATATTACACTAATACCATTCTGGAAATGAGGTATCTATAACCTAAAGAGAAGAATAAGAATTTATTCGACAAGACACGCATAAGAACAAAAAGTTATAAACACCCGCATAACAAGTAGCAATGAAATATTACTACTAAGAAGATGAGAAGATGAGAATATGACCATATATGATATCATAAAAATAAGTATGATTCTGGAATAAGTCAATAACATTATTTAAATCATTATACAGGAGGTTCGGACACTTACGAAGCAAAACAGACCTAAGGTAAGGGAAATATCACAATCTCATTTTTATCCGAGATTGTTTATACTTTAGTATTTACTGGGGTGTATTTTGTCATCCAAATACATGTTTCCTCAATATGTAATATTATTTCCATCTACCTAAAATTGTTTAAATCTAATTTTACCCTTCAGTGAGTTTTTATTAAAGGATATGAAAGGAATCTTTTGTCGTTTTTCATACGAGGTTCTTTTTGACTTTTCCGACAAAAGTACGAAGAATGTTTTTTTAACTTATACGGCATTAATGGATTTTTAAAAAATTATTTCCAAAAAGATTACTTTACATGTTTTCAAGTTTATTTTTAATCAACTTCTTTTAGTTTAAAATTGTATGACATGTTAAGAAAGGAAAAGTGTTTTTGAAGTAGAAAGGATATTTTCCTCAAGAATGAAGTTCAAGTGTTTTATCAAAATTATTTTCCATCTAATATAATAAAGGGTTCTGTTTTTATCCCTATTATTACATTGATTTTATTATGCTGTGATGGAATTATTTTTATGAATTCCTTTATCGTATATGAATTGTTTTATGATGTCATGTTGTTTAAGAATCCCATTTTTACTACATGGGTTATGCAATGATGTATGATTTATGATTTTGTGGAACACATAAGAATGGTATCATTATGATATGGGTGGGACCTATATCTCCCTCCAATGCATTGGGTAAAGATTTTATATCTCATGAGATAGACATGGCTGGAACGGTAGGTTATACCGGTTCAGTGAAGCAGGACTGAAACGAGGGTAACTCGGTTCAGAAATTGACTTTGTCCACTAAGATAGTCTTGGAAATGAGTCTTGACTAATAAGAAATGATTCTTTATGATTATGTGTGTATTCCACAAAGTTTCATGTTTTAAGTTATTATTATTGTGATTACATTTCACTGCCATGATTTATCCCATGTTATGAAATTATGATCTCTTTTGCAGGTTAAGATTTCCAAAAGTTATGTGCTTATGTATATGATGTGATTGATATTTCTTTTGTTTACACTTACTGAGCATTTGAGATCACCCTTTTGTATGTTTTCTTTCCCCAGGTCAGGAATAAGGTTATTAAGTAAGATATGCCAAAAGGGACTATAGATATGATGAAATAAATGGGAGACAGTGTAGACACTTTATGAACCAGTTTTTTATGTTTCCCAGTTTCTAAAGACACTATACCTATATGGTCCTTTCGTGGTTTTGTTATATGTTGTAATAAGTATGATTCAATTTTGAAGTATTAAAAATGTATGTAAAGTATGGGTCGTTATAGTTGGTATCAGAGGAAAGGTATAGTCAAACTTTGGAAACTAGGATGTGAAAGCCTTAGTAAGAACCCTAAGGATAAGTATAAGCATAGAACACAATATTAGTGTTTTAGAAATGGCCATGAATAACCTAGGATAAGACCTTAAGTGTGAAATTTTATTCTTGATTATGTGGTTTTCCTATTATAATTAGTGTTGCTCACACTATTCTTCTTGGTTTTAGTCAATGGCTGGAACCCGAAGGAACCGTGTTAATGCAGAATGCGACGGGAAATGAAATGATTGTCCCCTTGAGCAACCAAAAGTTATGGGAGATGGAATGCAAAATCTTGTAGCCATGATCACACAACTTTCTCAAGCTATGAATCATGAAGGACTTCCAAATGAGCAAAGGAAGGAGCAACATTATGTTGAATCCTTCATGAGGCAGCGTCCACCTTCTTTCAGCGGGTCTACTGATCCATTAGTTGCTGAACAATGGATTAGTACTACTGAAAAGATATTTTCAGTTCTTCAATGTTCTGAACATGATAAAGTCATCCTAGCAGTGTATCGTCTAGAAGGATATGCTGATCAATGGTGGAATCTTATTAAGAATATGAGGCAAAGGGATGAAATTGAGTCCATGGAATGGGACGATTTCAAGAACTTATTTTTCAATAAGTACTTCCCTCGTATTATCCAAACAAAGATGGAGAAAGAGTTTCTTGAACTGAAGCAAAAGGATGATGAATCTGTTGGTACCTATGAAGCAAATTTTACAAGACTTGCAAGGTATGATTCTGGTATTATTATCCAACCTGAGAGTAAGATCGATCGATTCTTTAGTGGCTTAAAACCAAGTCTTCGAAGGGAGTTAGCCATAAGGGACTTCAATAGCTACGAGGAAATCGTTTGATGTGCTCTCAAAGTCGAGATGAAGATTGGAGTAACCCATCAGTCATATGGGTTTGATAAGAAGAGGAAAATGGAATTCAAAGGAAAATCTAAAGAGCACACTGAAAAGAAGATGAGCTTTCCCTTATACTCAAAGTGTGGAAAGAAACATGGAGGGAGTTGTCTTAAAGGGACAAGTAAATGTTTCAAATGTGGAAAGGAAGGTCATCGGGCATTTGAATGTCGCGATGATGGGAAGAAGATGTCTAATGATGCAAACAAAGGAAGGGATACACAGAATGAACCTACTACACTTAAATGTTTCAAGTGCAAGGAGATGGGAAATTATGCCAATAAATTCCCTAATCCAAGGGTTGATGATGATGGTCAACGTCAACAAACTCTTAAGGCTAAAGACAAAGGAAAGTCACATGCAATTTCTATCAGCGATGTGGAATACGATAACGATGTGGTGAAAGGTACACTTACCATCCACTCTAAAGTAGCAAATGTTTTATTTGATTCTGGATCCACCCACTCTTTTATTTCTGAAGAATTTTCTAAGGGTATCACCGTATTACCTCAACAATTAGATGTTGAGTTAGCTGTGACAACACCTAATGGCACAACAGTCGCATCAAAAGTTTATAATTATTCTCCGATCAAAGTTTGTGGTAAAGTGCTTCCTGAAAATCTTGTGATCCTTCCTATAGTGGAATTTGATGTGATTCTTGGCATGGATTGGATTTCTTTATATGGAGCTCATATCAATTTCCAAAGAAGGGAAGTCACATTTCATATTCCAGATCAATCTATGATCGTCTATCAATGCAAGGATGAACATAACCTTCCAGTGGAAATTTCTTCCATCTTATGGGTCTTGATTCCACTAAATGAAGGTTATTTATCTCAAATGGTTGGTGAGAAACTCACGATTAAGAATATTCCCATTGTACAGGAGTTTGATGATGTCTTTCTGGAGGAATTACCGGGTCTTCCACCGAATCGTGAAGTTGAGTTTTCAATAGAACTCGTACCGGGTGCTTTGCCTATTTCAAAGACACCTTATAGAATGGCCCCAATTGAGTTGCAGGAATTGAAGAAGCAACTCCAAGAGAATCTTGATAAGGGATTCATACGCCCTAGTGCGTCACCTTGGGGAGCACCTGTTCTATTTGTTAAGAAGAAAGATGGATCAATGAGACTCTGCATTGATTATCGAGAACTTAACAAGATCACTATCAAGAACAAATATCCTCTCCCACGTATTGATGAACTATTTGACCAACTACGTGAAGCTCAATATTTTTCTAAGATTGATCTTCGTTCAGGGTATCATCAATTAAGGGTTAAAAGGGAGGATATACCAAAGACGGCTTTTCGTACAAGGTATGGACACTATGAATTTATAGTGATGCCATTTGGTCTTACTAATGCCCCTGCTATCTTCATGGATCTGATGAATAGAGTCTTTAAAGACTATCTTGATCAATTTGTGGTAGTCTTTATAGACGATATTCTTGTCTATTCAAAGAGAAAGGAAGAACATGAATATCACTTGATAATTATATTTAAGACCCTGAGAAAGGAGAAGCTTTATACCAAATTTACCAAGTGTGAATTTTGGCTTCAAAAAGTTTCATTTTTGGGTCACATAATCTCAAAAGAGGGGATATCTGTGGATCCAGCAAAAATAGAGGTTATCGAAAGATGGTCGAGACCAACAACAGTAACTGAGATCCGAAGTTTTCTTGGTTTGTCTGGATATTATCAACGTTTTGTGAAAGATTTTTCATGATTATCTAATCCACTCACCAAGTTGACTCGGAAAGGAGTTAAGTTTGTTTGGACGAAAGAATGTGAAGAGAATTTCAAGGAGTTGAAAAGAAGGTTATCCAGTGCACCTGTGCTCACACTGCCTTGTAGTGGAGAAAGGTTTGTGATCTATAGTGATGCATCCAAGAAGGGATTGGGGTGTGTTCTTATGCAAAATGATATGGTGATAGCTTATGCCTCACGACAGTTGAAAATCCATGAGCAAAATTACCCAACACATGATTTGAAGTTAGTTGCGGTAATCTTTTCATTAAAGATTTGGAGGCATTACCTTTATGGTGAAAGGTATGATATTTATACTGATCATAAAAGTTTAAAGTATATTTTCACACAAAAGGAGCTGAATATGCGTCAAAGAAGATGGTTGGAGATGATTAAGGATTACGACTGCTCAATCCACTACCACCCTGGGAAAGCAAACAAGGTGGCAGATGCATTAAGTCGACAAGACCATGCTAGTTTATCCATGATGAGGATCACAAAAGATCCAATATTTATGGATTTACAAAGGATGGATCTTGGAATTATAATGGAAGGGGAAAAATCTTATCTTTCTCAAATGAATGTTCAACCATATATACATGTGAAGATTAAATAGGCACAGAAAGAAGATGTCGAGTTACAAAAGAAGGTGAGAAACGTTCCTGAATTCAACCTTGATTGTGATGGGATAATAAAGTTCAGGAATCGGGTTTGTGTTCCTCCCATCCCCGAATTAAAGAAGGAGTTGCTAGATGAGGCTCATAGTTCTTAATTCTCTATTCATCCTGGAAGCACGAAGATGTATAGGGACCTGAAAGAGTACTTCTGGTGGGATGACATGAAAAGAGATGTTTCTGAATATGTCTCTCGATACTTGGTTTGTCAACAAGTTAAAGCCGAGAGACAGAAGTCTAAGGGGATGTTACAACCATTACCCATACCCGAATGGAAATGGGAAAACATCACTATGGACTTTGTCACAGGACTTCCTAAAACATCCAAAGGCAATAATGCTATTTGGGTCATAGTTGATCGTCTTACAAAGTCTGCACACTTCATTGCTATTAGAGAGGATTTCTCTCTGGATTAGCTTGCCAGGATATATGTAAAAGAAGTGGTAAGATTGCATGGAGTACCACTTTCTATTATATCCAATCAGGATCCGAGATTTACCTCGAAGTTCTGGAGAAGTCTTCAGTATACTCTGGATACAGAGTTGAGTTTCAACACTGCTTATCATCCTCAGACAGACGGTCAGTCTGAGAGAACAATTCAAACTCTAGAAGATATGTTGAGAGCTTGCTCTATGGATTTCAAAGGTGGTTGGGATCAACACCTACCTTTGGTGGAATTTTATTATAATAATAGCTTTCACTCCAGTATTCAGATGGCTCCTTATGAATCTCTCTATGGAAAGAAATGCAGGACTCCAACTTGCTGGGATGAAGTTGGGGAAAGAAAGCTATTAGGACCTGATCTCGTTGATGAAATGGAAGAAAAGGTCAGATCTATTCTACAACACATAAGAGCAGCTCAGAGTCGACAAAAAAGTTATGCCGACAACCAAAGAAAAGACCTAGAGTTTGAAGTGGGTGATAAAGTGTTCTTACGAATATCTCCCTGGAAGAGGGTTATGAGATTTGGAAAGAAGGGGAAGTTGAGCCCTAGATATATCGGTCCTTTCGAAATACTGGATCGTGTTGGGAAGGTAGCTTACCGATTGGCGCTTCCACCGAATCTCTCTCAAGTTCACGATGTGTTCCATGTATCTCTCCTGAGAAAGTACATACCTGATCCTTCACATGTACTCAGCTCAGAAGTTGTACCGCTGGAGCAAGATCTTTCTTATGAAGAACAACCGATAGAGATTCTGGATCGTAGTGAAGAAGTCCTACGAAACAAGACCACTCGATTGGTGAAAGTTTTATGGAGGAACCACCAATTAGAAGAAGCTACATGGGAGCTTGAGGATATGATGAGGGAGAGGTATCCTCATCTGTTTGTTACAAAGTGACAAATTTCGAGGGCGAAATTCATTTTAAGGGGGGTAGAATGTAACACCCGAGACTTTTATGTTATATAAATCATCAAAGGAATATTTTTCTACACAACACTTGCTTGGATTGCTTTACACGAAATCGCAACCTTCCTCGATAGCTTGCGTCGTACGCAATACCGAGTTTCACTAAACAACGATATGCTATTAAAATATTATTAAAACTAGCCGTTATGAATAGTAATAACCACTTTTTGAAATTTTATAAATTTTATTTTTCAAAATGGACTTCATTTTTGGATTCGGAATATCGAAATTATCCTAGGGTGAAATTTTGGTTTTTTTCTGAAAACTTTCAATTTTTGATGAATAGTGAAACCACTAAGTGGTAGTTAAAAAACTGAATTTTTCATAAAACTTAATTTTACCGCTTCTGTGAGTGGAATTTTGAAAATCCGAGAGACACGGTTAATATCAAGGACTAAAATGTGGTTCAATGAGATGAAAATAATTTTTTGGTGAATAGTAATTTTTTACTTTTTTTTACCACGGTTAAAAGTAAATAGGGTAAAGATGATATTATTATTACCCTAACACATGTCCTAATTCTATTGGACAAGTGTAATTCGACCAAAAACAAACTTAGGAATAAAATATGACCATTTAGGCCCACTTGGATTAGATTAGGACATTTATTATTAATTTATTTAAAGAAGGGTTAAAATAGTTAAAATCAAAGTTTAATAAGTAAATAATTTTTAATATGGGGTTATACATAAGATAAAATCGACTATAAATATTCATTAGAAAGCTAAAAAGACTTCCTACATAATGGTAGTTTATTTGTAATTTTTAGACATTAAATAATTTAATTTATTTATGACACAAAGATGATGCAGTAATTATCTTATTAATCAAATATTGACATAATTAATGTTATAAACACCAAAATAAATGTAATTTGAGACTTTTTATGAATTCCACTAATTTTATAGGTTAATATGACATGTTAGTATTTATTTAATTAACTTGTTTCGAACTAATAATTCTGTTATGATTTTCAAAAAAACCAATTACTAAATAGTGTCAAAATTGACATAAAATAGTTTTTAAAACAAATATTATATTAGTAATTGTTATTTTATTCCTAAAAATATAAGGTTCAGACAAATGACTTAAATAAGGCTATATATATTAATAATAAACAACTTGGGGTTCGTTTGGCTTCTTATAGTAAGATTATTAACCTTATAGTATAAGAACACAAGAAGACACGGTAAAAGTAAACTTATTTAACTTAATGTTAACTCTAAATGATAAGGTTAAAATAGGAACCTAAACTTATCTAAATTCTATTTTATGAGAGGATTTAGACCCATCCCCACCTTAGCTTCGAAATATATCAATTTTGAGCTATTTAAAACCGAACTTGACTTTATAATAAAATAATATTTTTAGTTTTCCCAAAGGTGCCCCTCTCCTCCCTTATAAAAGGGCACCTCCTCCCCCTCTTCCTCACACCACTTTGAGCCTTAAAGCTCGGCCAACCCCTGCCAATTCCTCATCTCCACTTCCCTAGAAACATCCTAGAGGTTCTGGTATTCTTCAAAGACCAATTTTAGTGCCCTAAAAGAAGGTCTCAAAGAAGCACTTCAAAGAAGAGGTAATGTCCGTTACCGATTCTTTCATCTTTATTTATTCTTCCACTTCTTCTTCTTTAGTTGTTTCATTATGAAGTAATAACATCAGTATCACTCATATACTGACATGTTATTATAAGTATGAAACAATCCTATTTCACCATCTATCCATCCTACGGAAAAAGAAATCACCGCGCGTGCGTATGTATGGAATACCGTCTCCACGCCGTGGTGTAATCTATTTTCCCCCCCCACCTTACTTGGATGGGTATAATGGTGAAAATAATGACTATATATGACTATTATAAAGTAATATTGATTCTTAAATTGTATACATACACTCCAATACAATTCCACGATCATAGGAACGATATCATCACTCGTGCGTACGTACGGAATACCGTCTCCACGATGTGATGCGACTCGTTCTACATGATATTCATTTCATAATGATTATATGAATGAATTGAATGAATGAATATGATATATATTACACTAATACCATTCTGGAAATGAGGTATCTATAACCTAAAGAGAAGAATAAGAATTTATTCGACAAGACACGCATAAGAACAAAAAGTTATAAACACCCGCATAACAAGTAGCAATGAAATATTACTACTAAGAAGATGAGAATATGACCATATATGATATCATAAAAATAAGTATGATTCTGGAATAAGTAAATAACATTATTTAAATCATTATACAGGAGGTTCGGACACTTACGAAGCAAAACGGACCTAAGGTAAGGGAAATATCACAATCTCATTTTTATCCGAGATTGTTTATACTTTAGTATTTACTAGGGTGTATTTTGTCATCCAAATCCATGTTTCCTCAATATGTAATATTATTTCCATCCACCTACAATTGTTTAAATCCAATTTTACCCTTCGCTGAGTTTTTATTAAAGGATATGAAAGGAATCTTTTGTTGTTTTTCATACGAGGTACTTTTTGACTTTTCCAACAAAAGTACGAAGAATGTTTTTTTAACTTATACGTCATTAATGTATTTTTAAAAAATTATTTCCAAAAATATTACTTTACATGTTTTCAAGTTTAGTTTTAATCAACTTCTTTTAGTTTAAAATTGTATGACATGTTAAGAAAGGAAAAGTGTTTTTGAAGTAGAAAGGATATTTTCCTCAAGAATGAAGTTCAAGTGTTTTATCAAAATTATTTTCCATCTAAGATAATAAAGGGTTCTATTTTTATCCCTATTATTACATTGATTTGATTATGTTGTGATGGAATTATTTTTATGAATTCCTTTATCGTATATGAATTGTTTTATGATGTCATGTTGTTTAAGAATTCCATTTTTACTACATGGGTTATGCAATGATGTATGATTTATGATTTTGTGGCACACATAAGAATGGTATCATTATGAGATGGGTGGGACCTATATCTCCCTCCAATGCATTGGGTAAAGATTTTATATCTCATGAGATAGACATGGCTGGAACGGTAGGTTATACCGGTTCAGTGAAGCAGGACTGAAACGAGGGTAACTCGGTTCAGAAATGGACTTTGTCCACTAAGATAGTCTTGGAAATGAGTCTTGACTAACAAGAAATTATTCTCTATGATTATGTGTGTATGCCACAAAGTTTCATGTTTTAAGTTATGATTATTGTGATTACATTTCACTGCCATGATTTATCCCATGTTATGAAATTATGATCTCTTTTGCAGGTTAAGATTTCCAAAAGTTATGTGCTTATGTGTATGACGTGATTGATATTTCTTTTGTTTACCCTTACTGAGCATTTGAGCTCACCCTTTTGTATGTTTTCTTTCCCTAGGTCAGGAAGAAGGTTATTAAGTAAGATATGCCAAAAGGGACTATAGATATGATGAAATAAATGGGAGATAGTGTAGACGCTTTATGAACCAGTTGTTTATGTTTCCCAGTTTCTAAAGACACTATACCTATATGGTCCTTTCGTGGTTTTGTTATATGTTGTAATAATTATGCTTCAATTTTTAAGTATTAACAATGTATGTAAAGTATGGGTCATTATAATTTGATCACTGGTGGAGTAGACTAGGGGATATCTTTTCCTTGAACCAATATAAATATTCAGTGTTTGATCTTTTTATTACAATTTTTATTTATGTTTCTTTCTTATGATAAGAAAAGATCAGAATCTATCATACCTTAAAATATGATAGTTTTATGTGAAAAAATTTCAAGAACTCAATTAACCCCCTCTTGAGTCTTTATGCGTCTAGTCTCTAAAAAAATGGTATTAAAGGTTGTGAATTTTGATTTATCAACTCTAAAAGGTTTAATTCTTAAAGATCGTATTTAAATGGATGATATAGATGAAAATAGAGAAGGTATGTCTATGGTTAGATCTCCCTATTTCAATAGAGAAAATTATGGTTGTTGGAAGGAATGGATTATAATTTATTTGAAGAATATTAGTCTAAAGGTTTACTCAAAAGGAGTTAATCCTTGTATAATTCATGATATAGATCTAGAAAAGTGGGATGCTACTGTAGAAGGTGAATATGATATGAACTCCAAAGCCATGGATGCTATTATATTTGGAATCAGTCTAGATGAGTTTAATAGTGTTTCTCAATGTGATATAATAAATGTTATGTGGATAACTATATCAGTGGATTACGAAGGTATTGATAACATGAGATTACTTAGTTGCAAGACTAAAAATTTGAACTTTGAAACTCTAAAAATGATTGATGGAGAAATAATAACATATATGAATGGATGGTTAATAGAGAGTGTGAATAATGTTTATTATCTAGGGCCTCTAATTATATAACCAAATCAATCTTTAAAATTTCTTAGAGTTATACCACCTAAATGGATTGGAATTTCATCTTTTATTATGAAATCAACTGATGTGAAATATTTGAAAATAAAAAATCCCATTGGAACACTCATGATGTATAAGGCATAAATAGAAGCTGAAGAAGATGAGTGTAAAATGGTTAAAAATGAAAATTCTACTTTGAAAGTTTCTACTTAAAAAGATTAAAAGAAGGTAAAAGGTATACAAATTGTTGAATCATATAATGAAGATACTTCAAAGATTTTTAATTCTGATAGTGAGGCTGCTCAATTTTCCAAGAAGTTAAAAAAGTTATATAATAAGATAAGAGGATTTAAGAAATACATCAATGAGGTCAAGAAATATGATGTATTTTCTATAGAATTTATGTGACATGAGTGTTATAATCTTGAACATATCAAACTAGATTATCCACAACTTTAAGACAAAAGGAAATCCGATAAGAAAAAAAATGGAAACCAAAATTTAAGAAAAAAATTGAAAGTTATATGAAGGTCACATGGAGTTTCTCTAAGGATTCTTGTGATTAAACATATTCTTAATTTGTAGGTAAAATCTCAAATTAAAAGGCCAATATGTGCTTTATGGCACAATCTGATAAGGTACACTCATTTTATTCTTCAGAGCACAAATATGATCCTAAAATGAAAATTTATAATTTGAATAATTGAATGAATATTTTACCATGATAGAAACTAAAAATGAATGCTTTAAAAAGAAAAATAGATCCTTAAAAAATTCTTATTATGTTGTAGTAATTGAAAAATAGGACTTTAATAAAAAAATTCATACCTGAAAGTTAAGATGTAAAATTCTATTTTCACTTGTGATGAACATGGTAATAAAATTGAAATCTTTAGAAAAAATCTCAATCCTTTAATGATTCTTGTATCATTTTTAAAAAATGGAAAAATTAACAAAATCAAATCCTTGGAAATATTAAAGTCGAGAGAGATAAGTTTGGAATATGGAGCAAAGGTGAAAAACCAAAGCTATGAAAAAAATATTTTGTGCCTAGTTGAAATGAAAAAACATGTCAAAATTTAATTATTTTCATTGTTGAGAACTTATACATTATAAAATTTGTTTTTTATAAGAAACCCTCAGTTTTACGGTGTTAAGTATGATTTTATTTCAAGATATTTATCAAAATTCATTGTTGGAATTTCTGTATAGCACACGCATATTTGGATTCCCAAATCTTTGGTGCTAACATTTCAGGACCCAAAAAAATATGGGTACCAAACAAATTTCTTGTTTGATTTATCTTGTAGGAAAAAATTTATAGGATATTTAATTAAAAATGGTATATCAATAGTGGATGTTCAAGGAATATGAGTGAATATTTTTCAAATTTCTATTCTTTATCCAAAATTTATAGTTTCTATGTCACATTTGGTGACAATGATAAGGGAATAATTATCGAAGTTTGTTTAGTTAGAAATCCAAGTTTAGTTCTCATCAATAAAGTCATTTATGTGGAAGGATTTAAACACAACCTGATGATTATTTCTTAACTTTGTGATGAAGGTTATTCTATTGAATTTTCAAATAATGCCTGTTATGTTTTTAAAGAAAAACTCCTTAAGTTTAAGGCACCTAGAACTGAGAATGTCTATAATTTAGATCTTATTTATTTTTTTAGATAAAAATTCAGCTATTTAAATTATAAAACAAATGAATCTTGGATTTGGCATAGAATACTTTTATATTACAATGTTTACTCCTTGATAAAATAATCTATGAAAAATCCAATTTCATATTTTTCTCAACTTAAATTGAATAAAGAGAAACTATGTGATGCATTCCAAATGGGTAAGAAACAAAAATCATCTTTTAAGTCAATTAAATAGGTTTATACATCTAAGCCTCTAGAACTTATCTATATAGATTTTTTGGACTGTCTATAAAAATAATCCAAATAGGAAAATATTTTGTTTATATGTTAGTCAATTATTTCTCAAGATTTAATTGGGTTTTATTTTTGAGTCTTAAAAATGAATCTTCTTCTATTTTTATAATTTTCTTAAATTGGTTCATAAAGAGTAATATGAAGAAATTATTTCTTTGAGAAGTGACCACTGGGGAGGATTTTAAAACCATGTGTTCAATTCTTGTTGTTCAAAACAAGGTATCATACATACTTTTTCTGCCCCCAGGAAACCTCAATGGAATGGTGTTGTTGAAAAGAGTAATAAGACCTTGAAAGAAATTTCTAGGACTATGTTATGTGAATATCACCCACCCACTCACTTTTTTATGAAAGCTATAAATATATCATGTTATGTCATTAATAGAGTTTTAATTAGTCATATTTTTAAGAAAATAACCTATGGTCTATGGAATAATATAAAACCAAAAGTTGAATACTTTAAATTGTTTATATGAAAATTTTACATTTTGAACACCAAACACAATATTGGTAAATTTGATTCAAATGATGATGAAGGAATATTTCTTGGTTATTCTACTACTTCTATGGCTTATAGAGTTTTTAAAAAAAGGTCAAAGATTTTTGAAGAATAAAATCATGTGAAATTTGATGAAAGTGACATGTTTGATCATAAAATGACTCAAGTTTATGAGTTAAGTGATTATTTTGAAAACATGATACCTAAAAATCTCTTTGAAAATAGAAATTATGATGATTTGGAACTTGATTTTGGTGAAACCAATACTAAAATGATGGATATTATTGAACCTGAAATTATGATGCCTAGACAACCTAGAACCCTGAAAAATTATCCCTTAGATACTATGATAGGAAGATTAGATGAAGGAATTAGGATTATAATAAGTACAGGAAACCTTATAGAATTCTATACCTTTTTATCTCAACTTGAACCTAAAACCTTAGAAGAAGCCTTAATTGATATAAGTTGGGGTTTTGTTATGAAATAAGAGTTGAACCAGTTCAGAAGGAATAATGTATGTGAATTAGTTAATAGACCATTTGAATACCTTGTTATAGGAATAAAGATGATTTCTAGAAATAAATAGGATGATTATGGTGTGATCTCTAGGAATAAGGCTAGATTATTGGATAAAGGGTACAACTTAGAGGAAGGAATAGACTATGAAGAAACCTTTACACCCATAGCTAGATTATAAACCATTAGAATTATACTAGCCTATGCATCTCATATGAATTTAAAATTATATTATATGAATGTTAAATATACCTTTTTAATGGTTTTATTACAGAGGAAGTTTATATTGAATAACCTCCTGGTTTTGAAAATACTCATTCTAAAAATTCTGTTTTCAAACTTACTAAAGTTATTTATAGTCTTAAACAAGCACATAAAGCTTTGTATGAGTACTTAATTTCTTCTATTTTATCAAATGAATTTTTAGCAGACTAGAGGGGAAGTGTACCACATAAACCTATCACTTTATAGATAAATCTCTAGTATCCTATTCTAGAAAGAAACACTCAATTTCATTATCTATTGCTAAATAAGAGTGTATAGATATTGGTAGTTATTGTGCACAAGTGTCGTGGATGAAACAAACCTTGATGAATTTTGGATTCAATTTTAACAAGGTGTCAATAAAATGTGATAACACTACTACTATGACCATTTCCAAGAATCCAATTAATTATTTGAGAAAAAATAATATATATAATACATTATTTACCAATATACCATGCTTAGAAAGGTGACATCTCTCTTGAATTTATCTCTACTGAAAATCAATTAGATGATATTTTTACTAATCCCCTTGATTGTGAGAGTTTTTATTTTATTAAGTGGGAATTGGGGTTATTTTAATTCAAATTATTTTAACTTATTTTATTTCATTTTATTTTAATTATATTTATATTTCTTAAACTATTGTAAATGTTTTATATTTTAATGCATTATGAATTTAATCTGTTTTAATTAATTTTCAAAATCTGTTTTGCTTTTATATTTATTTGTGTCCTAATTTAATTTTAAAAAGTAATTGTATTTCTTTTTGAAAAATATCTTGTTTTTTCATATTTTATTTTCATTTATTTTTTAATTTAATTTGTAATTCACCCTAAACCAAATCGGTTACATATCTTACTTACAAATCAGATACATGGCCTAATATTGAAATTGACCCTTTTGTCTCATGCGATTCGGCTATGTAATTTCCCTTCTCAAATTAAAACATCACCCTCTCGAGTCTCTCAACCTTCAACTGATATTTTTGAGACGGGGAAGTATAAGTGAGGATATAAAATTGGTTCTGGATCTTTGAAGAAAACCAAGGATGGTAGTGCGCTGCAGCGAGTGATTTCTAGGAAAGCTATAGATATGGAATGGTTGAAATGAATTGATATTTTATTGAGGAAGGCATTCTAGTTCTAGGTTTTAGAGTTTTTTTGATGAGAAGAAATCAAGTTTATTATTTTAAGAGGAGGTCAATGTGTTTATGAGTAATTATGAGTTACAGTTCAGCGAAATAGAGGATGTGATTTCTACCAATGTGAATGTAAAAGCCTTGTTAGTTTCTTCTATGGAGATGGAAGATATCATGCACCGTCCTTATGAAGGTGAGTGCAGTTTCAGTTAGACTCTAGTTGGGACAAGAATAGTAGGACCCTATGATGTTGTTAAGTATATTTTTAGGTTATAAACTTTTGAAAAGAAATCAATTAAGGATTTAGAAGCTGAGAAGAAGGTTCTGTGCAAGTTCATTCAGATTGGAATTACTCAGAGAGTAGAAGAAATGGAGAAAGTATTATTTCAGGACATGAGTCTCCTATATGTCCTAATTAATAATGAAAATCTGAATCCGAAAAGTTACATGTTGAGGTTAATGAACCATTGCTTCTAGAGAAAGGGGAATCTAAATTATTACACATATGGAATAATTATATCTCTGATCTTGAAAATGAAGGAAGTTAACATGAATGAAGGATGAGTAGTTAAGTGCCACAAGAGAAAAACCTTGTATATAGTGCTTTTTAAGACTTTTGGATACAACTGGGATACTACCTCCAACTCCTTGAGATCAATTGTATAGGAGAGTGATGATTAGGTGGTTGTACCACCTCCTGCACCAACACAGGGGAGCAGTCTAGGACCTCACCTCCTAGGGATACAACACCTATTGAGATGGTGCCTACCAAGGATTTAGAGGATACAACTGTTGATAGATATGAGCCTAACATTACAAAAGTTAGACCTGTAGTGTAAGATGATCAAGGATAGGAAGATGTAGATGCTAGTGCTATTGAGTCAGTTTAGCCATAAGTGCCTACTTTTGAGATAACTATTGGAGCTCAAGTAGAAATTCCAGTTGAGACTACCTAGTGTTCCTATTGCTGAATTTGGAGTGGAGTATGAGTATGAACACATATTGGTCGATCCATTCCTTATATTACTTCCTGTTGATATATATGGAAGTGGTAATGTGATCATGGAGGATGTTGATCATTTACATACCCCAAATCCTATTCTATTTCCTTATCATGTGCAATAGGATGCACCTTTAGTAAGAAAAAGTTATAATGGATCTTATATTGAGGAACATATGAATACTTTTGAATAAAAAATTATGAATAAGTTTTATAATATTAAAGGAGATTATGATGATTTGAATAAATAATTGATCTCTCCTAAATATGAGATTAAAGAGTTGAAGGAAATATCACTTTCTTGAGATAATATTTCTAAGTTTTTTGGGATGATGTCTACCTAGACCAACTTGATCAAGTGTCTCCAACCAGTGAAACTAGTTTATTTTAGTAAAAATGATGAGGTGTTTATAGATTTTAGAGACCAGGTAAGTGATTTAAAAAGTGTTTTTTATATAAATTCTAATGTGAATGAATTCAATGTTCTTTTATCATCATATAGAGACAGGATTCATAACCTGCCAATGGTCCAATCAGAAATTTCCGAGGTTTCCCTTGATTAATTTCAAAGAATCAAATTAGATATAAAGGATAGATTTTATACTTTGAAGAGTATGGTGGTGATCCAATTTGAATTCACTAATAAGTTTGAGCCATGTTACACACCTACTTCAGGACCTTCCATGGTTCATGATATCCTGACCCTTTTTGATCAATTATCTTCCAATCTGAGTTTAGTTTCTTCCCAGTTCTAGTCACTACAATGTGACATGATCTCTCCAGTGCTTATGCAATAGTTTAGGAAGCTTATTTTGGATAATTTTAATGACAAAAAAAAAATATAATAATATCAAGACTTTGAACTAATGTTTCATTGAATGTGATAGTTTTTTTCTCAAGGAATATGTTCCTTCAGTCGATGCTAAAGCTAATGAAACTATAGAGGTATCCAAGAAAATCAGAAAAATGGTTTCATATTTTATTAAACCAATAAATAGGAATCATTAAAAATTTTCAACCATGTTGGACAAGATCAATGATTATATTATATATCTTTACATAGATTATTCTGAAGAGTATTCTAGATCTTCAGTGTCTAAAGAATCTCATATTGTACCAGCTAGTGATAAGGGAAAACATATTTCCATGTATAAACTAATCAGAGAAGTTTCTAATGTGATAAATTCTGCTAGTGCTCTAGTTTCTCAATATACATTAAAAAATGTCCATGAGTGTTTTTAGGTCATTTTAAAATATTTATCTAACTTGTATCAGAAGATAACTTCATTGGAATGGAGGCTAATAAAACTGTAAGTTTCAACAGACATTATTTAGACTAAGATATTTTCAAAACCCCTATAGTTCCATCCAGTCCTTGTCAGCTACCATAGTTAGTACTAATTAGAGGATTTATTTTGGATACCTTGAATCCATTAAAGACTATTTGGAAACTCTCTATTCATATTATCTTAGATGCATCAATAAGTTTTCACAACCATTTAGACTTTTGAAAATGAGATATTATCAAGTATATTGATATGTGAATTGATTCAATTTACTTACTTAGAATAATAAGATCCATTGAACCAATGAATTATGATTCTTATAAGTGTTCCATGTTGATATTAGACATATTATTTGTTCTAGCCAATATTTATAATCTAGAGAAATCAAAATTTTCTATCGCCGCTGCTGTTGAACCTTCTAGAACATAAGTTCAGTCTTAAGTACCAACTAAGAAGATGGTATTTGTGAGATCTAGATATTATGAATTTTACATAGATTCATAGAACATATAAAAGGACCTGATCATTCCTACCTAGATACCTATAGAGATATCTAGTTTTGGGGCTGAAGAAAGTTCTCCTATGGGTCTTGGAAGAGTAGTCCTACCTCTAGTGGTTAAACCTCATACTACATCTTCATCATCTCCATCATCTCCATCCTTTAAGAAACCTCCAACCTAACCTACAACTAATTTTGAACCCATCCACAAGATAGGGTCATATGAATAATGTATTATATCTATTTTTTTGTATGGGTTGAGTATTTTTTTTACCAGTGTTTATGTTTAATAAAATTTATTTTTTATCTCTTTATTTGTGTATGAATAGATTGTTTTTATTTAATTATTTTCATATTCTTA
The DNA here is from genome assembly GCA_963277665.1 of Viscum album. Taxonomy (NCBI): domain Eukaryota; kingdom Viridiplantae; phylum Streptophyta; class Magnoliopsida; order Santalales; family Viscaceae; genus Viscum; species Viscum album. The sequence continues at coordinate 793,674,934 of OY728142.1, read as the reverse complement.
AATGTTTTACTTGTTTTAGTATTTTAACTTTAGTCACGACCTATTCAAATTTAGTTTCACCATTATATATTAACTATTCATCACTCAATGTGCTATAATAAATGTGTTTTTCTTCTCCTTACCTTTTCTTTTTAATGTCACAAAAGGGGGAGAAGACAGATAAAGCTAGATAAATGGGGAGAAGAAAGGATTAACAAATTTTTTTAAAAGCATTATATATTATATGATTTTTCTATAAAACTCTTTAAATTTTTTAAAATTTAATGTTTAATATTTATTGAGTTTTGTGATCATACAAAGGAGGATATTGTTGGACTACTGATATTGTTCTAATGTATCTCATGTACTTTAAGTTTTTATGATCTTAAAAACCCTTTATATGTTTCTAATGATTTTTTAAGTTTTTTTTATTAGGTCTTTATATTATTTAGTTAAAATATAGTATAATATGAAATTCTATTGAAGTTTGATGAAATTTGGTTAAATAAAAAAATTGTCTATGTGAGGACTTTAGCTATATAGATTCTGGCTATGTTGTGAAATCAGTTATGTTAATGGGCTATGTGAAAAAATCACCTATGTAAATAGACTACGTAGATGAATCAACTACATAATAAATGGATATATCAATGAAATGGTAATGTGAATCAACTACATGAGAAATGGATATATCAATGAAATGGTAATGTGAATCGACTACATGGAGTAATCAACTATGTGATTTGGATCCATGGAATATTTGGCTATGTGGTTCCAATCATCTATGTGATTCATTCAGCTATGAAAATTTCATCTATGTGATTTGAAAGGCTATGTGAAGAATGACTATATGGATCAATTCATCTATGTGAATTTTAATACATAGATTTTGACTATGTGGTGATCCAGAATCAACTGCGTCATTCTAAAAATTAGTTATTTATTACTGTTGGAGTATTTTAAGTGAAAATTAATGCTACATTCAAATAATTAAACACTATACTACCTCTTTATAGGAAAATTGATTTCCAAAAGGTTACAAGTACCAAGAAAGAAAATATAAGAGATTATTTTATTGTTTAGTGATTTTTGTTGATGAAATTTTCAGAAAAGGACATATGTAGTTTTACCCTGAGACCTTTCTTATTGGATATTATGTTGTGTAATAGTTTTTGTGAATATATAAAATATTATTCTAATAGGAACAACACTTTAAATCACTCTCCCTCTCGAATAATTCTGTGATGGTTCTCTATGCTAAGAAAAATAAGAAGAAGAATTGAGTTTTCTATAGTTGTTCTATCAATATCAATATTACTATGTTTCAAAGACTCTCTTTGAGATATAATTTATTCTTATTTTCTATCATGGATAAATATTCTCTTCTAATAGTTTCATCTTACAACAGTATGCTTCATTTTTTAATATCTAATTATTCTCTCTCATTGCTAGATGTGAGAAATCCTTGTACTAAGTGTTAAATGATGTTGTTTTCATATATCCTTATATGATACTGATAAAAGATATTTTATTTGTACCAAGTGATAGCTACTTTCACTCAGTCGGGAAATCCCTAGGAAAATGACTGGTTCTAGTGAAATCACCATGCCCTAGGATTTGAACATTGATGGAGTGGACTAGGGGATATTTGTTCCCCATGACACTATAAATATTCTGTGTTTGATCTTTTTCTTACAGTTTTTATCACCATTGATTTATTATGATAATAAAATATCAAAATATATAATACCTTAAAAGGGGGTGGTTTTAAGTTAATAAAATTTCAAGAACTCAATTCACCCCCTATTGATTCTTTGTACAAATTTTCTCCGATCAAAAGACTCTCTTCATTAAAGTAGATATATATGATTATGAGTTTTATGGTGTGATGGAATTTATTTACTCTAACATTAATAGGGGAAAAGTAAAATTCAAAGGTAAGCTTACACTTTATTGTTTTCGATGTTTCAAGGTAGGTTATATCACTAATAAGTCTTTTAAAAACCTTTAAGATTAAAAAGATGAGAGATATGTGAATAAGTATTTTAAAATTGATAAAATCATAAGAGAAAAATAGTGAAAATTATTCAAGTGGAAACATCTTTTATCTCATGAAGATTAAAGTTCAAATTAATTCAAAGTATAAGTTAAGGATTATAATAAGCACAATGAAGATGCATTGTTGGCTATTATTGATAGGCCATGAATTAATGATAGTGATGTTGATGATAATGATGTAGTGGGTAGAGTTGATCTAAAAGTTGATCTTAAGGAAACCCTCAAATAAATTGACAAATATAGAGATAAAAACAAGAATGAAAATTTATTTGTTCATGATTCAAATATGTATATACAGTGATAGTAGAAATATTAGTAAGAATTGGATGTTGAGATTGAAAAATTGAGATTTGGAATTTTTGTAAACTCAATAAAGTAAGTGGAGCTCAATATCAAAGTGGGATAATAGGAATAGATCATTGATGTATTGAATAATAAAATTAAAGAAAAGGTTCATGAGGAACAAATAAATTAAAGAATATGTCCTCGCATGGTGATAGAAGTTCAAGGAACAAGAGAGACCCCTTACACCTGGTATGGTATTAGGTTGTTCAAAGAAATCAGTCCCAATTGAGGCTAAATAATACCTTAGAGTAACCAATGAAGATTTTATTCCCATTAAAAAGGTGAAAATATTTTAAAACAAATGGAAAGATATTGTAGATCATGATAAAATAGAGAATATAGTCGCACCTCATGTCAGGCCATAGGCATCAACTACCCAAAGGAAAGTGAATTTGGGAGAAGATCAAAAGACTACTTACCCAATAGTGAGAAATGGGATAATTACACCAAACATTAGGTGTTATTTATGTGGAAAATTGGGACACACTCAATATGTATACTCCATTGAAAAAAGATTTTTTTTTTCAGAGAATGGTAACACCAAAAATAGGCAAGTAGTTTTTAATCTTATTCTTATGATTTTGATAGTTATTGTTTTTGGTGTGAAGGATATGGACACCAGGTGATCTATTTTTCCTCAAGGTTATAATTAGAGGTGACTCATGAGTCCTAAAAAGGAATGTATCAGCTACTAAGAACCTCATCCAACACACTGAAAACTAAAAATAGATTATTAGTTATACAAGATGGAGGGGAGAGAGTAGAACCAAAATAGTCTTAGGGGTATCAATCTTCAAAATAAGTTACTCAATGATCATGGAAGAATAAGAAATGGTATAAGAATAAAAATTTCACTATATTTTCATTGAGAGAAATAGATAGGTCCAACTTATGGGTTCAAGATAGCGGATGTACATCACAACTAACTAAAAATGAAAATATTTTTACTAACATAATCTAAAAAAGTGGAGTGGCACGATTTTGAAATGATAAAGGAATTAAAATCATTTTCTCTGGGAATTCCAAAAGTTGGGTGAAAATATCGCTAGAATATAGATGCGATCTTGGTTGAAGGACTTATCCACAATTTATTGAGTTTGATCTTGTTATGTGACTTAGGACATTCTATGAAATTTAAAAAGAATATGTGTACTATTAAATTAATGGATGTATCAATTATTCTAGAAGGATGATGAACCAATAGGAACATCTACTTGATTAGTGAAGAAAATTGGTGTATATTGTCTAAAATATATGAAAATAATTTATGAAATAAGTGAATTAGTCACTTAAGCCAAATATATTTATAAAATATAGTAAAGACTGATAGAGCATGTGATATTCCCAAGATCACATGTGACAACTCACATACATGTGACTCTTTTAAAAAGGGAAAAATAGTCCGGAATACATGAAATACAAAGATATTAAAGACATAAATAATATTAAATATTATTCATTTGGATGTTTTTTGGGTCAATTTATCCTAAATAATATAATAGAAAAAGAGATTATGTTTTTGTTGTTGATGATTTCAGTAGTATGGCTTGTTTGATGATGATTACTCATAAGATTGAAGTATACAAGTGTATCACTCAATACTGAAGAGAAGATAACAATTTTCACTGAAAATTCTACAAAATTCACAAATGCTTCAATATAGAATTATATAGAGAAATATGAGATTCAACATCTAGTTTTAGCTGTATAAACTACTTAGTAAAATTGAGTTGTTAAAAGAATAAATCATATCATAAAAAACATGGATCTAACTATAATCATTTAAAAATACCTACTGGAGAAATATTAGAAGTAAACAATATTAAGAATGGTGTACATCTCTAATCAAGCATTTATTTATCCAAATGAAGACATGACTCTATATGAAATATAGTATGGAAAGAATCCTAAGATGAAATACTTCTGAGTATTTGGATGTAAATGCTTCATTCTGAATTTGGAGAAAAATATAAAGTTAAAATAATGTGGAGATGAAGGGATATTTATCATATATTCATCCTAGAGGGAGTCATATCGATGCCATAAAAAATGGTTGGAAAAAATGGTTGTAAAAAATGGTTGAAAGTTCTGATGTGACCATGACTAAAAATGAGTTGATTTTTTTTGGTGAGAAGATTTTAGCTTTGAATGAGCATAATTTTCATAGAATCAGTCTAGAAAGTGACTTGGGTAGTGAATACGATGTTTTCATTTCATGGGGAGTTTAAAGGGATGAAGAAAAATCCAATGAGATCTCTGAGGATGGGGAAAATAGAGTAGGAATAACTAGTTCAAGTAAACAATATAGCAGATCCAAAATCACTACTAAATTTATAGTGGCTGACTGGATAGCCCCAGTTCAAAATATAAGGATGAAGGTTTAATAAAAAACTTAATTTTTATCTTAGTTAGACCCAAAAATAATTTTATAAAGTTTCTCTAGATGAAATTCGGGTCAAATCTATGAATGATGAACTTGATCAAATTGAGAAAAATCAAACTTTGGAAATCATATCAAGGCCATAAAAAAATGTGATCAGAACCAAGTTGGTATTCCAAAGTAAACTCAATGAATATATAACCATAATAAAGAATCATAAACCTCTTGTATGAAAATTATATCCCCAAATTGATGTGGTCAACTTTGATGAAAAATTTTCACCGGTGGCCCATCTTGAAATTATTAGATTATTTATAGTAATGACCATGAAAAATGGGTTTTTATTATATGAAATGGATGTAAAGTCTGTATTATTAAATGGATTCCTTTAAGAGGAAGTATACATCAAGAAACTAGATGAGTTTATTATTGATAATGATATGATCAAGGTGTTCCAATTGAGGAAAAATTTATACAGTTTGAAACAAGCACCATAGGTTTGGTACTCAAGGATAGATCAATAGTTAAGGAATCTTAGTTATCATAGAGGTAGGGTTGATCAAAACCAATACATAAAAAAGAAACAAGGGAAGTGGATGGTGGTGTATATATATATGTTCATGACATCATTTTTGGAGGATTGAATGACATCTAATGCAACCAATTTTCTTATTTAATGTGGTAAAAATTTGAAATGTCTTTAATTGGTTAGTTTCCATTCTTCCTTATATTATAGGTGATTCAAAATAATGGTTGTATGTTTATCTCCCAAATAAAATATTCCAAGGAGGTGTTGAAATAATTTCAAATGGAAGATTCCAAACCGATTGCAACTCTAGGAGCGACCCTAATGAAATTTTCTAAAGATGGTGAAGGTAAGAAAGTGGACATGAAACTCTATAGATTTTTTTGACAACTTACTTTACTTGATAGCCATTTATCTATAAATTGTGTTTTAAATATTTGAAGCTGTAAGATATCATAGTTGTCCCAGGTAAAGTCACATGAAATCTATGAGATAGATACTTCATTATATCAACCAAATAGTGTATTATAGACTATATTATTTTAGAAATTAAAAGTATTAATTAGTGGGATATACTGATGATGATTGGGAAATTTTAGTGGATGAAAAAAAGTTTACCTTAAGAGGTGTGTCCTATATTGTAAGCTCTTACATTTCTTGTAAAATTAAGAAGTAGGAATATAAATCCTTAAGCACCAAAAAATCAGAATATATGGAAGAAACTCAATCATGTACTTAGTTGATATAGATGCAGCAATAGCTTGAATACATTTTTATTTATGTGGTATCTCCAGTTTTGATTATTTGTGACAAATACAGTGCTATAAACATTAGTAAAAATACCATTCAACACTCTAGAATGAAGCACATCAAAATAAATTACCATTTATTAAAGGAGAAGGTGGAGCAACAAGTTTTCAAGATGAGATATATGCTAACATGAGATCAGGTTTTAGATATCATGAAAAAGATTTATCAAAACTGGATTTCAAATAACATCAGTTTATTGTTGGAGTCTAACTGAATCCATCTCTTTGGATGGAATTAGAGTCAAGACCCCCACTCCCCTAAGGGATTTATTCAAAATCATGGTATACATTCTTCACTTCTCTCATGTTATGAATTTATAACTATCCTTTTTGAATATTCAAGGAAGTTATCTTTTGGTTCATTGAAAAATGGAGAGAAGATATGTTTGACAAAGGGGGAGAGTCACCACTTAAGGGGAGAGTGCTTTGTTTAAAATCTGGGGTTTGAAGGCATGTGACAGAGGTCTATAACTTGAAATGAAATGATGTGTTATCATATGATAATTCTTTAATTTAATCCTTGTTTCTCAAAACAATCATTTTCTCCCATGATATTATATTTTATGATCAACGAATCATTGGTGAACACTTTGAAGGAAAAGTATTATCAATCTAAATCTATTAAAATGCGAATGATTGTTTTTTTTTTGTTTATAATTATTAACAAACCCAAAGGGAGAGATTGTTGGCCAAAACCCCTTCGGAGGTATGTGCGGGTTGTGTTTTTTGAAAAGTTTAGGAAGGGTGCTCAAGTGATGCTTGGAGGATTATTAAGGAGTCATGATTATCCATATTACAATGAATTTCTTAGAAGATATTTAAGAAGAGATCTTTCTGGGATACATATCTCAAACTACAGACCCAAATCCATGTCATAGGATGTGTTGTATTTGGGAATTCTACACCATAGTGTAGTCAGCTACGTTGTAAAGGATATTATGGAATACTATTCAAATTTTTTCTACACCACAATCAATTTTGGTTGTGCCATTATGATGATTTTATAATGTGAAAATATAGAAAATACCACTCGAGGCTAATGCCCAAGTAGCCTCTAGACAAGATGGTGGCCAAGATTAGGCACCACATATCCAAATGGGATAAAAAGGTGCATCTAAGGGCCCATACATGTAGAAAAATTGCATGTGAAGGTAGGACACAATGTAGGATAAATTGAGAGGCGGCGCTTAGACTCTCACATGTAGGGTGGAACATGAGGCAATAAGTGAGTATGACTCCATTTTAACTTGATTTTGCGGCTAAGGAACACAATTTTTTATATAGAATAGGAATTTTGAAGGAATTTATGATTTGGTATTTTAATTTTTCAGGACACATCATAGTAAAATGAACCACAACCTAGGGGATTTTCAAAGGAATTTTTGATGTGTTTTAGTGCCATTGGAAATTTTAGGGTGTCCACATCATGGACATAAGGTTATGTCCTAGACCTATTGAGTGGAAGACAGCCATGATGAAATGGAATTTGATATGCCAAAAGGTGTTTGGTGAGTTGAGATGAGTCAAGGAAGTTATGTGGATATCATAGGAGAATTAATGGGTAAAGTAATATTTGTGGATCTGGTCAACTATAGGTGCCCACGCCTAGTATTCTAGACCACATCATAGTGAAAGATAAGAAAATGAATGATGCATCATAGTAGTGGTAAGAAAACTATATTATATTCAAAAAAGGAAAATACCATGTCATAAAATACATGACCATACCATAACTAGGCAGTTTCAGTCAGTTGGAAGTTTCAAATTGAAATTGAAATAAGGAGTTATTTCTTGGATCTCTAGGTGTCCAATTCAAAGTTTTTAGCACATTATGATCCAATTAATTATATGGGACACTTGGTAAACTCATAGAAATAGGATTTTCAATCCTAATTATTGGATTTAAATTAAAATTGAAGAGAGGATTAAAAAGGAAAGTATCCTCATAGGAATTCACAAGAGCGATCTTACTGGAAGATTTAGAGAAAGGAAGAAGGAATAATTTCTTAGAGTATCATCTCATCAGAACATCATCAGTAGGTGCGGAAGATACACACCATGTGTGTTATTTATATAAAAATCATGTGAATAAGATCAAGGATTTTTAAAAAGGGAACACTGAGTTTATCTATTTAAAGAGAGGTGGTTAACATTATCATCTTGTTTGAATAGTGAGTTTATAGGGTTAGTGAGAGCACTCCATTGTGTAAAACAAATGATCAAGTGTACTATATTATTTTGTAGTATCGAAAAATTATTGATTGCATGCTCCTTGGACTATTCTGGTTAGGGTGAACCAAATAAAATTCTCTATTTTCCATTTATTTATTTCATCAATTTTAAGAGAAATTAAGGGAGAGAAAAATGAGTGATCCTAACATTGATAGAACAAGATCGCATTCAAGGGAATCGATAGTTAAATTTTTTTCTACCCTGATTCACCCCTATTAGGGTGCTTGACTTGATAAGATACCAAAACCTTTATATGGTGAATGAGTTGAACATAATTAAGTGATGGGTGGTGATTGAAATTATATATCCCAAAAATGAATTAATAGGTATTATGAGATAAAAATGTTTGGATATTTGGGGCAGGCCTACCCATTTATTAATGATGTCTTGGTTTTGGTGTTGAAGATAAGTATGAGGCCTCAACAGTAAGATCATAATGTCTTGGCATGGGGTTTTAATGGAAAGATCATAATGTCTTGGTTCAAAGATTAAGATGTCCCACATTATGCATTTCACCACCATGAAATCAGTTATTGTTATCCAAGTGATTATTTTTATTGTTATGTCATCCATATATTTATTTCAAGATCATATGATTATTTATATGGAATTATTATATTTATTTAATCCTACCATATTATTCATGTCTTATTATTACAAGATAACTTCCAATATATGCTTTCACTTACCGATCATTTTATATCACCCTTATTATATTCCATTTCACTAGGTTAAGAAGATGAGTAATACACATGATATGTTTATAAGGGTATCATGTGTATGTAATTTTGTGGGAGATGTTAAAGACTTATTATAGAATAATAGATTCTTGATATAATGGTAAAAATATCCATTGGATGAGAAAGATATGAGTTTTTTTATAATTTTTTTATGAACTCCCAAAAACTCTAAACCTAAAATATCCTTAGAGTATAAGTGACTTAATATTTTTCGTAGATATTGTAATAATGAATGATTAAGTTTGGGTCACTTCAGTTTGTTTCAAATATGATATGAAAAATAATATGTTTATTCACATCATATTTCTGGAGTGTGGGTTTGAGGTGTTATAGTTGGTATAAAGGAAAAGGTTTAGATAATTTTAGAGGTTAGGAAGAGTACACAATCAAAGTATAGGTAACCATTAGGGTTGGTATGTGATTTGATGTTAAGGAAGTTCAAGTTATTTTGTTAAAGTATTAGTATATTTTGAAAGTATACATGATTAATTTATATAACGATTGGTATGTAATTTTATATTTTATGTAGATAAGGGTTAATTTGAATTAATTATTTATATGTTTCCATGATTTTTTTTTGTTTCGGATATAAAAAAATGACCTTGATTATTATTAGAGATTAGGACTAGAGAACATTAGAGAAAACCCTAGGGATAATCCTAAATATAAGAAAACATCCTAAAATTTTGATAAAGTATAGAGTGTGTGAATTCCTAGAAATGACACCCATTTCTGGATATAAGAAAGTGGATGATGGCTCTACAATGATTTAAGAAGGGGTAATAACCCTAAAAAGTCTAGTTGAGTGTTAACTTAATCATCACCTAAGGTGTGATAAAAAGGCCTTACTGCACACCTGGTTTGACACTGCCGGGGGATATGTAGTGGTGGCAGGTGATTGGGGGGGGGGGGAGTGATAGTGGGTGTGACACATTCTGGTGGTGGAACATGAGGACAATAATGGGGGGGGGGGGGGGTGGTATAGGCGGTGGCCTATGGTGGTGTGTGTTAGAGGATGGAGGGAGGTGGCGGTGGAAGACGGTTGGGTGAAGGCTCGATCTGGCATTTGACATGGTAAGGCGTGATCAAAAAATTATAGCAGCAACAGGTGGCTTGGGGGGAGAGCGACATCAGGTGCAACACAGGCTGGAAGTGGAACATAGGGATGATTGTGGGGGGGGGGGGGGAATAGGCAGTGGACTCTGATGGTTTGGGAACATGGGTGATGATTGGGGCACTGGAGGATTCCTCCCATCATGTGGGTGTTGGCCAACAAAGGGTGGGGTGCATAGTTTGGACTCGCTAAAGGGGACCTACGAGCCATGTAATGGGACTCATACCCACTAGGACTTCATTCCATGTTCTTTGGGTATTTGTGTCTCTGGTCCAATAGGCCATGTAATGGGTTCACCTCTACCTAGAAATAAAGAGGTGCTTTATTTTTTTAATAAAAAAGGGGATTTCCCCCACCTTTAAAGAAATTAATGGCTTGGGAAAGAAGAAACCAATTTAAGAATGGGTGCTACAAGAAATGCAGTGATTATCTAAATGAGTAACCAAAATGGATAAGAGCTAGAGTAAATAATCTTATGGTTCTTCTTAACCAACTATATCTAGTTATGATTAACCATTTGAACCATATTGAATTTACAAAAACACCATATAATGGAAAAATGGAGTTTCATGGAAGTTAATCTAATAAAGACTATAGAGGAAAGATAATTAAACTTTATACATGTTAAGAATGTGGGATGAAGCACCTAGATAAGTGTCTCAAATAAATTTAAAGTTGTTTTATTTTTGGTAAAGTCAGTCATCAATAATCGAACTACCAAGGAAAAAATGAAGAGTTTGGTTAACACATCGTATGAAAATAATGTTTTATCATAAGGTACCACAGACAATTCAATGTTTTAAATACAAGGAGTCTGGAAATTATTCAAAACAATACCCTAAGATAAGGGGTTAAGGGAAAGCCTATTTAAACACTTCTATTTAATTGTATCATGATAATTAAGGCAAATTATTCTCTACTACATATCTATGTATGTCTTATTAGATTTTGATTCAATCCACTCTAGTATATTTAGAAAGTTTTCTAAGAGAATTAGAATCAATACCCCAATTATTTGATATATAATTATTAGAGAAAACTTATATCTGTACTATTATTTTATCCAAGTGGAAGTTTTAGGAAATTTAATTCATGAAAAATTATTATGAATTTTGAAATTGGATTGGTTATCTCCACATAGACTCTATATTTATTACCAAAATAAGGATAAATCAACCTATGAATGTCTATCTATGTAGGGCTAACTATAACATCTCTATGAAGAACACCCCCATTAAATGGGTATTATTACTCAATCATGAGATGATTTTTTAATTATTCCATAAGTTATTAAGGTTTATATGTCATTATAAATTATATCTCGAGTCATGACTAACATATGGATACTCTTAGCTATTTTTATTAGTGAGTGATAGTAAAAATTACAAGGATGAAATTTATTTAATGAGGGGAGAATATAACACCCTAATATTTTAGTAAGTAATTATCCTTTAAATAATTACTATGTTGAATATCTTGAAACACACACAACACTGAACCAAAAAAAACTGTGATACATTTTATTAAGATAAAAATATAATTATTAAATATGTCTATTATAATGTAGCATTTGAATTGGTTGGTATAAATAAAATAAATGAATTTTCAAATATATTTAGAAATAAAAATAAATGGTATTTTTAATACTAATTCATTGATAAAATTAAATTAGTGTATTTAAATAACTAATAATACCATTTTATTCTTAAAACTATATTTTTCTAAAACAATTATTTTATACATAATGTGTGCTTATATTAAAATTATTTTTTATCAACTCTAGAAATTTAGTATGATAAAATGGTTTTAATATTGTGAATAAACATGTTCTGATTAGGTAATAAATTCAAATTCATTTTTAGTCATAAAAATAAGTTACCAAGGTTAAAAGTTAATTACCACGTTAATAGTAAAAGACTTAATTTTAAAGAATTGGTTTTAAAAGTTATGTACTTTTATATAAATAAATTAAATTAATTTATTTTAAATTATGAGTCTAATTTAATTTATATAAATATATAAACATATTAATAATTATTTATTGAGTAATTGACATGAATTTTGGTTAATAACACGTAAAGATTAAAAAGACATTTTTCTATAAAAATAATTTTTCTATAAAATATATGTTTTAATTTAAAAGTTTATTTGATAATATTTTAAAATTTATTTATATTAAATGGAGTAAAAATTTGGATTAAACACATCAAAATTTGTTAAGAGGGTCCATATTATATTTTTAATAAAAAATAATCACCATAGTAAAAATTTAATAACGGTTAATTAGGGTAAACATGGGTAACTTAAGGTGGATCGAATTTTGTTAAGTTTACATGAAACTAACACATTATAGATGAAATTTTTAGGATTTAAATTCATACCTACATGTCTCTTCAACCATTATTCACCTAAATATCCTACGTTCCATGTGATTTCATCTTTTCCCCTCAACTACCATTCAATTTCAAGGAAAAGTCACTATTTTCACCTATAATAGGGGACCACTTACACCCACTTAAAGCCACACTAATATATTGAAATTATATTAATAATATTAAAATTTTAAATCTCCTAGAGTCATATTACACATTCATAATTTTATATTCAAAATAATTTAGTCTAAGTCCTCAATTTCCAAGAGGTCCTTCAAGGGAAGAATCAAATCCTCAACATGAGTAATACCATCTCCTTAGTATTTTATTATTTATTTTTCTCTTACAAAACTATTCTAAACATATAAATATAATTAAATTTTTAACACTTATATACTAAAATGTTATTATATTTATGTTATAATCATTATCTACCCTCCTCCCTTAGAAAAATGAAAACGTCGTCCATGCGTACGTGCAGACTATTGCCTCTATGGATGATGTGTTTTATTTTTCATCACCAAATTAAATGGGTTATTCTAGTAATGTATTTAATAAATAAATAATATATTTATAAAATTATTAATATTATGAAAATAAAAATCATTCTCTATTTTATTTCTCTTTTATGGGAAATGAAAATGCCATTCGTGCACATGTACAGACTATCGCCTCCGTATTCAACATATTTTTTTATCACTACCTTCATGGATGGTTATAGAAATAATTTTATGGATAAATATGTTTATAATAATTATATTATAAATAATTTAATATTCTTAAATTATTACATAAAAATTAACGATAATTATAAAGTAATCTTTCAATATTGGTAAATTACCCGAAATAAGATCATCATTTATTTCATCCTCACAAATCATAACTAAAAATCTCATGGAATGATATTGGGAATTTATAAATTATTTGGGAAATTTTATTCTATTACCTTAAATAATATTTTAATGATGAACTTGTGTCAAATAATGATGATCAACATCAACATTATGAAACTTACATGAAACAATTAAGGTTACTAACATCTAATAATGAAAAGAAACAATAATTAACTAACAAAGGTATAATGAATGATTATAATTAAAGTTCAGTAAAGGTAATATATATTAATAAGGTTATAAAATAAGTGATTAATATAGTTATTTATATTATATAGGATGTTATTGATCTTTTTTGAAATTCAAGAGTTAAGGTAAGAGTTTCTTATCTCAATTTTCTTTATTTAAGATGTATTCCATATTCAAAACTTGTTGTATTTTTTATGGTTTATATATTACCCATGGATTTATTTTTATCATAATTATATTTAATTTAAAGGGATTTAAAAAACCATATAAGTTTCAATATTTTTATGGGTTTTTATTCAAAGGTTACCAAAGATGTAAGAGTTTTTGTTAACTCAATATCTTTTCATTGAGTTATGATCATTCTTCTTGAAATTTATTTATATAAGTTGGGGTAAATCTACCCTATGATTAAATTATATTATACTCCATATAATTTTTGGGTATTTATATTTATTTCTCATGAACTCATTTTCAAAGGGTTGTTACCTCAATGTTTATTTATTAACAGACTTCTTTCTTCATTAAAATGAAACACTATTAAGAATAATCCTCATTCTCTTTGATGTTTGTTTATCCTCCTTGTCTATATTATTTATTTCTTAAAATGATCTAATTTACTATTTTGAAACCCACACATATATTATCTCAAGTGATATTATTGTTTCTCTTTACCCCTTTTCAAAAGAAATATTTATTATCCTTTTTAAAATGTGGGTTTTAATAAAGGAATTTTAAAAAATATTATAAAAGGATTTTCCTTTAAAAATTATTTATTTTATCATCAACTTAAAATTTCATTTGAAATACATTTATAAATTTTTAAGGATCCATTATTTAATATTAATTTTTAGAAGTAAAAGTTTTAAAAAGTTTTCAATTCACCTTTTTGGATAATGAATTTTAAATGTGACCCATAACTTTATCTTTTATGATTATGGTAAATTTTTTTTCCAAAAACTCGTTTACAGTTTCACTTTAATTTTCCCCATCTTCTTGAAAGTTATTTTTTAAAGTGGATTGTGACTTCATTTTTGATTAAATTTTACATTATTCATAAAACTTGAGAGGAATATATTTTAAACATTTTCCATAAAAATGTATTTTTCCAACCGTCTTTGTCAGTTTTATTTAAGAAACTCCCCTTCCACGATTCCATATTTTTTCCAAATAAAATCATATTCCCTTTGTTTTAATTTTTCTTTACTTATAAGAGAATCAAAAATTAAAATGGTATTTTTTATTCTTTCTCAAAGTATATTTTAATACTCTTTTAAAAGTGTTATTCAACTATATTTACATACTTTAAGGTTTCTTATCTTTCATCATGGATATGATCAGATGATACCATCCACTTTATTTCTCTAAATTACTTATAGACATGTTATTCCATTTATTGAATGGGGAAATTATTGATATACCATATTTTTATTATTAAAATATGGGTGTTTATTGATTACTAAGAAAAGTTGATTATTAATTGTAATGTTATTCATTTACTTTATATGGTTAATGAATTGGAATTAATTAATTGATGGGTAGGGACCAAGATTATATAGACCCTCAATGTATCAATAAGTCTCATGAGACATTTTTTGGATATTTGGGGAATGCCTACCTATTTATTAATGATGTTTTGGATGCGATCATGACAATAAATATAAGGACTTTATGGTAAGATCATGATGTATTGGAATAAGACATTGATGGTAAGATCATGATGTATTTTGTTGATGATTAATATGATCCACATTATACATTTCAGCACCACAAAATTAGTTATTGTTATGCAATTTTTTTTTATTTTTATGCCATCTATGGATTTATTTTAAGCTCATGTAATAATTTATATGGTATTATTAAATTTATTTACTCTTACCATATTATTCATGTATTGTTATTATATGATAAATTCTCATATACTATTCCCCTTACTAAGTGTTTGATCTCACCCTTCTTATGTTTCATTTCCCTAGATTAATAAGATGAGTAATACATATGGTATGTCTAAAAGGGTAGAATGTGTGGATAATTTTTTGAGAGATATTGAACACTTATAGTATACAAATAAATTTTTTGGTATATTGGAAAAAATCTACACTGAATGAGAAAGATATGGGCTTTGTTAGATACAAGTTTTTACTCTCTAAAAAAATAAACCTAAAAGGTCCTTAGAGTGAAATTGACTCAATATTTTTTATTGGTATTAAAATAATGAATGATTATGTTTGGGTCACTTAAATTGATTTAAAAATAGATATGTATAAGAATATTTTTATTCACACTGATTTCTAAGAGTACGGTTCTAGGGTGTTATAAAGAACAATAAGAAAAATATAGCTAAAGTGATGGAAGTTTCTAGGTTTAGAAAGATTTCTCATCCCTATTTCTATATATAGAGACAAAAAATATCCACCTTATTCCTGCTTGATCTAAATGTTTCTATTGAAAAGGGAATTATAGGTGAAGTAATTTTGAGGGATCCTTGAAATAAATTTTGGAAGAGTTCACCCCTTAAGGGGGAGTAAATCTAAAACTGGTGATTTTGGAGAATTTATAAGTTTAAATGAAAGAGTTAAAATTCTAGAAAACCAAAGAGCTATGAAATAGGATGTTAAAAATCAAGTGAATTGAAGAACCCAATGACATAAGCTCTGGATGATGATGGGTCTTCAGATACTAAAAATATATATAAATGTAGTTATTATCTTCTTTTAGGTTCATTTAATTTGTTCTCTTATCCTTATATAAAAATAAAAAAATAAATAATGAAAAAATTATATTTTAAAGGGGTAGATAATTTTATCATATGATGACAAAGTTAAAAATGGGGAAAACCTACTTTTTTAGTTGAATGTTTTAAATCTATCTGTTGAGATGGTTGTAGTAAATAAGTTTTTTGTAAATACATTGAATTTACCTTTGGAAGAAGTTTTGTTAAGTGGTATAACTTTGTGAAAAATTTTATGGGCAGCTCTGACGTCCAAGTTAATCACTCATTTTTTTTAATGAGTATTTCTCATGTAGACCCAGAGTTGGTTGATTTATGACTCATTACTTTAAGGAAATTGATGCCAACCATATTTCAAGAAATTAAAGGTTAAATTTAAGTTAAATATAATATATGAGGAGGAGAATGAAATGAAAATTCCATCACAAAGTGAAACTTTAAATTTATTATTAATAAGGGGAATAAGAAATCATTGATTTAAATAAGAAATTGGTATTGATAAAAAATATAAAGGGGGATATTTAAGACCCCATCATATAGTGGTGATTGAATATTGTATTTTTTTCCAATAACATTTATCAATTTAAGTAAATGATATTCAGAGAAGAGGAATTTGAAGATACCTATGGGTGTTTTGGATGTAAGTTCATCATAATTACAATGTAAATTCTCTATAAGTTTATACTCATGATTGATGAAACCATTGAAAGTAGGATCATCATATATGCATGTTCTACTACCGAAATTTAAAACTAAAGTAAGACTGGATAAGTTAACTAGAAGATGGAAGGATTGTGTCATCGATATAAATAAAGAGGAATTTGAAGTTAATGTAATTGATGGTTGGAAGGAAATTCATTTAAACCACTATAAGCAACAAATATAATTTATGTGATTTATTGAATAGATATTTAGAGGAAAAATGTTAGGAATTGATACAATTTGAATCTACCAACCACAACACTCATGTAATTATGTTGAAATAAATCAAGTTGAAATAAATTATATTGATAATTTATGAAGTTATTACTCAATAATTTTGTGTTGGATTTAGCTTGAGAATATTTTTAAAGTAATTTATTTATTCAAAAATATTTCCAGTATTAACTTTTCCAATAGAGAAAGATTAAAAAATTAGTGAGTTCTATAAAATTTAAGAGGATAGTGAGTATTGGGAAACATCATGGCTATAGTATGGGTTGAGTCCACATGACATCAAGGATATGTGCCGCCACATTTAGAGTATTAAAAAATCATATGACTAATGTTATTTCCAATACGAGATACACATGTAGAAAATATTGTTCACTATTTTAAATAGTGAGGTGTGTGGGATTTAATTAAAAATGATGAAATTTTCTATCATATTAAACCTCTCTCCACTAGGGTACACATGCAACATTTCTGAAAAATATGCTGTAACAACCACAAGATTAACTCCATGAGTGCTCATAAAATGAATTCATGTTTTGACCAAAAAGTCACTCCAAAAATTTTCAAGCACATGAAAAGTTTGAGTGTTGCATACTATAAGTTACACAATGATCATGAAACAACCATCACAGAATCTACATAGTTGATCAAAGAATAAGGGTAGAGTCCATGAAATTGAAGTTTGTATATTAGAATAGTGGGTTCAACAAAATCTAGGTTTTGAGATATTATTGGAAGCAATGGTAAAATTCATCGGATAATATAACCTAGACATATTCATATGAATAGGAATAGTTGCATACATAGTTAAAAGAAGTTTGATGTATGTGTAATCCACTACCAAATATCTTCCCTTTAACAGTGCACAAAAGGGAATTTATCAGTGCTAAAAAAGTGCTGTTAACATAAGTTCCCTTAAAAATCCTATGAATTTTATTAGTGATAGAATAACATTGATAAAATACCACTTTATTAGAATTAAAAAAACACTGATAAAGGATCATTTATTAGTGCTGAAGTAGAACTGATAAAGGCCATTCTACTGTAGTGTGCTACAAAAATTTCAGCACACTGTAGTAGTAAATAGAGGTATATGGAAAATTTATGATATAATTGAAATAAAAATTACATCAAAAATATAAGAAAAAAACACTATATTATATAAATTTCAAACATTTTTTTTTAAAATTACATTAACAAGTACAATTTATCACAAAAATTTAAAGAAAAACCAATGGTTTCATGTATTTGGAACCTGAAACTCTCTCCAAAAGCCTAATTATGGTATCAGTTACAAAAAAAACTACCTCAACTCAAGTAAAATAATAAACCTATATAGAATTTTTTTATGTTAGTAATATTATAATGAAATACATTAAACATAAATATGAAACAATAAATTAATAAAATATCATTATTTAGTTGAAACCACGTAATTTGAGTCATACCAGTCACACCATGTATCAGACTGAGGTGCAGCTGATTCATACACATAAAAAATAACTTATGGATTTTTTTCCTATAGTATCAAAATCTGAATGTGTTTTATCAGTTTTGAGCATGTCACATGTATTTTGAACTAAAATATCATTTTTAAACTCAAAACCCACAGTTTGAGTCATATCAGAAACACTGTGTATCAGATCAAGGTGTGGCTGATTTCTAAATGTCAAAAACGACTTATGGATAATTTTACTAAAGTACCAAAACAATATGAATATTTTTTTCTCAATTTTGAGTTTGTGATGTGCGTTTGGAACTAAAATACCTATTTTAAATAAAATGGCACACTTAAAGTTATACTAATCACATGGTGAATCAGATTGATGTGGGTTTGATTCCTTTACATAAAAAATGACTTAAGGATCATTGTATTAAAGCATCAAAATAATCTAAATGCATTTGATCAGTTTTGAGTATGTCATGTGTTTTTTCCCTAAAATGTCAATTTAAAATGAAAACATGCACTTTGGGTCATATCGGTCACATCATGTGTCATTTTGATGTGAGAATAATTCATACACATAAAAAATTACTTATGAATCATTTTCCTAAATTATCAATATAATACAAGTGTTTTTTCTTATTTTTTAGGGAGTGACACACGTTTTAAACTAAAATTTCAATTTTAAACTAATAGTAGAATCTTTGAGTCATACCGGTCACACTGTGTGTCAAATTGATGAGAATTTGATTACTACACATCAAAAATTAAATAAGGATCATTTTACTAAAGTATAAAGATAATATGAATTCATTTACTTGATTTTGAGAATGTGATGTTTGTTTTGAACTAAAATGACAATTTTAAATAAAAAACACACTTGGAGTCATACCGGTCACTTTGTGAATATTATTGATGTGAGATTGATTAATATACATAAAAAATGACTTAAGGATAATTTTACTAAAGTATAAAGATAATAATAACATGTTTTTTTAGTTTTGAGTATGTCATGTTTCTTTTTTACTAAAATGTCAATTTAAAACTAAAAACATGCACTTTGAGTCATACCGGTCACATTGTGTGTCAGTTTAATGCGAGACTAAAACATACACATCATAAAATATTTATAAATCATTTTAATAAAGAATCCAGACAATACAAGTGTGTTTTCATGGTTTTTAGTGAGTGACACACGTTTTGAACTAAAATTTCAATTTTAAACCGATACCATACAATTTGAGTCATACCAGGTACACGGTGTATTAGATTGACATGAAACTAATTCCTACATGTCATAAATGATGTATAGTTTATTTTTAAAAAGTATAAGAACAATATGAATGTTTTTTCTTAGTTTTGAGTATGTTATGTATGTTTTGAACAAAAATTTCAATTTTAAATAAAAAGAAACATTTGGACTCATACCGGTCGCACAGTGCGTTAGATTGATATGTGGTTGATTTTTACACATCAAAAATAAATTAAGGATCATTTTAATAAATTATCAAGAAAATTATAATGTGTTTTCTTAGTTTTGAGTATGTCATGTGTTTTTTTAAGAAAATGCCAATTTAAACTGAAAATGCTCACTTTGTGTCATACTAGTAACAACATGTGTCAGTTTGATATGAGACTGATTCTTACATGTCACAAATGACTTATGAATTTTTTTCCTCAAGTATCAAGACAATTTGAGTTCATTTTCTTAGTTTTTAGTGAGTGAAACATGTTTTGAACTAAAGTATTAATTTTAAACTGATAACAGACATTTTGAGTCATTTCAGTCAAATTGTGTGTCAGATTGATGTTAGTAGATTCCTACAAGTCAAAAAATGACTTATGGATCATTTTACTAAATTATAAAAATAATATGAATGTTTTTTTAGGTTTTGAGTATGCAATGTATGTTTTGAACTAAAATGTAAATTTTAAATAAAAATACACACTTGGAGTCATTTCGGTCACACAATGCATCAAATTGACATGTGGTTGATTTCTACATGTCAAAAATGACTTCAGAATAATTTTAATAAATTATCAAGATAATAAAAATTCATTTTCTTAATTTTGAGTGTGTCACATATTTTTTTTACAAAAAATTCAATTTACATTGAAAACACGCACTTTTAGTCATACTGGTCACATCGTGTGTCAGTTTGACATGAAATTGATTCTTACACATTAAAAATGGATTATGAATCATTTTAATAAAGTATCAATATAATATGAGTGTGTTTGATTAGTTTAAGTGAGTGAAACATGTTTTGAACTACAATATCAATTTTAAACGAATAACAGATATAGGTCACACTGTGTGTCAGATTGATGTGCAGTTAATCCATACATGTCACAAATGACTTAAGGATCATAAACCTAAAGTATAAAAATAATCTAAATAAATTTTATAAATTTTTGATTATATGAAATGTTTTTCAACTAAAATATAAATTTTAAATAAAAAGAAACACTTGAAATAATAACGGTCACACCATGAATCATATTAATTTGAATTTGATTCATACACAAAAAAAATGACTTAAGTATTTTTTTTCTTAAAGTATCAAGAAAATAAAAATGAATTTTCTTAGTTTTGAGTATGTCATGTGTTTTTTTACTAAATTGTTAATTTAAATTGAGAATAATCAATTTGAGTCATATCCATCATATCGTGTGTCAGTTTTACATGATATTGATTCCTGCATGTTACAAATGACTTATGAATCATTTTACTAAAGTATCAATACAACCCAAGTTCATTTGATTAGTTTTTATTGAGTGAAACATGTTTTGAACTAAAACCAAAATTTTAAACTGATAACAGAAAATTTGAGTTATACCGAGAATACCACGTATTGGATTGACATGTGGATAATTCCTACACATCACAAAGGACATATAGATGATTTTCCTAAAATATCAAAATAATATGATTTTTTTGCTCAGTTTTGAGCATGTGGAATTTGTTTTAAACTAAAATATCAATTTTAAATAAAAAGACACACTTAGAGTCATAATGGTCATATGATGCATAAAATTGATGTGTGGATGATTTCTAAATGTAAAAAATGACTTAAGTACTATTTTTCTAAAGTATCAAAATAATACAAATGTGTTTTATCAATTTTGAGTATGTTACATGTATTTTTTACTAAAATTTCAATTTAAATCGAAACAGGAACTTTAACTCACACTGGTTACATTGTGCATTGGTTTGACATGAGACTAATTCCTACACATCAAAAATAAATTAGGAATCATTGTCCAAAATTATCAAGACATTCTGAGCACATTTTCTTGGTTCCAATGAGTGACATCTTATGAACTAAAATAAAAATTTTAAACTGATAAAATACACTTTGAGTCATACTAGAAACAACATGTATTAGATTGAGGTGAAGCTAATTCCTACACATCAAAAATGATATATGGATTGTTTTCCTAAATTATTAAAATAATTTGAATGGGTTTTCTCAGTTTTAATTATGTCACATGTGTTTTGAACTAAAATATCAATTTTAAAATAAAAAATTAAGGAAATTAACTAATAAATAGTAGATAAAATGATGAGAAAATTAACAACATAAGTAGTAAGAAGTCACCTCATCATGTTGTCTGTATAAAATCTAACACCATGTATTCTTCCCATTTGTTTCTAAATAAATATATTTTCTATTTTGATTATGATGTCTGTTTATAGTCCTAGTAGTACTGAAAAAATATAAATTAACGAAAGGATTAATAAATATTTTAAATGAAATTTCAATTATCATAAAAAATACCTCTTCAGAAATTCTATTTTTTGATGGAATATGGTATCTTTTATAAATTTGAAAACATCATAACCAAAATATTTTCTATTAGTTTGTTTTGGGAACTATAGAAACATTGAGAAAAATAAGTAATTTGTTTTGATATATGTTTTAATAGTGAAATATCATTATATATACCGTAATACTTATCTATTTTTAGAATTCGATAGGATTTTTGTGCTCATGGATTGTCCTTATTCTATGATTTGGTGATATTTAAACACTACCCTATCATAATAGAATTTTCGTTAAAACATAACATAAAATGTATAACTTGAAGTTTATTTGTAAAATGCTGAATTTAGCGCATTAAAAATTGATAAACGTCATCCCGTGTGGTCATTTTGTTGGGTATTAATGCATTGAATCCTGAAAATAAATCTTTGAAGTGTCCAAATTGATTGTAATGAGTAACCAATACTCCCTAAAAAATAAAAGAATAAGTAATTAAAGGAATGAAAATATATTTAATATAATTACATTTTAGATTTTTACCCCTGCATCATGGCTGTTAAGAAGAGTCTGTTATCTGTTATTTTTCTTTTAAACATTATGGAAAATTTATCCACCATTACAGAATATTACTTTGGTTTTAATGAGAATTTTTATATAGAAGTGATGTGGGAAAAAATGGATCCAAATTTTTGTTCACAGGGTTTTCCCTTCAAATAGTATTGATATATACACTAGTAAAAAATATGAATATTATTTATCCATAATTAAAATAGTAGGTCGGATATTAGAAGAACAAAATTATGAAAACACACCTCATGTATACATTTATAACTAAGACTTCTATCCATTCATGCTTGAGGATTACATTTACATTATCAATACCAAGATAGTTTGTAATGTCCTCTCTATATATTTTTTCTTCAAAATCAATTATGGTTATATCACAAATATTTAACATTGTATCCATATGAACTTGTAAAGTTAGTAAATATGGAAGTTGAACTAGTGGGGTAAAGGTACTCAATGAATATCTTTTCAATTGATTGGTTGATTCTTTAGATCATTTTGATTTGACCTTCCACTTAACCCCCCTCCCTTTCTCCTTCTATAATATCTTTCATCGGTTGAAGCCGTTTCTTATTAATTGTTAAAGGTTTTTTCATAAAAAATAAATTTCAAAGGAATACTTTCTTATTTACATGTATTTTTTTACAAGATCAAATGGATATGCTATGAAATTTCCAATAACAAGCTCAACTATATGGATATCCAAATCATCAAGTGTAATAGGTAACTTGGTTCTCAACTCATGAGATATGTTTATGTACAATATCACATGACATATTGAAAGTTTTTTGTTTTGGAGAATGTATCCTTGGATATTATACACTGTACCCCTTGCAACAAGGCGATGGGTGGGCACTGCTAGATATAAATCAGAATCATTTTTACCCTATAGAATATTAGTAAAAGAAAGGTATCAATGTCTACCCAATTCACATTTCATAGAGAAAATTATGAAAAAATTTATTACCTTTTGTAAGAATGTCCTTTTGGGGGAATAGATCACCTCAAATATGGGGGGTGGGGGGTGGGGGTGGGGGATCTTCACATAGTGGTTATTGTTCTGTTGTTTCTTCTCTTTGATTCCTTCCCATAAAATTTAATAATATATCATATTTCCAATTAAGTTTGTCTTAAATAGGATCTAATAATTCCAGTATCTCTTTAATTTTCTTACCTTTATCCCCCTGTTTATTTATTTTCTCAAAATATGTTTAGGGTGACACCCCAAAACTTGTACCTCTGACATGAACATACCGTTCTAATCACTTTAAATCCACTGATAGTAGCTATTCACTGGTTGGAAATGGTGATGATTATTATGTCTAAGTCAAATAAAAATATAGGAAAATAATTAATCATTATTATGTAACATTGATTTAAATAAAAACAAATTTTTATTATGTCATACTTACACATGTATCCCATAATTTTTTTTGTGTATTTTCATCTATTAGTATTCAATATATATTTACATGATCCTCCTTCCATATCACATGATGTGGGATGGAAGTGGAAGTGGATTTTGTTTTTTCAATCTATATATTAATAAAGTAACATAATTATGCTGGTGTTTCATATAACATAAAAAAGTATTACTATATATTTAAAATAAATAACATTTTTTTAAAGCAAAGCATACCCCATCCTTGATTTATGGTAGGGTTATGTAGTTTTTTCCTGTATGTTGCTTATTTTCATCACTCAGTTTCTGTTTCATAAATTAATAATTCTTAATCAAAGTGATTAATACATGTATTTTCAAGCAATGTATTACCAATCACAATGTACTTAAAAAGATGTCTCCTTAAAAAGACCAATATACACATCCCACACTTGTTGGTTTATCTGGTGTGTATACATCTGTGGTGGGTGCAAGTTTATTTTCTCTTCAGTATCTTTGAGATGATACTTAGCAATAATTTTCCAAAAGCCTCTATGAGCATTTATAATGAACATTAATAAAAATTCCATCCAGCAACCATATATTATAAACGCACTCTGTAAAGTATAATGAAGAGTAAACCAATGTTTTATTATTTTATTTTTTAATAAAATAAAGAAAGTATATCATAATGTTATCCTAATATATTCCCAAATTAGTGTCTTAAGCACTGACTCAACATTGTGCAAAAAAAATATGCATCAATCATCACATGCATTCGATTGGTGCGCCCAATGTAACTATTGAACATGGCCTTGTCGGGGTTAACATGTTGACCACATTCATTCTATCCAACCTCGAATTTGATGCCTTTCCTACCCACCTTAATAATTTTTGTTAACACCATCACACTATAATGATTTCAATTTTTCCAAGATATAGGTTATTCTCTATTTTCCATTTCCTTGGCTTCAATATTGTGAATATGTTGTTCTTTTGGATTGGTAGCATCGTTATGCGTAGAATATTGTTATTACTCTATAATGGGAGCATCAACATGTTGAGAAATGTTTTGTTCCTATATATTGGTACCCTCGACTTGTGTATAAGTCATTATTTACATAAGTGGTTGAACATTTAATTTAGATTACAGAAATTCATCAGTGAATAGATAATAATAGGAGGTAACACAAAAATATAACCGATTATCAAACAATTTTTTTAAAGTTTGAAGGGATTTGACCCCTCTATCGAGTATCCAAATCCCCTCATTGTGGTCTCCTATGACATACAAGACCTCATCTACATTAGGACCGTTGTAAAATAATTATGATTACCTAATGAAAGGGTTATCCTTAGTTGAATTGACATTTGAACCTTCAGTGGTTTTGGCCGATAATAGAAAAATTGACCACTTTTGGTTTGAAAGATCTAGAATATGAAATACTTATACTTCATATGATTCCATTATAAATAGTTTGTCTTTATACCCTTATTTAATAAAATAAAATTTCACAAATATCAATTCATCTATTTTAACTACACTCATGTTATCAACCCACTTTCATTGAAATTTTTTCACTTGAAATGTTGTATAATTCAACTCTCATATTTTTTTGATGCCAAAGTATAAAATATTCACATAAATTAGATATATCTTCTTGGTTCCAGATACATTCATCACTTCATCTACAAGTGTAAATCCACTATTTTTCATGGTATTGTATTCACCATGTTCATTTTTATAGAAAACATATCCATTAATGACATAACCATTATAAGATAATCCATGAACACTTAGTTTTATGGATATCCATCAATGTCGTTATAAAATTGAATTCATATTTTTAGTTTACTCCTTAAAAAATGGTTTTGAAACCATCCTATAAACCATTGATTATGTGTATTTGATATCCATATTTCATCCCTTGATGGATTAAAATGCCTAAGAATTTATTTTTGGGTTTCAATATATGGAACAACCTCTAAAATGTTATAAAGACCATGAATTTGAGCCTTATCCTACTCTGTAATAGTAATTGTGATAACATATATTTTTAAATTACTTCACCCACAAGACATCTGATCTGATGTGATTTCAGTAGTCCAATGATTTCCACATTTGATGAGTAGTTATTATAGAATTCAATGGCTTCCTCAAAAACATATTTATCCATAATAAAACCTTCTAGATGACTATTGTTTTTGAAACACTCTTTCAAAATATTCATATACCATTCAATGGGGGTACATCTATCTATAATGTACAAAACTACATAGTTAAATCTCTCTAAACAAGCAAACCATCAAGTGAAATATCATATCAAATAACAACGATGGGAAGAACATATCTAATTTATATAATATGACAACAATTTTCTTTTACATAGTTGTAAAATTCACAGGGTGTATAACTTTGATACATATATCTTTGAAAATGAAACAGATCTTGGTTAATGTATGGAGTAAATTCTTGAAAAAAAATGCAGCATAAAGCTACATGCATTATATCTTGCATCAAAACATGATAGTCACATGATTTTAGACCATTTAACTTTAAATTAGTCATTGAAATGACATTTTTGATATTCAATGAATAACCATATAGAACCATTACATCATTAAAGAAGTTGAAAAATTGATATCTCTCTTATCTAGAAAGAGTATAAGTAGTTGAAGGAATAAAAGTATGTTTTTCACCCTTCACTAGAGCCAAATATTCCCATATCCCCATGTAAATACTATAAAACCTAGCCTTAATTCCATCCTTTTGTTTTGGGTTCATTTAGTTAAATTACAATGACACTATCATATATATATATTTTCCACATGTATAATATCAAGAAAATGCCTGACGTAGAAAAATTCTAGTATGGTAATTCAAAAAAATCGACCACTTTTTATTACCAATTTTCATAAGGGTTTTCAAAAAAGGTTTACTAAAAGAAGTGTCCATGTCTTTTACTTTTTCAAATAATTGATCACTTGTAAGTGGAGATAGTTCTATAACTTCTTCTGAACTCCCGTTGAATGATGTTGTCCAAGATCGGTATTTATGCTACTGGGATAGAAATCTGTGATGTATTAGAAACATAGTCTTTGATGAATATTTCAAACTAATTGAGTGTGTACCTTTTTTAAAAAATGGGACACCCTTGAGTTCCTTTAATGCTATATCCTAAAAAAATTCCATAAGAAAGAAAGTTATTTATCATTCTATGCAATATGGATCTCAACATGAAATCTTCATTTCTATAGGAATCATAGAACATAATACCTAAATCCAAAAATAGTTTCAAATATTTTATCAATGGAGAAAAATAAACATTAATATCATTACTTGGTTGTTTTGGTCCTGATATAAGTAGAGATAACATCATGTATTTTAATTTCATGCATAACCATGGTGGAAAGTTATAAATTAACAACATAACCCTCCATGTACTATGAGTGATGCTTTGGGAACCGTATGAATTTAATCCACATATATATAATATAAGATTAAGGTTTATCAACTTGTTCCCAAATTCAGAATACTCATGATAAATTTTCTTCAACTGAGTAGAGTCGGTTGGGTGATGAAATTTCTCATCTTCATTTTTTGTATCTACATGACATGCCAATTGTATTATAGGCTTCTCACTTCCATATAGGCACCCAAACCTTGGAATGATTATAAAGTACCATATAATGTTCATAGGACCTAATTCATCTTTTTTTATCAAGATACACCACATGTTATAAATTTTTTAAGTGATTTGTGGTCCTTGTGAAACATTATACGATCATTTGGATAGAAATGTATTCTTTTAGAGATCATACCCATTGAACATAGAATTAATTTAGAGATATACTTTCAAAAAGGAAGTTCATTATCTTTTGGGAGCATATCATTCAAGAGAATAGATAGTTAAATAAATATGGAATCACTCCATCCATTTCCATATTTTATATTATATAGCTTCATTATGGATGAAAATGATTTATATTTATTATAAATAGAACACAATGAAATATTTTCACAACTATTTAACTTTCCAAATAGTTTTGGATAATCATAATGTTCATCTTCAAGTGTCATTGTTATTTACTTAATATGATCTTCATAATCATTCACATATGTAATCATATCCTTGATACAATCTTCATCATTGTTCACACTTGTAATCATATTAGATGATCCATAAAAAGAAGTGTTATCCCAGTCACTAGCTATATTCATCTTTTCCCCATGTTTAGTACAACATTTATAACTTAGATATATTCTGTGACATATCAAGTGTTTTTACAACTCCTCTGGACCAATTAGTCTTAAATAACAACAACGTAAACATGGATAAAGGATTTTAGAAGGGTCATATGCATGATCTTTAGAAAAATTGATGAACACTTTAACTCCACCTTCACACTATTTTGTCATATGATTGGAATCTATTAATTTTGGATTCATATCCATTCTATTTGATTCAATAATATTAATATTTTAAAAAATAAATAAATAAAAAAAATTATGAGATTAGAACCCCTAAAAGGCCATTCTTAAAGAACCATTTATGCTACATGAAGCCATTGTTCTATGATAATAATATTTGAATGAGTTTTATTGATTTTTATTATTTATCACTTGATACATGGTGGGTTAGGTGGTATCTCAGTGACAATATTCTTAAGATCCAAAGATGATCTTTTTTTATATGATGAAAATGTTGATAGGGCTCAACCACAAAGGCAAGCGAACACAAAATTTGAAGAAACTATTGAATTTAAATATAATGAACTAGAGATATCAGTATATGGTTCTCAATCGATTGAGAAAATAAAAGAACAATCTAATTGGGGTTTCATAATTTCTTTAAATTTAATAAATTCACATGGATGAGAAGAAGCCTTAAAGAACAACAATGAAAATTATTATTGGGGTTCGAAGGAACAATCGAATTCAACACAAGTTGAAGGAATATTCAATGGATTATGTCAGGGGAAGAAACTACTAAAAGTAAAAATTTACAGAACTAGGGTACTATGAATGAAAAATCAGGTGAATTAGCCTACTTAATAATGATACGTAACTTTCTATTGTGTACACTCAATTTTTGTATCATTATTTAAAGAAATAATTTTTAGCTAAAAATGAGGTTAGTGGTTTGTGTTACCAAATGCCTATTGTAGATGTTCAAAAAAATGAAAATATAAAAATGATTGGGGTTCTTTTGTCTGGTAATGGAAGAAGGTGTGCATAATTGTTTGATTTTAATTTATGGGAGCAGGAAGGATACCTGGAACTTGGATCATATTACCATCTTTGCATTGAAAAAACCCTTTTTTACTTATCATTTCAAATCAGTACTTTACATGATAAATGGGAAGAGTTTTTTGAATGCATAGATGGTCTTTTCATCCAAATACTCATTTAGCCAAGATATCTATGCAATCAGAGTAAGAAATTTAAAAAATAAGATCTCATGTATGATTAATTAGATTATATATCATGTGATTAAATTTCAAGACAGGATCCAAAAAAAGAACTAAGTGATTGAAATCAATAAGAGGGAGGATTTGATGTTTATTCATTTCTTCACATGGTATGTGGTGGGCCAGGTGGTGTTTCAATGATAATATTCTTAGGAGACAAAGTTAATATTATATCAGATGATGAAAATGTTGATAGGGACTAATCACATGGTCTTGATAACCCAACATTAGAATAAACTCATGACTTTAAATCAAATGAACCAAAAATACTCATCTCAATTTAATAATTGGAGTATAATCCCAACTACCTAGGATCAACTGAGAAAAAAACTCAACCTCAGTGGAACCAATAGAGATAATCAAATCTAGAAAAATATTAGAGTGGAAACTAGGAGTGAGGTTAAAACAAGATGAAAATAGATATGGATGTTTTAAATATTGGTCATGATACCAATTTAAAGAGTGATGGGTAGTTTGTGTGGAGCTCTAAATAGATTTTCCGGAGTCCTCATCTCAAACTAATGTTGGTCATGATTCCAATTTTTTTCTATAGATGTAAGTATTCCCACACCTCAATCATATAAAAGTTATCTCAATAAAATTTTCATTGTTGATTGAATAACTCTCAAATGGTTTCTGTAACATTTATAGGTGGGATTACAATAAGAGATAGGAGTTGATGTTTAATAATTTCTTCACTTAGTATGTGGTAAGCCAAGCGGTGTTTCAATGATAAGATTCTTAAGATCCAAAATTGATCTTTTATCATATGATAAAGATGTTGATAGGGACCAATCACATGGTCTTAAGAACCTAACATTTGAATAAACTCTTAAATTTAAATCAAATGAACCAAAAGTTTCAGGCTGAGGTTCCCATGTTCCAATCCTATTTCAGACGGTTCACATTTTATCAAAGGGGCCTTTCAACAACCCATGCCAAGAAATTCAATTCATTAAACACCACATGCCACTTTAAAACATTACTTTTCTTAAGTCAAAGTAAATTTTTTAAACAACCTAAGAGGCATAAAAAACCATCACTATCATTATAACAAGGATTTAAAAAATTAAATCACCTTTTATAAAACACGGCATGAAAGTAAAACAATTCAACTAGGGTATTGTAATTTGGAAGGACCACCAACATTTGAAAATACCATTTGGAGAGTTCCATTTTAAGACCAACAATTAAAAAATGAGTTCAAGATATAAAATTTGAGTTCATGAACCACCCTTTATTCCTTACACATGTATTCATTTATAAATATTGACACAACTCATCATGCTGTACATATTCACACATCATTGTGTAAAGATATGCAATAATTTATCTATATTTATAACTATGTATATGTGTATAAGTATCAAAATCATCATGGAATAATTTTTTATCAAGCACTCTGAATATAAAAAATTAGAACAAATCATACAAACTAAATTAAATTCATTTCATATTCACAATAAGAAACTACTAAGCCACTGAACGCTGCCCTGCTCACCACATCCTATATTCACAGTATGAAACTACCAAGCTCAGACTCACATCACCCTCCTCCTTTCCACACACACACCAATAGTATTATGTATAGCCTGATGTAGCGTGAGGGTGAGGGACAGGGTGAAGAAAAAATGGATTGAGGCGAGGGAGATTGGGTGGAGAATCAACGTGGTAGATTAAGGAAAAATAAATCACTCACACGCACTATTCAAACTCTCTGGGAAAATTAAAAACACACAAAGATGTTCGAGGGGGTGTGATGGATCACAAGTAACATACCTTGGATTTTGAAAGTGTCGATTAGTCTGAGATATTAGAGGGAGGGTGATGAAAATGTTTCAATTCTGTGAGAGCTTGAATGGTGCGAGTATGGAGAACTCTGTTAGAGTTCTATTTAAGATACTTGGAAGAGTTTAATCAACATTTTAAAAAAAGTGCTGATAAAACATATCTTTATCAATGCTAGAATTTTAGCACTGATAAAAATTTGTTTTATCAACACCAAAAAAGTCCTGATAAAGACATACAATTAATTTTAATAATATAATTAATATAATTAAATTTTTTAAATGTATATAATTATAAATAAATATAAATGTATATAATTATAAATAAATATTTATATAATTATAAATATATTTAAAGAATTATGAATATGTACTTATAAATATAATTATAAATATATATAAAAATAAAAAATAAATATTTATATAATTATACATATATTAAAAGAATTGTAAATATGTATTTATAAATATAATTATAGATATATATTTACAATTAAAATTATAAATAAATTTATTTATAAATATTTTTATATAATTAAAAATATTTATATAATTATATAGATAATAATATATATATATATAATTATAAATATAATAAATATATTTATATTAATTTTATAATTATTTAAATATATAATTAATTATTTATAATTATATAAATATATTTTTTAAAAATTAAATATATATATTTATAATTATGAATATATTTAAATAATTATATATATATATATATTTATTAATATATAAATATATATAATTATAAATATAAAAAATATATTTATTATTTAAATGTATTTATTATAATTTTATAATTATTTAAATATATTATTATTTATTTATAATTATAAATATATAATTTTATAAATATAGTAAATATAAATTTATAAATATATTTATTTATAAATATTTACTCGCAAATATTTATTTAAAAAATTATTTTTATAAATATATTTTTAACATTATTAATGAATATATAATCTTAAATGCATGAATGTTAAAAATGAGTGGAATTGAAAAATTAAGAGACTTCCAAAATATTAAAAAATGGATAAGTTTTATTAATTATGAATATATTTAAATAATTATATATATATATATATATTTGTTAATATATAAATATATATAATTGTAAATATAAAAAATAGATTTATTATTTAAAAATATTTATTATAATTTTATAATTATTTAAATATATTTTTTTTTTATAATTATATAAATACTTTAAAAAAATTATATATATTTATTTATAATTATAAATATATAATTTTATAAATATAGTAATTAAACATTTATAAATAAATTTATCTATAAATATTTATTTTCAAATATTTATTTACAAATATATTTTTATAAATATATTTTTAACATCATTAATGAATATATAATCTTAAATGCATGAATGTTAAAGAAGAGTTGAATTGAAAAATTAAGACTTCAAAAATATTAAAAAATGGATAAGTTTTATTAATTATAAAATTATTACAAAACTTAAAAAAAAATATTAAAATAAAGATGAATACATATTAAATGTTTTAAAGCTCATTAAATAAATAAGTATAAATTAAAAAAAATGAATAAATTCTAAAAATATTAAAAATTAATAAATATAAAAAATAAAATAAAATTAATATTAACTGAAATAATATTAAAAATGATTAAATAAAATTTTAAAAATTTAAAAAATATTAATAATTTAAAGTACAAAATTATTAAAAAAATTATTTAAATAGATTAATTATATAAATTTCAAACATATTTTAAATGTTTAAACTTAATAAATAAAAATGAATCAATATTATTTATATAAATTATAAACATATTGAAAATATTACATAGTAAATAAATATATGTATAAATAAATACTATAAAATTATTAAATTCTAAAAAATATAAAATTAATAAATTCTAAAAATGAATAAATAATATTAAATGAATGAAATATTAAAAATGATTAAATAGAATTTAATATACAAAACTATTTTAAAAAATGAATTCATATAAGATTAACTACATGAATTGTAAAAATATTGAAATGAAGGAAATATTAAAAAAATGCATTTTAAGTAACTTAATTATATAAATTTTAAAAATTTTAAAAATACTACAACATAATAAATAAAATTGAATAAAACTAATCATATAAATTAAAAACATATTAAAATTAATACTTAGTAAAATATAAATATGTATAAAAAATGAATAAATTCCAAAAATATTATATCAAAAATGAAAAAATATACATCAAATATGAAATAAGTACATGCATATATACATACACATGTACACCCCACGTACATGTTCACACACACACACACACATAAATTTATACGTATACAACATCTATATATACACATACAAAAAAGACACACACAAAACATAATCTGTACACATATATGCACATAGAAATTGATATAAATATATAAATTAAAATATCACATATTAGAAATACATAATTTATATTTATATATAATTGTTTAAATTATTAAATATATATATATTAATATATCTTATTTATATTAATTATATACTTGCATTTTTTAATTAATGTATATAAATAATCATTAATTTTTGAATATAAATTTGATAATTTTATTTATATTAATATTTTTTTATTAAAAGTTTTATCAGTGCTAAGAAATCATTGATAAAGATGTGCCTTTATCAACGATTTTATCTAGCATTGACAAATATTACTCTTTTATCGGCGCTTTATGTTTAGCGCTGATAAAAGCTAGTGTTGAATATAACACGATCTGTGGTAGTGAACCATGATGCGCACATGAAGATAATGTTTCTATGTTAATTGCTATTGTGTGAAGCTATAGTGAGGATCATACCTAAAGTAGCATCATAATACAATCTTGTGAATCTCTATTGATAAATTTTCCAGAAGAAAAATTATTCAAGTATTTGAAACAAAATCAGTGATCTTATTAGAAGATTGAGTTGGGTTGTTGAGTTGAGTACAAGAGATTTTTGAAGGATGCTAATGTCTGGTTTATTGAAGCTGATAGATGGTGTGAGTATGTGAATCAAGGGGAAGGAAATTATGCATGCAGAAGTGCTTGCTATGGATGGTCTTACTTTGACACATAGAAGATGCAAAGAAGTAGAGTGAGAGACTAGCCATAGATCAGGTGTTGTTTGTGAAGTTCATGGAAATAATTTCTTTTGAATTTGTTTTTCTAACCATAATCTTTGTGATGATTATGTTCATAGAATTCCATACAATGTATTTACATGAAGTGAGTTACAAACCGTGTATTATTTCATAAAGAGAAGTGAGTTGTTAGATTGCCGAAAGATGAAGCCCGTGGTGTTGGTTTTACTTATTGAAACTATTATTTGAAGAAACTAGAAGAACATTCAATGGTAGATGAAGATAAAAATATATCCTGAATAACGTGTTTCACCAGAAATAGAGTTTCTATTTTATTGAAGTCCATATACCATGTTGTGTGTACATGAATGAGGTTCCATTAGCTTATTGCTACATAAAGTAAAATTAAATATTTTTTAGGAAGAAGTGAGAAGAGAAGTACAAAGTAAAGAATTATTCAAAGTAGATCACTTAGCATTACCAGAAGTGTAGTTAGTTGTGATAGATTTAACTTTCTTAAAGAAAAATAAGTATACTCGAAGTTTGAAGATTTAGTCATGGAAAGCAGAATATCATGAGTCTTCAGAAGAAGAATGTGGTTCATGTATGGGAATTTTAGAATCCATAGTTTGTAAGAAGTGGAGGAAGAATCTATGTTCGATATAATATATAGAATAAAATTCATGTGAGAAAATGTTGAAGTCTATGAAAGTTAGTGTAGAGGACAATGTTGATGAACTTTGTAGTACATGTGAAGTTAAAAAATAATTTATGATAATGCTAAGATGAATGTTCATAGTTATATATTTATTAAAAGAAGTTCATGATTCTGTCTGTAATTTGTGAAAGAACTGAAAGAAGATTTAATGTTGTATTTTGTAGAGATTTGACTTGACCATGAGATTTTAGAAGATTTATAAAGACATTAAAAATGGAAATGTACAGAGCCTTAGAGTTCAAAGATCTAAAATCTATAAAATTATTTGGAAACACTGATTATACAAAAGGATGTTCTCATTTATATATGAGTAGTAAATATTTATGATTATTGAGTTGAGAAGCTAACTGAAAGGATTTTTATGTGGCTAGGTAGATACCTGCTTCTGGTTTTTAACTCCCATAATGGTGTCAGTTTGAGCACATTTGTAATGAAATCAAAGATTTTATAAGGCAATCTTATGGGGTTGGTGGTGCCTATATTGAAAAAAAATTCACTATTAATTACATTTAGTGTTAAATTATTTCCCTATGGTGACTCTTCCACTGATACAATCATAGATGAAAATAGTGGAAACTATGAAGTGTGGTCATATAAGATGTATGTGAGTTATTTCATTATAGAAACCTGAATAATTTGTGATATCATTTAAGAATCCTATGTGTTTTACTGATTTTCGTACCAATTTTAGTGCATATAGAACTAAGTAGTAGTTCCATTAAAAGATGTCATAATGTAATGAAATCCCACGGCAGATTGGAAACTCTAGATACTGATGGACCAAGAAAACACCTGGGTTGAAATAAAGCTGCCTTCATTAGATGTAGTCATTAGATTGATTCCCACGTACACACATTCTTGGATGTCATTCGATCCAAATGGGATCTTGGATAATGTTGTTCCACAAGTCACACAATCTTAATCATTTTATAGAGGGGAAAGGGACATTATAAATTCTCATTAAAATGTGACTACTTTTTAAATTTCGACACCTATTTTTTTAATCCCAATTGTAGTATTTTTAATAGCCACTAGTTAAGGATCCAATATGCGAGAGGCTAGAACTGATCTTGTCTAGATGGAGGCAAATGAGTAGTGTTCCATTTGAATATGTGAGATCCAAAAAGAAGACAAATTTGATAGAGTCTGAGTATTCTTAAAAACCCACGGAAATGATAACTGACACTTCCATTGACTATGTACAATTGGAAGATATTCTATTTTTTTTTGGGTTACCATTGGCCCATGATGTTCTAAGGCCATGGTCTGTCCTCAAAAATGGAATCCACATTT
Source organism: Viscum album (assembly GCA_963277665.1). Lineage (NCBI taxonomy): Eukaryota > Viridiplantae > Streptophyta > Magnoliopsida > Santalales > Viscaceae > Viscum > Viscum album. Next base: position 793,638,107 of record OY728142.1, on the reverse strand, counting down.
CTCAGCTGGCCAACTTCAAGGCATCTAGTTTTTACATCACTCCTCATGAGGCTATTAACTACCTCAAGTAATTAAAAATGTTTGTGTATGTGACATATGACAAGATTACAGTTACAAGATAGTTATAAGAGATGGAAAATTGGGGTAATATGGAATTAGAAACCAACCAATCTCTTAAAGAGGAATAAGAAAATATCATCAAACTTGAAGATGTAATCCAACCACTCTTTCAGGGATGTAACTTTCTAATTATGAGTTATTTTCTAACATTTCACTCTACTTTATTTATAGAGAGTGAGGGAAACAACAACAATGATGAAGTCTCATAAGTATATAGTGAGGGGTACTCTACTAGGTAACACTTTGGGTGTATATACTCCCGAGGAGGAGGAAGAGATGTATCTTGAGAAAAAAGTGACATGAGAAGTTAAAAGAGGAGGATATATTTGTTCCTTCCCTCCACCAATTCTAACCCATTCAGAAAAATGACCTGTCCCTTATCCATCCTAAATTAAGCATCAATAGAGGTAAAATACATTGTCTAGGTATAAATATGCTAACAGGGGGTTTAGTTTTCAAATCTATCTCTAGTTTCTTTCTCATGTGTATGTATACTAAAATATTGACATCATGGACTTTTGATTTTGGAAACCTGATCACCCAAAGGTTCTTTTATAGAGGTGGACCCTAAGAGTGTGTAAATGGAGGTTTAGGATGAACCTATACCTCTTATTTCTAAAAAAATATTCCTTTAATGAATTAAGCGCTGATAGTGGTCATCCCGACCTCTTATGAATTAGATAAACAATTTTGAATTTTGGATTTGTATTATCCTTAAAAACTTCCAATCTCATGATAAGGGTCATTATATTGGTTGAATCCACAACTACAATGGAGAACCTTTTTTCAATCGTAAATGTCTCTTCCTCAATGGATAAGTTTAGGGACTTTATCAAGGAACTAAAGGGTGTGAGTTTTCTTTACTTTTATTTACTTGAATCTTCATCATATGGTGTGTTGATTCAAATATATGACTCATGAATCTCTATATGAAGAGAAAATCACATCATGAGGTTACTTTATCAATAAGAGACCAGGGCTATCCCTTCATTGAAGTGAAGGTATCTCTTATTTATAACTCAGCAAATGTAGATCCCTCTGAACCATCTAGGGTAGACCTTGAAGGTACTCTAAATGGTTTACTTCATCAAGATAATTTCGCCTCATAAACTAATGAGTTCATCAATGTGGGGAAAAATATATACCCATCAAATGGAAAACCATGGTAAGAGATGATGATGCCCCTACAATGCAACATGATGAACCGCCATTGATGGATAAGTTTCCTACCACTATAAATGAAGAAAATTATTTTGAGAGAAAGGCTTAACATATACCACTTTCCGAGGTATAAGTTTCCAAATAAAACCAAGTTCCAAGAGTTGGTGAGTACCTATGACATCCCCAACTTTATCTTTGACTTTTAGCTATTAACATATGAATTTTCACTTAATATTCATTGTAGCACCGATCCAAGTTGTGGATCTTATTAAAAAATCTCATGTCTTCATAACTCAATCGTTAGAGTTCCTAGAGGTTGATATTTATTTGGGGCCCACAAACTTAATGGGTATAGATTGAGTGATCCCTTTGAGTGAGTTTGTTCCCAAGTAAATTTTACCTTCTGAGAGAGGCTCTAAATCTAATTAGAAGGCCCTCAGTGTATGGAACATGTATCATCAATATGTTTGGAGAGACATATGGATGATGACATCATGAAATCCCTTGGAGGATCTTCTTATAAATATCAACAATATTCTTCACATGTTTACAATGTTGGGATATAGCAAGTTTGATTACTGAATGATCCATTAGACCATGAAGGAGATCCTTAGTGATAGGAATCAGATAAGGTATCAAAGTAACTCCTCTTTAGAGAAAAATTAACAACACAAACCACCAATATTCAAGCTATAATGTTATAAGAAGAGTCCTATTATATGGGGGAAATGACAGAACATAAGTGTCTAGCTGAAAAAAATACATTTAGGTGAACCACCTATAGTGAGATCTAGATTCCTCTAAATAAATAATGATAGAGTATTAAATAATATTTTATGAATCCAAGATCAAAGATAATATTTCTACCACCAAGGTAGATAATATTTATTTTTTTGAGGAATCCAAGACTATGAAATTTTATAAATTTCAAGATGGTGTAGATGGATTTTAAAAATCAATTTATGAACTCAAATAATTCATAGAGGGTATCTTGTAGTGATAAATGTTAAAAGAGACTCCAAACTATGGATGTTCCTCTCAATGTTTTTTGATTAATGAATAAAAATGATGTTTCCAACCATTTTTAATTGTATGATTATTGTTCTATCCAAATTATCAATTCATGAAAACCTATGAAACTATTGAAGGGGAAACATCAAGATAATTAAAACCATATAAATTTTGTATGAAAATGGATAAATTAATTTGTGATCTCTAACTTCTTGATTCAAGAAAATTTCCTCCTAGACACATTCTCATAGATGGATTTAGGAATTTATACCATCACAATAACACTAGAGTTGGTCCATTCAGATATAAAAGATGATTTTCTCCTTGATGTGTTCTCATGGACATGTATAGGAATGTGTACCACCATTTTAACACTAGAGTTGGTCTATTTAGATATTGATATGAATGAATCAACATGATGAGGATTATAAAGGAAAATTTTAAATAAGTATTCTAATGTTTAAAAGAGCCAAAGTACCCTGAAATCACATCTTCATGCGTTCTCACAGACCATTTGAACCAATCTATGGTAGGAATGGCAAGAAGATATGATTTATGTCTAGGTTTAAGAACTTAACAAGAATGGATTGATTTTTTTGGGATCATATATTGAAACCCATACTATTTATTTCTTTTTAATTTTTTATTTCCCCTAACTCTTTCTTAAGTATTAGATGGGGGATACTTAGTGGGTTGGAACTCATCTTTTTCTCAATCAACCCTTTATGGGTTTTTATCTTGATAAGTTTTATACTATTTTATTTTCAATAAATCAAATTTTCCTTGATCATACTAAATACATGTCTAGAGAGTGAAGACTTTATTTTTTACTAGGATTCCATTTAAAGGTTTTTAAATTGGAGAGTGATATGAATCTTTCTTTGGGAAGTTTATTCTCCTATAATACAAACCAACAGATCTAGAGTTTAAGGCTGAAAAAATTTGACCGAAAGGTATGGAAGTCTGTATAGGAACATGGGAAAAGAAAACCTAACAAGAATGGATAGCCCAATTTAATTGATGTAGATATACTTAGGGATAGGTGCATGCAGTTTAAGGTCATGATTCTTTGACCATAGAGATAATATTTAAGGTCAAAAAACTTTGACCATTGTATAGTACTATCTATATAGCATGGGCATGATAACAACCTGATGTGAGTGAGTGTCCCAGTATTAGTATTTAATACCCTAGAAATAGGTCCACATAGTTTAAGGTCACGATGCTTGGATAAATGTTTCATATGATTTAGGGACACAAGATAAGTACCAAAAAAGGTTCAAGAATAGAATGTCATCATCTTTATTTGAAAAAAAGGATATGATTCAAAAATGTGTAATGTCAGGGTTATCCAAATAAAATTTAATGATTGGATTATGGGTTATGTAAATCAAAACTAAAGACATTTGAATCAGGGTATAATGATATAGAACATGTAAAAAGGGATAATCAATGATCACATTTGAATGATGGGTTCTGCTATGATACTGTCGGGGCATACGAAGATCAGATGACCTTTTCCTTAGAAAAAAACATGCCTCTGGTTGGTAGGTATGGATATGGAAACACTGATGATCATTACCAAATAGAGGTTTCTCCTGGATCCAAATACACTCATTACCGATATCCATTAGAGTTTTAAGAGGATTGAACACCTAAAGGATAAAGAAATATTATGGAAGGAAGGGAACTCAAGAAGGGTTTGAGAGCCCTAAAAGTTACACCACTATTTGTTGAACACATATCCCAGGAAAATAAATATAAAACTAATCTAAATTTTTCCTAAAATAATGGATATAATGAGAATAGATTGAATTTTTAGGGCCATATGGTGGGCCTTATCAGTTTTATACCTTCTTTTTTTCCACTGTAACTTTTTCTTAGGTTTTGAAAAATATTACCTAATGAGTGGAGGATTTAATTTTTTTAGGGCCACCCTTTTTGAGTTTTTTTCTTCAAAATTTTATATCTTTTTCATAAATAGTTTAAGGGCCATGAAATTTAGACCATTGGGTTCCGAAGTTTAAGATAACATAACTTTGATCAGGTGTTATTGGGGTTTAAGGTTATACAAATTTTATCATAAGGTGAGATAGTATAACTAACAAGGGAATGATGAAATGTTATTTGAATTAAGAGCCCAATGCTAGTATAAATAATTTAAAAAGGGGATTCACATAGTTTAAGGTCACAGTGCTTGGACCAATGGAAAAGGATACAACATATATATCCTAGGAAAGATAAAATCTGACGTGAATAAAGATTCCATTGTTAATATATATCATCTCAGAGAGGGGTTTACATAGTTTAAGGTTATAGTGCTTGGACCATAAAAAAGGGTGATATAGTCAAAGCATCAAGGGAAATGTAAGATCTAGTGTGAATGAAAATCCCATTGATTTTATGGATTTTCTCAAGAGTATTTCATTTAGTTAAAGGCCATAATACTTAGATCATAGGTAAGGGGTGTGATATTATAACCCAAATGGACCCTAAGGACTAAGAGTGCTTAAACAACACTAAATGGGGGAACAAAAGTAGTGTAAATGTTGGGAAAAAATACCTCAAGGTATCATTGAATCATTTTTGAGGTGATTGTGTTTGTTGACAAAGTGGACATCAGTGTGGTGATTGTTGAAAATGAAAAACAATGACATAAAAATTTGTTGACAAAGGGGATTTCATGGTGGAATGTCGAGTTCAAGAGATGTGGTCAATGATCTATGTTTGATTCAAGAACGTTGACAAAAGATATGGATGATCTGGAGGCGGTACAAAAAGAACAAATACAAGGTGGTTCCATTTTTCAGTGTTTGCCAAATTATTAGGCCTGAAAATCAACGAAAAGAGAAAATTGGTTTTGGAAAAGAGACCCGCACACCATGTACCTGAAGGAAAGGGAACTTGCACGCCCAATGTTTTTCAAGACCAGAAGGTAAAAATATGGCAAAGGAAAGAGGGTTGCGTAGGTATTGGTGAGGTTACGTAGGCGACCTATGCACAATTGCCTAGGAGGTTTGAAAAGATGTGCGCCATATGTTTTTCAAGATCAGATCCTCAAAATATATAAAAGGAAAGAGGGTCGCGCAGGTATTGTGTTGGTCGTGCAGGTGACTTGAAAGTGCATAGACCTACGTGCCGGGACTTGCGTGATGAGGGGAGACTTGAGCGCCACCGTGTAGGTTGACCAAATGACTATAAATACTAGACCACCCCTCCTCATTTCCAACAGAGTTCAATAATTTGAAAAATCAGAGCTCCCGTCACACTGGTCTGGTGGTCACACAAGTAGGACTTGCGCGCCAGGTGATGGTTGTGCGCCTAAGGCAGTTTGGGTGAGGAAGGAAGTGAGTCACACCGGTTTGGAGTGGAAGAAGGTTGTGTAGCACTGGTGGTTGAGGTGGACCTGCGCTCTAGTTGTGACCTGCACGCCAATACTTGCACACCAGGATAGACCTACGCGCCAAGTAAGGTTGATTCCCCGACAATATTTTCAGGCTATGTGGAAGCTGGAAGTTTTCCCGAAACCTTCGGTGCAAAGAGAAATTCATCTATGGGTGAAAGTTGAACTTCAAAAGAGCATCCACATACAAGAGAGTATGTATTCATTAGTGATAATGAAGAGACCTACAAGTCTATAAACTATGAGTGGATACTTTTTGGAGTAGTGATCAAAGGAAGAGGAAGAAGGTGATCCTCTCTACTGGCAGTGATCCAGAGAGAGAGAAACAGGGAGTGACCCTTGGGAAAGCAGTGAGATGACCCTAAATTTTGTATAGGTAGTGATCCTGGGAGTATAAGTGATCTATCCCAAACTTTGTAAACAGTAGTGCGATTTTAGTGAATTTGGTATGACCGGAAACTTGTCAGCGTATGCTCCTTGGACGTAGCTCAGTGAGGGTGAACCAAGTAAAAATTTCTGCGTCCTGTGCATGATTTACTTTCTGTTTATATTGTGCAATGGGAATGATAGAGAAGAGTGTTTTGCTTAACAGCGAAACAAGATCAGAACAGGCTTTATTTTTTAATTAGTCATACCCTGATTCACCCCCCCTCTCAGGGTATTCAGCCTTGTGGACCTAATAATTGGTATCAAAGGGAGGTTTATATTAGTTCTTCTCTCAATGGAGGTCACTAATCATAAAGGGATTCCGATCTTCGACGAATGTAATTTTCAGATATGGAAGAATCGAATGCAACACTATTTCCAATCCTTGGGAATGGATGTGTTTTCAGTAGCTATGCATGGTATCATAGTTGATATTAATATTGGTGCATTATCAGAAGCTCAGCATAGAAAGTTGGATGCTAATTCCAAAGCAATCAATGCTTTAGGGGGAGCCCTTTCCAATCCCATCTATACAAAGGTGATGTCATTTAAAACATCACATGCTATGTGGGAAAAGATTTTGAATATATATGAATGGGATACAAAGGTCAGAGAGGCAAAGCTGCAAGTGTTGTGGAACAAGTATGAAGATATGAGAATAAACTTGAATGATTCTATTGATTCATTCTTTGATAGGGTAAATGATGTGGTAGAAGGCATGCGAGGTCTTGGTGAAATTATCGAAGACATAAAAATTGTGAAGCGCATCTTGAGAAAACTTCCACCTCGGTTCAATCTGAAAGTTTCTGTTTTGGAAGATAAAGACCTGAAATAATTGAAATTGGATAACTTGCACAACACCCTTGTTGCATATGAAATGAGAAACGATGATAACGACACTGTGGAAAAGGGGAAATCCAAAGAGGTGGCATTTAAGGCCATGAAGAAGCTCACCTTTGAAGATTATCAGGAGGAAGAAGAGACAGATGAGGTTATGTCATTCCTGTCCTCAAAACTTTAAAGAGGAAAAGGAAAGTTCAAAGGGAAACTTCCTCTTGCATGCTTTAGATATAGAAAGGCTGGACATCTCACAACAAGATGCCCTAAAAAGTTTCAAGAATAAAATGATGAAGATGATGTTGAAATTACCAAGAAGAAATCTTTAGCCTATGTGAAAGGGAAGAAGCAGTTCAAGAGAAATTTCTTCAAGAAAAAGAATCTTATTTCACAATAAATAGATAGTTCAGATGAGTCTGAGGTTGAAGAGGTTGAGGAGATTAGAAACTGCAAATATCGTGGAGAAAATGCTATGGTGGTGGTCGTTGGTAGTTCTCATGAAAAGGAAGAAAATAACGTTGGAGAAGAAGAAGAAGAAGTTGAAGGAAGAGTTGATATGGAAGCCAAATTGGAAGCATGTCTTGAGGAGATAGATGTTTGGGGATCCAAAACAAAGAAATCCAATAAAGTGGTTTATGATGCCAAACTCTATATGCAACAACATGATGAAGAAAATTCTGAGCTGTTAAAAGAAATTGAATGACTAAAATAATCAACACCAGATATCTTAGAAAATATTGTTGAGTATAAGCTTAAAATTGAGGAACAAAAGAAGGAAATTGATTGTTTGACTAACACAGGAAAGGAGCAGGTCATACATATCAAAGATCTTGAAGAAGAAGTGGTCAGTCTACGATGAAAAATTAAGGATCAAGAAAAACTCTTGACCTCCAATGTGATGTCAGGAAAGCAGGTCATTTCGAAGACTGAAAAGGTGAAAGAGGAGCCTAGTTGTTCAGAAGGAAAGAAGCAGCAATTGAGCTCAGACGTTAAGGCTGATTCTGGGCTTGATAAGAAGCAAAAATCTGTGGCAATTGAAGTCAGACCACAAGCACCCATCTCTAAATTGAAGGTTGATTTGGGCATAAAGTAGAATCATAATATTCAGAGATCCCAAGGGGAAACTCATAGTTCTAAAGTAACATGAAGGAATGCACATTATATCAGGTGTTATTGTTGTGGGAAGATGGGACATTCACAGTATGTGTGTTCCATAGCCAAGAGATATCAAAGGGAACAAGAACAGAGGTGGCTGCCAAACAGAGAATGGTTTTCCAGAACATATTTTGAAGGACAATATTTTTGGTTTAGAGGATTTGGGCACATGGCTAGGTACTTCACTTCAACCATTCAGAGAAATGTGCCAAAGAAAAATCAAAATGTTCACAAGCAGCAGATCAATAAACCGACAGGTGAGTTAAAAATGCAGAATAGATTTGTGGATTTTCATGATGAAGCTGGTCCATCATAATCTGATAAAGAAAAGAAATCTCAATCCATTCTGAGTGTTAAGGAAAAAGTATGGACCAAGAAGAAGAAAAATGAGAAGGCCGTGGTGGCAGAGATTTCCCTTAAAGCTTTAGATCGCTCTGGTGTGTGGATCCTTGATAGTGGTTGCACATCTCACATGACGGGTAATAAGGATCTTTCTACAGGCATAAAATATGAAAAAAAGGAGTTGTAAAATCTGGAAACGATGAAGGATTGAAGATTGTTGGCTTAGGTAAAGCCAAGTTTGGGGGAAAAGAAATGAGACGTGCTGATGTCTTGGTAGTAGAGGGTCTTAGTCATAACTTGCTCAGTGTCAGTCAACTATGTGACTCTGGGAATTCTATCTGATTTACCAAGAAGATGTGTGTTGTGAAAGGAAAAGATGGAGTAGTTGTTCTATAGGGAAAACAAATAAAGGAAAATCTTTACCTTGTAGGTGGGGAAGAATATACGTGCCTTTTATCCATAGAGGAAGAAAAACAGCTGTGGCATAAGCGACTTGGTCATCTATTCCAACCATCCATGGAAGATCTGGTAAAGTGTGATGCTGCTAGAGACCTTCCCAAACTATCATGTGATCGCACTCATATGTGTGATGCTTTCCAACAAGGGAAGATCATCAGAAAGACATACATGCCAAAGGAACAGAAATCAACTAGAGTGCTCGAATTGGTGCATGCATATGTATGTGGACCTATCTCACCACGAGCTATAAATGGGAAAAGGTACTATGTTATTTTCATCGATGATTATAACATAATGGCCTGAGTATTTTTAATTACCCATAAGATAGAGGTGTTCAGTTGCATAAAGTAGTATAGGAGGGAATCAGAAAGAACGCTTGGGCAGAAAATTCTAAAGCTTCATACCGATAACATTATGGAATTCACAAACAGTCAAATCGAAAACTATCTTGAGAAACATGGGATAAGGCATCAAGTTTCATCAGTGAGAACTCCCCAAGATAATGGAGTGGTTTAGAGGAGAAATCGGATCATCAACAACATTGCCAGATTGATGCTTATTGAAAAGGACCTACCAGAGAAATTTTGGAAGGAAGAAGTTTTGACATCGGTATATATTTCAAACAGGTCTCTGTTGTGTCTGAAGGAAGGGAAGAATCTGTATGAAATGTGGTACGGAAAGAAGACAACACTGAAATACTTTCGAATCTTTTAGAGTAAGTGATTCATTATCAATAAAGAAAATCACATGAAGTTTGAGTCACGAGGATATGAGGGGATATTACTTGGCTACTCAGGGAAAAGAAAAACATATAAATGTTTCAACAAAAGGCTAGGAAAAATTGTTGAGAGAAACGATGTCACTATAGTTGAAAATGAACAGAATACTCAACGACCCATTGAATAGTTTCTGGATGAAAGTGATGATGAGGTAAGAAACATAGGGGGAGCAGAAGTGGCAGAGGCTGACTCAGAAGAAGATACTGATGATGAACAAGAAAGTGTCAAGTCTGTGTCTATAAGGAAGCCAAAGAGTCAAACTGAAATTTATAGGCAGAATATCATTGGTGATCAGACATCTCCAGTTTAGACTCGAAGAATGAAGTCATTACAACAAACATCATTTTTATCTCATGTGGAGCTGGAATGTTTTTCTGATGCAGCTGAAGATGAAAACTGGGTTCAGGCTATGAATGAAGAGCTTGATCAGATTGAGAAGAACCAGACATGGGAGATTGTTTCGAGGCCAACAAATAAGAATGTCATCGTGACTAAATGGGTCTACCGCAAAAAGATGAATGAAGATGGCATAGTGATTCAGAACAAAGAATGACTAGTGTGCAAGGGATACTCCCAGATAGAGGGAATAGATGTTGATGAGACATTTGCACCAGTTTCTAGGCTAGAGAAAATCAGATTATTTTTGGCAATAAAAGTGCAAAGAAAGTTCAAAGTGTTCTAGATGGATATCAAATCCGCATTCTTGAATGGTGTTCTAAAATAGGAGGTATATATTGAGCAGCCAGATGGTTTTATCATTCATGAGGATGAGAACAAAGTTTTCAGGCTGAAGAAGGCATTGTATGGGCTGAAACAAGCACCAAGAGCATGGTACTCAAGGCTTGATCAGTACTTGAAGAAGCTTGGTTTCCAGCGTGGGGGATTTGATTACAATCTCTATTTCAATAATGATAGTAATCAAAGGATGATGGTATTGGTTTATGTCGATGACATAATTTTTGGCGGATCAGATGAAGCTCAGTGCAGACAGTTTTCCGAATTCATGAAAAATGAGTTTGAAATGTCAATGATTGGTGAGATAATGTTTTTCCTTGGTCTACAGGTGACACAATTAAGGAATGAAACATTTATTTCTCAATCCAAATATGCCAAGGAGGTGTTAAGAAGGTTTGGCATGGAGAATTCCAAAGAGATGAAGACTCCGGTTGCTACCCGGATGAAATTGTCAAAAGATGAGGATGATAAGGCAGTTAATATCACAGAATATAGGCAAATCATTGGAAGTCTATTGTACTTAACTGCAACAAGGTTTGACATTGTTTTCACCACATGCCAAGCAACACGATATCAGAGTAATCCCAAGTAAAGCCACACGATCATAGTGAAAATAATACTTCGGTATATCAAAGGCACCGTGGATTTCGGTCTGATTTATAATGACAAATATCAATCAGTGTTATTGGGTTACACAGATGCAGATTGGGCTGGATCAGCAGATGACAGAAAATCAACGTCAGGAGGTGCATTCTATCTTGGTGGATTTTGTATTTCTTGGATAAGCAAGAAGAAAGATTGCATTTCATTGAGAACTGTAGAGGCTAAGTATATTGCGGCCACTCAAGCATGCACATAGTTATTGTGGATGAAGCAGCGACTTGAAGATATGGGAGTTGAAGTGAAGTATCCGATCAGAATCCATTACGATAACTCAAGTGATATCAATATTAGAAAAAATCTCGTCCATCACTCAAGGACCAAGCACATTAAGATCAAATATCATTTCATCAAGGAGAAGGTTGAGCAAGGAATTGTGAAATTGGAGTATGTTCCTACAAAACTATAGGTTGCAGACATTCTGACAAAGGCCTTACCCAAGGAAGCGTTTGAAAGGCATCAACTGGATCTGGGAGTTCATTCGACTCCTCGCACTTAAAAGTGTGGATATGGACACCCCCCTCTCCCCAAGGAATGATGTGTTTTTCCCTAAGGTGCTGATATGTGTTCTCTACTCTGTTACAGACTGTAAAGGAGTGATGTAAGAACCCGAGTTTTTAGAACGGGTCAAAATCCCGACCCTATTTAAATTTTTGACTTGTTTTCGAGGAAACTGGATAAAATTTGAAGTTTCTGGAAATTTTCAGACTATACGCCGTGTACTTTAAGTACACGCCGTGTATGTGAAGGCGAGTGACCGGCCGTGTGCTCACCGAGTACATGCCGTGCAATGACCATGTATTAGTTTCTTACTACACGGCGTGTAGTTTTGAACACGCCATGTATACCCCTGACCGTGTGAGGCCATACATGGCGTGTAGGCCAGTTGGCCGGGTAGAACCAGGGACACGCCCTGTTCCCTTTGGACACGCCGTGTAGGAAGACCGTGTATAAGGGAAACACATGGCGTGTGGGTGAGTCAGCGAGGAAAGGAAGAGGAACCAAGTACACGCTGTGTACCCCTAGGTACACACCGTGTACTCATGTCGGCAGGTTCGGAAAGTAGGTTGGCGGAATTCAACCGTCTTATGAACAGTTAAATGACCTATACACGACGTGTAGTCCTAAAGTACACGCCATGTACTTTCTTTTTTTGTGCTAAAACGGGAAGTATCCTCGTTTTGAGGCAGAACCTCATATCCTCCTCCTGGATACACGAACCAAGCCGGCCGGATCTTCAATACTTCCCCGGATCGCCATCCGAGACCCGTTTCGAGTTCTGATTAGTGCGTTGGAACCCCCTCGGTAAGGCCTTGATTTCTCTTTGGCCTTTTTGTCTGATTTTTGTTTTAGAACGAGTTATAGGGGTTTCAGAGGTTTGGATTCTTTTGTATATCTACCACATTTTAGACCGAATTGGCAGGTGTTACTGGAGGAGTAGCATCGTACGATTCTCAGGTAGGTGGTGCATACCTTATTTTGTATTTTCGGGGTTGTTTGTGTAACGCGACCTTTGGTGTGTTTTTGGGTATTTTGAGCGGGACCCGTTTTATCTGCTTTTTCATATTGTATTTCTTATGGGACCTCTGGGATACCTTTGGGTATTCCCAATTACCAGTTTTCATGAGCGGGGCTAGGTGAGGGGACGTGGCTCATCGGGGCATTTTGGCCGGGGAACGCCAAAATGGTTTCAATTGAATTATTAATGTGCTAAAATGTTTAGTTTAATTTATTTAAGCCTGTTATAATTGTTGAGGCATTTAATACCTCAGTGCTGGTATGGGACAACACTTGGTATAGTGCAATTCAACTGTTTAGTTTGTTTTGCTGGTTTATGTTTTTCTGTTTAAACATGTTATATATGAAATTGCTGGATTGTATCTGCTGGACCCCTTTTGGGTTGTGTTGGGCTTGGCCCGGTTACGCTTGAGTGATGCTGATCACAGGTTGGGGCTTTGCCTGGGTCACTTTGGGTGGTTTTGACCACGGGATTGGGCATCATGGACGTCAGATTGAGGCAGTACGACTGTCAGGTTGGGCATGGGCTGGGTTACTTGGATGGCGAGGCCATCAGACTTGAGTGATATGGTCGCAGGGACATGAGGTGTCAGATGTTTTGGTGGCTTAGGTACTATTTGGTGATTACCGCTCACCCGGGACTTGAGTAGTGTGCACACAGAGATACTTCGTGATGAGGTGGTTTTGACCACTCGTGTGGGTAGAGGCCCCTGTAGTTGCAGTTAGGTATTTTGGTTGGGGGTGCTTTTCGTAGAAAGCCACGTGGTAGGTAAGGAGACTTCAGGGAATGGGCGTGTTTTTAGGACATCGGTACTTGAGACACGAGGTGTCAAGAGGCACATGGTGCCGGGTTACTATTTTTGGGCGTGCCTTTGGGACGTCGGTACTTGAGACATGAGGTGTCAGGAGGCACAGGGTGCCGGGTTACTATTTTGGGCATGCCTTCGGGACGTCAGTACTTGAGACACGAGGTGTTAGGTGGCACGTGGTGCCGGGTTACACGACAGAGATTCCGGCGTTGGCCGAAGCAGGTGATACTCCATGGTGGTTGTTGAGCACCAGTGGAGTTTGTGTTTACTTGTGCATAGTACTGTTTACTGCTTTCCTTGTAATGCATGACTACTTAAACACATATATTTGGTACGCACCGTTGGGTTGTATCCTACTGAGATTTTTCTCACACCCTGCACGGGCCCTTCGGGATGCGTGTAGACTTTATGGATTTACGTGCAGGTAACAGGCCAACTTCAGGAGCTGGGCTGCGTTAGTTATTTCATGGATATGGTATGGAACTTGAGGTCATACCTAGCTAGGTTTACCTTTTTTTTTGTTTTTTTTCTTGTATCAGCATGTTTGTTATGTAGCTACTGTTGGTTAGCCATTGGCGCCCTTTTTATCTTCAGTTGTGTATGACCTGATTTGGATGCATGTTTTACTATTCATTAGTAGTTACAAGTTATCAACATGCTGTTGTGTTTATTTCCGCTGTTGTTGTTTATTTTTTATTACTTCTGCTGTTTATTGTTATTGAATGTGCTTCCGCTCTGCGGGTCTGGTTCGAGTCTGCTGAGTCTTTTCCGTTGCATCTCTACTGTTATACTTGGACCAGTACTGTTCTTATGATCCTCCAATAGGGTATAGCCTCCCCACTATATATGATAGACCCTCGCTGCTAGTTGGCAGCCTTTGGCTATGAAAACCGGGTCCCGGTGACAGCACAGACACCCCACCTTAACATGACCGTCGGGTCCTGGCCCACTAGGTACCACCAGTTGCCCCGCAGACATGTGGGGCCCACCCCAGGGTCCACCCACATGCCTGAACGGGTCATCTGACTAATGATTGTCTCCACAGGCCAACACATGTCCTTTCCAGTGTGTTTTTTCCTCACTCACACACATCCTGAGAAACTTCCCAGGAAGTCACCCATCCTGATCACTACTCCATGCCAAGCATGATTAACTATGGAGTTCTAATCAGGTAGGCTCCCGAAAAGAAAGGTGCACCTTGTTGACATGAGTCATATCATTTAGTCATTTAACCCTTTATCATTTGGGGATGTTACAATCACCCCCCTTTAGAGCACAACGCCCTCGTTGTGGGCCCTACATCTCAACCCAAGCAGTGCACCGTGCACTTAAGGCTGGGTTCCACCTCTGATACCAAATGTGACAACCGGGTACCGGTGACAGCACAGACACCCCACCTTAACATGGCCGTCGGGTCCTGGCCCACTAGGTACCACCAGTTGCCCCACAGACATGTGGGGCCCACCCTAGGGTCCACCCATTACTCCAGGACAAGCACGCTCAATTGTGGAGTTCTAATCAGGTAGGCTCCCAAAAAGGAAGGTGCACCTTGTTGACATGAGTCATATCATTTAGCCATTTAACCCTTTATCATTTGGGGATGTTACATTGGCATTCAGGGAGGTGCGCCTAAGGTAGTGACACCCGACCCGTTCGGCACTATTTGGGTGGATGGCCGGGTCTGGGTCGTCACAAAGTGGTATCAAAGGAGTTTTTGACATGGATTTAGTAGCAGCGTTTTACTGGCTACTAATGCGTTTGAGGCTTCTCGTTTATTTCTGCTGGTTTTACTTTTTGGGATATGGTAGACTGGAGATAGTTTTTTTTGTTGGAACTTGATTTTTGAACTTGTGCTTGGGTGCCTGCAGCCCCATGTACGAGGGATGGATTGAGTTGCCGGGGGAGGGAATTGTTGTTTTCTTTTTGATCTGATTACAGTTTATATGATTTCCACCTCGGTGGCTCACTTGATGTGTGATGTTCTTGATTGTGATATGTGACCCTTGACGTGGTACGATAAGGGAGAATGGGACCTTGGCCCGGTATGGCGATGCTTGTTGTGTGGCATTTGATAGGAACATTTTTAGGGTATTTCAATTTCATAATTGCACGTATGCTTTGTGAAGTGATAATTCCATGTGAATGAAAATCAATTTCCATGCTTGTGTGCTTATAAAATGTTAATAGGTGAAATTCCTGATAGAATTGCCTTGTTAGTTGCAATGTGATATGCCATGCTTTATATATTTGTAGAATTGCATGTTGCAGGATATTTGAGTCTGGATCTTATGAGAGCAGACATGTACTATGGTTGAGGCAGTGTAACTATCAGGATTGGGCGACTCGATCGTCAGTTTGAGGCAACGAGAGTTGTCGGGACGGGCATGGCCCAAGGTACTTTTGATACTTGGATCTGTTGAGGGCGAGTAAGGAGGCCATGAGGCCGGGATGCCGTGGGGCATGGGTTATGGTGAGGGGGAGTAAGGGTAGTTGTTATGCACTTCCTTTTACTGCTTTCCTTTTCTGCATAGAATATATTGTTATATATATATATGGGCTGTCTGACCATTGATGGTATTCAGCGGGTTACTCCTTCATGAAACGATGGAGCGTCAGGCAGGAGAGGACACAATGCCGCAGGATCAGGTTCAGAATTTGGTACATGCAGAGCACAAGCCGCAGGTACATGCTCAGGGATAGGATCAGGTTCAGGATCCAGTGTAGGCAGGACAGCAGCCAGGTTTGGCATCGTTCGGGCTGTGGCTCGACGAGTAGCTCCGAGCTAGCCTGGTACGCGTCTTGCATGGGATTGACAGAGGCGCGCAGAGTACAGATCCATCTATGGCGTATCTGAAGTGGGAGTTCCAATCGCAGCACCCACCACTTTTTTAGGGTGAGGGTGGTTCGCAGGCGGCTGAGAACTGGATAGAGAGCATGCAGATGATTTTCAAGCAGCTCGAGACGCCTCTAGGGCGGAGGGTAAAGCTGGAGACGTACATGCTGAGAGGACCAGCGAAGCATTGGTGGGACATACAAGTTCAGGCTCGTAGGCATGAGGGACTGGCATGGAAGGACTTCAAGGATAGGTTCTTTGAGCACTTTTACCCAGAGACACTGAGGGAAGAGAGAGCTCGGGAGTTCTTGAGTCTTCAGCAGGGAGATATGTCTATCATGGACTATGTATCTACCTTCACAGAGTTGTCTCGCTTTGCACCTGGTATGGTAAGCGATGACGTAGCTAGAGTAAGGCACTTCGAGGATGGCTTATGACATGCCATTCGGGTCCAGGTGAACATCTTCAGGCTGGGTTCCTTCTCCGAGGTGATGAATCAGGTGCTCATAGCTGAGGCCAATGAGAGGGAGAAATATCACTTGGGCAGGACGACAGCTTCAGGTGATGGCTCGGACAGTAGGAAACAAGGATGGGACGAGTTCCAGCAGGGCAGTTAGGCCAGTGATTCAGCTAGACCACCTCGTGGTAGTTCTTCGGTGATTTTATTCCAGTGTGGACAACCGGGACATGTTTGGGCGTAGTGCGATAGGCCTCCGAAGGAGTGCCGGGCATGTGGACAGGATGGGCATCTGGAGAGGTTTTACAAGCAGCCTTCTCAGATAGCTGGCAGGCAGGGACTAGGACAGACTGTAGCGTCTGGAGTTGGTTCAGGTTAGGTACTTGGAGAGGGTAGTCGAGGTTCAGTTATGCACGGAGGTCGTGACAGAGATGGTGGGACCCAGCTGAGGGGTCAGTGGCCGGTGACGGGAACAGCATCGTAGGGAGGTCAGGCATCAGGCAGCCGAGTTTTGGGCCAGGTGCACACTGTGGAGCTGCCAGGGGCTGAGTAGGCTGGAGAGCTGACGACGGTTATAGGTACACCGCAGTGTGGCTGTGATCTCCATGTTTCCTTTTTGGCATGACCTGTAGAGGCATGTCTGTTTTGAGTGCATATGGTGCACATGATCTATGTGGACTGACTAGATGCTAGTCAGTGGGATTGGCACCATATCGGGTGCGTGATATATATATATATATATATATGAGATGCGTGGCATCAGGGCATCATGGATGTGGGTTACTTGAGGTGCCGTGGGCATCGGGTCATCGTGGATGCGGGTTACTTGAGGTGCCGTGGGCATCGGGGCATCGTGGATGCGGGTTACTTGAGGTTCTAGGCACCAGGACCTCGTGGAGGCGGACACCGACATGGTGCAGGATACGTTGGGTGTCGGGAGCAACACGTGAGCACCAATGAGGTGTAGGGGTGACGATGCGTCACGGAAGGACTATGTGTCCGGGAAACAGGTTAGTAAAACCTTGTTTGTTTGTTTTACGTTTTGTTGGTTGAGACCAAGTAGGAAATTCCTAAGGTGGGGAGCCCCTTGAAAAATTAAGCCAGAACCTTGAGACCGGGGTAGTCTGGGTTGTTTAATCGGGATGGGCGTGTTCGGTTCCATCTCATGGTCTTTTTTGGTAGCTCGAGGATGAGCTACGTTAAGGTGGGGAGTTTGTAAGAACCCGGGTTTTTAGAACGGGTCAAAATCCCGACCCTGTTTAAATTTTTGACTTGTTTCTGAGGAAACTTGATAAAATTTGAAGTTTCTGGAAATTTCCAGACTACACACCATGTACTTTAAGTACACGCCGTGTATGTGAAGGCGAGTCACCGGCCGTGTGCTCGCCGAGTATTTTTTTAATGATAGTGTAGTAGTTTCTTACTACACAGAGTGTAGTTTTAAACACGCCGTGTATACCCCCAACCGTGTGAGGCCATACATGGCGTGTAGGCCAGTTGGCCGGGTATAACCAGGGACACGCCGTGTTCCCTTTGGACACGCCATGTAGCAAGACCGTGTATAAGGGAAACACATGAAGTGTGGATGAGTCGGTGAGGAAAGGAAGAGGAACCAAGTACACACCGTGTACCCCTAGGTACACGCCGTGTACTCATGTCGGCGGGTTCAGAAAGTAGGTCGGTAAAATTCATCCGTCTTATAAACAGTTAAATGACTTATACACGACGTGTAGTCTGAAAGTACACGTAGTGTACTTTCTTTTTTTGTGATAAAATGGGAAGTAGCCTCGTTTTGAGGCGGAACCTCATATCCTTTGCCTGGATACACGAACCAAGTGGGACTGATCTTCAATCCTTCCCCGGATCGCCGTCCAAGACCCATTTCGAGCTCTGATTAGTGCGTTGGAACCCCCTCAGTAAGGCCTCGATTCCTCTTTGGCCGTTTTGTCTGAATTTTGTTTTAGAACGAGTTATAGGGGTTTGAGCGGTTTGGATTCCTTTGTAGATCTACCACGTTTTAGACCGAATTGGTGGGTGTTACCAGAGGAGTATAATCGTACGAGTCTCAGGTAGGTGGTGCATACCTTATTTTGTGTTTTTGGGGTTGTTTGGGTAACACGACCTTTGGTGTATTTTCGTGTATTTTGAGTGGGACCCATTTTATCTTCTTTTTCATACTGTATTGCTTATGGGACCTATGGGATACCTTTGGGTATGCCCGGTTACCAGTTTGCGTGAGCGGGGCCGGGTGAGGGGCCGTGGATCATCGGGGCATTTTGGCCGGGGAACGCCAAAATGGTTTCAATTGAATTATTAATGTGATAAACTATTTAGTTTAATTTATTTAAGCCTGTTATAATTGTTGAGGCATTTAAGACCTCAGTGCTGGTATGGGACAACACCTGGTATAGTGAAATTCAAATGTTTAGTTTGTTTTGTTGGTTTATGTTTTTCTGTTTAAACATGTTATATATGAAATTGCTGGATTGCATCTGCTGGACCCCTTTTGGGTTGTGTTGGGCTTGGCCCGGTTACGCTTGAGTGATGCTGATCACAGGTTGGGGCTTTTCCCGGGTTACTTTGGGTGGTTTTGACCACGGGATTGGGCATCATGGACGTCGTCTTGAGGCAGTACGACTGTCAAGTTGGGCATGGCTTGGGTTACTTGGATGGCGAGGCCATTGAACTTGAGCGACATGGTCGCAGGGATACTATGTGTCAGATGTTTTGGTGGCTTATGTACTATTTGGTGATTACCACTCACCCGAGACTTGAGTAGTGTGCACACAGAGATACTCCGTGATGAGGTGGTTTTGACCACTCGTGTGGGTAGAGGCCCCCGTAGTTGCGTTTAGGTATTTTGGTTGGGGGTGCTTGCCGTAGAAAGCCACGTGGGAGGTGACGAGCCTTCATGGAATGGGCGTGCCTTCGGGATGTCGGTACTTGAGACACGAGGTGTCAGGAGGCACATGGTGCTGGGTTACTATTTTTAGGCGTGCCTTCGGTACATCGGTACTCGATACATGAGGTGTCAGGAGGAACAGGGTGCTGGGTTACTATTTTGGGCATCCCTTCGAGACGTCGGTACTTGAGACACGAGGTGTCAGGTGGCACGTGGTGCCGGGTTACACGACAAAGATTCCAGTGTTGGCCGTAGTAGGTGATACTCCATAGTGGCTGTTGAGCACCAGTGGAGTTTGTGTTTACTTGTGAATAGTACTGTTTACTGCTTTCCTTGTAATGCATGACTGCTTAAACACATATATTTGGTACGCACCATTGGGTGGTATCCTACTGAGATTTGTCTCACACCCTACACGTGCCTTTCGGGATGCGTGTAGACTTTTTGGATTTACGTGTAGGTAAGAGGCCAGCTTCAGAAGCTGGGCTACGTTAGTTATTGCATGGAGATGGTATGGACCTTGAGGTCATACCTAGCTGGGTTTACCTTGTTTTTGTTTCTTTTCTTGTATCAGTATATTTGTTATGTAGCTACTGTTGGTTATCTGTTGGCGCCCTTTTTATCTTCAGTTGTGTATGACCTGCTTTGGATGCATGTTTTACTGTTCAGTAGTAGTTACATGTTATCAACATACTGTTGTGTTTATTTCCGCTTTTGTTTATTTTTTATTGCTTTCGCTGTTTATTGTTATTGAATGTGCTTCCGCTCTGCGGGTCTTGTTCAAGTCTGCTGAGTCTTTTCCGCTGCATCTCTACTATTATACTTGGACCTGTACCGTTCTTATGATCCTCCAAGAGGTTATATCCTCCCCACTATACCTGACAGACCCTCACTGCTAGTCGGCAGCCTTTGGTGTTCGGGGAGGTGCGCCTAAGGTAGTGAAACCCGACCCGTTCGGCACTGTTCGGGTTGCTGGCCGGGTCCGGGTCGTCACAAGTGACCTTTGGGTTCATTGACAAAGGGGGAGAAAATAGTGATTGTTAGAGGGGGAGACAGTGTGGCTATTTGATAAATCATGATAGATATGGGGAGAAGCTGACAAGTGCAACAACGAGATAGGGGGAGTAATGAGAAAGGGGGAGAGTATTAAATCTGACGATGCTAGAAGTGATCAATCAAAGAACAGATATCATGACAGCTGAGGATTGTGATAAAAGCATAAGAGTGGTGTTAGAATTTGGTAAGAATATTTCCAACAAATTGTTATCAGTTTGGTGTCAACAGAGGGTGTCAGAGATGAAGTGATTCATTGATGAACTTTTCATTTACTCTTGTTTCTCACACCGAGCATTTCTCATGTGGGCTTAGAGTATGTGTTGAGTAAATCCTTGATCGCTATCAAAATCACAAAATACGAATGGTGACTGAAGAATTAACTATGTATCTTTTTATGGAAGAGTTTTTAACAAACCCAAAGGGGGATATTATTGGGCAAAAACCCCTTAAGGTATCATTGAAGCATTTTTGAGGTGATTGTGTTTATTGAAAAAGTTGACATCAGTGTGGTGATTGTTGAAAATGAAAAACAATGACATAAAAATTTGTTGACAAAGGGGATTTCATGGTGGAATGTCGAGTTCAAGAGCTATGGTCAATGATCTATGTTTGTTTCAAGAATGTCGACAAAAGAGATGGATGATCTGGAGGCGGTACAAAAAGAACAGATACAAGGTGGCACCATTTTCCAGTGTTTGCCAAATTATTGGGCCTAAAAATCAACAAAAGGAGAAAAGTGGTTTTGGAAAAGAGAACTACGCACTGTGTACCTGAAGAAAAGGGAACTTGTACGCCTAATGTTTCTCAAGATCAGTAGGTCAAAATATGGCAAAGGAAAGAGGGTCGCATAGGTATTGGTGAGGTCACGCAGGTGACATGTGCGTTGTGAGAGGACCTGCACACCGTTTCTAGGAGGGTTGAAAAGCTGTGCACCATATGTTTTTCAAGATCAGATCCTCAAAATATGGCAAAGGAAAGAGGCTCACACAGGTATTGTATTGTTCGTGCAAGTGACTTACAAGTGCAGAGATCTGCGCGCCGGGACTTGCACGCCGAGGGGAGACTTGCGCGCCGCCGCATAGGTTGACCAAATGCCTATAAATACTGTACCACCCCTCCTCATTTCCAATGAAGTTCAACACTTTGAAAAATCAGAGCTCCCGTCATGCTAGTGTGGTGGTCACGCAGGTGGTGTGTGGTCGCACAAGTAGGACTTGCGTTCCAGGTGATGGTTGTGCGCCTAAGGCAGTTTGGGTGAGGAAGGAAGTGAGTCGTGCAGGTTTGGAGTGAAAGAAGGTTGTGTCGTGTAGGTGGTTGAGGTGGACTTGCGCGCTAGTTGTGACCTATGCACCGATACTTGCGTGCCGGGATAGACCTGCACGCTAAGTACGGTTGATTCCCCAGCAGTATTTTCGGGCTGTGTGGAAGCTGGAAGTTTGCCCGATACTTTTGGTGTAAAGAGAAATTCATCTACGGGTGAAAGTTGAAATTCAATAGAGCATCCACATACAATAGTGGATGCATTCATTAGTGATAATGAAGAGACCTACAAGTCTATAAACTGTAAGTGGATCCTTTTCGGAGCAGTGAGTAAAGGAAGAGGAAGAAGGTGATCCTCTCCATCAGCAGTGAGCTAGAAAGAGAGAAACAGGGAGTGACCCTTGGGAAAGCAGTGAGCTGGCCCTAAATTTTGTATAGGTAGTGAGCCTGGGAGTAGAAGTGATCTATCCCAAACTTTGTAAACAACAGTGCGCTTTTAGTGAATTTGGTACGACCAGCAACTTGTCGGCGTATTCTCCTTGAACGTAGCTCAGTGAGGGTGAACCAAGTAAAAATTGCTGTGTCCTGTGCATGCTTTACTTTCTATTTATATTGTGAAACAGGAAAGAGAGATAAGATTGTTTTGCTTAATAGAGAAACAAGATCAGAACGGGCTTTAATTTTCAATTATTTATACCCTGATTCACCCCCCTATCAGGGTATTCAGCCTTGTGGACCTAACAATAAATAATGAACTAAGGTATTTGAACTAGGAAGATGACATGAGATGATTATTCTGAGTATGAATGATAATCATCATTTTAATGAAGGGTTCAACTAAAATACTATCATAGACATACAAAGATCAAAAGAACTTTTCCTTGGATTAATATGACTATGATTGGTAGATATGAATATAGAAACACTGAACATTACCAATTATATGTTTTCATTGGATTTAGATACACTCATTACCAATATCCATGAAAGTTTTATG
This sequence comes from Viscum album, assembly GCA_963277665.1. Taxonomy (NCBI): domain Eukaryota; kingdom Viridiplantae; phylum Streptophyta; class Magnoliopsida; order Santalales; family Viscaceae; genus Viscum; species Viscum album. The sequence continues at coordinate 793,615,187 of OY728142.1, read as the reverse complement.
AAGATTCAAATACTTGAGGAAAAAAGTGTGGTGTATGAGAGAAAACATCCAAGAGGTGATCAAAAAGCTTTGGTCATAAAATAACTAATATAAGGATATTTGGGGATGATGAAAGGAGAATGAAAATGAATGATTATTTTCAGTTGGGCCTAAAAATAGGGATTTATGCATCAATATTTACCCCAAGGTAATGAGAATGAAGCCACATGTGGTTTTTATAAAATAAAATCCATTCACATATCTAACTCAAATGTAGGGGAGGTGCATTCTAATATATTGTTATGGGATTAGAAATATAATAATCCCCATGACTGTACTTGGGGCACTACTTTGGTGCATAGCCAATCATAGATATTGGGGTCCCAAACATTAGGGGTTTTAAGAACAAAGGATAATTTTATCCTAGTGCGGAGTCACACATGTCATGATGCCTTACATAAATTTTTCTCTCATATATGGTATTTGGTTCATGTGGCATGGATTGATATAAGTAGTTTAAGGTCTTGAAGGATGGACTACATCCCATGTAGTTTATCATTATATTACCGGTATGATATACTATGTAGTTTATAGTCATGCAACTTGGAATTAAATGTATTAAGACCTAAATAATTGGGGATATTTTTTACCCATGCATAAGTTTGTGAGTGTACAACCACATGCCAGGGGCCTTCTATCAATTAGAATTATACAATAGAACAATAAGGCTTTGTATTAGTGTTGGACCCATTAAAGGAAGCCTGTTAAGGGAAATGTGACATGAATAAAGGGTTTCAAACCTTGAGACAGAATAAGGATTGGGTTAAGGTTTTTATTTGGGCCTAGGATAAGAAGTTTGAGCATCACTACATATCATAAAATATCAAGAATCAAGACACATAATTTTGATATATGTGAGGAAATTTTATCTTGGTGAAAATAAATAAATGCACTAATAATTATTACACAAATATTGATCTCATGTAAGGAGATCAGGCTTCACAAACATACCATCCCAGACAACTTCCGAGGTTATGTACAAGGGAATTTTATGTTGTGTATTTTAACATCATGTGGAAATGATGAAAATAAATGAGAGTATTTTATTCTTGATGTAAACTGATGTATACTAAAAAAATATGCATTGATAACTCTTACATGGATCTAGATATCATGTAAGAAGGATATGATTGAAAGTAGTGAGAATATATGGTTGGTCCATGAATGGAGATCCATGAATAATTTTATATCCTATAGTAATAAGAATAAATCCATACATAGTTCTTGGAAAAGGTCCTCTATACAAATTTGGATCATGTATAGGAGGAGATGTATGGGCACGTTGATGTGATAAAGAAGGAAAAAAACTAATGCGAATGAGGAAGGGTCTCACTGTTAGGGTATAACTAGTGTGATTATAAATTTTATCTCGGTCTATTATAGAAGATCCAAAAATCATTACATATCTTGAAACATCATGAATCAAGCAAAAAAATAGTTTTTATAGAATACCCCTATGTATATTAGACACTTTCTTAGGGGTAGGGTCATTTTTTCATAACATAGGTTTATGGATAAAGAACCACATGCTAAGTATCCTTATGTAGATATGAATAATATATAGAGAAAGCTAGGTCCCACCAGGTAGACTGCTCTAAGTAGTTTCAAGTCTTACAAGATAGACTATGCATCATTTAGTTTAACATCACATGAAAATGAATAAAATACTCTATATTTTAGGATCATATGAGAAATACATTCTTATAGGAGGTTTTATATAGTTTTAACTTATGAGTAAAATGAAACGAACTCATCTTGATGCTGACCCTATGGAGGAAAAACCAATGTGTATAAAGAAACCCAATCACTGGGATGAAGTGTGGGATTTAATCTTGGATTTTTGATTGGGTTTGAGATTTGAGATCTAGGAATCACAATATATCCTGTAAAAATAGGAATCAAGATACACATAGTTCTTATTATATGGGGGAAAATATGATCACCTTGTCTTAGAATTGAGAAATAATAGGGAAACCAAAATGAATAGAACTAGTGTAATGGTAAAAACCCTTTATAGACTTCCCTTTGTGTATTATCTTATCTTGGGGATGTGGAGGGAGAGTTTTGTGGTGATTCAGAGGTTTGAGGTGGTGTTTTAGCCTTTTGAAGGCCACCACAGCTTGTTCCATGACTTTTCTATCTGTGGTGGAGGTAGTTTTAGCTTGGGTGTGCTCTTGTGAAAAATGGGCTATATAACCATGCATTGGGGAAGGTGTGGTGTTTTTTTGTTGTCCTGGTGGTTTTCCTATTCACCATAGAAAACTTGAAATGCCTCAGGGTGGGCATGGCATCTTAGAGGGTCACCTATCCAAAATGGGCAACCTGAGATCACCACATTGTAGCCTTGGGCATGGTGATGGTAAAATGGTCAGGCGATGGGCACTAGGGAATGGTGTCCAGCCTTGGAAGAATATGGAAGAACCACCATGGATTAGACCATGCAATGTTCTAAGCTATGGTGGAGGACAAATCCCATTTTTAAATGGTAAAAACAATATGAAATGACTGGGAGGATTTTGGATCACACTTCTACTGAACCCACCACATGAGTTTTGGTTATTCACTATGTTTTGGTTGAGTATAGAGGGCTTCATTTATATATAGCAGGTAAGATACCCCCTTGTTTTAATTTTTAGAATTTCCATTAACTCTTTGATGACCCTTACTCAGCCTCCCCTTCCCCAGTTCCCTCCCTTGGTGTTTTGAACCACCTAGATCATCTTGAATCATTCGGATTTGTGTTCTTTGAATCATGGTAGCCCTCAATTTTACCACTCTTAATTTCTTATCTTTATATTATATTCAAGAGTTTATTATAGTGGGAATTATCCTCTATTTTGGGTGGTTTTTGATGGAGTCTTACTATGCATAATATTCAGTAGTGATTCCTTTGAGATCAGTGGTGGTTTATCCTTAGTTATTGTGTGTTTTTTCTTGAAGCTTCAATCAAGGTAAGGGATACTTCATCTCCCCTTCTTTAAATATACATTTGGAAACATCATAATTTTTTATTCCTTTGGGTAAATGGTACATATAATCTTAATAAATATAATTAACCAGATTAATTGAATTTGAAGGGGAAGGGAGAAATCACATGAGTTTTTCTTGTTCTTATGATTTATACTTATATGGTTGTGTTTACTTGGTTTTCCAATTATGACTTATTTTGAGATAGTGTGTTTTTGTTGTTTCTATAGACATTTTTATGTCTATTTTTAACCTCACCACATATGAAAAAGGCTAAGAATGTATATCCAACTATTAAATTGGTTTCCCATGGAATATTGTACTTGTGTGTGAATAACATTGATAATAATGAAGTAATTTTGATAAAAACCCTTGTTGAAACTAAATTATGTGTGATGGTTGTGATGTTTAGTAGTGGTGATGTGGGGTGGTTGTTATGAAGGGTGGTTTTGATGTGTGGAAGTTATTATTTGTGGTGGTGGTGACATGGGGTGGTTGTGAAGTGAGGTTTGTTGGCATGTATGGATGGGTTATTGTGTGTTCTGTTGTGTAGTTTCCCGATAATTATAGAATAAGCTTGTAATGTTAACATGGATAATGGAATGTAATGGGTTGGAATGATTAATGAACTCATATAACTTAAGTGGTAAGTTTGGTTAAAGTGATAATATTTAAAAATAGAATGAATGTGATTTTTGAATGAATATGGTTAGTAATTATAAAATCTGAAAATGGGTTGGATTGAAAAGAAAGATGAAATGTGGATAGTGGGTGTGTCTTGTTTATGTGGTGTAGTGAATTTAGAGGTGGTATTGATAGTGTTAGAAGTTTTGAAACCTTTTGGTGATGTGGTGAGATGTGTTAGTTCTCTTTCTATGAACCCCTAGGTCATTCTTGTGTATTACCTATCTATCATGTACTTTTATATTATTTCTATACACACCTCACTTGATTCTTGTGATTGAAAAAATTCCCAAAGTTTTTTTAGATCTAGGTGTTTTTTCCAAACATCTATGATGGTAAGGATGGATTTTTGGCGACCCCATCTTCCCCACTTCCACTTATTAGAGAGATCGACATGCACAAAATATGATGGCCATGAATTAAAAGCAAACTAAAAGTGATGTTTGGTGAGTGGTTTGGGTGGTTATAGTTGAATTCATGCATGATAGGAGGAGAGAATGAGTCTGATTTCCTTCATGTTTATGATACCCTAATATTTTAGTTATGTGGATGTGATGTGGTTGACTAAGTGTCTTCAAGAGGTATGTGATGTGATTTACTAGGTGTCTCTAGACTTAAATATTACAGAAGGGATGGGAGCATGAGGACATAAAAAATTGGGTCACGAGAGTGGAAAGTTAGTGGGAAAATTGTGTGGGGTACCCTTTATCGATATTATTCTTAATATGTTACTACACTTGGATGCATTATTTAGTGAGCATTCCTTGGTGAGGATGAGATTAGTTAGTTGATCCATTTTGGTGCATATTAGTATGGTTATTTGTTCCCTGGTGAATTAGTATGATATTTTCACATTTTTATGAGAGACCTTAGGTATGATCCTACCATGTATACATGTTATACTCAAACCAAGTATATAAAAACTATTTTTAAGTTTATATTCGGACAACGAGGATTGATATGGACATTACTAGCCTAGACATTGAAGTTGTTGCTGAGTCATTTCCTTAGGATCTCTTTGGTATTTTTTTAGAGACTCTGTTTGTATTAATTTACTTAATACATGCAGCATGAGATGGATTTTGGTTTCATTTTATTCTTATGAGATATAGTTTCTTGGTGGTTGGTTTATTCTATATCCTGATCCTTGTTAAATAATTGAGGGTAATGCATTAAAAATGTGATATTTATTCCCTTGTTCCTAATCACCAAATTAGGGCCTACTGAAGGCAGGAATCAGGGTTCATTATCTCTTTTCTATTATTCCTAACCTAGTAGGGGTACCTTTGGAGAGAGGGGGTCTTGAAAAAGTGGTATCAAAGGTTTATTTTTAGAGATAAAATGAATTTTGGAGTTAGGAACTGTTTGGATTGCAGGGTTGGTTGGGAAATAGTGAAAATTTATCATGGTATATGACATAGGCTAGGAAGACTAGGTAGGACATGATATTTTAGGCCCCCCATGATCTGACACAAGGACCTTGAGTCTATCAAATGACTAAGTGAGGTGGTTCAATTTTCAGTGTAGATACCTAGGAGAGTTACATGAATTATGATTAATTATGTTCATGTTTGAATTGGGTGTTCCTTGGGAAATTAAAATGAATTAATTGAATGAAACTTAATAAAATTACATGATACCGAGCTTAGGGATTTACCTTTATTTTTAGTAATGTCTCTTGGTTGTCGTCCGCATGTGGTTCAAGCTGGTGAGGTTCACCTAGCTGACCTGAATGATCATAGAAGGGTTGATATGGTTGAGGAGGATGACCAGTGGAAAATGGAATTACATACTTTTAAGAATAAATCTATAGGAAATTATGAAGCCAAAGTATCTGATTTGGATACAGAGCATTAGTTAGAGGATCTCAAGATTGCCTTCAGTTTCATTTGGGCCTAGTTAGAGTACTTATTTCCACTAGCAGTCAGTCAGATGTGGGGTGAAACATGTCAATGGAGGATATTATATCTCAGGGAGTGGAAGGAAGAAACTTTTTCTTGGGTATATTTCCAAAATTAGTTCCAAGTGGAGTTTTTATCATCAACCATGAAGGTAATAAATAGGCAAGATCTACTTTATCTTTAGTAGGTGAGTATATCTGTGCAAGATCTTGGGATAAATTCTAAGGAACTTTTTCATTTCTCCCCTTATATTTTACCTAATCAAGAGTCTTTTGAATGATGTATCTATGATTCATTCTACCCATCTATCAAGTATGTCATTATTCTATTTACATTATTGATGTATTTGGAGGTAAAAAATAAGGAGGAGGTGATCAAGAATATGCACAAAGGAAGAGGGATATCATGAGAGGGGAGTCAACATGATTCCTCAAGGAGTAGAGTTTCTAGTAATAGGTCTCAAATGCAAGGTACTTCATGGTTTAAACTAGTAGGGAGTTATTTTCAGTCACCCACTCTATATTTTTATGGGGCTAGTGGTACCCTAGTGTTTTCTGAGGGATTTTTGTTCACATTATATGCATGTGGGGGTTTTGGTCACCGTCGATATTAGTTCCCAAAAATTCAGGGTGAACAGTTTGGTTTAGGTGGTTAGTCCTATCCATAGAAGCAACAGAGGATTCCACCATTCATTCAGTAGCTGAGGGGAGATATAGCTAGTATAGGTCAGCCCCATGATATCCCTCATCCTCAGGGACCTAGGCTAGAGCATATCCATAGAGGTGTTTTTCAGTAGTGAGGTAGAGGAGTCATTTAATTAAAATTTCATGCTATAGAGATACTGAAACCATAGGGGACATGAATTGTTAAAGTTAATATTATATTACCATATACCCTTGTTTTTTTCCTTATTTTATTTATGATATTATCACTCCTTGGTTTCACCCGCTTTAGTTTGTGCATTGGGGCTGGATGTGGAGAGGCTTCCTATACCCCTAATGTTGACTATGCTAGTTAAAGGATAGAACTTCTTATCTGATGTGTGATAAGGGTGTAGGATGATGATGGGTAAACATCATTTGTGTGGTGATATATTCTTGCTATATATAAAAATGTACAATGTGATCCTCAATATTGATTAATTATATTCTATGTGTGTGGTTATCGACTGATTATGTTGTAAGGTCGCATTCTCAGATTTTGATGGTTAACATTTAGTTTTCATTGATGAATTTTTTTTTGGATGAGAGGTAGGTGTGTGGAGACCCATATTTCCATGATGGAGGAATTATTAAAAAAATAATTAGGCACTGGGATAGTGTAAAATCCCAGAGTTGTTGAGGAATTTTTATATTCCATTCCCAAGGAGGTTTTGACACTACCCCCTAAACATGATATTGATTTTAGGATAAAATCATAGCTATTAAATTATTCAATTTCAATAGATCCTTATAGGATTACACCCTTTGAGTTGTAGGAGTTGAGGATTCAGATAGACAAACTGATGTAGAAGGTCTTCATCCAACCTAGTGTGTCGCTGTAGGGTGCTCTAGTGTTATTCATCAAGAAGGCGGATGGTAGTCTAAGGTCATGTGTACAATACTGAAGGATAAATTTGGTGAAAAACAAGAATTTATACCCTCTTTTGAGGATTGATTATATTTTAAATCAGTTAATAGGATCTAGTTTTTTTCTAAGATCAATATATGGCTGGGATATCACCCTTTGAGGTAAAGGATGAAGTTTTCTTGAAGACTGACTTTCAATATAGGAATGGCACTTAAATTTTGTAGTTATTCCATTTTGTGTCATGAACACACTGGTTTTGTTTATGGGGATCATGAAATATATGTTTTGTGACCAATTTTTAGTTGTGTTCATTGATGACATATTGATATACTCAAAGTTCGAGGAGGAGCATGATGGTTATCTCAGAGCTGTCATAAAGATCCTTCAACACCACCAACTATATGGAAAGTTATAAAAGTGCAATTTTTAGACATGAGAGGTAAATTAAATTGGGAATGTGGTGTCTTGGATAGGTTTTTTCAAGGATCCTTCAAAGACTAAGGCAGTTTATTCTTGGGAAGCACTCAAGAATGTGGTAGAGGTTCACAGTTTGCTTGGTCTTACAAGATATTACTGGAGGTCCATGTTCGATTTATCATGGGTTATGGTCCCATTTATATATCTAATAATTATGGAATTATATTTCATCTGGATTGATCAGTTTTAGGTAGTGCTTTACTACCCATAGGTGAGATTGATTAGTGTTTCAATGTTTCAGTTTCCAGAAGAAGGGGTGATGTTTCAGGTTTTTTGATGCACCCCATATGGGATTGGGAAACATCTTGATCCAGAATAAGATAGTGGTCTCTTATGGTTATAGGTAGTTACATCCCCATGTTTGTAACTACACCACACATGATCTAGATTTGGTGACATTGGTGTTCATCTTAAAGTTATGGTGACATTACCTCATAAAATAATGCTTTGTGGTCTTCACTAATTATAAGAGATTGAGATACTTTTTCTCTTAGCATGATCTGAATCTAAGAAAATAAAAGTGGATGGTGTTCCTATAGGATTATGACTTCAATATATTCTACACCTCTGGGAAATGAAATTTTATGGATGAAGCACTGAGTAGAAAGTCATGAAGGGATGTTATTCAAGAATCCTAGGATTCATAGAGGGAGATGGAGGATTTAGAAGCCATGCACCTAGATTCAGGGATGGTTAATAGTGGAGGTTTCTTATTTCATATGAAAGTGAAGTCCTCTATGATGTGGCAGGTGGAGGAGTCTTAGTAGGGTGACTTAGAGGTAGAGTTAATGTGAAACTACATTTTTTATGGTGATGCCCCAGAGGTATGGATAGAGTATAGTTAGAACCACATGTTGTTTTAGGGGAGGATATTCATCCTAATAAAGATGCATAAGGGAGTCCTTCATGAGTTTCATAGATCACCTTTAGTGATGAAACTGAGAGTATCTAAGATGTACTATGGTTTTAGGTTATAGTTTTAGTGGACTAGGATGAAATGGGCAGTGGTTGAGTTTGGGGATCAGTGTTTAATCTTATAGCAGGTAAAGGTTAAACATTATGTTCTTGGAGGTTTTTTATAGACCTTGGATGTTTCCAAGTGGAAGTGGGATGAAATCTTGGTGTATTTTCCCTAATATTATCCCAATATCAAGGAAAATATTATTCCATCAGGGTAATAACTTATCAGATGATGAAACTGGATCACTTCCTACCAATCAAGAAGTCAAGCACCATAGATGCTTTAGAAAAGAGGTATTTGGATGAGGTCATGCGACTACATGGAGTTAAAAGATTTATTATATTGGATCAGGATGCTTGTTTTACTTCATGAGTCTAGAGAGGATTATATCATGATTTTGGCACTCAGTTACTCCTCAATAATACTTTCCACTACCAGATAGGTGGAAAATAGAGTGGACCATCTAAACACTGAAGGATGTGTTGTGAGGATGAATCCTAGATTTTGAAGGATCTTGGGAATTTTTTTCCCTTCGGTCAAGTTCACTTATAACAATATCTACCAATCATACATCAAAATGGATCCATTTAAGGCATTGTATGAGAGGCCATGTCGATCCTTGTTGTGCTGGGATGAGGTTGGGAAGACATCGACCCTTAGACCCGATGTGGTGTAGAGTACGATAGAGAAGGTTCAGATGGTTTATGAAAGAATGAAGGAAACATAGTATCAAAATAAATCTTATTATAACTAAATTAGGAGGACCTTGGAGTTTGAGGCTGGAGACCTTGTGTTCCCAAAGGTTTCCACTCATCATGGGTTGTGGAGGTTTGGTCGGGGGAGTAATATCTCTTTCTAGTTTGTCAGGCCTTTCGAGGTGTTAAAGCATGTTAGTTAGGTGGATTATTTGTTGAAACTTCTTCCATGGATAGAAATGATCCATGAAGTCTTCTACATGTCCCTTCTCTATTGATATCTTTACAATGACTCTAATTTCATTGAATGGGGTGAGTTGGATATCAAGAATGAAATGATGTTTGTGGAGAAAAAAGTAGAGATCTAGGATCATTTAGATAAAGTGCTATATAGATAGAACATTTACTTGGTTTGTGTGCTATAAAAGTATAGTGTGTTGGATGAGGGTACTTGGGAGTGTGAGGTACAAATTCCTGCCCAATAACCTATGTTTTTTTTAATCTGGTCATGTCTTATTTTTATTAATAATGTAATGCCTAGATCATACTAATTTATGAAATATTTATTTATCAATATTGATGGTATGTGTTATGGATTCCTGCATATAGAGAGGGGATATCCCCTTCATAATCAAGATGTTTTATTCAAAATACACATTTTAAAATTGTGCGGCTGAGTCATTGTCACCCCAAGTAGACAATATCTTGATACAAAGGGTGGGTTTCCTTGGTTTTTGTACTTAGGTCCGTGTTGCGTGATAGTTATTGGATCAGGATATGTTGAGGTTGGGATAGTGGTTTCATGACCCGTCCCAGTGGGTCCTGTTCCATGACTCCCCAAGCCTGCCTCTAATAGGCTAGGGGCTGGTGACTTGCACCGAGTAGACATATCACTAACATTAGAGGCATTTCCTAAGTAATTGCACACACACACACACACACACACATCTACAATCCCAAAAAATGCTGAAATGTAAAAAAAATGAACATCCAATGCATTCATACATCTATATCCCACAAATAGAGTATGACATGAAGTAAATAAAGTAAACAAGGCCAAATATAAGCCCACCAAAAAGAAGTATGTAACACAAGTACAACCTGAAAGTAAAGGTACTGGGGCTGATGTTTGAAAGCCGCATAAACACACCTCGGTCTGTCCAATCTCATTAAGAACTGTCTGGTTCTAGTCCACCTAGGAATCTATCAAAAGGTCAATTTTCTACACAAGACATGACATGTGTGGGAAAAGCCTGTGAAAGGGTGAATATAACAATACTCAGTAGGACACCCCAAAACCAAAAACCATATAACAAAGGAAATATAGTCATCTTTACACATGTATATGTCTATGATACATATAATAAGAATATCCAAATATACTCAATCCAAGACACACAATCTAGAGGTAATCCACAACCATATTATACCATCCCTAATATTCCATCTCAGAGATTCCACAAAGCACTCATCTAGGAGAACACACCCATGAGTCTGATAGAACTGATGACATATGTTCGAGAGGTACTACTCATTGGGTCCTGCCATCAAAGAGAGAGAGAGATCAAACTAGTAGTTTAAAGAGAATACGATACATATATGTGGATCAAAACTAAGGCCATAGGGTGATACCAACAACTCCATTTAGATTAACCTGATAAGTAGAGGATCGATTCCCAATAGTAATGGTCATGACAATACCAAGAACTCCACCTAGGGAATGAATATGAATAGATTATCCCACTCCATACCTCTCTGGGGAATTACAAAAAATCTATCCAGGAAGTCCCACTAAAGGGATCATAGTGATAAGAGTAGGATAAGAGATTAATTCCATGTAGGAAGGAGTACATAGTGTGTAGTAGGGTTACACACTATTTTCCTTTTCCTTGTGTACTATCCATGTAAAACGGCCCATGTCATTCAAACTGTATCTGTGTAGAGGAAGAGTACACTATGTGTAGAGGGGTTACACACCGTGTCCCTGTATCTAGGGTCCCGACCATGTACTCCATCCAAGTGCTAGTACATAGCGTCATCCCATGTATATATGCCCATGTACTAGTACATGGGGTAGCCTGTGTACATGGTCTTGGCCATGCCATGTGGGGGAGTACATTCCATGTAGGTAGCCCGTGTACTCCACCCCGTGTCTATGTACTTTCCAAGGTACATGATGAGTTAACCAGGAGAGGTCACATGTTGTGTGACAGGGTCACACAATGTGTGATCCTTAACTTTTTCCTAAAACCCTAGCCATTGTAAGGGGACCCACACACTGTGTAATCCATGATTATAGTCTGTGTAGTTTGTGATTTTCTAGAATCATTAGAGATTCTCCCACATTCTTCCTCAACTATCGGACTTTGATCTGATGATCAATTCCCCATGAAATAAAATATACAAGGTCGTCCATGCCTCTCTATTGTTTAACAATGCGTTTCGTTGCCAGATCTACTCAGAAAAAATGGATTAAATCACCATTCTTCATTTTGTGTAGAAGAACATCAAAGAACGTGAGATCAAGAATCATCCACCATTTGAATCAATCTATCTATGTCATCTTATATTCATCATTCCATGATTATCCCAGATCTATGATATCAAATCGTTTCACCAAGAAAAGATTGCAGAACAATCAATTGATCGAGAAGAATTGAGCTGCAGGCCAAATTAAGAATACCAATGATGAATGATGAATGGGGGTGAAAGGAACATTGAATCAAGATAGTAACGAACCTCTATTTAGGTTCATATAAATCTTGTTTTGTTTCCATTAGAACGACAATCGAATCAATCAATATTTTAATAAAAAATATAAGAATCTCCTGATAAACCCCATAATCATACCCATCCCACTTAATGATTGAGCCATAGGACAATGTGTTTGTTGATGGGTCTGTGATCATCATATAATCAAGAAATTAGAAAAAAATAAAAAGCACACGCCCTACCTTGATTCGGTTTGATCATTGATAAAGAATGACGCGTCGTTGTTATCGGTGGAAAGATCCATCAAATTGGTTGCATGTTGATCATCAATCCACAATCTCATTGTATTTTTCTTGAGAGTATTATCCATAAGTTCTCTCTAACTTCTTTACAATGGTTCTAGGGTTATGAAACTATCCCTAGGAATTCTTTATAACATCCTATTTAAAGACTTTTGATCGCTACATCCAAACAATTAGAATACAATAATTTATTCAAATTATTTTATTCACTTCTACACCCGCAATGAATTCCACAAATGAACCATGAAGAATAATATTAAGTCATGACTAGAGTAAAACTTAAATTATGAACTCAATGTTACTCTCAGATTTATGATCTGGGAACCCTTTTAAAATATATTCTACTTTTTTAAGAAAGCTACGCACATGCTATTTAATATTTTAATATATTTCAAACATTTATTCTAGGAAAAACAGGCCTCTAAATCTCACTCCATCTTAGTGAATGGTATCAAAATTAATCCATATAATATTTAAAAATAATACATATAAATTCCAATACATTACATTCTCCCTGCATTAGCGATTTAATCCTTGAAAATTCAAACCAAGGGCTACTAAAAAAGATGTGGGTATTGATCTTGAATCTGAGATTACCACTTTCATGTGACCTTTTAGAGATTCCTATACTACCACTAGACACACACTAAAGGAATCAATCACCCACAAAGGGTCCTCTATTATTGATCCTTGATCTCTACTAGGTACTCAGTAAAAGACGTTCCAACCTCGATGTCCAGCTCACCCCAGTCGATAACGTGTGATGGGTTATGCATGTACCTCCTCAGTTGTGACATGTGGAATGTGTTGTGTTCCTCGTCTAACTATAGAGGTAAAGCTAAGTGGTATGGCACCTCACCAACTCTATGTAGCATTTTGAAAGGGCTGATGAAATTCATAGATAGATTTCCACTTCATCCAAATCTCTGTAATCCATGTTGAGGTGAAACCCATAGGAACACATGGTATCATTCCTAGAACTCCAAAGGACTCTATTTCCGGTCATTATAAGACTTTTTATGGATCTGTGTAGTCTTAATCAGCTATTGGATGATCTATAACTTCTCTATTGTAGCTTGTACTAACTCTGAGCCCATGAGTGCTGACTCTCTTGGGTCAGTCCAACAAAGTGATGTCCTAAAGGGTCGACTATAAAAAGCCTATAATGGAGCCACACTGATGGTGGAATGGTATTTTTTGTTGTACACAAACTCCACTAGTGTTTGTTGATCCTCTCAACTATGACCAAAGTACAACACGCAAGATTGTAGAATATCCTCCAAAACCTGAATTGTCCTCTTAGTCTGGCTATCAGTTTGTTGGTGAAATGCTAGGTTCAAGCATAACTAGGTCCCAAATGACTCATGTAACCCCTTAGACAAGATAGATGTAAATCGGGCATCATGATTAGAAACAATCGATTATGGAACTTCATGAAGTTATACTATCTTCTACACATAGAGGTGTCCCAATATCTCTACTAAACTTCACTCTCATATAGATAGGAAGTGTCCCGACTTGGTGAGATGGTCTATGATAACCCCAATAGAATTGTGTCCCTTGGATGTACGTGGTAATATCATCATGAATTTCATATATAAACCCTCTCAATTCCATTTTGTCACCTCAAGGGGTTGAGCTAAACCTGTTGGAACTTAGTGTTAAACCTTCAATTTCTGAAAAGTAAGGCATCGAGAGACAAACTCTGCAACTCCTTTCATCATTACTAGACACCAAAACTGATGTTGGAGGTCCTGATACATTTTTTAAACACATGGATATACTGATAAAGGTGATTTATGAAACTCTCTCAGAAAATACTCTCGCAATGTCATTGGTACCATCATGTGTCCTCTGAAAGAAATGATGTGCTCCCGACCTTTAGAAAACCCACCGGGAGAATTACCTATAGATATCTAAGCACATAGGGTCTCACAATCAGTATCCTCAATCCATACCTTTGTAACTCTCTATAAGAGTGAAGGGGTGACAACCATCAACTAGAGGTAAGATGCCCCATCTCCCTTCACAAAGGATAAGTACAAAGAGACCAACTACTCTAATGTCTTGTTTGGAAACTGTGAACAAGATATCCTACTAAGAGAATTTTATACCATGTTCCCCTTAATAGGAGTATAGAAAATTTAAAAGTCATAATCCTAGAGGTACTCTAGAAATCACTTCTATCCCAAGTTGAGATCCTTCTGATATAAGATATGCTCGAGACTCTTGTGATCAAAGTAGATGATAAACCACTCACCCATTAGGTAGTGTCACCATATCTTCAAGGAAAATACTACCGATGATAACTCTAGATCATGGGTCATGTAGTTATATTAGTTTAGTTTCAACTAGATTGAACCATATGAAATTAACACTTTCCTTTTCATTAGAAAAAAACCATGCCCTACTTCTGATGTATCACAGAACACTATGCACTCAACACATTCCTCCAGTAATCTCAAGATTAGAGCACTCATCAAACTCTACCTCAACTGTTGAAAAGACTGTACTGAGGTCAACCTTTGAGAACCATCATGTCCCTCTCTTATCAAAGAGGTCATCAATCCTTGATAGGGGATACTTGTTCTTCATGGTCACCTGGTTCAAGCACTGGTAGTCCACATAAAACATCAAGCCCCCATATCCCTTCTTAGTAAACAAAACTGGGGAAGCCTAGGGTGAAACACTGGGTATCACAAACCCCTTCCCCCACAAGTCCTACAACTGCACCCTCAGCTCAAAAACCTCTACGGGGTCCATTTGATATGCTGGAATTGATATCAGTGTCTTCCCAGGGTATAGATTAATGCAGGAGTCTATCTATCAGTGGGGAGGTAAACCTGGAACATCTTCAAAAAATACATCCTCATACTCTTCCACCACTGTAGGAAATTGGGAACTCTTAACATCCATTACACTAAGGGTTAGGCTAGACAACTAATGAGTAATCAGCTGCACCCTCCTATGCATGAGTCCATCCTGCACTTCCTGGGTTTCCTTTTCATAGACAAAGGATAACCTAGTTCTATCACCACAGACACACTGCACCCTTCACCTAAAAAAATCAATCTGATCAGGAACTATAGATAAAAAATCCATACCAATAATGACGTCATAAGGCCTAAATGTTGATAACCAGAGATTCCAATTGAAACTCTTACCTCCAAGGGTTAGGTCACACTGTCAACATACATTTGTGATCACTGAGTCTTCTCTAGTATGAGTCTCCAAGCATAATGGTTGAGTCAACAGTTCAACTAAAATATCTTGGTCTCCTACAAGGTATGTGTCGAGAAAGGAATGACTTAGACCTACGTCTATTAGTACTATAACTAAAGTAGAAAAGACACATATTATACCTCCAATCATTCCTGGATCACCTAGGTCATAAGCCTTGATCGCCTATAGCTGTCCCTACTCCTTTCCTCCATCTCCCTAAACTTGGAGTGGACCACATAGGGGTGGTGGTGGTAACAAGTTGAAACATTGACCACCTCCCACTACTCTCCTAGCTCATCTTCCATATACTCCAACCTACAGATCTACCTTCTCTAGCCACTATCTCTGCCTTGGTGGTCCATCCACAGTCTCTTTGTTAGTTGTACGGCGGGTTGGACAATCTTAGGAAATATGTCCCTTGCCATCACATGAGTAGAATGTTCTTTCTCTAGGATAATTGGACCCACCCTGTGAGCCCTGAACTACAGATCCTCTATTATGGGACCTCCTCATGAAACATCTCATACATCCAAGTCCTTGAGATAGGCGTAAACTCCCTACTATTGAGGTTTCTACTCTTGCTTTCCCACTACTGACAACCATTGGATGTACCTGTTCATCCAAGAATCTCTCAAACTCCAAAGCTCATTCTAGAACCCCAACATAAGTAGTCATGCATAGAGGGATAAAAATGGCTCGAATGTATTTAAGCATAACTCACTCGAAGGTACAAGGACAAAAGAACTGATCATGTACCATATCCATTGAGTACTTGGAGAGGTTGGTATACCCTAATGAATACTTAGATACCAACATGTTGTCCTACCTGAGCTACAGAAGCTCCTAGATATGCATATACCTCAACTTAGAAGGTGATAAATTCTCCTTAAAAGGTTATAAAACTCATTCCATGAAAGATTATACTTATGTTAAGACTAGGTAATTAACCCCCCTATCACCCTGCTGATCCATGTAGAAGACTCACTGTTAGGACCACCATCCAGTTTGTTGGTGTCCTAACTAGATGGAAAAATCAGTTCACCACCTCAAGAAAGTCTTTATCCACTTGTGGGTAGGGCTCACCTTGGAACCTGAGGGGTCTTTATCTCTAAAACTCATGAATTATTCTCATCATACACACCTCATATACTGGTACTGTAGATACCACATGCTGCTCTACATGTGGCAATATGGATGGTGAATCACTTGGAGGTAACATCTCAAGAAATGGTCCCTATATCATAGACTCATCATGGAGGGGATCATCCTCGTGATCATGCTGAATCCTAGTTAGTACACATCATGAAGGAATCCTGAAAGTAAACAAGATGTACCACGATCAATGATTATATTTAGAGAGCTGACTTAAGAAGGGAATGGTAACCACAACCCATTACTATATGATGCATATACCATTATTTTCTATGAAACTAGTTTTATCATGTATAGAGTTGAAAATAAGGTTATCAAAGTCCTAGTGTATGGATATGTTGGCCACCACACCAACACTAGAGTCCCTAGCTTGAAAGATAAATGTGAAACACTTAACATTGTTTCCCCAAACCAATATCACAGACTCCCAGTACTAAAGCAGAACCAACCAGCTCTGATACCACTCAATCACGACCCGTCCTAGTGGGGCCCATGCAACAAATCACTACGCCCACCTCCAATAGGCTAGGGGATAGTGACTAGCACTGAGTAGGAATATCAATAACATGGGAGGCATTTCCTTAGTATCTGTAAACACATGCACATCTTCAAGACCACAAAATCCTGAAATGTAAAAACAACTAAAAAACCAATGCATGAATACATCTATATCCCACAACTAGAGTATAATAGGAAGTAAAGAAATTAAATAGAGAAAAATATAAGCCCACCATAAAGAATTCTATAACACAAGTCAAAACTGAATTTAAAGGTACTGGGATTGCTATATGAAAGTATCAGGAACACACCTCGGTCTATCTAGTCTCACTAAGAACCATCTAGTCCTAGTCTTCCTAGGACTCTATCAAAAGGTTTATCGTCTGCACAAGACATGACACGTGCAGGAAAAGGCCGTGCATGGGTGAGTATAAAATTACTCAGTAGGACACCCCGAAGATACAAATCATATAAAAAAGGAAATATAGTCAGCTATACATAGGTATATATCTACAAAACATACAATAAGAATATCCAGATATACTCAATCCAAGACACATAGTCTAGAGGTAGGACACAACCATAGCATACCAGCCCTAAGATTCCATCTTGAAGATTCCACGAAGCACTCATCTAGGAGAACACACCCATGAGTATGATAATAATGATGATGTGCATCTGAGAGAAACTACTCATCGGGTCCCTCTATGAGATAGATAGATAGAGATAGAAAGAGAACGTTGATAGTCCAAATAGAATACAATAACCATATGAGTATCATAGCTAGGTCCATGAGGTGATACTAGAAAACATATCTAGATTATCTCGCTAAGTAGAGGATCAACACCCAATAGGATTTGTCACACCGATACCAAGAACTTAACCTAGGGCATGAAGATGAATAAAGGATCCCACTTTGGGCCTCTTGGGGAAATTCTAACAACTTTATCTAGGAAGTCCCACTAAAGGGATCATATTCCTAGGAGTAGGAAACTATTTGCACCTTCCTTTAGGGAAAGGATAAGGGGAATGAACCCTAATTAAAATTGTCAATGATAGAAAGGACAAGAGATTCAATCCATGTAGGAAGGATTACACGGTGTGTAGTAGGGATACATGCTATGTCCCTTGACCCTTGGAACTGCCCATGTAAAATGACTCATGCCATTCATACCGTGTCCATGTAGAGGAAGAGTACACGATGTATAGAGGGGTTACACACCATGTCCCTGTATCCGAGGTCCCACCCATGTACTCCAACCATGTTCTAGCACATGACATCATCTCGTGTATCCGTTCCCATGTACTAGTACATGTTGTTGTACCCCACACTCTTTGATTTTCATGATCACAATCACTTTCATATGTGTTTAACTTTGTGTTTTAAGTGTTGTGGATGATAGGCAAGAGATTGCCAAGGGGGGGGGGGATGTTGTGTCCTGGGCCCAGGATTGTTGGGCCCCCGCCAGGATTGTTGGCGCCTGTGCCCCGGTAACCATTCCCACATCGGTTGTGGAGGGAGATTGGTGGGTGCTTGAAATTCCCGTGCCTACCTTCCCCTCAGCAACGCGTTTTAAAGCCGTGAGGCCTGGGATAGCAACTGGGTCAGAGCGGACAATATTGCTGGGCCGAGGGATCCGATCCAACATTTGGTATCAGAGGGACGTATTTGAGTAATACCCTAAACCGGTTTCAAATTAAAGATCCTATTTTTTTGATGGCTTCTACCGCTTCTTCCTCTCAATCCCCCGAAGGTTTTTCTTTGGATCGTGCTCCATTCTTTGATGGAGCCGATTATTCTTTTTGGAAAACCCGCATGACCACATTTCTTAAAAGCATTGGTTATCCTATTTTTAAAATTGTCATGCATGGTTTCACCCTTTCTTCTCCCGATGAATCTCAATGGACCCCCGCTGACATTGCAAATTTCGAGCTTGATGGCAAAGCCATGAATGCTCTACATTGTGGTCTTGACCGAAATGTTTTTGATTGTATTTCTACTTGCTCTACTTCTTACGATCTTTGGAAATTTTTAGAACTAACCTATGAAGGTACTAGCATGGATCAAAAGCAAGAACCCGCTCAAAAGCAAGAACCCGAGGCAAAATCCGTACCCGCTTGCCCACGTCACAAGAAAAGGGCCAAGAAAAAGGGGAAGAAGAAGGCTTCAAAGGCAACATGGAGTGATAGCTCCACCTCTTCATTCTCCTCCTTCTCCTCGAGCGACCAAGGTACAAAATGCCTAATGGCAAAACATGAGGTAACATCTTCCGACTCCTCCTCCTCTTGCTCTTCAAATTCAAATTCTTTCAATCATCTATCTTATGAAGAACTATCACACGCTAGAGACCAACTAGAAAATGGTTTTCATGAGCTTTATTCAAAATTCATTGCTTTGAAAAAGAATTTCAAAAAACTCTCTTCCGAAAAAGAACAAATTCTTAAAGAAAAGGAAGAGTTGACCCTTAAAATCCAAAATTTTCCAAATGTTGATTCTATGGAATCAACCATCAAAGACCTAAGGGAGACCCTAGCCAAGTTCACCCAAGGTGAACAAAACTTGTCCAAATTATTTGGTTCTCAACGAATATCTAGAACCACCAATGGACTTGGCTACACCAACCAAGCTTCCTCCTCCCATGCACCCACTATTTTTGTAAGGGGGAGCTCTGAATTTAAATTCTGCAATTATTGTAAAAAACCCGGGCACATGATATATGAATGTAATTGTAAAAACGCCCGGTATGGTAGGCCCAAATCAATTTTTTATTCCGACGAATTTTATAGGAGAAGACCCGCTATGAGACAAGTTTGGATTGAAAAATCCCTTCTTGCGAGTCTCACCGGGCCTAAAATTGTCTCTTTTCAAAATCCCTCTTCCCGGTGATTTATTGTTTTTATTTAGGGGGAGTTAGGTTTGATTTCATTTTCAAAATTTTCAATTCAAAATTTTTCCTTTCAATTTCAACACTTGGTATTCAAAACTCTCAATTTCAAAAATTTCATTTGGTTTCAAATTTCAAAATTCAATTGGTTTTTGATTCAAAACTTTCAATTCAAACTGTTATTCAAATTTTCAATCTTTCAAATTCCAAAATTTCAATTGATTTTCAAATCTCAAATCTAGTTTTTCAACGTTTCCCTCAATCAAGTTTTATGCCCCATTCTTTTTTGATAATCACAAAGGGGGAGAAATTTCTTGATTGATTGGGGGAGAATCTTTTCTCTCATGCTTAGTATTTATTTTCAATTTATCATTTAGGCATGCCTTTCATTTAAGTTTTTACATTGCTTTGATAAGTGATTGTGATCATCAAAATAGGGGGAGATTGTTGTACCCCACACTCTTTGATTTTCATGATCACAATCACTTTCATATGTGTTTAACTTTGTGTTTTAAGTGTTGTGGATGATAGGCAAGAGATTGCCAAAGGAATGTCCCAAGAATGGACATCAAGTGGACTGAAATTCAGTCCACCGGCCAACCGGTGTGATAGCACCGGCCAGCCGGTGGAACTGGCAGAGGGATTTCCCACTGCCAGGTTCCACCGGTCGACCGGTGGCTCTGTCACCGGTCGACCTGTGGCACCCAGCCCAAATAGTGTTTGCTACTGTCTTGCCACCGGCCAGCCGGTGGCTCCTCCACCGGTCGACCGGTAGAGCCTGGATCAAGACTCTTCTTCTCTACCAAGGCACCGGCCAGCCGGTGGCCTTGTACCGGCCAGCCGGTAGCCCAGTCAAACTAGCCGTTGGGTTTGACCAGTCAACCATCTTTTGGCCTCCAACGGCTCCGAGGACTTCTCCAACGGCTCCGAAGGCCCCCAATGGGTTCCATGCCTATAAATAAAGGCCAAGGAAGCCCCAGAACCTAATCGGATCACATACCAAGCGCCCGGACATATTGTTGCACATTTGGCGAACCTCCGGCGCTCCACCTTCAAGGATCCTCAAGTGCTCCAATCCAATTCCCAATCCAAGGAGCACCTCAAGAAGCTTGGGAGAGCACGCTACATCAACTCCATCATACCTTGGCGCCCAAGTCTTCCTCAATTATGGTTTTTATAGTTTTATTTATTTTGAGCTTCATTTTGGGTTTGTGCCTACAAACCCCAAACTCTTTTCTCATCTCCCTTTCTTTGGGTTCTCACACCACCACTAAGGTGTGAAGAGGTTTCTTCAAGCCTTTCCTTTTAAAAGGCTTGTGTCACCGGTGAGCTAGCCTTCACCCGTTAAAAAGGCTAGTGGGTTCTTTCTCAACCATCAAAAGCAAGGGGGTTCTTGCTAAACCAATAAAAGCAAGCTGTAATAGGTCCTAGTGTTACCTCAAAGCCTAGTGGGTTTCTTGCTAAAACCATTGAAAAGAAAGCGGTAGGAATCTCTCAACGATTGAGTTGGGAGCGGAGACGTAGGCCGGGCCTAAAATTGTCTCTTTTCAAAATCCCTCTTCCCGGTGATTTATTGTTTTTATTTAGGGGGAGTTAGGTTTGATTTCATTTTCAAAATTTTCAATTCAAAATTTTTCCTTTCAATTTCAACACTTGGTATTCAAAACTCTCAATTTCAAAAATTTCATTTGGTTTCAAATTTCAAAATTCAATTGGTTTTTGATTCAAAACTTTCAATTCAAACTGTTATTCAAATTTTCAATCTTTCAAATTCCAAAATTTCAATTGATTTTCAAATCTCAAATCTAGTTTTTCAACGTTTCCCTCAATCAAGTTTTATGCCCCATTCTTTTTTGATAATCACAAAGGGGGAGAAATTTCTTGATTGATTGGGGGAGAATCTTTTCTCTCATGCTTAGTATTTATTTTCAATTTATCATTTAGGCATGCCTTTCATTTAAGTTTTTACATTGCTTTGATAAGTGATTGTGATCATCAAAATAGGGGGAGATTGTTGTACCCCACACTCTTTGATTTTCATGATCACAATCACTTTCATATGTGTTTAACTTTGTGTTTTAAGTGTTGTGGATGATAGGCAAGAGATTGCCAAAGGGGGGGGGGGATGTTGTGTCCTGGGCCCAGGATTGTTGGGCCCCCGCCAGGATTGCTGGCGCCTGTGCCCCGGTAACCATTCCCACATCGGTTGTGGAGGGAGATTGGTGGGTGCTTGAAATTCCCGTGCCTACCTTCCCCTCAGCAACGCGTTTTAAAGCCGCGAGGCCTGGGATAGCAACTGGGTCAGAGCGGACAATATTGCTGGGCCGAGGGATCCGATCCATCACATGTGGTAGCCCATGTACATGGTCCGGGCCATGCCGTGTGGGGGAGTACACATCGTGTAGGCAGCCTGTGTATTCCACCCTATGTCCGTGTACTTCCCAAGGTACATATCAAGTTACTCAGGAGAGGTCACACATTGTGTGATAGGGTCACACTCCATGTAAACCATAACTTTCCCTTGAAACTTTATCTACCATAAGGGGCCCTACATGACGTGTAATCCCTGATTACCCACCGTGTGGTTTGCGATTTTCCAAAATCACTGAAGATTATCCCATACACTTCCTCCACTATCGGACTTTGATATAATGATTTATTCCCCATTAAATCAAAGATCCAAGGTCCTCCATTCCTCTCTATCATCAAAAAATGTGTTCCATCACCATATCTGGTCAGAAAAAACGGATCAAATCACTATTCTTCATTTTAAGATGAAAAACATCAAATAATAGGAGACCGAGAATCATTCATCATCTGAATCACTCCATCTCCATATTCAAACCTCTATTGTGTTATGACAATCCCAGATCTATGATATCAGATCATTTTACCAAGAAACGATTGCACAACGATCGATTGATCTGGAATTGTCGAGCCATAGGCCAAACGAAGAACTCCCACGATGAATGATGAATGGGGGGAGAAAGGCACACCAAATAATGAGAGGAAAAAATATTGATTGATGTTTGTGTTGATATTGGTTCATTTCCATTTGAAAAATATTCAAATAAATCAATAGTTTAATCACAAAGATAAGAATCTACTGATAAACCCCAAAATCACACCCATCCTGCTTAATGATCGATCTGCAGGACAATCTATTCATTGATTGGTATAAGATCACCTTATAAATCAAGAAAGGAGAAAAAAAATCAAAAACACATTCCCTACCATGATTCAGTTCAATCTTTGATGAATAATTATGCACCATCATCGTCGTTAGAAAGATCCATCAAATCAGTTGTATGTTGATCGTTGATCCACGATCTTGTCATTGTTTTCCTAAGAGGATTCTATAGAGGTTATCTCCAATAACTTTCTAGAAGTTCTAGGGTTATGCATCTAACCCTGTTATTTTTGTATAACAACCTATTTTAAGACTTTCAATCACTATATCAAATAAATTAAAATTAAATAATTTATTCCAATTATTTTATTTACTTATGCACCCATGATGAATTTTCCACAAACAACCCACACCAACTACTATTAAGTCATTCCTAGGGTAAACCTTGCATTCTTAAATAAATGGTGCACTTAGATTTCTAATTCAGGCACCCATTTAGAAGATATTCTACTTTTTTAGGAAATCCATGTGTGTGCTATTTAATATTTTAATATATTTCAGACATTTATTTTGGTCACACCAGACCTCAGAATCGCATGCCGTCTTAGCACATGGTCTCAAATTTAATCCTCATAATATTTAAAAATAATACACATAAAATCTGATACATTACAAGTGGTGTGGATTCTTGTGTATAAAAGAGGTTTTTTGAGGATAGTGTGATATGGTGGTAATATTTTTATTTTCATGAAATCCATGAGAGGTATCTAAAAATATGGTTATTCAGACCCCCTTATTTTCTATGTTTCATGTTCAATTTTGATTAATGAGGCCAATAATTTTTTGATATGCATCTAATTTAATGGTGTAGACCCTTTTAAACCTTCCCTTTTTGTATTCACAAGGGTTGGGGATGTTGAGGGAGATTTTAGTGTTGATTCAGAGGTTTGTGGTGGTGTTTTAGCCTTTTAAAGTCCACTATGGATTTTGAAATTATTTTTCTGGCCATGGTGGAGGTTATTTTAGCTTAAGTGTGCTTCTGTATAAAACATTATATATTACCAAACCTCAGGGAAAGAATGGTGTTATGTGTTTTCTTATTTATATACCTTTATTCCATGGGAAACTTGAAATTCCATGGGGTGGTCATAACACTAAGCATGGAATCTTGGAGGACCACCTACTCGAAATGTGAAACCCAATCTCACAACTCCATAGACTTGTGCATGGTGAGAGTAAAATGGGTAGGAAATGGGTGCTAGGTCATGAAATATAGCCATATAAGAGGATAATAGAACCATTATAGCTTAGACCATATCGTGGTCTAGGCCATGGTGGTGGCCAAATTCTATTTTAAAATGAGAATAAAAAGATGAAATGACTGTGAGGGTTCCAGATCTCACTTTTACGAGACCCACCATACATTTTTGGATATTCACCATGCTGTGGTGGATTCCAATGGG
This sequence comes from Viscum album, assembly GCA_963277665.1. Taxonomy (NCBI): domain Eukaryota; kingdom Viridiplantae; phylum Streptophyta; class Magnoliopsida; order Santalales; family Viscaceae; genus Viscum; species Viscum album. Next base: position 793,590,530 of record OY728142.1, on the reverse strand, counting down.
ATTCAATTATAAATAATAGGTTGACTACTACCTTATTCTAATGTTTTAACTTTCCATTGACTCTTGGATGACCCCTACTCATACTCCCCCTTCATAGTCACCAAACTTGGTGTTTTGAACCCCTTGTATCATCTTGCATCATTTAGATTGGAGTTATTTAGATCAAGGTATCCCTCTATTTACACACCCTCTTTATTCTCTTTATATTCTATTTGAGAGTTTTTTATAGTGATAATTATCCTCTATTTTGGGCGGTTTTTGATGGAGGCTTGCTGTGCATAGAATCTTGTAGCAATTTTTTCGAGATAATGGTGGCTGATCCTTGGTTCTTGCGCATTTATCCTTGAAAATTAAATCAAGTTAGGGGACCCTTCATCTCTCATTATTTATATGTACATGTATAAATATAATTCTTTTATCTTCCTTTGGGTAGATTTTACATATCAACTAAATAAAAATAATTAATTGAAATTGAAGGGGAAGGGAGAAATTGCCTGAGTTTTACCTTTTCTTGTGATTTATGCTTATATGGTTATGATTACTTGGTTTTCTAATTATGACTTATATTTAGATAGTGTATTTTTTGTTTTTATGAACCTTTATATGTATGTTTGTTTAACCTTACCACATATGAAAAGGGATAAGAACATATATACGATTATTAAATTAGTTTCCCATGGAATCTCTAATTTGTGTGAGAATACCCTTGATAATAATGAAGTAATTATTATAAAATACCTTATTGAAACTAAATGATGTGTGGTGGTTGTGATGTGCAGTGGTGGTTATGTAGGGTGGTTGTGAAGTGATTTTTGTTTCCATTGATGGGATGGGTTGTTGTGTGTTGTATTTTATAGTTTCCTGGTAGCTATGGAATGAATTTTAATGTTAACATGGATAATGAAATGGAATGGTTTGGAATGATTAATGAACTCATATAATTAAAGTGTGAAGTGTGGTTAAATTGATAATCTTTAAACATGAAATGAATAAGCTTGTTGAATAAATGTGGTTGGTAATTATAGAATCTATAAATGGGATAGATTTAAAATAAATATATAATTTGGATTGTGGGTGTGGCTTATTTATGTGGTGTGATGAATTTATAGGTGGAGAATATAGTTGTAGAGGTTGTGATACCTTATGGTGATGTGGTGTGATGTGTTGGTGCTCTTATTATGAACCCCTAGGTTGGACTTATGTGTTACCTATCTATCATTTACTTTTATGTTATTTATATACACAACTCACCTGATATATGTGTTTACACCAATGACCAATGGTTTTGGGTTCCTTTTGTTTTTTTAACATCTATGATGGTTAGGATGGATTACTGGATACCCCCTCTTTCCCGATATCTCTTCCAGATTAGATTGATATGCACGAGCAATGATGGACAAGAGTCAAAAGTGCACTAAAGGTGATGTTTGGTGAGTAGTTGAGGTGGTTATCATGGGGGTCATACATGATAGGATGAGGGAACAAGATTTATGTACTTTATATTAATGATACCCTACTATTCTGGTTATATAGATGTGATGTAGTTTCCAAAGTGTCTTTGGGTAGGATATGATGTTGTTGCCTAGGTGTCTTTAGTTCTGACTATTATAGAAGGGATAAGAGCACCGGGATGTATAATGTTGGGGTGTGAGAGGAGAAAATTGGTTGGAAAGTAGTTTAGGTTCCCCCTTATCGATATGTTTTTATTATGTTACTACACTTGGATGCATTATTTTGTGAGAATGCCTTAGTGAGGATGAGACCGGTTAGTTGACCCGTTTAGGTGTATGTTGGTTCAAATGTTTGTTCACTAGTTAATTCGTATTTTATTTTCACATGTGCATGAGATTAATTGGGTATGATACTACTAATTATACATGTTATTATCACCCCACATATCTACAAACTATTTTTCAGGTTTCTAGGAGGACTATATGGACTAATCTAAGAATTACTTACCCATACATTAGAGCTATTGATGAGTCATTGCCTTTGGATTTCTTTGGTATTTTATTTGGAGATTATCTTTTTATTAATTTACTTTATACATGAATCTTGGGATGGATTTTGGTTTCCTTTTCCTTTTATGAGATGGAGTTTCTTGGTGGTTGGTTTATTCGATCTCCCAATCATTGTTAAATAATTGAGGGAAACTCCTTCCACTAGTGAGATTTTTATACCCTCAGTACTAGTTGCTAACCTGGGGCCCACTAAAGGATAGACTTAGGGATCATTATCTCTCTTCCTTTATTATCAGTCCTATAGGGGTACCTTTGGAGAGAGGGGGTCATGACAGTGAGGGTTCTTGAACCAATAAAAAATGAGGGAATTTTTTTGGATTGAGTTTGTAGATGGGTATGGTGGTTCGAACATTACTACATACCCTACGATATCAGGAATCAAGACACACATAGTTCTTAACATGGATGTTTTTATCTCAATTCAGTCTAATATAAGTATGAAAGAAGTTCTCACTGATAATTCTTTCATGGATATGGATCTATTTTAAGGATAAAAGGTTTCACATACCCTCCTATTTTATTTGATAGATTATATATATAGGGCCCTATGTTGTGTAGTTTTACATCATGAGACCAAGATGAGATTTCTTACATTTAAAAAAGTGTTGATCTAGAATGAGATATCAAATAGATATGGGGGGAGTGAATAGAACTTTTAAAACTTTAAAAAAATTAATCAAAACAATGTATTAATGAAAGAAGTTTAGATAACAGGTGTAATTTATAATAATAATTAAGTCCATTCTATAGAATAAATAATGAAATATAGATAATATAGAGTTAAGAATAATGTAATACAATAGAAAAATAAAAGAAGAACACTTTATTTTTATAGTTTTTTATATCAATGTAATCCTACATCTAGTCTTCACTCCTTTATTATCCATGAGAGAAATGGAACCCACTAAACAAACTCTGACTTTTGAAAGGATGTGATAACCTTTTATAACACACACTACCTTTTACACACTTATACGCACAACCTAGAACCAACCTACCTTTTTATAGGCCAAGATAAAACTAGAAACTGAACTGAATTTTAATGGGATTCAAACCCAATAGAATTACCTTTTATAGTGGAGGTACAAAAAAACAAACCTTATTTTGAAAGGGAAAACATAAAATGATATATAAGTAATAAATAAAAATAGATAAAACAATATAACCCAAAATTATAAAAATGAGAGAAGATTAGAATGTCGATATGGCTCAATCACTTCAGAAAAAAAATTTCATGGTATAACTCCTTCAGTGATCATAACAGAAAGACAATAGTCATAATAGAAAACTTTTATATCATGTATGAATGTATCTATCATATTTATAAAATCTATTAATAGATTCCTTCAATCATAAATTATAAAAAAAATTCTCTAAGGGTCATCTCAGGATCTGCATGGCCTTCTTCACATGGTTTTCCCATATTTTGATCCACCCATTGAATCTATAAATGAGTTTCCAAAAATCATAACTTAAATATTTATTTAAAACCCATGTGGGAAAAATTAAACAAATTATGAATCAAATATATATATTATAAATAAAACAAACATTTCCTATTAAAAAATTTCACTAAAATCATAAACTCTGAAAATAGGTATGTCATTTTAGCATAATCACCATTGTTAATTTTCATAAACATAAAATTAATTTTATGTAAGTATGAATTAAAATATGCATAATCATATGAAAAAAATCATAAATATCATTATATTTTTAAGGACTAAATATAAGTTTGTAATGATCATTTTACTTCTGGGCAAGAATGATTTTGAATATGCATAATTATAATTTTTATTCTTGTGTAAGAATTATTTATATTTTCATATATATCATTTTTGAAGTTTTCTTATAAGTTATTTTAGATAACCATATGAGTCATTTCATGTTTTTTATGTGTCATGTGTTCCATGTATGTGTCATTGGATACTTAGAAAAATTTTCAAGCGGGTATAATTCAAATGAATAAATAAAATTTTACATAAAACATTATAGTCTTAAAAACTATAGAATTAAAATTCACACCATATAATCTAAAAAAAATTTAAATAAGAATCAATATCAAAATATAAAATTTTATGAAAAATTATAATTATCCAATTATGAAATTAAGTTATTGTAATTAAGTGAGGTATTTTAATATTTAAATCATGAAAACAAGAAATAAAAACTTCAACACTAAAATTCTCCCCCATTTTAAAAATTACAAAATCAAATAAAAATTTACTTAAAAAAAAACTCTCCCCCTTAATTTATGAAAAATTTATAAAAAAAACTACTTAAAATTTCCACTTTCTTAAAAAATATTTAACATGTTGAAATAAGCAGTAACAATTAGAATAAAAATCATGATAGAAAAATTATAATCAAGAGGTATTCCACTAAATAAATGCATACTAACTCAAATACAATTAACATAAGTATAATAGTGATAAAAATTTACAAATTCAATAGAAAAAACAATGAAATTCAACTTTTAAAATATGTTCCTCTAAAAAGATTCATTGTAGAATAAAGTAAAAAACATAAAATAGTAATAATTTTTTTAAATTCTAGCAGTTAAAACTAAATATTCTTCATAAAAAGTTTGAATTTTCTTTTCTAAACCATCTTTGTATCCAAAGGTTTAGTAAAAATATCAACTAATTTATAACAACCCCAAACCTGCACTCTTGGAGCTGGTGCTAAAAACAAAATATTTACATTTCTAGATTTGATGCCGATAAACATGGACCAATTTTATCCATCCAAAACATACAACATGAAACAAAAAAAAGAATTAATTACATACACAAGGAAGTTTTAGGTTTATATTTTTAAAGAATTGGGACAAACTCTTACATAACAATACCCGTCTATTCAAGTGAGCATTTTCCTCACTATTCCTTTTTATTATTATTTCATATTACATCTTAAACATTTCCCACTATTTTTTTTCACTCATGAAACATTTTTAGACATAATTCATTTTAAATTCTTCTTCATAACCCGGGGAAAAGGAAACACAAGAAAGGGTGAGCTCAAACACTCAATAAAGGTAAACATAAGCATTAAGAGTTGAATTTCATCAGTGAGTACAAGATATACATTAAGATACGATGAAATAAGTAATGTGTATGAGTATAACATAATATAATTAATACCCATAAAAATGTGTATCATAAATCATGATACATTGAACAAATCTTTAATATAAGATAATATTCATATAATTCAATAATCATGAGCCATGTGAAAACAATCCTTGAGAAAAATAAACATTTGAAATTATTGGAAGCATAAGGAAAATATTATGGTAACTTGGAATATCAAAAATTCATTATGTAATCACCTATAATAAATAACTCCAATATTATATTATAAGTACAAAAAAAAACTAACTCTATTATCTCTTAGGAACTACTCATATTCGGTAATCTCTATCATCTCTTAGGAGTAACTTATAACATTTAACTATGTAATCTCTTAGGATTAACTTACAATAGTTATCTTCATTGCTTTACCCAATTCATTGGAGGGATATAATGGAACCATCCATCCTTGGTTTATAATGTAACCACCCATAAATAATATACATATGTCTAAGTACTATAGAATTAAAAAAACATTTATAAGGGTGGGCCATGATTCCTCGTTGGCATTTTCTCAGTGAGTTTGTGGCATAGTGGCCTCATGTGGTGATGTGGTTCATCTCTGTGGGCTCAAATCTAGTGGGGTGGGGTGGTCGTTCTTCCGTGGTGGGGTGATCTTCCGCGGTGAAGGGTGGCTTCTCTCTCAGTGACGATGAGGTTCATGTGGGCTCAGATCTGGCAGCGTGTGGCTCAATATTCCATGGCGGGGTGAAATTTTCTACCGTGAAGTCTCAGGGAGGTGGAAAGGTTCATCCATGGATCAGATCTGGTGGCGCGGTGGGGTGAATTATTTTACGGTGAGGTCTCAGGGTGGTGGCGAGTTTCGTCCGTGGCTAGGTTCTGGCAGCGCGATGGGGTGCGATCTTCCATGATGAAGTCTCAGGGTGGCAACGGTTTGTCTGTGACTCAAATATGGCGATGTAGGGTGGTCATGCTTCCACGGTGAAGGGTGGTCATGCTTCCGCAAAGTAGGGTGGTCGAGTATTCCATGGCGAAGGGGCCGAGTTCCAGGTCTTCCGTAGCAAGGGTGTTCATTCTAGTCTTTCACATTCTACACCAATAGGGTGAGTGATTTGGGTGGTTTTTGTGGTCTTAATGAGTGGTTTTTATGGCAGTAATAATATTTGAGGAGCTTTGAGACATTGACATCATTGGGGTGGCCATGTTTTCGGCCCTCAAGGGTTCCACTAACTTATCACATGCTTTCTCATTTTGGACTCCGATGTGGGTTCCTCCTCAGATAAGATCTTATTGGATTCATGACCATAGTGGTGATTCTAGTCCAGATCGGTGTGATCACCCTCTTCGGTGATGATCCTTTGGTGTGGTTATTGGGTATTCCATCCCTAGAAGGAATTTTCTTGGTTTCTCACGTCTTGGAGCGTCTTTATTCTTCAGGTTTCTTGTCTGGAACTATGGTTTTGAGGGATCCTTATGGGTTTGTTGCAGCGAGGCTATCTTCTGGTGACGATTTCATAATTTGGGGTGCATAAAATTTTGTTGATTCTTTTCTGAATGTTGATTTTTTTATCATGGTGAATATTTTTCAAGGTGGTTTTATGCTGTATATTCTGTGATGCTGTGACTTGTGTTCCACATTCAAGGGCCTATGAAACTGTAACTTCTTTAAGGGGTGCTTTAGATGAGGTTCAGAGTAGGAAGTTTTAACCAAATTATTGCTATTTGGATTTGGAGGTTTGAGAGGGTATGGATTTTTTCATCGGTACCAGGACCATGCAAATCTACACGAGATATCTTGCCGAGAATCGATGAGAAGGTGGGAGTTGGAATTTACATTTTTTATGGTGGGGAGGATCTTTACTTTATTGTCTTGATCTGGTTGTTGATGGTTTATGGACTCTCGGGGCATAATTTAAGTCTTTATGTCTTTGATGTCTTTTTGGGTTCCCCCTCACCCATTAAAAGGGGGTTTATAATATAATTAAAAATTAATTTTCAGTCAATATACAACAAAAAACCCTTAAAAACACCCATCATTCCTTTTTAGCTTGATTAACTTAGGGAAAAGAAACATGTTCCATGAAAATATCTTTGAAACATCATCATAACGATTCAGATAAAGAAAGTGAATGGTGTTATAAGATCCATATCCCAAGTGAATCATTAAAATCATTAAAGTATGTTGAAATAGTGGAAAATACCTTTAAAAGAACATTTAATTTGTTTCTTTGAAAATAAGGGAAAATACCTTTTTTTGGTACCTTTAAAAACAAAAAATTCCCAAAACATTGAAAAATGATTTTCTTTAAAAAAAATAATGAAAAATTGTAAATTAAACTTTAAAACAAATAAAAGTTATGACGGTGGTAAAATCCATTCATGTAATAAAATCTAAAAATAAATATTATTTTCAAAATTTTGTAAAGAAATTCAAAAGTGATGTGTGCAGAAAACTTTAATAAATTTTCCTTTAATTTTTTTAAAATAAGGTAAAAGAGCATAGAAATTAAGTTTCTGAAATAATTTGTGTTTATAAAATAACATTCTTGAAATAATATAATTAACATGGATGAGTAGTTTAGTTAAAATCCCTTAAAACCTTGAAAGCGATTTTATAGAGAAAAACCATTTACGATATTTTAAAAGAAAAAAATAATTTGAAAAAAATACAATAAAATAGAGCTTAAAATACCATGATTATAAAAACTTTCATGATATTATATTTTAATAGTTAGTATATAAATCATATAAATGAACATAGGTGCATCAATTAAAACATGTCTCAAAGAAGTAAGAGTGAGATGATAAATCCTTATAACTTGGGTAATGCTTGAATCAAAAATCCATTGAATGGATGAAATTAACTTGATTACATAAAAACCATAATTTCTATGAAATAATATGTAAAAATATGTTCAATTGGAAGTAATTACACTATATAAAATAAAAAATGGCGCATAACATGAATTATGTCTCAAAGAATTAAATTTGATACCTTGAAAATCCTTACAACTTTAATAACATTTGAATCAATATCTCATGAAAGAGATAAATTAAAAGTAAATTTAAATATCATGATAAAATATTCATTCATGATATAATATCACAATAGGAAACATATAAACCATATAAAAGTAAGTAGGTTCATATTATGAGACATGTCTGAAAGAAATAATATTGAGACAAATAATCCTTAAAAAGATTGTATCATTGAAGTTAGAATTAATAAATGAAGTGGTTGTGTGTAAAAATTTTAAACAAAAAAAGTGTAAAAATAACGTAATACAATAACAGGTTATTTCACACATAATCTTGGAATAACATAGTCAATGAAGTAGAAGTGTAACCCAATGAATGAGAATTGAGTTAAGAAACCCCTTACCTCGAGTCCAGACTTTATATGTATGTATTTTAACTCATGTATAATAAAATTATATTAATTATTTAATTGCTTAATTAACATTTCTAGCTTTATTAATTTATCATTAAACTATAAATTTCATTTATTTCAATTATATATTTTATTACTTAATGAGTTAAGTCCACGTCAGGTGTTTTGAGGATGTTTGGTTCATAATTGAAAAATGAATTTGGTAGGATGACCATGGTCAAAGGGGTCATTATTAAATAATATAAATAATTTTAATCATTATATATTTATAATTTTTATACATCAAATAAAATTTTAGATCTATCCATGAAAAGTGGTCATGAAAAGAAAAATACGCCATCTTGTGAGGTGGTAGTCTGCACACACACATGAGCGATGTTTTTAATTTTTCATTGGATAGAAAACAGAGAAAGAAAAGAAAATATTATCTTTATATAATTGTTATCATGTTATAAACGTAAAATACCTTCATTAAATCCATCCCTATGACCAATAATGAGAGGCAGTTTTGGAAAAACAAAGTACATCGCTATGTGGAGAGGGTAGTTTGCACATACACACGTGCAATGATTCCATTTTTAACAATTGGGTTGGTTTGAATATAGCCGAAATATTATATTTCAATAATCATATTAATGTCATGAATATAGTATATATACATTAAATCTATCATAATAACCACCCATGAAATAAGTTGATGAAAATAAAAACACATCGTTTTGTGGATGTGGTAGTCCACACATACGCTCGAATGATGTTTTAATCCCCCATAGGATGGAAAAGGAGATGAATAATATTGTTCCATTAAAATAACAAAATGCCAGTATATTTTATATACCTATTTTATTATATTATAATGTTTATGATATAATTGAAGGAGGTAGAAGAATAAATAAAATGAAAATGCTCGGTTAAGAAAATTACCTCTTATTTGAAGAACCTCATTTGGATCACTCCTTAAGGACCCTAGGGATGGTATTTTAAGAATAAAAAAACCCTAGAAAGTATCACAGTATGTTAATAAGAGTTTTTTTAGGTTTTGGTTTAGATAAGTGGCTCAATAAGTGTGAGGAAGAGAGGATAGGTGGTGTCCTTTTTTAAGTGAGGGGAGGATACCATTTGAATTACTTAAAGTATTAAATTAATATAGAATAATTTTCTTGTTTAAGTGGATAAAAATTTATATATTTAAAATATAGGGTGGTGATAAGTCTAAATAATCTCATAAAATAAAATTTATCTAATTATAGGTGATGTTTTAACTCTTATCTCTCAGTTTTAGCCTCTGCCAATCTTTTTGATGATTACTGTGCTATCAAAGTTTTTTACTCTTTAGGGGAAAAGAAAGTTACTATAAAAGGATAAATGAATCATGGATAGAAAATGGTTGATATTATTAACTATATCCCATTAATATGGATTAATATAATTTTTTCATTAATTTTAAATTATTTAAGAAAATATTTTTTAATATAAAATACCATTAAAGTCATTTTTAAGATTATTCACATAATTAAAATTTAAAAGAAATATTAAGAAAGTAATATAGTTCAATTATAAACTTTTAAAACAAAAATAATAAATTATATTTATCTAAAAAAATCATAAAACACCATAAATTACACAAAAAATATTACTTTTAGAGTTTTTAAAATCATTCACTTGATTTTTCTACTACATGCACAAACACCGGGTTAGTGTGGTGTAAACATTTAATGTAATAATTCCATCCCTAAAAATAAAAGATAAATGACCATGATAAAACAAATTCATTAAAATTTAAAATAACCACTTATAACTGAACATAAACTTTTTTTATCCCTATAAAAAAATATTAGAGATATTAAAATAAAGAGAGTGACATTTTGTATTTATTCTTTACTTAAAATAATATTATGGTCATTATAAAAGAAAAGTGGCAAAAAATTTACAAATTTTAGATTTTTGGATGATTATGGTTGAAAATAAAATCATCCAATGAAATATAGTCTTGTTTTTGGGTGATTTTAAAGTCTTATCTCATAGTTTTAATCTCTATTTACCCATTTTACCTTTACCATGGTGACAACATTTTTACCAAGGCTACTATTCATAATGATAAAAAATAAAAGGGATATATTTAAAAAATTTGAACCTATTAATTACAAATATAGAATACATTTTATCAAATTAAATTCCTATAATTGGCATAAATTACTTTTAAAATAAACCAACATGATGAGATAAAAAAGATTTTCTGGAAAAATAAATTTTAAGTATAAAATGTTTTTATATCAAAATTAATCATAATCGTTGCGTTGGAAGGAACAAAAAGGGAAAAAAAATCATTGTGGACCCTGATGGATTTATCACTCCAATTCCTAGGAAGGCTAGAAAGCATAGAAAGAATGCCAGCCATGAGAGAACCATTATCACAAGATCATTTGCAGCTAAAAGATCTACCCTTGAGATTCCTCCACGGCCATTTCCTTTTGAACCACTGCCCGAATACTCACAATCCTCTGATTATTCTGACGAGGATACTCATTAAAGTTGCTGAAGATTTATACAAGATCTATATTCTGACTCAAGAGCGTTGCTTGAATAAGTTATGCTCCTGGATTTTTGTTTGGATGTCCTTGTTTCTGTTTGCTGTTTTTCTTATGGAGGTTTAACTCTTTTCAAGAATGGTTTCACCTTCTAGATGTTCTCTACTTGGGCCCGCGGCTATTGATCTTGCCTGGTTTTTGGGTTTTTAACCAAGATCTTTATATGATAAATTCTTATTCTCTGTTCTTGATGCTTCTGAGATTCTGTTTGAAGTTTAATGCTTTTCAGAGATGCTCTTAAAAATGTGCTTCAATATCTTGACCGTATGCTGTCTGGATCAGTGACTTTTGGAATTTGTGGCCAATTTTGGGAGTACTAGTTTTTCTTCTGAGTTGATCCTGCATTACTATGTGGACATTTCTGTTTTTCAGTCGCCTATATACTCTCTGTGCTCTGTTATGTTTGGCTGGCCTTGTTTGTATCTATGTAGAACCATTCTGATATTTCTGATTTGCTATGTTTCGAGATGAGGTGTCTCATGGAAAATCAGTTGCAGGCTTTATGCAAGCTGGACTGAGATGTCTGGATGACTGGTTTGATTAAGGATCTTAAAAAGGACTGCAGAGCTGTTGCTTCCATTAGAATTAGAATCTCCTGCCTATTTTCACGGACTCTTGACATACATGCAGCAGGACTGAAATTTTTCTCAGCAGGGCTGATCGCTTGAGGACATCAACATGGCTATTTCTCTACATTTCTCTTTAGTTTTCAATGTATTTTTTGTCTGTTTCATTAACTTTCAGAGGGTGTAAGTGCATTACACCTTGATATTACCTTTTAACCCCTTTTTGTTTAATAAATTCTTTTGACATTAACTGGGACACCAGTTCATGCCAACTTTCTTCAAAAAAAAATTATAATATTCCCTCACAAAAAGAAATAAAACTATTTTTGAAGAAAATATACTTTTAAATCATTAAATAAATATACTAAAAAATGATTTCTAATTTCCTAAGAATTAATAAATACATTTTTATTGAGTAGGAAACTTATATATATATATATGTGTGTGTTTAATCCTATTTATACCCTCCAATTCAGTGACTAGGTTATCAAAATTATATTTAAATAATAATATTTCATAGTCGTTAAAACTCGGTGTTATGTTCCTTGCATGCTATCAAACATAGTCTTCTTTTAAAATCTCAAGTTATTACATAATTAATCCTCAGTTAAAAAAATTCCAAAAAAATACCCCCTTTAGCAATATGATCTCTAATAAAATGAAATCTAATATCTATATGTTTATTTCTATAGTACTACAAATGATTCTTTGAAATTGAAATAGTAGAATAATTGTCACAATAAATAGGTATATTATCAAAATAAACATAAAAATTAGACAAAGTTTGTTTAATCCATAAACATTGAGCATAATAATTAGCATTAACTATATACTCAGCCTCATATGTGGATAAATCAAATGATAATTTCTTCTTTAAACTCCATGCAATCAAACTTTTTCCAAGAAAATGATATATACTTTAAGTAATCTTTCTATAAATTCTATAATCTTGAAAATCTAAATTAGAATAAGAAATAAAATCAAAGCATTTCTGAATAAAATAAAATAAACCATAATTTATAGTTCCTTTAATAAATCTAATGATTTTTTTAATATTTTTTAAATGACTTTCTTTAGGATCAGATTGAAATCTAGCACACATACATATACTAAACATAATATCAGGTCTAGAATTAGTTAAATAAAGTAAAGTTCCTATCATTCCTCTAAACAGTTTAACATCTACAGGTTTTCTATATTCATCAAAATATAATTTTTAATTATAATTCATGGGGGTTCTAAAAGTCTTACAAGAATCAAGATCAAACCTTTTAACCAAACCTTTAATATAATTACATTGATTCAAAAATATTCTATCACTTTGAAAAAAATTCAAGATCAAAAAGGAATTTAAATTCTCCTATTAAAATCATATCAAATTAAAAAATAATCAATTTATAAAATTCATTACCAAATAAAATCACGAGAGGAACCAAAAAACAATATCTTCAATATAAATTTGAATGATTAAAACATCATTATATAATTTCTTAATAAATAAATTAGTATTAACTTTAACTTAATTAAAAGAATTATTAAATAATAATAGAGATAGTATTTCATACCAAGCTCTTGGATCATGATTAATACCATATAAATTTTTTGATAATTTAAAATAATGATTAGGAAAATTTTTATGTTTAAAAATAGGTGGTTGATTAGCCTAAAATTCTTTAAAAATTAAACCATTTTAAAAATCACTTCTAATATCCATTTGAAAAAAATTAAAAACTTGAAAAGAAGAAAAATCCAATAAAATCCTAATATATTCAATCTTAGAAACATGATAAAAATATTCACTAAAATCTATAACTTATTGAAAAAAACCTTGAGCAATAATTCTGGACTTATTATTTACAATTTCACCAGATTTATCCATTTTATTTCTAAATATCCATTTAGTTCAAATAATTTGTTTGTCTTTTGAGGGTAAAAAAAAATACTAAACATTATTTCTAAAAAAATTATTAAGTGCATATTCTATTTAAATAATACAATTAGAATCTCTTAAGGATTCATTAATATTATTAGGCACAAATTCAAAAACAAAAGTGGAAATAAAACACAAATTTAAAACAGATTAATTATTTTGAATTCAAAAGTCAAAATTGCTAATTAATTTTTCAGTAAGGAAATATTTATGAGTTTTACAATTTTTAGGATCATATTGAGAAGAGATATTATCCACATCAATTTATATATTATTATTTTAGGTTCATCTTCACCAAAATTAAGATCTCGAAATCCTTCTTTAATTTTCTTTAAATTTGAATTTTATTTCAAGTTATTTCAATTAAATTTAACATGAAAATATTCTTTTATAACCATAGTTCTTTTATTATAAATTCTATAATATTTACTAATATTAAAATAGACTATAAAAATTCCTTCATAAAATTTAGCATAATTTTTTTCTAAATTATCCTTAGTATATAAAATAAAAACTTTACACCAAAAAATTCTAAAAGATCCAACTTTAGGTTTCTTGCCTTTAAAAAATTCATAAGGGTTTTTATTTAACAAAGGTCTAATAAGAACTATATTTAATATATAATAATATTTATTTATAGATTCAAATCAAAATAATTTATACATATTAAATTCATTTAGCATAGTTCTATCCATTTCTAAAATAAACCTATTTTCCCTTTCTACAACACTATTTTTTTGTGGTGTTCCAAGTGTATACAAATAATGAGAATAAAATTTTTCTTTTATTTTTCAAATTATATATTAAAAAATTCACCACCTATATCATTTATAATATATTTAATTAATTAAACTTCTTTATTTTGAACCAATTTACAAAAATAAGTAAATTTAGCTAAAGTTTCATGCTTATGAGTAAGAAATAAGTCCAAGTAAATCTATTAAAATCCTAAAAAATAATAATTTTTTTTTTATTTCCACCTAAACTAACAGTTTTAATAGAACTGAATAAATCAATATGAATAAGTTCAAGAGGCTTTATAGTTTTAACTTAATTAATAGATCTAAGTATTTCCTTATGTTTTTTTACTTTTAAACATGAATCACTAATGAAATATTTACTTACTTTAAGATCGGGTAGTTTCAAAAATTGTCCATACTTTGATAGTTTTTATAACAACCAAAAATTTTCATCTCCAAGAATCCTATGCTATAAGATATCATTTAATTATATGTCATTGAGACACTTAACATTCTGATTAGTTAGCTCAGAAAAATCAATAAAATATATATCATCTTTTCTATTTTCATAAAATAAAACAAAATCATTATTGAAAACTAAAAATTTATTATTTTTAAATTTAACAAACATTCCATCATCACATAATTTTTCAATAATTATTAAACTATGTTTTAAACTTTCAACAAATAATAATTTAGAAATAATAAAAGTTATAGAAATACCTAATTCACCAAAACCTCCAAACTTTACTTTTGAGTTGTCTTAGAAAGTCATATAGCCTCGATCACATTTTTTAAAAGATAAATTATCTGATTGGACACAAGTCATATATATGAAGCATCCAATATCTATATACCATTTTTCCTTGATACTCTTAAGGTGAATTTCCTAAAAAAATAACTATTAAATAATTTTGGTACCCATGCTATATTGGGTCCAATAGGATTAGTAATTGAATTCTTAGGTACCCAAATAGATTTTAGACATTTAGTATTAGGTAATCTAGAAGATAAATTCTTAGAAATAATAGTTTCTATATAACATTAATATTTGAAAAATATTAATGAACATTCGTTATCAAAATGACCTTTCATACTACACCTAAAACATGAAACATTAAAACACTTCCTTTATAAATTTTAACAAATAAAGTCTTATAAAATTTATGTATTTTATTATTATATTCAAAAATGATTTTTTATTCATTTATTTTATTCATAGAAATCATCTTTTCATAATTGTCCTTTCCTTGAAAAAACATAGATAAAGTTCCTTTTAAGATAAAAATTTCTTTACTAATATTTTAATTCTATTTTTATGAAATATCTAAATCAATACAAATATTTTCATTAGAATAATAAGTTTTATTTCTAATATTTTCATTTCTTATTTTTTATCAATCTTCTTATTTTCTACTTTCAACACTTGGTATAATTAAACTACCCTTAACACATATTTTATTTTCTTTTAATTTTATTCATACAATTCATTAAAATTATATCATTAACAATATGAATCATAACTTAAACTAGAAACATAATAACTAATAACCTCTTTCAGAGTAGTACCCATTAATAAAAACTTAACAGATTCTATTTCACTTATATAATTATCACTTGAGTTTGATTCTTTTATACTGCTCTATCCAACCACCAATGGTCACTTATCATTATTTCTATATCCTTCCTTAGATGAATTAGTTTTAGGAAATATATCCTAATGTGTCTCTTATTTATGAACTCATAATAAGTCGGTTCTGAAACATCATTGTATTTACTAGTATTATCTATTTTCCTTTTAATTGTCCTTTTAAAAATCTTTTCTGTGTCACTTCATGAATCCTCTATTCTTTTTCATTAAAATGTATATGATTTTAGTAAAGTGAACTATTTCACCTTTATCACTTTATTGTGACTCAAAATCAGATGATTTATAATAAATAATTATATTTGATTTAAATGCATCACCTTTCTTGTTTAAATTATCTTCAACCCGAATATATTTCAGGTCAAGTTCATATTGTAATAATAAATCAATAATTTCATCCAATGTATATTCCTTGAAATTATTACTCTCATCTATAAGAACATTTTTTTAATATCACTTTGTTTGGTAGTGACTGTAGAACTCTTTCAACCATAATAGTCCGTCCAATGCTTCTCTAAGAGCATTCATTCCATTAACAATGCTAGTGAATCCATGGAACATTCTTTGACTGATTCATCTTCACCCATATTAAAGTCTTGGTATTCCGTATATATCATTCCATTTTTTTTCTGCTTGATATTTCTATCCCATAATGTGAAACTTGTATTATCATCCATATATCTTGAGTATTCATATATGCTGATACATAGAAAAAAAATTCTGACTAATAACACAATATGATATATTCACAACTTTTTAGTTTAAAACACACTTTACCGCATTGTTACCCATAAGAGTATCTAGATCTACTTCAGGTAGTTTATATGATTTTACCATTATTTTCTAGTGATATATTCTTATATGTTTAAGGTATGCTTCTATTCTCACTTTCTTGTAGCCATAATCATTACCATCAATTTATGGTGGTTTTTTAAGGATCTAACCATAATTAAAATTCATTCCTAACATCTTTCAAGTGATATTTTACTTATGTGATTAAGTCTAGAAGTTTTTTAGCATAAGATAAATCAATATAATATAAAATGATAGAATAAAACAAGATCTATAGAGGTAGTATCTATGATACCAATTATTTTCCCATAATGATATTTTAAGTAGATATAGAGGTTTGGAGGGTGAATAGTCCTTTTAAAACTTTAAAACAATTAATCAAATCAAATTAGAAACAGAATTAGTTTAGATAACTAGTAAAATTTCTAATAATAATTAAGTTTATTCAAAAATAATAATAATTAAGTAAAAATAATGCAGCATTAAGAATAATTTAACACAAAAATAAAATCAAACAAGTACACTAGATTTTTATATTATTTTGGTTCAACCTGATCTTTTATCTACTCTTCACTCTCTTCTCCAAGAGAGAAATGGAACACACTAAAAAACCCTCAATTTTTAAAGGACATAATAAAATTTTATAACACAAACAACCTTTTGTACACATAGAGTTATAACCTGAAACTAACATACTTTTCTAAAGACCAAGGCACAACCAGAAAAAATATTGAATTTTAATGGGATTAAAAACCCAATAGACCAACCTTTTATAGTGTAGTTATAATAAAAAACTTTTTTGGGGAGTAAAAATCATAAAATATAGATAAAATAAAAATAAAAATATATACAAAAATACAAATAAAAAATTATAAAAACCATAGAAAATAAAATTTTTAATGTAACTCAATAACTTTAGTAAAGAATTTTCACGGTGTAACTCCTTTAGTGATTGCAATAGAAAGATAGTATTCATAGTAGAAAAATTTTCAACACTTTTGTATCTCATATGAATTTATTTCATGTATGTATCACATCTCTCAAAATGTTCCTTCACTCCAAATTATAAAAAACTTACCCAATAGTTAACTCATGATATCTATGATCTTCCTTATATGGTTGTTTCTATATTTTGATCCACCCATTGAATCTTTAAATGTGTTTCCAAAAATCAATTTTTTTAAACCTATGTGGGAAAAACTAAAAAAATCATGAAAAAATATACCTAAAAAAAGAAAATAAATATTTCTTATTAAAAACATAACTAAAATACTAAAAACTCAAAAGAAGTAATTTATTTGAGTGAATACATTATTTTTAATTTTCATAAACATCAAATTTATTTTCTATAAGGATGAATTTGATTCTATGTAATCAGAAAGAAACTTTGTAAAGAACATTAACTTTGTAAGTATTAAATATAAGTTCATAAGGATCATTTTAATTATATAAAAGAATGATTTTGAATCTAAATTAGTATCAATTTGATACTTGTATAATAATCCTTTATATTTTTTCATGGATCATTTTTTAAATTTGTATATGAGTCATTTTAGATAACTATATGAGTCATTTTATGATGTGTATGTGTCATGTGTTCTTCATATCTGTCATCTGGCACTTAGAAAAATTTCATGTAGAAACACATCATATAAAACATTAATATTTCATATGAAACATTGTAATATTAAAAAATATAGAATTAAACTTCACACAATATAAACTAAAAAAATAATTAAAGGATAATAAATATAAAAATAAAAAATGTTGTGAGAAATCATACTTATCCAATTATAACATTAAGTTATTATAATATAGTGAGGTACTATAATATTCAAAACATGAAAACAAACAATCAAAACTTCAACACTAACAACATGATGCATCTCAATTATGATAGTAGAACAAATCTACCAGAACCTATATGCTCATGTGAGTCTTGCTTAGAATAAGAAGAAAGACGAAATCATAAGATTACCCATATCTCTTGAGAGCACATTTTATGGGTAAGGGTGTCTATTATAAAGTATTTTAATAGATTTGAAACATGAAAAAATAGATTTTTCTTAGTGATTAAACCACAAAGGGAAACCCGACATGAATGAGTGGGCCCCAACACTGAGTAAAATTGGGGGGTTTCATTGAATTTGTATCTAGGTCTAGGATAAAAAATTCAAACATCACTATATATCTTGAAACATTAGGAAACAATCCCCACATAGTTTCAATAATATAATTCCTATTAAGATCAATAACATATATGATTGACATATTTTTTTGTCATCAGGTCACATGGAATAGTCCCCGCAAAGACGTCTTGGGTTGCGTTAGAAAGAGAAGTCACCCAAACAATAAGGATGTATTTTTAAGGAGTGGGGAAATATTATCTTAGATTAGATTTTTGGATGAAGAATCATATAATGAAGAGTCTCATGTAGATATTACTCATATGTAAGGAATCTATGTCCCATATAATGGATGAATCTGATCCATTTTAGGATCATGTCAGATGGATCATGTGTCATATAGTTTAACTTTAGTGACAAGGATTTAGATTCCATACAGTTTAACATCATTTTATTATGAATTATTCTAATCCATTTAAATCCTCATGGAATAGACTTTATGCTTTATATTTTGACTTCATACAATAAGGATATGGTCCATATAGTCTAACATCTTACAGTGAGGATATAGGCTATGTAGTTTGGATTATATGAACCCAACATGAAGTTATGGAAAATATTTTTTAATAAACCTTTAATTGGTGTTAGGTGTGATATGATCTTCATCTATTGTGATCAAGAAATATCCTCCATTAGAGTATACCTGGTGTATGGCATAAGGTCTTTCCCACTCCAGTTCAAGTTTTAGAGGTTTCTTCTCAAGAGTCACCATAGTTCTAAGATATAGAACCAGTTATCATTAGAGGAGTGTATGGAGGTTAACTTTATTATTGAATGCTTGAAAAATTCAATTTTTATGGATTTCTAGTTTATTAAGCATTCAAAACCTATTCTCATAAAACTTTCCAAATTTATCCAGTCATTTTTAGGACTGTTCATCTCTAGAGAGATAATTTTAGACAGTGAAATGAAGTGATGGAAGCTATAATTTTAAATATAGGTCAAACCCTATCCCATATATAATTAAATATGGGGATTATTGTATAACAATGCCGATTATGGTACAATAATTCCATATATCATTCAAGAGTTTTTCTAACCAAGGTTTCCTGTTCTTGTCCACCATCTTTTGAAGGATATTAGACAAGGTCTTATTGAAAGCCTCTATCTATCCATTTTCACTGCATGATAACAAGATTAGTGGGTAGGATGAATTTTTTATTCCTGATACAACATTTTTAATTCCGAAGAGAATAAATTGGTGTCATGGTATATCAATATTGTGTGTGGGACATTAAATATAGTGATGATATTAGACTTCAAAAAATTGATGATAACATTTATTCTGACATCCTTGAGGGATAGAACCTTAGACCATTTGGAGAAGAATTTAGTGGAAGTAAAGATATAATTGAACTACCTAGATATAGTTAGGGGATATATACCCATAAAATATATTCCATATATGGAAAAGAACATGAATATTGGGAAGTATGAAACAACTTCATGGGTTGATGGATACAATTGTCATGTATATATCAAGCATGAAACTTCTTAGTGAATTCCATGTGGTCTTGAATCATTATTGACCAGAAGAATCTAAGCCTCTTGATTTAATGAGAAACTTTGGTTCTTGACTGATGAGATCTATGGGTTCCTATATAAACTTCCATTATAACAATGGTGGTTCCTCCTCCACCAATGTATTTAAAGATGAATCTATCAAAGCCTTATTTGTAGATGACTTTTTACGAATTTAGGCCATTATAGAGGAAAAATATCACTGACCACATCTAGATCTATTATTTATTGTCTATATCCAATAGAATAATTCTACTTTATAGATATCTCATTATAGGTGAAATCCATTCAATAGAGGTATTAATCGTCAAGGATATCAACAAGCCTTGTTTAGGGGTGGTGTTGATCTCATTGATTTCTTTCATGTCATTTTCAATGAATGGAGAAACCACTTGGTGGTGTGTGATGAAGATGAGTGTCTCTACTAGTTTAGGGTATTATATAGCTTTGATTTCATTATACAATTCATTGACATGAGAATTTAGTGAATGTGGAATGTGAGACAACATTGTCTTATAGGTGAGTTTCACTATCAACCCTCATACATAATCAAGTAGGGGAATTGATTATTCTTTATCTATCATATATTTTATATTAATATGATTAATAAAAAACTATAAATCAACTTTTATGTCCAAACACTCCACTGATATCTTCACTGCTAGATCTAATATTACAATGAGAGATTGGTATTTTTCTTTATTATTGGTGCAATCATCTGATAAAAAGAAGGAATATAAAAGAAATATTTTTTAGGATATAATAATAATCCCCTAGATAACTATATTAAGTTTAATATTCTCCATTATTATTCCTATATATATCTTTAAGGAACCATCTAAGTACATCCACCATATTTGGGGAGTGTCTTCGATAGAGAAAACCTCTTCATCTAGGAATTTTGTATAAACTAATATACTTTTTGGGGCAGGGTGTACTATAAGAAAATATACCAAAACCTAAAATTTGATTAACTTTAAGACAAAAATTTGATATCAAATTACTATAAAATAACCACCCACCATGCTATATGTCCATTTAGCATCATACAATTGAGAATATATTTTAACAGTTCAACATGAGAGACCAAATGGACCTCATGATCCTGCAAGTAATGTCTTTATTTCTACAATTTTAAGATCAATACAAGAAAATTATTCTCAATATCATAATATCAAGTCTCAGTATCTATCATTGTTCTATTGATATAGTAGAGAATATTCTCCTTACCTTTATTATTCTTTTGTGTGATAAGTTTGCTGAGAAATAACTCCGTAGTTTACACATAAAGAATGAGTGTACTTACTTCTACCTATTGCATCAAGATGAGTGGGTATAGGAGATACTTCTTGATATTTTTGAAAGATTCATTTCAATATTCATCCCAAAAATAGGTGACTCCCTTCTTTATAAAATTTATAAAGGTTAATAACTTTCTATTTAGGTTAGATATAAAACACCATACGTATACCAGACATCCCTAAATCCCTATCAAATATTTAAAGTTTCAATAATGTGGAATTTCACAGATAACCTTGATATTCTTAGGGATGACTTTGATGTTATGATGGTGGACTATTAAGCTGATGAATTTCCTTCATATCATACCAAAAGAACATTTTAGGGGATTCATTTTCAATCTATCTTTCCATATCTTATTGAAAACTATTTCAAGATCCTCAAGATAATCACATATATTTTGAGAATTGAATACCAAATAATTAACATATAATTTTACAATTTTACCTAGAACGAGATTAATTATATGGTCCATGGAACATTGATATGTGGCTCCAGTTTTCTTCAAGCCCAATGGAATTACCCGATAATAGTATGCCCCTTAGGAAGCCCTAAAAGAGGTAACCTCCTCATCATTGGGGGACATCTATATTTGATTATAGCCTGAACACCTGCCCATTAAAGAGAGGGCCCCAAAACCATCTATTTCATTAATAAAAAGTTCCATGATCATAATTTTTAAATCATATTTTGGGAAATTCTAGTTATGATCCCTTAATTCAATGAAAACTCTACTATTCCCATTATTTTTGTTGATAGGGAAAATGTTGGTGAGCCATTTTAGGTATTGAAATTTTTGAATAAATTTAGCTTTGATAATCTTATCAACTTTAGATTACACCTTGTTAGTGAGGATTAGATTCATTCTCCTGGATTATTACTTCAAACCCTTATGTTCCTCTGATAGACAAAAATGATAGGTGGCCACATTAGTGTCTAGTTTTAAAACCTCTATATAATTCTAAGAGAATATATCCCAGTGTTACTTATAGAAGGAGATATATGTATCTTTCTTATTTTGAGTCATGGAAGCACCGATCAATATAGGGCTTGGATCCTTCTCCATACCCATATTAACATTTCCAATCTCATAAATAGTGGTAGAGATACTTTCCTCAAATGTTGGAGGGGAATATCTGAGACCATATTCCTCTTTTTCCTCTACCTCAATATTATTGTAAGTGGGAGAAGAAGGGGAATTTTTGGATCTAGAAGATGAAATAGGTATATTTTCATATCCTATGAATGTATAAGAGGTATCTTAGGGTCTTGAGGGTGACAATAAAAGGGAATCATTATCAGGGTCATCCCAATTATTTTCTCCTTCCCTCCCACTATCATCAGGGGAAGATGATGTGTTGACATCCATAGATTCAAGAGTTGTTATGGAGGAATATTCAACTTATATATATGATGTGGAAGTATCTTTAAATACTAAAGATGATTCCATGGCCTATTTATATCCTAAATACAATTAGGTATAATTATTATTTTGGATAATATTATCTTTACTTCAATTACAACCCTCTTCTATCCAGAGAGGTTCAGTTGACATAGCGATATCATGAGGATGGGGGAGATCTACATGAACCAATTAATTTCTAAATTTGAATTGATTTAATTGATTTAATTGATGATAAAATTTTATTATTATATAATTTCATTCAATAGGTTTATGGGATCAATCTCTAAGCCATTGGGGGTAGTGAACGAATAACATTGTCTATCACTAACTACTTCCCCTCACTTTTCCAGAATCCTACGTCTATATATTTAGAGTCAAAAGACTAAAAGTGAGAATTATTGACATAAAAAACTCCAAATTTTACATTAATAGAGTAATTTATGAATCTATGGTATAATTAATGAACTTACATGTGAAAAATTAATCCATGTGTAATGTCTTGGGTTTTTGAACTGGTAGTTTTTTGGGTAAATTTGAACCTTTTGATTTTGGTGGTCAAACCAATTATTTTATTGATCTTTAGAACTTAATTTTAGGAGTTTAATTAACCCAAATTATTGTTTTTAGATGGTTTTTATATCCTAGAAATTTCCTTGTGGTTTCGTATGGGTTTCAGGAGTGTCAGGCCCTGAAAACCCAGTCTCAAGAAAGCATAGATTGGGGCACATGATTTGGAAAAAATGTGCATCCTCCTAGGAGAAACTGTGTGGCCTGACTCTAGTACTAGACATGGTCTTTAAAACCATGTGGGTAGGGGTTCATTACTTTATGACACCTATTTAGTTTTTAATAGAGGGTAATCGCACAGATTGCACATGGTTTGGAGAACCGTTATCCTAGCTCGTGCATGTGTGGGTCTTAAGTAAAGAGAACCACACATTTGGTGAATGGTTGGTGAAAAATTAACCAAACCATGCAACCAAAACATGAGGGTCATTAAAGTGTGTTAAATTAAAAAAAATTCCCTCCTTTATATTTCTTCACTTCCTTCTATTTCTCCTCCTCTTCCCCCGCACACATAGGGAGCTCCTCTATTTTTCTCTTAAACTTAGGCTATGATCCACCTCCCACATTGGAACTATGATATAATCATTGTTGGTCTCATTGAAAGCACATATCTTATAAATTAAATCATCTATCCTCTTTTCTTATTTTTTATCTCCTTACTGTGAACTAAATCTATGTGATCCATTTTACCCTATTTTTAGGGTGTTTGTATAAAATGCTAATTGATCTCAAATCAGATCGAGTTAGAGGATAATATTATATGAGTATACACATAAAAGTATGAGGTAGGTTGTTCCTAGATTTATCCATGTTTTTTCAATTGTTTTAGGGGTCCACTCTATATACACCATGTGGGTAGTCCAAGAAAGACTCTAATAAATTAAATGATTATTATTAAATTATTCTAATGATGATATGAGATGCCTATGGGCATGCTCGAGCTCCAATACACATGGTCAATACGATTATGGTTCTTGGAAAATCTTGGATAGTTTATTCCTAGAAAATAATTTAAATTAAATTAAATTTTTTATATTGAATGAAATGGTTCCTTGAGAATGTGATGGGAACAACCTGAGGATTGAGGTGGTGTTGACCACCTAGATTGAGGCGACATTGTTCATTACGATGGGATTGTCTTGGGATACTTGAGGTGATTTTGATCACCATGTTAGATGAAATGGTCATCATATTTAGATGACGAGGTTATCAGGTTGAGGTCATGGCTCTCGGTACTTGAGGTGGTGTTGACCATCGAGATATAGCGACATGGGCACATGGGAACATGGGAATGAGGTGCTGGATGATGTGGATTAGGTATTATTTGGGTGATTTATTATCACTATTTGTTGGAAGACATGTCATTGGAGTTGTGTGAACATAATTAGGTCTTATATCAAGCTAGTGTTGACCACTCATGTGGGTGGAGGCCTCTATAGACTATACGGATTAAGTGATGGTGTTTACCATCAGTTATGTTTCTGGGTACTCACCATAAAAAGACACATGGATATTGATAAACCATTGATTGATAGTGATGAGACTGTTAGTTGGGGGATAAGGCTCACTGTGATACTTGAGTCCATTGGGTCGGGGTTTGAGAGGGTAGATATCACTATGCCTTGGGATGTGGGATGTTGAGCTGACAATGATTATTATTTGGAGGAAAAACATCACTGGGCTTCAAGATGTTAAGCTTTGAAACAATTAGGACTTGTGTGCTGGGTTCCGAGGGACCAAGTACTTGTTTTTTGGGTGTTCCATTTGTACATCGGGCTACTTGATTGATGGAATGTGGTGATAGTGAAATATTTTAGATGTGGAAGCCAAGGGTTCATCTTGGATGCTTTTTTTTTTCAAGGGATGCCTTGGGGTATAATACAAGGATCCACACTACTATAATAATATATATGTATAAACATGATTTATTCCATATATATATTTAGAGGGAATGTGTTTAGACTTACTAACGATGGCTGAAGAAGGTGATCACTTCCTTGTGTCTACTGAGCATGAGGGAAGAGAGTTATTTATATGATGTGAATATGTAAGATAGAAACACATTGGTGGTGGACTACTAATATTTATTCTCAAACCATACACGATCTCCTCAGGATGCGTGTAGACTTTATGTCTCTATAATCAGGTAAGGGACCAAGCTCAAGATATAAACCTTAGTGGTTGAGTTGGAACTTATGCATGGGATGGATGAAAAGGGACCTTATAGGTTCTTATATTTCAGTTGGAGTTTCCTTTTCTTCAAAATGATTTATATTTATATGTATTGTTATGGTTGGCCAAATTCAACCTAGATTATTTGTATTGTATGACCTGTTATAGCATGTTGTGTCTACATATGGTATTAATTCCCTTGGGATTGTTATCATTCTGCTACTGCTTTATATATACTTTTGATGAGTTATTTTCTTACTTATTCTATATTATGGTCTTTCTTCCATTTTTTATATACATAGTCCATTACTATTATCAACCTGACAGTATATTCTCTCCATGATTACCTCTTTACACCCTTGATACTAGTCGATAGCCTTTTGCGTACAGGGAGGTGCGCCTAAGGCCTATTGTTAAACTGGACCAAAGCACCATTTAAAGTGGAATACTAGTTAGGGCTCTAGAACAAGATATTCCCAATAGATCATTGAAAGATGAATATTAGTGGTTGACCATGAATTCAAAGTCAGAGATGAGGTATCTAAAATGATCTTTGAACTTGATTTAGCTAAGAGGTTTCTGCTCACTCTTTTTATACCCTTTGATTTTCATATTGGAGGGAGATAAGTTGGCCTCACTATAGCCCAAGTGTTAGAGGGTTAAAATCGGTATGAGTTTTATTCTAGAACCATTATTAATTAAATCCCAAGAGACATTGACGTCATCCATATTTTTGGAAATATAAAAGGGTTTGATGTATCCCTATATAGTGACTTCCCGATCTTATTCTATGAAGGATATGACTATGTGACATTTAACATGGTTATTTTCTACACAATATACCTCAAAAGTTGCTACCTTATCCTAGAACTCTTGAGGGATTAATAGTGAATCGATGAGAACTTACTAGAGATCCTTCAAAAGGTAAAGGTAATATAGAATTTAAATCTTGAGTGGAATGGAAAAAATATATTTTAAAATATCATATTTCTAAACTAGGGGTATGTTTTTCCTACCTTGAGGTTATTCCTTATCCCAATGATTTGAGTTTGAGGCTTCTTATGCTGGAGGTTTCTTTCCCTAACTAGAATTTGACTGCATTTTTATTTTTCATGGGCTAAGTTGAGATAACCCTCATACATTTTGATGTGGACTAATAAATAATACATTTTCTAGTTGGTATTCCAATATAATTAGATCTGGTTAGGCTCTAAATGATCTAAGAGAAAACTTATTCTTCTTTTGAGCCCTTTTAAGTGACTATCTTCAAGTTTCTATAAAATATATGGATTTAGATAATAAATTTCCTAAATGCTATGGTCAACATCAACCCAACATTCTTTAAATTCCTCACCCCTTATAACCTATTCCATAATTATAAATGGAAAAATTTGGTTCATATGCATATTTTTTATCATATAATGGATTATATAAGTATATCATGTTTAAAGGACCATATTGTAAATCCTCATCTGATAAAAATTCAATTTGGTTGGGTGGTTCCCATACCCCCATTGATCAGGATAAGAAGTTTTGAAGAGTATGAACCCTCTTGTGCATTGGAAGGGTTTCTTTCTCCCACACTTTATTCTTTCTACATGGATTATGATGAATTTTGAGGAATTTGATGCCAAAGGAGTTAGATAAGTCATTTCCAAGGGAACTAGAATCACAAATAATTGATTTAGTTATGACTTTATAATAGCATGTTGGTTGATAGATTTCCAAGTTATCCAGTTATCAAAATTTTGTGCACCCTTACTCAGAACATCATTATACTCTCCTTACTACTTTAATAGGAATATAGAGACACAAATTCATCTATGCTGATGGTTTTCCTAGTTTTACTTTCTTAGAAGAAACCATCTTTTGGAGGATATCTTTGAATATGGAACAATCATGGATGTTGTTTTCCTATATTCGATGGTAAGGGAGGTAATTTATATGGTCGTTAAGACTGATATTATTTGGATTCTTGTGTTTTGGAAACTTGAGAATGTTATTCTTTATAGTGGTTCTAAAACACTACAAGACTTGCTCTTTTGGGAAGGAATAAGGGTTATTCATCTAATATTTGAACCTCGGGTGACCTGGTTCTTCCCCCTCCCCCCGATGAGGGAATTTATTTTTTTGTGTTATATTTAGGGGGAGGCATCATGTGATATTTCATAGTTTGGGGGTTAGAGATAGCATGGGTTCTTGTTTAAAATAATAGTTACTACTTCTTCTTTGCTGACCCATTTTTCTTATGGCATTGGTAACTTATGAGATTTAAACCTTAACCATCATATAGAATCTTCCAATATTTGTAAAAACAATGCAAACTCTGGGAACCCACCAAGGTATTTTAATGGTATCGATAATTCTTTCAACTCATCATGAATATTTTTTATGCATACCTCTAGTAACTATTCCTATATGAGTTGCATGTTCAAAGAGTAAGTCATACCCTTCTATCTATCAATTAAGTCTAGGAACCTCTAATTATCATGATTTTTGAAATCATAGAGATTGATTATTGTCATATTCCTTAGTATTAAGATGAATTAGTAGATGGATTTCTTGATAGAGGCCTTCCTAGATTATAACAGAATGATCTGGAAGATTGCTATACTAGACAAACATTGGTCCTTCCAAATTTTGAACAATGCATTCAATCTTGGTCACTTCATGTTGTTTAACTTTCCCCATAATGAGGACACATTGGGACAAAAAATGTATCAAATACTATTATGGGTCTATAGTTCCATTGAATATTGGAAAATTTATATTTTTGAAATTAGGTGAAGGAGGGGTCATGTCAACCCATTAAGGATATGGTTTCCTATTTAGTTTCACTAGTATGTGTCATATTTCCATGTATTCCAATCATAAATATAAGGAATCAATGGATTGTAGAAGTTTCGTGGGATATTTTTCTAGGTAAACACTTGAATAGGGATAGTGGACATATTCTAATATGGTTGGTTCATCCATGTCTATTGTTGATATCTAGTACAAGTCATCTTGGGGTAGCTTTTGTGATATGAATCTAGATACTCCCCGAATGGAGGAAATTATTGATAATCTTCATCCACCAGGTTTATACACACAAGTTTTTTAGACCTAGATCCAATTAGAAGATTGGAATCCACCATCATGGGTTGAGAAACCTTCTCCAGTTGAAGAATATTCATGTTTATAGATATATTTCTCTATCCCTAAAAATTATACTTAGTAGGAATAGTTCCCCCTAGTAATTCATCATTAATTTTACTTAACTCTTATAATTAGGCTTCATATCAGGTAAGTTTTTCTTAGATAGTGAGAGTATAAGCTTCCTCATGTGGTGGGTGAGATATGGCTACACTTTCCCCATTTTTGTTAGCATAATATCATCCAAGAGGTGATAAATGATCCTTCAAATGGTATCCCAAATTTTGAACCTATCTCTAGTGATGGGTACACATAATTTCTTCAATTTGTTCAGTGTGGATTATATTTCAGATAGATACCTCCTAATTATTATCTTTTACACCAGAATTTCACTCTGAGTTATCTGTGGGGCTGATGCTGATGAAATTCATTTAAGTAAAATACATTATTGTAACCATGTATTTATTAGACAGTTAAGGGTATTTATCTCCTATTAAGTATTTATGAAGGAAAAAACTACAATCATCCTTAACATTCACCTTCTCAAGGTACCATTTCTACTTTCACCCTTTGTGAGTTCTTGCCTTCTCTTCTCAATTCTCCCTTGGAAGTTATTTATGAAGAGTGATCCAAAGTGATTCATTGGTGATTTTCATAAAGAACATCCCAAAATTGAAATAGGGGTCACATAATGGAAGGAACTTTAAAATCTTCTATTGTAAGGTTTCCCCCAGTCTAGAGAAGACTTATTTTCATGGAAGGGGAGTATGTGGTGATATAAATGCCCCCAACATGATGGGATGGGGCTAAATTGGTTCTTCCACCATAATATCTTGGATCCAATAGGGATTTTATGATCCTAGGGGTGATGGTTGTGGTAAAAATAACATATCCCTATGGGATGAGGATGATCCTGTATTTCTGTTGAAGCAATTACCATAACTGAATTCTTGATTTTCTAAGATTTAGTCTGAGAATAGGTTGGATTCAACATACATTTTGAATGTGAGATAATTTTCACTCGGGGTTTCTCTTATATTAAGGTATTTTATTTCCTTATATGGGAATCCATTTGAATTTCTTATAATATAGGCATAATATACTTCTGATAGAATTTTCTCATAGATCACACCATTTATGAGCTTTAGAGACAATACGATTCCTCTATAGAGACCATTTATAATATGTATAACCCAAGCCTGATACTTGGCTCGAGGTGATGATAATGAATATTGTGTTTCTTAGTATAATTTTCTAGATATTGAGTGGGGTAAAATGTAATAATACTTGTTCAACCAAACCTATAATATGTACATTAGATGGAGCATCAATGATAAACTAGTGAAGAGTCTTTAATGTGTTGAGTCACATGTGTTAGAGATCTTCATGCTACCCTCCTAAATTTTAATTCTGTGTAACTGAATGTGTATCCATGTAAATTTAGTGAAAAATTTTACGCATCACCTTGATTTTTTTGGCATTCTACCCATAAGAAAAGTATTTTTTCTTGAGGTGGTGGAGATTTTTTTATATATCCAGGAATAAGTAATGTATGCATTACTCTTTCAAAGTCTCTATAATTTCATACTGAGAGGTGGATATGATCCATAAAATAACTAGTATATTTTCTTAATCTATTTCCTTCCTCAATACCATAAAATTATCTTTATAATTTTAGAGGGATTCCTCTACCACATCTAACCAGAGAATTCATTTCCCTGTAAACTTATATGGGGATCATGGCTGTTTATAATCTATTCTATTTCATCAAATGATAAAAAACCTGATGGTTGTGTAGTTGATGATAGTTATATCAAACTATCCTTTAACTATTATGTGATGTCTCTGTCTAATGATGATAAACTTGGTGTAACTAGCCTCAATATCTCGAGTTCCTCTCAGTATGAGGGTGTTCATAGAGTAGTTCTGACAAGGTGAAGACCTTCTTATCAAGGTGGAATTTCACTACAAGGAGGACCTTCACACTTAATTACATGGGGAGGACCCCCATAGTCATTATAAGGACCTGAACTTATTACATTACATAATCATTAATTTAGTCAAAAATCACTTCATTTTACATTGAAGATATTTTAAACTCTATATCTTTAGAGAAATGGGACATAAAACATTCATGACATTACACATTAATATAGAGTGGATACCATAAAAACAGTACTCATTTCTTCCAAAATATAAATCTTTTCAAATAAAACATGATTTCATTGAAAATTATTTAAACATTAAACTTTTATTCCTTATTTTTATTACACATCCTTATAACCTATGAAAATCATTTAAAAACATGGGATGATCACAAAAAGCTCAGTAAGGGATATACAAAGAAGGAAAGAACACATTATTCCATGAATACTTGTAACATATGAAATCATTTTCAAAAGACATAGATGTCACCCATATATACTTACTTTGTGAAACATAAGATTTCCACAAGATCCCCACAAAACATAATAACATAAATAGAACCATAAAGGTATCTTGGAGAATTACTTACATAATCTTGTAACCCTCTTGACTACCTTATAATTTGTAACCCTTACAACTACCTTACAATTTGTGTAACCATCGAAGTTACACTTGGAGTAACCATACAACCGACCTCCAAATTACACATACCCAATGAATTAGATGAATATATAGTTCCAAACCTTAATCATAAACAATTTCCAAGATCTATAACATAATCATACAACATGAATAATTGCCTAAAAACATTTCTTTTGAATTTTGTAAAACAGAATTTTAAAAGAGGATTTTAAAAGAATAGTCCCTTAGAAATATCATATAATTAAATTGAGACTTAATAGAGTGGATGGAATATGTATATACACTATAAATAGACATAATTAATCATAATATAAACAAATTTGATCACACAAACAATTTTAATACCACATAAATAATGAAGTAGAAGGTTAACCCAAAGAATGGAAATCGGGTTTAGAATTCCCTTACCTCGGGTTTTTCTTAATTTAAAATTGTTTTAAACCTCCTATATAATGGTTAAAAGAGTGTTATTAATATATTATAGAAAAATATTCATGTTTATGATACCTTATATGATCATTTAATTACATCATTTCTTACTTTAATTGTTAGTATTTTGTTCCTTCCATTGTTTTGGGTGCGTTCTTTACATGATTTCCACGATCGATTCATGATGGATATTCTTGTCGATTGGAAGTGAAAATACAGAATTGGAATGGAGTGGTATTTAAATGTTTCCATAACCATAAATTATACCTTTTAACATTTTTAATTCTATCCTGAGTATGATTCATAAGTTAAAGAATTATTGATATTTGTTTAAGTCATTTTGGCGATTCTTCGATTTTAAAGAACTCATTTTGTTTTATAAATGAATAAAATGTTTAAAAAATGATTATAGAACCTGATATAATTTATAATACATAAATTATAATCTGGTTCAACCATAAAAATGGTTTCATGACCAGTATTTAAGGAAGAAAAAGAAATTGAAATCACATCATCCATGATGTCGGTAAATCGAGACATCACAAACAGTGTTTTAATTTCTTGAATAAGTGGAAGAGGAGAAGGAATATAATGGAGAGTCTTCCATAAAATTTTTGAAATAAATAATATTTAAGATACTGGATCATTCATTCCTCTTCTATAAGGGGAGGTGAGGAAAGAAAAATAAAAGAAATAAATCTTCAAATGAAAGAAAAGTTGAGAAATCCCTTACGAAAATTTGGCAGCCTAACGACGCCACTTAAAATTTCATAAAATATTTTGATGATAGAAAAGGGGTATATCATCATTATTACATAAAATTATCATTAAGGGGGATATGTAATTACATTTCCCAAAATAATCCAATGGAAATTAAAAAGAATAACATAAAATGAAAGCTTGAAAAAGAGAAGGGTGGTGAATTCCCTTACCTTGTAGAGTAACTCCTAAAACTTAAAGGTTGGGACCTTTGGGGATTGAGGAAACTTTTGGAGGAATACTATGGAGGTAATAAGACCATAGATTCATTGATGAGGAATTTTTGATGAATGGAATGAAAGAATGGGTTGGTATTTATAGCAAAAGTGAGGGAATATTTTATTAATTTCCAAGGGACACCTCATTAGTAGTATTTGAAAAACCATGGGTTTTACCATGGTATTGGACACTTGGGACACCTAATAACATTTTTTACTGTACAAAAGTCAACCAAAATTATTACATCATTAACGATTTCATTAAACACACCGAAACTCAAACTGTATTTTTTATTATTCACTGAAAATTCAACTGTTTCAAAAAAATCCAAAAAATTCACCCTAACTATTTTTCAATGTATAGAATTAAAAAATGAACTCCATTTTTTGAAAATAATTTTCTAAATATTATTAATTTAATTTTTAAATAAAATCATAATTTATTCAAATATAACAATTTTAAATCTATAACTGTTTTTTTAACATCTTGATAAATTAATCGACATCTCATTATCTTATATCCTTAATAAAATAAAATAATAATACAATTTACTATTCAAAAGGGTCATATTACTATTCATATTACTATTCATAAGGGTATGATACTATTCATCAAAAAACAATTTGGTTCTTTAAAAATCGAAATAAATTACTAATCACAATTGTATATGACCGTTTCTTGAAATTCAAAACATAAAAGTGACAAAATTATGTTTAATGGATAGTTATAAATATATAATTAAAACAACTTTTCATGATTTTTGATTTATTTTTAGAAAACCTTGGGTTGTTACAGTCATCTTCACATTTTCCATCAAGGGGAATATTTCCATTCTATATTAATATCTAACTATAGAGAGGACCTTTGAAATATATTCCTTAGGGTGGGCCTCCAGGGCGGTTTATCTATTTTCTATAGGGAGGGACTTTGTGGTTACTAATTTTTGATGCATTAGTAAGGAAAATACCTTCTTTCTGATTAATATTATAGCTGTGAGGAGGATTCTCATAGCTCACACCATGATAAAAGTTCCTATGGTCATTTTCAGGTTTCTATGGGGAGGAACTCTAAGCCTAATACTCTAGGGATGACATTAAAAGATATTTATCATAGTATCATAGGGAGGAAATTCATGAATAAAATTTTCTTATAATTATGATGATGCGATTCTAGAATCATGGGGTTACTATTAAGAGATATTAAAGGGTCTCAAGAACATCATCACTAATTAGTGAAGGGATATAAACCTACAACTGGGTCATATATTTCCCCATGTGATATTTCTTCTTAGATGTTATCCATTTGGAAGACCATGTTGTACACCATGTATAACAAACTTCATAGGTGGGATCCCTCCTAAGTGACTCCTATGTATCTATCAGAACATACTAATGAAATTCTTGAGATTGAGAAGGAATATAGACCTGCTCTTTTCTCACCACTGAAATATTCCAATGAAATTATCTAGAATGGAAAGTGACACCTCTTGGTTACTCTCGGGATATATTTACATCTTTACATGGACTAAAGAGGAGTAAGAATATAAGCCTACTTCTGAGTGATCATCAAAATATGCTAAAAAATTACTATGAGGTTGGTAGGGATATGAGCCTACCCTAAAGTGGATACTAAGATATTCTATATAACTTAAGTGGGAATGAGAATATGAGCTCAATCCTATCCTTAATTCTTCACTAGGAAAATCCAATGATCCTCCAGAATGTGAGTAAGAATATGACCCCTCTCTCAAATATCAATCATGATATATCGATGAGAAAATTCACTATTAGTGGGCGAAAGGATATGGGCCTTCCCCTTAATTTATATATGAATATTCCAATGAAAATCTTCCACTATTTCCAGGATATGTTGGCAGCATTGTGAAATGTTGAAAGGGATATAAGTATACCCTTCCATTTCCACCAGTATAT
This sequence comes from Viscum album, assembly GCA_963277665.1. Lineage (NCBI taxonomy): Eukaryota > Viridiplantae > Streptophyta > Magnoliopsida > Santalales > Viscaceae > Viscum > Viscum album. The sequence goes on along the minus strand of OY728142.1, from coordinate 793,555,571 downwards.
ACAGATAGTATTATTTAGTAGGAATGAGGATATGAGATAAAAATTAAATTATGATGAGAATATGGGTCCATTATTATCCTCTAATTTAAATTATGATATGTTGACAAGATTCATATGTAGGGGAAATAATAAGGATCTCCCTTGGTGGTGTCAGAATATATTGACATGATTCTCTAGGCACTAACAAAATACACTGGAAGGATTATTCAGTATAAGCGGTTATATGAGTCTACTCTTTAGTCTCCGTCAGGATGTGATAATATAATTACTCATGGGTAACATGAATATATTTATGTTCTTAGTGCTAGAGAGTCTTATTTACCTATTGGGATCTCCTCCTAAATACATACACTTGATTGGTCAGGACTGGGGTCTCCAGAGCAGCCACCTTAGTGAAATACTAAGGAACTAGGTTTAAATGATGTTTATGGACATGATAACTTGTGATAGGATACATTATTAGAAACTATTGTTCAATAATGAGTATGTGGTAGAATTACTAATCCACTTCCCTAAGATATGGGTGGTACACATTACTGCACTATAGGGAGAGGCTCCTGAAGTTGTTGGCGATGTTGATGGGAACTTCATGCTTATCTAAAACCCATTGTTGAGTGTATGGACTGCTAGAATTCATTTCTTAGAGACTCTCACATGTATCCTCCAGATTTAATATGGTAATATTCTGATTAAACTCCCATATTAGTTCATTTTTCACCTATCACTGAAGGCATTGGGTAGGTGACATAGTCTCCCTAGGTTTTTATGTCATGGAATTCATCATGGTCATGGAATATGTTTGGATAAGACATTGAATGTTAGTTGGATAGTCTGATTCTTCCATCAATTTGGATTGAAGGTAACTCTAAAAGGATTTCTAAAGATCCTATAAGGATAAAAAAACACAAAAAATAAAACCTATAAGTGTAGTATCACAAGTAAGATCATGTTTGATCAATCATTTTCATAGTTCAAGGATTAACATTAGGTTCACCAATAAATTTATGATGTATTCTTGGATTAAAACCATTTTGAGTTGATGTTGACCTAATTTCCATAGGTAGGTAGTGTCTGGGAATTTATCAGTGACACCTTAGAGTGAACGAGTCAAGATAATGAGAGTTCTAAAATATTTAAACCTTTTTTGGGGAAATTATTTTCTACTCTTAGAATCTGTTATATATTTAATATGTATTTGTGAATCCTTTACAAATACCCATACATGAATGGTAACCCCTATACCAATGATCTGATAGAATACATGCATCGATGTGAATAACTGCACACATTAAAGGTTCTCCATCAGTGGAATTATCTATATATATTATAGGTTTTCCATTGATGGTTCATTTTATTCATATCAAAGGTTCTCCATATTTTATTTTCTAGTTAATTATGCCATGGTTTAAAACCCCATAACTATGCACTTTGGAATTTATCACCATCCAGGAAGGTATTAGGTATTGTTATGTTCATATTAGAATCACAAATAAGGCTTCCTATATATCCCTGTAAAGTGAATAAAAATGAACGCAGTTCAATATCGATTAATGGGATACATCATATCTTTGAAGGTCATGTGATAAGGGACATGTAGTTCCATTTAAGATCATATAACCATGACCATTTTCAAGTAATTTAAAGTCATACATAGTGAAATTCTAGGTATAAAGTGAGTATTAGTGGATGGTATAGGACTTATGAATATAAAACTCTTTATGTTTCTATTATAGGGAATACAGACCTTTAATGTGGGATGTCTCTAAAGGAATATGATCTATTTAGAAATAATTTCATGGGGGAATATGTATTAGTGGTAATGGATTTTATGACTCATCAGGTTTATGGACCAATAAGGGGTGATATGGATTACAAGGAATATAGCATGGTGAGGATGGGTTTGGAATTTTGGGTTTTAACCCCATAGAGGTATCCTATATATCACTCTTAATAGGAATCAAATCCCATATTGTTTGATTTTCATAGTTTAAGGTCATGTGATATGATCGTACCATACAGTTTAATGTACTGTAAGGACATTATCATGCATTCTTACATCATGTGACTAGGATATTAGTGTCATGAATGGTAAAAAATAGAGGATTGAATGGGTATTAAACATGGGAATCCCTAAAATGCACCTCACTGGGAATATGTCCATTTTAGGATGATGGTTTCATGATAAATATGGCCTCATGATAATGATTTAAAGATTACACAATGGATTCATTAGGAATATAGGTCAGGGATTACACCTATTAAGAGGCCCAAATTAGGCATTTACTTCCTTAGAATTTATGTTTGGATAGTGAAGGAAAAATTAGCCCATGGGGGATATGAATCCATGAGGAAGATGTTGGGGCATACACATATGTCACTCAAACAATGATTGGGTGAAATAGGTATGGATGCTTCCCAGACCCATTAATGACTCATAGTGATGAAATCATCAATGAGATCATGATTGGGTCCTACACCTAGGAAGTTGGCCAAGGACATCATGGCTCATTTAGTGGACAAGGGGTCCTCTAGTTTCTTAGCCTAACATGGTATTGGATATGGATCATCCAAGATGATCTACATGATATAGGATGGGTGTCATCGATATCCAAATGATATGAGCCCCCATTATTAAGGGAGAACATTATCATTACCACCATGAAGGTCTTATTATTCTTGGAGGAAAACCCAGGATATTCCTTTTATCAAGAAATTGCATAATTGAAGGAGGGAAATCTAGAATTCCAGATGGATTGATCATGAATGTATGATGGTTTTGGAGGAGTATTTGATAATTGTGTACCCATGTAGGAAAATTTAGTGAAGTGACTATCTACCATTGAAATTAGGGAACACATGGTACCCCAATATCAGAACAGAATATGGTAGTTCACCTAGGTGGACCTAGTTGAAGAGGTTTTCTTAGTTGTATAGCCTAGGCGAGGCATTAACCAAATAAGGATATAAGAGATTGAATATTCCCTAGTAAGGGATAAGATAATGTATTCAACCTAGAAAGGTATAGGTAAAATGTTTCACCCTAATAAGGGGTGGTAAAAGGGTTTATACCTAGTAAAGGTAGGGTTTAGTGGCTTACCTAGTTTAGAGGTAGGGTAAAGCAGTCGCACTTATAAGGGATGGGTGAAGGGTTTCACTTTATTAGAGGTAGGGAAAAGTTTTTCCCCTTGTTTTTGGGTAGGGAAAATTCTTCACCTTTATTTGGATATAAGGAAAATGGGTTCACCCTATTTTGAGGTTATCCTAAGGGATTTGGGTGAGTTTCTACCGAGTGGGGTGTCACCTAAGGGAGATGCACACTTGATGCTTTGGTGTTAGTGAATTTGGGGATTAATCTACCTAGTCTTTAAGAACTAGGGGAGAAGTTATTATTCACTACGGAACCTTTGGAAAACCGAATTACCTCTTCCCTTGGTTGATTACCTTAGGATTTAAAATTCATTTTCTATCTAAAGGGAATTTTGGAGACCTTTTTGAAGTGATTTTTGAGTGTCTCTTCATTTATCTTACTTTTTTGTGTGTAAAGAGACAACATGGTCTATTTATAGGTCCAAAATTAATAGGAATAAATGCTAGTAATATAATAATCACTACTCCCTAGTGTGGATGGGTGATTCATTCTTGGTACCTATACAATAATCTCTGATGTGTTGAGGCCTTAGTGCTGAGAAATTAGTTTCCCCAAGAAATATAACCAGGGTATATTCAAAAAGTTGTGTAATATAACCCTTGAAAAAGGTTTACTTAGGTGAAGCATAAAGGCCAATATAATGGGTTCATTGAGGCTTGAGAGTAAAGACCTGGGCATGAGAGTCTGAGCACCTAGATAAGGAGACCAAGATGAAATGGTTTGGAAAAAACAAGTGTACCCAGGAGGCATTTCACCTTTATTTACTAGAAATTATCCTAATTCTAGTCCGAGTCAAAATTCTTCATGAAAGTTAGTGCTAACATACATGAGATTAAAAATCATATTTAATAAAATATTTTCCACTATTGAAATACATGAATATACACGTTCAAATTTTAAATTTCAATCAATATGACATAGAATATATTTATGAATTATGAGACATATTTAAAGATATTTTTGGGAAATTATTCTCACTATGGATTGAATATGTTATTGTTAATTCAACATTTTTACAAAATATTTTCACAAAGTAATAAGAAAATTTTCAATGGCATAATGGGAAATTCATTGATGATGAAAGTGACAAAGGAGTCTTATAAATTGTTATATGAATTTTATAAAAACAATTTTTCATGGGAGAAAGTATGTAAAAATGTAAAAAATTAGATTCCTCATGGTATATTAAAATTAATCAATGTATTCCCAAATTTATTCTCTTATAAAGAAAGTGGACATTGTAAAAAAATTTAGGCCACACTTTACCCATGGAAGAAGTTAATTTTTTTTATTTTAATGTTTGGGGTAATTTTAATATGCCATGAAAACCATAAGGTTGGAGTGGTTAGGAATATTAATAAATATGAATATTAGGAGCTTTTGGATTTCATAAATTCACAAAACAATTGTATTTTTTTCAAAATAAATAAGGTTTTTTACTAGAAAGGACACTAACTTGTTTCATTACTTTTACACAAGTTTATTTCAAGAATGAATTATTGATGAAAAAAATATATAGGTATAACTTTTAATAAACCATGTATCTTGTAACAGTATGATTCTTTAACTAGGAATTCCTTTTACTATATCATAATTTGATGCTTAATTTAGTATTAATGGGTTTATTAGAACTCATTAAAATTTAAATGAAGTGGTTTAGTGGTTTGGTTGATCTAAATGGGTGAGTTTTAGTTGGAATATTTTTTTTATTACAAATGGATAAAGGGTAAATTATCCATGAACGAGGCATTTAATTGGGAAATGAATAGTGTGATTGAGTCTGGAATGGGGTGTTTATGTTTGGTTTTATTGAGATAACTATTTTTTGGTTAAGTTTTAGAATTTTTGAAACTTTTTTTTGGAATTTACTTGGTAGAAATAGATGGAGATATAACACCTTGAGATTATGTGAAATATTGTTTTCAAACAAATTTAATCTTTTTTATATTTTCATTACATGAAACACTGATATTATATTGAGTTACACACAATACTAAGTTTGTCTTATTATACACACAATACCGAGTTTAGATTACATTACACATAACACCAAGTTTAAAAGAAATATGAAATAATAATAAAATATTATTATTTATATGATAGTTATCAACTAGCCTGTAACATCTCAGGTTTTTTTGGAATGGGTTGAAATCCTCAAACCATTTGAATTTTGGAGTTTAGTGGTTGGAACAACTCTTTTATTGATATTAAGAACTTAATTTTGAGAGTTTATTTAACCCAAGGAATTTATTTTAGATGATTTTCAATTCTTGATAAGTTCCTAGGGGGTTTGGTTGGGTTTTGGGTGCATTGGAGGTCGAACACCCAACTTTACGGGGTGTCCAGACTAGGGCGCAAGGTTTGGACAAACCGTGCGACTCTTATGGAAAACTATATGACCACAATTTGGATATATACATAGTTTGAAAAACTATTTAGGAGGGGGTGAATGTACATGCCACCATTCTTCAGTTTTTAGCAGAGGTGCTCGCACAACCTACACATATTTTGGAAAAACTGTGCACATAGAGGCATGCTTAGTGCCACTTAACCAGTGGTTGTGTAGGGACGCACATGGTTTGGCCAAACCATGCGGGCCAACCATGAGTTGTGTGTTACCTAAATAGTGGGTGATGCATGGTTGACACACAGTTAACTAAACTGTGTGAGAGAACTGTGTGGCCCATTAAAAGTAGGAAATTACTCCATTTCTATCCTCCTATATTTCTTTCGTTCCTCATTTTTCTCCTTTATTTCACATGTGTATCACCTCCAGGCCATGAGATCTCTCCCATTATTCATCCCTTAGTCTTTGGACTAACTGCAATGGTAAGTGATTTAATCCTATTTCTTTTCGTTTCCTTTGATCTCCCTATATGGAGCACTAAATCCATGAGAGCTGATTTACCCTATTTTTAGGGAATTCATCTAAAATGATGATTTCTTCCATACCGTCTTGATTTAGAGTCTGTTATTGGATGATTATAATTCTACCAACATGAGGTAGGTGGTTCCTATATTTCACTTTTATTTTGCGGTGTTTTGGGGGGTGTAACTTTGAGCATGTTGTTCAGTAGTTCGAGCAAGACACTATAAACTTATTCTTGTCTTTTAATTAATTAAATTGATCCTAAGAGATTATTATGAGAATGGTCTCCCAACTAAAGATGGTATAATCCTGGTGAGTGTATTTGGACCTTCTAGATTGAGGTGACATAGGTTGTCAGGCTAGGGTTGGCCCAGATACTTGGGTGATATTAATCATCAGTTGGGTGACATGGTTGTTAGATTGAGGTGATGAGGTTTTCAGGTTATGGGAATGGCCCGTGTGATATTGGATTGTGATGACCATCAAGATGAGTGAAACAGTCGTAGGGGAATGAGGTGATGGGATGCTGTGGATTATGTACTTTGTTTGTGATTTCCGCTCACCGTGATTGGTCGACGCGCCATCGGAGTCATGTACACATAGATAGGACTTAGATGATGTGGTGGTGTTGACCATTTGTGTGGGTAGAGGCCTCCATTAGATACAACTTAGTGATTTTGTTGAACATCTATGAGTTTGGAGGTGCTTTCCATAGAAAGTCTCATGGATGGTGAGGATCTATTGGTTGACAGTGTTGAGACTGTTGGTTGGGAGATGAATGTCTCCATATTTTGAGGCCGTTGGATCGGGATCATTTGGGAGGATGGAGATATCCATTCCTCAGGATGTCGACAATTAAGCCGATGGTGTTTATTATTTGGAGGAAATACATCATTGTTCCTTATATTTCAGGGTTCGAGCGGATAGGGTTTCTTCTAAGACAAGGCCTGAGGGACCAAGTACTTGTTTAGGCATTCCTTCGGGACGTCAATTACGTGATGGTGATACAAGGTGTTGATTGGCACGTGGTTCCAAGTTTCTATTACAAGAGGTTCCTAAGGTATCTCTAGCTTATTATACTTATGGGGATGCCTTGGGATATATGATAAGGATACTCTCCACTACAGATATACCAACATTGTCCAAAGTAGGTTATTACTTACTTGTTCCTATTGAACACAATGGAAGTAGGTTATATATATATGATGTGCATGCGCTGCTTATTTATTTCTTTTAGTACACCTTCTTATTCATAGATGTAAGTTAGGCACATGAAGGTGGTAGCCTACTGATATTTATTATCACACCCTACATGGGACCTTCAGGATGAATGTAGACTTTATTATTTTGAAAAAAGGTAAGGGTTCGGGATTAGGAGCTAGACCTTAGTGATTGATTTGGGATGTTTAGCATGGGATGGATGGAAGGGATCTTGAGGATCCTACATTAGATGGAGTTTATCTTTTGGTTCTTTATTTTTGTATCAACATGCATGTATATATATACTGAGGTCAGCCATCAGAGACCCTTTTTTATTATTGATGTGTATGACCTATATGACATGGAATGTTTAGTTTATTTATTCATCTCCACTTCTTTCTATTTATGCTTTCACTATTTCTTGTTACTGTTTCTACTATGGAAGGTTACTGATATTGTTTCTTATGGGTTTTCTCTTTTCTCTACTATATTTAACCTTATAACATTATTATTATTACCATCAGAGGGTATAGCCTCCTAAATATCACCTCCATACACGCTCGCTGCTAGTCGGAAGCCTTTGGTGTATGGAGAGGCACGCCTAAGGTGCAGTGGTCAACCGAACCTGGGTACTATTAGGGTGGAAAAATAGGACAGGGTGATATATATGGTATTAGAGGAGTTTCTTTTACCTATTTTTGGATCTTAATATTTGTGTTATAGTAGACTAGATATTAGGATATTGTCAGAATTGGGTTCAGAGCTCATGTTTGCGTGCCTGCATCCCCATGCAAGGGGGACATACCAAGTTGCTAGGGGTGGTAAATTGCTGTTCTTATTTTATCTTTTGATAGTTTATATTATTTTCACCTTGAGTGGAACACTTGGGTGTGATTGTTATCTATTATGATATGTGAACCATGGCCTGATATGGAAAGGGAGGAGATACATACCCTTGGCCCAGTACGGCAAGGGGTGATTTATATACTTTCTGGTTAGGTGCATATGATGGTTTATATATATACATATAAATGTTCCTATGAAAAATTTCTTGTGATTTTCATTGGGAACATGATTTTCTATAAGAGGGGTTGGGTTGTTTAAAGTGTCAACAAAGGAAGCTGAGCAGTGTTTTCCTATATATCCTCTCTTGGGTGGCATTCTACTCAACCAACCTAGGCATGTGGTTTCAATGAAATATGTATGTGATGTTCTATGTGCGTGATATATATATATATATATATGTATGGGATTGGATATTATATGAGAATTCATGGATAATGACAGGGGTGAGTATTAAAATTTTCAACAAGGAAAATCTAAGTAGTGTTTTCCTGTCTAGCCTCTCTTTAGTGGCAGTTTACCCAGCTACCTCAGATGATACATGATACCTAACTCTGTTATGGGTAGGTGAGGGGGCATGAGGTCAAATTTTCATGTGAAACTTGGCTCTAATATGTAAAGGTAAAGGGCCAAAAGGCTGGATGTCATGTGACATGGTTGTGATGGGGGAGTGTATGGGCAGTGAGGTTGTGATACTTGTTAAATATTTATCTATCTATGTTATATATATATATATGTTATATGTATTTATGACCATTATATTGGTATTTAGTAGGTTTCCAACTAGATGGATTTTGATGGAGCATCAGGTGGGTGGTGATAAGGTGCCGCAAGAGCATGCACAAGATGAGACTCCTGAGGGCTGGGTTGAGGCCCAGGAGGGTTAGACAAAGTATGAGTCAGCAATACAGGATCAAGTATAAGTGGGTCATCTATAGGATCTATGGATTTTGGGATGTGTCTTGATGTGAAGCTCAGGGGGATATTAGTTTGGGTCAACTAGGGGTTTGAATAAGGAGCTCAAGGAGTAGATCCTTCTATAGAATATCTGACTCGAGAGTTATAGTCACAACACCCGCTACTATTTTTGGATGAGGGTGAACTATAGGTGGATGAGAACTAGATAGAGTCGGTCTAGACTATCTTTGAGTATTTTGAGACACCCCCACACTAGAGGGTGAATCTAGCTACATACATGCTCAAAGGACCGAATAAGCATTGGTGGGATATACAGGTACAAGAAGGTAGACAAGAGGGATTGGTTTGGAAGGACTTCAAGGCCAGGTTCTTCAATCACTTATTCCTAGAGAGGTTGATGGTAGAGAAATATTTTAATTTCTTGAGTCTAAAACAAGGATACATGTCCTTCATGGACTACAAAAAGATAATGAAAGAGTTGTCTCACTTCAAACCCAATATGGTGGGTGAAAACACCTTGAGTGTGTGGAGTTTTGAGGATGGTTTATGGTACACCATTTGAGTGCAGGTAAAAATATTCAAGTTGGATGTATTCTCAGAGGTTTTAAATCAGGCATATATAGTTGAGGGAAATATGATGGACTAGTCATATTCGATATAGGTGGTGGAATCTGGTGATTATAGAGGTGATTATTTAGATAGTAGAAAGTGGGGCTGAGAGGAGTCTTAGAAGGGCATTCATGCCAGAGACTCGAGTAGACCACCTAGGAGTGGGTATTCGATGGTGTGCTTCAAATGTGGGCACCCATGACATGTATTGGCACAGTGCGATCAGGAATCAAAGGAGTTCCAAGCATGGAACTAAGTTGGGAATCTCGAGAGGTTCTACAAGAGTCCTTCTTAGATGGCCGATAGCTAGGGACCAAGGAAGAATCATGGTTCTAAGGTTGGACCGGGAGTGGTACCAGGAGCTGGTTGCCGAGATTTAGTTGCACACGGAGGTTGTGGTAGAGTTAGTGGGATCCAGAAGTGGGGTTAGTGGCTGGTGGCTAGTGAAGCACTGTAGGGAGGATAGGCTTCAGGCATTCGGGCTTTAGGCCAGGTACATGATATTGAGCTGCCAGGAGCATGGAAAGATGGGGAGCTGAATATAGTCAGAGGTACACCATGGGAATGAACAGGATGATTTTTGTTTTTTCATGGACCTTTTTGCGTGAAATGTTATGTTTTGGGTGCAAAAGGTGCACAAGATGTTTTTGGACTAACTCAGAACTGGTTATTAGGTTGGAATTGTATCAGATGTGTTATGTTATATATATATGAGGTGCGTGTCACTAGGATTAGTTGAGGTGCATTGGAATCTATGAATTAATGTGATGAATGATCTATTTTTGGTGTGTTTGAATCTAGGAATCAATGTGATGCGGGTTTCAATTGAGGTGTGAGTCAACAAGACTGATTTTGAGCATCTGTTGAGATACGATACCACATAGTTTCCATGTGTGACATGGGAATAGGGTGGGAATATGAGGATATACAGTACTTTGTGGGTGTCCAATGTGACATGGATATGATTTGAGCACCTGATGAGGTGAGGGAGTGACAATGAATCACAAGAGGACTTTTGATTCTAGGGATGGTTGATGGACCATCAGTTTATTTTTATTTTGGGTCAATAAGAAACCAGGGTAGGTAAATCCTAAGGTGGGGAGAACCTTGAGAGATTTTACCTATGAATTTATGACTGGGATAGTCCGAGTTAAATTTAGTGAGATGGGTACATTTGGTGCCATCTCTGGGTAATGTTTTATAGCTCAGGGATGAGATATGTTAAAGTTGGGAGATTGTAACATCCAAGGTTTTTGGAGTTGGTTTAAATCCTCAACCTGTTTGAATTTTTGAGTTTGGTGGTTAGAAAAACTCTTTTCTTGATCTTAAAAACTTAATTATAAGAGTTTATTTGACACAAGGAATTTCTTTTAGATGATTTTCAATTCTTGGAAAGTGCATAGGGGTTTCAATTGGGTTTTGGGTGTATTGGAGGCTGAACACCCAACTTTATAGGGTGTGTAGATTGGGGCACATGATTTGGGAAAATCATGTGGCTCCTAGGGAAAAAGGTGTGACCCTCTTGTAGATTTGTACATGGTTTTAAAAACCAAGTAGGATGGGGCACATGGACTTGTGACCATTTTTCAATTTTTAGCAGATCTTCTCACATGACCTGCACATGATTTTGGAAAATTGTATGCATGGAAGAATGCTTAGTGCCACTTAACTAGTGGCTATACATGGTCCGCACACGGTTTGGCCAAAATACATGGTCCGACCATGCATAGTGTGATACCTATATAGTGGGTGCCACACGATTGCTGCACGGTTATCCAAACCACGTGAGCTAACCACACGACCCATTAAAAGTGTAAAATTACCCCCTTTCCCTCCACCTCTATTTCTTTATTTCCCCCTTTTCTTCTTAATTTCACACATGAAACACCTACAATCCATAGGATATCTCACATTCTTACTCCCTTAGGAATTTTATTATCTCCTTGATCCATGATTCAATCTTCTCATCATCAGGTTCATTATAAATGAAAGGGTAAGATATTTAATCATCTTTCTTCTCTTTTCCTTTTCTCTCTCCATATGGAGTGCTAAATCCATACAAGATGATTTACCCTATTTTAAGGGTGTTAATCTAAAACAATGATTTCTTCTTAATTAGATTGAGTTAGAGGATGATACTAGATGATAAAAAATCTACCAACATGAGGTATGTGGTTTCTAGCTTTCTCTCTGATTTCAAAATGTTTTGGGGGTGTGACTTTCAGCGTGCCATTGGGTAGTCCAAACAAGACCCTATAAATTCATGCCTATCTTTTAATTAATTAAATTGATCCCAAGAGATTATTATGATCATTATATCCTTACTAAAAATGGTATGATCTAGGTGAGTGGATTCTAATCTTGGGTATATTAGGCCAGGGTGTAAATTTTATTAAATTATTGTGAATTATAAATATGATGGTTGTGATGGTTCCATGGGAACATGATGGGTTTGGCCTATGGATTGAGATGGTTCTAACCATCTGAATTGAGGTTACATTGGTCATCAGGTTGGGCTTGGACCAAATACTTGAGTGATGTTGATAAATGGTTGGGTGACATGGTCGTCATATTGAGGTGATGAGGTTGTCAGGTTATAGGCATGAACTATGTGATATTTTATGGTGATGACCATCGAGATTGTAATGACCCGCCAATTCTCATTGGCTTAAGAGCTCAAAGAGTCATTACTAGGCCTTAAGAGACATCCCCAAGGCTGGAAATAAATGTCGAAGGGTTTCAAAATACGTGGGGGGTGATTTACCCTCTAACTAGAAACAACCAACAATAAAAAAACTAGATAAACATCTCCAAGCAGCCACTATATGATGCATGATTTAAAACCAAAACTACTCAACCATTAATTTTATCAAAAACCAACCAAAAGTACCATAGTGAAAACCAACACTAAACATCAGAGTAAACAGCGGAAAGACAACTCAAAGACTACAAGACAACAACCCAACTCCATGCTCCACAAGTTCCAAGCTCCAACATCAAGAACCATCCCAAGTATCACGAAGCAGTGCTCGAAACATGTGACACTTTACCTTTGACAACATCCCGGTACATGACATCTGCAAAAGCACCAATGTGCCAAGGCATGGGGTGAGTAATGAAACTCAGTAGGTTTTTCCCGATTAATTCCCAACCCATTCCTCTAGGATAAAACATGTTAGCACATTTATATAAAACAGTTTATATAAAAAAATTCTAAAAATAGATTACTATATAACAAGTTCCATGTCACAACCATTTTCCAACAAAAACCATCTTTCTCAAGAAAATAAACCAAGCAAAGTTTCCACTCAAGTTCCCATTTCCATTTTGGCACAATCATTCCATCTCAAAAATCCACACAACCAACCATGCATGCAACATGGATCTCCCTATACTCGCGAGTGGTGAGTTATCCTTCCACTAAGTCATCACTTAGTGA